>CM055116.1:494856196-496163696 GCA_029206835.1 Rana muscosa | reverse complement strand
ACACCAGTTCCCCCTCTGCCTCCCCGCACATCTGCCCCACACACACACACACACACCAGTTCCCCCTCTGCCCCCCGCACACACACACACACACACACACCAGTTCCCCCTCTGCCCCCCCCCACACACACACCAGTTCCCCCTCTCCCCCCCACACACACACACCAGTTCCCCCTCTCCCCCCCCCACACACACATACACACACACCAGTTCCCCCTCCGCCCCCTGCACATCTGCCCCCCCACACACACCAGTTCCCCTTCTGCCACATCTTCCCCCCCACACACACACACCAGTTCCCCCTCTGCCCCCAGCACACACACACACACACACACCAGTTCCCCCTCTCCCCCCCCCACACACACACACACATACACACACACACACACCAGTTCCCCCTCTGCCTCCCCGCACATCTACCCCACACACACACACACACCAGTTCCCCCTCTGCCCCCCCCCCACACACCAGTTCCTCCTCTGCCCCCCGCACACACACACACACACACACCAGTTCCCCCTCTGCCCCCCCCCCCACACACACATACACACACACCAGTTCCCCCTCCGCCCCCGCACATCTGCCCCCCACACACACACGCCAGTTCCCCTTCTGCCACATCTGCCCCCCCCCACATACACACCAGTTCCCCCTCTGCCCCCAGCACACACACACACACACACACACACCAGTTCCCCCTCTCCCCCCCACACACACATACACACACACCAGTTCCCCCCTCTGCCTCCCCGCACATCTGCCCCCCCACACACACCACACACACCAGTTCCCCCTCTGCCCCCCCCACACACCAGTTCCCCCTCTGCCCCCCGCACACACACACACACGTTCCCCCTCTGCCCCCCCCACACACACACCAGTTCCCCCTCTCCCCCCCCCCCCCCACACACACACACACCAGTTCCCTTTCTGCCACATCTGCCCATCCAAAAAACACACACCAGTCCCCCCCTCTGCCCCCAGCACACACACACACACACACACACACCAGTTCCCCCTCCCCCCCACACACACCAGTTCCCCCTCTGCCTCCCCGCACATCTGCCCCCCCCCCCACACACACACACACACCAGTTCCCCCTCTGCCCCCCCACACACCAGTTCCCCTTCTGCCCCCCGCCCACACACACACACCCAGTTCCCCCTCTCCCCCCCCCACACACACACACCAGTTCCCCCTCTCCCCCCCCACACACACATACACACACACCAGTTCCCTTTCTGCCACATCTGCCCCCCCCCCCCCACACACACACACCAGTTCCCCCTCTGCCCCCCCCCCACACACACACCAGTTCCCCCTCTGCCCCCCCCACACACACCAGTTCCCCCTCTGCCCCCAGCACACACACACACACACACACACCAGTTCCCCCTCTGCCCCCCCCCCCCCCCCCCCCCCCCCCCACACACACACACACACCAGTTCCCCCTCTGCCCCCAGCACACACACACACACCAGTTCCCCCTCTGCCCCCAGCACACACACACACCAGTTCCCCCTCTGCTTCCCCCCCCCTGCACATCTCTCCCCCCACACACACATATATCTTTTCCCCCTCTATACTATAAACTTGACAGGAGAGTACATTTTTTTACTTCTTGTGACTGGGTGCAGGCTGCAGCACTATATACCTGAGTCAGCGGCAGTGAAGGCTTTACTCAAGGAGAGCGGCGCTGCTGCTTGTCTGTCCACTCCTCTCACAACAGATCCCCAGGCGACCAGGAGGAGGAGGGGGGAGGGGGTCGTATATCACGGCAAGCCCGGACTTATTACATTCAGAGCTTCCATCTCACCCGCTCCAGCCGGTTCCATGGATCATTCATGCAGCACTTCCGGCCGGCTGCTCTGTGTCCCGGCTCTCTCCGTCCCCTCAGCTTCTCACTGCCGCTGCTAGGATGGCGCTGCAGGCTGGGGACAGAGTGGTGAAGGTGATGTCTTCACAGCCACAACCGCCCCCTCGCCTGGCGGCTGGCGCCATAAGGCATGCTGCATGTTTTAAAAAAATGCCGGTCCTGGATTTTAATATTCCGAATCCCCAGCGAGTGGCTGGGGATCCGGATTTTGCCGCCCCCCCCCTACCCTGGCGCCCTAGGCAGCCGCCTGACTTGCCTATTGCTAGCGCCGGCCCTGCTCACTGTGCCCATGCCTCACTGTGCCCATGCCTCACTGTCACTGTGCCCATGCCTCACTGTGTCCATGCCTCACTGTGCCCAATTTCCCTACCTGATCTCCGGCGCCCGTGTGACTAGACTGACGTTTATTATTGGAGTTAATGGAAGGGGTGCCCAAATTTGAAAAATCGGTGCTCCCCAGCCGTAGGACCCCTGGACAACAAACTTTGCACACTTGTAGAAAAAGACTACATGTGTGCCAAGCTTGGGGTTCAGGGAACCTAGGGTCCCCAAAATCGCTGGAGAAATTACAGTTTAACATGGGAGTCTATGGAAGGGGTGCCCGGGTTTGAAAAATCGGTGCTCCCCGGCCGTGGGTCACCCGGACAACAAATTTTGCACACTTGTAGAGGAAGAGTGGGGCTACATGTGTGGCGTCCAGGGGACCTACGGCTGGCTGGGATCAGGCACACAAATTTGGAGATGGACACAGACTCGAGTATAAGCTGAGGGGGGGCATTTTCAGCAAAAAAAAATGTGCTGAAAAACTTGGCTTATACTCGAGTATATACGTTAAGTAATTTTTCTCATCAATAAATATGGCAGAGATCAGTAAGGAATATTTTAGGCTAGATATGGCACCAACATCCCTATAATACTAGAGGCAAAGAGAGAAATTGGAGATGTGGGACTTTATGCGGTGCATCATATACAAAGATCACTTCAAGATCGTTTTAGTATAAAAATATACAAAATTGTTTATTTAAGAAATAACATAAAAGTATGCAAAAACAGTGTATTCAAGGACATAGGTGTACACAAAACATCCTATCAACATCAATGAATTCCTGTGATTCCATACATGTTCTTGCCCATTTAAATAAACATGTTTCGCCAGAGTGGCTTCATCAGGAAAGGACATACAGTTTCATTTACATAGAGAAGGTCATTGTTCAGTCAGCTTTAAATGTGCAAAACAGAAAAAACACATATTAATCATACAGCTTAAAACAAATAAATATTTAAAGCATGCATGGCTATGTGCAGAGAAAGCAAAAGGATTGCCTCCATATGTAGTGAAACTCCCTACCTATCCAATTGAGCATGGGAGTGCAGTCCACATGGAAGCTACTCTAAAATGCTGCGAGGCCGCAGGTGGAACCTGTCCAAATGCCAGATCACCCGTAGGGAGGGATTTGATGTATATAACACTCAAGTCACTTTCAAAACAGTGTACCCTGCAATATATTATGCATCATTATAAGAAATATGGAGGGAGATAGGAGAAGTATATGAGTTCAGGTAGGTACCTAAAGTGAACCCTACTCACCTAAAGCCCCGCTATTAAAGTGTTAGAAATAATGGGAGCCTTGGACGGACAAATGCAGGTGACTGTCTAGTCTATATTGTAGGACATCATTATCTGAAATGTTACAAATTAATGATATTAGAAAAAGAAAACATGGGGCGTGGCCTGGACTTCACCGTGATGGCGGTGTAACTCCGGAGCTCCGGCGAAAGGCGAGAGAAACAGCGGCTCACAGCTACACAGGACACTGCACTTGCAGCCCACTACGGCGGTTCATCTCCCCGGCACCTCGGCATCATGACCAGGAGACGTCAGGCGGAACATCGGCCCAGAAAACTGACGGCATACTTCACACAGCATATGCAGCCTCGTGGGCAAGATGGCGCCGGCTCCTTCTCCACCCCGAAGACGGCGCACTTACACACAAACACCCATGATGACCCAGCTTATCGCAACACTCAGCGCACAAGGGGAACTTCAGAGACTCCTTCACCTCTCATTAGGAGTCCGGCTAAAGCCAGAGCCAGAATGGAGGAGCAGGAGACACAGCAATGTGAGGTAAGATCTAACGCTGACTCACAAGAAGACACAAGAGAACTCCCTGACTCCATAGTGGCATTCCCCACACAAAACCAACCAGTCCTAGACACTACACTAAAGGATATGCTTGTCTCCCTGAAAAGCTCTATTCATGCTGACATGATGACATGCATGAGGAAGTTTAGTTTAGAACTTAATGCAGTGGGGGACAGAGTGGATCATATCGAATCCAAAATGGAGGAGTATGCTATGACAATTAATGACC
The DNA here is from genome assembly GCA_029206835.1 of Rana muscosa. Lineage (NCBI taxonomy): Eukaryota > Metazoa > Chordata > Amphibia > Anura > Ranidae > Rana > Rana muscosa. The sequence goes on along the minus strand of CM055116.1, from coordinate 496,159,445 downwards.
TGGTAGACGCTCATGATAATGTTGAGGAGGATCACGCATGGATGAAAGCCAAATTAGCAGATTTGGAAGACAGGGCCAGGAGGAATAATGTCAAGGTCAGAGGCATTCCAGAATCCGTGCAACCCTCTGAATTACGTTCGTATACTACGGCAATGCTATCAACCCTCATGCCGGATCTTCCTCCTATTGAACTGTCCATAGATAGAATCCATCGTCTCCCAAAACCCTCATTTATCCAGGAGCACATCCCTAGAGATGTGTTGTTTCGCATGCATTTTTACCAAACCAAGGAGCGGCTGATGCAAATTACCCGTAAAGGGGAACACAGCACCACAGATTACTCAGATCTGCAATTTTATACAGATCTGTCGCAGCACACTTTGCAACTCCGCAAAAATCTCAATAATATTACTAAGGCATTGAGAAACCATGCTATCACATACAGATGGGGTTACCCGACCAAACTAATCATAACTAGAGAAGGTTCTACACATGTAATTACTTCTCCCACTAAGGGTTTCCAACTTCTCCAGAAATGGAAGATTGTCCCAGAGGAACCTCCTTCAACATCTAATGATACAAGCCCTAAGAGGATTCCTCCAGAATGGCAACATGCTTCAAATTCCTGAGGCGTCAGTGATATCTGCAGGGCCCTGCTATATTCATTTGTTGCCCTATTAATGGGCCTCGCCCTTTGGAGCTCTATCCTGTAACCTGCGCTCCCATTTACCTGAGCAGAATTTCTGCACCTGGGTGTAATATCCTCCTTTTAAACTTTTTGTTGTTTGTTTTCTTTTTTCTATACCGAATTTCTTTTCAGACATTGCTTATGTTACCAGAAACGAGACTCTGTTTTGAAGAACCTAGGAATACATGCATCCCTCGGACAGCCTCCTGGCAGCTATGTGAGTACGCACCATGTGTAAATTTCAGCATTCCACTTAAACTCTGTCATGCCAGTTAAAATTCTTTCCATAAATGCACATGGCTTAAACCATCCAGCCAAAAGGGCATCCCTCTGGAAAGAAGCAGACTCTTCTCATTGTGACATAATATGCGTTCAAGAAACGCATTTTCACCATAGCGCACCGCCTAGATGCACCCATAAAGGCTTCCAACACTACTTCTTCTCAAATATGACAGCCAAACAACGGGGAGTCATGATTGCAATTAAGGACTCAATTTCTTTTCAATTACTTAAGGACATTTGTGACCCATCAGGTCGTTATGTCATTCTAGTGTGTGACATCAACGCTACACGATATACTCTGGTGAACGTCTATGTTCCAAATAAACACCAAATTAAATTCCTGAATGTAATGATGAAAAAGATACGGAAAATACAACAAGGATCTCTTATACTCTGTGGAGACTTTAACGTAACTCCTGACCCTCAAATAGACTCTACATCTAAACCCTCTAAAAGGACACTGTCTTTGCAGTCTTTTTTGCAAAGACAAGAGTTATATGATGCATGGCGTTGTACCCATGCCAACGAAAGAGATTTCACGTTCTTTTCCCACAGGCACTGCACGTATACGAGGATAATCTGTTTCTGATGGACGGGTGGTTACTCCAGAAAGTATCTCAAATCACACTGAATAGCATATCATGGTCAGACCATGCTCCTGTGTTATTGACACTAGGAGACACTTATCCTTCCAACAGTGCCTTTATTTGGCGCTCCAATTCCCACATCATCCAAAACAAGGAAACAAAAAAAATTCTGGAGGACTGCTTGCTTGATTACTTTCAGATCAACTCACCGTCCACAAATGATCCATTTGTGCTGTGGAACGCCCACAAGGCATATATCAGGGGTGTGTTTATCCAGCAGGGCACTAGAATCAAGAGGCAGAGGCAGCAGCGACTCAATACTCTACTCACAGACATAGAATTATTAGAAGCCCAAAATAAACTTAATCCTACCCCCATATTGAGTGCACAACTTACCTCACTGAGGCACGACCTCAGACTCGCTTTACTCCAATCCTTCGAAAAAGTAGAGAAAAAATTGAAGATGTCCTTTTATTCTACAGGTAATAAGGCCGGGAAAAACCTGGCCCGTAGACTACAAGGCCAGCGCTTTAAGACTAAAATACCACATATTATTAGCCCTAAATCTTCTCAGAAGGTGTATGATCCCCAAAAAATTGCAGATGCCTTTAGTGATTATTATGGGGCCTTATACAACCTGAACCAAGATAGCCTAACGGCACAACCCTCCCTCTCAGATATAGAAAATTTTCTACAAAACATTCATCTGCCCCAACTTTCCCCCTCACAGCTCCAGGAGCTAAACGCTCCTTTTTCCTTAGTAGAATTGCTCAAAACTATAGAGAATCTCCCGAATAATAAATCTCCTGGTCGGATGGTCTCACAGGGGAGTACTATAAACAGTTTAAACCTATTCTTGGGCCATACCTCCTCAAAGTATTTGATGCTGCTGCTGCCTCGGCTTCTTTTCCGCCAGAAATGTTAGAGGCCTTAATTGTAACGTTACCTAAACCGGGCAAGGAACCAGATGCACCTAAAAATTTTAGACCTATATCCTTGCTCAACAATGATGTGAAATTGTATGCTAAAATTATAGCATTAAGATTGGTGGACATCTTACCTACTCTCATTGACCCTGACCAATCTGGGTTCACTAAGGGTAGGCAGACGTCGGATGCTACTAGACGTTTAATAAATGTTGTGCATATCGCCAGATGGGGGAAAACGCCTTCTCTGCTTCTGGCTTTAGATGCAGAGAAGGCGTTCGATAGGGTACACTGGTTGTATCTTACAAAAACTTTGGAAAAATTTGGTTTCTCAGGACACCTGCTCTCAGCAATATTAGCTTTGTATACTTCTCCATCAGCTCGGGTGTACACGTCTGGCATGCTGTCTAAGCCTTTCAAAATCACTAACGGGACCCGTCAGGGATGTCCACTGTCCCCTCTTATTTTCAATATACTTATGGAACCATTAGCCGCCAGTATTCGACAATCCCCTGATATTCAAGGTTTTACAATTAAATCCCGTAAGCATGTCATAAGTCTTTTTGCGGATGATGTAATACTGATGCTCACTGACCCGCTGTCTTCCCTAGATCATGTATACCACACGCTTCAGGAGTATGGAAAAGTGTCATACTATAAAGTGAATGACTCGAAGTCATTCATCCTTGATCTAGGAGTATCCCCAAAATATAAGCTGATCATACAAACCAAATTTCCATATGTCTGGTGTGCACATGAAATCACATACCTGGGCATTAAATTGACCTCCCAAACTAGACAATTATTTCAGGCCAACTATCTCCCTCTTGAAAAGAAACTCGCAGACAACCTAAAGTCACTAAGCAAACATGTTCTATCTTGGTCGGGAAGATTGGCAGCTTTCAAAATGCAAATATTACCACAAATTCTCTACATTTATCGCACAGTACCCATTCCCATACCTCAACACTTTTTTAAAACCCTTCAGTCCCTTCTAGCTAAATATCTTTGGGAGGGTAAAAGGGCCAGGAGCGCCTTTTCCAAACTAAAAAAAACAAAACAGGCTGGTGGCCTGGGTGTACCGGTCTTTGCAGATTATCATGCCGCTGCGACTCTCGCACAGATTAAAGGCTGGTTCCCCAATCAACCCACACCACTGTGGGGAAACATTGAAGAAACTTTAATACCCGGTGGAAATCTATTTAACTATCTCTTAGCGTACCCTCATATTAAATCCAAATCCAAAAACCTTTCTCCTCCCATGATAGTATCCCTGAATTCCTGGAAAACATTAGTAACACACAAATCCCTTTCTACCCCTACTTCTCCTCTACTAATACCCATTTCTACTCTAGACTTGATAATGCCTGACCTGACCTTAAACAGATGGCTGCGACAAGGAATCGTGCAGATCTCAGATCTATACAGAAACAACCTCCTTAAAACATTTGCTGAGTTGCAATCAGAATATGGACTACCAAATTCGGAGCAGTTTAATTACCTCCGAGTGAAATCGTACCTTAAAAACAAAAATATTAAGAAGTACAGTTTATTTTGGAAAATTAATATCCATCTAGCATCTAAAGAAAACCATAAAGGTGGTATATCATTATTTTATAACTTCCTATATGACAAGTCCATATTCATGAAAACGAATTCTATGAAAGCTTGGGAGGCAGATATCCAAGAATCATTTTCAGAAACACAATGGCATAAAGCATTACAACAAATCTACGCAGCAACTAAATGTACAAACCTATGGGAACTATCCCACAAAGTAACACAAAGGTGGTACCTGACCCCGAATAGGGTAGCCAAATTTGATTCCTCCACATCTTCTGATTGTTGGAGGAATTGTGCACAACTGGGAACTATCTTCCATATACTATGGGCATGTAGCAAATTAGCGGGATTTTGGTCTGGCATTTTCAAGGTCCACTATCAAGTCACGGGTTTATCTATGCCATATTCGCCTTCCCTAGCTCTTTTAAACTTGGGGATCGAAAACTTACCACCGGTACACAGGAAATTCACCACACATCTTTTTCTAGCGGCCAAGCTAGTTATACTTAGAGCGTGGAAATCTCCAGAACCTCCAGAGGTTCAGGAGGCAATTCGCACGTTGTCCGTACATCTCACCTATGAACGAATGTTAGCCTCCATTGGGGGGCGGACTATGCAGTTCCTCTCTAGTTGGCAACCATGGATAGACTGGTATAAAGACTACAAATCATAATAAAACCAGATTAGCAGTCATATATAGGGGGGTCAACCCTAATAAAACTGATAATAAAACTGACACTTAAACCTTTATAGGCAGATCCGAGGGATGGCGGTGATGGTGGGGATGGTGATTACAATGGTAATGGTAACAGTAAAAGTAAAGATAATAAAACCTAGGTTGATGTTCTTTTTTTCTTTTCCTCTGGTTACTCTGAAAGCTCACTCTTTGTTCTTATATTAATTTCTTTTATGTTAGGACCTTTATTCTCGGTGAATATAATTTCCAATAAGATAGAAGAGCTTGATCTCATACCTTCTTCACATAGTCTGGTACTGTGCAAGTGGGGGGGTTGCCTCTCTCTCCGGACCACAGATAGTTCCCATGGGGGTGTCTGGGGAGAGGAGGGGATTCCCTCAGCCTCGTGTATATTGTATGTGTTTATACCAAGACAAGGCATTTTATATGACTCCTATCTGTATATTCAAATGTATCAATATGTCTTCGTCCCACATGTGGAATGTATTGTTCACCCTTTGTTTACCTTTAAAACCCAATAAAAATCTATTGTTAAAAAAAAAAAAAAAAGAAAAAGAAAACATTTAATCTATTAGTGCAGTAGTGCGAGATTAACCCATTGCACAGAGTCTCACCTGAGTCAAATCTTGCCCTAGCATGATATTGTTGCTAGTGTAATCCTTACATCTTGCACATCAAAGGTAATGACAGGGAACAGGAGAGGATGCAAGAAAAAAATATATAAAAACGAATGAAGGTCAGATCCCCAAAACAGCAAAGTCCACACTTGTCCATATAAAAAGAGAGACAAAGACAATATAATGCCGCGTACACACGGCCGTTTTTCTCGATGAGAAAAACAATTTTTTTTCCTTTCGACAAGAAAAACGATCGTCTGTGGGCTTTATGCCGTTTTTTTCGACGAGAAAAACGGCATTAAAAACGACGAGAAAAATTAGAACATGTTCTAATTTTTCTAGTCGTTTTTTTCGACATGTTTTCCGCGGCAGTTTTCCCATAGGGAAACACTGCCGCGGAGCCCACAGACGGTCGTTTTTCTCGTCAAGAGAAAAAATGATGTGAAAAACGACCGTGTGTGGGGAACAAGCCGTTCCCTCGTTTTTAATGTCATTATTCACGGCGGTTTTTTAACTGCCGTGAATAATGATCGTGTGTACGCGGCATTAGTCTCTATTTGGCAGAAACAGGGAATCTAATGCCACCTGGTCCAAAAAATCACCTGCTATTGTGTCCGAACTCCTCACAGGCTCCCAAATGGTCCTAACATGGCTACCGCCATGCGGACCTTTTGTATCCCTCCCCATTGCGTCAATTACGCGACGTGTGATGTCACGCCGCAATGACGCAAAGCGGACACAAAGAGAGAGGGTCCACGTGTCAAAGACTAATACGCCAAACCGGAAGTTCGGGTGAACTTCCAGAACGCAGGGAAGGGCCAGACAGAAAGATGGTATGTGCGCGCACAGGGGGGAGGAGATTGTATAACCACGCCCCCCATACACCCGCGATACTGGCCACTGTGCGTTATATGTCCAGGAGGCTCTGACACAGAAGTACCTCAGTGTGGGCGTGCATAGGGGACATCCAAACACCTCACATGGGGAAGGGAGAACCCAATGCACACCCTTGGGCGTCCATACAGGGAATCTAATGGACTAGTCACCAGAGTGTCTCTTAAGGATTTGGATCTTTTAAAAGTGATTTCTGGATATGTTTTGATAAATTTAAGGATCCTCTGATCTGCTGACAGTAGTTATCAAAATTTATTATAAATATTACGTATCTTGTTGTGTTGTCGACAGTGTTGTAAGTAACGCCGTTTAAATAAACGGCGTTACCTAACGTAGTCACTTTTGAGGGTAACGAGTAATCTAACGGATTACTCTTCCCCTCATGGCAACGCTGTTCCCATTACTTGGGCGGCGTTACCCCAATTACATCTACTCGCCGCAGCCCCAGCGAGTAGATGTAAACGCAATTACAGCTGCAGTCTGCCTACTAGAACAGCGTGTCATGCAGACAGACGGCGGCCATTGCAGTGTTCAAAAGCCGCGCCTCCTCGTCTGTGATAGGTGGAACACTCAATTTCACAGCAGGCAGTGTTCCGCCTATCACGGACATCCGCTCATCCTCGTCTGTGTTATGAGGATGAGCGGATGTCCGTGATAAGCGGAAGACTGAATGCTGGGAAATTGAGTGTTCCGCCTATCACAGACAAGGAGGAGGCGCGGCTTTTGAATAATGGAATGGCCGCCGGGATGCCGCCGATCAGGTGCGGGCACAATGAGGCACACTGGTTGTCGACTATATTTTGTGATAACACGTGTAGATGCGGTTGATTTTTCTTGTCTAGGCTTATAGATAAGTGAGTGTCTATCTTGATTTTTTACCCTATTGAAAGCATTATTGAGACATGTTTTGCTGTAGCCCCTAATTAAGAGACGGTTGCGTAAGAGGTCTGCTTCCTTTTTAAAGCCCTTAACTTGGGTACAGTTGCGCTTGATCCTCAAAAATTGGCTATAGGGAATGCTTTTAATTAGTTTTTCAGGGTGTGAACTGCTGGCATGCAGCAGGCTATTCCCGGCTGAAGCTTTTCTATACAGCCTGGAGTATAGCACCTCACTTTCGTTAATAAACATTTCCACATCCAAGAATGTAATATTTTTTTGGTTAAAGTTGTACGTAAATTTCAGGTTATAGCTATTAACCTGTAAACTATCCAAAAACCTAATTAGATTTTCTTTTGATCCTGCCCACACCATAAAGACGTCATCGCTATATCGATGCCAAGATAAAATTTGGCTAATATCGGGTGATTTTGATTTGTCTGCAAATAAATCACGTTCCCACCCCCCCCAGGTACAGGTTCGCATATGAGGGAGCACATTTTGCCCCCATAGCGACACCCTGTACCTGTAGGTAGTGGGAACCCTTGAACACAAAAATGTTATGTGTCAAAATAAAACTCAGCATGTCTGCAACAAAATCGTTGTATTTCTAGGAATCCAGGTCACGCTCATCCAGAAATTCCTGCACAACTTGAACACCCCCGGTGTGAGGTATAGAATGGTAAAGAGCTTATATATCTATTGCACTAGCCAGGATCCCTGTGGTATTTGTAGTCCATCTGTAATTTTTAGTAGCTCAATAGTATCTTTAACATAAGAAGACAGGCTTTTCACATGAGGGTATAAGTATTTGTCTATTAATTGGTTTGCCTTTTCAGTCAACGATCCATAGCCCGTTATAATCGGCCGGCCTGGTGGATGAGAGAGATTTTTGTGCACTTTAGGCAGTGCATAGAATGTGGGAGTGGTGAAATTAGTAATATACAAAAACTTAAAAGTATTAAGCCTCGTACACACGACCGAGTTTCTCGTCGTAAAAAAACACGTCGTTTTTTTCGACGAGATTCTTGTTAACCTTGTCGATTTTCTCGTCAAGCTTTCCATGCGTACACACTGACATTTCCCAATTTCCTCGTTGTTCTCCGCGGTCACGTCCAGCACGTACGACGGCACTATAAAGGGGAAGATCTTTTTTCTTGGCGCCACCCCTTGGGCTGCTTTTGCTGATCTCGTGTTACCGCGTGTGAAGTAAAAGTTTGGGAAGAGACGATTCGCGCTTTTCAGTCTTCGTACTTTTCAGTTCGTTTTCTGCGGTCAGTTTGTGCTTGTGGGTTCGTATCTTGACTTTCAGGGCGTCTAGGCAGGTCGTATCTGTTTTACAGTGCGTTCTTGCCTGTTCGTTTCTGTTTTTCAGTTCGTTATTCATAGGCCTTGCTGTTCTAAAGTGCGTTCTGTTCTGTACGTTCTGATAAGACGACCGTTTCCTAGCCATGTCGCCTGGACGTTCTTGTCGTCGAGTTCGTGCTGTGCGTGCGCTTGGTGTTGGTCTGCTTGTTTTGGACCAAGACCAGTCCATGAATGGTGTGAGGAGGAGTTCATGGACCAAGAATTGGTTGCTCCAGCGGGACCAATTCTGCCATATGCCTCTGCTGTGGGAGATCGTCGAGAATAATCCTGAGGACTACAGGAATTTTCGGCGGATGTCTGACCCCGTTTTTCAGGAACTGTTGGCTTTGGTGTCCCCCTATATTACCAGGGAGGACACCGTTATGCGGGAAGCCATCAGTGCTGAGAGGAGGCTCATTGCCACCTTACATTATCTGGCGACAGGGAGAAGTCTTCAGGACTTGAAGTTCACGACAGGCATCTCCCCCCAGGCTCTGGGCCTCATAATCCCAGACACCTGTTCTGACATTATACAAGTCCTGCAGGAGGACTATATTAGGGTAAGTTTTCTCCATTAACATCACATTTTATGTATTACATGTATGCTAATGTATTGTATTTCTTTCATCCTTCTCTAATTACCATGATTGTAATATGCTGAGAATGTCCCCTTTGTCCTCATGCATGCTGGAAGCTTTAGATTGCCCCTTTTTTCTCCTCCATGCATATTTCCCTTCACTAACCTTTCCAGCAGGGGCGCCTGTTGCTCCAAATGTTTGAGGGTTCAAACCCCAATTTAGGAAATAAACTTCCTCCTTTTTTGCTCTGGTGCCTATTAAACGCCCCCATTTGTTCCCTCCAATGCAGCCATTTTGTTCCCTCTAATGCAGCTATTTTGTTCCCTCTAATGCAGCCATTTTGTTCCCTCCAATGCAGCCATTTTGTCCCCTCCAATGCAGCCATTTTGTCCCCTCCAATGCAGCCATTTGGTTCCCTCTAATGCAGCCATTTTGTCCCCTCCAATGCAGCCAGTTCCCCCCCAGCCCTGCACTTACCTTCTTGTGGTCAGCGCCATCCTTCTTCTGTCCTTGATGTCTTCTCCTTCCCTTGATGTTGCATCAGCCAATCATGTTACCATTAAACAGACTTGTTGAACATGATTGGCAGAGCAGCCTGTCAGTGTTTACCCAAGGAATGCCCCCCCCCCGCGTCCCCTATTTAACTTTTCTGAAGCCAATTACATCCCTCAGGCTGTAATGTGCAAGACAATTTTCCTTACTGTTTCTGATATGCAATTTTAAGCCCATAAATGCCACAGTTCTTCATATGTCGGTCGCTTAACAGGGGGCCATCCACCTGAATAGTGGGCGGCATAGACAATACATAGGTTAATGCAAGGCATGAACCTATGTATTGTTCTGAGTGACGGGCACAGGAGAGAGAGGGCAGTGCTCCAACGCCCACTCTGGACGCACCGCCACTGCAATGCTATCCTGTGGCCAAACACATCTACCCCCCCCATTATAATTTATTCATGGACCATCATAGGGGGTGATGAATATGATACATGAGCCTTCCATTATACTTATTTAAAACACCTTAATAAACGTAGACTTTGCTTGATGTTGGCCTCTAATGTATTTTCTTAGAATCTCCTTGTAATGTTTGATTTGTGTATTCTAATATTTTTTCATCTTGTTTGACTCCACAGCTTCCTTCCACGCCACAGGAATGGCAGACTGTGGCATCGGAGTTTGCCACGCGGTGGGACTTCCCCAACTGCGGTGGTGCTATAGACGGGAAGCACGTCCGCATCGTGCCGCCACCCCGTTCCGGGTCCTACTACTTCAATTACAAGGGGTTTCATAGCTTTGTGCTGATGGCGGTGGTGTCAGCACGGTATGAATTCCTCTATGTTGATGTAGGGAAGAATGGCCGGATGTCCGATGGGGGATCCTTCATCCAGACGGAGTTTGCCCTCCGTCTTCAGAGTGACGACCTTGCATTGCCACCGGATGCAGGGAATGTTGAAGGACTCCCCTTTGTTTTTTTGGCTGATGAAGCCTTCGGGCTCGGACCACATCTTATGAGGCCCTTTCCTCAGAGGACCCTGACCCCAGAGAAGAGGGTGTTCAATTACCGGCTGGCCAGGGGCCGAAGAGTCGTTCAAAATGCCTTTGGCATAATGGCCAGCCGGTTCCGCCTTTTTATGACTTCAATACACTTGGCGGACTACAAAATAAACTATGTAGTATTATGCTGCTGTGTGCTACACAATTTTCTCTGCCGCAAATCTAATTCCTATATGGCCTCAGTTTTGCCTGAGGCTGGACTTTCCCCTGATAATCCCCTGCCGGGCCTGGAATCTGCCCGTGCTGGCTTGCCCCCCCAAAATGCCTGTGAGGTTCGGGACAAATACATGGACTATTTCACGGGTAGGGGGGCAATTCCTATGCCAGGCTATGGCTAAAGATTCCTGTCTAACGATCAAAATAAAAATCTGGTTTAAACTTCTAACTTTTGTTGGTTTCCTGTCTCCTAGTTTGTCTTAGTGCATTTGTAGTGCCAAGTGTATTTTCCTTTAGTAAATACCAACCATTTCACTATGTAACCTTTAAAAAATAACCAAATAAGGTTAGAGCGTATTAGAAAAAGAAGCTACACGTTGTTTGTGTTCAAATATTTTACTATGTGCAAATTCACACACCTTTTTTATTTTATTTTACATTTTTTGTTTGCCTGGCCACAAACCGGCAATTGTTTTCTTAGGAAAATACAAAAACAACAGTTGCATTCCAAAAATTACAAAATTGGATACCTCGGAGCAATCTGAGACATTCACTTACACAAACTATATGTCTCTATGTGCCCGTCCTAATATGGGGTCCTGTCACCCCTTGCCCAGCCAAAAATTGAATATGCACACAATTGGGATTATTTTCCTATAGGGATTTTAGACTCCTGATCCCTATTGTCAACATGTGCTACCTGCCATCAGGGGTGATCAATGGACGTGTTTTGGGGGTGCAACCCCTTCCTCAGTTCACCTACTTTAGATACGAGGAAGGGGTTGCACCCCCAAAAGACGTACATGGATATCCCCTGATGGCAGATAGCACATGTTGACACACTGTGTGCAGATTCAATTTTTGGCTGGTTTGATTGTCAAAAAGTTTTTAAAAAAGTGGAAGAACAAACATGAAAAAAAAGGTGGTTTGTATGCCTTATTGAATTCTCCCCAAAACATCGAGAATGTCTTTAAATGTTTGATCCATCATATGAATTTTTTCTTTAATTTTGTCCAGTTCCGTGCTACATTCCATCACTTGCTGGATGAGGCGGAGGGCACTGTCAGCAGAGAAACCTGTGCTATCTTTCACCCCAACATTCACATCCCCTAAAAACAAAATAAAAAGGTATTATAACTCTGCAGGCCTACCTCTCTTACCTGAAGCTGTGGTGTCAGATACTGACCTGTTGTGGTGACCAGTTCCACAACGTCATCCACCTCTCCTTCCTCCACTTCTCCTTCCTCCACCTCAACTTCCTCCACATCTTTAGGTTGTTGGTCTTTTGGAGTTTGGGGTTGTTGTGAAGCTGTGGGGTTCCTGTGCTCCCTGGAGTGTCCTCCTCCCAGTCTTCTCTCCCCTATGAGAATCAAACAAAAGGTAGAGTTATCACACAGAAATTCTCTATGTAAAAAAAAAAAAAACAGGCTAAATTGCTTGGAAGTGTGTGTTTGGGCGGAAGTTAAAGATGAATGCATTATTTCTGACCAAGAATATGTTTAGTATTCACCTTTGTCTGTCATTTTTTAGACATGTAGGCAACACAAAAATTCTCTGATGCACCTGTGTGGGACACCCAAAAAAGGCGGGTCTGGTGGCCCACACTATAGTGCTCCAAAGTACAGATGTGGAAGCAGCTGCTGAGTGTCCTCTCCTTTACACAGTTTACAGTTTGCATTTCATTCTCTTTACAAACACATCATCTAGCCTAAAACTTTGTGCCCCAAATTTCCCAAAAAATGGCAGATGTCTAATTACTTTTGTGGCTGTAAAATAAGCCAAAACAGCGGATAGTGGCCGAACGAAGTGTCTGTAACGTAACGAACGATTACTGTGCCCAACCAAGTTCAAAATATTACATTTTGGAAGGGAGCCCAATAAGAAAAAAAAAACAAAACCAGCAACATGTCAGTTTAGAAAAGGATTAATAGCAGAAAAGTGTACATTTTACTTACTTTTTGCGAGCATTCTCTTAATGCTCCTTAACTGCTCTGGCTCCCTTAGTTTGAGGTCTGACCACCTCTTTCTGAGCTGCTCATTTGAGCGTTTCACCCCGAAATTCGTCTTCAGACTCTTCACGACTTTAGTGAGGATTTTGGCCTTCCTTCTATTTGGTTTGCTATACGGCCCATGCTTTGGGTCATAATCAGACTTGAGCAAGATGTCCACCATCTCCGCCATCTCGGCAAAAGACATATTTGATGCCTTGAATCTCCTCCTTGATCGTGACGTTTCCTCGGTCTCCGGGCTTGTCTCCTCCTCGTTAGTTGCGGAATTATCAGACACCTGCTGTAACTCCGCCATATCTGTCTGCGCGCCGAAAGAGAAGGGGCGGGGAAAAGATGTTAGTTAGAACGTCATGGGCGGGCGACGTGTGCGGAGCGACGTGTTCGTATTTTGACGCATGCGTGGTGTGTATATAGCAAACACACATGTGACTATAGTACGTTCGGTGTGCGGAGAGAGGAGTTCAAGTGACGGACGTGCGAACGAAGGGATGTGATTTTGAGACTGTGCCAAATTGTTGGCCTATACTGTCTTGAGAATGTTGTAGGATATATATGGTGACTACGATGTTAAGGAGGTTAGACTGTTTGCCTCACATTAGTTATATATTATTTATTTAACTTGCAGATACAATATGAATGTCTTTATTAGCGACAAAGAGTTCCTGGCGGAATTTATTGACCGGGTAAGGGAGCTGCCGGCTCTGTGGGAGACGAAAAACCCCATCCACAAAAAAAGAGGGGTGAGAAAAGCAGCGCTGGAGAAGCTGCTCCCATTTGTGCAGACCAAGGTGCCCACAGCCACAGCAAAACAAGTGGACACTAAAATTGGGAGCTTGAGAGGCACCTACAGGACTGAACGCTCTAAGGTCCTGGCTTCTCAGAGGTCAGGAGCAGCAGCAGGTGATGTGTATGTCCCGATTTTGTGGTACTACAGCAGGATGTCCTTCCTGGATGACCACATTGAGGCAAGGCCATCACTCTCCACTCTACCCCCCAGACTTCCCTGCAGCCAACCTGAGCCTTCTCTGGAGCAAGAGAAGGCAGCCATCCTGGATGATCCTGATTTGGCCATCTGGAGCCAGGTATAGTATTAAATGAAATTGCATTGTGATAAAATTAATGTTTGACAAATATGTCAAGATGAGAAACATACAATATTTTGGGTTCCACAAGTGAAATCAAGAGCTCGAGACATTAGTCTGCACTTAATTGGGTGCTAAAAAGTCAATTTGATGTAGGTGTAAATTAGAAAAAATGATTTCTGGATTTACATTCTAATTGCTTCAATCATGTTTCTAAAGTTTGATGCAAAGATTAAACCAACATATTAAACTATGTCCCTTTTTCATACACAGGATGAAATCAGCCAGGAGGAGGGTCTGGAAACTGTCAGGCAGGAGGAGGAAGGGCCCAGTGGCAGCCAGGAGGAGGCAGGGCCCACTGTGAGCCAGGAGGTGGCAGGGCCCAGTGGCAGCCAGGAGGTGGCAGGGCCCAGTGGCAGCCAGGAGGTGGCAGGGCAAAGGAGAAGCACCAGATCCCAGGTGCCTCCCATCCGGCTTCCCAAAAGAGGCAGGAGGGACAGGACCACCAGTGAGGCAGCAATGGCCCTTTTTAAAGAGGCCCATGCCACCCTCAAAGAGCCCACATCCCCTGAAGAGGCCATTGCTGGCCTAGTGGAGGCAAAGTTCAAGGTGATGAGCATGGAGCAAGCCTCCTATGCGAGCCCCTGCTCATCACCTTGCTCAACAAGGGGGTGATGGAAAAAATTACCCCCAATACAGCTATTTGTGAGGTGGCACAACTGTGCCAACCTCAACCTCCTCCTCCACCTCCACATTCTTCTTCTGCCCCACCCCTTCTCCTCCACCTCCACCTTGTTCTTCCGCCCCACCCCCTTCTCCTCCACCTCCACCTTGTTCTTCTGCGCCACCCCCTTCTCCTCCACCTCCTCCTCCTCCTGACAGGAGTACCCCTCCAGTGGCCCAGCCTCCAGCCAAATGAAGAAGGAAGGCTGCAGGGAAGGCTTCAGGAAAGGTTGCAGGGAAGGTTGCCAGGAAGACGAGGAAGTGATGGCCTTGCTTCATTGTGGTCGGACAGAAGGCAGCCTGTTGTAGTACCACACACTTGGGACATATATATCACCTGCTGCTGTTCCTGACCTCTGGGAGGCCAGCATCAGATTGTGTTCAGAAATGTTGGCCTTCTCAAGCTCCCAATTTTAGTGTCCACACAGGGTTGATGTGTGGTCTGGGGTCCCTGGGATGCACAAATGGCAGCAGCTTCTCCAGCGCTGCCTTCTCTTTATTTTAGTTCAAACATGAATAAATGTTATTTTTCTTTAAGTTCATACTTGACTATGTGTATTTGTAAAAATGTAAAATCTAGCTTTGGAGTAAGCAGATACATTTGACTGACAAAAAAATGGACAGATAACAACCCCCCAAAAAAATAACTCAATCGTATTTCCCAAAAAAGTGTGTAAAATTTCAATAATATATATTAAAAGATTCAATGGGAGATAACTATCAAAACATTGCGAAATTACAATTAACATCAATTAGAAAAATATCCAATTTTTAAATATTCCTAAAAACTTGCACGATATAATACACATAAATCTTCTTAAGAGCAGCATGAAAAAGGTTAAAAAAAGATAGTCATAACTCTGTGTGATTATCAGCAGCAAAAGAAGTTCATTCGTTTGGATTAGAAAACGCATAAATCCAAGGAACTGGTCTTGACTGTACCTACCATTCATTACACACCTGACGTGGTGTTGATGCAGTGTTGATGTTGGTATCAGATCACACATTCACCGAGAGACTTTCTCCCCTTTTTTTTTCTCACAGAAAATTGGACACTAATATATATTGTGGATCACTTTCACAGATGATATTCATGTCATTTTATATTTTTTCAGTGTTAGGTTAATTTACCTATTTAAATTTATTTATATATTTCACGCCATTGCACTTATTGAATTTTTGCAGGGTATATGCACTTTTTTACATAAGTGTACAGAACCACTATCAGGTTCAACACGATATACGGGTCTTTATATAGACCAATTACCAACCAGACATTTTATATATATATATTTTTCTGTTTGCACATAGCGCCACACTTTATTTATTATTATTCGTTTGGATTAATGTAACATTCTAACGAAGATTTCAATGCACAACATTTAAACGATGCAAAAATTTGGAGCGTGACGAATGTGCTATCTCCATTACGAAGGCTTGTTTTACCAGAAGATGCGCTCCCGTCTCATAGTTGCTTCTGAGCATGCGCGCTTTTGGAAGAGTCGTAAAAGCATACACACGAACCATTTTCTCGTCACAAAACAGGCCGACGAGAAACACGACGAGGAAATCTGGAATCCTGACGAGAAAATAGAGAGCAGGTTCTCTATTTTCTCGTCGAGATTCACGGCAATTTTCTCGTCGTAAAACCATACACACGAACGGTTTTCTCGACAAAAAAGCTCTCGCGCCACTTTTCTTGCCGGTTTTGGACGAGAAACTCGGTCGTGTGTACGAGGCTTTAGAGTTGAGCCCATGTTGGGAGAGGCTTATACATGACTGGTTGACCAGGATTAGATTACTGCTCCCCATAACGGGACATTATTCGTCAATACTTATAAGACAGGAGTGCAATGATTAATGGCAAGCTACCCTCAGGATGTTTCTACTACTGTACAATAATACACTGTGATGCTTTTGTATTGTTTTAAAAACTCTTTAATAAATATCATTGAAACATAAAAGTATTAGAGTCAATAATGCCCCTTTGTTGTGCCCTACTTAGAATGTCTTTGTACTTTGTCATATAGTAGTTAACATGAGACATTGGCACAGGCCTGTACCAACTTGTGTTACGAATAACATCGTAGCACATTTGATCCTATTGTTCCAAGTCCATTATAACAAGGTTCCCACATTTGTTTAAATGGTTTGACTACTATATTTTTATTGGAACTCAAGGTCTTCAGGGCTTGATTTAAATGCTTTGGCAAGTTGGATTGAGGGCCTGTTTGGCAATTAGTTGACTCTATTTCCTTAGTTACTTGGATAACAAAGGCCCATATATTTGAATTGCCTTGTAACACCCGAAATGACTTTGATTTGGGTTTATAACTCTTGGGTGTGCCAAAACCAAGCTTGGGGGGATGGTGGGTGGGGGGAGCTACGCCCAATTGAGTCTGAGACTCATTCAAGGACACTCCTGATGGACTGAAGACCCACCCCTCTTCCTCAGGGTTACTCTCGTCCCACAACTCCATTAAGTCCTGGAGGGCTTTAAGGTCTTCAAAAGTTACAGTAATTTTTCTCCTTCGCTGATGTGCACTGATGAGGCTGAACTGATGGGCACTGATGAGGCAGCACTGAAGGGCACTGATGGGGTGGCACTGTTGAGGACGCACTCATCAGCACTGATGAGTACTGATAGGTGGCACTGTTATGCCGCACTGATGAGCACTGATAGGCGGCACTGATAGGTGGCACTGATGGGCATGGATAGGTGGCACTGATGGGCGGAACTGATGGGCAGCACTGATGGCCAGGCACTGATGGCCACTTAAAAGCAGCACTGATTGGCCTCACGTATGGGCACAGACTGGTGTCACTGATGGGCACAAAGTGGTGTCACTGATGGGCACAGAGTGGTGTCACTAATGGGCACAGAGTGGTGTCATTGATGGGCACAGAGTGGCATCATTGATGGGCACATTTGGAGCTGCATTGTGAACAGGGCACTGATCATTAGTGCCCTGATTGCCTATACAAGTCTCCTCTGTGAGGAGATGCCACTGATTGGCTCTCCTCACCTCACACTCTGTCAGTGTGAGGCAAGAAGTGCTGATAAACGGCATCTCTGTGTTTACATGTGACCGGCTGTGATTGGACACAGCCGGTCATATGCCGCGGTCGTGGCTCTTTGCCGAGATCAGTGTCATGCCATGTCCCAGAAGCATGGTGCGCTCCTGCGACCTCCACGCTGCGTGCCCCCTCGGGAGCGCAATCAATGGCTAAACAGATGCACATTAAAGGGGGGTTCCACCCGCAATTTTTTTTAAAGTCAGCAGCTACAAACACTGTAGCTGCTGACTTTTAATAAGGACACTTACCTGCCCTACTCGCCCGTGATGTCAGCCCCCCCCCTGAGGCCGAGCCCTCGATCCTGGCAGCTACCGGCGCTGCCATCCTCAGTAAGGGAAACAGGCAGGCCGTGCGGCTTCACTGCCCGTTTCCTACTGCACATGCGCGAGCAGCGCGGCGCTTTGTGAATGGGCCGGCTGCTCTCTGGGATACACCCAGTTCCCAGAAGGCAGCGCGCCCCATTCCCAAGAAGACAACGAGTGTAGGACGAGGAAGACGATCCACCGCGGAGGATGAAGAGACAGATTAGGGATTTCCGCATAGCAATCGCTATTTTTGGTAAGTAAAACATATTTTTTTAATTTTTTTTATTTATTTGTAGATTTTTGGTGAATTTTTTTTTAATATATAAAACATGTATAAAATCATAAAGAAAACACTGGTCCATTTTAAAGGGGTTGTAAAGGTTTGTTTTTTATTTTCTAAATAGGTTCCTTTAACCACTTCCCTACCCACCCATAGTAATATAACGTCCACAGATGGGATCTCCCATCCTGGGTGGATGTCATATGACGTCCTGGGCTTTGTGGGGGGATATCTGAATGATGCCTGCAGCTAGATGCATCATTCAGATATCCTTGTCTTCTGCGGGCGATTCTGTGCACCATAAGAATGATCATAGCGGCAGTTACCGGCGCTTGATCGTTCTTATAGGTGGCGGGAGGGGACATCCACCCCTCCCGCTGCCATCCGGTGCATCTCCGGGCTCTCCCGTGCCATCGGGGGCCCGGAGAATGAATCGTCCAGCGCCGGAGGTGAACCATAGAGATGACTGGTGACCAGATGGTCACGTCATCTCTATGACCGTCGGAGGCCCGGGCGCGATGTGATGACGTCACGCCCGGGTCCTCAGAAGTAAACAAAGCCACCATTGCGGCTAGTAAGCATGAGATCAGTGAATTTTTTTTCATGATCTCATGCTTTCCAGCCTGGAGGAGAGAGGTGAGGTCTTATTGACCCCGCATCTCTCCATAAAGAGGACCTGTCACACACCATTCCTATTACAAGGGATGTTTACATTCCTTGCAATAGGAATAAAAGTGATCAAATTTTTTTTTTTTTTTTAAAGTGTAAAAATAAAAAAAATTAAGTAAAAAAAAAAAAAATTATAAAAAAAAAAAAAAAAAAAAAAATTAAAACGCCCCTGTCCCCTGTAGATCGCGATCAGAAGCGAACGCACACGTAAGTCCCGCCCACATATGTAAACGCAGTTCAAACCACATATGTGAGGTATTGCTGCGTGCGTTAGAGCGTGTGCAATAATTCTAGCACTAGACCTCCTCTTTAACTCTAACCTGGTAACTTGTAAAAATTTTCAAAGCGTCGCCTATGGAGATTTTTAAGTACCGAAGTTTGGCGCCATTCCATGAGTGTGCGCAATTTTAAAGCGTGACATGTTAGGTATCTATTTACTCGGCGTAACATCATCTTTCATATTTTACAAAAAAATTGGGCTAACTTTACGGTTTTGTTATTTTGTAATTCATGAAACCATTTCTTTTCCAAAAAAAAGGCGTTTGAAAAATTATTGCGCAAATACCGTGCAACAAAAAAAGTTGCAATGACCGTCATTTTATTCCCTAGGGTGTCTGCTAAAAAACATATATAATGTTTGGGAGTTCTGAGTAATTTTCTAGCAAAAGATTGATGATTTGTACATGTTGGAGAGAAGTGCCAGAAGAGGCCCAGTATTGAGGTGGTAAAAAAAGCCCGGTGTTTAGGTGGTTAAGCTAGTGCATTGTTGGTTCACTTACCTTTTCCTTTGATTTCCCTTCTAAATGTTTTTTTCTTTGAATTTCTCACTTCCTGTTCCTCCTCAGTAAGCTGTTTAGTAAGCTGTTCTGGCTGACTCCACACCACTCGGATGATGGTGTGAAGTTTACTGAGGAGAAACAGGAAGTGAGAAATTCAGACAAAGAAAAAAAACATTTAGAAGGGAAATCGAAGGAAAAGGTAAGTGAACCAACAATGCACTAGCTTAAAGGAACCTATTTAGAAAATAAAAAACGTACCTTTACAACCCCTTTAAGTGATATTTATCCAACTGTCCTTGAATTTCATGTTCCCCTTCTTCCTTCTTACAGGCAAAGTAGAAGTCTACACAATAGATTAGTTAGGACTGATCAGTATTGCCATTCAACTCCAATTGACACTTTCTTAGGACCTCAAAACACCAGTTCATATCCCTTTTTGATGTTCAGTGTAATTTTATGATTAAGGGGAAATATTTTAATTTACCTGTCAATCTTCTTATATAGTTTATGTTATTAAATGCCCATGTGGGCTGCTTTAAGTGGGTGAGATAACACAGAAGACAAAAGATCGTATTGCCCATCATAAATATTCGATCAGGGATAGATTTTTCCAACTACTAATCACAAGATATTTTGTGGAGAAAGGCCACACGGTCTCCCAACTTAAATTCATGGTCATTGATGGAGTGAACAAGGATAGAAGAGGAGGTAATTGTGAATTAATTTTGAGAAAAAGTGAGGATACACAGCACCCTAGAGGACTTACGGTAATTCAGACTTTGATCTTTACCTTTTGAATAGTGTTTTTTCAACTTTTTATAGGGATTTTTTGTATAGTTGTTGATGTAAATATGTTTAATCTGATCCCTCTGGTGGTTTTCTGATAATAGGTTATGACCAGGATGCTCTCAGAGAAATGTTGGGGCATGAACCTAACTTGTTAATCATTGCTTTATGAATAATGAATATATTACGTGTATGTTATCTTGATTGATTGTTAATTAAATAATTGATTCCAGATGTATTGAGATGTATTTAAATGTCTATATGTGGGTTACAATTTAGATGTGTTCCAATTTGAGGAAGGGCGTTATCACGCTAACCCAGAACTGTCATTGGAAAAATTCTGATATGCTTTTTTGTTTTTGCATATTTTTGTATCTTTTGTGCTTAATATGAACTTTTTTATATATGGCCCTTGGAACGGCCTTATTGCACTGCACTGTGAAACTGCTGAAGTGCTGTTCACAACACCTGATCCCAAAGGTGTTGAGGTCAGGACTTTGTGCAGGCTAGTTCCTCCATCCCAAACTCGCTCATCCATGTCTTTATGTCTTTATGGACCTTGCTTTGTGCACTGGTGTGGGCTTCTTTTTAGGGGTTGGGCAAGACATTTTGGACAATTTCATGCCACCAACTTTGTGGGAACAGTTTGGGGATTGCCCCTTCCTGTTCCAACATGACTGTGCACCAGTACATAAAGCAATGTTCCATAAAGACATAGATGAACGAGTTTGGGGTGTAGGAACTTGACTTGCATTAACAGAGTCCTGACCTCAACCCGATAGAACACCTTTGGGATGAATTACAGCAGAGACTGTGAGTCAGTCCTTCTTGTCCGACCTCGGGCCTCTTCATGACACACAGGGTGTTCTGACCGGAGGCACGGGAGCAAGTGGAGGAAAATAGTGGAATACTTCTGGGAAAATCTCCAGGGAGGAAGACAGCCAGGTAGGCTGGTGAGTGTTACAGTCGGAGAGGACTGAGAGGTATGCCTGAGAGGACTGGGTGGAAGCAGTCTGGGATAGATGCAGAGTCAGTCTGGGAGGACTGTGAAGTCTTAGCCCGGATGGCTAGAAAAAGAGACAGCTGCAGCCAGGCGGTCTGGTAGTGCCTGAAGGGGTGGTGCTGGGATCAGGAGCCACAGGGAGGAGGACAGCTGGGCACTAGGACTAGGCCCGCGGTCCCTGCCTGTAAAGGGCATTTGCTACCGGTCTCACTGTTCCTTTGTCAGACCATCCAAACAGTGCCAGCTGGTCCTGGGAGTTGTAGTTCTACAAGCAAGATTTGTACAGGAGGTAGAGGAGAAGTGTATATACGGACTGTATATAATTGTATCCCTGGAGAGTTCTACTACTTTGATCTAGTGGGCATCCCATAATATTCCTATCCCTATCCAAGTTTATTCCCCTCAAAAAGTCTAAAAACAAGCACTGGACTGTTCTTCTGACTCAAGTGTGCTTTAAATGATGCAGTGTGCCTGACTGTGCAGGGTGGGGGATTTCTTTCGACTTGCGGCACCTTAGAGGGTGCGCTACACAAGGAAAGTAAAAATTATATAAAAAAATTCAGGTAAAGGTTGCAATAAAAGCTGATAATATATCACTACTAACAATATACTATAGTTTCCTTTCAGGCAAGAAGACTACTGTTCTCTGCAGGTAAGTACATCATTAATGCCATGTGCAAGTACAGAAAACTCTCTGTTGATCCTGCCAGAAATCCAGCGAGCTCCTAACTTCTACTGCAGCCACCAGAATTAGAACTGGTAAGTTGAAACATATTACATTTTTTTCTGGGGTTTACACCATTAATCACTTAAAGACCGCTCACTGTATATATACGTCAGCAGAATGGCACGGACAGGCACAATCACGTACCTGTACGTGCCTGCCTTCGTATGGGTGGGGGGTCCGATCCGACCCCCCTCCGGTACAGTGAGCGGCCGGGATCGCTTCGGGAGCGATCCGTGATGAGTGGGCCGCCATTCGATTCTGGCCACCCCCTCGCGATCGCTCCCGGCGAATGAAAAGCTTCCTCTGCCTGTGTAGTGTTTACACAGGCAGGAGGAAGTGATGTCATCTCTCATGCGGCGCTCACATATACCGAGCGCCGCATTAGAGAAGACATCAGGTTAGTGCACTAAACAGCACACTGACACCAGGACACATAGGCACACGATCGCCCCCCCAGGCCCCCCCAGACACCCCCAGATCACCCCCCAGCCCCCAGTCACAGTGTCACTGATTGCAATGACCATTTATTTACTGATCACTGCAATCAGTGACATTTGTGACTGTAAAAGTGTCAGGTTTAGGTCCAGTGTAGCCCCCTAACCCCCCCTAATAAAGGTTTAACCCCTTGATCGCCCCCCAGGTAACCCTTTCACCGTTGTCACTAAGCGATCGTTTTTCTGATCACTGTCTTAGTGTCAGTGATGCCGATAGGTAGCCAGTTATTTTTTTTAGGTTTGCCGCAGGTTTTTATAGCGTCAGGTACCCCCATATATTACCTAATAAAGGTTTAACCCCTTGATCGCCCCCCCAGCTAACCCTTTCACCCCCTTTTGCCAGTGTCGCTAAGCAATCGTTTTTCTGATTGCTGTCTTAGTGTCGGTGATGCCGATAGGTAGCCAGTTATTTTTTTTAGGTTCGCCGCAGGTTTTTATAGCGTCAGGTACCCCCATATATTACCTAATAAAGGTTTAACCCCTTGATCGCCCCCCCAGCTAACCCTTTCACCCCCTTTTGCCAGTGTCACCAAGCGACCGTTTTTCTGATCGCTGTCTTAGTGTCGGTGATGCCAATAGGTAGCCAGTTATTTTTTTTAGGTTCGCCGCAGGTTTTTATAGCGTCAGGTACCCCCATATATTATCTAATAAAGGTTTTAACCCCCTAATTGCCCCTAGTTAACCCTTTCACCAGTGATCACCGTATAAGTGTTACTGGTGACACTGGTTAGCCAGTTAATTATTTTGTTATTTAGGTTCCCCGTCAGGTTTTTATATAGCATCAGGTACCCCCATATATTACCTAATAAAGGTTAAACCCCCTGATTGCCCCTAGTTAACCCTTTCACCAGTGATCACCATATAAGTGTTACGGGTGACACTGGTTAGTTAGTTTGCTTTTTATAGTGTCAGGGCACCCGCCGTATATTACCCAATAAAGGTTTAACCCCCTGATCGCCCAGGCGGGTGATATCAATTAGGTTTTAGTGTCAGAGAGGGTCTGCGTCACCCCAGGCAGCGTCAGGTTAGTGCCAGTAGCGCTAACACCCACGCGTTAAGCATACACCCCCCTTAGTGGTATAGTATCTGAACAGATCAATATCTGATCTGATCAGATCTATACTAGCGTCCCCAGCAGTTTAGGGTTCCCAAAAATGCAGTGTTAGCGGGATCAGCCCAGATACCTGCTAGCACCTGCGTTTTGCCCCTCCGTCCAGCCCAGGCCATCCAAGTGCAGTATTGATCGATCACTGTCACTTACAAAACACAACACACATAACTGCAGCGTTCGCAGAGACAGGCCTGATCCCTGTGACTCCAGTGCTGTAGGAGGTGATTTCACCACCACAGTTAAAAAAAAAGAGCATATATGCCAAAGCAGGGGGGCAGCAAGGGCGGAGGAGCGATTTTGCTCCTAATGCCGCATACATACGGTCAAAATTCCGACGGAGGCATGCCCGTGGAAAAGTCCGACCATGTGTGTGCGGCATAACTTTTGCGGGAGGATGCCCCCATGCTTCGAAATATATAAATGGTGCATGTATGCCCATCATTAGAAGTGGCTGAATGAAGGGAGGTATTCTAATGGTGGGCATACCCACCGATCAATCTCTTTTTTTCGTTCAGCCAACAGGCTGCATGAAAAAAAAGATTACAATACATGTCCAACAAGGACCAGCAACGTACTGGTATGTTGCTGGACCTTGGTTATACCAGATTGATGCCTGCGGGTTTAGGTATCATCTTGGTATCATTCTTTTCATCCAGCGGCCGACTTTCATGTAAAAGCAATCCTAGCGGCTAATTAGCCTCTGGACTGCTTTTACAAGCAGTGGGAGGGAATGTCCCCCCCCCGATATAAAAAGCGCCATTGCGAAATTGGGAAAGCATTTTATCACACCGATCTTGGTGTGGTCAGATGCTTTGAGGGCAGAGGAAAGATCTAGGGTCCAATAGACCCCATTTTTTTCAAAAAAAGAGTACCTGTCACTACCTATTGCTATCATAGGGGATATTTACATTCCCTGAGATAACAATAAAAATTATAAAAAAAAAAAAAATATGGAAAGAACAGTTTAAAAATAAAATAAAAAAGCAAAATTAATAATAAAAAAAAAAAAAAAGCACCCCTGTCCCGCCCTGCTCTTGCGCAATGGCGAACGCAAGTGAAATTTTAAAGCATGTCGTGTTTGGTATCTATGTACTCGGCCTAAGATCATCTTTTTTATTTCATTAAACATTTGGGCAATATAGTGTGTTTTAGTGCATTAAAATTAAAAAAAGTGTATTTTTCCCCCAAAAAATGTGTTTGAAAAATCGCTGCGCAAATACTGTGTGGAAAAAAAAATGCAACACCCACCATTTTAATCTGTAGGGCCTTTGCTTTAAAAAAATATATAATGTTTGGGGGTTCAACATAATTTTCTTGCAAAAAAAAAATATGTTTTCATGTAAACAAAAAGTGTCAGAAAGGGCTTTGTCTTCAAGTGGTTAGAAGAGTGGATGTAAGCTTCCTAATGTTGTGTATAAAATGCTAGGACAGTTCAAAACCCCCCCAAATGACCCCATTTTGGAAGGCAGACACCCCAGGCTATATACTGAGAGGCATGTCGAGTCCATGGAATATTTTATATGTTGACACAAGTTGCGGAAAAAAGACAATTTATTTTTTATTTTTTTGCACAAAGTTGTCACTAAATGATATATTGCTCAAATATGCCATGGGCATATGTGGAATTACACCCCAAAATACATTCTTTTGCTTCTCCTGAGTACGGGGATACCACATGTGTGAGACTTTTTGGGAACCTAGCCGCGTACTTGACCCCAAACCCAAGCACCGCCTTCAGGCTTTGTAAGGGTATAAATTTTTGATTTCACTCCTCACTGCCTATCACAGTTTTGGAGGCCATGGAATGCCCAGATGGCACAAACCCCCCCCCCCCCAAATGACCCCATTTTGGAAAGTAGACACCCCAAGCTATTTGCTGAGAGGTATGGTGAGTATTTTGCAGATCTCGCTTTTTGTCACAAAGTTTTGAAAATTGAAAAAAAAAAAAATTATTTTATTTCTTCATTTTCAAAAACAAATGAGAGCTGTAAAATACTCACCATGCCTCTCAGCAAATAGCTTGGGGCGTCTACTTTCCAAAATTGGGTCATTTGGGGGGGTTTTGTGCCATTTTGGCATTTTATAGCCTTCGAAACTGTGATAGGTAGTGAGGAGTGAAATCAAAAATTTGTGCCCTTAGAAATCCTTAAGGCGGTGCTTGGTTTTCGGGGTCCCGTACGCGGCTAGGCTCCTAAAAAGTCCCACACATGTGGTATCCCCGTACTCAGGAGAAGCAGCAAAATGTATTTTGGGGTGCAATTCCACATATAACCATGGCATGTGTGAGCAATATATCATTTAGTGACAACTTTTTGTAATTTTTTTTTTTTTGTCATTATTCAATCACTTGGGACAAAAAAAAATATTCAATGGGCTCAACATGCCTCTCAGCAATTTCCTTGGGGTGTCTACTTTCCAAAATGGGGTCATTTGGGGGGGGGGTTTGTACTGCCCTGCCATTTTAGCACCTCAAGAAATGAGATAGGCAGTCATAAATTAAAAGCTGTGTAAATTCCAGAAAATGTACCCTAGTTTGTAGACACTATAACTTTTGCGCAAACCAATAAATATACGCTTATTGACATTTTTTTTACTAAAGACATGTGGCTGAATACATTTTGGCCTAAATACTGTATTTGACTAAAATTTAGTTTATTAGATATTTCTTATAACAAAAAGTATAAAATATCATTTTATTTTCTAAATTTTCAGTCTTTTCCCGTTTATATCGCAAAAAAATAATAATTGCAGAGGCAATTAAATACCATTAAAAGAAAGCTCTATTTGTGGGAAGAAAAGGACGCAAATTTAGTTTGGGTACAACATTGCATGTCCGCACAATTTCCAGTTAAACCAGCGCAGTGCCAAATTGTGAAATTACCTCTGGTCATTAAGCTGCGTAATGGGCCGGGGCTTAAGTGGTTAATAGGTCCTGCACTAATTTAGGATCTTTTTTGTGTAACTTAGAGCTAAACCTTTCATTGTTAAAGTCCTTAAGAATCTGTGATTCATTGTTTTTGTTATGTACTATTTTATACTCTTTTATTTTCCTGATGGTTCTCACCATTTTAGAAGTTTAACAACAACTTAGTATATATTTTAACCACTTCCCTACCCAGCCATAGTCAAATGACGTCCACAGATGGGATCTTCCATCCTGGGTGGATGTCATATGACGTCCTCGGCTTTGTAGGGGGATATCTGAATGATGCCTGCAGCTAGAGGCATCATTCAGATATCCTTTTGAAGTGCAGGCGATTCTGTGCACCATAAGAATGATCATAGCGGCGGCTCCGCCGCTTGATCGTTCTTATAGGCGGCGGGAGGGGACGTCTCCCCTCCCGCCGCCATCCGGTGCTTCTCCGGGCTCTCCCGTGCGATCGGGGACCCGGAGCGAATCTTCCGGCGCCGTTGGTGGGTCACGTGACGAGCATAGAAATGACTGGTGACCAGATGGTCACCAGTCATCTCTATGATCGTCGGAGGCCCAATGTGATGACGTCACGCCCGGGTCCTCAAATGTAAACAAAGCCGCCATTGCGGCTAGTAAGTATGAGATCAGTGAAAAAAAATTCACTGATCTCATGCTTTCCAGCCTGGAGGAGAGATGTGGGGTCTTATTGACCCCGCATCTCTCAATAAAGAGGACCTGTCACACACATTCCTATTACAAGGGATGTTTACATTCCTTGTAATAGGAATAAAAGTGATCAAAAAAAAAAAAAGTAAAATAATTGTAAAAAAAAAAAAAAATGAAGTAAAAAAATAAATAAATAAATAAATTAAAACGCCCCTGTCCCCGGTAGCTCGCGATTAGGGATGAGCCGAACACCCCCGGGTTCGGTTCGCACCAGAACCTTCGAACGGACCGAAAGTTCGCGCGAATTTTCGAACCCTATTCGTTATAATGGACGCGAACGTTCAAAATCAAAATTGCTAATTACAACGGCCAATATGCATGTTAATGTCATAAAACAGGTTTGGGGACCCGGGTCCTGCCCCAGGGGACATATATCAATGCAAAAAGAAATTTTAAAAACTAAAGTTTTTTCGGGAGCAGTCATTTTAATGATGCATAAAGTGAAAAAAAAAAAAGTGAAATTTTCCTTTAAATATGGTACCTGGGGGGTGTCTAAAGTATGCCTGTGAAGTGGCATGTGTTTCCCGTGTTTAGAACTGTCCTTGCACAAAATGACATTTGTAAAGGAAAAAAAGAAGCCATTTAAAACCACTTGCGGCTTTAATGTCATGTCTTGTCCTGGCCGCCATATGGCTGAAAATCCTTGAGAAAAATGGCATGGCTACCCCATCACCCCCCCCCACCCCAGCCCCTTTGGGTCTTGTATGGATACTAAGGGGGACCCCGCACCCAAAATAAAACCCTATACCTACAACCCTATATACTCTGAACAGCAGTATATAGGTGGTGCAAACAAGACATGGACTGTAGGTTTGTTCTTAAGTAGAATCTGAACAGGTACATTATGAAGTGTAGCTACATCCCAAAAAAATCAATTTTTAAGCTTTTTGGAGAACATAGGGAGGGGTTATCACCCCTGTAACATTTGCTGTCTTTGCACATCTGTTCAGAACATGTCACCTCACTTTCCGTCCCAATGACAAATGTTTTTGGAAAAGTGGGGTTTTAATTGAAACAAGGATTGGTGATAAAGCATCAGTAGAGAGGAGATACCTTTTTCCCAAATTAAATCTAACAGGATAGAATTTTCCTTCCTAGGGGTAGATTTCCTCTCACTTCCTGTTTTCTCTTGCCGTTTGCAAGTAGGAGTCGTTTGTAAGTTGGATGTTTGAAAGTAGGGGCCTGCCGTATATACTCTGCAGAAATTTGCCCTATTAGATGTTGGTGTAGCCACAAGACTGGTGGGCACAGGAATGGGCCCTGCTGTGAGTTAATAGATCAAGATTTGTACTTGCATGCACCTGTCGAACCGGGCAGAAAGATTGGGCCTTTGGTGGTGGTGGTGGTGGTGGTGGTGGACGGTGTTGCCACAAGACTGTAAGCCCTCACAGTTACTCTTGGTGGGTGCAGGAATGGGCCCTGCTGTGAGTTATTAGATCAAGATTTGTAATTGCATGCACCTGTTGAACAGGGCAGAAAAATTGGGCCTTTGGTGGTGGTGGTGGTGGTGGACGGTGTTGCCACAAGACTGTAGGCCCTCATAGTTACTCTTGGTGGGCGCAGGAATGGGCCCTGCTGTGAACTATTAGATCAAGATTTGTAATTACACGCCCCTGTTAAACAGGGGCTGAAAAATTGTGCCTTAGGCATTGGTGCTGGTGCCACAACACTGCAACCCCTCACAGATACTGTACTTGGAGCACAGCAGTCACACCTGTTGCGAAGCATCTTTTTAAAAAATTGTAATTACACACCCCTGTTATACAGGGGCTGAAAAATTGTGCCTTAGGCACTGGTGCTGGTGCCACAACACTGCAACCCCTCACAGATACTGTACTCTGAGCACAGCAATGAGACCTGTTGCAAAGCATTGCCTAAAAATTGTAATTACACGCCCCAACAGGGGCTGAAAAATTGTGCCTTAGGCACTGGTGCTGGTGCCACAACACTGCAACCCCTCACAGATACTGTACTCTGAGCACAGCAGTCACACCTGTTGCGAAGCATCTTTTTAAAAAATTGTAATTACACGCCCCTGTTATACAGGGGCTGAAAAATTGTGCCTTAGGCACTGGTGTGGTGGCATGGATCATTGAGGAGGAGGAAGAGGATAGTCAGTGAACATAACAGGACAGTCACTCAGCATCAGCATAGGCAGTCTTGAAGGGATGTGACATTATAAATTATTCCGTTATATCCGCTTCAGGTGTCTGGTAGCTGGTGGTGATCCAAGACTGATTCATTTTTATGAAGGTCAGTCGATCAACCGAGTCGGTGGACAGGCGCACCCTATGATCGTTGACAAATCCTCCAGCAGCACTGAATGTGCGTTCGGAAAGAACGCTGGATGCAGGACAGGCCAGTAGCTCAATTGCATACTGTGCAAGCTCTGGCCAGTGATCCATCCTCAGGACCCAGTAAGCCAGAGGATTTTCGGTGGGAAAGGTGTCCAAGTCTGACCTTGCCCCTAGGTATTCCTGCACCATATATATCAGACGCTGGCGATGGTTGCTGGAACCGATCATACCTTGGGGCTGCGGACTAAAAAATTGTCTGAACGCATCGGTCAGACGTCCACCTTCCCCACCGCTCCTTCTGCTACTGACCGAAGCCTCAGCAACTCGTCGTCCAGGACCAGGAGTTTGTAACCTCCCAGTTTCTGGGAACGCGTTGCACAGACCTTTCTGCAAGGCCTCCCTGAGATGTCTCATCCTCTGCTCCCTCTGCGACGGCAAGATAAGGTCCGCAACCTTACCCTTGTACCGTGGATCAAGGAGAGTGGCCAGCCAGTAATGGTCACTCTCCTTGATCCGAAGAACACGAGGATCCTTCCGCAGGCTTTGCAGGATCAGGGAGGCCATGCAGCGTAGGTTAGCTGAGGAATTCGGTCCGGAGTCTTCTGGGTCACTGAGGATGACATGATCGCCAGCCACCTCCTCCCAGCCACGTACAAGTCCACTGGTTTGTTGGGACTGTACATCATCCCTAAAAGACTGCTGCTGCTGATGCTGAGTGCCAGGCTCCACCTCCATGCTCACACAATCCTCCTCCTCCTCCTCCTCCTCCTCTTCCTGTGTGATGGGTGGGACAGAAGGAACATTGTCTGGATAAAGGGGGCCTTGAGAGACAAGGAAGTCCTCCTCTTCCTGCCTCTGTTCTGCCTCAAGTGCCCTGTCCATTATCCCACGCAGCGTATGCTCCAACAGGTGGACAAGAGGTACAGTGTCACTGATGCATGCACTGTCACTGCTCACCATCCTCGTGGCCTCCTCAAATGGTGAGAGGACAGTGCATGCATCCCTGATCATGCTCCACTGGCGTGGGGAAAAAAAGCCAAGCTCCCCTGACCCTGTCCTGGTGCCGTAGTCGCAAAGGTACTCATTGATGGCCCTCTGCTGCGTGTGCAGTCGCTGCAGCATGGCCAACGTTGAGTTCCACCTGGTGGGCATGTCACATATTAGGCGGTTCTTGGGCAGGTTCAGCTCCTTTTGCAGCTCAGTCAGCCGAGCACTGGCATTATAAGATCGGCGGAAATGCACACAGACTTTCCTGGCCTGCCTCAGGACATCCTGTAAGCCTGGGAACCTGCCCAAGAACCGCTGCACCACCAGGTTGAGGACGTGAGCCATACAGGGCACATGGGTGAGCTGCCCCTGTCGCAGGGCGGAGAGGAGGTTGGTGCCATTATCAGAAACGACCATTCCTGGCTTAAGCTGGCGTGGCGTCAACCACCTCTCGGCCTGCCCCTGCAGAGCTGCCAGAACCTCTGGCCCAGTGTGGCTCCTGTCCCCCAAACACACCAGCGCAAGCACGGCATGGCATCTTTTTGCCTGCGTACTCGCGTAGCCCCTTGTACGCCTACGGAGCACCGCTGGTTCCGAGGACAGAGCACTCGAAGAGGACATGGAGGAAGAAGAAGAGGAGGGGGTGGAGGAGAGAGGTGTGTCACAACCAGTAGTAGCATTTTGGAGGCGTGGTGGCGGAACAACCTCCAACACTACTGCACCTTGTCCTGCATCCCTCCCAGCTGCCAATAGAGTGACCCAATGGGCCGTGAAAGAAAGATAACGTCCCTGTCCATGCCTGCTGGACCATGAGTCAGCGGTAATATGCACCTTACCGCTGACCGCCCTGTCCAGCGAGGCATGGACATTGCCTTCCACATGCCAGTAGAGAGACGGAATCGCCTTCCGTGAGAAAAAGTGGCGTTTGGGAACCTGCCACTGAGGAACCGCACATTGAACAAACTCACGGAAGGGGGCCGAGTCTATCAACTGAAAAGGCAGCAGTTGAAGTGCTAGCAATTTAGCCAAGCTAGCATTCAACCGCTGGGCATGTGGATGGCTGGGAGTATACTTCTTTCGACGGTCCAGCAGCTGGGGCAGGGAAATTTGCCTGCTACAATCGGACGTCGGTGTACTGCAAGTACTTGGTTGTGACACACCTAATTCTACACCTTCAGTCCTCTCAGAGCAGCTTTCAGAGAGGACTGAAGATATAGTGGGGATGGAGATCCCAGCTGATGAGGAGCAAGGAGAGGTCCGCTTTGTTCTTTGGTGTGGGTCTTTTATGTGTGCTTGCCAACGAGCTGCATGGCAGGTCGACATATGTCTGCTCATGCTTGTGGTGCCCAAGCGGCTGATGTTTTGGCCACGCGAGATACGCTTGAGACAAATATTGCAAATAGCAGTGGTGCGATCTGATGCACTCGTCTCAAAAAAGGCCCACACCAAAGAACTTTTGTGATAACGTGCA
This sequence comes from Rana muscosa, assembly GCA_029206835.1. Taxonomy (NCBI): domain Eukaryota; kingdom Metazoa; phylum Chordata; class Amphibia; order Anura; family Ranidae; genus Rana; species Rana muscosa. The sequence continues at coordinate 496,127,239 of CM055116.1, read as the reverse complement.
GAGGCAGCGCCCTGCACAGGCGGAGCTCTGCGGTGTGGTACAGTTGCTGTGCTGGCCTCTAGCTGGCCTCCAGGGGGCATCCTGCCTCGTTGGACATGTGACGCTGCATCCTCCTCCTCCTCCTCCTCTCTCCCTTCAGGCACCCACGTGGAGTCAGTGACCTCATCATCCCCTCCCTCTTCACCACTAGAGCAAACCTGGCAGTAAGCTGCAGCTGGTGGAACACTACTGCCAGATTGCTGTCCTTCAGCATCCCCTCTCTCTGCGCGCACACTACTGACTTCCTCAAGCTGGGTATCATCATCCGAGCCTTCGAATCGTTGGGCATCCTCCTGGAGCATGTACCCAACACTGTGCTCAAACAGTTCGGGGGACTCCTCAGGAGGACATGGTGGGTCTAGGGAAGGGGTGGCTGATGATGCCATTGAGTACGCGTTGGCAGCTGCTCTGCCAGTACCCTGAGCCTGGGTGAGAGAGGATGAGGAGGATGAGGAGGGCTTGGTCATCCATTCTACCAAGCCTTCGGCATGATGCGGCTCCACATGTCCAGCTGCCGAAAACAAAGACAAGCGTGTCCCATGGCCACGTGCTGATGACGATGCACGACCACGTCCACGGCCAGCACTGTTGTCTCTAGAAACAGAGCCTGCCTGCCCTGTGTTCTTGCCTCGGCACGCTCTGCCTCTCCTTGGCGGTCTTCCAGCCATTGTAGTCGGTAGTGTATATAGTATAAAAAATAGAACTCCTATGTGTGCTCACAACACACTGTAGGTCCTATGGGTGCTGACACTAACACACTATAGGTACTATGTGTGCTGCTGACAAGAAAATATAGGAGCTCTGTTTGCTGCCACTAACACACTAGAAGTCCTATTGGTGCTTCTGAGATGAAAATATAGGAGCTCTGTGTGATGCCACTAACACACTAGAAGTCCTATGGGTGCTGCTGAGAAGAAAATATAGGAGCTCTGTGTGATGCCACTAACACACTAGAAGTCCTATGGGTGCTTCTGAGATGAAAATATAGGAACTCTGTGTGATACCACTAACACACTAGAAGTCCTATGGGTGCTTCTGAGAAGAAAATATAGGAGCTCTGTTTGCTGCCACTAACACACTAGAAGTCCTATGGGTGCTGCTGAGAAGAAAATATAGGAGCTCTGTGTGATGCCACTAACACACTAGAAGTCCTATGGGTGCTTCTGAGATGAAAATATAGGAGCTCTGTGTGATGCCACTAACACACTAGAAGTCCTATGGGTGCTGCTGAGAAGAAAATATAGGAGCTCTGTGTGATGCCACTAACACACTAGAAGTCCTATGGGTGCTTCTGAGATGAAAATATAGGAGCTCTGTGTGATGCCACTAACACACTAGAAGTCCTATGGGTGCTGCTGAGAAGAAAATATAGGAGCTATGTGTGATGCCACTAACACACTAGAAGTCCTATGGGTGCTTCTGAGATGAAAATATAGGAGCTCTGTGTGATGCCACTAACACACTAGAAGTCCTATGGGTGCTTCTGAGATGAAAATATAGGAGCTCTGTTTGCTGCCACTAACACACTAGAAGTCCTATGGGTGCTGCTGAGAAGAAAATATAGGAGCTCTGTGTGATGCCACTAACACACTAGAAGTCCTATGGGTGCTTCTGAGATGAAAATATAGGAGCTCTGTGTGATGCCACTAACACACTAGAAGTCCTATGGGTGTTGCTGAGAAGAAAATATAGGAGCTCTGTGTGATGCCACTAACACACTAGAAGTCCTATGGGTGCTTCTGAGATGAAAATATAGGAACTCTGTGTGATGCCACTAACACACTAGAAGTCCTATGGGTGCTGCTGAGAAGAAAATATAGGAGCTCTGTTTGCTGCCACTAACACACTAGAAGTCCTATGGGTGCTTCTGAGAAGAAAATATAGGAGCTCTGTGTGATGCCACTAACACACTAGAAGTCCTATGGGTGCTTCTGAGATGAAAATATAGGAACTCTGTGTGATGCCACTAACACATTAGAAGTCCTATGGGTGATGCTAAGAAGAAAATATAGGAGCTCTGTTTGCTGCCACTAACACACTAGAAGTCCTATGGGTGCTGCTGAGAAGAAAATATAGGAGCTCTGTTTGCTGCCACTAACACACTAGAAGTCCTATGGGTGCTTCTGAGATGAAAATATAGGAACTCTGTGTGATGCCACTAACACACTAGAAGTCCTATGGGTGCTTCTGAGATGAAAATATAGGAGCTCTGTGTGATGCCACTAACACACTAGAAGTCCTATGGGTGCTGCTGAGAAGAAAATATAAGAGCTCTGTGTGATGCCACTAACACACTAGAAGTCCTATGGGTGCTTCTGAGATGAAAATATAGGAACTCTGTGTGATGCCACTAACACACTAGAAGTCCTATGGGTGCTGCTGAGAAGAAAATATAGGAGCTCTGTTTGCTGCCACTAACACACTAGAAGTCCTATGGGTGCTTCTGAGAAGAAAATATAGGAGCTCTGTGTGATGCCACTAACACACTAGAAGTCCTATGGGTGCTTCTGAGATGAAAATATAGGAACTCTGTGTGATGCCACTAACACATTAGAAGTCCTATGGGTGCTGCTAAGAAGAAAATATAGGAGCTCTGTTTGCTGCCACTAACACACTAGAAGTCCTATGGGTGCTGCTGAGAAGAAAATATAGGAGCTCTGTGTGATGCCACTAACACACTAGAAGTCCTATGGGTGCTTCTGAGATGAAAATATAGGAGCTCTGTGTGATGCCACTAACACACTAGAAGTCCTATGGGTGCTGCTGAGAAGAAAATATAGGAGCTCTGTGTGATGCCACTAACACACTAGAAGTCCTATGGGTGCTTCTGAGATGAAAATATAGGAACTCTGTGTGATGCCACTAACACACTAGAAGTCCTATGGGTGCTGCTGAGAAGAAAATATAGGAGCTCTGTTTGCTGCCACTAACACACTAGAAGTCCTATGGGTGCTTCTGAGAAGAAAATATAAGAGCTCTGTGTGATGCCACTAACACACTAGAAGTCCTATGGGTGCTTCTGAGATGAAAATATAGGAACTCTGTGTGATGCCACTAACACATTAGAAGTCCTATGGGTGCTGCTAAGAAGAAAATATAGGAGCTCTGTTTGCTGCCACTAACACACTAGAAGTCCTATGGGTGCTTCTGAGAAGAAAATATAGGAGCTCTGTGTGATGCCACTAACACACTAGAAGTCCTATGGGTGCTTCTGAGATGAAAATATAGGAACTCTGTGTGATGCCACTAACACATTAGAAGTCCTATGGGTGCTGCTGAGAAGAAAATATAGGAGCTCTGTTTGCTGCCACTAACACACTAGAAGTCCTATGGGTGCTGCTGAGAAGAAAATATAGGAGCTCTGTGTGATGCCACTAACACACTAGAAGTCCTATGGGTGCTGCTGAGAAGAAAATATAGGAGCTCTGTTTGCTGCCACTAACACACTAGAAGTCCTATGGGTGCTGCTGAGAAGAAAATATAGGAGCTCTGTTTGCTGCCACTAACACACTAGAAGTCCTATGGGTGCTGCTGAGAAGAAAATATAGGAGCTCTGTGTGATGCCACTAACACACTAGAAGTCCTATGGGTGCTGCTGAGAAGAAAATATAGGAGCTCTGTTTGCTGCCACTAACACACTAGAAGTCCTATGGGTGCTGCTGAGAAGAAAATATAGGAGCTCTGTTTGCTGCCACTAACACACTAGAAGTCCTATGGGTGCTGCTGAGATGAAAATATAGGAACTCTGTGTGATGCCACTAACACACTAGAAGTCCTATGGGTGCTGCTGAGAAGAAAATATAGGAGCTCTGTTTGCTGCCACTAACACACTAGAAGTCCTATGGGTGCTGCTGAGAAGAAAATATAGGAGCTCTGTTTGCTGCCACTAACACACTAGAAGTCCTATGGGTGCTGTTGGGGTGCAATGCTGTGCTAACAGCACTGCGGTTGGTACTACTGCAATACTGTACTAACAGTAAGCACGCACCAGACTAATCCCCAGCAGCAGCTAATAACACGCTAACTGTGCAATCAGCAGCAATGAACGATCAATGACTTAGGTAGCAATGGTTTAGCAAAGAAATAGCCAATGGTTTAGCAAAGAAGAGCAAATCTTTCAGTATCAAGCAAAGACAGAATCAGCAGACTGATCTCTCCTAAAGCCGGAACTCATGTGACCGGGGCCGATGGCGTGGCGGCCTTTTAAATGGTGGGGCATGTACTAAAGCCCCTGAGCTGTAATTGGCTACAGGCGTCCTGCCTGTAGCCAATTATTGCTCTCCGAGTTTCGGGCGCTGTGATTGGCCAAGCATGCGGGGTCACAGTGCATGCTTGGCCAATCATCAGCCAGCAATGCACTGCGCCGGCCGCGCCGGCCGCAATGCATTGCGGGGCCGCTCGCATCACACGAATGTGATGCGAACGGCCCAAATAGTTCTGGGCTCGACGAGCGAGCGAACGCCCGGTGCTCGATTCGAACATGGGTTCGAATCGAGCACCGGGCCCATCCCTACTCGCGATCAGAAGCGAATGCACACGTAAGTCGCCCACATATGTAAACGCCATTCAAACCACATATGTGAGGTATCGCCGCGTGCGTCAAAGCGTGTGCAACAATTCTAGCACTAGACCTCCTCTATAATTCTAACCTGGTAACCTGTAAAAAAAAACTAAAGCGTCGCCTATGGAGATTTTTAAGTACCGAAGTTTGGCGCCATTCCATGAGTGTGCGCAATTTTAAAGCGTGACATGTTAGGTATCTATTTACTCGGCATAACATCATCTTTCATATTTTCCCAAAAAATTGGGCTAACTTTACTGTTTTGTTATTTTTTAATTCATGAAACCAGTTTTTTTTTTTAAAAAGGCGTTTGAAAAATGATTGCGCAAATATCGTGCAAGAAAAAAAGTTGCAATGACCGTCATTTTATTCCCTATTGTGTCTGCTAAAAAAACATATATAATGTTTGGGGGTTCTAGTAATTTTCTAGCAAAAGAATGATGATTTGTACATGTAGGAGAGAAGTGCTAGAATAGGCCCGGTATTGAAGTGGTACAAAAAGCCCTGTATTGAAGTGGTTAACAGTAGTATATAAAAAGTTTGTGGTTTGACTACATTATGATTTTATTATCGTTAACTTCTCTTCTTCAATTGTACAGCACAAGCACCAATTAAGATATTTCTTTTCAGAACATCACGTCACTCACTAGTTACTCAGTTCTTGCTCTCTGGTCAGGCTTGCTCCTTGAAGCCCTGTACACACGATCGGTTTTACCGATGAAAACAGTCCGATGGACTTTTTTCATCAGACAAACCGATCGTGTATGGGCCCCATCGGTCTTTTTTCCATCAGTGTTAAAAAATAGAACATGTTTTAAATTTATCCGATGGAAAAAAAACGATAGCAAATTACTATCGTCTGTGGGGAACTCCATCGGATAAAAAACCCACGCATGCTCAGAATCAAGTCGACGCATGCTCAGAAGCATAGAATTTCATTTTTCTTGGCTCGTCGGAGTGTTTTACGTCACGGCGTTTGGGGACGATCGTTTTTTTAAATGATGGTCTGTAGGCAAGACTGATGAAAGTTAGCTTCATCGGATTTCCGATGGAAAAATCCATCGGTTTAAAATCCATAGGAAATCCGATTGTGTGTACAGGGCTTTACACTATAATTGCATTTTTAGTTTTATTTGTGCAATTTTATTCCACATGTTTGTAGCAAGGCTCCAACTTCCTATGTAGATATAGACTACAGTAGACAAAACTAGAAGGAACCTAGCTCCCTCCGGTGTTCAATTGTTATGTTGCATCAACCTGTTCGTTTAATATCAAAGCAAGGCATGCTGGATCTCGTAGTACAGGGAGAAAGAGACTCCGTTGCCATGGGTAGTAAATAGACTATAGTACCCACAGTGCAGCTGTACTCCCACAGTGCATTGCCTCGTCGCTTGGCCTTCTGGGACTGTTTACTTAAAGGAGAGGAGGAGCCACGGAGGCTCTTTCTGGACATCACCCTGCTAGCAAGAGGAGTCTGATTGAGGCCTGTTGTGTGTGTGTGTGTGTGTAGGCCTCATAGCCTGGGCCTACTATTGTCGGAGAGGCCTGCCGACCTAAAGAGAGAAGAATCCTCCTTTGGGAAGCCCAGCTGATGTTCCAGAGTGTCCAGACATCTTCCCCTCTACCAACATCTCGTGTGGCGGAGTGAGGGATGGAAGACCGGGACAGCGGAGGGATCGTGTACTGAAGCAGCGGAACCTGCCAGGCGGACTAGGCCTATTTGGGTGAGCGGGCACCTGCCCAGGATTTATTAACTATTGTATAGGCCTGTGACTGTTAAGGCCCACCATCACTAGAATAGTGCATTGTGTGGTAGTGCGCAGTTTAAAGTTGGCGTTTGCACCGCCTGAAAGATACATACTCCCAAAAGCATTGCGGGAGTTCAGTTTTTGGATTACAAATAGTATGTGCACCAACGTTTGCTAGCGTAGACTCCTAGCCAGGCCTGGACTGGCCATAGGGCATACTGGGCAAATGCCCAGTGGGCCACCAGTGGCCCGCGACAGCCCGCGGGCCGCCTGACAGCATGTCACGTCTTCCCCATCATCTCCAGTGTCTCTGGAGGCAGTCGGAGTTGGTGGGCGGAGCTGGGGGTGTGGCTGCCCCCTCCACTCCTCCCACAGACTCGTTCACTCTGGCTGATCCCACAGCTGAAGGAGAAAGAAACAAGGACACAGCAGCCAGAATGTCTTCATCTCCAGGCATGCTGTAAGTTACTGCACTGCTGCACATGTCACTACATAGAGTCCTAACCTGACACCATACCACCCCAGCCTGCCCTATGCCACGCACCCTGCCCTATGCATGCCACCCCAACCTGCCCTATGCCACCGCACCCTGCCTTATGCCACCGCAACCTGCCTTATGCCACCGCAACCTGCCTTATGCCACCGCAACCTGCCCTATACCACCCCAGCCTGCCCTATGCCACCGCAACTTGCCCTATGCCACCGCAAACTGCTCTATACCACCCCAACCTGCCCTATGCCACCGCAAACTGCCCTATACCACCCCAACCTGCCCTATGCCACCGCAACCTGCCCTATGCCACCGCAACCTGCCCTATACCACCGCAACCTGCCCTATACCACCGCAAACTGCCCTATACCACCCCAGCCTGCCCTATGCCACCACAACCTGCCCTATGCCACCGCTAACTGCTCTATACCACCCCAACATGCCCTATGCCACCGCAACCTGCTCTATGCCACTACACCCTGCCCTATATCACCCCAACCTGCCCTATGCCACCGAGCCTGCCCTATACCACCGCAAACTGCCCTATACCACCCAAACCTGCTCTATACCACCCCAGCCTGCCCTATATCACTGTAACTTGCCCTATATTACCCCAACCTGCCCTATATCGCCCCAGTCGGCCCAATACCACCCTATACTTTAATTTACAGGGGTCATTTGGGGGTGCGCCTCATGACCGTGTGCTGCCAGCAGGGTGCTGGGCAGGATAGACAGGAGGGGGTGACACTATGTTTTGCCGCACCAGGTGACACCAACCCTAGTGACGCCACTGCCCCAGTGCACTCTCAGCTGCGAGTCGGAGCCGCACTCGAGTGACAGTGACACCCGTCGGCACATCAGGGTGCCGGGGCCCGCAACGATCCCCTTCTCTCTGGCAAGGTGGCTGCGGCACTGATGATCTGATCAGTCTCGGCTCGGCTGTCTCACACAGCCGAGCAGAGTGAAGCTGCCTCCCCCTCCTCCTTTATGTCCACACAGGGGGAGGGGACCCAACATGCAGTCCCGCGCTGATCTGAGGTACATTATGGGTCTGAAGGGGGGTCTGTATTGTAGGGGGGGTTTCTCTATTGTAGGGGTGGTCTGAAATGTAGGGGGGTTCTGTATTGTAGGGGGGTTCTGTATTGTACGGGGGTCTGAAATGTAGGGGGGTTCTGTATTGAAGGGGGTCTGAAATGTAGGGGGGTTCTGTTTTGTAGGGGGGTCTGAAATGTAGGGGGGTCTGTAATGTAGGGGGGTTCTGTATTGTAGGGGGGTCTGAAATGTAGGGGGGTTCTGTATTGTAGGGGGTCTGTAATGTAGGGGGGTTCTGTATTGTAGGGGGGTCTGAAATGTAGGGGGGTTCTGTATTGTAGGGGGGTCTTAAATGTGGGGGGTCTGAAATGTAGGGGGTTCTGTATTTTAGGGGGGTCTGAAATGTAGTGGGGTCTGTAATGTAGGGGGGTCTGTAATGTAGGGGGGTCTGTAATGTAGGGGGGTCTGTAATGTAGGGGGGTCTGTATTGTAGGGGGGGTCTGTAATGTAGGGGGGGGTCTGTAATGTAGGGGGGGTCTGTAATGTAGGGAGGGGGTCTGTAATGTAGGGAGGGGGTCTGTAATGTAGGGGGGTCTGTAATGTAGGGGGGTCTGTAATGTAGGGGGGTCTGTATTTTAGGGGGGTTCTGTATTTTAGGGGGGTTCTGTATTGTAGAGGGGGGTCTGTAATGTAGGTGGGTTCTGTATTGTAGGGGGGTTCTGTATTGTAGGGGGGTCTGTAATGTAGGGGGTTCTGTATTGTAGGGGGGGTCTGAAATGTAGGGGGGGTCTTAAATGTGGGGGGTCTGAAATGTAGGGGGTTCTGTATTTTAGGGGGTCTGTATTGTAGGGGGGTTCTGTAATGTAGGGGGGTTCTGTATTTTAGGGGGGTTCTGTATTGTAGGGGGGTCTGTATTGTAGGGGGGTCTGTATTGTAGGGGGGTCTGTATTGTAGGGGGGGTCTGTAATGTAGGGGGGGGTCTGTAATGTAGGGGGGGTCTGTAATGTAGGGAGGGGGTCTGTAATGTAGGGAGGGGGTCTGTACTGTAGAGAGGGGGTCTGTAATGTAGGGGGGTCTGTAATGTAGGGGGTCTGTATTGTCCCCAGGGCCCCGGATGGCAACCCCCTTTTTAAAAAAAAAAAATTGTAAGGGGCCCAGAGGTCCCCGGGGCCCCGGATGGTAACCCCTTTTTTATGTATTTTTTTATTTAAAAATTATTATTTATTTTTTTATTATTATTTTTATCTTTATTTTTTTTGCAAGGGGCCCATAGGTCCCCAGGGCCCCGGATGGGAACCCCCCCTTTTTTTTGTTCTTTGTTTGTTCGTCAGCACCCAAAGCCCCCCCCCCCGACCTCAACTCAATTCATAGCACCCCCCGCTTCTCAATTCGCGGCTTCCCTCCCCTGCTTCTCAATTTGCGGCGACAGCACCACCCCCCCCCCCCCCCCGGTTCTCCTCTGCCTGAAGCTGTGTAAGGGGCCCCAAAATGATGATGGCGGCCCTGCCAACAATACAGACCTGATCACGGATGTGGAAAAACGGGGCAATTTAGGAAACAGCGATCATAGGTCAATTGGCTTCAGAATAAATCACAAAAATAGGAAACATAAGGGGAATACAAAGACACTGAATTTCAAAAGAGCCAATTTCCCTAACCTACGAACCTTGCTAGAAGATATAAATTGGGATAAAATATTAGGAACAAAGAACACGGAGGAGAGATGGGTATGCTTTAAGAGCATATTAAATATGGGCTTTAGCCAGTGCATCCCATTGGGAAATAAATTTAAAAGAGCGAACAGATGTCCTGGATGGCTTGACTCCAATGTAAAAATGCATATAAAAGCAAAAGAGAAGGCCTTCAAAAAATACAAGGCTGAGGGATCATCATCAGCATTCAGACTTTACAAAGATTGCAACAAGAAATGTAAGGGTGCAATTAGGGCGGCTGAAAGACACATAGCGGAGGAGAGCAAAAAAAAATCCCAAGAAATTCTTTAAAGCGGAGCTCCACCCTAAAGTGGAACTTCCGTTCATTGGAACCCTCCCCCCCTCCGGTGTCACAATTGACACCTTTCAGGGGGGAAGGGGGTGAAGATACCTGTCTAAGACAGGTATTTTCACCCACTTCCGGGAGTCCTCTCTGAGGGGAAATCTGCGGGAAGTATGTCACTTCGCGCAGAATACCCGTTGTGTTCTGGGAGACACTCGGCTCCCAGAACACACGGGGACCAGTCAGAACGGCGCAGTGCAACTCGCGCATGCGCCGTAGGGAACCGGGCAGGCTTCACTTCTTGGTTCCCTCACCGAGGATGGCGGTGGGGGCAGCAGAGTGACGAGCGATTGCTCGTCCTCTGCTGCGGACGTTGCTGGACTCCAGGACAGGTAAGTGTCCTAATATTAAAAGTCAGCAGCTGCAGTATTTGTAGCTGCTGGCTTTTAATATATTTTTTTCGGCGGAGCTCCGCTTTAAGTATATAAACAGTAAAAAAAAGGAGGATGGACCATATTGGCCCCAAAAAGAATGAGGAAGGAAATCTGATTACAAAGGATGGGAAGATGGCGAAGGTATTGAATTCATTCTTCTCCTCAGTCTTCAGAGGGAATCGGGGGGCTCCAGTAACAAAAACTGCAGTGTTTATCCTCATGACACATCACAGGAAGCACCCTCGTGGCTAACAGAGGACAGAATTAGAAATAGCCTTGGGAAACTTAACATTAATAAATCACCAGGACCATATGGCTTGCACCCGAGGGTACTTAGGGAACTCAGTCAAGTAATTGCCAGCCCATTGTTCCTAATTTTTACTGACAGTGTACTGACTGGAATGGTACCAGTTTGGAGAAAAGCCAATGTAGCACCAATATTTAAAAAGGGCCAAAATACATCCCTGGGAATTACAGACCAGTTAGCCTAACATCAATAGTATGCAAGCTCTTGGAGGGGATGATATGGGACTATATACAAGATTTTAGTAATGAAAACTGTATCATTAGCAGTAATCGCATGGATTCATGAAGAATCGTTCTTGCTAAACCAATCTATTAACCTTCTATTAAGAGGTGAGCTGCCATCTAGATAAAGGAAGGCCCGTAGAAGTGGTGTATCCGGATTTTGCACAAACATTTGACACAGTTCCCCATAAACCTTTACTGTACAAAGTAAGGTCCGTTGGCATGGACCATAGGGTGAGTACATGGATTGAAATCTGGCTACAAGGGTGAGTTTAGAGGGTGGTGATAAATGGGGAGTACTCGGAATGGTCAGGGGTGGGAAGTGGGGTCCCCCATGGTTCTGTGCTGGGACCAATCCTATTTAATTTGTTCATAAACGACCTGGAGGATGGGGTAAACAGTTCAATCTCTGTATTTGCGGACGATACTAAGCTAAGCAGGGCAATAACTTCTCTGCAGGATGTGGAAACCTTGCAAGAAGATCTGAACAAATTAATGGGGTGGGCAACTACATGGCAAATGAGGTTTATTGTAGAAAATTTTAAAATAATGCATTTGGGTGGCAAAAATATGAATGCGATCTACCCACTAGGGGGAGAACCTCTGGGGAAATCTAGGATGGAAAAGGGCCTGGGGGTCCTAGTAGATGATAGGCTCAGCAATGGCATGCAATGCCAAGTTGCTGATAACAAAGCAAGCAGAATATTGGCATGCATTAAAAAGGGGATTAACTCCAGAGATAAAGTGATAATTCTCCCACTCTACAAGACTTTGGTCTGGCCTCACCTGGAGTATGCTGTCCAGTTCTGGGCACCAGTCCTCAGGAAGGATGTACTGGAAATGGAGCGAGTACAAAGAAGGGCAACAAAGCTAATAAAGGGTCTGGAGGATTTTAGTTATGAAGAAAGGTTGCGAGCACTGAACTTATTCTCTCTGGAGAAGAGACGCTTGAGAGGGGATATGATTTCAATTTACAAATACCATACTGGTGACCCCACAATAGGGATACAACTTTTCTGCGGAAGGGAGTTTAATAAGACACGTGGCCACTCATTAAAATTAGAAGAAAAGAGGTTTGACCTTAAACTGCGTAGAGGGTTCTTTACTGTAAGAGCGGCAAGGATGTGGAATTCCCTTCCACAGGCGGTGGTTTCAGCGGGGGGCATCGATAGTTTCAAAAAACTATTAGATAAGCACCTAAACGACCGCAACATACAGGGATATACAATGTATAGACTGTAATATTTACGAAAGGCAAATCCACTTTGCACTACAAGTGCAAACTACAAGTGCAAACTACAAGTGCAAAGTGCACTTGAAAGTGCACTGAAAGTGCACTTTCAAGTGCAGTCGCTGTAGATTTGAGGGGGACATGCAAGGAAAATAACAAACAGCATTTTAGCTTGCACATGATTGGATAATAAAATCAGCAGAGCTTCCCCTCATTTCAGATCTACCCCTCAGATTTACAGCGACTGCAATTTCAAGTCACTTTGCACTTGTAGTTTGCACTTGTAGTGCAAAGTGGATTTGCCTTTTGTAAATAACCCCTATAATCACACAAATACGTTGGACTTGATGGACCTGTGTCTTTTTTCAACCTCACCTACTATGTAACTGTAGCGGCCTCCTCTCTCTCACTCCACTGTTGGCTGGTTTCTGCTTGTCTAGGGGTACCTTGGAGGAGAGAGTGCGGGGTCACCACGCCAAGCCTTCACCGCAGATGTTTGTGTGGTGTAAGCAAAGTTCCTTGACCTTCGTGTCTGTGTTCTGAGTTTGGAGCCTCCGCCTCTTGTGTAGAACAGTGTCTGCCAGTAAATGAGCCCCACACCAATAAAAGTCCAACACTCCTTTATTCTTCAATGTCAGGATGAAACACAATCAGTTGGACTCCCTCAACGAACAGACAGGGGGTGTGGATACGAGTAGGCCCAGGCACAATGAACTCTCCTATTCCTCTACCAGCGAATAGGTTTGGCACATGATCTATGCCACCTGTTGAGAATCTTGGTCGCTGCCACCGACCGGATGAACGGTGAACCTTCCTCCTGACTGCACTCGGCCCCTGTTTGGGGAAGATATCCCTCCGGGCGGTCTCCTGAGGCTCACCCGGCACCGGCAATCTGCTGCACCAGGTCTTCGGGTGAGTAGCACCTCCGGTCCCTTACACCTCTGGATTTGGGTACCCCACTCCCGGAGTCCCCTAGGAAATCCTTCCCTCGCGGGGCCCAGCGGAGGACACTGGGCCCCAGGCCTCCAACCGAGTACCTCACCCCAGGCTGAAGGTGCCTGGGGTGGAACACGAGCTCCGGGTGTCCAGGCCTAGGCACCCTGGACACCGACCACGAACCACAGCCCTCAGGCTGAAGGTGCCTGGGACTCGACCACCTCGTCACCAAAAATGGCCGACCCTTTATACCCTCTCCCAGCAAGCCCAGCTGAGCCCCGCCCCGCTGTACTCATGCTGCGAGAGGCCAAAAAGGGTATGCCACTGCAACGATGGCTCAACCCCGGGCCCAAAGTGACAGCGCCACCTGCTGGGCCCCAGGGAACCACACCTCACAGATCCCCCACCAAATTCAAACATGATAGAAAAGCATATACCCGCTACATAACTATACGTGTTAACCCACATTCAGAGTATTGATATGAGTCAGACTTTAATATACATTTTATTACAACATAATGTGTGGTTTTCTTAGTCAGATTTTCTAATATACAGTAAATATATAAAGCATAAAAATTCCAGCCTGTGCAGTGCAAAGCAAAAACCACAAAGAAGGTTTTTGCAATTAAGAAGTCATCTTTAATATCTGATCAGTCCTTGCAGTTGCAGTGTTTAAGATCCGCTTTATTCAGTATGGCCTGCTGTTAAAAAGAAAAGCAAAGGCAAAAAGTAAACCTTTTGCAATATGTTGCAAGTACTGGAATTAATTTGCAATGCCTGACCTACATTCTGCACCTCGGGCTTAGTTCAGCAGTTTACATTTTACTAATATTTCCAGCAAAGCTCTCTACTTTTCTTTTTCTGTTGCTTTTAAATAATATTACATGTGCAGATTTCCCATGCTTTGCCACATTTTAAAGAATTAGAACATCTTCAATTTAGATGTTTTAATTTGGGCTTTACTGTCCTACGGTCTTGTTTTGTTTATAGACTTGTAGACATAAATCCAAAGCAGAGGTTTAGGATAGAAAATCAAAGGAAGGATTTAGCAAACATATGTGCACAAAGAGAAGACATGGCAAATAATTCCTAGTTTAGTTAAAATATCAGCAAAAAAAAAGAGCATTAAAGGAGGTAAAAATAAAGAGAAAAATAAATATATATATATATATATATATATATATATATATATATATATGTAGCGGCCTCACCCCTCTCTCTCTTTCTCATACTCGGCTTGTCTTTCTTCGTCTAGGGGATTCAGTGCTGGGGAGAGGGATGAGATACACCACGGCCCATGTCCTCCATAGCTGAGAGGCTAAGGCCAGAAAGATTGGGCCTTGTGTAGGTGTCCTAGAGTCAAGTCCAGTACTTCGTCCCTGACTCCTTTGCTCCTAGTAACCAGAGTTCCACACAGTGAATAGGTCCAACTCAGTTTTATTCTTCTTTACGTACAAACATACAGTTTCTTTACTGAGTAATAATGGGGATAGATCGAGGCACAATCCTTTCCCTTCTGTTGCTAACCACTGTGCTATCACCAGTGGTAAATAGTCACTGCCACTGACTATGTGAGGTAGAACGTGAATTACCTTCGCTAGCACGGCCCCTGTCAGGGGAAGGAAATCCGTCCAAGGGAGAAACCGGAGGCCTCTATGTCACCAGCGATGCTACGCCGGACTCTTCAGAGAAGTTCCGCACACCAGTCCTCACGAACTCAGGCACGGGCACCCAAGGAGTTAGGGCCCCCTCGGATTCCTCCACCCTCGCGGAACTCAGTCAAAGGTACTGAGCCCCAGGCATCCGCCATAGTACCTCACCCCAGGCTAAAGGTGCCTGAGATGGACTCCATCTCCTCTCCGTCTAGGTCAAGGGCACCTAGGCCTGGAACACTGGAACGCCAGCACCCAAGCTGAAGGTGCCTGGGTACGGCCGAGTCCTCCGACTCCCACTCCGGACCCCGAACTCCGAACCCCGTGGTAAGGGCGTCCGCCCCTTTTATCCCCTCTCCCTTTGCGTCACAGCGGGTTCCCCGCCCCGCTGTACCAGCTCCAGGGAAGGACCAAAAGGCACAGTCTTGGGGTGTGAGTTCAGCTCCGGCCCAGGGCAACAGCGCAACCTGTGGACCACAAGGAACCTCACACCACCAGAGTCCTCCAAGAACCAGAAAAAGGTCTAGCAATTAGTGCATCTGGGTTACACTACCACCCAGATGCTTCCCCTAAATTCAAATACCCGCTACACTTAATGTCAAGCCATTCACTATGTAAAACTGCTAATGTGAGTGTCACTTTAAGCCTTTGTGTACAACTAGTTAAGGACTAACATATTTCAGAACACATGTGTAGCACACAGATCCCTTTCCTGCTTACCTCTCCTAGCAGGTGGGCACACCATGCCACATGCCCAGTGTCCTCCTTGATGAAGAGGGTGAGCGGTGTTATCTATTTTTGGGTCCTGCAGCAAGTTACCTCTTTCTATTCTCTCTCTCAAGGAAGGCCAATGTCCAGACAGTATCAAACCCAATAAAAAAGGTTTATTTTGCTTTGGTTAAGAACGTGACAGGAAAGGTTGGAGATAAACAGGGAGGCAGGTTCAGGCACGTGGCACGTAACAATCACTCGTCGCCACTCAGGCCTGCTGGAAGAGCGGTCCCAGCAGCCGGTGTGGAGCACGGAACATTTCCTTGTGGTTTCCTAGGGATACGATCAGGGAAAATAATCTCTAAGTCCCGAACTTCCCAGTCTAGTAACTAGACTTGTGCACAACGGAAAAATTCGTTCCGTTTCGGTTCGTTTCTTTCCGGTCCTGTTGATTCGTAATCATTCGTAATTTTGCTAGACGGGATTTTTCGTGTTCAGACTCATTCGTATTTTTGCAAGCGACATTTTTCGTTGAATTTTTTGTTGCTTTATAATTCGTACTTTCAGTAGAGTACGTTGTTTTTCGTTGATTCTGGACACAACTCCTACTTTCGTAACTTTTTTTGGGTTCGTTGATTCGTAATTTTCCGTGTCTCTCTCACAACGACGCTGCCTATTATGCCTAATGTGCTTCGAATGGATTTGTACTTTTCTAAATACATAGCGGTTATTTGTAACGATTCGAAATCTCGTATTTTACATGCGGCTATAGGCTCCGCCCCTGTACACCATTTTGAGAGGGTTCAGCACGGTGAGGGAGAAGCAGAGAGCAGAGCAGAGTGAGTGTTATTGTGCTTCGAATGGATTTGAAATCTCGTATTTTACTTTCGTTTTTTCATGCGGCTATAGCCTCCGCCCCTGTACACCATTTTGAGAGGGAGTTCAGCATGGTGAGGGAGAAGCAGAGAGCAGAGTGAGTGTTATTGTGCTTCGAATGGATTCGTACATTCGTAACTTTTTTCATAACGAATTATGCCGAAGACCTTCGGGCATTCGCTATTTTGCGGTATAATTTATTTCGGATTCGGTTTTATTCGTAATTGCTCTGTTCGGAAATTCGAATGCTTCCGAATGTCCGAAAGTTGCTAAATTCGGACGAATTTTGATTCGTTACGAAACGAATTGCACAAGCCTACTAGTAACACTTGAGTCCTTAGGTGCCAATGGGGCACGTTACTAGGCTTGTGGCGGACTATGGAATCCTTCCCTCCGATAGGTAAGCAGGCCTCTCCCGAGACAGTGACTTCTCTCACCGATCCCCTTGGGTAGATCCTCCCCTGGTTGCCTCTCCTTCAGAGCGGGTCACCCTTCACTTGGGTACCCTGGGATTCCTCTTTCAGTGTAGATCCCAGCCAAAGGTGCTGGGCCTACTTACAGCGATGCAGCCTCAGGCTAAAGGTGCCTGGGGCTGGTACACACACGCACCCCTGGCCTGGAGGACCGGAAGGCGCGAACAAACCACCAATAATGGCGTCTGCCCCTTATGTATCCTCTCCCAGCATGCACAGCGGGTAGACCACGCCCAATACACGGCTGCCGAAAGAGGACACCCAATAACGCTGCAATGCTACCTGTGGTTCAACCTGAACCTGGGGCCGCAGTGCCACCTACAGGCCACAGGGAACTGTACTGCCAGGCAACAGTACCTCAGAGCAGAAGCCAGTCTTTTTGAACAATTCAACAGCCTGAGTCCAACTATGGGCTCAGGCTACCCCCTACATTTAAGCATAGCGACCCCCAATTATTGGGGGGTCCACTACACACACCCCCTCCTAAATGAGACACTGTCCCAGTGGCTAGAGTAAATCAAAGACCCCCTCAATCCTGAGTAGGTGTTGATTTACTCAAACTATAAACACAATTTTTTTTATTTTTTTTATTGGTGCCTGAACCAAATTAAATCTTAAGAATTGGGGAGGAAGAGAAGAAAGAAAGACATAGAGTAACATACAATTTTGACATCCCATTCTCAATGTCACATTTTAGCAATGCACAAAAACACATATCACACATCCCACCCTCTCCTAAATGACTACCCCACCTCATTCTCCAGTGGAGTTGACAGCAGATCACACACCTGCAGAGGGAGAGAAAAATAACAACATGCAGTATAATACACATCCTATCTTCTAACTTGTACAAAGAAGTGAGACATTTCTCTGAAAAGAAATGACTTCCTTCTGTAAGTAAAGTACGCTAAGCCTAGCATCACTTTATATTATACTATAAATTATTCTCTTTTTTTTTTTCGGCAAACCGCTGCCACCTGGTGGTATCGCAAAATCATTACATCTACCATAGCTACGCATGGGAAGGAATCACTGCACACATAAACATTTCCCATCTTGACCACAACGTCTCTGCTGCTTTGGTCCTGGCTAGACTACCCCAAAGTTCAGAAGAAAAAAATGTCTCTTTTTTTTTTTCTTTTGAAGAGCAGAGGAGAGAACAAAAAAACAGCTCTCCTATTTCCTCAACGAAGTAGACTTCCTATGTAGCAGAGGGCAACGTTACTGAAATCCAGGGCAGTTTGTCTGTGTAAAAACAGGATAATGAAGAAACAGAACAAGTTCCTATCTTTAAAGATAAAAATGGGGATCAAGGAGAATGAGAGTCTGCCACTGTTTGCCCAGTGTTTCAACAAAGTACACAGCATCCTCTCTCCCCTCATTGCAAATCACCACTCGGTCAGCATGTATGTGCCAAACATAGTTCCACTCTTTGCGGCAACCTCTGAAACGATCAGCCACGGCAGCTGAACAGGCAAAGTACCTACGGGACTTAGGCACTTCCAGGTGATCCCAAATAAAGTCGGAGTACCACCTCTCACGGTAGGCCTCTATTTCGAATAGGAGCTCCCTAGGAACATAAGGGTACTCCCAACCATACTCATTAGCGACTCTCTTGTTGAGGAACTGCTGCAATCGGGCAATATGTGGAAGGATTGTACGGTCTCCTGCTCCTGGTAACACGATAGCTTCCGGCAACCTTTTAACCGACACTGCATCAGGCTTTGGCAGAGGCGGCCGCAATGGCAAACGTCCTTCTGTAGTAGCGGGCACGGGCGATGCAGGTGCGGGCAGTGCGGGAACAACCTTCTCCTCCAGAGCAGGGACTTTCACTCGGGGCGTAGTTTCCCCAAAGTCCATCGGCGATCCCTCTCTAAGGTTGCGGGACGGGGTCACCGGAATCCTGTCCCAACCCTTCTTGACGAAGATCCCATCGACCTCCACATCGTCACCCAGTTCAGAGGATGACTCGAAATCCGACGGCAGGCAAATAATTTCTGGTGGACACAGTCACACTATCCCCAGACGATAAAAGTTCCAGAGGGTTGGCTGTCCACACATCCCCAGTAATATGGGGTATGGGCTTCTTTCCCTTTCCCGGCAAACTTGTTGTCACAGTCCCCCCAGCCTCCTTACCGTCACTTGGCTTGGATTTTCCGGAGATCCCTCCACTCTGAAAATCCGGTTCAGGCAGGCGCTGGGGCAGGCTTCTACCGTGGCCGCGGGAGGCCTTAACATATCCCACTTTCCGTTTGGTGGGTGGAATGGAAGTTTCCATAGTGACGGAGGCAGCATCCGCTGTGGCGTCCGTCGCTGGCTCCGTGGTGGCTGGAACTCCATCTTTGACATCCGTTGCAGCCGCGGTGATGCGCGTGGGCTCGGCTGTAGGGGCGTAGTTGTCTTCCTCAGAAGTAACAGTCCCTGTGATACGGTTGACCCGGTAAGCTCGGGGTGACTCGGTGGGCTGGTCCACCTCAAATAGAAATTCCCCACAGGTCAAACACCTTCCGAATGGCCGTATCTGCACAGCCAAGCCACCACATCTGGGACATAGCACGCCCAGGGCCTCCGCATCTCTGCAAGTGTAAAGTGCGAAGCGGCCCCTAGGCTTGAGCCGGATCCCCGTATCCGTGAGGGGAGCAGTCCGTGGAAGTGGTAGTTGGGAACATCCGAGGTCCCGGTGAAATGGAAGTCCATGGAGTGGCAGACATATTGCTCCTCTTTACTAGTCCAGACTCTTACTGTCCCTTGGCGCCAAATGCACCACGTGTAAGTCACAATTGGTGGGGGCTCCTCCCCCTTTTCTACTTTCTGCACGTAGCTCGCAGGCTTTTCTTCTTCTAGGATACGCCCACGAACTATGCAGTTAGAAAAAGTCAAAGCACAGTCCTGCACCTCCTTTTTCTCTCGATAAAGTAATGACGCAGTCCAATTTTCCTCAATGGCCGACCTCCACAAAAACACACAGATAGAGAAAAAAAATAGTCCAACTTCCAGGGGTAGCTGCAAAATCCCAGACTCGAGCCCCCACGTGTAGCACACAGATCCCTTTCCTGCTTACCTCTCCTTCAGAGCAGGTCACCCCTCACTTGGGTACCCTGGGATTCCTCTTTGAGTGTAGATCCCAGCCAAAGGAGCTGGGTCTACTTACAGCGATGTAGCCTCAGGCTAAAGGTGCCTGGGGCTGGTACACACACGCACCCCTGGCCTGGAGGGCCGGAAGGCGCGAACAAACCACCAATAATGGCGTCTGCCCCTTATGTATCCTCTCCCAGCATGCACAGTGGGTAGACCACGCCCACTACACGGCTGCCGAAAGAGGACACCCAATAACGCTGCAATACTACCTGTGGTTCAACCTGAGCCTGGGGCTGCAGTGTCACCTACATGCCACAGGGAACTGTACTGCCAGGCAACATTACCTCAGAGCAGAACCCAGTCTTTTTGAAGAATTCAACAGCCTGAGTCCAACTATGGGCTCAGGCTACCCCCTAAATTTAAGCATAGCGACCCCCAATTATTGGGGGGTCCGCTACACATGCAAGGCCAAAGCTTGGAGGAGAGGACTTTAACAAGTTATGTAAACAGGCTCTTCATTCTTTTTTTATTTTTTTATTATTGCTTTCTGCTTGATTCAGAGCCTCGAAGCAAATAGATAACAATGCAAATTGCTGTGCTTTATACATGTGTAGCTATTTTTTTAATAATAATATGTTCATTGTAAGTCCATGCTTCTGCTATATAAGTGGGCCCCAAATTATGGTAAGGAGCTACAGTAATAGAAAAGGCCCAAAGAGCAAGAAAGTAATTTATCATAATAAGAGGCAGGGCAAACATCATGCTCTGTATTTCAAAAGCAATAACTAACTATCTTTGCAGCCATATAAGACTAAATCATCAATTAAATTGTACTTTTTCTGATTATAAAGACAACGGTTTAATAGAAATTACTTACACTCACTAAATTGCATCAACTCTGTTTATTAGTAGGTAAGCTGCTATTAGGCTCCATGCACACTAGCATTTTTTTCTGCTCTTAAGCTCTGTGCACACGATCGGTTTTACCGATGAAACCCGTCCGATGGATTTTTGTCATCGGACAAACCGATCGTGTATGGGACCCATCGGTCTTTTTTCCATCGGTTTTAAAAAAATAGAACATGTTTTAAATTTTTCCGATGGATCTAAAACCGATAGCAAATTCCGATCGTCTATGGGCAAGTCCATCGGATAAAAAACCCACGCATGCTCAGAATCAAGTCGACGCATGCTCAGAAGCATTAAACTTAATTTTTCTCGGCTCATCGGAGTGTTTTACGTCACGACGTTTGGAACGGTCGTTTTTTTGACTGATGGTGTGTAGGCAAGACTGATGGAAGTCAGCTTCATCGGATTTCCGATGGACAAATCCATCGGACGAAAATCCATAGGTTATCCGATCGTGTGTAAAGGGCTTTAGAATCGAAATCGTGTTATCCTATGTACACTACTTTAGGCTATTGGTGTTTTTTGCGCTTCAGCATCTAGGAGCAGAAAAAATATGTTTTTGTAGAGTTTCTTGGAGCATTTTTCCAGCAGAAATACTCCTAAATGCTGCTAAACGCTCCTAAACGCTACTAATAGCATTTTTGACCTTGTGTTTTAAAAGGAACTGCAAAAACATGAATAAAATGCTAATGCTTCTTAATGCTCCTAAGCACTCCTAAAAAGCTACTACAAAAAGCTATTACCAGTGCTTTCTTTCCAGCGTTTCTTTAGTTTAAAAAAACGATTGTGTGCATGGAGCCTTATGCCCCGTACACACAATCGGATTTTCCGTCTGGATAAACTCAGACGGATTTTTCCAACGGAATTCAGTTCAAGCTGTCTTTCATGCACACTGTCACACCAAATTCCGACCATCAAGAACGCAGTGACGTACAACACTACGACGAGCCGAGAAAAATTAAGTTCAATGCTTCCGAGCATGCGTCGACTTGATTCTGAGCATGCGTGTTTTTTTTTTTCTAGAGTTCCCTACAGACGAACGGAATTTCCGAAAGAAAATTTTTCCGGCGGAAAAAGAGAGAACATGCTCGCTTTCTAAATTCCGATGGAAAAAGTCAGATGGGGCACACACACGGTCGGAATATCCAATGAAAAAATTCCATCTGACTTTTTCCATCGGAAATTACGAACGTATGTACGCGGCATAAGGCTGTAAGTTTTAGACATAACATTCTAAAACACATTTTTCCATGTAACACAAGTCCTTACTTCACAGGGGATACTCAAAGAACGTCAGAAAATTATCATTGTTTTAGCTAACAGTCTTTCTTTTAGACATGGCACTGTGGAAATTCACAAAGTGTTCAACAGATTAAACGTACTTTAGTTCTGTTTTTGGCATTCATCTTTAGTTTCCCTAAATCCCTATACTGCTATTCCTCTACATATTTTAGTCTGATGCCTTGTACACACGACTGGTTTTCCCGGCAGGAAAAAAAACGACCCTTTTCCAGACGGGACTCCTCTCAAGCCTGCCTTGCATACACACAGTCACACAAAAGACCGCTGAACTTTTTGTTGTGGAATTCCTAGGCTGTTTGCAGAGCACACAGCCTATAATTCCTGTGCTATCTAAGCACACATCAGATTTCATCCTTTTGCAATAATGCTATCTTTAGCCTAAGTTAAATTTGCTAAGATCCACTCACCGTTCATTCCCATTCATCCCAAGAAGGCAGCACCACAAAAGCTATGTTCTCATTTCAGCATACCAGCCTAGACTGTCCAGCCGACGCCTAATCATAGGCTTTTATTAAACTCAAAAGATCTCAAGACAGGAGGTGATTGGTTGCAGCAACCAGTCACCTCCCCCCATGGGCGGGGACATCACAGGATGTTCCTTCCACAGGAGAATGACCATACAAGGACATCCTTCCAAACAGATACAATGTTCATTTAAATTGACTAACAGTGACATACACTGTTACTAAATGACGGAAACTACATAACAATTATGCCTCAAATGGACCACAATTATTTTATAGTTATGCTACTGTTCCTGTGGACACAGATATGTGCGCTCAGTCATTTAACGCCCCCCGCCAGGGGCTGGCCAGTTCCCCCAACGGGGCGCAAAACAACATCTCTAAATGCAGCAAACATCGCTGTTTCCATAGGAAGATTTTCCCGCCACCGATCTTCCACCAACGTCTGTATGTGCAAATACGCTCAGATGAGCGCATTACAGCAAAACTGACACTGGGGGGACATCTGACAACATACATTAATATATTTCCATAAAAATCTCCACAACATTTTGAATGCCAAGAATGCAGTGACGTCGAAGACTACGACGAGCCGTCAAAATTACGTTCTATGCTTCAAATTGTTTACGAGCATGCACGTTTTTTTCCCCTCGGGAAAGCATACAGACGACCGGTTTTCTCGGCAAGTTCCCTTTTTTATCCCCGCAGTATTCCTGTTGGGAAAACTGCGATGGAGCATACACACGGCCGGTTTTCCTGGTGAAAAGCTATCATGGCAGTTTTCCTGCCTGGAAAAACGGTCGTGTGTACGAGGCATAAGAATACATATTAAATAAAAGATTTTATGAATTAGGACATACAGTGTTTAACCCATCTTATTACATTTTTTTTTCATAGCTATTTAAATAGGAGATGTTAACAATTTTTTTTTTTTTCATGATTTTTTAAAATGCTTGCTGAAAAAGAAATGTGCATTAGTCCAGTAAGACCATGTCCTTGCTTCTTCTGAGAAAAGGTAAGAATTAAAAATAATGGGAACATACTGTAAAGATATATATTTATGTAAAAAGAACACTCCATGTGAAAAAATTCACAAATGGCACTAATGTTTGTTGAATTACAGACATTTGTAAAATCCACAGCCCATTAGTGTATGTAATGATTATTTTTATTTTTTAATAAATTTTTATTAAAGTTTTCACAGTAACAGGATAAAAACAAGTGGGTTATAGAGAGCATAGTGCAGACATTAAAACAATGCATAATAATTAAACTTCAACAGTTAATCAATCGATATGTAGCATCTGCCAAGGTTACATTTTAAAACTAACAAGTTGAGTACAATCCTATTTAGGGTAGAGCATTCGTCCAAATGGAGGGGATAGTAGGAATTAGATAATGTCCAGTACAAACTAAACTGCTAAATCCTTAGGGCCAGCAGGTGTTGCGTAAAGTAGTGAGGTTTCAAGGGAGATGAGAGGATAAACATAGTTACATAGTTAGTCAGGTTGAAAAAAGACACAAGTCCATCCAGTTCACCCATAAAAAAAAAAAGAAAAAAAAAAGAAATATCGTACAATCCCATATACCCAATTCTATACCCACAGTTGATCCAGAGGAAGGCAAAAAACCCCAACAGAGCATGATCCAATTTGCTACAGCAGGGGAAAAAATTCCTTCCTGATCCCCCGAGAGGCAATCGGATATTCCCCGGATCAACTTTACCTATAAATGTCAGTACCCAGTTATATTATGTACATTTAAGAAAGAATCCAGGCCCTTCTTAAAGCAATCTACTGAGCTGGCCAGAACCACCTCTGCAGGGAGTCTATTCCACATTTTCACAGCTCTTACTGTGAAGAAACCTTTCCGTATTTGGAGGTGACATCTCTTTTCCTCTAGACGCAAAGAGTGCCCCCTTGTCCTTTGTGTTGACCGTAAAGTGAATAACTCAACACCAAGTTTACTATATGGACCCCTTATATATTTGTACATGTTGATCATATCCCCCCTTAATCTCCTCTTCTCAAGAGTGAATAAATTCAGTTCCTCTAATCTTTCCTCATAGCTGAGCTCCTCCATGCCTCTTATCAGTTTGGCTGCCCTTCTCTGCACTTTCTCCAGTTCCCCAATATCCTTTTTGAGAACTGGGGCCCAAAACTGAACTGCATATTCCAGATGAGGTCTCACTAATGATTTGAACAGGGGCAAAATTATATCTCTCTCTCTCTGGAGACCATACCTCTCTTAATACAAGAAAGGAATTTGCTCGCTTTAGAAACCGCAGCTTGGCATTGCATGCCATTATTGAGCTTATGATCTACCAAAACCCCCAGATCCTTCTCCACTACGGACCTATACAGGTCTTCCCCATCCCGCTCACCCCAGAAGGGATCAAACTGTGAGCGGGAGGGAACCCTTAGCAGTTCCACATATTTTGTGGGTCATCAACAGCTAATTAATTATACAACCCTTACAAAAACTGCTTTCCTTCTGGTGTATGTAGCGGAAGGACACTCCTGCCTGGCTATTTGGCTTGGTTTACCGTTGAGAGTTGGTAGTAGGATTCGGTAGTAGGATTCGTTCCGTGAAAGACCACGTAATTTAGATGTGAAATCAAGCAGTCACCTAAAGTATGGGTAAATAGAGGGAAGTGGAGGGGAAGGGGAATGACGGGGTGGTCATGCGTTTTGTTTGGCGATAGCTTGGTGTTCCCCCGCTAGGGGTACAAGAGTGGTTTGGGGGTATTAGCCGCCGTGGCATCTCTGTAATGGGTCCAGCATGCCCATATGGTCCTGAATTTAATGGGATTGTCTTTAGCTTGGTGAATGAGTTTTTCCATTTCTGCCATTTTGTCTACTCTGCAGTGCCATTCAGCGATAGTGGGGGGGTCAACACTCCTCCAGTGTACAGGTACGCATTGGGTTGCCGCATTGATGAGGTGTAAAGTAAGGGATTTACGGTATGCAGACCATGGTATGGACGTGAGATGGAGTAGATATTGTGCTGGGGTGAAGTCTGGGGTATAGGTAGTGATTTTAACAATCAAGTCATGCACCTCTCTCCAGAACGATTGTATCTGTGGGCACTCCCACCATATATGGATGAGGGAACCCGGAGCTGAGTTACATCGCCAGCAAAGTGGGGGGACGCTCGGGAAGTATCTATGTATCTTGTTGGGTGTTCGGTACCATCTAGAGTAAATTTTGTATCTATTCTCTTGCGCAGAAATGTTGATGGATCCTTTGTGCGTGTGTTCGCATACGCGTTCCCAATCATTCTCAGACAGTTCTACTGACAAGCCGTGTCCCAGAGCCAGCGTGTCTTAACCTTGGGAGTGGTTTCTGAGAGTAGGAGGGCGTACAGTGCTGAAATGAAATGGCTTTGGGGTTCTGAGTCGCTACAAATATGTTGAAAGGGGGTAAGGTCCCTGTACCATTGAGAGAGTGGTTGTGTACTTTGGAGAAAGTGGCGGATTTGAAGAAATTTAAAAATGGGTATGTTAAGATCTGGGAATTTGGAGGACATCGCTGAGTGTGAGAGAATCACGTCATCATCAAAGCACTGATACGCTCTGACCGGTGGGTCAATGGGACCAGAGGTTAGGTTGTTGGTCAGAATGTCTGGCGGGAAGTCAGGGTTCTGGGTGATAGGTGTCATGGGCTGAGGAAAAGGGGTCAGATTGAGGGTACGGCACGATGCTCTAAAATTTAGCAATGTGGGACCTATCAGAGGGTGGGTGGAGCATTCCTTGGGAATTGAACGTGGATTGAGCCAGGGAAGATGAGATATTGCTGCCTGCGTGAAAGAGTTTTCCACCTGGATCCAATCTTTGTGTTTTTTGTGGACGTGCCAGTCCACAATTCTTGTGAGCTGGCAGGCCCTGTAATATGTGCTTAGATCTGGCAACCCTATTTCCCCCTTCCGCTTAGGAAGTATCAACTTTTCCCAGATCAACCTAGGAGGGTGTGTGGCCCACAGAAGGTTCTGCACATACTTTTAAAAGAGGCAAAGAATGAGGGGGGGGGGTTGATAGGGATGGCTTGCAATAGGTATAGCATTCTGGGGAGAACGTTCATCTTTAAGATGTCCACTCTGCCAAACCATGAAAAGGGGCCTTTAGTCCATTTACTTAAATCTCCCTGTATTTTCCTTAGTGTGTGTAGGAAGTTTTTGGCGTAGAGTTCAGACAATTTGGTGGGGAGTCTAATGCCCAAGTAAGTGAGTTCATTGGGCTCCCATCCAAAAGAGAAGTTAGTTTGGCAGAGAGAGACCGTCGTCATCGGGAGGATTACGTTAAAAGCTTTAGATTTGCCAAAATTGATCTGGAGGTTGGAAAGTTGATTAAATAAAGCAAAATCTTTAAGAAGGTTGGAAATGGTAGTTATGGGGTCTGAGAGGAACAGTAGGATATCGTCTGCTAAAGCAGCTATCTTGTATTGTTTGTGGTTAATTTCAACCCCTTTCATGTCGGGATTCTCTCTTAGTCTGCGGAGGAAGGGGTCCATAGTAAGAACGAAGATGAGAGGTGAAAGGGGACAGCCCTGACGTGTCCCATTGGCAATGGAGAAGGCGCTCGTCAGTCGGCCGTTGACTCTGATCCTGGCTGTAGGGGACGAGCATAGAGCCATGATCATTTGGAGAAGTCTTTCGGGGAGTCCCAATGCTTGTAGTGCTGCGGACATATAGTCCCAGGCCACCCTGTTGAACGCCTTCTCTGCGTCAAGGGAAAGAAAGAAGCCGTTGGTTGCAGTGGAAGTGAGCCAATGGTGTATGTTTATGGCCTTTGTGGTGTTATCCCTGGCTTCCCTGCCAGGGACAAAGCCAACTTGGTCAACAGAGATTAATCTGGGGAGCAGGGGGAATAGACGGTTTGCCAAGATTTTTGCGTAGATCTTCACATCTACGTTGAGTAGGGAGATGGGGCGATAATTTGAGATCACCGTGGCGTCTTTACCTGGTTTCGGGATTAGTGTGATGTGGGCTTCCAAGATATCCTCATTATGTAGAGAGGAGGAAGGTAGATCATTAAAGGCTTTGACAAATTGAGGGATCAGTACGTCAGAGAAGGATTTGTAATAACAGGTCTTTAGGCCATCCGGGCCCGGGCTATTGCCGGGTTTTAACTGTTTTAAGGCCGCGAGGGCTTTGTCGGTCGAAATAGGTAAGTCTAAGTCTGTCAAGTCATCTGAGTTAATCGGAGATGGGCTGTATTTGGATAGAAAGTCATTTATGATCTTGGATCGGTCAGGGGAGGGGCCAGTCAACCGAGCTTTGGGCAAGTTATACAATTTGGAAAAATATGTCACAAAGTGTATTGGCTACACTTTGTATTGGCTACACTAGTACCGGATGGGGTTCTGATAGTATTTATGGTGTAGGCGTTTTTTTTTCTTTTGTAGGGCCCTCGCCAGCAATTTCCCAGCTTTATTACCAAATCCATAGAATAGTTTGTGGGTTAAAGCGTATTTACTTTTCAGCCTCCTTTGGAGTTCTTCTACCAATTTTTCCCTTGCTATTAGGAGGTCAGCGAGGCATTTGTTAGCTAGAGAGAGTTTATGCGCGCGTTCGAGCGATTTGATACGGTTGGACAATTCCTCAATGCGGGCCTTCCTGAGCTTGTTCCTTTTGGCCATTAAAGAGATAATCTTGCCTCTAATGACACATTTATGGCCGGCCCATGTAACCGTAGGGGAAGTGTCCCCAGTGGCATTCTCTATGAAATATTGTGAAAGACGTTCAGATAACTTTTTGGTATTATCCACGTCTAGTGAGTCATCAAGGTGCCAGATCGCAGATCTGGTGCGCCATATCGGGAGCGTTAGAGTCATTGTTATCGGGTGGTGGTCCGAGAGGAACATGGGCTTGATTGTGGCATCTGTGAGTAGTGTGAGGTCGTCTTGTGTAATGAAGAAAGATCAATTCTGGAATATTTGTTATGAGGAGGGGAGAAAAAGGTGAAATTTTTCGATGTCGGGTGTAGAGTGCGCCAGGCATCATGGAGGGTCAAGGTGCTAAGTTGGGATTTTATTACGCAAAGGGCTCTATGCGTTAGACAGGAAGACCCATTTGAGGTGTCTAGGGAGGGAACTAGTGGGACATTGAAATCCCTGCCAACAATCAGAGTGCCGGAGTGAAAGGGTTTTGCGAAAGAAAGTGACCTGTTGCGAGTTTGGGGCATATATGTTTGCGATGGTGATGGGTTTGTCATGAAGCTTGCCCTTGAGGAAGAGATATCTACCCTGGACATCTCGCTGGACCTTTGTGATCTGAATAGGGCAGTGTTTCGAAATCAGGATAGAGACACCTTTGGATTTTGCAGCATCATTGGTCGCGTGAAAAACTGTCAGGAAATTATGGTTATGGAGTTTGGGGATACTATTCGAACGGAAGTGAGTTTCCTGGATAAGAGCGATATGCTTCTTGGTTTCTGGAGAGTATACAGCAGTTGTGAATGTTTTTCAGGAGTGTTGAGACCGCGAATGTTTAACGAGTATAATTTAATCCGCGTTGGGAGATGTGTATTCTGTGGGTCAGAGATGGAAGGAGTGGTGTTGTCCGTCATTTTTAAAGGGAGGAGATGGAGGGGGGAGGGGCAGCTAAAGGTATGCTAGAGAGCAGTAGAGGAATGTATTTACAAAGGATACACCGATGAAGAGGAGGAGTATGTCCAATCTCCTCAGAAGGGTGATTCTAATCGGAGAGGTACAGCGCGTAGAGCAGGGATATGCAATTAGTGGACCTCCAGCTGTTGCAAAACTACAAGTCCCATCATGCCTCTGTCTCTGGGTGTCATGCTTGTGGCTGTCAGCGTCTTGCTATGCCTCATGGGACTCGTAGTTCTGCAACAGCTGGAGGTCCGCTAATTGCATATCCCTGGCGTAGAGGGTTCCCACACACCTGTCGGAGCACTCACACCACTATACGCAACCATGTGGGGGTTGACCAATACCAAGGCTGGGGAGAGTATCTAAATGTACGTAAAATGTATATGGGAGGTGTCCCACCACCCCAGGGTGACCTACTCTGCTAATGGGGAGGAACAAACTCCCAGAAGAATTATGGAGGGAGGTACTCAGTGCGAGTCAACAATAGATCAAGTGAGTTTAAGAACTTCTGCAAAGAAGTCGAAGCCACAGCGGGTGTATGGTACCCAGTACAGGTTCAGGCATTTCTTCGGATCTAGTCTCAGTGTCGGAATACTGGCTGTTAATCAGTGAGGGTATACCAGCATGGGGATCAGGTGTCAGCGGAGTGCAAGAGGCATGGAACATATAACCTAATAAAAGAGTATAATCTAAACAGTATTTAAAATAGTGAACAATGAGCTAAACATCTATAGAAGAGAGAATAAGAAATAACCTAGGTATTCAACAATCTCTACCAAATGATATTGAGCTAAGTACCTACTGAAAAAGTCCCATCATCAAGAGTGGTGTCAGCCCGCCTTCCTGCCCATCTTGTGTCAGTCCAGGAGCGAGGACGGGTAAATGCCATAGAAGCCTTGTGAGAGGGCCAGCAGGGGCCCATGCGGGATAGGGTCAGTTACCGCACGAACCACAAAGTCTTAGAAAACCGGAGAGGGGGAAGACACTATGGTCATTGCGGACATACGGAGAGAAGTCACATAAAAATGGAGAGATGTTCCACACGATGAACGACAAAGAGAAGGCATCCTGCAGATAACTTGGTGTAGGGTATGTGTCAATCCGGTAGTCTTTGCAATAGGTGAGACAAGGCAGGACTGAGGGGGGGGGGGAAGGATAAGTCAGCCAAAGAAGGAGAAGTCAGGTTTCTCTCCGGTTGGTTTTGCCTGCCCTGCATCCTTTCCGATTGTTTTGGGAGCAAAGCGCTGTAGTTTTGGGTAGCATAAAAAGAGGTCAGATCCGGAAAGCAAGGTATACGAGGGTGCAAGCTTGTGGTACGTCTCCAACAGTGTATCGGTGGGCTCGGGCAAACCAGGGAGAAAGTAGGAGATAGTGTGATAAATGAACCGTGGGGATGAGCTATCCAGTTAGGCCAAAGCGCGGTGGGCTGTGTGTGGGAAGCATACCTTTTCCGCAATGACCGTCAGGGTGGCGTTTGGCAGATCGGGAGACTACCGGCACCAGAAGGATGGGAAGCGTGGAGATTCATCCTTTAGCTCCAGGGATGACCTCACTCTTATGTTGATAGCTCCATTGAAAAGACGAGCATTAAGTTCCGATGTAGGAGGAATTGTAGAGAGAAGCGGTGTTCTGCCCGGGAAACAGCATCATCACAGCGCGTCGGTTGTTATTGTGTCCTGTTTCCTGTGAGTCGAGGCCGGAAGCACGTCAGGATGATTCACATCTTCCGTGGAGTCTGTCGGCAAGCTGCAGGGTGGTGTGGGTAGCGTAGTTTTCCGTGAGAGGCATGTACAGTCTGATAGGAAGGCAGTGGCGTGTGATAGGATGAGGGATAGAGGGTGAGCAACAAGTTCGAAATCTTCTTTAGTAGGTATCGTGAAGTAAAACACAAGAACCAGAAAAACTGCGAACACGATAGTAACTGTGAATAAACTCAATTTAACAAAGTTGATCGGTGGTTACGGTATCTCCGGAAAGGAGGAAAAGTCACAGGGAGATCAGCAATCCCGACGAGCTCTCCTGGAACTTGTAGAAAAGAAATGCCCCAAAGGGGATAGCGTGGATGGGACCTGAACCCAGGACGACAACAAAAAAAGTAGGTAAGTACTAAGAAATGTCAATTTTTATTGGTAGAAAAAATATACGCTATGTTAAAAACAAGTTTTCTTGAGAGTTTCCATTTACCATTATCAGAGATGGCAGAACTGTATAGCCAATCCTGGGACGACTTTGTGGCCAAACTCCAAAAGGATTATGGCCAGAACAAGTCCCTTGAGTCTGAATTAGGCTTTTTGTTCTCAAGCCTTACCAGATGGCTCGAGAAGAAATCGCTGATGTACTGGCACATCAAAACTTTTGAGGAATACATCAAAGACAAGCTAAATCCTTTAGGACTTTGTGTCCAAATTTTCCCTCTTTTGAGGACATTAACCCCACCTTTAAACTAGCCTGGGAAAATAACCTAAAATTATGTTCTACAGGCATGATGAACCTGCTTATTGAGGAATATCAGAAAATACTAATTGACATAAATAGCAACATAGATTTAATCTAAGAAAACATTAAACCCCTGCAAACACAATCCTGTTTTCAAGATCTAAAAGAAAAATTAAAAGGTCATATTGAACTTTTCAATAAGACAATTTTGTCAAAAAAGGAATTTAAATTCCTTAGAGATAGGCAAGCCTTCCAAGAGGGTAAGGCCTACAAATGGTCTAGTAAAATAGGTGCCAGGGGTCCCCAATATAATCGCAAACAACAGCCTGGACACTCTGATGCATCTGATACATCATCAGTATCGTCAAATGTCTCCTATATTTCCTCTAAGCAACATAGACGCACCAGAAAAGCCAAAAGACGCCAAGAAGGCGATCACCCTGCATCCAGCACTAAAAAGCGGCCACCTAAATCAACGGCCGCCCCGGGCGCCCTATTTCTGGCACCTGTGGCTGATGCCGGCACTACGGCACCCGCGTCGACAGATATCACTTCCCAAATTCCCCCCTTGTTTGTCACACCCAAGATTCCTGTGATCTTTTTCCCTAAAAATCAGGGAAACTCCAATGCACCAATAACCACAATCCCACCTTAAAATCCACACTCCCTTCCTCACAACTTAATGTCATTAATTTGTCAGGACACAACCTCACTTTGGATGAAGTTTCAAATCTGTCTAAAGGACTTACGTTTTGTCCTAATAACAGACTGGACAAATTTACCACTATAAAAGATCTACATTTATATACTCGAAAACTACTACTCAGGAGCATGTTTGAGAAGGAAAAACCTGGCCATGAGGGCTGCCGCACTTTTAGTGAAAGGCAGGCCCTAGATAATCGAAATTCCTTATTGGAAAAAAGTGAACCAATGGATCTGATCAATACCATCGATCTAGAAACACTTCTTAGACAGCCCTTGGAGCCCTCCTCCCCTGCTGTTCCCTCTGCCAAATCCTCCTTGAATAAAACCTCTACACTCTACCTGGCTCCTAACTCCAATCATGGTGTCATGACTTTCCTAAAAATGGCCTCTGAGGAAATCCAATCGTTGGATCTCACCCTTCCAACAAAGGAGAAAAACTGCCCTAAAAACACTCTCTACTAATCATGACATTATCATAAAGTCAAGTGATAAAGGAGGAAACATCGACCTTATGGACAATGAAAAATATCACGAAATGTGTATTGACAGCCTCAGCAATCGGAATTAGTACCGTCCGATTGGTGTCGATGTTGTAGAAGCTTTCAACAATAGATTTTATTCTTTTGTTGACAATGCCTTCTCAAATAAAATCATTTCAAAACAGACTTGGGACTTCATCTGCACACCCTACCCGCGACTGCCAACTTTTTATGCATTACCAAAAATACATAAAAATGCTGTCAATCCACCAGGCAGGCCAATTCTCTCTGGTAATGGATCAAACACAGAAAACCTCTCTAAATTAGTAGATGAGCACATCTGCCCTTTTGTCCTTTCAATACCTTCATACATTAGGGACACAATCCATTTACTACAGATTATTGAGGACGTACAAGTCCCAGAGAACTGTATACTTGCCACTATTGATGTGGAAGCTTTATACAGCTCTATACCACATTCAAAAGGTTTGCCATGCATTCGTAGAGTTTTATCTCCAATAAGTCATCACGAAACCTCGTTCAATGAGTTTATACTCTTGTCCTTGGATTTCCTACTTAACCATAATATTTTTTGTTTGACAGTCGGCTATTCCTCCAGGTACAGTGCGTAGCCAGGGGCACTTGCTGTGCCCCTGGCTACGCCAATCTGTACCTGGGGGAATGGTAGAGTGTGATTTTCAGCGACGAGGATCTCTCAATGTACTTGTGGCACATCGTTATGTGGCACAGGTACATTGATGACATCTTCGTCGTATGGGATGGTCCTCAGTCTCTTCTGGATGAATGCCTAAATGTACTGAATACCAAGGAATTTAACTTAAAATTCACCATGAGCTCTGATCCTTCTAGGATCACTTTCCTAGACATAGAAATTTATAAAAAATGAAAACAATCTACTGTCTTGTAAACTTTTTAGGAAAGCAACTGCAGGCAATACCATTCTGCATTCATCCAGGTTTCATCCCAAACCACTTATTAACTCCATTCCCTATGGACAGTACCTACGCATAAAACGCAATTGTTCAAATCACTCTGACTTTAAACGTGAGGCCAACAACCTCAAACGACGCCTCCTTGAGCGTAGCTATAGTCATAAGTGTTTGAAAAAGGCTTTCAAACGGGCTGACGCCATTAATAGGCACGAATGACTAATCCCTAAAAAAATCCAAAAGACAAGTGAAAGTCATAGACTAGTTACTACATATTCCAATGATCACAACCAAGTATTACGGATATGTAAGAAATACTGGCACCTGTTAAAATCGGATCCTGTGGTAGGACCCATGGTACCTCCGGCTCCGCTAGTCACCTACAGACAGGCAACCTCTGTCAGTGACCGCCTGGTCCAAAGGGAGTTCAAGGGTTCGGATAGAGGTGATCCCTGTAAAGCAGTGGGAACTTTCCCTTGTGGTTCCTGTTCCTACTGCAAATACATGGATACTAGAAGGGATATTTATCTGCCAAATGGAATACATTTCATTCCCAGGCACCATTCCAACTGTCAGACAGCAAATGTAGTTTATTTACTTTTATGCAGCTGCAACTGCTTCTACATAGGCAAAACTGTGCAGAAGCTGTGGCAGAGGCTATATCGCCATATCAAGGCCATGCAGACTGGAAATCCAGATTTACCATTGGGCAGGCACGTGGCTCAAACCCACTCTGGCATTTTCCCGAAAAGATCAGTCTTGGTACTTGATCGCATTCATCCCAGTTCGCAGGGTGGTGATCTCAATAAGCAACTCCTTCAGCGAGAGCTTCGCTGAATATCAGACTTAAATGCTACTCACCCACCAGGCCTCAACGAGGCATTTAACCTAAAACTCTTCTTACTCGGTTATTCAACAGGAGGGTATGATAAGGAGCAATAGGGGAGGTTTTTCCAGTTCTTCAATTTTGGAATTTTTTCAGTTTAGTCTAGGTACATCAGTTTAGGTACACCTTATTTGTGTATATTTTTGAACATTTTGTACATCATTTATATCCTATTCTTCCTATTTTTCCTTTTTTATGTATATTATGTATATCTTGTATATAATGTTTTTTCAATGCACATCCATATCATTACACAGATGATATATTTTGCCTTTCTTATGTCTAGTGTTCTCCATGTCCTTAATAATTTTTGAAATTCTATTCGTCTGACATTCATTACCTGTGACAACTGTATGATTGACCTCAAAATGTAGCAAAATTTATTGATGTATACTATACTGTGTGTTTTTCCACTTATGTTCCAACTAATGCTATATGAAACTAGTTTATTGATTGATTTCTATAAATTCTTTTACTATGACAAAATGTGGAAAAATTAAAAAATTCTGATTCTCTGTACATGCAATCCTGCCATTTATGATTGTACATATATTTTTAGTATTCTATTTTATTTGCAGCTTTGTAATGCTTCATATTATGTTACCTAATACATTTTCTATTCATTTAGTATTGCAGAACACAATTTCTCATGCTCCAGGATCAATTGATGCAATTCAATGGCGACCTCCCCATGAATTTCATGGCGACAATAACACTGTTTAAGTTGAAGTCTCTACCTAGATAATTTGATTTTCCTTGTAGGCTGGTTCTCCTGTGCCCCCATTCTTTGCTGTGGTGGGTCGGATCTCCCTGACACAGGTGGGCCTCTTTGCGGGATCCCATCCCGGCTGGAGGTATCCCCATCTCGGGTTGCGGTGCCTTTGCGCATGCTCCGGACCTTCCCTCCATCCACCGCAGGTAGCCGCCGCCCTCTCTGTTGTGTCAGTAGACCTGTCGGCGTCTGACGTTATTACGCATAATGATGCAGCAACGCCGGACGCCGCATGGAACCGAGGAGCTCAATGATGGAGGCGGGACATGAAACTTTAGGTTTCCCAGGTGTCTTTCTAAACAGTTCAGTTGCAGTAATCCCTGCACGCTTAATATAGCTCATCACATCCACCTTTCTCCCTTTTGTTAGGTTCCTGCTCTCTGCTTGTTTGGGCCCCTGTGAGCCCTGACCTGCTGCTGCATACTGAGGGTTCAGGACTTCAGCCAAACCAAAGCCCTTTATCTCCAACTTGGAGGCATAGGAGGCTCTTTCTTTCCCACAAGTGTATCAAACTTGACGGATTCCAGGATAAACCTGACTTCATGCTCTTTAGTGACTGCTGAGCGCACTGCGACTTTGCAGTGTCTGGATGCCATCCAGTTGCATCAACTCTGTGCACTGCCAATTCTTCCCAAAAAGAATGAGACTTGTGAGTATGTCTTTTTTCTGCATTTTATATGTCTGAATCTCTGAAATAGTCTTATCAGCTCTAAAATTGAATTTACTTATATATATATATATATATATATATATATATATATATATATATATATATATATATATATATATATATATATTTTCCTTTATAGAAATACATCAGCAAGCTTGTACTCAACCCCTGAAGAAGGATACACACATATAATAATAGGAATTATTTTCCCTGTTATATCTTTTCCGAAACATGTAGGGTTTTCCTGTTGCCTCTGCGATTTTCTATGTTATTGACACCTGTCTGTAAACATTTTGTATAGTGCAACAGCCAAGAAGCTGTATTTCTGCATGATCATGCTTTTTCTTGTTATGATTGTTTTTAACATAGCGTATATTTTTTCTACCAATAAAAATTTAAATTTCTTAGTGCTTACATACTTTTTTTGTTGTTGTCCTGGGTTCAGTTCCCATCCACACTATCCCCTTTGGTACATTTCTTTTCTACAATGTATATTTGGGATGTGATCGGAACTACCAGGATGAGTTCCTAAAATAGATTCTTCTCCAATTTTTTCTCTCCTGGAACTTGGGGAGTCTGAGGGACTGAGATCCTGGTGGAGATTGCGGGACACAGTGTGGAGCCTGGAGCCTAATGAGGATTGTCTACTGCGGTACATGGTAGCCTGGGTCTCCATGGGTTCCTTCGGTTGCTTGCCCGATCTGCTCACCGCATGGCAGAAGTTTGCATACCAATCAAGGACCGCCACTTGAGGAATAACCAGGGTATCACAGAATGAGGGCAGGTCTTCAGGCACTTTGAGCAGCGCTGTGTGGCCATGAACCATATCAGACAGGCAGAAGGGAAATTTCCATTTATACTGGATACCCTTAGTACGAAGGGTATCCAGTAGGGGCTTCAGATCACAGCGGTGAGCCCCTTGCCTGTCTCTGGATGTTTTCCTTAAGTTTGTAATCCACCAAATGGCAGACTATGTCCCATGGGGGGTCCCCGTCTCTGCCCTTGGGTCTAAGAGCACGGTGGATACGTTCCATGTCAATTGGAGTTTGCGGGGGTCTGTTGAGGATGCCGTTAAAGAGGCTAGTTACCACCTGGGATATCTGTTTTCCTTCGATTGACTCCGGCATAGCCCTCACCCTCAGGTTATGGTGCCTTCCTCTGTTGTCCAGGTCTTCCATGTGGCGTTACATATCCCTTAGCTGGAGAGTGTGGGCATCGATCTTTCTAGTGGCCCATCGGATAACTACCTCATGTTGTTCCGACACCTTCTCTATGTTGTAAACCCTGTCGTTCAGGGCATGGATGTCCAGACGGAGTTCTGCAATGGCCGCTGATAAGGGGTCCTTGATATCTGCGGCAGATCTTCTATATTCAGCTGAGGCTGCGGGGGGCGTCCATCCCACCATTCCTGGTAGTGCTCGGTGGGGAGTGAACAGCCGGCGTTGCATACAGGGATGGAGTGTGTCTGAGAGCAGCCTTGCGAGTGTCCGTGGCGTGAAGACGCCATGTTCCCCCTGTTTGTTCTGAACATCTCGGGGATATTTTGTCTGAGACCCCCGTTCTGTTCACGGGGGGAGCAGGATTGGGATGTTGACGATTGCCGTGAGGCAGTCCCCATGGTTTAGGTGAAGTTTGGGGTGTTTGTACCTCTGTTTTCAGATTAATTTCTCCTGAGGTGGCGGGAGCTCTCAGGTCAACCGTCCATCTTCCAGCTAGGTCAGGCCACACCCCCGTATGTAATAAAAAAAAAATTCCATGACTAGGAAAAATGTAGTACTTCCTTCACTGCTTTCTATACAATCTCTAAAAACAAGAATTTTACATAAGATGAGAAAAAGTTTGGCAGACAAGCTTTTCACCTTTGTCATAGAATATCCTAATGTCATAGTGGCTGGCACTTACCAAACTCAACATGTTTTTGTTGTGAAGTTAATGGGTGTCCTTATGGACTCTACATATACATTGCAGTAGATTTAGGAGATCT
Organism: Rana muscosa; assembly: GCA_029206835.1. Lineage (NCBI taxonomy): Eukaryota > Metazoa > Chordata > Amphibia > Anura > Ranidae > Rana > Rana muscosa. The sequence goes on along the minus strand of CM055116.1, from coordinate 496,089,290 downwards.
TTGGTACTATCTATACTCTTTTGAACTGGTGGGGGGGGGGGGGGGGTAATGAAGACACCACATTGAGGCTTCCAAGCTCAGTTTCATGTGGCAAATGGGGCACCAGTTTGGGTCAATTTAGCACAGCCCACTAAACACAGTCCAGTTACATTTATGACTTTTGTTTTTTTCTTTATTAAAAAGAAGGTGATCATACTTCACTTGTGGGTCACAGGACTGAAATTACTTTTCCTCTCCTTTGACCCTAAATCAGCAGAGAGTGGGCCTGATGTAGCAGGGCTCTGGAAGGTGTCTGATTGGATGATTGACAGCTGTCCCTGCCTCTCACCGCATAGCTGTGAGCCAGAGCTAGCTTTGCCCGCCCCCTCTCCTGGCCAGAACTCCAGCAAGCACTAAAGATGTACAGTCACTACTCTCCACTCTGAGCAAACCAAAAACTGAGTGATCAGTAGTTAGTAGACATGTGCACACTGAAATATTTCGTTTCGGAATTTCGTTTTCGTCAGAAAAATAAATTTATTTAGTTACTCCCGAAATTCGTTTTTATTTATTTTGTTTTTCGTTAGAAATTGCATTCGTCCGAAAATCTGAATTAATTAAGGTCAAATCTGTCATTGAAGGCTTATGGTGTCTGTCGAATGTTCAAAGAAGATTCGACGGAGCAGCGAAACTGTACGACGCTGCAATCATACATTTCCGGTTGAATGTTCCGCCCACAAGCTATAGTAGAATTCTAATGTTGTATGACTAGTAATAATTATATTTATTAATTACTATTACTAGTCAACCAACATTAGAATTCTTCTATAGCCTATGGGCGGATGCATTTGACCGTAAATGTACGATTGCAGCGTCGTACAGTTTTGCTGCACCGTCGAATCTTCTAACTTTCGATGCTTTGTCGAATCTTAGTCATTCTAGCTATTTTACTGCTCCTCCTCTTTGGTTACAATCAGCCAATAACATTCATCATCATCATTATTTTTATTTTACTTCCCCCACCCAATTCCAGCAGTGATCTTTTATCTCTATGTTGAATCTTTTCTCTCTATAATAACAAATCTTTTCTCTCTATAATGTCGAATCTTTTCTCTCCTATGTCGAATCTTTTCTCTCTATAATGTCAAATCTTTTCTCTCCAATGTCGAATCTTTTCTCTCTATAATGTCAAATCTTTTCTCTCTATAATGTCAAATCTTTTCTCTCTATGTAGAATAATCTTGGACTAATAGAGTTAAGGTTAGGCACATTCGACCACAGGTTCGATAGACACAGATTGTTATTGTCAGCGTCACTTTGAATCTCCTATCTATATCGAACTGTTGTAGCAACGAAAACGAAAATAAAGCATTTGTTTATGTCGGATCTTTCGTTTTTCGGATTCTGTGCTTTCGTTTTTGTTTGTTAAAACGATAACGAAAATAGCTGAAATTCGGACGAAAATGCATTCGGACAAAAACGAATGCACATGTCTAGTAGTTAGGTGATTGCTCAGTTCTTGGTCTTAAAGCTTACGTGGGACTGCTGCAGCATAACACTGATGCTGCAACATAGAGGTGAGTATGAATGTGTATTTTATTAACCACTTGCTGACTGCCCGCCATTGTTTGTCGGCGGCAGTATGGCTGCCCTGCGTGAAATGCCATAGCTGTCTGGTGGACTTATTGAAGGGACGCCCACCACGTCACTTGGGAACCGATGCGCATGCCCGGTGGCCAGGATTTCCGTCAGGCACCCGCGATCGCTCCAACAGAGCCAGAACGTGGATTGGTGTGTGTAAACACACAAATCCCAGTTCTGTCAGGGGAGTAGAGACAGACCGTATGTTCCTAGTATTTAGAAACAACGATTTGTCTGCTCCCCCAGTCAGTCCCATCCCCCCACAGTTAGAACACACACTGAGGAAACACATTTAACCCCTTTGATCGCCCCCTAGTGCTAACCCCTTCCCTGCCAGTGACATTTACACAGTAATCAGTGGCTATTTATAGCTCTGATCGCTGTATAAATGTCAGTGGTCCCAAAAAAGTGTCAAATGGGTCCAATCTGTCCGCCACAATGTCACAGTCCCTCTAAAAATCGCAGATCTTTTCCATTACTAGTAAAAATAAAAAAAATTATAATAAAAATGCCATAAATATATCCCCTATTTTGTAGATGCTATAACTTTTGTGCAAACCAATCAATATACACCTATTGCGATTTTTTTTGGGGGGGGGTATTTTTTATAGCAAAAAGTACAAAATATTGTGTTTTTTTTTTTTTTTTTAATTGTCACTCTTTTTTTGTTTATAGCACAAAAAAAAAACGCAGAGGTGATCAAATACCACCAAAAGAAAGCTCTATTTGTGGGGAAAAGGGCCATACATTTTGTTTGGGTACAGCGTTGCACGACCACACAATTGTCAGTTAAAGTGACGCAGTGCCGTATCGCAAAAAATGGCCTGGTCAGGAAGAGGGCAAATTCTTCCGGGGCTGAAGTAGTTAAGTATCTCAAACTTCAACTTTAAGTCACTGCATTGATGACTTTGCAGTATCCTCAGGCTTTTACACTCATTGAAAACCTGTTTATCATTTGTTATTTCAATGTAAGCCATCTTGATGCTCTAAGTTGGTCCAGAGTGGTACCCAAAGACAAGTGAGTGGTGCGCAATCTTCCCTTATAACACCCGAGATTAGGAATGTTTGTACCATTGTATACCATCTGTTTGTCTGATGCATTGTTAAAGCAGCTTATATTGAAATGATAACAAAAGCACAGCAATATGAATTGCGACACGCAAGGAAAAAAATGACAGTTCTTTATAAACAAGAAGCTTGATAAGTAATTTTCCTCTTTTTATACCTGCAAGCCATGTCGAGTCTATTACATTTCACGAAAATGTATCGAATAAGTACTCTTGCTTATATTCTTTCTAGTTTTTGTACATAAAGCCATCATAATATGCTTACTTGAGTCAAAAAACAATTTCAAGCTAGAGAACATTTTTCCAGGATAAAATCAAATCTCTTTAACGATGCTAACTAAAAATGGCAAAGATCAAGGAGGAATCACAGCCTCTTACATGATAGCGGATCTATGTCATCTGCCTCAAGGTATAAGAATGCCAAAGAAGCCTTCAAAGAGGCATGAGGTCATACATCAAGTCACTATAACTGTCTCTTATTTAAAGGGGGACAGTCCTCCTTCTAGTCATTATATTTGAATCTTTATAAAAAATGCTCTATTTAACTATCTAATATATCTTAGTAAAGACCTGTCAATGAGCTTTAATCTATAAATGCAGAGTGCTTTTGATATCAGTATGACTTGCAGTTGATTGCTTCAGGTGCTTTTTCATTCCTACAGACTTGTATTGGAATATAAAGGAGTTCTGAAGTGAACAAAAGTCCATCATCACTGGCCCTAAACCTTTCATCTTTCACATTTTTGCATCTGTTGTTTTGAAAAGCTAGTATAAAAGGGAAGTAGCTGTGGGAAAAAAAAGCACTTGTGAGTTTATTCAGTAATTTTATGTGTAATAATTCTGACTAGGGGCATGGCAGGGGCCTGTCCTATGCCAACATAAAGTGTCCTTCATTCTCATTTCAGAAAGTTGGAAAGGATGTGTCACAAGGCAGACTGGGTATGTGGCACAATAGCCTGGGATACGCAAAAATTGTAAAATTACCACTAATATGTGTCTTTCAAGCAGAATACTCATTCATTTCTAACATTTAAAGTGTTAACTCTCATAAGCAGAAAAAAAAAGAAAACCTCTCCAAAAACCATATGTTTCAGCAGCTTACCATGAACACCTATTTTTATTTTCGAGTCGAGTTAATATTTAATGACTTCTAGGAGTGCGTCATTTGGTTACTGCAAATTCAGAGTGTGGCCCATGCAATGTTTTATTCCACTTGGAGCCGCAGAGCAGATGTAAGAAATACTATAAACACAGCTGTTGTAATTACTTCCAAGTCTAGGCATGAAAAGCTTGCACAATAGCACAATCTACACAGCATGTACAGTAGCAACAGTCCATATTTCAAAGGAAGTTTAACTGTTAGTCTCCTTAATAGCTTGCTGAGATAATTAAGTCATTGGATTTGGTTTTGTTGAACAAGCTCTTCAACAAGTAGACACTAGCTGTAAAAAAAAAGGCACTTATTTTTTCTGTAGAACGAGCCAAGGCTGGCTTTACCTGTGGAATACCACATTCCCCTGTAAATGTTTAGTGATAAAGTATAAATAGGTAAAAGTTAAATGTGTATTTGAAATACATTTTTAATACACATTGCTACAAAAAATATATTTATGGCGATGATGTATAGTATGATCATCGGACAGTAGTCATCCTATCTATAGACGATAAACACACCTGCAGAAAATGCTGTATTACATGCTGTTCATACTCTCTCATTATGGGATTAGTTTTCTGTATTCTGCAAAAAAACCTGGTTGATCCTGCTGTTCTCTATCTTCCCTGTCTGTCCAAATCCACAATTTAGCTCAGGATTTTGCAGAGCACTGTTGGCAGCTCTACACGTGCCTATTTTTTTTTTTGTGAGTTTCTATGCTGAGCATTTCCTCCCTATCACATCTGAGTAGCCCATGTGGCTATAGAGTCACACATGTGGGCATATACACAGTGGTAAATGACAGCCCACTCCCTCAATTGTGCTCCATGCCCAGTAACCAGCTAAACACAATGGGGGTGGGATCTTACATCGTGATTGATGAAGGCTTCATCTCCCTCTTCTTCGAAGACACAGGTTGGAGGGTCGTGACACAACCTGTGACTGGCAGAAATCCGCCCACACCATGTTATTAGCAAAAAATAATAAATATTTTTTGCTACTAACATAATATTTATTTGTTTGACAATTTAAAACAGTTTATTTATATTAATTGTTTATTTTTTTCTCTGTGTTCCAAATGCTGTTTTTTTTTTTTTAATTTTGAAGATGTGACCAACAGCAGAGAACTAGAAGCTCCTCCTGCTTATGTTTCACTGCAGACAGACTAAGAAAAAGCTGTATATTGATTAGGAAAAATGTACCTCGATTTTTTGTTTTTATTAAAATTACAGTGTCCTCACCTATATACAGAAATAGATGGGACAATGTGAATTAAACAGTGTGTGTTTATTATCAGTTTAAGTACTACAAACAATGACAAAGGCAGTGGTGAGAATCATGCAAATTCATAAATCTAAATCTCATCCCTCTGCATCTAGAAGATACAACTCACGACCCACCAAGTCTCTACAATCAAGATCTTCCACTTTCAGTCAACAACTTATTAAAGCCCATGCTGATGCTGAAGCTTCTAAAATTCAGGCAAATTTTGCCCAAAAGAAAGCAGAGATAGAAGCATAAGCCATAAAAACTGCACACAAGAAAGCAAAAATGGAAATAGAAACTGCACGCAAGATCGCAGAGATGGAAGCTTTGGAGAAACAATTAGGGTTGCCACCTGTTCGGGATTCACCCGGACAGTTTAGGTTTGGAATCATGCGTCCGGGTTTTAGACTGTCTGAGGCCCGGACACATTATTCATACTAGATTAAGTCTCCTCCTTCTCTCTTCTGCCTCTAAGTACGCTAATGTAAATCAGGGTTCTCAGAGCACTCATTACATCAGAGTTCCCCTTTACAACAGAGGCCACAGTGCTCCCCCTTACATCAGAGTCCTCGCCGTACACCAGAGCATCCCTTATGTTAGAGTCCCCAGAGTTCTCCCTTACATCAAAGTCTGCAGAGTCCCCCCTTACAGTAAAAGGGAAACTCTGGGGATTCAGATGTAAAAGAGGAACTCTGTGGACTCTGATGTAAAGGGGTAACTCTGTGGACTCTGATGTAAGGGGGACTCTTGTGATTAACTTCATATGATTCAAAATGTAATTTATAGTAACATCTATGCATAGCTTATGCATACTATGAAAAAAAATTGCTGTGCGACGCTGAAGTGTTCGGGTTTGGCTTGAAGAAAAGGTGGCAACCCTAGAAACAATGGGAGCACACCACAGCCATTGTAACCAAACCTAGATGGCAAGCAATTGAGGTGCAAGTTTAAAAAAGACTTGCTAGCATTGCCAGGCTTCACAAGTTTGTTGCAGAATTGCAGCAAGTCCACATTGCATGACTCCAGATCAACTTTCTTTGCAAACATTCTGCAAGTCTGCTGCAAGTTCTGGTTTAGTTATGTTGTGCAATAGTCATCCCACCACAGGGGTCATTATGACTTGCAGAGCTCTGGCTGTAGACTCACCACTGTAACTTTGTTCTTGCTAGAGATTTGCAATGCAAATTTTCTACAAATTGGAAAAGTGGCAACTAGAACTTGTGCTTCAAGCGCTCTGCAAGTGTACGGCCCCTTTCACACGGATGGATAGAATGGTGCTTTTAACTGCGGATTTTCTAGTTTTCTACCGCAGCTAAAAGCACACAATGCTTTCCTATGGTCCCATTCACACACAGCGTTTAGCTGCGATTTCGTTACATGCGGTTTGGTACGAATAGAAAAAATAGAATTTAATGCGTCCAGGTGCGATGTAGCGCAGCTATATGCACATAACCGCAGGTAATCGCAGTCTTTTGTGTCAACTGCGGATAGCAGCGTGAACAAAAGAAAAAAACAACAGGAAGCACATCAAAATAAAAACGGTTGCTATGGAGATGACAATAATGGTCAACCGCAGCTAAACGCAGCCGCATGTAAACGCAGCTAATCGCAATGTACAAATGCAGCTAATCGCAGTGCCTGAAGCCTTGAATTTCACAGAACAAAAACATGCTTTTTACTGCAGCAATTTTGCCGTCCGTGTGAAAGGGGCCTACAACTTGCCAGTGAAAATGTGCAGCAAGTTAACAAGGCTTACAATTCAACACTGCCACAAGTTTGTGGAAAGTTATCCTTGCTATCTGGGAAGGGTAAAGGTTTTAGAGAAAGCTGCTGAAGGAGGTAACAGCAGCAGACACTCTCAGTTGCATCATGTTCATCAAATCACTCTACCCAAACTCTAGCTCCCAGTCACAGAAAGTTGTATCCCTCATCCAAGGTTAGTATGCTGCTTCCTCCTCTCAAGACAATCTGACTACACCTCAGTACACCAGGCTTTTGCACCTCAGTGAACTGTTATTGGTATACAGATAATAGACAATACACCTTACCATGGGGCTATTCAATTACCTCTTACCAAGTACACTGTCCCACAGCTGTAGCCCAACACAGCAATAACTCTAAGCCAGTACACTTCTGAACCATCATACCTCCCAAAGTCACTCAATCTCAGCACACTAGCTATTGTAACTAAATTTGTTCCGCATGCAGCTGTGTATCCAAAGTCTTAAAACACAGACATGTCACAGTTTGTTAAATACATGCTTTGCAAAACAATCAAAAAGGTCCATGTTTGGGCAATGTTACAGTTAATAGGTAAAGCAGCTGACACCAATATTTGTGATACCAAAGTCAAAAAATACAAAACAGAAATGTGTAGCGCTAACCCATAAATAAGATAAAAAATATTAAATGATCTCATATCAAATTAATTCATAAAAAAATTAATTTTACTGAATATAGCAATGAAGTCAAATTATCCACACACTATTCAATCAAAATCAATCCTCAATGAAGTATATATAAATCACAACAGTAAAATGCAATGTAGCGCAGAAATGTGCAGATAAAGCAATAAGGGGTATAGTTGCCCATACACAGTAGCGTCAGAAGGGGGGCTGAGGGGGGCTGGAGCCCCAAGTGGGCCCCCAATAACCCCCTGGTCATAACTCTATTATTAGCCCTGGGCCCGAGACACTCAGCAGCACCCAGCAGGGACCGATCCAACTCCGAGCGTGGCCGAGTGACATAACAAGCCCCGCCTCCTGGAGCCTGCAGCGACTATGATGGAGGTCACACTGGTCCAATGCCGGGACTGCGGGACGTTTGACATCCATCATAGGCACTGCAGGCTCAAGGAGGCGGGAATTACAATGCGGCCGCGCCGAGCACTATAAGATCCCTGCTTGGCGCTCGCTCTGTGTAAATGGGCGGGCGGCTCTCCTGTTCTGGCTCTGGCTGCCTGCTGTCTCTGCAAAACAGTTAAAGGATTTTTCTGGATAGCAGCACTCCAAGATAAAAAGCCTTTATTTCAAAAGTCCAGGAATCCAAAGCATACACTGCACATCACGACACACTGATCAAAAATTAGCTGACATGTTTCACATCAATTGATGCTTACTCATAGCTATGAGTAAGCATCAATTGATGTGAAACATGTCAGCTAATTTTTGATCAGTGTGTCGTGATGTGCAGTGTATGCTTTGGATTCCTGGACTTTTGAAATAAAGGCTTTTTATCTTGGAGTGCTGCTATCCAGAAAAATCCTTTTCCTGTTTTGCTCATACTTGCATTGCTTGCACCCTTGGTTGCTGGGAGGAGGTCATTTGGAGGATATCTACATCTGAGCGGCTCCCTTTCTCTGCCTGCTGTCTCTGACTGGACATGAATAGGATGGGTGCGCTGCACACTACAGGTAATGCTGAGCTTCAGGAGGAGGTCAGCTGAAGTCTAACGAGGAAAAGTCAGGTAGGTGAGTGTAATAGTCAGTGAAGGTCAGTGTGTGTCAGGTAGGTCAGTGTGGGTCAGGTAGGTCAGCGTGCGTCAGGTAGGTCAGTGTAATAATCAGGTAGGTCAGTGTGGGTCAGGTAGGTCAGTGTAATGGTCAGTTTGGGTCAGGTAGGTCATTGGTATGGTTAGGTAGGTCAGTGTGGGTCAGTGTAATGGTCAGGTAGGTCAGTGTGGGTCAGGTAGGTCAGTGTAATGGGGAGTTAGGTCAATGTGTGTCAGGTAGGTCAGTGTGGGTCAGGTAGGTCAGTGTAATGGTCAGGTAGATCAGTGTGGGTCAGGTAGGTCAGTGTAAAGGTCAGTGCATGTGTCAGGTAGGTCAGTTTAGTGGTCAGCATTGATGGGCACTGGTGAGCCAGGCAACAACCAGCAAGTGAGCCTACCTCCCTCCACACAACCCCCCCCCATCACCCATGTCTGCCTCAGACTTCAGGCTTAAGCCCCTGGTCTTTTGCCCCCTAGCAACGCCACCTGCAAAAACACCATGCATTTAAAACCTGCCTCCTATTAAAGTGCAAATTAAAGTGCAAATTCATCCATTGATTCCCACCTCCCTGACCTCAGTCCAGTCCATACTCCAGTTTTCCCTGCATGTACAGATATCTGTGTAGAAGGACTCTGTGACAAATCCTGTGACAAAATATGCTTAGTTCATGTATACCCAAAGGGTCAACCTGAAAAGCTGTAGGACTGTACACAATTTTATTGTAGATGATCAGAGTAGCAGGTTTCTTGCAAGATCAATGCTTTTTGACCTGTTAAACATATGTAGCACCCTCTAGGTAGGTAGGTGCTAGAAATAGGATTTTTTGTAAGATAGGCAAATTTAGGCAGGCCTGGCTGACAGTCAGGCCTGTTTGTTTTCATTCTGGGCTAGGAGTGGCTCAGGGAAGCAGCTGGTGACTCACAGGCAACATCACTGAGACCTCCCTCTTCTTTCTAGAAGATTCTAGAAAGAGAGGAGGATAGGAGAGGTGAAGCTGTCTGGGGTGTTCTGCGGATCCCTGACCAATCCCCAACCTGGATTGGCAGGGGACAGGCCTCCTTCAATACCCAGGGTCAGCCCAGGGGAGGAGTTGGAGTTGTTCAGAGCTTGGAGATGGAATGCCAGGCTGTCAGGCCTTGGAGGAAGCCCCCCAGTCTGGGGTGTGACCTTGGGCCTGGGGTCAGGTGTGGACGGGAATCTTCAAGAAATGATGGAGGTGTCCTGGACAGGAGGCACAGGAGGAGCAAGAGAGGACAGCAGTAGAGAGCATTGCCAGGCAAGTCTCCAGGGAGAGGAACAACTGGTCACAGCAAGGAGGACTGGTGAGTGACATGCACAGTCAGGAGGTCTGGGAGCATGCAGTCTGGGATGGGTGTGGAACCAGCGGTGTGGACTGTGTTGTCATGGGCAGTGGAGATGAGCAGCTGCAGCCAGGATGGCTGACAGGGCCCGAATATGGGTTACTGGGATCAGTAGCTGCATGTAGGGCAGATAGCACCAGAGACTTTCTATTTTCTTGCTACACTATAGAGGCCCGCGGTCCCTGCCTGCAAAAGGCAATTGCAAAGGCCTGGCTGAGCCAGTGTCAGGACTAACCACTTTGTGCTAGCTGTACCTGAACATTAGAGAGGAAGAGATGTGCAGGAGGAGAGAGGAGTGAACAATAGTGAGGAAGCGATGTGCAGGAGGAGAAATGGAGTGTATATACCAGAGTTTATATAGTTTGTCACAGCAAGTTCTGCAAAATTCCATTGGGCATCCCATACTTCCTAAACCCCATCCAAGTTTAAATCGCTCAATAGAACATAAAAACAAGCACATGGATTGTTTTCTGTCTTGGAGTGTCTGAGAGGTGAACACCAGGCTGGGCAGGGTGACAGGTGGGCCACATCACTCAGCAGCCCCTACGGGGGTACAGCTACACATATGCCTTATCATACACCCTGGGCACCTGTGCTGGTATTACGGAAGTTTCAGCCAGGAGGGCCACTGGTCTTGTAATAGCTCCCCTTAATGGCAGTGTAAAAATATAATTGCTCCCTCTCATCTCATTTGAAATTGCTGCTGAGAGTGGCCTGATTCTTAGGAGTGGCAATAGCAATAATTCCTCATTGGCCACGGAGGTCATGGTTCTCCACGCTGCTTCAACTCAGCTTAGAACACTCAGCTTAGAAACTCCCCTGAAGCTCCTGCTGAGACCAAATCTTGTGAGCTAAGGACCATTTCTACACCTATTACCAGACAAACAACATGATGACATGGAGGTTACATTTGAAAAGGCTCTTAAAGAGGTTGTAACTCAAAAAAAATAGATCCTGTTCCCTTATAGCAGTGCTTGTGCTGTCTAATCTGTCTCTTTCTATTCTGTAAATAATCTGGTTGATCCTGCCTGTTCCTGTGTCCCTCTTAGTGTGCTTACCTCAGTAATCATGGCTGCTGATCCATGATACCGTGGCCAGGTTACGTGCCTCCTGTGTGTGAGCCGATCTCTTTGCCACCCCTCCCCTCCTGCCAATATTAGAAGCTGGCAGTAAAGTTAAAGAAAGATTACTGTCAGCCTTTCTGTTCTATCAAGCCATACTACACTGTGTACATGTTTGTATAAAATTATGCCTCTAAATACCTTATTTCAGTTTGTTTCTGGCCGGTCATGTGATTTCTGGCCGCTCTCCCCAATCTAAGGGCTACAACTGGAGGGTTTGAGCGGACTTCACAGTGTTCAAGTGGCCTTCCTGACTGATGACAGAGGGGTATGTGGGTCCTCCCGCTGTAGCCCTTAGATCGGGAGAAAAGAGCAGCTTGAGGTAATGTGAACGACCAAAAACAAACTGAAATAAGGTATTTAGAGGCATAATTTTACACATACATGTACACACTGTAGTATGGCTTGATAGAACAGAGGGGCTGGCAGTAATCTTTCTTTTAGTTTACAACCACTACAAGTTTAGGTTGCTCCTAGGAAGTAATCTATAGTTTATTGAAGACTAAAAAACATTCCACTGGGGGGCGCATGCGCGAGGCTCTGTATGGCGGACGTGTTCCACTAGAGCTCCGCACCTCCCGCCGCAACATCGGGACCATACGCCGCGCCTGAGCCACCCTGCAACCCCGCTTTTCCCGTATATAGCCTCCGGAACGGCCACAGCATCGTCCGGGATGGTTTTAACCGGCCATCGCGGTAAACCTAAACTCAAGCCGATCAAAGACGCCCTGGCCCGCGCCTCATCCAAGATGGCGGCGAAGGCCCTGGCTAAGCAGCACACTGCCTCACTTGACAGGCCGGGACAAGCCAACGCTGAAAGCGATGATGAGGACAACACAGACGGCCAAATCAGCAGTCCTTCCTTCCTGCCATCCCCAGGTATGTCCCAGGGCGATTTCCTGCAATTTATGGAATCCATGCTGCAAAAGGCCCTAAAAACTACATCTGATCAGATTACTAGCAGGTTGTCACGAGAGATCAGGGAGCTAGGCCAGCGCACAGCAGACCTGGAAACCAGGGTAGACGACATGGAGCTCACACTTCAAGAGCAGGTTCAAGAGCAGGCAGCCCTCCGTGATGAGAACACCATGCTACTCTCACGCCTCGAGGACGCTGAAAATCGCTCCCGTAGGTCAAACTTACGCCTGAGAGGTATTCCAGAAAGTGTGGATGACTTGTTATCTTTTTCAACGGCCCTATTCCAAGAACTATCACCCTCTATACCAATAGAACGTTTGGAATTTGATAGAATACACAGGGCCCTGACCCGCCGCCAGCAAGACGGGCCGCCGCAAGATATTATTATTAAACTGCATTTTTTCCGTACAAAGGAGCAACTCCTAGCTGCTGCTCGTAATAAAGACACTCTCCTGTTCCAGGGTCACACATACCAACTTTTCTCTGACCTAGCTCCATCCACGATTGCTAAGCGCCGTGCCATGAAACCACAACTGCAGATTCTCCTGCAGCACCAACTGAAATACACCTGGCGCTTCCCTTTTGCTTTTCAATTCTTTTACCAGGGCCAGCAACATTCCTGTACATCACCGGAATCACTCCAACGCCTTCTTGAGTCCCTGCGCCTAACTACCCCAGAACAACCTGCGGAGACAACACTACCTCGCACCCCCGCTCGTGCGGCAGCACATCCCTATACTGCCACTCCAAGGAGGCCTAACCCTGGCCCCTCATCCATCCGTAAAGGTACTCCAGCTCGCTCACCCAGGGACAACTCGCCGAACCGACAAGTCTACTCACCACGCTGAATTTACTTTTGCTCCTTTCATATCCACTTTTTGTTTGCCTCCGGAGGCCCCTCGATTGAAGCTAACCTAACTTCCATAACGTGATGATAATTCTTCAGTCAAGTTAAAGGAGGACTGTCCCGTGATAGGCACCCCCTACTGGTAAGAGGGAAGCCTGTGCAGTCCACCTACCCCCTCCAGGGTTGCAGGGGCTCAGACCCCACGTAACTTTTATATTCCCTTTCTCACCAACAATTGCTACAAATTTCCCCCCCCCTTTTTTTTTACTTTATTATTCAGGAAGACCAGAAAGGTTTTTCTTTTTTCTTCCTATGCTGTCCCCTATTTGGGAAAATGTACTATTATTCCTGCACAACTTTCACTATGTAACACTTTAGTTGGCGCCTGCTGTCTGGCCCGCCGCATGTGCTCAGGGCTCCCCCTGGGCGCATGCGGCGACCCAGACGCTATCGCTTATTTTTTGTCCACTTGTGCACAACGTGGGTAACTTGAATTGTTATGAACGGTTATTTATTTATTTTTTTCTCTGTTTCCCACTTTAAATGTATATAGAAGAATATATGTATACGGATATATCCTACCTGAGTATTTGTGTATCCCTATACCATGTCTCCGTAGTGTTACTCTGGAGGTCTGTGTGACCCCAGATAAACATAGGTTATATTACAATACCTGAATAACCACTGTCTTCTTTACTGTTACTTTTTGTTTGATCAATTTTCTAAAGCTTTAACCACAATCCCCCATTTGCGGCGGGAGGCTGTCATTGCCCCCCCCCCCTTACATGGTGTGCACACTCGCGAGTCGGCTGGCCGACTGGCGAGTCTGTCCACTACCTGGTCGGGCGACCAAACTCCACTGCCACTTACTCTATCTATTCATCCATTTGCCTTACAATTGCTACCTTTCCCTTTTCCCCTCTCTTCCCTCCTATTTTCCTTGTATCTTTTCTTCTCTTGATCCTTGTCGGCGGGGCTGTGGGGCCCTTGAGACCCCTCAGTCTAATATCTCATCTCTTCCCCCATGGCCCCCCTGAACATTCTTTCCCTTAATGTAAAGGGACTCAACTCACCACATAAGAGTTAAGGCCTTTCACACATTCACAACATTAAAAGCTAGCATTGTGGCCCTCCAGGAAACTCACTACACGGCACAAGCGACCCCAAAATTCTTTAGCTCCCGATACCCCCAAGTGTATACTGCCTCGGCCAATGTGAAAAAGCGCGGTGTACTCATAGCCCTTCACCAATCCCTCCCTTTTGTATTAACCGCAGAAATCAAAGACCCGGAAGGTCGTTACATAATTCTTGTAGGCACACTCCAAGAAGTGGAAACCACATTGGTCTCCTATTATGCTCCGAATGATAACCCGAATCCCTTCTTTTCTCACCTACTACAAGTTATTCGGATACATTGCAAAGGCACAGTTATCCTTTGTGGTGACTCCAACTCAGTGCTTCAGCCACATATGGATAAATCCCCATATGCTCCAGACCATTATACTCCCTCCAAACGTTTTAGAAAACTACTGCAACAAGCTTCACTGCTTGACACTTGGCGAGAATGCAACCCAACAAAGAAGAACTACACGTTCTACTCATATCCCCATAAATCCTTTTCTAGGATTGATCATATATTCCTTTCGGTTGCATCCTCCCCAATACTTGTCAACTCCTCTATACAACCCATACCATGGTCGGACCACTGTGCAGTGCTTACCACAATTTCCTCCCTGATTCCCCAAACCAATGATCGCTCCTGGTGTATCAATGAAGCTCATCTTACCAACCCGTCATATTGCCTTGATATTCAGGTGGCCCTCACAGATTATCTGCGTCACAATAATACCCCTGATATCTCTCCTGTTCTCCTCTGGGAGGCACACAAACCGGTAATACGAGGCACATGCATATCAGTATCTACACACCTCAAACGGGATAAGAAGCTCCAATTAGCCAATCTTGAAAAAGAGTTCCACCAGAACTACCTTCAGTTCCAGACAACCCCAACTGAGCCCCATAGGGTAGCTATGGAAAAATCCAGAACTGAATTGGATCTGCTGCTGGCTGAATCGGCCGATAAGGCCATCCGCAGATCCAACCACACCATTTACACCAAGGCTAACAAACCCAATACTTTTCTAGCTATGCGTCTCCGTCGACCAGAACGGAATCATGTTCCCATCAGATTACGGATCGAAAAAACCACTTACACTAGTAACCCTACCAAAATCCTAAGTGAATTTCGTAAGCGTCTAGAAGACCTCTATAAAGCTAAATCTACCTTTTCCCACTCCGCCGCTGACTCACTCCTACAGGACACTCCTTTGCCCACTCTATCAGACTCAGAACGTGAACCCTTAGAAGCACCCATTTCTACAGAAGAGGTACTTGCAGCGATAAAAACCCTCAAATCCTATAAGAGACCAGGCCCAGATGGACTCTCTGCCACATACTTCAAAAAATTTGCCACAACTCTGGCCCCCCTCTTAGGTAAATCGTTCAACGCTCTACTACAGAAACAGACCTTTGGCCGAGACACGCTGACAGCTATTATAGCAATGATACCCAAGCCTAATACTGATAACTCCCTTTGGTCTAACTTTAGACCCATCTCCCTGCTTAATCTGGACATCAAACTTTTGGCTAAAATATTGGCACTTCGCCTCAACCCTTTTATCGGCAAACTAATAAACAAAGACCAGGTAGGCTTTATACCCCGTAGACAAGCTAGCGACAACATCAGACGAGTGATACTCCTCCAACATATTGCAAAAACCCGTAATATTCCAATGCACCTACTATCGCTTGATATAAGAAAGGCGTTTGACACAGTGTCCTGGCCATATCTAGACTACATTCTTAAACGCTGGGGCTTTGGCCCTCATTTTCTACAATGGATAAACTCCCTCTATAACCAACCGCAAGCCTATATCAGGTACTCAGGATTTCGCTCGGACAGTTTTCCTATAGTGAGAGGTACTAGACAGGGATGCCCCCTTTCCCCTTTAATCTTTGCATTAGCCATTGAACCATTGGCAGCTTTGATCAGAACAAACGTTAATATTAAAGGACTAGAAATAGCTTCCACCTCGCATAAGATCTGCCTATTTGCAGACGATGCGCTCCTATTTGTAACATCACCTCGCACCACCCTTCCCAACCCTTCTCAAACCCTAGATAAATTTGCCTCCATTTCAGGTCTAGAGGTTAATCAAACAAAGTCTAAAGCTCTCAATGTGTCTCTCTCACATCACAAAGTCACCCACTTACAACTAAACTTCCCCTTTTCCTGGTCTACCACCTCTCTCCCGTACCTTGGTATAAAACTGACCGGAAACCCAGCTTCCCTATACCAAGCCAACTATCTCCCCATGCTGGCACAATTGTCATCTATCCTGGACACCTGGAAACCTTTATGTGTTTCCTGGCTGGGTCGGGTGGCAGCTGTTAAGATGTCCTTGCTTCCCAAACTCTTATACATATATAGAGTCCTTCCAATCAACGTCCCCTCTTATTTCCACCGGATTATCCAATCTAGAGTCTTTATATATATATGGGGCCCCACCAAACCCAGAGTCCCGAGAATCATTCTTCTTCGCCACAAACTACACGGGGGCCTGGGCATCCCAAACTTTGCTAAATATTACCATGCAGCACAATTGGCCCAACTTGCCCTATTACACGCGCTTACTGAAACCCCAAAATGGGTCTCCCTCGAGGCTATAGACCTCTACCCGCTAACGGTTGATAATATTCTATGGTTACCCCCTTCCATCCGTGGTCATATTGCCAACCCCATCACCCGCCACTCCTTAAAACTATGGGACAGACTACGCGACCCCTTTAAACTGATCTCTCCACATAACCCCCTATTATCCTTCTTACACCACCCTTCATTCTACCCTGCCTACACTCAACCCAGCACCTTTTCTTGCTGGTCACAAGCGGGTATAACTAGAATATGCGACCTTACCGCTGACTCCACCTTTCAGTCATTCTCGGATCTCCAATCCAGCGCCACACTCCCAGCCTCGGAATCTTTCCGTTACCTTCAAGTGCTCCATTTTGTCAAATCAATAGTCGGCCCTTGCACTAGTCTGAACACTCAATCTCTATACGAAAAAATCTGTGCGGTGGACCCTCATGCCCCAGGCATTATATCTAGCCTGTATAACCACTTCTCCATACCACCAGCTGATCTCCCTCTATATGCTACACAGTGGTCCAAGGACCTAAATATATCTCTTACTCCTGAAGAATGGTCCGATATTTGGGCCACTACCAAATCTTCCTCCCAAAATGTGGTAGCGCTTGAAACGAATTATAAAGTATTAATGCGCTGGTACTTGGTTCCAGCAAGAATATCCAAATTTGTACCGAATTATCCATCGAACTGTTTCCGAGGATGTAGTGAACATGGCACACATTTCCATATCTGTTGGTCTTGTAAGATAGCACAACAATTCTGGAAGGCTATCTTCCAAATGATTTCCACAATATTACATGAAATAGTGATCCCTGACCCGGCCTTAGCACTTTTAAACCATATCCAGGGAGAATACACCAGAAATCAGATCAGTCTCCTCCTCCAGTTGACCACTGCTGCCAAACAAACTATAGCCAAAGCCTGGAAAACCCCGAAACTCCACATAGCAGAAACGAAGAATAGAGTAACCCAAGCCATGATCCACAGCAAAATTGAGGCCACATTACTAGACCTTGTCCTTCGACACACTAAAATATGGACCCCATGGGTGGATAATTTTCTGCCCCCGGACTTTGATCCCAACCTCCTCATCCCATGACCTTCCAACAATCCCTACCTTTGTACATGGTGGTCTCCTTGGCCACACCGCGGCCCCGCCGGCGCTGTTCCCCCTCCCCCCCTTTCTCTTTCCTCTCTTCTTCTTTCTCCCCCGTTTGCCCTTCCTCTCCTGGTTCTCCTTTCCCTTTTCCACAAATTCCGCTTGAACATCTGTTCCCCTACTTCCTCAACATGAACAAGCCTTTGAGGCTGTGATCTCACAAACTCGATACCCTAAGAACCTGTTATAAATGAACAATGATTCTTGTTGTCTAAGTTCTAGGGACCACCTCTGCTGATACATACTGGTGCCACCGTGATAACACACTTCCCCATCTTGGTCAGCGACAAATGATAGCACATAACTCACTAATCCTCTGATGTTTTGTAATGTTTACACTATGTATACAACGTGAATGATATGCATTCACCATTGTTGACTGCTTCTTGTTGTACTTTGTATTTTGCTCTAATAAAAAACTTTTGAAAGAAAAAAACATTCCACTGATAAAACTTACCACAAAGTATGGGAGCAGTTCTTATAGTCATCCTCCATAAAGGAGAAGTACCGCCAAAGCTAGTTTGGCTCTTCTTATGCTGGGGATCACAGAAGTGCAGTTCGCTCTGCACTTCTGTGACCCGTTTTCAGCTGATAGTGGGCTAAAGCCCACTGTCATCTGATGTCACAGAGCCAGTCCAGGCTGGGAAAAGATCACAACCATATGGCCAGGATCCACCCAGGAGCCTGGACTGGCACCTGGCTCAATTTCTCAGTTGCACCACTGGGGGACTGAGCCAGTTGCTCCCGCCCTCCCTTGCCCAGTGCTCGAGTTAGCGTTGGAGGGGAAGAGCAGACAGCAGTGTTTGACAGTCACCGCTCTGCTAAGAGCGTCAGGGAAAACTGAGCAATCAGTGATTTATGATCGCTCACTTCTCAGCCTTAGAGCCAGCGGGGAACAGATGCAGCATCAGATCAATTCTGCATCCACCTAGGTTTGTATGATTTAGGAAAAAAATCCCAAACGTCTCTTTTAAGATCATTTTACCCAGCTTCACGAGATGTCAACATGTTAGACTTTCTCTAGAAAGGACTTGAGAAGAGACTGAACTGGAATAGTCCATGTTGCTGCTATATCTGCCTTCAGGACCTGTTATTAGAGTTATGGATCCTATCTTCAGTACCCTGTCAGATGGCTCAAGATTATGCTCTGTGGAACCTAACTGTTAGGACTGCCTTCCTAGTTGCCATCACATCTGTCAGATGGGTCTCCAAACTCCACGCATTAGCAATATTCAGTTCTCATTGCCTGTTTTCTCTGAACAAAGTAGTTTTAAGAGCATTGCTACAATTCCCACCTAAAATAATGTCTGCATTCCATCTAAATCAGGACATTGTCTCCCCCTACCTTTTCTGGCCTACCTCACACTCACATGGGTAACACCTTAAAATCAAGCATCGCAGCAACAGCAGAGATCAGATCCTCAGAGAGACATTTTCTTGTGCCTCTTGGTGGCAGAAAAGGCCAGCTAGTCCCAACAAGGAACATAGCCTCTTGGCGGGTGAAGCTAATCAAAAAATCCCACAATATCATAGCCCTTCCCACATGGGCATTGTCTTAGACAACACTCTCCAGTCTTGGCAGAGACAAACTGCAAAGCTTAAAGTTGGCTTCTAGAAGCACCATCTTTACCTACTTTTGAATGTATCCAGCTTGGCACCTTGGCTGCTTCAACAAAGCAAGGAGAGAAGGGTCGGCAGGCTGATGAAAAGAAGAGAGAGCACAGTCTTAAAGGAGATGGGGCGAGAAAAAGAGACTTGACAGCTGGCTGAACAGAACCCTGCACAAGCAAAAAAGCGGCACCTTCTAAGATTCAGCAAGTTTTAACCAAATTCATGGACTAATTGTCATGGACTAATACTAGCCCCCCCCCTTGAACATTTTATACTGATCCCCCTATCCTATATATATTTATAATTTTATGCATCAGTACCCAGTGTGCGCTTAATTAACCCTTTGTCTTGTATGAACAGAACCCTGCATAGCTGACCACAATCTGATGAGACCTCAAACTCTGGTAATTGCACAGAACCTTGCTGCAGAGATAGGAATTTTCTCCCTAGGAAAGTTTGAGGCTTGATTTGGATGCCTTAAGAGAGATAGAGAGAACCCTCACTGCTTGTAAGGAAGGAAAAGGAAGAACTGTCTAAGTAGGATTAAAAGGCACATGTCTGGATACTCAAAAGTAGGCATCCTTGGTCTGGTAAGAGACTAATGTTGCACAAGTTATCCTGCTGTCTTCTGGGAACTGTTGTGCTTTCTTTAAAGTATTTGTAAACCCAACAACGCTGATTCATTATATGTGTATAAGTGTTAGTCAGTTATGTGAAAACGTTGTCTGTATATTTTTTCGATCATTCATTTTAGCAAAATACCTGGTGATACTTCCAGTTTCCTGGGGTTCTTTAAAACTGAAAATGGCAAGCATGGAAGCAGGTTCGTGCTGGCATGGTCAGTTTGTGTCCCCTTGATTGCTGTTTGTAGATGCAGGACGCCGAGGGCACACACGTCATGCCTGTATCTCCCATAGTCAGTTTCATGGCCACGCCCCCCCACCTGTGTTGCAGGCTCAGCCTTTGGGATCATGTCTCCTAGAATGCAGCTCACCAATGGGGACCTTACGTCCCTGCTCTTTGTTGCATCAGATTGGTACCGCCCAGTTCTTGTAGAGGCACTCCCCACAGCAGAGAAATTAGATGGTGAAGGAGACTGGACTGTTGTATGATCATTGATTAAAGGCAGGATAACAGGTACACAGCAATTATTTATGTTAAATATACAGGTGATTTCAGTTAGTTAATAGGGTTGGTTGCTTTGGTGCTGACGCTTAAACTTACTGGGGTTACAAACACTTTAAGGGCCCCAACTTTGCTGGTCAATGTCTCTGTGGTAGCAGACTGCACTATAAACCTCTCTCTCCCTGCATTATTGTCAGCTGTCCCTCTCTCAACACTGACAAATAGCTGCCCCAAACAGCCCTGTTTGGCAAAATACATAATTTGCCAAAGTCTTGCACCTGACTTCTGGTGCAAGTCTTTGGTCAATGATGAATTCTGTAAAGCATTGTGGACAATTCCTGATAAACGTCCCTAAGTTATGATTTAATATGAACCAAAAAAAAATTTTTTGGTCCGAACCCTGAGCTCATCCCAAAACACTAGTTAAACTATGCAAGGACAAACTATGCAAGGACAAACATCGTATGAAATGGTGTGTGGCTGTATCTGCTTCTGTGCTGTGATGTAGACCCATTTTCCACTGCTGGTTGAGGCTGTGCGATGGTTATACAGTGAGGCCTATCTGATACAAAGCTGGTTATTGGGTAGCACTCTATATGGGCTGTAGTTTGTTTCTTCTAAGTCCAAGTATTATTCTTTTATTACAAGGTCAGAAGGACCTTTTAACTATTTCTACTCATTTAGAACTACATAAGGAAAAAAATGTATGACCAGCTGTCTATTGGCATTTGCTCGATATAATAAAATGTAATATGGCCAAACACACGTTAAAAAAACCCCCACAAAGCTTCAACCAACCATAATTGGCTGAAGTTCTGTGTAAAGGTATACAGTAAATCAGATGATAAAGTGTCACTGAAGAAATTGCAATATGTAGGATTTAGGAGAGCACACGATGTGTGCTCCAAAGCAGATTTGCAAGCAACCTAATACAGCAATTAGCAATGATTGGCTTGCTTAATTGGATTTTTGTGTGATTGTCAACATCTCTAACACGACCGTGACAGACATTTTAGTTGTACAGAAGCATCCTGATCAAGCAGCAGATTGTTGTGGGAGACAGAAGGCAATGCTCCAAGCGCTCGCAGCACAGGATTAATTAGAAGGCAATATATGTCTATCTGCCATTTTAAAACATCAGACGGGCCATGTTAAAACAAATCACAGAATAAGTTAACTTTTAATTGAAATGTTCACTTTTTCATCTGACAAAGTGTCAGTGTTCAAACGAGTCACGTTGGACGTCTTCTAGGTTGGTAATAACGTTTATGCTTGTGTAACGGGCACTCGTTTGTGAGTGCAACTTTTGTAAGTAGATTTCTGATCTATTTGGTCAATAAACTTTATTATACGGAGAGCACTATTTTGTCCCCTTCCTCTCTTTTAATACATGCTGTGGGAGATCAACGGCTTTATTGATCCCCGATCATCACCCCAGGGGTGGGTATAAGGCTCAGTGACCTGATTCAGATAGAATATATGAGGTGAGAGGCTAGAATATCTGTGGTGGAGGGACCTCACTCACCCTGCATTGGTTTTGTCTACAAGTTCACTTGGGGAAGCTGTTTTGATCTATCCATGTGCATGAAGTGAAACCCTTGGATTATTTTATGTGGACTATTAAGTGACACTTTTGGATGATTTTTATGGACTATTTAGATAGTAAATATAGAGTTTAATTTTTGCGCTGCACTATTTGTCTTTTTCTGTTTTAGTGTTCAAATGAAAATGAATAACTTTCCAAGCAAAATATACTGTTTATCACTCTTCATTTTTAATAGGATTTCCATTTCAGACTATTTGTTTTGGGTAGGTACAGGACATGCTGTTTACAAATGACATATTCTTACCTTTGCTATTTCTCTTTTAAAATTAATTAAAGAGAAGTTTTTCCGCAGAGCTTTTACCCTGTCTGCCAATGCTGCTTCTGCCTGTCTGAGAAGCTGAGCATCAACATCAGTGGGCTGGCAGCCTATGGCAAATGTAACTGTCCACACCTATGGTTATAAAAAGTAGAAATAATATACAATGCAGTTTTAACATGTAGGCACTGCCGAGATATACAATAAGGTTAAAGGGTTTCCCTTGAATCTCATCTTTTTACTATTAATGCAGTAAACCGTAAAAGGTCTGGATAAAGCAGTTACCCAGAAACAGTTTTGCACAGTGTGGCCCTGAACCTCGTCTTCTGGGGTCCCACGACTGCGCTCCTCCTCGCATCAGTAAACCTCCTGGGAGACGCACTCCCTGAGGGTCACCTTGCGGGTGCGTTCCCGAGTCCAGCATTTGCCTCCATTGACACAAAATGCCGAACTCGACCATGCCCCCCGACGCCCGCATCATTGGATTTGATTGACAGCAGCAGGAGCCAATGGCTACGCTGCTATCAATCTATCCAATCAAGAGCTGGGAACCCCAGGCAGAGAGGTACTGCGTGTCTCCAAAACGGCTCAGGTGAGTAAAACAGGGGGGGGGGGGTGGGGGCTGGGGGGCCGGTCAGTGTCAGAAGTTTTTTCACCTTAATGCATAGGATACAACCCATTTAACCTGTATGAAAAAAGATCTGTATACGTAACTATTTTTAATCCACTCTAGTCTGATAATTATTATTATTATTATACTTGATTTATATAGCGCCAACAGTTTGCTCAGTGCTTTACAGTGTAGAGGGGGGACAGCACAATTACAATGCAGTTCAATACAGAAGGAACAGGAGGTCCCTGCTCATGGAGCTTACATTCTAAAGGTAGGGGGGAGGTGGTATAATATGTAATAGCTGCGGGGAATGATTTGATGGGGGTGGCTTGGGTACAGATCTTAGGTGGGTGTGGGATAGGCTTCCCTGAATAGATGAATTGACAGGGTAGGGGCTGCTCGGACATACGGGGGCAGGGAGTTCCAGAGGATGGGACAGACTCTAGTGAAGTCCTGTAGGCAAGCGTGGGAGGAGGTAACGAGGAAGCTAGAGAGCAGAAGGTCCTGAGTGGAGCGGAGGGGACGATTTGGGCAATATCTGTTGGTGAGGCAGCTGGGGCGATGTTGTGGGTGGCCTTGTATGTTTTGGTTAGTATTTTGAATTTTACACGGTGGGGTAGTGGAAGCCAGTGAAGGGATTGGCAGAGAGGGTCAGCAGTCACGGATCTGTTGTTGAGGTGTATGAGTCTGGCAGAAGCATTCATAATAGACTGAAGGGAGGATAGCCTGTGTAAGTTTAGGCCGTTAAGGAGAGAGTTGCAGTTCCCGCAGTTCCAGCTCCTCTGTGTCAGTGAGAAGCTGCTGCAGGGGAGAGGATGGATCACCGACAATGGCTGTGCCATGGAGGCCTATGGGTAATGCCATAGCTCTGGGAATTCACAGCGATTTTCAAGTGCATCCTGAACCAGAGCAACAGGATCACATGACCAGACCAGAGTGGATTAAAAATAGGTAAGTGTATAGATCTTTTTCTATAAGTTAGGCAGAATAGGTAGGAGGAGAGGGAATGGAACATTTTTTAAAATACTAATAGTTATGCTTTTCTTCCAGTATACTGAGGAAAATATCAAGGTTTTTGCTCCTGGTCCCTCTGTTCACCTCCTAAGAATATCAGCTGTTTGGTTTCTTCTGTCTTCCATACATTTTAAGCAAAATATTAAAATTGATTAGAAAGTGAGGATTTTGTTCTGTTTGTATGCCTCTGTATATTGAAGCCAATAGATCGGCATGACAGCCTAGCAACTAGCAGTTTTAAAAAGACAGTACAGGTTTCCTGTTTGGAGAATTAGAGAAGACTTCAATAGAGAAGACTTCAATAGGTAAACAATATTCACTTTTTACTAGAACTTTTTAATGAGGTATTTTCATTCAGAACCACGCAATTTAAAGTGGTTCTAAAGCCAAAAGTTTTTTTTTACCTTAATGTAATACCTTTATTAAGATATTTTTTTGGCCCACTACAGACATCTGTTTTGCCCAAAAAAAATAAAAAATTGTCTGTTATAGTTCTATGATCTGACTATCTGTTCTTAATCCACTGCACCAAAAACAACACTTTTCTGAAAAAAATCTGTCAACACACTGCTGTTTTAGTCCCATTTCCAAATTCAGTTTACTCAAAGCTAAATACTTCACTCTCTTCTCAAGAGTTGACTTTTTATTTTAAACCTCAGGATACCAAAAGATACAATTTTTGTGAAAAAAATTAAGGCCTGTTTTTACAAAATACTTTGACATTTCTCCAAACTCAGTGCACTAAACTGCACTTTTGTGAGAAAAAGTTGAGACCTTTTTATACAAAGGAGTTTGCAGTCGGAGGCCTCGTACACACGGCCGATTTTCTCGGCAAGAACCAGCAAGAAACTTGCTGGCAGAGAGGTCTTGCCGAGTAAATCGGTCGTGTGTACGCGGCTATCGGGTTTCTCGTCGAGAAAACCGACAAGAAACCTCGACGAGAAAATAGAGAACCTGCTCTCTATTTTCTCGTCGAGATTCTCCTCGGCATGTTTCTCGACGAGAAAAGTGAGTGTGTGTACACTTACCTGTCCTCCCGGAAGCCCGCGCATGTTCGAAATGAATTCGATGCATGCGCGGTAGCTTCATAGGCATACGTAGGGTATACCAAGATGGCGGCGACGGCATCGAATGTGACGAGCGCATGCTCGTCGTAGTCGATGACGTCACCGCGTACGCTCCATTCAAAGAACCGCGGGTTCTTTGAAACGAGCGTGTGTACACTCGGCCGGGACAAGTTTCTTGTCCAAGAATCTCGTCGAAAAAAACGACATGTTTTTTTCAACGAGAATCTCGGCCGTGTGTACAAGGCCTCAGTTCAAGAAGTCATTTGTATCCACAATATTTTTGTGAAAATATACTGTATAAGACTGTTTTGGCAAATGATGTCTCTGAAGGGAGAAGAAACAACAAGGGGGGGGGGGTCAAGTCCGATCATTGTAGGAGAGCAGGCTAAGTTCCCAGCATACCTATAAAACTGACCATGGTGTGTTCTCCTGCTTAGTGTGGTCAGTTTTTAATAGGAAAGCAGAGCGACTGGCAGGAACACCAGGGATTTCACATAAAGGAAGCAATACAAAGAGAACAGGACACTTTTTCATACAAGCACATGGTACAGCAGGCACGTATCAGGAAAACAAAATGCTGGGGTAACAAACACTTTAAGGTCTCAGAAACTCAGATTTTATGTACAAACTCAGCATGCTAAAACTAGGGTAAAAATAGAGGTCTGTTTTGAAAAAAATAACACTGGCGGTCTTAGTCCCAGGAGCTGGCAATTTATTTTTAGCTTGTTGAGATGGCAGGAAAATGGTAGTCATAGCCTCTTAAAAGCACCTCCAAACACAAGATGCAACTGCTTCAGGATTGGTTGCTGGGGCAGCAGGCAATGTGTTTCAGGAAAAAAACCTTTCTCAAGCCTTCCTAGCAGCTAGACCTCTTTTACACAGATGATCCCATCAGGTTTTTCAGGAGGACCTGGTCAGATGGTCCATGTATCCCTATGGACCTACGGGTGTAAACAGATTTGTGTCCAGTTACACCTCCAATACAATCTGTTAAAGAAAAAAATAGGGGGGATACGTCCCCCTCTGTCTAGTTGAATCAGAGGGCAGTTGGATGTAAATGGACAGCCAGTCTGTTTACATCCACCAGTCCATAGGGCAGAACTGTGTCCTTTCTGTATAAACTGAATGGACATGGACCTGTCATCCGTTCACTCTGCTGTGCTCAGCAGGGGATCATCAGACACATCCCCTGCTTAGCAAAAGGGAGTCTAACCCTGTGTGAAAGGGGCATTTTGGTATATATAGCATACTGCTGTGGTATATGCAAATTAGTAGGAGGAATAATATAAAATATGTTAAAAATGCCTAGCAAAGTGCCTAAGAATTATTTACAACAGGGATATGCAATTAGCGGACCTCCAGCTGTTGCCAAACTACAAGTCCCATGAGACATAGCGAGACTCTGACAGCAGCAAGCATGACACCCAGAAGCAGAGGCATGATGGGACTTGTAGTTTTGCAACAGCTGGAGGTCCGCTAATTGCATATCTCTGATTTACAATGAAGAAATTTATGTATACAGATATTCATACTTCATACTTATCTATGAAACAGAAGGAAAATACTGTGTTTTAAAACTCAATGGAGACATAAGTTGTAAATATGCACAAAAGTGTTGCGCCGATACAGACAAATAAACAGTGCAAAAAATATACACTCATTCTAGTGATAATTTGCAACATAAACACACATAAATTAAAAAATTGTAAACCCTGCCCTACATGTTTCGCATGCACGGATGCCATCTTGGGAAACTGGCCGGTACTAAGAATTGTACGGGTCAGGATTCTTATTTGTTATACAGAGCACCCTTTTATTCATAATACCATCTGGGTGGTTTAATCCCTTTTAAATAAAATTGGCTATATTTTACTACACTATCTGGGGCATTTGTTTTCTGTGTTTTATGTCCATACACTTGGCACGCTGTACCTGAAAAGTGGAGGAGATCTCATTTGGAGAGCTGGGCTGATCATTTGGTTTATTCTGGGTGTGTGCCTTCCTTATCTATTTTGCACAACTGACCACTCATAGCTTGAGGGTCAACTGGCTCTGGTAAGCTGCAATGTGTTTTAATGTGAGTGTACAGTACTGTATGTCATTTTCCTGGTATCTTCATTCTGCACAAATGCCATTTGGAAAATTAATTTTTCTCGTGAAATTTGAAGACACATTTTGCTGGATTCTTCTCCTGGAGATCTGAATGTTAGCACTTATTTGGACTACCATATTTAACCTCCTATTGTCCGGGTGATTTGTGCACATATGTTTTTCACATTATGTATTTGTATACTGTAAGAATATTCCAATTTATTGATTTACCATATGTATGTTTATGTTGCAGATTTTCAGTAGATTGAGAGCATCCGAATTTTTGCACTGTTTCTTTGTCTGTATTAGGGCTACACTTTTGTACATATTTATTAGTCCTGGGTATAAAAGTACAGTGTTAGCAGCTCTGGAGGTTGCTTATTCCAAGTGTGGATTAATATATATATATATATATATATATATATATATATATATATATATATATATGTTGTAAATACACACTGGAAGCCATAGTTTGACACATGAATGGATATGTTGTAACAGCTGAGGTTTGCGTAAGGTAATAAAAAAAACATAAAAATATGAATAATATAAAAATACTGTAAACATAAAAACCAGGGGAATACATGAAGGTTACAGTGCTGGTAGGGCAGGAATAATAAAAGGAGTTGATAAAATAATAGGAAAGGAAAAGGAAAATGTGGGGCATTTAAGTGGCGATTCCCTGAAAATATAGCATACACACATACTATTTACATGTTTTTAAATATTTATTTCAGATATATAAAAACACATATGAATATATTGAAAAAGAAGAGCTATCAAACCAGCCCACAGGTTGAAAACAGCTACATAAACATAAATGCCATAAAGAGGTGTTTATATGGAGAATGCCAACATGTTTCACTGTCAAGAATGTAGCTTCTTCAGGGCTTTATTCCATAGTGTCTGACTCCGCACCTATGTTAGATATAAATAAACATAAAAAGTAATCATAAACAAAAACAAAATACATTATCCACATATAGCTCACTATCCTCTAAAAGTGGAGACACCCGAGGGGCAGCTGAAATAAATAAATAAATAAAAATAAAATTATTTTTAAATTGTACCTTTAAGTTGCCTGTCATGTGTGTGTGTATGTATGTATATATGTGTATATATATATATATATATATATATATATATATATATATATATATATATATATACATACTATACAAAACACTACCATTGCCAGATGTCCCTGAACCACGATAAATTCAAATACAGCCACAATCAGTACTTACCAAGTGTAAGCCATTCAACCCATACAAAACTACTCCATACGTCCTCTACAATGTAGAATGGAGGGAGCGTGAGTGTTACCCTCATGCATGCAAGCCCCAAAAACTGAACCTTTCGGGTCTCCCGAGGACCACGCAATCCAGCATGTATCACCCTAAAGCCAGCCTTCCCCTCTATATAGAACCAAAAAGAGGGGTGGTCAGCAGGGGGCTGGGTGTGTTCTCTCTCTAGTGACCAAAAAAGGCATCAAACAGATAATCAGGTGAAGGACATACAACATGTGTTACATCTGATATGCTCACTCCATGGTGACCCCATCAGCCAAAACCCAAGAGGGTACAAGCAGGATAGGGGGAGAGAGTCCAAGACACACCACACGCACTGTCCATCCTGAAGGACCGGACGTGATTCAGCATCTCCCGGAAACAAGATGGCTGTCAGATGGGAAATGCGTTCCACCACTATGCGCACACCCGGAAGGTAAGTGCTACATGGTGGAATGCACAATACATGCAAGGCATGTCTAATGAGGTACAATCTGGAGCCATACATCAGCACAGCTCCCATAAGTCTGGGCGCCAATGCCGAACACTAAACTGCTCAAAATGGAGGGGCTGCATCCAAGACCTGCCGCACGTCCCTGGAGAAATGCCCCCCATACATGTAGCAACCAAACGCACAAACAGAGTCCACCTAACATATCATAAACGTATCATATCCACATGGATAGGCACCATCTACCAACAGGTAGAGACAGGAAATACAAAAAAAATATTCCCCTATACAATCCTTTCTACCCAATGTACACTATCAACAGGGAGAGGGCCAAAAGAGACCTAGTCCAAAAAAAAAACAAAGAACGAAAAGATACAAAAAACAAAAAAAAGGAACAACCCCCGTGTCTCCACTTCAACAGGGCGTACAATCTCTCATTGTGTGTCCCATCAAATTGAGTTGGTTAAAAAACAGTATCAAGGTCACTTGAGTGTCGCAATAGTAGACATTAGTGATGAGCCGAACACCCCCGGGTTCGGTTCGCACCAGAACCCGCGAACGGACCGAAAGTTCGTACGAACATTAGAACCCTATTAAATACAATGGATGCGAACGTTCGAATTCTAAAGTGCTAATTATAACAACTATTATGCATGTTATTGTCCTAAAAAGGGTTTGGGAACCCGGGTTCTGCACCAGGGGACATGTATCAATGCAAAAAGAAGTTTTAAAAACGGTCGTTTTTCGGGAGCAGTCATTTTAATGATGCATAAAGTGAAAAAAAAAGTCAAATATTCCTTTAAATATCGTACCTGGGGGGTGTCTAAAGTATGCCTGTGAAGTGCCACGTGTTTCCCGTGTTTAGAACTGTCCCTGCACAAAATGACACTTCTAAAGGAAAAAAAAGCCATTTAAAACTTCTTGCGGCTTTAATGTAATGTCTGGTCCCGGTAATATGGATGAAAATCTTTAAGAAAAATGGCATAGCTACCCCATGACCCCCCCCCCTACCCCAGCCCATTACCAGCCCCTTTGGGTCTTGTATGGATATTAAGGGGAACCCCGCACATAAAATAAAAAAGGCCCTATATACTCTGAACAGCCGTATACAGGCGGTGCATACAAGACAGGGACTGTAGGTTTGTTCTTATGTAGAATGTGTTTGTAATTTTGAACAGGTACATTGTTGAAGTGTAGCTCCAGCCCAAAAATCTATTTTTAAACTTTTTGGGAAACATAGGTAAGGGTTATCACCCCTGTAACATTTGTTTTGCTGTCTGTGCCCCTGTTCAGAACATTTCACCTCACTTTCCGTCCCAATGACAACTGTTTTTGAAATGTGGTGTTTTTCTTGAAACAAGGATTGCTGATAAAGCATCAGTACAGAGGAGACACCTTTCTCCCATATTTATTCTTACAGGAGAGAATTTTCCTTCCTAGGGGTAGATTTCCTCTCACTTCCTGTTGTCTTCTTTCGTTTGCAAGTAGGAGTCGTTTGTAAGTTGGATGTTTGAAAGTAGGGACCTGCCGTATATACTCTGCAGAAATAGGCCCCTTAGTTGTTGGTGTTGGCACAACACTGTAAGCACTCACAGTTACTCTTGGTTGGTGCTGGAACGCCCTGCTGTCAACTATTATATCAGGAATTTTAATTACATATAATTGTTGAACAGTGGTAGTAAAAATTGGGGCTTTGATGGTGGTGCTGGTGCCACAACACTGTAAGCCCTGACAGTTACTCTTGGTGGGTGCAGCAATGGGCCCTGCTGTGAATTATTAGATCAAGAATTGTAATTACATGCCCCTTTTGAACAGGGGCTGAAAAATTGGGCCTTTCATGGTGGTGGTGGTGGTGGCGTTGCCACAACACTGTAAGCCCTCAGACTTACTCTTGGTGGGTGCAGGAATGGGCCCTGCTGTGAATTATTACATCAAGAATTGTAATTGCATGCCCCTGTTGAACAGGGGCTGAAAAATTGGGCCTTAGGCACTGGTGGCACAACACTACAACCCCTCACAGATACTGTACTTGGAGCACAGCAATGAGCCCTGTTGCAAAGTATTGCTTCAAAAATTGTAATGACACGCCCCTGTAAAACAGGGGCTGAAAAATTGGGCCTTAGCCACTGGTGGCGGCACCCATAAACAAAAATGATCTTCCAAGCTATCATCATCAATCGTATCATTGAGGACTCGGAGGAGGAGGATAGCCAGTCAACATAACAGCACAGGCACTCAGCATCAGCATCAGTCTTGAAGGGACGTGACATGTTAAAATCAATTAGTCTGTTATATCAGCATCAGGTGTGTGGTAGCTGGTGGTGATCCAAGACTGGTTCATCTTGATGAAAGTCAGTCGATCAACCGAGTCGGTGGACAGGCGCACCCTGTGATCCGTGACAAATCCTCCAGCAGCACTGAATGTGCGTTCCGAAAGAACGCTGGATGCAGGACAGGCCAGTAGCTCAATTGCATACTGTGCAAGCTCTGGCCAGTGATCCATCCTCAAGACCCAGTAAGCCAGAGGATTTTCGGTGGGGAAGGTGTCCAAGTCTGACCTTGCCCCTAGATATTCCTGCACCATGTTTATCAGACGCTGGCGATGGTTGCTGGAACCAATCATACTTTGGGGCTGCGGACTAAAGAATTGTCTGAACGCATCGGTCAGACGGCCACCTTCCCCACCGCTCCTTCTTTGACTGGCCGAAGCCTCAGCAACTCGTTGTCCTGGACCAGGAGTTTGTAACCTCCCAGTCTCTGGGAACGCGTTGCACAGACCTTTCTGCAAGGCCTCCCGGAGTTGTCTCATCCTCTGCTCCCTCTGCGACGGTAACATAAGGTCCGCAACCTTACCCTTGTACCGTGGATCAAGGAGAGTGGCCAGCCAGTAATGGTCCCTCTCCTTGATCCGAAGAATACGAGGATCCTTCCGCAGACTTTGCAGGATCAGGGAGGCCATGCAGCGTAGGTTTGCTGAGGCATTCGCTCCGGAGTCCTCTGGGTCACTAAGGACGACATGATCCGCAGTCACCTCCTCCCAGCCACGTACAAGTCCACTGGTTTCTTGGGACTGTAAATCATCCCTAAAAGACTGCTGCTGATGATGCTGAGTGCCAGCCTCCACCTCCATGCTGACACAATCCTCCTCCTCCTCCTCCTCTTCCTCTTCCTGTGCGATGGGTGGGACAGAAGGAACACTGTCTGGGTAAAGGGGGCCTTGAGAAGCAAGGAAGTCCTCCTCTTCCTGCCTCTGTTCTGCCTCAAGTGCCCTGTCCATTATTCCACGCAGCGTGTGCTCCAACAGGTGGACAAGAGGTACAGTGTCACTGATGCATGCACTGTCACTGCTCACCATCCTCGTGGCCTCCTCAAATGGTGCCAGGACAGTGCATGCATCCCTGATCATGCCCCACTGGCGTGGAGAAAAAAAACCAAGCTCCCCTGACCCTGTCCTGGTGCCGTAGTCGCACAGGTACTCATTGATGGCCCTCTGCTGCGTGTGCAGCCGCTGCAGCATGGCCAACGTTGAGTTCCACCTGGTGGGCATGTCACATATAAGGCGGTTCTTGGGCAGGTTCAACTCCTTTTGCAGCTCAGCCAGGCGAGCACTGGCATTATAAGATCTGCGGAAATGCACACAGACTTTCCTGGCCTGCCTCAGGACATCCTGTAAGCCCGGGTACCTGCCCAAGAACCGCTGCACCACCAGGTTAAGGACGTGAGCCACACAGGGCACATGGGTCAGTTGTCCCTGTCGGAGGGCGGAGAGGAGGTTGGTGCCATTGTCGCAAACCACCATTCCTGGCTTAAGCTGGCGTGGCGTCAACCACCTCTCGGCCTGGCCCTGCAGAGCAGACAGGACCTCTGCCCCAGTGTGGCTTCTGTCCCCCAAACACACCAGCGCAAGCACGGCATGGCATCTTTTTGCCTGCGTACTTGCATAGCCCCGTGAACGGCTACGGAGCACCGCTGGTTCATAGGACAAACCACAGGAAGAGGCCATGGAGGAAGAAGAGGAGGGGGTGGAGGAGAGAGGTGTGTCACAACCAGTAGTAGCATTTTGGAGGCGTGGCGGCGGGACAACCTCCAACACTACTGCACCTTGTCCTGCATCCTTCCCAGCTGCCAAAAGAGTGACCCAATGGGCCGTGAAAGAAAGGTAACGTCCCTGTCCATGCCTGCTGGGCCATGAGTCAGCGGTAATATGCACCTTACCGCTGACCGCCCTGTCCAGCGAGGCCAAGACATTGCCTTCCACATGCCGGTAGAGAGCCGGAATAGCCTTCCGTGAGAAAAAGTGGCGTTTGGGAACCTGCCACTGAGGAACCGCACATTGCACAAACTCACGGAAGGGGGCCGAGTCTACCAACTGAAAAGGCAGCAGTTGAAGCGCTAGCAATTTAGCCAAGCTAGCATTCAACCGCTGGGCATGTGGATGGCTGGGAGTGAACTTCTTTCGACGGTCCAGCAGCTGGGGCAGGGAAATTTGCCTGCTAGAATCGGACGTCGGTGTACTGCTAGCAGAGTGGCCGCAAGTACTTGGCTGTGACACACCTAATTCTACACCTTCATTCCTCTCAGTGCATGTTTCAGAGAGGACTGAAGGTATAGTGGGGTTGGAGATCCCAGCTGATGCGGTGCAAGGAGAGGTCCGCTTTGTTCTTTGGTGTGGGTCTTTGAGGTAGGCTTGCCAACGAGCTGCATGGCAGGTCAACATATGTCTGGTCAGGCATGTGGTACCCAAGCGGCTGATGTTTTGGCCACGCGATATACGCTTGAGACATATGTTGCAAACAGCAGCTGTGCGATCTGATGCACTAGCCTCAAAAAAGGCCCACACCAAGGAACTTTTTGAATGACGGGCAGAGGCAGCGCCCTGCACAGGCGGAGCTCTGCGGTGTGATTCCGTCGGTGTACTGCCCTTACGCTGGCCACCAAAGGGCATCCTGTCTCGTTGGAGATGTGCCTCCTCCTCATCCTCCTCCTCCTCTCTCCTATTAGGCACCCACGTGGAGTCAGTGACCTCATCATCCCCTCCCTCCTCATCACTGGAGCCAATCTGGCAGTATGCTGCAGCTGCTGGAACATGACTGCCAGATTGGTGTCCTTCTTGAGCATCCCCTCTGTCTGCTCTCACCCTACTGCCTTCCTGTAGCTGGGTTTCATCATCAGACCCTTCGAAACGCTGGGCATCCTCCTGGAGCATGTACCCAACACTGTGCTCAAACAGTTCGGGGGACTCCTCAGGAGGAGGACATGGTGGGTCTAGGGAAGGAGTGACTGATGATGAGTCTGACATTGATACCAGGGAAGAGGACGCTTTGGCAGCTGCTTTGCCAGTACCCTGAGCCTGGGTGAGAGAGGATGAGGAGGAGGAGGAGGGCTTGGCATGATGTGGCTCAACATGTCCAGCTGCCGAAAAGAAGGACAAGCGTGTCCCATGGCCATGTGCTGATGACAATGCACCGCGTCCACGACCAGCACTGTTGCCCCCAGACACAGAGCCTGCTTGCCCTCTTTTATTGCCTCCTGACTGTCTGCCTCTCCTTGTTTGCCTTCCAGACATTCTAATAGATGGCCTGCAGGGAGATGGGAAAAAAGCAATAAGGGCTACCTTCAGGTGTCCTTCTCTGTCCCTTGAAACAAGGACTTGCACAGTGAAAGAAACTGACACTCTCCCTACCTACAGTTTTCTGTCCCTAGAAAAAATGTTTTTTTTAAGCACAATATAGCACAAGGAGAATTCACTCACTGTCCTTCCAGGTCCCTGGAAACAAGGACTTGCACAGTGAAAGAAACTGACACTCTCCCTACCTACAGTTTTCTGTCCCTAGAAAAAAAGTTTTTTTAAGCACAATATAGCACAAGGAGAATTCACTCACTGTCCTTCCAGGTCCCTAGAAACAAGGACTTGCACAGTGAAAGAAACTGACACTCTCCCTACCTACAGTTTTCTGTCCCTAGAAAAAATGTTTTTTTTAAGCACAATATAGCACAAGGAGAATTCACTCACTGTCCTTCCAGGTCCCTGGAAACAAGGACTTGCACAGTGAAAGAAACTGACACTCTCCCTACCTACAGTTTTCTGTCCCTAGAAAAAATGTTTTTTTTAAGCACAATATAGCACAAGGAGAATTCACTCACTGTCCTTCCAGGTCCCTAGAAACAAGGACTTGCACAGTGAAAGAAACTGACACTCTCCCTACCTACAGTTTCTGTCCCTAGAAAAAATGTTTTTTTTAAGCACAATATAGCACAAGGAGAATTCACTCACTGTCCTTCCAGGTCCCTGGAAACAAGGACTTGCACAGTGAAAGAAACTGACACTCTCCCTACCTACAGTTTTCTGTCCCTAGAAAAAATGTTTTTTTTAAGCACAATATAGCACAAGGAGAATTCACTCACTGTCCTTCCAGGTCCCTGGAAACAAGGACTTGCACAGTGAAAGAAACTGACACTCTCCCTACCTACAGTTTTCTGTCCCTAGAAAAAATGTTTTTTTTAAGCACAATATAGCACAAGGAGAATTCACTCACTGTCCTTCCAGGTCCCTAGAAACAAGGACTTGCACAGTGAAAGAAACTGACACTCTCCCTACCTACAGTTTTCTGTCCCTAGAAAAAATGTTTTTTTTAAGCACAATATAGCACAAGGAGAATTCACTCACTGTCCTTCCAGGTCCCTGGAAACAAGGACTTGCACAGTGAAAGAAACTGACACTCTCCCTACCTACAGTTTTCTGTCCCTAGAAAAAATGTTTTTTTTAAGCACAATATAGCACAAGGAGAATTCACTCACTGTCCTTCCAGGTCCCTAGAAACAAGGACTTGCACAGTGAAAGAAACTGACACTCTCCCTACCTACAGTTTTCTGTCCCTAGAAAAAATGTTTTTTTTAAGCACAATATAGCACAAGGAGAATTCACTCACTGTCCTTCCAGGTCCCTAGAAACAAGGACTTGCACAGTGAAAGAAACTGACACTCTCCCTACCTACAGTTTTCTGTCCCTAGAAAAAATGTTTTTTTTAAGCACACTATAGCACAAGCACAAAACACACTGACACTCTCCCTACCTATCCTTCTCTTTCCCTAAACTAAAGGAATCCAGGTTAAGCAAGAAAGAAATAAAAGTCACTGTCCCTGCCTATGCTGCTCTATCCCTGCTCCGGAACACAGTACACTAGGCCGCCGTGCTGGCGGCCTTTTATAGTGTGTGGCGTGTACTAAACACCCTCAGCAATAATTGGCCACAGGCATCCTGCCTGTGGCCAATCATTGCTCTCCTCGCTGCCGGCGCTGTGATTGGCCAAGCATGCGGGGTCACAGTGCATGCTTGGCCAATCACAGCGCCTGGATGACACTGCGATGGCGTAGTGCATTGTGGGCCGTTCGCGTCACTCGAATTTGGCGCGAACGGCCCAAATCGTTCGATCTTCGTCGAACGATCGAACAGCCGATGTTCGAGTCAAACGTATGTTCGACTTGAACACGAAGCTCATCCCTAGTAGACATATTATTATTTGTTAAAAAATGGAGCATAACTAAAAAATCCATTTAGACCAGGGGGATAATTGGCCTTCAATGTGAAAATCCAGCGTGATTCAGAACACAGGATGAGATTATCAAAATCTCCCCCAGAAGAATTAGGGTGTATTCTATCAATTGCTGAGAACCAGATGGTATCCAAATCACAGGAACCACATTCGTTGACATGCCGTGCAATAGGGCTCTCCGGAATCCCATCTTTAATATCGCCTACATCAGGGGTCTCAGAGTGGCGGCCCTCCAGCTGTTGCGAAACTACAGGTTCCATCATGCCTCTGCCTCTGGGTGTCATGCTTGTAACTGTCAGTCTTGCAATGCCTCATGGGACTTGTAGTTTTGCAAAAGCTGGAGGGCAACCAGTTTGAGACCCCTGGCCTAAATGTTCCTTAATACGTTGCCAAAACATGTGTTTGGGTTTGCCTACATGGAAGGCATCGCAGCCTTCTTTAAGTAAAAAAGCTATACCCTTTGTCTCACAATTAACAATATGTCTCTGCCGAATCGTGATAGGACCCGTATTAAAAATAATATCTGCATACAAAAAAAATGATATTACAAAATAAAAATAATAATAATCTTTTTCCCAAAAAATATGAATAAATGATAAAGATTCATTAAATAGATATTAGGGTATCTAAAAATGTTTATCTAAAAGGTAATACATTGTTGGATATACCTAAAAATATATATAGGAGGCCTAGCAATACACATAAAAGAACCTTAAAAAAATAACTTGGCATATTTGTATAAAGCAGTGCTTATTTCAAGATCTTCCTTTAGACCAGGGGTCAGGAACCTTTTTGGCTGAGAGAGCCATGAACGCCACATATTTTAAAAGGTAATTCCGTGAGAGCCATACAATATCTTTAAAACTAAATACAAGTAAATATGTGCATTTTATGTAAGACTGTAATATCCACATCTCCCCCCACTGTAATGTCCACATCTCCCCCCACTGTAATGTCCACATCTCCCCTACAATTGTTTGCTTGCTTACCACTACAAGCAGGCAGATTCACGAGCAGTTGAGGCGGGTGATGATGACGTCAGCGTGCCGCTCACCTAGGGCGCCGCTGGGTGTACCAAGATGGCCGCCGCTCCGGAGCTAGGCCAAAGCCGCGGCCTTTCCTATGGGCTCAATCCGCGGATCGTCACACCACGCGATCCGCGGATTGAGAGGCGAGAGACAGATGTAGCCATCAAAAGAGCCACATCTGGCTCGCGAGCCATAGTTTCCTGACCCCTGCTTTAGACCCTCAATAATGAAGTATTGAGTTTACAGATTCAAAAGCTGTAGTGAAATTCAAGAAAATGGTTTCTATAAAAACAATGTTGACTGGTCAGGGCAAACTGTTGTCTAGACTCCCACTTTGATTAGCCTTCTGTGCTCACTAAAATATTTTAAATGTTGTAAGGTTGTTTTCAATATATAAGAGGTCACATGGTCAGGTCAAACTATATATAACATAGTCACTAGAGCAGTTTATGTATTACGGAACTGTGCTCTTGAAATACTGGTGTTAATTTTTAGCTACAATGTGATTTCAGTAACATTTGATTAACAATCTACTTCTCTATGTGCTGATTCTCTCTTCGTTGTTGGGAAGCTTCTTTTTTTATGATCAGTCCTGTTCTGAATGACAATCCCACCTTCTTTATCAGCCGGTTTAATGATGGTGTTATTATTTTTCATACATTTTCAGGTGCTTGTTTTCAAGTTTCATGAGGATATTTTGTTTCTCATAATGTTTATTACTGTTCGATTTATTATCAACTTTACAAAAATTAACAAGTTCAGAATAGATAACTTGATAGAGCATTTTAATAAATAATCTTTTTATGTGAAATGGGTAGAACACAGATTTCAGTCTAAAATGTGTTTGAGTAATAGGGGGTTGCACAGCAATATGAAACCTATTTCAGCCATATTTTCTCAGAGAGATTGCTTTCAGAGTACAGATCTTCCAACATTTCTGGTGTCTCTTTCTCCTTATCATCCCAAAATGGGAAGTTTATGCTCAATGTGAAGTTCTGGTTTTATATATGCTACATGAGTCTCTGTAAATGTCACATTAAAGAGTCTCACATTAAAGTCAGATTGTGTATAAACATGTTCATATCTTTGAATAGTGTATTGGATTAGGCTGATTGGGTTCCATTTAGGTCTTTTGGTTTCTTCAGTGAAAAGACTATAGGTGGGCAGGCTGAATAATTTGAGTTTATTTTTCTCTGATTGTTTTCTCTTTTTTGATTTTCCTTGCCCAATTCCCCTTCATGTACTTTATTTTTTCCTAGAGATAGTTTATAAGAGAGGACTCTAAAGAAGATTTAGTAGTAGTGTTGGATTGGTGTCAGAAAATTTTACAAGATTTTGTATACATCAGTCCCCTTTCTACAGATGTCTATTTTGTAAATCATTTAATTCTTGTTCAGTGACAGCCAATGACCAGGATGTATTGAATGTGGAATTGTTCTTGGGTGTTTTCACTGTTATTAACTGTCTTAATTGGAGAATCGTTAGAAATCAGATTTAACATATATATGTCTTGCATTCAGGTTGTCACAAATGAGTATAACTGTAAATCCTACGTTGGTATTCAAATGTTGGTTAAGATTAGCAGTGTTGGATGGTGTTGGGAGTTTACTGGTGGTATAAAGCCAGTAATTTTTAGTGGCCACTTACTGATTATTATGATGTTCCAATTTTTTTTTTTTGTTTCAATAATAACATGTTCATATTTCTGGGTGTTTCTGGCTATGTTTCTATCTATTTTGGCTAAAGGGCAGTGGCGGTGCGTCCATAGAGGGCGCCGGAGCGCCGCCCCCTCTCGCTCCCGCACCGCCACTGAAAGACAATACACAGATTCATGCATTGCATGAATCTGTGTATTGTCACCGCTGCCGCGCTGCCCACTATACATATGGCTGGCCTCCTGGTGAGCGCCGGTCATATGAATTAGAGCGGTGGCCGGCGGTGGGTGGAACTTGGAAGTGCCTATCAGAGCCAGCGGCTCTGATAGGCTTTCCGAATACAGCTCTCAGGCTGTATTCGGCTTCCAAAAACTCCTCCCAGGTACGCACGGGGGTGCGTTCCTGGAAGAAGACTGTGTGGAGGTTTCAGCCAATCAGGTTCACCGGATCTGGTTACCGGTAACCTGATTGGCTGAAGCGACATCGAGGGCGGGAGAACACATCGAGGACGGCGCGGACCGAGGAAGGTAAGTGCAGGGATGGGGGGGACAGGCTGCATTTGGGGGACAAACTGGCTGAATATGGGGCACAAATTGGCTGAATATGGTGGACAAACTGGCTGAATATGGGGGGAACTGGCTGAATATGGGGGACAAACTGGCTGAATATGGGGGGAACTGGCTGTATATGGGGGACAAATTGGCTGAATATGGGGGACAAACTGGCTGAATATGGGGGACAAACTGGCTGAATATGGGGGGAACTGGCTGAATATGGGGGACAAACTGGCTGAATATGGGGGACAAACTGGCTGAATATGGGGGACAAACTGGCTGAATATGGGGGGAACTGGCTGAATATGGGGGACAAACTGGCTGCATTTGGGGGGAACTGGCTGTATATGGGGGACAAACTGGCTGAATATGGGGGGAACTGGCTGTATATGGGGGACAAACTGGCTGCATTTGGGGGGAACTGGCTGTATATGGGGGACAAACTGGCTGCATTTGGGGGGAACTGGCTGTATATGGGGGACAAACTGGCTGCATTTGGGGGGAACTGGCTGTATATGGGGACAAACTGGCTGTATATGGGGGCACACTGGCTATATATATAT
The DNA here is from genome assembly GCA_029206835.1 of Rana muscosa. NCBI lineage: Eukaryota > Metazoa > Chordata > Amphibia > Anura > Ranidae > Rana > Rana muscosa. The sequence goes on along the minus strand of CM055116.1, from coordinate 496,049,100 downwards.
GGGGGCACACTGGCTGTATATGGGGGCACACTGGCTGTATATGGGGGCACACTGGCTGTATATATGGGGGCACACTGGTTATATATATATATATATATATATATATATGGGGGCACACTGGCTGTATATGGAAACAAACTGGCTGTATTTGAGGGGGCAAACTGGTGGCGTTTGGGCACAGTGGCTGCGTTTAATGGGCACAGTGGCGGCAATTGATTTTTTTTTTTTCAGTTTGTTTGCGCCCCCCCAAAAATTTTGAGCACCAGCCGCCACTGCTAAAGGGTAGAGGAATGATGATAAACCTATCTTCACTTACTAAAATACCTTTTCTGGAGTGTTCTAACTTTTTTTATGTCTGTATTTTAATTGTTTTATTCAATTTTAGTGGTGCCTTAATAATTGTTTGTGATTTTTACAGCAAACATAGAATATCATTTTAAGTTACCTCTAAGTTAAAAGGTTAACTTTTTCAAATAGGCTGATTAAACAGAATGAGATTTTGGTAGGAAATGGAGGGAGACAGGAACTGAGATCACATAGCCTGTGAAGAAAAACCAGAGCTGCAGAATGCGGAAAGAAGAGTGAGCAGTCACACCTCTGCTACCTGACAAAGTGATTTTGTCAGCAATGCACTGGCCATAGTGCAAATGAAGCTCAGAGGCACACACAGATGTGCAGGCACGGACCTGCAGGTGCTTGTTTAGTGGTGCACAGTAAGCGCATTTGCCACTGATACTGGCTCCAAGTGGACTATATAAGTGCAGCAGCTGTAGTAGTTAGTTGCTGTCTGATCTACAGTGTTTCCAGTGTTCCTGTGCATGTTCCTGTATTTGATTCCTGCGATGGCTTGTCTTGACCACGCTTGAACGCCTCCTGCCCTGACCTCAGCTTATCTCTGGTTCTTTCTTTGCTCTCTTGCTCATTTACTTGCTCTAACAATACTGACCTCAGCCTGTACCCTGACCACTCTTCTACCTGCTGTCCATGCCTGATCTGATTGTTTGTTACTGATCCGGCTCATCTGACCATGCATCCTGTCTTACCTGGCTGCTCAGCATCTCCTGGCCAGCACGTTGCCTACCTGATCCCAGCTTGTCATCTGCCAGCCAGTGCCTGGCAGCCTGTTTGGTACCCGCAGATAGTCTTTTACCAACCTGCCTTCTGCCAAGTCCAATGTCCTCTGCTCCTGCTGCCATCTGCTGTCTGGGCCACCCGATCCGTTCCTGGAAAAGCACCAGCTATTTACCTGCGCAGACTGCTGGACATCCCATGAGCACTCGTATCTCACCATGCTCTTGCATCTCACTACCAGTGATCCTTGAACTGGAACTGGAAGAGAGGCCTTCCTTTTCACATATGGCTCTACGACTAGGTACATGACAAATCTGGATCATTGCAGTAGCATGCATCAGCAATCAGAACTGACTGACAGTCCCTGTTTAAAGTAACAATTAAATATGTATATTATTGTTGTATGCTCTGCAAGTGAAATCCAAAATTAAGAAAAAGGCAGAGCTGAAAAGTGAGTTATTAAAAAAGCAGCTTGCAGTAGCTTTTGTGTGTTTCCAGGATACCGTTATCAAGGCAGTGGATTTGAAAAGTAGGGAAATACAGTAAATGTCGAGCCTGCAGTGGCTTCAAAGTGTATTTGAACCACTGCAAGCAAAAGTGAAGATTTGAATGAGTGCTGTGAAGTAGGGAATTAACAAATATAATGATGCCCAAAGGAAAAGAACTGGAAGTAGAGGTGGAACACATAAACAAACAATGTGTTGCACTGTTATAAATTCAATAAACAATTAAGTGCATAAATGCTGGTGTGAAAATAAAAAACTATAAAATAAAGTCCACTGTGAGGTGTATCGATTGCACCACTGCCACAATCCAGTGCTCAAGGCCACCACCACACCAATCGGCTTACCATAACATTAGACCCCAAAACATAGCTTTATGCTGGTCATGGATGGCTGGCTCTCCACTTTCCACATGACCGACTACACACACTAGGAGTGATTCCTATAAACATCAGAAGCAGTTAACATATAGTTTGAACTTCTCACAGATGGATGACTGTGTTATCCACAAATGCACACAGATGGATATCTGGCTCCTGAATTCTCACAGTGAGTACAGTATACAGTATAAAGGTGGTCTCATATGCAAGAAGGAGAATCCACATAGTGTAACAGTTTTAGTCTTTTTTTTTTTTACTTTTCTTGCCCACTTACAAAGAAATTAAGGGTCTATCATTTATATCATAGGTATATTTTAACCTATGCAGTTCAGTGAGTAAAATAAGTATTTGATCCCCAAGCAAAACGTGACTTAGTACTTGGAGAAACCCTCGTTGGCAAGCACAGAGGTAAGAAGTTTCTTGTAGTTAGGGACCAGGTTTGCACACATCTCAGGAGGGATTTTGGTCCACTCTTCTTTACAGATCTTCTCTAAATCCTTAAGGTTTCTTGGTTGTCCCTTGGCAACTGGAAGTTTTAGCTCCCTCCATAAATTTTTTATAGGATTAAGGTCTGGAGACTGACTAGGCCAATCCATGACCTTAATGTGCTTCTTCTTGAGCACTCCTTTGTTGTCTTGGCGGTATGTTTTGGGTCATTGTCATGCTGGAAGACCCATCCACGACCCAGTTTCAGTGTTCTAGCTGAGGGAAGAAGGTTCTCATCCAAGATTTTACAATATATGGCCCTGTCCATTGGCCCCTCAATGCGGCAAAGTCTGCCTTACCTTTAGCAGAGAAACAGCCCTAAAGCATCATGATGGTGTTCTTAGGGTCATAATCAGCATTATTCTTCCTCCAAACACAGCGGGTCAGGTTAATTCCAAAGAGCTCGATTTTGGCCTCACCTGACCACAGCACTTTCTCCCAATCCTTCTCTGAATCATTTAGATGTTCATTGGTATGACTGTACATGTACCTTCTTGAGGAGGGGGACTCGCCATGTATGGAGGAAGAAAACAGCTGACTATGACCCTAAGAACACCATCCCTACAGTCAAGCATGGATGTGGAAACATTATGCTTTGGGGCTGTTTCTCTTAACCCCCAGCTTGCCCAATGACGGGACGGGTGACCCCGTTCCGTGACGTCACGGGGCGGGTTACCTGTCCACGTCATTGGGTAACCCTGGCTTGCCATTTTTTTCAATGACTTTGATCTGTATTGTCGGGACCCGACAATTCATGAATAGCCGCGAGTAGTTTTAAATGACTTTTTTTCCTTTACAAATGACATTTTGCGCAGGGACAGTTCTAAGCACGGGAAATATGCGCTACTTTACAGGCATACTATACACACCCCAGGTACGAAATTTAAAGGAATATTTCACTTTTATTGTTTCACTTTAAGCATTATTAAAATCACTGCTCCCGAAAAAACTGCAGTTTTTTAAAACTTTTTTTTGCATTGATACATGTCCCCGGGGGCAGGACCCGGGTCCCCAAACACTTTTTATGACAATAACTTGCATATTAACCTTTAAAATGAGCACTTTTGATTTTTCATGTTCGTGTCCCATAGACTTTAACGGTGTTCGCGTGTTCAAACAAATTTTTTGCCTGTTCGCATGTTCTGGTGCGAACCGAACCTGGGGGGTGTTTGGCTCATCCGTACTGTCCACAAGGTTTAGGAGTGTGTCTATGGGAATATTTGACCATTCTTCCAGAAGCTCATTGGTGAGGTCAGGCACCGATGTTGGACGAGAAGGCCTGGCTCACGGTCTCCACTCTAATTCATTACAAAGGTGTTCTATCGGGTTGAGGTGCAGGCCAGTCAAGTTCCTCCACCCTAAACTCGCTCATCCATGCCTTAATGGAACTTGCTTTGTGCACTGGTCCAAATCATTTGGTGGAAGTGAGATTATGGTGTGGGGTTGTTTTTCAGGGGTTGGGCTTGGTCCCTTAGTTCCAGTGAAGGGAACTCTTAAGGAATCAACATACCAAGACATTTTGGACCCCGCATTGTGAGAACAGTTTAGGGATGACCCCTTCCTGTTCCAACATGACAAAGCAATGTTTAGACAAGCCTGTGAAATACTGGAAGAATTTAATCAGATGAGACCAAAATTTAACTCTTTGGATGCCAGGATGCCATAATACACACCATGTTTGGAGGTCAAATGGCACTGCACATCAAGACAAAAACACCCCATACCAACAGTGACATTTGGAGGTGGGAACATCATGGTGGGCTGTTTTTCAGCATATTGTACTGGCAAACTTCATATCATTGAAGGGAGGATGAATAGAAAAATGTACCATGACATTCTTGATATAAATCTGCTGCCATCTACCAGGATGATGAGACCAGGGTGGACATTTTAGCAAGACAATGATCCCAAACACAAAGCCAAGGAAACTCCTAATTGGCTTCAAAGAAAGAAAATAAAGCTGTTAAAATGGCCAAGCCAATCACCTGACTAGGGATGAGCCGAACACCCCCCAGTTCGGTTCACAACAGAACATGCGGACAGGCAAAAAATTAGTTCAAGCACGCGAACACTGTTAAAGCCTATGGGACATGACGAACGGGAAAAATTAAAAGTGCTAATTTTAAAGGCTTATATGCAAGTTATTGCCATAAAAAGTCTCTGGGGACCCAAAGGGGACATGTATCCATTAAAAAAAAAGTTGTAAAAACTGCCTTTTTTTCGGGAGCAGTGATTTTAATAATGTTTAAAGTGAAACAATAAAAATGAAATAGTCCTTTAAATATCGTGCCTGGGGGGTGCTTGTAAAGAAGCGCATCTTCTTCATGTTTATAACAGTGCCACAGCAAAATTACAGTTCTAAAGGATTTTTTTTTATTTAAAACTGCTTGTGGCTGTAATGTATTGTCGGATCCCGGCAATATAGATAAAAATACCAAAAATACCCCCAAAAATAGCATGGATGTCACCTCCAAAATCCATACCAGGCCCTTCAGGTCTGGTATGGATATTAAGGGGAAACCTGCACCCAATTTTTTTTTTAAATGGCGTGGGGGTCCCCCAGGCACTATATTCTCTGAACGTATATACTATACGGTAGGGATGAGCCGAAAAGGCTAATATGCAAGTTATTGTCCTAAAAAGTGTTTGGGTACCGGTTCCTGCCCCAGGGGACATGTATCAATGCAAAAAAAAGTTTTAAAAACAGCTGTTTTTTTGAGAGCAGTGATTTTAATAATGCTTAAAGTGGAAAAATAAAAGTGAAATATTCCTTTAAATATCGTACCTGGGTGGTGTCTATAGTATGCCTGTAAAGTGGCGCGTGTTTCCCATGTTTAGAACAGTACCTGCACAAAATGACATTTCTAAAGGAATAAAAGTCATTTACGGCAAGGGTAGCCACCCCCCCCCCCCAGCCCATTACCAGGCCCTCTGGGTCTTGTATGGATATTAAGGGGAACCCCACACCCAAATTAAAAAAAGAAAAGGCGTGGGGCCCCCAGGCCCTATATACTCTGAACAGCAGTATACAAGCGGTCCAAACAAGACAGGGACTGTAGGTTTGTTCTTAAGTTGAATCTGTTTGTAATTTGGAACAGGTACATTTTGTAAGTGTAGCTCCAGCCCAAAAAATCAATTTTTAAACTTTTTGAATAAAATAGGGAAGGGTTATCATCACCCCTGTAACATTTGTTTTGCTGTCCGTGCCCCTGTTCAGAAGATTTCACCTCACTTTCTGTCCCAATGACAATTAGATTTTGAAAATTTGTGGTTTTTAGGGAAACAAGGATTGGTGATAAAGCATCAGTGGAGACACCTTTTTCCCATATTAACTCTTACAGGAAAGAATTTCCCTTCCTAGGGGTAGATTTCCTCTCACTTCCTGTTGTCTCCCTCCGTTTGTAAGTTTGTAAGTAGGAGTCCTTTGTAAGTCGGATGTTTCAAAGTAGGGGACCTCCTGTATATACTATACGGCCTGCCCTATATACTCTGCAGAAAATTTGGCCTTAGGTGTTGGGGGTACCAGAACACAGTTACTCTTGGTGGGCGCTGAAACGGACCCTGCTGTGAAATATTATATCAAGAGTTGTAATCACATGCCCCTGTTGAACAGGGGCAAAAAAATTGGGCCTTAGGCAGTTGTGATGGTGCCACAACACTGTAAAGTCTCAGTTACTCTTGGTGGGCGCAGGAACGGGCCCTGCTGTGAAATATTAGATCAAAAATTTTAATTACGTGCCCCTGTTTAACAGGGGCAGAAAAATTGGACCTTAGGCGGTGGGGGTGGTGGTGGGGGCACAACACTGCAACCCCTCCCAGATACTCTAGTTGAGCACAGGAATGAACCCTGCTGCGAAATATTACAGCAAAAATTGTAATTACACGCCCCTATTAAACAGGGGCTGAAAAATTGGGCCTTAGCCACTGGTGGTGGTGCCCAGAAACAAAAATGTTTTTAGAAGCTATCAACATGAACATTGAGGAGGAAAAGGATAGTCACTCAGCATAACAGGACAGTCACTCAGCATAGGCAGTCTTCAAGGGATCTCACATTAATAAAAAAATTAATCCTTTACATCAGCATCAGGTGCTTGGTAGCTGGTGATCCAAGACTGATTCATTTTTATGAAGGTGAGCCGATCAACTGAGTCTGTGGACAGGTGCACTCTGTGATCGGTTACAAAGCCTCCAGCAGCACTGAATGTGCGTTTAGATAGAACGCTGGATGCAGGACAGGCCAGTAGCTCAATTGCATACTGTGCAAGCTCTGGCCAGTGATCACTCTTCAAGACCCAGTAACCCAGTGGATTTTCAGTTGGAAAGGTCTCCAAGTCTGATCTTGCCCCTAGGTATTCCTGCACCATGTAAATCACATGCTGGCAATGGTTGCTGGAACCGATCAGACCTTGGGGCTGCAGACTAAAAAATTGTCTGAACGCATCGGTCAGACGGCCACCTTCTCCACCGCTCCTTCTGTGACTGACCGAAGCCTCAGCAACACGTCCATTACCAGGAAATTGTAACCTCCCAGGCTCTGGAAACGCATTGCACAAACCTTTCTGCAAGGCCTCCCGGAGATGTTTCATCTTCTGCTCCCTATGCGAAGGCTGGATAAGTTCCGCAACCTTACCCTTGTAACGTGGATCAAGAAGGGTTGCCAGCCAGTACTGATCCCTCTCCTTGATACTACGAATCCGAGGGTCCTTTCGCAGGCTTTGCAAGATCAGGGAGGCCATGCAGCATAGGTTTGCTGAGGCATTCGGTCTGGAGTCCTCTGGGTCACTAAGGATGACATGATTCGCAGCCACCTCCTCCCAGCCAGGTACAAGTCCATGGGTTTCTGGGGACTGAAAACGATCCCTTGAAGACTACTGCTGATGCTGAGTGCTAGGCTCCACCTCCATGCTGACACAATCCTTATCCTCCTCCTCCTCCTGTGTGATAAGCGGGCCTGCAGGAATACTGTCTGGATAAAGGGGGCCTTGAGAGGTAAGGAAGTCCTCCTCTTCCCGCTGTTCTGCCTCAAGTGCCCTGTCCATTATTCCATGCAGTGTGTGCTCCAACAGGAAGACAAGAGGGACAGTATCGCTGATGCATGCACTGTCACTGCTCACCATCCTTGTGGCCTCCTCAAATGGTGACAGGACAGTGCATGCATCCTTGATCATCAGTCACTGGCGTGGCAAAAAATAAATAAAATTATATAATACTGCGCCAACCCAAAATATTGTAGCAACAGCAGCCAAACACCAAAATCAGACAAAATTAATTAAGTGTAAATATATAATAAGTGTGGCGCTAATGAGAATTTAATGAGAATTTAGGATAAAAGTCCTAAATATAGTAGGGTGTGAAAAATATTCTAATTTAATCAAAAACCCATGCTGGTATATATTTCGAAATTAGTGAAAAATATAGAAATACATATATAGCATAAATAAGTGTCTGTAATCCTTCTGTGATTACAAGTATTTAACCAACATATTAATGTACAACAAAAATTATAGTGCAAATATTATGTTGTGAAATAGCAATAGAGTGATAATCCTAAACCAGTGAAATTGGAATTATATTTCTATCAGACATCAAAGATGAGTATATGTCCCTGTAGTTGTCTAACAATAGACAAAGTACCATCCAAAAAGACCAAAGTCCAATATGGGATTGTTATAGAATACGTAGATATGGATGTTCAATGTGGATATACGTGGTAACACCCGGGAGTGCCTTCACCTTGTGTCAATGGGGGAGAGATAAGGTACTCTTACCAGCTGGGATGGATCCAACACACCGTACGGCGGTGGATCTTCAAGACTTTGTCCACTTCGTGGACGGATCAGACAGCCAGGCTTTGTAGAGACGACCAGGATCTATAGGACACCTCCTTCCAGGATCAATGGCAATCCAACCAGGAAAAATCCGGATAAGCGGGTAGCAGCTACCCTATCCATTCATAACCATGGAAAACAAAAAATTGCTCCACATGGTGTAAATCCAAAAATGATTTATTATAAAAAAAAATCCAGAAAAAGTTCACACAGTATGAACATCCAAAACAAAACTCCAAAGCATAACAAAGAAATCCAAAAAATCCACACTCTAGAATATAAGTAGGCAGCGTGATAGGAACAGCAAGAGCTAGTGTATTTGTCCCGACCGGTTTCGTCTAATAAGACTTCTACTGGGGTATACAGAAACTCTCTGTTCCCCACGCTTTTATAGAGAAAGGAATGTAGTTTTAAAATTAGACACAGCTGATCACCCATTGTATTTCCCGCTTCCGGGATCACCATACCCTATTGCTAGAGCTGATAATAATGTGAATCCAGCCCCTAGTGGGATTAGCCAATAGTGTCACTTGTACCATGGAAGAGCTCCGCCGCATCATCCACTCTCAGTCTCCTGGCTGTCAGCGTGCGGGGATACATCAGTACCATGTGACTATCTCTTGCAATACATCATCCGCATAGTAGTCTGGGAAATGTAGTCACAGAGAGGGCCATAGGCCATAATCACGCACAGCATTATCCGGCATTGACCCCACCCCCATGCCTTCATTCCCACCAATGATAGAACCGGAGTGCACAATCTCGCAACAGACATTAAAGCAGCGTAAGCCGAGATGTGCTCACGGACAGATCCAAATGCTCCAGTCGTCATGGTGATATGCACAGAGGGCGGCCGCAGCGGAGGTGTGTCTTTGGTACGTCATCTGTCTCGATTACTCGAGCTTCCACACTGAGGCATGTTGGGAAGTGTAGTTTAAAGTAAGAACGGAAGGAAATTAATAATAGTAAAGTAGTTAGATAGATACGGTTGTTCTATCCCTCAATACTTATAAAAGGGAGGGGGAGAGAACCGCAAACCTCTATCATACATCGATTTTATAATCAGTCTTGGAATCAGAAATTGAACTAAAAATCAAAATGTTCACTATTGTTGGCAACCATCAGAGATTAATGGGTATTATAAAATAAAAAATTAAAATATATTAATTAAAAAATGGGCTTGGTGTCCCGGATAAGGAACTACACCTGTACAGCCTTCATAATGGCATAGTAACCTCTCCAATAAATGTAAATAATCGTAAATCCAATATAACTTGAGTGTCATATATTAACAATATGGTATGGGCATCATATGCCACGTATCAAAGGAAACGGTTCATGGATGTATTAAAATGAGAATGCACATAAAATAGAATAAACCATAAAGATGTATAACAGATTATAGAAACTATAATAATAACATCTTCATAGTAACATAGCAACCACTATAGAGAGATGCACTTTGACATGCATCCAATGTAACATAAATGTCCTATATATATAATGAATATGGCATAGGTATCAAGTAGAGAGGCAGTTCATAGATGTATTACAGTAAAAAATGCACACAAAAAAAAGGGAAGAGGAATAAACCACAAAGGTGTATACAAAAATGGGTCAAGCCTTATTTATAAAAGCGTTAATGTCCCAATCAACGTTTAGGCCATAAGGCCTGTAACACTTAAGCTGATATATCCAGTATGTTTCTAATTTAGAAACCCCTCTCAGGCGGGATTCACCCCTCCAACTAGGGACAAATTTGTCTATGATTTGAAACATAGTACCTTTGGGGTTCTTATTATGGAATTCTAAATAATGTCGTGGGACACTGTGATTTGTTTTGCCCTTTTTTATGCTGGTTAGATGTTCCCCCACTCTTATTGAAAAAGTGCGAATAGTGCGACCTACATACTGTTTCCCGCATGGGCAGGTAAGTAAATATACTATATATTTTGTCGCACATGTTGTAAAGCTTTTCATTTGATAATCAATCCCTGTGGATGTAGACCTGAAAGTGTCCGTTTTTCGTTTTCCACAAATGTTAATTTGACAAACCTTGCATTTTCTGCAGGGATAATATGCCTTTAAGTGTGGAAAAAAGGCTGGTAATATTGGTGGATCAGAAACGTTGGGCGCAATGCGATTTCTCAGTGAGGGTGCCCCTCGATATGTTACGCCCGCTTTTTCAGGAAGTGTGGGTCCTAGAATCTGGTAATTTTTCAAAATTTTCCAGTGTTTCTGAAATATATCCCTTATTTGTCTGTGTTGGACAGAGTATGTTGTGTAGAAAGACCATTTATACTTCGAGTCTTGGATAGGCTTAATTTGTTCTCTAACTAAAGAATCCCTCTCAATCCTAGCAACTTGTTTGATCTCCTCCTCTATAACGGAGGGATGGTAACCCTTATCTACAAATCTGGACTTAAGTATACTAGCCTGACAGTGGAAGTCAGAAAGGTTTGAGCAATTACGTCTAATCCTTAAAAGCTGACTTCGGGGCACTGATTTTAACCATGCTGAATGGTGACAACTATCGACCGGAATGTACCCATTCCGGTCCGTTGGTTTAAAAAATGTCCTAGTTTCTAGCTTACCATTATTAGGGAATATTTCGAGATCCAAAAAATGTATAGACTTGAAACTGGCCTCATATGATAGGCTGATACCCACATCATTGTTATTCAGAGTGGACATAAATTTGTTTAAGGAGGTCTCATCACCCCTCCACAGGAGGAGGATGTCATCTATGTATCGAACCCAGAGGATAATCTCGGGTCGATCGTAAGCATAGATGACATCCTCCTCCCATTTGGCCATAAAGATGTTAGCCAAACTGGGAGCAAATTTTGCGCCCATGGCAACCCCCTTTTGTTGTAAAAAGAAATCACCATTATGCCAAAAGTAATTGTGGTGGGTTGCAAAATGTAAAAGATCCATAATATATCTTTTCTGCGTGCCCGAAAGGTCATTAACTCTAGACAAAAACAGACCAACAGCTGACAAGCCTAATTCATGTGAGATGCTAGTGTACAGTGAGGCAACGTCTGCTGTCACGAGCAAGATGTCCCTACTGTAAGTAATCTGCTGCAACAGTGAGATAACATGACGGGTGTCCTTTAAATATGATGGAATTGATTTCACAATAGGTTGTAGATGAAAGTCTATATACCTCCCTATCCGTGAGGTTATCGAATCGATTCCACTAATAATTGGGCGACCCGGAGGATGTTTGTCATCCTTATGTATCTTCGGCAGATAATACATTACAGGAATGCGTGGGGCGACAGGAATTAAATAACTTTTTTCCTTCTTGTCAAGAATCCCCAATTGTGATCCGGTGTCGACAAGATCTAATAGAGCTATTTTATAGCTCTGAGTGGGGTTACCATTCAAACGAGTATAAGTTGTGGTATCGCTTAGTATCTTATTCATTTCGAGGTGATAGGCTGTCTTATCCAGAACAACAATACCGCCCCCCTTATCGGCAGGGCGTATCGTCAGATCCTTTCTTTCACATAAGGATCTGAGGCCAGTTTTTATCCTAGGGTCATTGTAAATACGTTTTTTAGGGAGCGCCTCCAAGTCCTTCAAGACTAGGTCCCTAAACACCTGAACTGAGGGTGCTATAGGGCATGGTGGATTGAAGAGTGAGGGATTAGAGAATCCTGAATGTACCATAAGTGAATTGGTTTCAGGTAAAGCAGGTCTAGTGGGATTGGAGATAAAATATCTTTGTATGTTTAATTTACGCACATATTTGTGTACATCTATGAACGTAGCAAACTTATTTAGATGTTTAGGGGGGACATATTTAAGCCCTTTATTTAAAACAACTTTTTCGGCTTCTGTAAAGGTCGCTGTACTTAAATTGAAGATTCCATCATCCTTTACATACATTTTCTTTTTTTGGGCGCGCCATCCGCCTCTACATCCCCGCTGGTGTCTGGGTTTCTGTTGTACCCGCTCTGTTCTTTCTGAAAACCCCAGAGTATGATGGACCGGGGTGGTTTTGATTATAATTGAATGGAGATCGATTATGTGAGTAATCATCATCTCTGTCTCTATAATTATATTGGGGTGGATACATTCCCCTATCTTCTCTCAGAGGTGAAAACCGATTGTAAGTTTGTGTAGGGGTTCTTTGATTTTGGTAAGAGTAGTAATCGGTATTTGGTTGACTATAACCACCCCTCCGTGGTGAATCATGCCTCCAATATTCCCAAGAGCCATCCTTCCTACCTTTATTATTGCCTCGGGGACCTCTCCCTCTTCCCCCTTGTATTGGGGGTGGACCACGATCTTGTGTATTGGTGGTACGTGCATTCGTTTGTTTATGATTAGTTTCCCTAGTAGCCAAAGGGCGACTTTGGGCTTGATTGGACGTAGATGGTTGTGATCTCCCATCATTAACTAAAGGGGCCGTAGTGTCCATATTTTGGTTGTTTCCTTCTATTCTTAAAATATTATCCTTAGATTGCCAACTAAAAACACAGTGGTTTTTATAATCATTAACATCCCTAGTATATTTTTTTTGTTTTTTTGTTCTTTGTTCTCTTTCTTCTTTCTCTAAGTGGCTCTTTAGATTAGTGGATAATGAGCCATATTCTGAGGTGGATTTATGTGGCAAGAGTTTATCTCTAATATCCTTGATTTCTTTGTCTATCAGAGCTAGTCTGGTCACCTTTTTCTCCAATAAAAAAGAAATAAATGAAATCCCTGCTTCATTAAAATAATGAAACCATGCATCTATATCCAAATCTCCTTGTTGGGGGCATACATCCCATCTTAACCCTCTAGGGACCATGCGTTCCTTCACATATTGTTCTAGGAACGCCTTGTCCCATTCAAGGTGCAGCTCTGAGGTCATAAGGTTCTTCAACCGCATGAACATGCCCCCCATTTCGGAGTCTGTATTTGTAGAAACAAACACACCCTCTGTGATTAGAGTGCGACTAGTACGGTACTCAAAAACATCCATGATGTATTGAACCAATATAAGCTAAGTGAGAGAGGCAGCAATATAAACAGTCTAGAGAATCAAAAACAAATAAAATTATATAATACTGCGCCAACCCAAAATATTGTAGCAACAGCAGCCAAACACCAAAATCAGACAAAATTAATTAAGTGTAAATATATAATAAGTGTGGCGCTAATGAGAATTTAGGATAAAAGTCCTAAATATAGTAGGGTGTGAAAAATATTCTAATTTAATCAAAAACCCATGCTGGTATATATTTCGAAATTAGTGAAAAATATAGAAATACATATATAGCATAAATAAGTGTCTGTAATCCTTCTGTGATTACAAGTATTTAACCAACATATTAATGTACAACAAAAATTATAGTGCAAATATTATGTTGTGAAACATGAATAGCAATAGAGTGATAATCCTAAACCAGTGAAATTGGAATTATATTCCTATCAGACATCAAAGATGAGTATATGTCCCTGTAGTTGTCTAACAATAGACAAAGTACCATCCAAAAAGACCAAAGTCCAATATGGGATTGTTATAGAATACGTAGATATGGATGTTCAATGTGGATATACGTGGTAACACCCAGGAGTGCCTTCACCTTGTGTCAATGGGGGAGAGATAAGGTACTCTTACCAGCTGGGATGGATCCAACACACCGTACGGCGGTGGATCTTCAAGACTTTGTCCACTTCGTGGACGGATCAGACAGCCAGGCTTTGTAGAGACGACCAGGATCTATAGGACACCTCCTCCCAGGATCAATGGCAATCCAACCAGGAAAAATCCGGATAAGCGGGTAGCAGCTACCCTATCCATTCATAACCATGGAAAACAAAAAATTGCTCCACATGGTGTAAATCCAAAAATGATTTATTATAAAAAAAATTCCAGAAAAAGTTCACACAGTATGAACATCCAAAACAAAACTCCAAAGCATAACAAAGAAATCCAAAAAATCCACACTCTAGAATATAAGTAGGCAGCGTGATAGGAACAGCAAGAGCTAGTGTATTTGTCCCGACCGGTTTCGTCTAATAAGACTTCTACTGGGGTATACAGAAACTCTCTGTTCCCCACGCTTTTATAGAGAAAGGAATGTAGTTTTAAAATTAGACACAGCTGATCACCCATTGTATTTCCCGCTTCCGGGATCACCATACCCTATTGCTAGAGCTGATAATAATGTGAATCCAGCCCCTAGTGGGATTAGCCAATAGTGTCACTTGTACCATGGAAGAGCTCCGCCGCATCATCCACTCTCAGTCTCCTGGCTGTCAGCGTGCGGGGATACATCAGTACCATGTGACTATCTCTTGCAATACATCATCCGCATAGTAGTCTGGGAAATGTAGTCACAGAGAGGGCCATAGGCCATAATCACGCACAGCATTATCCGGCATTGACCCCACCCCCATGCCTTCATTCCCACCAATGATAGAACCGGAGTGCACAATCTCGCAACAGACATTAAAGCAGCGTAAGCCGAGATGTGCTCACGGACAGATCCAAATGCTCCAGTCGTCATGGTGATATGCACAGAGGGCGGCCGCAGCGGAGGTGTGTCTTTGGTACGTCATCTGTCTCGATTACTCGAGCTTCCACACTGAGGCATGTTGGGAAGTGTAGTTTAAAGTAAGAACGGAAGGAAATTAATAATAGTAAAGTAGTTAGATAGATACGGTTGTTCTATCCCTCAATACTTATAAAAGGGAGGGGGAGAGAACCGCAAACCTCTATCATACATCGATTTTATAATCAGTCTTGGAATCAGAAATTGAACTAAAAATCAAAATGTTCACTATTGTTGGCAACCATCAGAGATTAATGGGTATTATAAAATAAAAAATTAAAATATATTAATTAAAAAATGGGCTTGGTGTCCCGGATAAGGAACTACACCTGTACAGCCTTCATAATGGCATAGTAACCGCTCCAATAAATGTAAATAATCGTAAATCCAATATAACTTGAGTGTCATATATTAACAATATGGTATGGGCATCATATGCCACGTATCAAAGGAAACGGTTCATGGATGTATTAAAATGAGAATGCACATAAAATAGAATAAACCATAAAGATGTATAACAGATTATAGAAACTATAATAATAACATCTTCATAGTAACATAGCAACCACTATAGAGAGAGGTAAGGAAGTCCTCCTCTTCCCGCTGTTCTGCCTCAAGTGCCCTGTCCATTATTCCATGCAGTGTGTGCTCCAACAGGAAGACAAGAGGGACAGTATCGCTGATGCATGCACTGTCACTGCTGGCCTCCTCAAATGGTGACAGGACAGTGCATGCATCCTTGATCATCAGTCACTGGCGTGGCAAAAAATAGCCAAGCTCCCCTGACCCTGTCCTGGTGCCATACTCGCACAGGTCCTCATTGATGGCCCTCTGCTGCATGTGCAGCCGCTGCAGCATTGCCAATGTTGAGTTCCACCTGGTGGGCATGTCACAGATGAGGCTGTTGTTGGGCAGGTTGCATTCCTTTTGCACTGGCATTATATGACCAGCGGAAATGCCCACAGACTTTCCTGGCCTGCCTCAGGAGATCCTGTAAGCCCGGGTACCTGCACAAGAACCACTGCACCACCAAATTAATGACGTGAGCCAAACAGGGAACATGGGTCAAGTGTCCCTGACGGAGGGCGGAGAGGAGGTTGGTGCCATTGTTGCAAACCACCATTCCTGGCTGAAGCTGGCATGGCGTCAACTACCTCTGAGCCTGCCCCTGTAGAGCTGACAGAATCTCTGCCCCAGTGTGGCTCCTGTCCCCTAAGCAGACCAACTCAAGCACCGCATGGCATCTTTTTGCCTGAGTGCTTGCGTAGCCCCTAGAATGCCTCCAGAGCACCGCTGCTTCCGAGGACAAATCTGCATAGGAAGAGGCCGTAGGGGAAGAAGAAGAGGAGGGGGCGTAGGAGAGAGGTGTGGCAGAATCACCACTACCAGCATTTTGGAGGCGTGGTGGCGGAACAAGCTCCAACATTACTGCACCCTGTCCTGCATCCTTCCCAGTAGGGATGAGCTCGGTGTTCGAGTCGAACATACGTTCGACTCGAACATCGGCTGTTTGATCGTTCGACGAAGATCGAACGATTTGGGCCGTTCGCGCCTAATTCGAGTGACGCGAACGGCCCACAATGCACTACGCCATCGCAGTGTCATCCATGCACTGTGACCCCGCATGCTTGGCCAATCACAGCGCCGGCAGCGAGGAGAGCAATGATTGGCCACAGGCAGGATGCCTGTGGCCAATTATTGCTGAGGGTGTTTAGTACACGCCCCACACTATAAAAGGCCGCCAGCACGGCGGCCTAGTGTAGTGTGTTCTGGAGCAGGGAAAGAGAAGCATAGGCAGGGACAGTGACATTTTTTTTTTCTTGCTTAACCTGGATTCCTTTAGTTTAGGGAAAGAGAAGGATAGGTAGGGAGAGTGTCAGTGTGTTTTACTGTGCGAATCCTTGTTTCTAGGGACAGGGAAGGACAGTGAGGGAAATTCTCCTTGTGCTATAGTGTGCTAAAGCATTGATCATCAACCATCTTTAAAAAAACATTTTTTCTAGGGACAGAAAACTATAGGTAGGAAGAGTGTCAGTTTCTTTCACTGTGATAATCCTTGTTTCTAGGGACAGGGAAGGACAGTGAGGGAAATTCTCCTTGTGCTATAGTGTGCTAAAGCATTGATCATCAACCATCTTTAAAAAAACATTTTTTCTAGGGACAGAAAACTATAGGTAGGAAGAGTGTCAGTTTCTTTCACTGTGATAATCCTTGTTTCTAGGGACAGGGAAGGACAGTGAGGGAAATTCTCCTTGTGCTATAGTGTGCTAAAGCATTGATCATCAACCATCTTTAAAAAAACATTTTTTCTAGGGACAGAAAACTATAGGTAGGAAGAGTGTCAGTTTCTTTCACTGTGATAATCCTTGTTTCTAGGGACAGGGAAGGACAGTGAGGGAAATTCTCCTTGTGCTATAGTGTGCTAAAGCATTGATCATCAACCATCTTTAAAAAAACATTTTTTCTAGGGACAGAAAACTATAGGTAGGAAGAGTGTCAGTTTCTTTCACTGTGATAATCCTTGTTTCTAGGGACAGGGAAGGACAGTGAGGGAAATTCTCCTTGTGCTATAGTGTGCTAAAGCATTGATCATCAACCATCTTTAAAAAAACATTTTTTCTAGGGACAGAAAACTATAGGTAGGAAGAGTGTCAGTTTCTTTCACTGTGATAATCCTTGTTTCTAGGGACAGGGAAGGACAGTGAGGGAAATTCTCCTTGTGCTATAGTGTGCTAAAGCATTGATCATCAACCATCTTTAAAAAAACATTTTTTCTAGGGACAGAAAACTATAGGTAGGAAGAGTGTCAGTTTCTTTCACTGTGATAATCCTTGTTTCTAGGGACAGGGAAGGACAGTGAGGGAAATTCTCCTTGTGCTATAGTGTGCTAAAGCATTGATCATCAACCATCTTTAAAAAAAACATTTTTTCTAGGGACAGAAAACTATAGGTAGGAAGAGTGTCAGTTTCTTTCACTGTGATAATCCTTGTTTCTAGGGACAGGGAAAGACAGTGAGGGAAATTCTCCTTGTGCTATAGTGTGCTAAAGCATTGATTATCAACCATCTTTAAAAAAACATTTTTTCTAGGGACAGAAAACTATAGGTAGGAAGAGTGTCAGTTTCTTTCACTGTGATAATCCTTGTTTCTAGGGACAGGGAAGGACAGTGAGGGAAATTCTCCTTGTGCTATAGTGTGCTAAAACATTGATCATCAACCATCTTTAAAAAAACATTTTTTCTAGGGACAGAAAACTATAGGTAGGAAGAGTCAGTTTCTTTCACTGTGATAATCCTTGTTTCTAGGGACAGGGAAGGACAGTGAGGGAAATTCTCCTTGTGCTATAGTGTGCTAAAGCATTGATCATCAACCATCTTTAAAAAAACATTTTTTCTAGGGACAGAAAACTATAGGTAGGAAGAGTGTCAGTTTCTTTCACTGTGATAATCCTTGTTTCTAGGGACAGGGAAGGACAGTGAGGGAAATTCTCCTTGTGCTATAGTGTGCTAAAGCATTGATCATCAACCATCTTTAAAAAAACATTTTTTCTAGGGACAGAAAACTATAGGTAGGAAGAGTGTCAGTTTCTTTCACTGTGATAATCCTTGTTTCTAGGGACAGGGAAGGACAGTGAGGGAAATTCTCCTTGTGCTATACTGTGCTAAAGCATTCCTCATCAACCATCTTTGAAATCCTTGTTTTTTGGACAGTCAGGGAAATTGTCGTTGTGCTATTCTGTGCGAAAGCAATCATCCTCAACCATATTTAGAAATCCTTAAGTAAAGGGACAGAGAAGGACATCTGAAGGTAGCCCTTATTGCTTTTTTCCCATCTCCCTGCAGGCCATCTATTAGAATGTCTGGAAGGCAAACAAGGAGAGGCAGACAGTCAGGAGGCAATAAAAGAGGGCAAGCAGGCTCTGTGTCTGGGGGCAACAGTGCTGGTCGTGGACGCGGTGCATTGTCATCAGCACATGGCCATGGGACACGCTTGTCCTTCTTTTCGGCAGCTGGACATGTTGAGCCACATCATGCCGAAGACTTGGTAGAGTGGATGACCAAGCCCTCCTCCTCCTCCTCATCCTCTCTCACCCAGGCTCAGGGTACTGGCAAAGCAGCTGCCAAAGCGTCCTCTTCCCTGGTATCAATGTCAGACTCATCATCAGTCACTCCTTCCCTAGACCCACCATGTCCTCCTCCTGAGGAGTCCCCCGAACTGTTTGAGCACAGTGTTGGGTACATGCTCCAGGAGGATGCCCAGCGTTTCGAAGGGTCTGATGATGAAACCCAGCTACAGGAAGGCAGTAGCGTGAGAGCAGACAGAGGGGATGCTCAAGAAGGACACCAATCTGGCAGTCATGTTCCAGCAGCTGCAGCATACTGCCAGATTGGCTCCAGTGATGAGGAGGGAGGGGATGATGAGGTCACTGACTCCACGTGGGTGCCTAATAGGAGAGAGGAGGAGGAGGAGGATGAGGAGGAGGCACATCTCCAACAAGGCAGGATGCCCTTTGGTGGCCAGCGTAAGGGCAGTACACCGACGGAATCACACCACAGAGCTCCGCCTGTGCAGGGCGCTGCCTCTGCCCGTCATTCAAAAAGTTCTTTGGTGTGGGCCTTTTTTGAGGCTAGTGCATCAGATCGCACAGCTGCTGTTTGCAACATATGTCTCAAGTGTATATCGCGTGGCCAAAACATCAGCCGCTTGGGTACCACATGCCTGACCAGACATATGTTGACCTGCCATGCAGCTCATTGGCAAGCCTACCTCAAAGACCCACACCAAAGAACAAAGCGGACCTCTCCTTGCACCGCATCAGCTGGGATCTCCAACCCCACTATAACTTCAGTCCTCTCTGAAACATGCACTGAGAGGAATGAAGGTGTAGAATTAGGTGTGTCACAGCCAAGTACTTGCGGCCACTCTGCTAGCAGTACACCGACGTCCGATTCTAGCAGGCAAATTTCCCTGCCCCAGCTGCTGGACCGTCGAAAGAAGTTTACTCCCAGCCATCCACATGCCCAGCGGTTGAATGCTAGCTTGGCTAAATTGCTAGCGCTTCAACTGCTGCCTTTTCAGTTGGTAGACTCGGCCCCCTTCCGTGAGTTTGTGCAATGTGCGGTTCCTCAGTGGCAGGTTCCCAAACGCCACTTTTTCTCACGGAAGGCTATTCCGGCTCTCTACCGGCATGTGGAAGGCAATGTCTTGGCCTCGCTGGACAGGGCGGTCAGCGGTAAGGTGCATATTACCGCTGACTCATGGTCCAGCACGCATGGACAGGGACGTTACCTTTCTTTCACGGCCCATTGGGTCACTCTTTTGGCAGCTGGGAAGGATGCAGGACAAGGTGCAGTAGTGTTGGAGGTTGTTCCACCGCCACGCCTCCAAAATGCTACTACTGGTTGTGACACACCTCTCTCCTCCACCCCCTCCTCTTCTTCTTCCTCCATGGCCTCTTCCTGTGCTTTCTCCTCTGAACCAGCGGTGCTCCGTAGCCGTTCAAGGGGCTACGCAAGTACGCAGGCAAAAAGATGCCATGCCGTGCTTGCGCTGGTGTGTTTGGGGGACAGAAGCTACACTGGGGCAGAGGTCCTGTCTGCTCTGCAGGGCCAGGCCGAGAGGTGGTTGACGCCACGCCAGCTTAAGCCAGGAATGGTGGTTTGCGACAATGGCACCAACCTCCTCTCCGCCCTCCGACAGGGACAACTGACCCATGTGCCCTGTGTGGCTCACGTCCTTAACCTGGTGGTGCAGCGGTTCTTGGGCAGGTACCCGGGCTTACAGGATGTCCTGAGGCAGGCCAGGAAAGTCTGTGTGCATTTCCGCAGATCTTATAATGCCAGTGCTTGCCTGGCTGAGCTGCAAAAGGAGTTGAACCTGCCCAAGAACCGCCTTATATGTGACATGCCCACCAGGTGGAACTCAACGTTGGCCATGCTGCAGCGGCTGCACACGCAGCAGAGGGCCATCAATGAGTACCTGTGCGACTACGGCACCAGGACAGGGTCAGGGGAGCTTGGTTTTTTTTCTCCACGCCAGTGGGGCATGATCAGGGATGCATGCACTGTCCTGGCACCATTTGAGGAGGCCACGAGGATGGTGAGCAGTGACAGTGCATGCATCAGTGACACTGTACCTCTTGTCCACCTGTTGGAGCACACGCTGCGTGGAATAATGGACAGGGCACTTGAGGCAGAACAGAGGCAGGAAGAGGAGGACTTCCTTGCCTCTCAAGGCCCCCTTTACCCAGACAGTGTTCCTTCTGTCCCACCCATCGCACAGGAAGAGGAGGAGGAGGAGGAGGAGGAGGATTGTGTCAGCATGGAGGTGGAGGCTGGCACTCAGCATCATCAGCAGCAGTCTTTTAGGGATGATTTACAGTCCCAAGAAACCAGTGGACTTGTACGTGGCTGGGAGGAGGTGGCTGCGGATCATGTCGTCCTTAGTGACCCAGAGGACTCCGGACCGAATGCCTCAGCAAACCTACGCTGCATGGCCTCCCTGATCCTGCAAAGTCTGCGGAAGGATCCTCGTATTCTTCGGATCAAGGAGAGGGACCATTACTGGCTGGCCACTCTCCTTGATCCACGGTACAAGGGTAAGGTTGCGGACCTTATGTTACCGTCGCAGAGGGAGCAGAGGATGAGACAACTCCGGGAGGCCTTGCAGAAAGGTCTGTGCAACGCGTTCCCAGAGACTGGGAGGTTACAAACTCCTGGTCCTGGACAACGAGTTGCTGAGGCTTCGGCCAGTCAAAGAAGGAGCGGTGGGGAAGGTGGCCGTCTGACCGATGCGTTCAGACAATTCTTTAGTCCGCAGCCCCAAAGTATGATCGGTTCCAGCAACCATCGCCAGTGTCTGATAAACATGGTGCAGGAATATCTAGGGGCAAGGTCAGACTTGGACACCTTCCCCACCGAAAATCCTCTGGCTTACTGGGTCTTGAGTAGTGATGAGCCGAACACCCCCGGGTTCGGTTCGCACCAGAACCCGCGAACGGACCGAAAGTTCGAACGAACATTAGAACCCTATTAAATACAATGGATGCGAACGTTCGAATTCTAAAGTGCTAATTATAACAACTATTATGCATGTTATTGTCATAAATAGGGTTTGGGAACCCGGGTTGTGCACCAGGGGACATGTATCAATGCAAAAAGAAGTTTTAAAAACGGTCGTTTTTCGGGAGCAGTCATTTTAATGATGCATAAAGTGAAAAAAAAAAAGTCAAATATTCCTTTAAATATCGTACCTGGGGGGTGTCTAAAGTATGCCTGTGAAGTGCCACGTGTTTCCCGTGTTTAGAACTGTCCCTGCACAAAATGACACTTCTAAAGGAAAAAAAAGCCATTTAAAACTGCTTGCGGCTTTAATATAATGTCTGGTCCCGGTAATATGGATGAAATTCTTTAAGAAAAATGGCATAGCTACCCCATGACCCCCCCCCCCCCTACCCCAGCCCATTACCAGCCCCTTTGGGTCTTGTATGGATATTAAGGGGAACCCCGCACATAAAATAAAAAAGGCCCTATATACTCTGAACAGCCGTATACAGGCGGTGCATACAAGACAGGGACTGTAGGTTTGTTCTTATGTAGAATCTGTTTGTAATTTTGAACAGGTACATTGTTGAAGTGTAGCTCCAGCCCAAAAATCTATTTTTAAACTTTTTGGGAAACATAGGTAAGGGTTATCACCCCTGTAACATTTGTTTTGCTGTCTGTGCCCCTGTTCAGAACATTTCACCTCACTTTCCGTCCCAATGACAACTGTTTTTGAAATGTGGTGTTTTTCTTGAAACAAGGATTGCTGATAAAGCATCAGTACAGATGAGACCCCTTTCTCCCATATTTATTCTTACAGGAGAGAATTTTCCTTTCTAGGGGTAGATTTCCTCTCACTTCCTGTTGTCTTCTTTCGTTTGCAAGTAGGAGTCGTTTGTAAGTTGGATGTTTGAAAGTAGGGACCTGCCGTATATACTCTGCAGAAATAGGCCCCTTAGTTGTTGGTGTTGGCACAACACTGTAAGCACTCAGTTACTCTTGGTTGGTGCTGGAACGCCCTGCTGTCAACTATTATATCAGGAATTTTAATTACATATAATTGTTGAACAGTGGTAGTAAAAATTGGGGCTTTGATGGTGGTGCTGGTGCCACAACACTGTAAGCCCTGACAGTTACTCTTGGTGGGTGCAGCAATGGGCCCTGCTGTGAATTATTAGATCAAGAATTGTAATTACATGCCCCTTTTGAACAGGGGCTGAAAAATTGGGCCTTTCGTGGTGGTGGTGGTGGTGGCGTTGCCACAAGACTGTAAGCCCTCAGAGTTACTCTTGGTGGGTGCAGCAATGGACCCTGCTGTGAATTATTAGATCAAGAATTGTAATTGCATGCCCCTGTTGAACAGGGGCTGAAAAATTGGGCCTTAGGCACTGGTGGCACAACACTACAACCCCTCACAGATACTGTACTTGGAGCACAGCAATGAGCCCTGTTGCAAAGTATTGCTTCAAAAATTGTAATGACACGCCCCTGTAAAACAGGGGCTGAAAAATTGGGCCTTAGCCACTGGTGGCGGCACCCATAAACAAAAATGATCTTCCAAGCTATCATCATCAATCGTATCATTGAGGACTCGGAGGAGGAGGATAGCCAGTCAACATAACAGCACAGGCACTCAGCATCAGCATCAGTCTTGAAGGGATGTGACATGTTAAAATCAATTAGTCTGTTATATCAGCATCAGGTGTGTGGTAGCTGGTGGTGATCCAAGACTGGTTCATCTTGATGAAAGTCAGTCGATCAACCGAGTCGGTGGACAGGCGCACCCTGTGATCCGTGACAAATCCTCCAGCAGCACTGAATGTGCGTTCCGAAAGAACGCTGGATGCAGGACAGGCCAGTAGCTCAATTGCATACTGTGCAAGCTCTGGCCAGTGATCCATCCTCAAGACCCAGTAAGCCAGAGGATTTTCGGTGGGGAAGGTGTCCAAGTCTGACCTTGCCCCTAGATATTCCTGCACCATGTTTATCAGACGCTGGCGATGGTTGCTGGAACCGATCATACTTTGGGGCTGCGGACTAAAGAATTGTCTGAACGCATCGGTCAGACGGCCACCTTCCCCACCGCTCCTTCTTTGACTGGCCGAAGCCTCAGCAACTCGTTGTCCAGGACCAGGAGTTTGTAACCTCCCAGTCTCTGGGAACGCGTTGCACAGACCTTTCTGCAAGGCCTCCCGGAGTTGTCTCATCCTCTGCTCCCTCTGCGACGGTAACATAAGGTCCGCAACCTTACCCTTGTACCGTGGATCAAGGAGAGTGGCCAGCCAGTAATGGTCCCTCTCCTTGATCCGAAGAATACGAGGATCCTTCCGCAGACTTTGCAGGATCAGGGAGGCCATGCAGCGTAGGTTTGCTGAGGAATTCGCTCCGGAGTCCTCTGGGTCACTAAGGACGACATGATCCGCAGCCACCTCCTCCCAGCCACGTACAAGTCCACTGGTTTCTTGGGACTGTAAATCATCCCTAAAAGACTGCTGCTGATGATGCTGAGTGCCAGCCTCCACCTCCATGCTGACACAATCCTCCTCCTCCTCCTCCTCCTCCTCCTCCTCCTCCTCTTCCTGTGCGATGGGTGGGACAGAAGGAACACTGTCTGGGTAAAGGGGGCCTTGAGAGGCAAGGAAGTCCTCCTCTTCCTGCCTCTGTTCTGCCTCAAGTGCCCTGTCCATTATTCCACGCAGCGTGTGCTCCAACAGGTGGACAAGAGGTACAGTGTCACTGATGCATGCACTGTCACTGCTCACCATCCTCGTGGCCTCCTCAAATGGTGCCAGGACAGTGCATGCATCCCTGATCATGCCCCACTGGCGTGGAGAAAAAAAACCAAGCTCCCCTGACCCTGTCCTGGTGCCGTAGTCGCACAGGTACTCATTGATGGCCCTCTGCTGCGTGTGCAGCCGCTGCAGCATGGCCAACGTTGAGTTCCACCTGGTGGGCATGTCACATATAAGGCGGTTCTTGGGCAGGTTCAACTCCTTTTGCAGCTCAGCCAGGCGAGCACTGGCATTATAAGATCTGCGGAAATGCACACAGACTTTCCTGGCCTGCCTCAGGACATCCTGTAAGCCCGGGTACCTGCCCAAGAACCGCTGCACCACCAGGTTAAGGACGTGAGCCACACAGGGCACATGGGTCAGTTGTCCCTGTCGGAGGGCGGAGAGGAGGTTGGTGCCATTGTCGCAAACCACCATTCCTGGCTTAAGCTGGCGTGGCGTCAACCACCTCTCGGCCTGGCCCTGCAGAGCAGACAGGACCTCTGCCCCAGTGTGGCTTCTGTCCCCCAAACACACCAGCGCAAGCACGGCATGGCATCTTTTTGCCTGCGTACTTGCGTAGCCCCGTGAACGGCTACGGAGCACCGCTGGTTCATAGGACAAACCACAGGAAGAGGCCATGGAGGAAGAAGAAGAGGAGGGGGTGGAGGAGAGAGGTGTGTCACAACCAGTAGTAGCATTTTGGAGGCGTGGCGGTGGGACAACCTCCAACACTACTGCACCTTGTCCTGCATCCTTCCCAGCTGCCAAAAGAGTGACCCAATGGGCCGTGAAAGAAAGGTAACGTCCCTGTCCATGCCTGCTGGACCATGAGTCAGCGGTAATATGCACCTTACCGCTGACCGCCCTGTCCAGCGAGGCCAAGACATTGCCTTCCACATGCCGGTAGAGAGCCGGAATAGCCTTCCGTGAGAAAAAGTGGCGTTTGGGAACCTGCCACTGAGGAACCGCACATTGCACAAACTCACGGAAGGGGGCCGAGTCTACCAACTGAAAAGGCAGCAGTTGAAGCGCTAGCAATTTAGCCAAGCTAGCATTCAACCGCTGGGCATGTGGATGGCTGGGAGTGAACTTCTTTCGACGGTCCAGCAGCTGGGGCAGGGAAATTTGCCTGCTAGAATCGGACGTCGGTGTACTGCTAGCAGAGTGGCCGCAAGTACTTGGCTGTGACACACCTAATTCTACACCTTCATTCCTCTCAGTGCATGTTTCAGAGAGGACTGAAGTTATAGTGGGGTTGGAGATCCCAGCTGATGCGGTGCAAGGAGAGGTCCGCTTTGTTCTTTGGTGTGGGTCTTTGAGGTAGGCTTGCCAACGAGCTGCATGGCAGGTCAACATATGTCTGGTCAGGCATGTGGTACCCAAGCGGCTGATGTTTTGGCCACGCGATATACGCTTGAGACATATGTTGCAAACAGCAGCTGTGCGATCTGATGCACTAGCCTCAAAAAAGGCCCACACCAAAGAACTTTTTGAATGACGGGCAGAGGCAGCGCCCTGCACAGGCGGAGCTCTGCGGTGTGATTCCGTCGGTGTACTGCCCTTACGCTGGCCACCAAAGGGCATCCTGCCTCGTTGGAGATGTGCCTCCTCCTCATCCTCCTCCTCCTCCTCTCTCCTATTAGGCACCCACGTGGAGTCAGTGACCTCATCATCACCTCCCTCCTCATCACTGGAGGCAATCTGGCAGTATGCTGCAGCTGCTGGAACATGACTGCCAGATTGGTGTCCTTCTTGAGCATCCCCTCTGTCTGCTCTCACGCTACTGCCTTCCTCTAGCTGGGTTTCATCATCAGACCCTTCGAAACGCTGGGCATCCTCCTGGAGCATGTACCCAACACTGTGCTGAAACAGTTCGGGGGACTCCTCAGGAGGAGGACATGGTGGGTCTAGGTAAGGAGTGACTGATGATGAGTCTGACATTGATACCAGGGAAGAGGACGCTTTGGCAGCTGCTTTTCCAGTACCCTGAGCCTGGGTGAGAGAGGATGAGGAGGAGGAGGAGGGCTTGGTCATCCACTCTACCAAGTCTTCGGCATGATGTGGCTCAACATGTCCAGCTGCCGAAAAGAAGGACAAGCGTGTCCCATGGCCATGTGCTGATGACAATGCACCGCGTCCACGACCAGCACTGTTGCCCCCAG
The DNA here is from genome assembly GCA_029206835.1 of Rana muscosa. NCBI lineage: Eukaryota > Metazoa > Chordata > Amphibia > Anura > Ranidae > Rana > Rana muscosa. The sequence goes on along the minus strand of CM055116.1, from coordinate 496,022,299 downwards.
ACACAGAGCCTGCTTGCCCTCTTTTATTGCCTCCTGACTGTCTGCCTCTCCTTGTTTGCCTTCCAGACATTCTAATAGATGGCCTGCAGGGAGATGGGAAAAAAGCAATAAGGGCTACCTTCAGGTGTCCTTCTCTGTCCCTTGAAACAAGGACTTTGACAGTGAAAGAAACTGACACACTCTCCCTACCTACAGTTTTCTGTCCCTAGAAAAAATGTTTTTTTTAAGCACAATATAGCACAAGGAGAATTCACTCACTGTCCTTCCAGGTCCCTGGAAACAAGGACTTTGACAGTGAAAGAAACTGACACACTCTCCCTACCTACAGTTTTCTGTCCCTAGAAAAAATGTTTTTTTTAAGCACAATTTAGCACAAGGAGAATTACCTCACTGTCCTTCCAGGTCCCTGGAAACAAGGACTTTGACAGTGAAAGAAACTGACACACTCTCCCTACCTACAGTTTTCTGTCCCTAGAAAAAATGTTTTTTTTAAGCACAATTTAGCACAAGGAGAATTACCTCACTGTCCTTCCAGGTCCCTGGAAACAAGGACTTTGACAGTGAAAGAAACTGACACACTCTCCCTACCTACAGTTTTCTGTCCCTAGAAAAAATGTTTTTTTTAAGCACAATTTAGCACAAGGAGAATTACCTCACTGTCCTTCCAGGTCCCTGGAAACAAGGACTTTGACAGTGAAAGAAACTGACACACTCTCCCTACCTACAGTTTTCTGTCCCTAGAAAAAATGTTTTTTTTAAGCACAATTTAGCACAAGGAGAATTACCTCACTGTCCTTCCAGGTCCCTGGAAACTAGGACTTTGACAGTGAAAGAAACTGACACACTCTCCCTACCTACAGTTTTCTGTCCCTAGAAAAAATGTTTTTTTTAAGCACAATTTAGCACAAGGAGAATTACCTCACTGTCCTTCCAGGTCCCTGGAAACAAGGACTTTGACAGTGAAAGAAACTGACACACTCTCCCTACCTACAGTTTTCTGTCCCTAGAAAAAATGTTTTTTTTAAGCACAATTTAGCACAAGGAGAATTACCTCACTGTCCTTCCAGGTCCCTGGAAACAAGGACTTTGACAGTGAAAGAAACTGACACACTCTCCCTACCTACAGTTTTCTGTCCCTAGAAAAAATGTTTTTTTTAAGCACAATTTAGCACAAGGAGAATTACCTCACTGTCCTTCCAGGTCCCTGGAAACTAGGACTTTGACAGTGAAAGAAACTGACACACTCTCCCTACCTACAGTTTTCTGTCCCTAGAAAAAATGTTTTTTTTAAGCACAATTTAGCACAAGGAGAATTACCTCACTGTCCTTCCAGGTCCCTGGAAACAAGGACTTTGACAGTGAAAGAAACTGACACACTCTCCCTACCTACAGTTTTCTGTCCCTAGAAAAATTTTTTTTTTTAAGCACAATTTAGCACAAGGAGAATTACCTCACTGTCCTTCCAGGTCCCTGGAAACAAGGACTTTGACAGTGAAAGAAACTGACACACTCTCCCTACCTACAGTTTTCTGTCCCTAGAAAAAATGTTTTTTTTAAGCACAATATAGCACAAGGAGAATTCACTCACTGTCCTTCCAGGTCCCTGGAAACAAGGACTTTGACAGTGAAAGAAACTGACACACTCTCCCTACCTACAGTTTTCTGTCCCTAGAAAAAATGTTTTTTTTAAGCACAATTTAGCACAAGGAGAATTACCTCACTGTCCTTCCAGGTCCCTGGAAACTAGGACTTTGACAGTGAAAGAAACTGACACACTCTCCCTACCTACAGTTTTCTGTCCCTAGAAAAAATGTTTTTTTTAAGCACAATTTAGCACAAGGAGAATTACCTCACTGTCCTTCCAGGTCCCTGGAAACAAGGACTTTGACAGTGAAAGAAACTGACACACTCTCCCTACCTACAGTTTTCTGTCCCTAGAAAAAATGTTTTTTTTAAGCACAATTTAGCACAAGGAGAATTACCTCACTGTCCTTCCAGGTCCCTGGAAACAAGGACTTTGACAGTGAAAGAAACTGACACACTCTCCCTACCTACAGTTTTCTGTCCCTAGAAAAAATGTTTTTTTTAAGCACAATTTAGCACAAGGAGAATTACCTCACTGTCCTTCCAGGTCCCTGGAAACTAGGACTTTGACAGTGAAAGAAACTGACACACTCTCCCTACCTACAGTTTTCTGTCCCTAGAAAAAATGTTTTTTTTAAGCACAATTTAGCACAAGGAGAATTACCTCACTGTCCTTCCAGGTCCCTGGAAACAAGGACTTTGACAGTGAAAGAAACTGACACACTCTCCCTACCTACAGTTTTCTGTCCCTAGAAAAAACGTTTTTTTTAAGCACAATATAGCACAAGGAGAATTCACTCACTGTCCTTCCAGGTCCCTGGAAACAAGGACTTTGACAGTGAAAGAAACTGACACACTCTCCCTACCTACAGTTTTCTGTCCCTAGAAAAAATGTTTTTTTTAAGCACAATTTAGCACAAGGAGAATTACCTCACTGTCCTTCCAGGTCCCTGGAAACAAGGACTTTGACAGTGAAAGAAACTGACACACTCTCCCTACCTACAGTTTTCTGTCCCTAGAAAAAATGTTTTTTTTAAGCACAATATAGCACAAGCACAAAACACACTGACACTCTCCCTACCTATCCTTCTCTTTCCCTAAACTAAAGGAATCCAGGTTAAGCAAGAAAGAAATAAAAGTCACTGTCCCTGCCTATGCTGCTCTATCCCTGCTCCGGAACACACTACACTAGGCCGCCGTGCTGGCGGCCTTTTATAGTGTGGGGCGTGTACTAAACCCCCTCAGCAATAATTGGCCACAGGCATCCTGCCTGTGGCCAATCATTGCTCTCCTCGCTGCCGGCGCTGTGATTGGCCAAGCATGCGGGGTCACAGTGCATGCTTGGCCAATCACAGCGCCTGGATGACACTGCGATGGCGTAGTGCATTGTGGGCCGTTCGCGTCACTCGAATTTGGCGCGAACGGCCCAAATCGTTCGATCTTCGTCGAACGATCGAACAGCCGATGTTCGAGTCGAACGTATGTTTGACTCGAACACGAAGCTCATCCCTAGTCTTGAGGATGGATCACTGGCCAGAGCTTGCACAGTATGCAATTGAGCTACTGGCCTGTCCTGCATCCAGCGTTTTTTCGGAACGCACATTCAGTGCTGCTGGAGGATTTGTCACGGATCACAGGGTGCGCCTGTCCACCGACTCGGTTGATCGACTGACTTTCATCAAGATGAACCAGTCTTGGATCACCACCAGCTACCACACACCTGATGCTGATATAACAGACTAATTGATTTTAACATGTCACATCCCTTCAAGACTGATGCTGATGCTGAGTGCCTGTGCTGTTATGTTGACTGGCTATCCTACTCCTCCGAGTCCTCAATGATACGATTGATGATGATAGCTTGGAAGATCATTTTTGTTTATGGGTGCCGCCACCAGTGGCTAAGGCCCAATTTTTCAGCCCCTGTTTAACAGGGGCGTGTAATTACAATTTTTGAAGCAATACTTTGCAACAGGGCTCATTGCTGTGCTCCAAGTACAGTATCTGTGAGGGGTTGGAGTGTTGTGCCACCAGTGCCTAAGGCCCAATTTTTCAGCCCCTGTTCAACAGGGGTATGTAATTACAATTCTTGATCTAATAATTCACAGCAGGGCCCATTGCTGCACCCACCAAGAGTAACTCTGAGGGCTTACAGTGTTGTGGCAACGCCACCACCACCACCACCACGAAAGGCCCAATTTTTCAGCCCCTGTTCAAAAGGGGCATGTAATTACAATTCTTGATCTAATAATTCACAGCAGGGCCCATTCCTGCACCCACCAAGAGTAACTCTGAGGGCTTACAGTGTTGTGGCAACACCACCACCACCACCACCACCACGAAAGGCCCAATTTTTCAGCCCCTGTTCAACAGGGGCATGCAATTACAATTCTTGATCTAATAATTCACAGCAGGGCCCATTGCTGCACCCACCAAGAGTAACTGTCAGGGCTTACAGTGTTGTGGCACCAGCACCACCATCAAAGGCCCAATTTTTACTACCACTGTTCAACAATTATATGTAATTACAATTCCTGATATAATAGTTGACAGCAGGGCGTTCCAGCACCAACCAAGAGTAACTGTGAGTGCTTACAGTGTTGTGCCAACACCAACAACTAAGGGGCCTATTTCTGCAGAGTATATACCGCAGGTCCCTACTTTCAAACATCCAACTTACAAACGACTCCTACTTGCAAACGCAAGAAGACAACAGGAAGTGAGAGGAAATCTACCCCTAGGAAGGAAAATTCTCTCCTGTAAGAATTAATATGGGAGAAAGGTGTCTCCTCTGTACTGATGCTTTATCACCAATCCTTGTTTCAAGAAAAACACCACATTTCAAAAACAGTTGTCATTGGGACGGAAAGTGAGGTGAAATGTTCTGAACAGGGGCACAGACAGCAAAACAAATGTTACAGGGGTGATAACCCTTACCTATGTTTTCCAAAAAGTTTAAAAATAGATTTTTGGCCTGGAGCTACACTTAAACAATGTACCTGTTCAAAATTACAAACACATTCTACATAAGAACAAACCTACAGTCCCTGTCTTGTATGCACCGCCTGTATACGGCTGTTCAGAGTATATAGGGCCTTTTTTATTTTGTGTGCGGTGTTCTCCTTAATATCCATACAAGACCCAAAGGGGCTGGTAATGGGCTGGGGTAGGGGGGGGGGGGTCATGGGGTAGCTATGCCATTTTTCTTAAAGATTTTCATCCATATTACCGGGACCAGACATTACATTAAAGCCGCAAGCAGTTTTAAATGGCTTTTTTTTCCTTTAGAAGTGTCATTTTGTGCAGGGACAGTTCTAAACACGGGAAACACGTGGCACTTCACAGGCATACTTTAGACACCCCCCAGGTACGATATTTAAAGGAATATTTGACTTTTTTTTTTTCACTTTATGCATCATTAAAATGACTGCTCCCGAAAAACGACCGTTTTTAAAACTTCTTTTTGCATTGATACATGTCCCCTGGTGCAGAACCCGGGTTCCCAAACCCTTTTTAGGACAATAACATGCATAATAGTCGTTATAATTAGCACTTTAGAATTCGAACGTTCGCATCCATTGTATTTAATAGGGTTCTAATGTTCGTACGAACTTTCGGTCCGTTCGCGGGTTCTGGTGCGAACCGAACCCGGGGGTGTTCGGCTCATCCCTACTTCCCAGCTGCCAGCAGAGTTACCCAGTGCGCCATGAAAGAAAGGTAACGTCCCTGTCCATGCCTGCTGGACCATGAGTCAGCGGTAATATGCACCTTACCGCTGACCGCCCTGTCCAACAAGGCCAAGACATTGCCTTCCACATGCCGGAAGAGAGACGGAATGGCCTTCCGAGAAAAAAAATGGCGTTTGGGAACCTGCCACTGAGGTACCGCACATTCCACAAATTCTCAAAAGGGGGCAGAGTCTACCAGCTGAAAAAGGTAATGTAGTATATGTTATTCCTGCGCTTGGCTAGACTAGAATGCAGTGGATATATATGTAGGAGACTGTATATATATCTTTATGCACTGCAGATCACTGAATCACCTGCCTGGCCTGTCTGAAAGTGTAGTTGAAAACGTACACCAGGAATGGTCTGTAGTCAGGTATAGGCTTGGCTAGACTAGAATGCAGTGGAAATATATGTAGGAGACTGTATATATATCTTTATGCACTGCAGATCACTGAATCACCCTCCTGCCTGCCTGCCTGCCTGCCTGCCTGAAAGTGTAGTTGAATACGTACACCAGGAATGGCCTGTAGTCAGGTATAGGCTTGGCTACACTAAAATGCAGTGGATATATAAGTAGGAGACAGTATATATATTTTATGCACTGCAGATCACTGAATCACCTGCCTGGCCTGCCTGCCTGAAAGTGTCTTTGAATACATACACCAGGAATGGCCTGCAGTCAGATCTAGCTACACAGGATACAGTGTATATATATATATATATATATATATATATATATATATATATATATATATATATATATATATATACATATACAGTCATGGCCGAAATTTTTCCAGAGAATCAAGTATTTCTCACAGAAAAGTATTGCAGTAACACATGTTTTGCTATACACATGTTTATTCCCTTTGTGTGTATTGGAACAAAACAAAAAAAGGGAGGAAAAAAAAACAAATTGGACATGTCACACAAAACTCCAAAAATGGGCTGGTCAAAATTCTTGGCACCCTTAACTTGATATTTGGTTGCACACCCTTTGGAAAAAATAACTGATATCAGTCGCTTCCTATAACCATCAATAAGCTTCTTACACCTCTCACCCGGAATTTTGGACCACTCTTCCTTTGCAAACTGCTCCAGGTCTCTCTTATTGGAAGATCGCCTTTTCCCAACAGCAATTTTAAGATCTATCCACAGGTGTTCAATGGGATTTAGATCTGGACTCATTGCTGGACACTTTAGAACTCTCCAGCACTTTGTTGCCATCCATTTTTGGGTGCTTTTTGACATATGTTTGGGGTCATTGTCCTGCTGGAAGACCCAAGATCTCGGACGCAAACCCAGCTTTCTGACACTGGGCTCTACAGTGCAACTCAAAATACTTTGGTAATCCTCAGATTTCATGATGCCTTGCACACATTCAAGGCACCCAGTGCCAGAGGCAGCAAAACAACCCCAAAACATCATTGAACCTCCACCATATTTCACTATAGATACTGTGTTCTTTTCTTTGTAGGCCTCACTCCGTTTTCGGTAAACAGTAGAATGATGTGCTTTACCAAAAATCTTGGTCTCATCTGTCCACAAGACATTTTCCGAGAAGCATTTTGGCTTACTCAAGTACATTTTGTCAAACTGTAATCTTGCTTTTTTATGTCTCTGTGTCAGCAGTGGGGTCCTCCTGGGTCTCCTGCCATAGCGTTTCATTTCATTTCATTTAAATGTCGACGGATAGTTTGCGCTGACACTGATGCTCCCTAAACCTGCAGGACAGCTTAAATTTCTTTGGAACTTGTTTGGGGCTGCTTATCCACCATCCGGACTATCCTGCGTTGCAACCTTTCATAAATTTTTCTCTTCCGTCCACGCCCAGAGAGATTAGCTACAGTGCCATGGGTTGCAAACTTCTTGATAATGTTGTGCACTGTGGACAAAGGCAAATCTAGATCTCTGCAGATGGACTTGTAACCTTGAGATTGTTGATATTTTTCCACAATTTTGGTTCTCAAGTCCTCAGACAGTTCTCTTCTCCTCTTTCTGTTGTCCGTGCTTAGTGTGGCACACACAGACACACAATGCAAAGACTAAGTGAACTTCTCTCCTTTTTATCTGCTTTCAGGTGTGATTTTTATATTCCCCACACCTTTTACTTGCCCCAGGTGAGTTTAAAGGAGCATCACATGCTTGAAACAATCTTATTTATCCACAATTTTGAAAGGGTGCCAAGAATTTTGACCAGCCCATTTTTTTGAGTTTTGTGTGACATTATGTCCAATTCGCTTTTTTTCCTCCCTTTTTTAGTTTTGCTCCAATACACACAAAGGGAATAAACATGTGTATAGCAAAACATGTGTTACTGCAATACTCTTCTGTGAGAAATACTTGATTTTCTGGAAAAATGTCTGGGGTGCCAACAATTTCGGCCATGACTATATATATATATATATATATATATATATATATATATATATAAATATATATATATATATATATATATATATATATATATATACAAGCCGGGATGTGTATATATATATATATATATACTAAATACCCTGCAGCTAACTGAATCACCTGCCTGCCTGAAGTATATTAGAAACAGTACACCAGGAACGGTCTGCAGTGAGATCTAGTTAAACTGGATACAGTGTATATATATACAAACTGCTTTTGGCCAATTATGGCTCTCTTTGCTGACGGCGCTGTGTTTGGCCAAAGCATGTGGGTCATAGTGCATGCTTGGCCAATCATCAGACAGCAATGCACTGCGATGTCGCAGTGCATTATGGGCCGTGATGCGCCGCTCGAATTTGGTGCGAACGGCCCATAATGTTCAAATTTCGGTGAACAGCCAATGTTCGAATCAAACTCATGTTCGACCCAAACAGAAAGCTCATCCCTACTATACGGCCTGCGCTATATACTCTGCAGAAAATTGGGCCTTAGGTGTTGGTTTTACCAGAACACTGTAAGCCCTCACAGTTACTCTTGTTGGACGCAGGAACGGGCCCTGCTGTGAAATATTATATAAAGAATTGTAATTACATGCCCCTGTTAAACAGGGGCAAAAAAAATAGGCCTTGGGCAGTGGTGGTGGTGCCACTACACTGTAACCCCTCACAGTTACTCTTGTTGGGTGCAGGAACGGGCCCTGCTGTGAAATTGTACCGTATATACTCGAGTATAAGCCAAGTTTTTCAGCACATTTTTTTGTGCTGAAAATGCCCCCCTCGGCTTATATTCGAGTCACCTTTTTGTGCCTGATCTCCCGGACTTTGGGGGCCTGGTACCAAACTTGGCACACATGTAGCCTCACTCTTCCTCTACAAGTGTGCAAAGTTTGTTGTCTGGGGGATCTACGGCCGGGGAGCACCGATTTTTCAAAGCCGGGCACCCCTTCCATAGACTCCCATGTTAAATGGTAATTTCTCCAGTTATTTGCAGACCCGGTACCAGCCGGTCGTAGGTCCCCTGGACCCGAAACTTGGCACACATGTAGCCCCATTTTTCCTCTATAAGTGTGCAAAGTTTGTTGTCTGGGGGACCTACGGCCGGAGAGCACTGATTTTTCAAACCCGGGCACCCCTTCCATAGACTCCCATGTTAAACATCAGTCTAGTGATGGACACAGTGAGGCATGGGCACAGTGAGGCATGCACATGGACACAGTGAGGCAAAGTGAGGCACAGTGAGGCATGCAGTTGGACACCCTAGGCTTATACTCGAGTCAATACGTTTTCCCAGTTTTTTGTGGTAAAATTAGGTGCCTCGGCTTATATTCGGGTCGGCATATACTCGAGTATATACGGTATATCAAAAATTGTAATTACATGCCCCTGTTAAACAGGGGCAGAAAAATTGGGCCTTGGGTGGTGGTGGTGGTGCCCTAAACCAAACATATTGTTGGAAGCTAGCAACATCAAGATTGAGGAGGAATAGGATAGTCAGCATAGGCTGTCTTCAAGGGATCCCACATCCATAGCAAATTCAATCAGTTACATCAGCATCATGTGCTTGATAGTTGCTGATCCAAGACTGATTAATTTTTATGAATGTGAGCCTATCAACGGAGTCTGTAGACAGGCGCACTCTTTTATCTGTTACAAACCCTCCAGCAGCACTGAATGTGCGTTCAGAAAGCACGCTGGATGCAGGACAGGCCAGTAGCTCAATTGCATATTGAGCAATTTCTGGCCAGTGGTCTATCCTCAAGACCCAATAACCCAGTGGATGCTCTGTTGGAAAGGTCTCCAAGTCTGCTCTTGCCCCTAGATATTCCTGCACCATGTAATGCAGACACTGGTAATGGTTGCTTGAACCGATCAGACCTTGGCACTGAGGACTGAAAAATTGTTTAAAGGCATTGGTCAGCCAGCCACCTTCTCCACCGATCTTTCTCTGACTGAACAAAGCCTCAGCTACACGTTGTCCAGCACCAGGAAATTGTGACCTCCCAGGGTCTGAAAATGCATTGCACAAACCTTTCTTCAAGGCCTCCTGAAGATGTTTCACCCTCTGCTCCCTCCTCGAAGGCAGGATGAGTTCTGCAACCTTACCCTTGTAACATGGATCAAGAAGGGTTGCCAGCCAGTAATGATCCTTCTCCCTGATACCACAAATCCTAGGGTCCTTTTGCAGGCTTTGCAGAATAAGGGAGGCCATGCAGCGCAAGTTTGCAAAGGCATTCGATTCTAAATCCTCTTGGTCACTAAGGATCACATGATCCGTAACTACCTCCTCCCAGCCACATAAAACTCCTTGGGTTTCTGGGGACTGAAAACCATCCCTTGCAGACTGCTGTTGAGTGTTGTTCTCTACATCCATGCTGACACAATCCTCCTCCTTCTCCTCCTCTTCTTCCTGTGGGTTTGGTGGGCCCGCAGGAATGCTATCTGGATAAAGGGGGCCTTGAGAGGTAAGGAAGTCCTCCTCTTCCTCCCGCTGTTCTGCCTCAAGTGCCCTGTCCATGATTCCACAAAGCGTGTGTTCCAGCAGGAAGACTAGAAGGGCAGTGTCACTGATGCATGCATTGTCGCTGATCACCATCCTTGTGGCCTCCTCAAATGGTGACAGGACAGTGCATGCATCCTTGATCAGTAGCCACTGGCACGGCATGGCGAAAAAGAAGAAAAGCTCCCCTGACCCTGTCCTGGAGCCATACTTGCACAGGTACTCATTGATGGCCCTCTGCTGTGTGTGCAGCTGCTTCAGCATTGCCAACGTTGAGTTCCACCTGGTGGGCATGTCACAAATGAGTCGGCTGGTGGGCAGGTTGCATTCCCTTTGAATGTCAGCCCGCCGAGCACTGGCATTGTATGACCGGCAGAAATGACCACAGACTTTTCTAGCCTGCCTCAGGAGATCCTGTAAGCCTGGGTTCCTGCTCAAGAACCGCTGCACCACCAAATTCAGGACGTGTGCCAAACATGGAACATGGGAGAAGTGTCCCTGTTGGAGGGCGGAGGGAAGATTGGTGCTATTGTTGCATACAACCATTCCTGGCTGAAGCTGGCGTGGTGTCAACCACCTCTGAGCCTCACCCTGCAGAGCTGACAGAATCTCTGTGCAGAAACCTGCACAGATGTCTTTGTAATCGCGGCTGAAATTGGGACTGACCAGCGGGAGTGAAATCGTGCGAGTTCAGCTTCACCGCCCTGGGTGCCAAATGCTCTAGATACGTCCCTGGTTCGGCGGCTCGGTGTAAGAAGGTACTGCCCCCCTAGACCGGCTTGTGTGATAGTAGATTGATTCAGTGTTCCGCCTATCACACAAGCCGGTCTAGGGGGGGCGGGACCTTGTTACACCGAGCCGCTGAACACAGACCCAGCTCCGTAACACACAGTGGGAGATGTCTGCTGTGTGTTTGTGTGAACCAGCATCAAGGCAATGGTGAGTCTGGAGTGATGGGGCACGGTGAAGCTGTAATTGATGGTACACGGTGAAGCTTCATTTGATGGGGCACTATGATGCTGCATTTGATGGGGCACGGTGACGCTGCATTTGATGGGTCAGGGTGACGCTGCAATTGATGGGGCACCTAGTGCAACTAGTGGCGAGTAACTCTTAAGGCCTGGCTAGTGGCTCAGGACTTGAAATTTTGAGCCCTGCACGAGACTATATATATATATATATATATATATATAAATACATTATAATAAAATAGCACCGCCCACTGTCCTCTCCTCTGGTCCCAGTCGACTCCACCCCCACAGTGCCGAAAAAAGCATCACCCAATCCTAGCCAGTTACTATAGGCACACTGACAAATCACGGTAGAGTGGGGGTGTTTGGGTGTGCATCGCATGCGCCACGACCCCACCCCAAACAAGGGAAAATCAGCTTCCCAGCCTGCAATCAGCTGATTGCAGGCTGGGAAGCTTCACATAGACTGCCACGTGTCCAGCGCATGGTCACTTTTAAAGTGACCATTTTTTTTTAACAGCTTGGGGCGGGGGTGGGGGGCATCACCCTTGAGCCCCCTATGAATGGGCCGCCACTGGCTGAGAGGCTGAGGCAGCTGCTGGTCAGGAATCTGGGTGGATCTCAGCAATATAGTCGGGATCCTTCCAGAGCTCTGGAGCAGCTCTGAGGAAAAAATGAAGAAATCTGGATAGCCGCACTCCAATCCAACGTGGCTTTTATTGGAAAAATAAAATAAAATAAAACAGGCACTACATGTCACAGCAATGGGGTAACAGGGACAACTAACGCGTTTCACACTTAGGAGTGCTTACTCATAGCTAGTTGGAGCAGCTCTGCGCCGTCGGTCAACTGTGGACTTTAGCCCACCGATTCTGGATCACATGGGAGCACAAGTAAGTGCACTCCCACAGGAAAAATATGGCCAAAAAAGCTATACTTCTCTTTTCATTTTTAACCCAAGTCTCATTCTACATGGCCTCTTTAAAAAAAGAAAGAAAAAGCATATTCAAATGGACTAATAGTTTTTTTTGAAATTATGTCTATACCCAATTTGTAAAGAGATAGGCATTTTGAATAATTATCCAGAAAAATCTTTACAAGACCAAAATACTAGGCCTAATTGAATTGTGCTTCAGCGTTTCTCGACTTGTGCTGGATCCCCCAGGCATATGAAAGCTGTTTAAAAACAGCTCATGAATCAAAGCCCAGGTGACATTGCAGGGCCAGAAAATCCACTTGCTAACAGCTGTTTCCACTTTAGGGCTTATTCAGCCTCCTCAAAGCAACTTTTAATGACACAAAACATTTCTAATGAGAAACAATGAAATATATCAAATTATTTTGCTACAAAAATAAGATTGCTTACATAAAGTGTATATTACAATTTTATTGTAATATCATGTTTTTCATTTTATTATCTTGTATGTGTGTGTGTGTATATATATATATATATATATATATATATATATATATATGTATATGTATATACATATACAGTATCTCACAAAAGTGAGTACACCCCTCACGTTTTTGTAAATATTTTATTATATCTTTTCATGTGACAACACTGAAGAAATTACACTTTGCTACAATGTAAAGTAGTGAGTGTACAGCTTGTATAACAGTGTAAATTTGCTGTCCCCTCAAAATAACTCAACACACACGAAACTGCTGGCAACAAAAGTGAGTACACCCCTAAGTGAAAATGTCCAAACTGGGCCCAAAGTGTCAATATTATGTGTGGCCACCGTTATTATCCAGCACTGCCTTAACCCTCTTGGGCATGGAGTTCACCAGAGGTTCACAGGTTGCCACTGGATGACGACATCACAGAGCTGGTTGATGTACGAGACCTTGTGCTCCTCCCCTTTTCTGTTTGAGGCTTCCCCACAGATTCTCAATAGGGTTTAGGTCTGGAGACCATCACCTTTACCCTTAGCTTCTTTAGCAAGGCAGTGGTTGTCTTGGAGGTGTGTTTGGGGTCGTTATCATGTTGGAATACTGCCCTGCGGCACAGTCTCCGAAGGAAGGGGATCATGCTCTGCTTCAGTATGTCACAGTACATGTTGGCATTCATGGTTCCCTCAATGAACTGTAGCTCCCCAGGGCCAGCAGCACTCATGCAGCCCCAGACCATGACACTCCCATTACAATGCTTGACTGTAGGTAAGACACACTTGTCTTTGTAATCCTCATCTGGTTGCCGCCACACACGCTTGACATCATCTGAACCAAATAGGTTTATCTTGGTCTCATCAGACCACAGGGCATGGTTTCCAGTAATCCATGTACTTGGTCTGCTTGTCTTCAGCAAACTGTTTGTGGGCTTTCTTGTGCATCATCTTTAGAGGAGGCTTCCTTCTGGGATGACAACCATGCAGACCAATTTGATGCAGTGTGCGGCGTATGGTCTGAGCACCGACAGGCTGACCCCCCACCCCTTCAACCTCTGCAGCAATGCTGGCAGCACTCATACGTCTATTTCCCAAAGACAACCTCTGGACATGACGCTGAGCACGTGCACTCAAATTTTTTGCTCGACCATGACAAGGCCTGTTCTGAGTGGAACCTGTCCTGTTAAACCACTGTATGGTCTTGACCCCCATGTTGCAGCTCAGTTTCAGTGTCTTCACAACTTTATGCAGAGCAACCATTTTTTTTTCAGATCCTCAGAGAGTTCTTTGCCATGAGGTGCCATGTTGAACTTCCAGTGACCAGTATGAAAGCGTGAGAGCGATAACACCAAATTTAACACACTTGCTCCCCATTCACACCTGAGACCTTGTAACACTGACGAGTCACATGACACCGGGGAGGGAAAATGATTAATTGAACCCAATTTGAATTTTTTTTGACTTAGGGGTGTACTCACTTTTGTTGCCAGTGGTTTAGAAATTAATGGCTGTGTTGAGTTATTTTGAGGGGACAGCAAATTTACACTGTTATACAAGCTGTACACTCGTTACTTTACATTGTAGCAAAGTGTAATTTCTTCAGTGTTGTCACATGAAAAGATATAATAAAATATTTACAAAAATGTGAGGGGTGTACTCATTTTTGTCAGATACTATTTACAGTGGAACCTCGGATTACGAGCATAATCCGTTCCAGGAGAATGCTCGTAATCCAAAGTACTTGCATATCAAAGCGAGTTTCCCCATTGAAGTCAATGGAAACGAAAATAATTTGTTCCGCATTGACTTCAATGGCATGCAATGCTGCACGTGGCCAGAGGTGGGGGGGGCACCGGAAAGCCTCGGAAACGGCCAGAAAGGCCCGAGGACAGCTGACCTCTGCAAACCTCCGAAAGGCGCGGGAACGGAGTATTTCTGTGTCTTTCCGAGCATTTCCGAATGGCGCAGATCAGATGCGATCGGCGCCGTTCGGCTCCGGCGCCCCCCCACCTCAGCCCAAATGCGGTACTGCACACCGCTTTGGCCTGAATCCTGCTCATTTTGCGAGACAACACTCGCAAACCGAGTTAGGATTTTTTCAAATACATTGCTTGTATTGCGAAACACTCGTTAAAGTGGTTGTAAACCCTTACATACCACTTTAACCTACAGGTAAGCCTAGATTAAGGCTTACCTGTAGGTGCAACAAATATCTCCTAAACCTACACGGTTTAGGAGATATTTGCAAAAGAAAGGTACCGCTGTCTACGGCGCATGCGCCATAGACAACGGCGCACAGGCGCACTGACCGTCTGTCAGGAAGCCGTGAATGAAGCCGCGAATGGCAGCACCCCCGCGCATGCGCGGGAGTGACGTCACGCGACTACGGCCAGTCACAGAGCCGGAGTTCGCGGCCCCCGGAAGAAGAGGGGTGAAGATTGACGCTCGCTGCCATGGAGGAAGACGGCGACATCGCGGGCTTCTACTGCAGGTAAGTGTCACATAATGGGCTACTATGCGATGTATAGTAGCCCATTATTCTTTACCTTTGTAGGGAAACAAAGAGGAAGTAAACCCATCAGGGTTTACTTCCTCTTTAATGGCGTTACTCGCAATCCGAGGTTCCACTGTATATTCTAGTTTGAGGTCAACAGAATAGTTAATGTACTAGGTAAGTTATCTTTAAGAATTTAGGGTCACTACAGTAAACCAGAGTAAGGGATATTACATGTTATTTCTCATACCCCACCAAATGAATGTTCTCATACCCCATCAACTGTAACAAAGCCTGTGCACTCCCTTGCCAGGTCCACTCCCACTGTCCAATATGCCTCCCTATTGGACCAGTGGGGGACAGTCAAGCCCTGTACACACGGCCGAGAATCTTGTCCCGGCCGAGTGTACACACGTACCTTTCAAAAGAACTGCCGTTCTTTTGAATGGCACGAACGCGGTGACGTCATCGACTACGACGAGCGTGCGCTCGTCACATTCGATGCCGTCGCCGCCACCTTGCTACACCCTACCTATGTCATTTCGAGCATGCTCTGGTTTCCACGGCGACAGGTAAGTGTACACACACTCAGGTTTCTTGTCGGGAAACAGGCCGACGAGAATCCCGACAAGAAAAAAGAAAGCAGGTCTTCTTTTTTTTTCGTCGAGATTCTGGTCAGTTTTCCTGATGAGAAACCTGAAACACACGGTCGGTTTTCTCTGCAAGAAAGCTCTGCAAGCAGTTTTCTTGTCGGTTCTTGCCGAGAAAGCCGACCGTGTGTACGAGGCTTCAGACAAGTTGAGCTGCACCTAAGCACAATGAGTAGATCTAACCAATAAGTCCTGCTCCCTGGTAGGCAGAGAGCACTCTAAGTTTTACTTGACCATCTTCGTGGTAAGCAGAAAGGCCAAAAATCACACTCTCTTCTAGCATCTACCTAGGAGGGTGCTACATGTCTAACTTGCATATGCTTAACCTTTATTTTGGTGGGGATGCAGTTAAAGTAGGTGAGCATCTAAAGCTTAAAGCATAGACCTTATCAACATTAAAATAAAAACCAATAGACTCTCCAAAGACATTGAAACCTAAAATATCACTGCCCAAAAACAAATCAAAGAAAGCCTTGCATCCTTCATTACAGGTAGGTGATGAGACTAAAGTGCTGCTCATATTTTTCTGTGTAATGTTCAGATTGTGTGTATTTTTACATATACTGTATAATACAGTATTAAGAGACATTTGTGTACATGTGTATTTGTATACTGCAAGGCTATATATAAGATTGTGTACTTAGAGTATGTGTGTTTGTGTGCGTATTCCTACATTGTGTGTGTGTGTGTGTGTGTATGATCATTGTAGTGGACTGCATGCCTGTTGTGCACGAGTGTCAGTAAAAAATAAAAATAAAAATTGGGCCCAGGGATAACTGTGGTTTTATCTGAATAAAAATTAAATAAAATATGCTTTCCCTGGTCCTTCTTTTAGGCTCCTTTCTCACTTTGCCTGAGTTAATATAATGCAACACACCACAACGTACATCACATGTGTTGTGAAGTGCAGTAGCATGGGTGTGTTGCCTGCTACCTACAGTATGTTGGGATTCCATTCACAATGAAGGCCTCCACATTGTGGTGTGTTTATTGCTATGCATTGCCATAATGCACACTAAAGCACAACTACAGTATATGTATGGGCCCTGAAAGTTTTAAAACTGATTTCTAAGATTCTCCTTCCTTGTAGTTAAGACCTCACTTCCCCTAGCTTATCCACTGTTTAACTTATTTAAAAAAAAATGTTTCATGTGCTTACCTAATTAATTTGACTGCTGGGTTTTCTGTCTTCTTGCCCAGTTAGTGGAAGGGTCCTTCTTTGGCAACCCATCTTACTGTCTGCATTATGTGGATTTTGGGGGGACAAGGGGCAGATTCTTGACCAATCAGTGGTAGGCCTAGACTCCAGTGGTGTGTCACCAGTCATCACTCCCAGAAGAGATGTCAATGAGGGTATACTATGGTGGGAAGGATTTTCTTATTTTTTTGCACCCAGAGATGGCTTTTTAAAAACTGTCAGATGTTGACAATTGTTTTCTTACCATTTTTTTAATGTATTTTTTAAAAAGCTTCAGCAGGCTCTTAAGCCTCATATGCTCTATTTATTTATCCATTTTGTTGAAAATGCATTTATTTAGGCAGGTCAGAAAACCAACAAATCACTATTTCCCCACCGTAAGAAAAGTAGTGCTAGCTGCATCTGCCAAACAGCTAATGCATGACCATTCTCCTCTCCATAGTACCGATCATCTTTGCCACCTTCACCCTCTGTAGTGCCAATCCTCTTTTACCTCCTCCAAAGTGCCACTCTCTGCTCCACCTCCCCTCCATATCACCTCTCATCCTCGCTGACTCCCTTCTCCACATCATCACTCATCTCATTCTCTTCCTTCTCCTAACATTGTGTCATTCTTCTCCTCCATCTTTCCTTCCTATTTTTTCATTTATCTCTTTTCCCTATTCATTCCATAGTTCTGCTCATCTCTATAGCATCACTCATCTACTCTGTATCCCCTTTCCATAGCACTACTCATCTCCTCTATCTCTCATTTCCACAGAGCTGCTGACCTTCTCAATTTCCTCTGTCCAAAGCACCACTGATTTCCTCCACCATCCCTATTCACAGTGTCACTTCTTTTCTATGCCTTCTTTCCCCCATAGCATTGTTCATCTCCTCAACATTTACTATCCAAGAATAGACATGTGCAGAATGTAAAAATGTGTTTAGTTTAATTTTGAATAGATTCATTATGTTATTAAATTTGTTTAGTTGGTTAATTTCAGAATTTGTTTTGTTTTATTTATTCATTTTCGAACGAATTCCAAATTTTCAAAACGATTAGAATTCAAATCGATCGACCAATCCAAATTCTGTGTGAAAAATTGCTAGTTGTTAAGGAGTGACACTGCAAGCCGGCCACTGCGTCATTAACAACCGATGACTCGCCAGCTGTCAGCGGGTTTCCCCACTGACAGCTGAATGTAAAAAAAAAAAGAATTGCCGGCAATTAAAAAAATAAAAAAATTAAAACAGTGTGGGGGTCCCCGTACCCTCATCCATACCAGTGCCTTCTGGTCAATCTTTTTTTAAATGGCGTAGAGTCCCCCCAAAATCCATACTAGACCCTTATATGAGCAAGCAGCCCAGCAGGCCAGGAGACGAGCCCCCTCCTTCTGAACTATACCAGAGCATATGCCCTCGACAATGAGGGGGTGCTTTGGATTAGGGGCCCCCCCAGAGCATTTTGTTCCCATGTTGATGAGGACAAGGGCCTCTTCCCACAACCCTGAGCAGTGTTTGTCAGTGTAGCAAAATACTGAAACTGAGAAATGGTTTGGATCACTTCAAAGGTGACAGCAAAGATTCATTCCAGGAAATGTAGAGACAGAATGTCTACTGATGTCTGAATAAGTAATTTGGGTTAATTGGGGGTCTGAGGTAGCGTTCCATTCATCTATTGTCAGTGTGTTAATGACCCTATTATTTGCTACGGGATGTAATTACACTCCTAGTAATGTGTCTGGCACGGTTTCATTGTTATGGGTAAATATGCGGAGACAAACGTCTCACGCATACTTGGTGCTTAGAAATAGTTCCAGGTAATTAAATCACTGTCATCTGTTAGTTGTTGAAGGGAATGCCCCTGGAAAATGAGTTCAGAAACCCCTTGCATGGAGAATGATAAAAAGCCAGCTGTGGCAAAATAAAGGGTTGATTTACTCCCAGAACTGTGTGTCGTCCAGTTACTGGGGGGTTACAGGTTGCCTTGGATAAGTCAGTACTTCCTCAGCTTCAAGGATTTCCCAGCGGACATTGGAGATCCGCAACAGTCAGGATCTACAGGGGGGGGCTTATCAGAATCTTGAAGCCCTCAGATCTCAGCTTAGCACATAGTACCCCTACTCATTTACCAAAAAAAGTGTCAAAGTTAGTAAAAACGCAACAACAGTTTTTTGCCAAGTTCGTTATTAACCACTTCAGCCCCGGACCATTTTGCTGGTCAAAGACCAGGCCACTTTTTGCGATTCGGCACTGCGTCGCTTTAACTGACAATTGCACGGTCGTGCGGCATGGCTCATAAACAAAATGTACGTCCTTTTTTTCCCACAAATATAGATTTTTTGGTGGTATTTGATCAACCCCTCCGGTTTTAATTTGTTGCGCTATAAACAAAAATAGAGCGACCCCAAAAATATATATTCAAAATATTTTATTTCCTCAGTTTAGGTCAAAACGTATTCTTCTACATATTTTTGGTAAAAAAAATCGCAATAAGCATTTATTGATTGGTTTGCGCAAAAGTTATAGCATCTACAAAATAGGTGGTAGTTTTATGGCATTTTTATTAATATTTTTTTTTACTAGTAATGGCGGCGATCAGCGATTCTTATCGTGACTGCGACAATATGGCGGACACATCGGACACTTTTGACACATTTTTGGGACCATTGTCATTTTCACAGCGATCAGTGCTATAAAAATGCACTGATTACTGTGAAAATGACACTGGCAGTGAAGGGGTTAACCAGTAGGTGGCGCTGTAGGGGTTAAGTGTTTCCTAGGGAGTGCTTCTTACTGTAGGGGGGATGGGCTGTGTGTGACATGACACTGATCACCGCTCCGATCACACGGAGCAGAGATCAGTGTCATTGTCACTAGGCAGAGCGGGAGATGCTTGTTTACACTAGCATCTCCCCGCTCTCTCAGTGAGACGATCGCGGGTATCCCCGCGGCGATCGAGTCCGGAGGACCCACGGTCGGGCTCACAGAGAAAGCGTCAGGGTCGCGAGCGCGCCGCCGGCAGAGCGCGCGACCACACAACGGCATCTTATGCCGGTCCGTGCTTATGCCTGTCCGTGCCACTCTGCTGACCTAAATATACAGGAGGTGGTCCTTAAGTGGTTAAAAAAAGTTAAAACGCTGACTCCAATGAAAAAAATTATAATCCTCCGCCCGCCACGCACGACTGTTCCCGTTCAGGGACACAGCCGTCTGGAAGGTTAGCATATGGGTGAAGTTTACCCTGTGATTTCTTCTGCCCCCATGTCTAGCTGTCATTGGTCAAGTGTCATTATAAAATGACAGATAGACGTGGGGTGGGGTTACATGGTAAGGTCACGAGTGAGCCCACTCCATAATGACACGCGCCCAATGAGAGGTAGACATGGGTCAGGGGCGGCAGGTTTTTATGATTTTTTTTAAATAAAGGACTTGTCAAAAACTGTTGTTTTTACTAACTTAGACTTTTTTTGTAAATGAATATGGGTACTGGGAACATGGGGGGCTGGGAACTGGGGGCCCCATTGTTAACGGGGACTTCTAGATTCTGATAATCCCCACCCACAGACCCCCACAATCACCACCCAGGGTGGTAGGGAAGAGGTCCATCAACATGGGGACAAGGTGCTTTGAGGGGGAGCCCCCTACCCCAAAGCACAGCCCCATGTTGAGGGCATGTGGCCTGGTACGGTTTGGGAGGGGGCACTGGCTCACCCCCCCTGTTCCTGGCCTGCCGGGCTGCATGCACTGATATGGATCTGGTATGGATGGGGGGTCTCCTACGTTTTTTTTTTAAGAATTTTCAATTGCCAGCATTTTTTTTTTCATTCAGCTTACAGCGGAAAACCTGCTTAATTCCCTGGCTCCTCTTTCCATTGCATAATTCCTTTCCTACACCTGCCTTCTTCATAGTGTTGCTCATCTTATTGACCTTCTCTAACCATAGTGTAATTTGCTTTGCTTCTCTATATAGTATCTTCATATCATTCTTCTCTTCCATCTGCTCTCTACCATACCGCAGTAATACTCATCTTCATCTTCTACCCTCTCCATAGTGTCTTTTCTCCCTCTCCCCTCTACCATAGTGACACTCCACTCATATCCCCTCTGTATAGTAGTGCTTTTCTCTTCCGCATTTTACAATAGAGATATCCATCTGTGTGACCTCTTCTGTCTTCAAAACATAATTTATCTCTCCCACCATCTATTCCATTTTGTTGTTCCTGTCCTCTGCCTCCCCTCACGATGTCACTCCTCTCTTCTGCCTCCTATTTCCATGGTATCACTCCTCTTTTTTGTCTTCCCTCTCCAAAGTGGCACTTATTTCCTTCCTTCACCTTCACCATAGTTACAGTATGCTCACTGAGAACTAAATGAGAATGGTAGAAAGACCAAAGAGCACAGTATTCTGTACCCTATGAAGTAGGAGATTGTGTCAGTGGGACAGCAGAGTTGCAGCCTAGAGAGCCCCAATTTGATTCTTTCTGAATGCCAGTTTATCTGAAACCAGCCTTAACGTGATTGTAAAGTCACATTTTTTTTCCTCTAAAAATAACAAACATGTTATACTTCCTTCCTCTGTGCAGTGGTTTTGCACAGAGCAGCCCAGATCCTCATCTTCTCGGGTCCTTCTTCAGCTCTCCTGGCCCCTCCCTCCTGTGGAGTGCCCCATAGGAGGGCACCTGAGCTGAGTCACAGCCCCCTGTTTCCATTCAGACTTGGAGTCCCGGTTTGGCACCGCCCCCTCTCTCTCCTGATTGGCTAACTGACTTTGATTGACAGCAGCGGGAGCCAATGGCGCCTCTCCTGCTCTCGGGAGGAGAGTCCTGGGTGGCCGACAAACTCATGGACATAGCTGGAGAGAGATGGGGCTCTTGGAGGGATTAGGGGGGCTGAGAGGGGCTGCTGCACACAGAAGTTTGTTTTTATCTTAATGCATAGAATGCATTAAGATAAAAAAAAACTTCTGACTTTACAACCCCTTTAAAGCTGACCATGGCTCAAAGACCATGTAATGCATTATGGTTTTAAAAAAATGTTACAGACTAATTTGGCCATAAAGTCACTGCAATCTGAAACTCACGATAGCAGCAAATCTAAACCTAATCCCTTGTCAGACATAAAAAAAAAATGTAAATCCATTATGTTGCCTAATTGAGCAGAGGTACAGATGTATAAAGCTCAACTGCAACTGCGACTTTTTTTGTTTGTGTGTTTGAATAGAGCATGGAAAGAATAGAATTTCTGTGAGGTTTTAAGACCCCTTACACACTGCAGCGTTTTGCAGGCACTATAGCGTTAAAAATAGCGCCTGCAAACCTCTGCTAAACTGCTGCCCCATTCACTCCAGTGTGAAAGCCTGAGGGCTTTCACACTGGAGCGTTGCCTTAGCAGGACGGTAAAAAAAGTCCTGCTAGCCGCATCTTTGGATCGGTGAAGCAGCGGTGTGTTTACCGCTGCTCCACCGCTCCTGCCCATTGAAATCAATGGGGCAGCGCGGCTATACCGCCGGCAATGCGCTGCTTCTGCAGCGCATCGCGGGTGGTTTTAACCCTTTCGTGGCCACAAGCGGGGGATAAAACCGCCCCGCTAGCAGCCGAGATGCACCGCAAATCCGCCCATAGCGTCGGCGGTAAAAATATCGGCGGTTTTACCGCCGACGCTATGGGCGCTCCAGTGTGAAAGGGCTCTTAATGTTTTCTATGCCTCCCTCCCTCCAGTAGACTTTTTGTCAGATTTACCATGTCACCTGTATAGGAAGTGACAGTGAATCTCCCTATTGAGAACATGAATATAATCTTAGGTCCCCAACCTTCCTCATTCTATGAGAAAATGTGTCTTTACTGCTGCCTGTGTCCCTGTTAAGGGCATATTCCTTATTTCCTGTTTTGACACCCCTAAAAACAGACATAAAGTTCAAGGAAATCTCTCAGGCCTCCTTCAGTAAATTCAGTAGATTCTTGTGACTGGAATTACAGGTGAATGTGAATAGCAGTGGCTGTTCAGCCTATATAAATTGTTACTTGACAGCAAAGTTGACATATTTAAAAATTTTGCACACTGAATAGAAAAAAGGCTTGGGCCATTCTTTGTAACAGCATCTGCAATACCCCTACAAAAGCATATGGTGTGAAAAAGTAAGGCTACATTCACTCAGCCACACGGGGCTCGCCATTGGTGAGAATCATTTCATTCTCACCGTTGGTTCTAAATGCTACCTGCATGCACTGTGTGTGTGAACAGCAGCAATTGTCAACAGTGGTTAGAAGATCAAAGCACATCCCACCATGACCAACGTTCCTTTTATCCTCCTCACCCAGCAGGGTGCCAAAGCCCAGAAGTCGACCCTCGCTCCACACTGCAAAAAAAAGGGCCGCACACAAATGACATTTTGAAAATTCAGTGTTTATTAAACATTGTGACACTTCCACTCAAGCCACACTCCAGCGTGTTTCACCCATAACTGGGCCTAATCAGGGGTCAGCAGTGGCTGTCAGAATTATAATTTGTGCAAATCATTGGTCAGAACCATTTCATATTTCTGTTCATATGTAACTGCTCAAATGAGTTTCTACTTTCAACCTGGTATCAGTCTTCATCAGGGAAGTCTTTAACCTCCATGAAATGCCCTCTTACATTGTCTGTGATAGGGGAGTACAATTTTTAGCAGATGTTTGGAGAGCTCTGGCCCAGAAATAACCCAAAAACCCAAACCCAATCCTTTCTGGAGTTTTAATACCAAAGCAATACACATTCCTGATAGACTGGTTATCAGCCAAGACTCTAAAACGTTGGTATATTTCACAATAATGAATTAATAACAGCACAGCCAGAATAAGGACATACTTAACTCCCTCAATTATTTTGTAGCGTTTTAAGTCCAAAAACTTTTATATTAGATGATCCAATGGAATGCCTTATCCCTCTTAGGTAACGTAAACAACCAAAGCCAGCCATATTTATATCCATCTCAAAGCTAATTTCATGCTAGACAATAATATGCAGGTTAGCAGACTGTAACCTGTACGTATTCAGAGATATTAATACTGTACCTGGGATACAGTCATACACACAGTGACATCCCAGGGGCACTCCTAATTGCTTAGATGGTCTCTTTCAATACCCCCTTGATGGCAAAGACATTTGTATTTAAATATTTTAATTGAAGTAATAAGACAATGTCATATAAGGCACAATCTTTGAACAATAGTGCAAACTGGTGTTAAACCAAACATAAAAACAGGACTATTTCCCCACAAAATATTCATCGACATAAGACCTCCTAATGCTAAACAGGGAGATCTCAGCATTAAACATTCTCGGTAGAAATACCAGTAGAGACAACAAAACAGTATAGTAAAATACAAATTATTACAAATAGGGTCAAGGCATACACGTCCAATACACTAGGGACGACTGACTGTGTGATATCCCATCGAGCCATTTTGATATGTGATACTGGTAATGGCTATATCACGGGAAAAAAAATAGGGGGCAGGGAACAGGGGAAGGGGAAAATAGGAAGGGGGGCGTTTGGGGAATGTGGAGAGGAGCGGGAGGGGGAAAAAGAGACAGTAATAAAGCCCTGTACACACGATCGGATTTCCTATGGATTTTAAACCAATGGATTTTTCCATCGGAAATCCGATGAAGCTGACTTCCGTCAGTCTTGCCTACACACCATCGGTCAAAAAACCGATCGTCCCAAACGCCATGACGTAAAACACTCCGACGAGCCAAGAAAAAGTTCTATGCTTCTGAGCATGCGTCGACTTGATTCTGAGCATGCGTGGGTTTTTTATCCAATGGAGTTCCCCACAGACGATAGTAATTTGCTATCGTTTTTTTTCCATCGGATAAATTTAAAACATGTTCTATTTTTTAACTCCGATGGAAAAAAGACCGATGGGGCCCATACACGATCGGTTTGTCCGATGAAAAAAGTCCATTGGACTGTTTTCATTGGTAAAACCGATCGTGTGTACAGGGCTTAAGAGGAAACCCCTGTGTACATTACTATGAGTATCATCAGCATAGAACTATATGTTCTATCAGAACCTCTTGCAATTATTGAACAAATTAGGCAAACAAAAAAAATCTAAGAAGAAAAGGAGAAAAAAGGGAGTAGATCAAGGAAAGGAGTAGAAAAGGAAGGAAAGAAAGAAAGAAAGAAAGAGAGAGAGAGGAAAGAGAGGGCCAGCCAGAAATTCATTAAGTTACAGATAAGTATTGTATAAGTATTGTATCCTTGGATCCCATGTCGCATTAAATTTCTTAGTAGAGTTGTGAAGAATACAGGTAAGCCTATCATTAGCCATGATCCAGTTAAGTTTATTCTTCACTAATTCAAGAAGGATCATCGACTGCTTCCAATATTTAGCAATAGTTATTCTAGTTGCTAAAAGTGTATATGTAGTGAGTTTTATCAATTTTTTGGGGACATCATCAGTAGACTTTTTATGGATATTAGCCCCTGTTACTGAATATATCAAGTTCAATTTTCAAATCCAAAATCTGCCACTGCCACTGCCACCAAACATGATACATTGTACCCATCTGGCCACAACGCCTAAAGCAAGTGGGGGATGCAGATAGGTGCTAGGCTTGTGCAATTTGTTTCGTAACGAATCAAAATTCATCCGAATTTAGCAACTTTTGGACATTCGAAGCATTCGAATTTCCGAACAAAGCAATTACGAATAAAACCGGCATAATTCTTTATGAAAAAAGTTACGAATGTACGAATCCATTCGAAGCACAATAACACTCTGCTCTGCTCTCTGCTTCTCCCTCACCATGCTGAACTCCCTCTCAAAATGGTGTACAGGGGCGGAGGCTATAGCCGCATGTAAAAAACGAAAGTAAAATACGAGATTTCGAATCGTTACAAATAACCGCTATGTATTTAGAAAAGTAAAAATTCATTCGAAGCACATTAGGCATAATAGGCAGCGTCGTTGTGAGAGAGACACGGAAAATTCTGAATCAACGAACCCCAAAAAAGTTACGAAAGTAGGAGTTGTGTCCAGAATCAACGAAAAACAATGTACTCTACCGAAAGTACGAATTATAAATCAACTAAAAATAAGGCTTACATTAATACGAATCATTCCGATTCAACGAAAAATGACGCTTGCAAAAATACGAATTAGTCCGAACATGAAAAATCCCATCTAGCAAAATTACGAACGATTACGAATCAACAGGACCGAAAAGAAACTAACCGAAACTAAACAAATTTTTCCGTTTTGCACAAGTCTAATAGGTGCATGTTCACAACACTGGTCGGGACAAAATACCAATGTACAGTAGGTGTCTTTTATAGTTTGCTTCAATTAGTGTTGTGTTAATAGATACTTTGGATAAAGCATAGGCAATATCTTGCCAGTCAGACAATTCAAAAGTGGTATGTCCTGTACCCATTGAGTCATATAATGGAGCTTAGCAGTCGGGTCAGTAAGAGTGGCATATACCATAGATACTCGTTCCCGTAGAAGGCCTTTGGTTTGACAAGGTAATTCAGAATTTGTGAGTGTAAGGGGCCCTTCTAGCAAATTAAGTTTAGATTGTACAAAAGAGATAAGCTGATTGCACCGAAATATTTCACTAGAGGGCATCTGCAACGTATCCTTAAAACATTGCAATGAGTATGGTTGATCCCCGTTGAGGTAGTCACCTATCCTAAAAAGCCTCTTGTTAAGCCACCATAGGAATGACATCGGAGTCAGTCCGGGGGAGAACTGCAAACACATTTGGACATCTCTTGTATACCATCAAAAGAAGGAAGATCTGTCAAGTTATGAAAGCAAGTATATGTCACCTTGTTCATTGAATGAAGTCTGCTGAAGCCATGACTTGCAAGTATTTTCATTGTCAATTCCTTTATATTTCTCTGTTGCATTATCGTCTCTTTGTTCCTTTGTAATACCCTTTTTCTGCAAATTTTTTATTTTGCACAATTTGTTACCTTTTCGTTATTAAACCATATTTTGAAAAGTGTTAAAACTGTCTCTAAAGCCTTAGCACAAATCTAAAGAACCCCTGTCTCTTGAAGAGTGCTACTACATGATAAATCTCTTAATATACTGTACCTGTCTGTGGTGACTGTGTGTACAGACGTTTATTTTAAAATCACAATTCTTATTGCTAATCTTGTGAAAATGTCCTACTTTTCGATAAAAGTAGGCAGTGGCAGTTTAAAGGGTTAATTGTTTAGTTAACAAAACCTAGTAACAATCGCTCTCAGCCTGCTGGCACTGAGATTGTGGTCCTTCAAGCTGAAAAATCTTTGTGTAGTGTGAGGCGGAGAATGTCATTGTTGCATATCAGTGACAGCTCAGAGTGAGGTCGACCAGTCATTTGTCACAAGTTGATGAGAAGGGTAATGGTCTGACCCGCGTCCGTCACACCTCCATGCTTTCATCTCTTTTCAACATACTGGGTCGATCTCCTACCCAGGGTAGAATTCCATCATCCACCAAAATGATTGGGTTGTCTATAAACTCTACCTGCCTAGTCATCTGAAGTTGCCCCACTCTTTTTTATGTCCCCCGAACACTACTCATTATCAACAGGTTCTACCATTATTCATCTCATACTTCTATTGTAGGTAATGCTATGGGCTAGTGTGAAGTGAAACAAATCTTGGATTTCGAATACTCTGGAGGAAGCTACATTATCTGATTAACTGGTAAGACTACAGTCCAGAGGAAAGCTGTTGGATAACTTCTTGAATGCCTCTGCTCCCATCTGTTAAAAAAATTTCAGCACCACCAAATGCCTTCTCTCCCTTGGCCAGCAGCACCTCTGGACTTCTGCAACATTGTGGCTGTCTCCTGAAAGGTCATGCTTCTTCAAAGGATTAGCATCATGTCACGCAACACTTCCATTGATTCTGAGCTCCTTCCCCATGCGCTTTTTTCCAGCCTGCTTCTTTTTTGGACTAATGTCTATGTACCAATTATGGATCTCTCTTGATTTCGCTCCTCTGTCACCTTCCCCAATGCCTGGCCTGTATTCCAGTTCTTCTTTGTCTCCATAAGGTTCTGTGTCCTGTGCAGGAGTCCGCTGTCTTGCTTTCTTAGGGTCAGCACACAGCTAAACCCAAACTTTCATGAGGGGGTCCCTTGCAGGTGCAGGAGATGCAGGGGATGCAGAATGCAAGGATCTTCCCTGCAGCACTATTGTATTCTGACAGAGGGGACTCAGAATACACAGAGCAGAGGTGCTGCCACTGGCTGCATGAGTTGATCAAATGCTGGATTTCTAGTGTGACCGTTTGACAGAAGCTAGTTGTTAGACTCTGCTTCTGTTAAACAGAGTGGAGTGCACATGGACTGAAACTTGGCAGGTTCCTGCTAAGCTGGCCAACTTTTGGTATGTGTATAGCCAGCTTTAGACTTTTTACCCTGGGGGATTCCACGTGATCTGTTTACATGTGAATTCATTTCACTTACCTATGTGACACTTATTATTTCACAGGAAAAAAAAACAAAGATAGTAGAATAAATACAATTAAAAAAGGTAAAGTGACAGAACACAATCAAATACACACAAAATAAAAGAAAAGCATAAGTAGCGGGGTGTTCAATTTAGGGGAGTGTCTGAGTGGTAGTTAGGCTCAGACACACTATTGTTAGGGTTAATGGACCATTTCTGTGCCATGGGAGATAGTATTGGTGCATAGTTCCCTGGGGCCTACAGGTGGCGCTGTCGCCATAGGTCCGGGTTGAACCACAATACAAGGTTGTGCCTTTTCTTGTCCCCTCTCGGCAGCAGTACGGCGGGGTGGGGAACCTGCTGTGCCTGTCGGAAGAGGGTATAAAAAGGGGCTATAAAATAAACAAAGTAGCGCTACTGGGTGAACAAATGAATAAGTGGCTGCTAGCATCAGCAAATAGACAAATCGCAGAGTAATTAACAGAAAATAAAAAATGCAGCGCCAAGATACTATGTGAAAACACAGATATAAAGGTAAATCTGGGCTTATGATAATTGAACTAACTATTCAATGCAAAAGGAGGGAGTGACCCCAAAATATATATAAATACCAAGCAATTGTGAAAAATGCAAACTCATATATAAAAGTTCTATAAAGTGAAGTGGCTGACAGCCAAGTCCAATGAAATGCTCAGTAGATAAACTGAGAATAATTGCAGTCAATCAAAAAACGGTATATCCATGGCGACTTCAAATTCGTGTAGAATATATGTATACATAAAACTGCAACACCCGGGGACGTGATTCCAACACCAGAAATGGGGAAAAAGCAATGGATACTCTTACCCCTATGTGTGGACACACACACCAGCGGTGGTGGGTCAATCAGGCAAAGGTGTAGATGTGAAATCCTCAGGAACCGTCCTCACCAATCGATAGATGCAGGGACACCGAATCTCCGGCCGGATCTTTCCACGGTGGTGATATGAAGCGCCAAGGATAATAGTGCATCAAGGATTGTGGTAATGACCATAGAAAAAAAGAGGGAAGCTCCACATAGTGCAGGATCAGATGATAATTAAGAAAGACTTTGTTTATTGAAACAAAAAGTCACAAAACACACATGGGTGTATGAAAAACGAAATATAAAAAAAGGGAAACAGGCTTCCATGCAGAGGCTTGTACAAGCAAAGTTTGGAATCAAATAAAATAAAAAATAAAAAGCGTAGCTATAGGCAAGTCCATGTACCCGACATGTTTCGCATGAGAAATGCCCCAGTAGATGCCACGTTCAAGGTCAGTGGCAGTGGCCTCATAGGGCCGTGCCCTATTCACCTAGTCAGTGGCAGTGACTTTATTCACCTAGTCTGTGGCAGAGACCAACCTCACGGTCTGTGGCAGAGATCGTGCGCCAAAGCTGTTTGTGAAGCCTAAACAGTCAAAGAGTCTGATTCAAGTTTGTGCCTGGACCTCCTCCCACCTAAGCTGTTCTGTGTCTTGCTCCAACCTGTCTGCTGTTAAAGAGGCATATTTATTATCTGTGTGAAATAAATATAGAAGTTGGACTTTCAGTTGGTGTGGACAGTTACATTACTGGGGGAAACATAAGGACTTGCATCTACCTAAAGTGGAGGTGAGAATCTTCCTCAGGAGGATTCAACTCCAGCCGCAGGCAAGCTCGAAAACTAACACCGCTCAACCTCCTTACTCAGGAGGGTACGGGCTTGTGGTGCGGTGTGCCTCTCCTCTCCCTGCGAGGAGCCGAAACTAAAAGGTAGGTAGGGGGAGAGGTAAGGGCGCTACAAATAAATACAAAGAATACCTAATGAATTAGACCACGTGTCAAACACAAGGTCCATGGCCTGCTAGGTCAATTCATGTGGCCCTCGTACCCCTCAAGTAGCTGAGGACTGGAGTTGAGAAACACTGATCTAACATAGGTAGGTATATTGAACGTGTTGTGTATTGGTTGACCGTGTTGGTCAAGGATGGGCCTGGCGTTGTGCCAGGGTCATTCTTTTTCACTGTTTGTATGTCTGTTTTAAAAAAATACTTTAATAAAAAAAAGAAAGAAACACTGATCTAATGAACACCTATGCCATATTTGTGAGAACCTGATCATCATCCCCTGCAGAAAAACCCCTTATGGAGACCGTGATTCTAGGGATAGTTGGATGATTTTGGTCCAGTTACTGAGGATTCTAAAGCCTTCATTCAGTTTGTTGCCTGATAACACAAGCTTGTTTGACTCATAGAACATATGTTCTCTTAAGTTCAAACTATTTGGTAAGCCTTCATTTCATCTGTGGTGGTTCACCTCACTCTCAACATTTGTCAGGTGTTCACCGTTGGGATGCCAGCATGATGTTTTGAATTTTAAGTTCACGTTTCTTCACAGTGTCATTTGGTCTTGATACATAGTGGACTTTCAATTGCTATTTTTATGAACTCAAACTTTTTCTGTGTTTCTCCCTTTTTTTTTGCACTATATCATAATATTGGATTCACATTTATATTAGAGCACCATTATTTAGGGCTTCACATCCCATATCTAATCACATAGTCCGGTTGTCATTTCATTTTTGGACTTCGACATTCAGCGCTACACTATATACTTTTCCTAGTAGAATAAATACAATTAAAAAAGGTAAAGTGACAGAACACAATCAAAAAAAAAAAGAAAAAAAAAGAAAAGCAATAATACAAAGAATACCTAATGAATTAGACCACGTGTCAAACACAAGGCCCATGGCCAGCTAGGTCAATTCATGTGGCCCTCGTACCCCTCAAGTAGCTGTGACACCCACCTGGTCTTCACCCCACCCTGTCACAGCAGCAGAGAGGAGGACAGAACTTCTCCGCCAGATCCTGCACTTCTTAATGCAGCTGTAGAGAGGCTTGTATCTGCCCCCCCCCCTCAGCAGTTGGAAGCAGAGATTAGGACAGAACTTCTCCTACAGATCCTGTGCCTCTCTGTGCAGCCACAGCAACCCCCCCCCCACATCTCCGTCTCCCCTGGTCTCAGCATTAAGCAGACTCTGGTACTTCAGAGCGGCCTCCTTCCAGCCTGTGTATGCAGACCATCGACGGAAGTCCACAGTATAGTTCTCCACCAGCTGCCATCCCTGCTGTAGTAAATGCAGAGCGGCTTCGGCGGTGACAACACGCTGGGGATCTTCATAAAGCTGTGCCATAGCCTCAAATAATGTGTCTATAGTGTTAATAGCTGGATCTTTCTGCTCCAATAAACTTTGGGCCCATGTCTGGGGTTCATCGGACAACAAGGCAATGATGAATCCAATTTTAACACTTTCAATGGAAAAAGTCAGTGGTTGCAGGGCCAGATAAAGTAAGCAGGCATTCTTGAAGGATCTGAACCTTTTCTGATCTCCAGAGAACCGTTCAGGGGTTGGTACTCGTGGTTCTGGAGGTGGAACTATCATAGTAGGAGCGACATAGGATCGTTCTTGGGTAGGTGCTGTGGGACTGGTAAGAGATGGAATTGGGTCCGCAGAAGCAGGTGCCGCTGTCAAGTGTTGCAGCTGATCCTCCAACTGGGAATATCCTTCCTGTAATACTTGGACTGCTTGGGTAAGAACAGTGACCTGTTGGCACAGAGCCTCTACCGGGGACGCACCTCCGCCAGACATGGATGGATTGTACTCTCACGTTTCAGGTGTGAGGCCAGGTTGCTGAGAGGGCGCCCCCTTGCGGCTAAGTGCATTGCACCCATAGGAGTGATACAGGGAGTGCAGTGCCCAAAGAAGCACGGTTTGCCGGTACTGCTGTTGGATGAGCTGGTTAACAGAGAGCAGCTGGGGTGCGCTGGGTAAATTGTGTTGACAGCCATGCAAGGTGGTACCACAGGTATAGAACAGCAGGGTGAATCAGGAACAAGTCAGTAGCCAGGCCAGGGGTCATACACAGTAGAATCAGTCTGAGATAGGTACAGGAGCAAGCCAGGTCATACACTGAGGGCAGTAGATAACAGGGTAGTGAGCCGGTCCGGGATCAATCACGATGGAGCAGACAGGAACAGAGGTCAAGACGTGAGCCAGGGGTCAAGCCAGAGGTTCAGGATGAACGGGTACAGCAAGCCGGGTCGGTAGCAGGATATCCAAGAGATCAGTATACACAAGGCACAGGAGATACAGGGAGCTGAAGATAATCCAGCAATCTGCATGTGTCAGTGGCAGGTTTAAATAGGCCAAGGGGTGCCAACATCTGTTACGTCGTGTGCGCGCGTCTGCTTGCGCGCAGGTGCGCAGGGATTCATCTAGTGCATCCATGACGAGTACTGGCAGGATTGCCAAATTTCCGGCCATTTCCCTGAATAAAGCACTACCCACCTGACTACTTAACTAGAATATCACATTGTCTCTGGAACCCCCCTGAGTCCAATGGGCACAAACTTTAATGTGAACATTCTTGTTGGCTCGGTCACACCAAAGTTCAACAGGTACTTTCCTTGGTTTTGAGTATCACAAAGTTCCACAGTAAAGACAACAACTTGTTTTCCCTAGTCACTGATTTCAGGGGCTAAAGACTTGAACTGTAGTGTTGCAGACTTTCAAACAGGCAACACAAAGAACTTGAACATGACTCAGCCTTTTGCAGGAGACTGAGACTATTTTCCTCACACATGGAGGACAAGGCACACTGGCAATCCAGAGAAACAGGCCAGCATATCACTTTTTAGGGAACTTCTGCAACTGCTGGTATCAGAAGCACAATTCAGCAGCAAACAGTACAGCACGAGTGTCCCCACAGCAGGAATTTTCCATGTAAAGAATTAATTCCTGTGGAACCAATACAGCTAAACTGAGCAACACAGTTGTCTTCCATGCTGACTTGAGAACAAGAATGGCCTGTAGCATCACCAGTAGGGATGAGCTCGGTGTTAGAGTCGAACATACGTTCGACTCGAACATCAGCTGTTCGACCGTTCGGCGAACATCGAACGATTTGGGCCGTTCGCGCCAAATTCGAGTGACGCGAACGGCCCACAATACACTACGCCATCGCAGTGCAATCACGGCGCTGTGATTGGCCAGGCATGCACTGTGACCCTGCATGCTTGGCCAATCACAGCGCCGGCAGCTAGGAGAGCCATAATTGGCCACAGGCAGGTTGCCTGTGGCCAATTATAGCTCAGGGGGTTTAGCACACGCCCCACACTATAAAAGGCCACCAGCGCGGCAGCCTTGTGTAGTGTGTTCCGGCACAGGGAAAGAGAAGGATAGGCAGGGACAGTGTTGATATTCTTTGTGCTGTTCTTGTGTGCAGGGAGAGAGAAGGATAGGCAGGGAGAGTGTCAGTGTCATATTCTTTGCTAAACCTTGTGTGCAGGGAGAGAGAAGGATAGGCAGGGGACAGTGTCAGTGTCATATTCTTTGCTAAACCTTGTGTGCAGGGAGAGAGAAGGATAGGCAGGGGACAGTGTCAGTGTCATATTCTTTACTAAACCTTGTGTGCAGGGAGAGAGAAGGATAGGCAGGGAGAGTGTCAGTGTCATATACTTTGATAAACCTTGTGTGCAGGGAGAGAGAAGGATAGGCAGGGGACAGTGTCAGTGTCATTGTTGCTAAGCCTCCTGCACATTATACACCTGAAGTTAGCCCGTATTGCTGTGTTTTCCTGGAGTGTTACACCAACAGGCATTTGCAGCACTTACAGCGGGCGGAGTGTGCCTCCTGCACATTATACACCTGAAGTTAGCCCGTATTGCTGTGTTTTCCTGGTGTGTTACACCAACAGGCATTTGCAGCACTTACAGCGGGCGGAGTGTGCCTCCTGATCATATTACACCTGAAGTTAGCCCGTATTGCTGTGTTTTCCTGGTGTGTTACACCAACAGGCATTTGCAGCACTTACAGCGGGGGGAGTGTGCCTCCTGCACATTATACACCTGAAGTTAGCCTGTATTGCTGTGTTTTCCTGGTGTGTTACACCAACAGGCATTTGCAGCACTTACAGCGGGCGGAGTGTGCCTCCTGATCATATTACACCTGAAGTTAGCCCGTATTGCTGTGTTTTCCTGGTGTGTTACACCAACAGGCATTTGCAGCACTTACAGCGGGCGGAGTGTGCCTCCTGCACATTATACACCTGAAGTTAGCCTGTATTGCTGTGTTTTCCTGGTGTGTTACACCAACAGGCATTTGCAGCACTTACAGTGGGCGGAGTGTGTCTCCTGATCATATTAAACCTGAAATTAGCCTGTATTGCTGTGTTTTCCTGGTGTGTTACACCAACAGGCATTTGCAGCACTTACAGCGGGCGGAGTGTGCCTCCTAATCATATTACACCTGAAGTTAGCCCGTATTGCTGTGTTTTCCTGGTGTGTTACACCAACAGGCATTTGCAGCACTTACAGCGGGGG
This sequence comes from Rana muscosa, assembly GCA_029206835.1. Lineage (NCBI taxonomy): Eukaryota > Metazoa > Chordata > Amphibia > Anura > Ranidae > Rana > Rana muscosa. Next base: position 495,987,566 of record CM055116.1, on the reverse strand, counting down.
GAGTGTGCCTCCTGCACATTATACACCTGAAGTTAGCCTGTATTGCTGTGTTTTCCTGGTGTGTTACACCAACAGGCATTTGCAGCACTTACAGTGGGCGGAGTGTGCCTCCTGATCATATTACACCTGAAGTTAGCCCGTATTGCTGTGTTTTCCTGGTGTGTTACACCAACAGGCATTTGCAGCACTTACAGCGGGCGGAGTGTGCCTCCTGCACATTATACACCTGAAGTTAGCCTGTATTGCTGTGTTTTCCTGGTGTGTTACACCAAGAGGCATTTGCAGCACTTACAGCAGGCGTAGTGTGATTCCTGCAAAATATACTCCTGAAGCTAGGCCTTATTGCTGGTTTTCCCATCTCCCTGCAGGCCATTAGAATGTCTGGAAGGCAAACAAGGAGAGGCAGACAGTCAGGAGCCAATAAAAGAGGGCAAGAAGGCTCTGTGTCTAGAGACAACAGTGCTGGTCGTGGACGCGGTGCATCGCCATCAGCACGTGGCCATGGGACACGCTTGTCCTTCTTTTCGGCAGCTGGACGTGTTGAGCCGCATCATGCCGAAGACTTGGTAGAGTGGATGACCAAGCCCTCCTCATCCTCCTCATCCTCTCTCACCCAGGCTCAGGGTACTGGCAAAGCAGCTGCCAAAGCGTCCTCTTCCCTGGTATCAATGTCATCATCAGTCACTCCTTCCCTAGACCAACCATGTCCTCCTGAGGAGTCCCCCGAACTGTTTGAGCACAGTGTTGTGTACATGCCCCAGGAGGATGTCCAGCGTTTCGAAGGGTCTGATGATGATACCCAGCTAGAGGAAGGCAGTAGCGTGAGAGCAGAGAGAGGGGATGCTCAAGAAGGACACCAATCTGGCAGTCATGTTCCAGCAGCTGCAGCATACTGCCAGATTGGCTCCAGTGATGAGGAGGGAGGGGATGATGAGGTCCCTGACTCCACGTGGGTGCCTAATAGGAGAGAGGAGGAGGAGGATGAGGAGGAGGCACATCTCCAATGAGGCAGGATGCCCTCGGGGGGCCAGCGTAAGGGCAGCACACCGACGGAATCACACCGCAGAGCTCCGCCTGTGCAGGGCGCTGCCTCTGCCCGTTATTCAAAAAGTTCTTTGGTGTGGGCCTTTTTTGAGTCGAGTGCATCAGATCGCACAGCTGCTGTTTGCAACATATGTCTCAAGCGTATATCGCGTGGCCAAAACATCACCCGCTTGGGCACCACATGCTTGACCAGACATATGTTGATCTGCCATGCAGCTCGTTGGCAAGCCTACCTTAAAGACCCACACCAAAGAACAAAGCGGACCTCTCCTTGCACCGCATCAGCTGGGATCTCCAACCCCACTATACCTTCAGTCCTCTCTGAAACCTGCACTGAGAGGAATGAAGGTGTAGAATTAGGTGTGTCACAGCCAAGTACTTGCGGGCACTCTGCTAGCAGTACACCGACGTCCCATTCTAGCAGGCAAATTTCCCTGCCCCAGCTGCTGGACCGTCGAAAGAAGTTCACTCCCAGTCATCCACATGCCCAGCGGTTGAATGCTAGCTTGGCTAAATTGCTAGCGCTTCAACTGCTGCCTTTTCAGCTGGTAGACTCAGCCCCCTTCCGTGAGTTTGTGCAATGTGCGGTTCCTTAGTGGCAGGTTCCCAAACGCCACTTTTTCTCACGGAAGGCGATTCCGGCTCTCTACCGGCATGTGGAAGGCAATGTCTTGGCCTCGCTGGACAGGGCAGTCAGCAGTAAGGTGCATATTACCGCTGACTCGTGGTCCAGCAGGCATAGACAGGGACGTTACCTTTCTTTCACGGCCCATTGGGTCACTCTTTTGGCAGCTGGGAAGGATGCAGGACAAGGTGCAGTAGTGTTGGAGGTTGTTCCACTGCCACGCCTCCAAAATGCTACTACTGGTTGTGACACACCTCTCTCCTCCACCCCCTCCTCTTCTTCTTCCTCCATGGCCTCTTCCTGTGCTTTGTCCTCGGAACCAGCGGTGCTCCGTAGGCGTTCAAGGGGCTACGCAAGTACGCAGGCAAAAAGATGCCATGCCGTGCTTGCGCTGGTGTGTTTGGGGGACAGGAGCCACACTGGGGCAGAGATTCTGTCTGCTCTCCAGGGGCAGGCCAAGAGGTGGTTGACGCCACGCCAGCTTAAGCCAGGAATGGTGGTTTGCGACAATGGCACCAACCTCCTCTCCGCTCTCCGACAGGGACAACTGACCCATGTGCCCTGTGTGTCTCACGTCCTTAACCTGGTGGTGCAGCGGTTCTTGGGCAGGTACCCGGGCTTACAGGATGTCCTGAGGCAGGCCAGGAAAGTCTGTGTGCATTTCCGCAGATCTTATAATGCCAGTGCTCGCCTGGCTGAGCTGCAAAAGGAGTTGAACCTGCCCAAGAACCGCCTTATATGTGACATGCCCACCAGGTGGAACTCAACGTTGGCCATGCTGCAGCGGCTGCACACGCAGCAGAGGGCCATCAATGAGTACCTGTGCGACTACGGCACCAGGACAGGGTCAGGGGAGCTCGGTTTTTTTTCACTACGCCAGTGGGGCATGATCAGGGAAGCATGCACTGTCCTGGCACCATTTGAGGAGGTCACGAGGATGGTGAGCAGTGACAGTGCATGCATCAGTGACACTGTACCTCTTGTCCACCTGTTGGAACATACGCTGCGTGGAATAATGGACAGGGCACTTGAGGCAGAACAAAGGCAGGAAGAGGAGGACTTCCTTGCCTCTCAAGGCCCCCTTTACCCAGACAGTGTTCCTTCTGCCCCACCCATCGCACAGGAAGAGGAGGAGGAGGAGGAGGAGGATTGTGTCAGCATGGAGGTGGAGCCTGGCACTCAGCATCATCAGCAGCAGTCTTTTAGGGATGATTTACAGTCCCAAGAAACCAGTGGACTTGTACGTGGCTGGGAGGAGGTGGCTGCGGATCATGTCGTCCTTAGTGACCCAGAGGACTCCGGACCGAATGCCTCAGCTAACCTACGCTGCATGGCCTCCCTGATCCTGCAAAGTCTGCGGAAGGATCCTCGTATTCTTCGGATCAAGGAGAGGGACCATTACTGGCTGGCCACTCTCCTTGATCCACGGTACAAGGGTAAGATTGCGGACCTTATCTTACCGTCGCAGAGGGAGCAGAGGATGAGACAACTCCGGGAGGCCTTGCAGAAAGGTCTGTGCAACGCGTTCCCAGAGACTGGGAGGTTACAAACTCCTGGTCCTGGACAACGAGTTGCTGAGGCTTCGGTCAGTCAAAGAAGGAGCGGTGGGGAAGGTGGCCGTCTGACCGATGCGTTCAGACAATTCTTTAGTCCGCAGCCCCAAGGTATGATCGGTTCCAGCAACCATCGCCAGCGTCTGATATACATGGTGCAGGAATACCTAGGGGCAAGGTCAGACTTGGACACCTTCCCCACCGAAAATCCTCTGGCTTACTGGGTCTTGAGGATGGATCACTGGCCAGAGCTTGCACAGTATGCAATTGAGCTACTGGCCTGTCCTGCATCCAGCGTTCTTTCAGAACACACATTCAGTGCTGCTGGAGGATTTGTCACGGATCACAGGGTGCGCCTGTCCACCGACTCGGTTGATCGACTGACCTTCATAAAGATGAACTAGTCTTGGATCACCACCAGCTACCAAACACCTGAAGCTGATATAACAGACTAATTTATTTTCAAATGTCACATCCCTTCAAGACTGATGCTGATGCTGAGAGACTGTCCTGTTATGTTGACTGACTATCCTCCTCCTCCTCAATGATCCGATTGATGATGATAGCTTGGAAGAACATTTTTGTTTCTGGGTGCCACCACCAGTGGCTAAGGCCCAATTTTTCAGCCCCTGTTTAACAGGGGCATGTAATTACAATTTTTTATGCAATGCTTTGCAGCAGGGCTCATTCCTGCACTCCAACTAGAGTATCTGGGAGAGGTTGTAGTGTTGTGGCACCAGCACCAGTGGCTGAGGCCCAATTTTTCAGCCCCTGTTTAACAGGGGCGTGTAATTACAATTTTTGATGCAATACTTTGCAACAGGGCTCATTGCTGTGCTCCAAGTACAGTATCTGTGAGGGGTTGCAGTGTTGTGGCACCAGTGCCTAAGGCCCAATTTTTCTGCCCCTGTTTAACAGGGGCATGTAATTACAATTCTTGATCTAATAATTCACAGCAGGGCCCATTCCTGCGCCCACCAAGAGTAACTGTGAGGCCTTACAGTGTTGTGTCAACACCACCACCACCACCACCAAAGGCCCAATTTTTCAGCCCCTGTTCAACAGGGGCATGCAATTACAATTCTTGATCTAATAATTCACAGCAGGGCCCATTCATGCGCCCACCAAGAGTAACTGTGAGGGCTCACAGTGTTGTGGCAACACCAACATGTAAGGGGCAAATTTCAGCTGAGTATATACGGCAGGCCCCTACTTTCAAACATCCAACCTACAAACGACTCCTCCTTGCAAACGGAAGGATACAACAGGAAGTGAGAGGAAATCTACCCCTAGGAAGGCAAATTCTCTCCTGTAAGAGTTAATATGGGAAAAAAAGTGTCTCCTCTCCACTGATGCTTTATCACCAATTCTTGTTTCAATAAAAACCCCAAATTTTCAAAAAACATTTGTCATTAGGACGGAAAGTGAGGTGAACTGTTCTGAACAGGTGCACACTGCACAGACAGCAAAACAAATGTTACAGGGGTGATAACCCTTCCCTATGTTTTCCAAAAAACTTAAAACTAGATTTTTTGGCTGGAGCTACACTTAAACAATGTACCTGTTCAAAATTACAAACAGATTCTACATAAGAACAAACCTACAGTCCCTGTCTTGTATGCACCGCCTGTATACGGCTGTTCAGAGTATATAGGGCCTTTTTTATTTTGTGTGCGGGGTTCCCCTTAATATCCATAAAAGACCCAAAGGGGGGTAATGGGCTGGGGTAGGGGGGGAGGTGATGGGGTAGCTATGCCATTTTTCTTAAAGATTTTCATCCATATTACCGGGACCAGACATTACATTAAAGCCGCAAGCAGTTTTAAATGGCTTTTTTTCCTTTAGAAATGTAATTTTGTGCAGGGACAGTTCTAAACACGGGAAACACGTGGCACTTCACAGGCATACTTTAGACACCCCCCAGGTACGATATTTAAAGGAATACTTGACTTTTTTTTTTTCACTTTATGCATCATTAAAATGACTGCTCCCGAAAAACGTCCGTTTTTAAAACTTCTTTTTGCATTGATACATGTCCCCTGGTGCAGAACCCGGGTTCCCAAACCCTTTTTAGGACAATAACATGCATAATAGTCGTTATAATTAGCACTTTCGATTTCGAACGTTCGCATCCATTGTATTTAATAGGGTTCTAAAGTTCGTGCGAACTTTCGGTCCGTTCGCGGGTTCTGGTGCGAACCGAACCCGGGGGTTTTCGGCTCATCACTAATCACCAGTAGTAACGGGGACCAGGTAGTTGAATTGTAACCAAAGAATTTATACACCAGAATTTGATTTAGAGTGTTGCCAACATCCCGTGTGTTCTGGAACAATAGGAAATGTCCCCCTAACTAGGGGTTGGGACTTTAAGGGCAACAAATATGACAAGTATATGAGTACAAAAATGTATTAAATAATTAATTTTAAGAAGCCAAATGAATGGCAGAGTGAAACAGCTGAATGTGCATTTAAACAAACAGGTAGAAACAACAACAAGATTCGTTCTTTCCAAATAGGGGTGGTTGTCCGACGCGTTTCAGGGATTGTACCCTTTCCTCAGGGACGAACCTCAATTGGAGAATAAAATATCTATAAAATATACAAAAAATATATGATCGGTAAAATGCATACAGAGGAAGAATGAGCATCGTTAAGAAAGAAAAGAGCAAACAGATGGTACAAAAAGCATGCAGGATCATGCCACACAATAGAAAATCTTTCCACATTGATTGAAAATTCTAACCTGATGGGACTGCCAGTTGCAATTTTGATGGATCAGCAAAATACTAGAGGTGCCGAGACACCTATGGATATCTTGATAATTTACATAAGGTTTAATGAAAACACTTGTAAGATGAAGATAAAATAACCAAATAACAAATGAAAATATAAAAAGTGAGAGACTGCTAGGAGTGCTGCAACAGGAGATTAGGTTTGCACCTCACCACTGTCCACGGATGGTCAAGATTTTTGAAAGAAGAAACAGGGTTTGTCAAAAAAGGTTCTATGGAGAAAAAAACATACATATAACCTTTTAAAAAAAAATTCATTTCATTTTTGGACTTCGACATTCAGCGCTACACTATATACTTTTCCTAGTAGAATAAATACAATTAAAAAAGGTAAAGTGACAGAACACAATCAAAAAAAAAAAGAAAAAAAAAGAAAAGCAATAATATAAAGAATACCTAATGAATTAGACCACGTGTCAAACACAAGGCCCATGGCCAGCTAGGTCAATTCATGTGGCCCTCGTACCCCTCAAGTAGCTGTGACACCCACCTGGTCTTCACCCCACCCTGTCACAGCAGCAGAGAGGAGGACAGAACTTCTCCGCCAGATCCTGCACTTCTTAATGCAGCTGTAGAGAGGCTTGTATCTGCCCCCCCCCCCTCAGCAGTTGGAAGCAGAGATTAGGACAGAACTTCTCCTACAGATCCTGTGCCTCTCTGTGCAGCCACAGCAACCCCCCCCCCCCCACATCTCTGTCTCCCCTGGTCTCAGCATTAAGCAGACTCTGGTACTTCAGAGCGGCCTCATTCCAGCCTGTGTATGCAGACCATCGACGGAAGTCCATAGTATAGTTCTCCACCGGCTGCCATCCCTGCTGTAGTAAATGCAGAGCGGCTTCGGCGGTGACAACACGCTGGGGATCTTCATAAAGCTGTGCCATAGCCTCAAATAACGTGTCTATAGTGTTAATAGCTGGATCTTTCTGCTCCAATAAACTTTGGGCCCATGTCTGGGGTTCATCGGACAGCAAGGCAATGATGAATCCAATTTTAACACTTTCAATGGAAAAAGTCAGTGGTTGCAGGGCCAGATAAAGTAAGCAGGCATTCTTGAAGGATCTGAACCTTTTCTGATCTCCAGAGAACCGTTCAGGGGTTGGTACTCGTGGTTCTGGAGGTGGAACTATCATAGTAGGAGCGACATAGGATCGTTCTTGGGTAGGTGCTGTGGGACTGGTAAGAGATGGAATTGGGTCCGCAGAAGCAGGTGCCGCTGTCAAGTGTTGCAGCTGATCCTCCAACTGGGAATATCCTTCCTGTAATACTTGGACTGCTTGGGTAAGAACAGTGACCTGTTGGCACAGAGCCTCTACCGGGGACGCACCTCCGCCAGACATGGATGGATTGTACTCTCACGTTTCAGGTGTGAGGCCAGGTTGCTGAGAGGGCGCCCCCTTGCGGCTAAGTGCATTGCACCCATAGGAGTGATACAGGGAGTGCAGTGCCCAAAGAAGCACGGTTTGCCGGTACTGCTGTTGGATGAGCTGGTTAACAGAGAGCAGCTGGGGTGCGCTGGGTAAATTGTGTTGACAGCCGTGCAAGGTGGTACCACAGGTATAGAACAGCAGGGTGAATCAGGAACAAGTCAGTAGCCAGGCCAGGGGTCATACACAGTAGAATCAGTCTGAGATAGGTACAGGAGCAAGCCAGGTCATACACTGAGGGCAGTAGATAACAGGGTAGTGAGCCGGTCCGGGATCAATCACGATGGAGCAGACAGGAACAGAGGTCAAGACGTGAGCCAGGGGTCAAGCCAGAGGTTCAGGATAAACGGGTACAGCAAGCCGGGTCGGTAGCAGGATATCCAAGAGATCAGTATACACAAGGCACAGGAGATACAGGGAGCTGAAGATAATCCAGCAATCTGCATGTGTCAGTGGCAGGTTTAAATAGGCCAAGGGGTGCCAACATCTGTTACGTCGTGTGCGCGCGTCTGCTTGCGCGCAGGTGCGCAGGGATTCATCTAGTGCATCCATGACGAGTACTGGCAGGATTGCCAAATTTCCGGCCATTTCCCTGAATAAAGCACTACCCACCTGACTACTTAACTAGAATATCACATTGTCTCTGGAACCCCCCTGAGTCCAATGGGCACAAACTTTAATGTGAACATTCTTGTTGGCTCAGTCACACCAAAGTTCAACAGGTACTTTCCTTGGTTTTGAGTATCACAAAGTTCCACAGTAAAGACAACAACTTGTTTTCCCTAGTCACTGATTTCAGGGGCTAAAGACTTGAACTGTAGTGTTGCAGACTTTCAAACAGGCAACACAAAGAACTTGAACATGACTCAGCCTTTTGCAGGAGACTGAGACTATTTTCTTCACACATGGAGGACAAGGCACACTGGCAATCCAGAGAAACAGGCCAGCATATCACTTTTTAGGGAACTTCTGCAACTGCTGGTATCAGAAGCACAATTCAGCAGCAAACAGTACAGCACGAGTGTCCCCACAGCAGGAATTTTCCATGTAAAGAATTAATTCCTGTGGAACCAATACAGCTAAACTGAGCAACACAGTTGTCTTCCATGCTGACTTGAGAACAAGAATGGCCTGTAGCATCACCAGTAGGGATGAGCTCGGTGTTCGAGTCGAACATACGTTCGACTCGAACATCGGCTGTTCGACCGTTCGGCGAACATCGAACGATTTGGGCCGTTCACGCCAAATTCGAGTGACGCGAACGGCCCACAATACACTACGCCATCGCAGTGCAATCACGGCGCTGTGATTGGCCAGGCATGCACTGTGACCCTGCATGCTTGGCCAATCACAGCGCCGGCAGCTAGGAGAGCCATAATTGGCCACAGGCAGGTTGCCTGTGGCCAATTATAGCTCAGGGGGTTTAGCACACGCCCCACACTATAAAAGGCCACCAGCGCAGCGGCCTTGTGTAGTGTGTTCCGGCACAGGGAAAGAGAAGGATAGGCAGGGACAGTGTTGATATTCTTTGTGCTATTCTTGTGTGCAGGGAGAGAGAAGGATAGGCAGGGAGAGTGTCAGTGTCATATTCTTTGCTAAACCTTGTGTGCAGGGAGAGAGAAGGATAGGCAGGGGACACTGTCAGTGTCATATTCTTTGCTAAACCTTGTGTGCAGGGAGAGAGAAGGATAGGCAGGGGACAGTGTCAGTGTCATATTCTTTACTAAACCTTGTGTGCAGGGAGAGAGAAGGATAGGCAGGGAGAGTGTCAGTGTCATATTCTTTGATAAACCTTGTGTGCAGGGAGAGAGAAGGATGGGCAGGGGACAGTGTCAGTGTCATTGTTGCTAAGCCTCCTGCACATTATACACCTGAAGTTAGCCCGTATTGCTGTGTTTTCCTGGAGTGTTACACCAACAGGCATTTGCAGCACTTACAGCGGGCGGAGTGTGCCTCCTGCACATTATACACCTGAAGTTAGCCCGTATTGCTGTGTTTTCCTGGTGTGTTACACCAACAGGCATTTGCAGCACTTACAGCGGGCGGAGTGTGCCTCCTGATCATATTACACCTGAAGTTAGCCCGTATTGCTGTGTTTTCCTGGTGTGTTACACCAACAGGCATTTGCAGCACTTACAGCGGGGGGAGTGTGCCTCCTGCACATTATACACCTGAAGTTAGCCTGTATTGCTGTGTTTTCCTGGTGTGTTACACCAACAGGCATTTGCAGCACTTACAGCGGGCGGAGTGTGCCTCCTGATCATATTACACCTGAAGTTAGCCCGTATTGCTGTGTTTTCCTGGTGTGTTACACCAACAGGCATTTGCAGCACTTACAGCGGGCGGAGTGTGCCTCCTGCACATTATACACCTGAAGTTAGCCTGTATTGCTGTGTTTTCCTGGTGTGTTACACCAACAGGCATTTGCAGCACTTACAGCGGGCGGAGTGTGTCTCCTGATCATATTACACCTGAAGTTAGCCCGTATTGCTGTATTTTCCTGGTGTGTTACACCAACAGGCATTTGCAGCACTTACAGCGGGCGGAGTGTGCCTCCTGCACATTATACACCTGAAGTTAGCCTGTATTGCTGTGTTTTCCTGGTGTGTTACACCAACAGGCATTTGCAGCACTTACAGCAGGCGTAGTGTGATTCCTGCAAAATATACTCCTGGAGCTAGGCCTTATTGCTGGTTTTCCCATCTCCCTGCAGGCCATTAGAATGTCTGGAAGGCAAACAAGGAGAGGCAGACAGTCAGGAGCCAATAAAAGAGGGCAAGCAGGCTCTGTGTCTAGAGACAACAGTGCTGGTCGTGGACAACGCCATCAGCACGTGGCCATGGGACACGCTTGTCCTTCTTTTCGGCAGCTGGACGTGTTGAGCCGCATCATGCCGAAGACTTGGTAGAGTGGATGACCAAGCCCTCCTCATCCTCCTCATCCTCTCTCACCCAGGCTCAGGGTACTGGCAAAGCAGCTGCCAAAGCGTCCTCTTCCCTGGTATCAATGTCATCATCAGTCACTCCTTCCCTAGACCAACCATGTCCTCCTGAGGAGTCCCCCGAACTGTTTGAGCACAGTGTTGGGTACATGCCCCAGGAGGATGTCCAGCGTTTTGAAGGGTCTGATGATGATACCCAGCTAGAGGAAGGCAGTAGCGTGAGAGCAGAGAGAGGGGATGCTCAAGAAGGACACCAATCTGGCAGTCATGTTCCAGCAGCTGCAGCATACTGCCAGATTGGCTCCAGTGATGAGGAGGGAGGGGATGATGAGGTCACTGACTCCACGTGGGTGCCTAATAGGAGAGAGGAGGAGGAGGATGAGGAGGAGGCACATCTCCAATGAGGCAGGATGCCCTCGGGGAGCCAGCGTAAGGGCAGCACACCGACGGAATCACACCGCAGAGCTCCGCCTGTGCAGGGCGCTGCCTCTGCCCGTTATTCAAAAAGTTCTTTGGTGTGGGCCTTTTTTGAGTCGAGTGCATCAGATCGCACAGCTGCTGTTTGCAACATATGTCTCAAGCGTACATCGCGTGGCCAAAACATCACCCGCTTGGGCACCACATGCTTGACCAGACATATGTTGACCTGCCATGCAGCTCGTTGGCAAGCCTACCTTAAAGACCCACACCAAAGAACAAAGCGGACCTCTCCTTGCACCGCATCAGCTGGGATCTCCAACCCCACTATACCTTCAGTCCTCTCTGAAACCTGCACTGAGAGGAATGAAGGTGTAGAATTAGGTGTGTCACAGCCAAGTACTTGCGGGCACTCTGCTAGCAGTACACCGACGTCCCATTCTAGCAGGCAAATTTCCCTGCCCCAGCTGCTGGACCATCGAAAGAAGTTCACTCCCAGTCATCCACATGCCCAGCGGTTGAATGCTAGCTTGGCTAAATTGCTAGCGCTTCAACTGCTGCCTTTTCAGTTGGTAGACTCAGCCCCCTTCCGTGAGTTTGTGCAATGTGCGGTTCCTTAGTGGCAGGTTCCCAAACGCCACTTTATCTCACGGAAGGCGATTCCGGCTCTCTACCGGCATGTGGAAGGCAATGTCTTGGCCTCGCTGGACAGGGCAGTCAGCAGTAAGGTGCATATTACCGCTGACTCGTGGTCCAGCAGGCATAGACAGGGACGTTACCTTTCTTTCACGGCCCATTGGGTCACTCTTTTGGCAGCTGGGAAGGATGCAGGACAAGGTGCAGTAGTGTTGGAGGTTGTTCCACTGCCACGCCTCCAAAATGCTACTACTGGTTGTGACACACCTCTCTCCTCCACCCCCTCCTCTTCTTCTTCCTCCATGGCCTCTTCCTGTGCTTTGTCCTCGGAACCAGCGGTGCTCCGTAGGCGTTCAAGGGGCTACGCAAGTACGCAGGCAAAAAGATGCCATGCCGTGCTTGCGCTGGTGTGTTTGGGGGACAGGAGCCACACTGGGGCAGAGATTCTGTCTGCTCTCCAGGGGCAGGCCAAGAGGTGGTTGACGCCACGCCAGCTTAAGCCAGGAATGGTGGTTTGCGACAATGGCACCAACCTCCTCTCCGCTCTCCGACAGGGACAACTGACCCATGTGCCCTGTGTGTCTCACGTCCTTAACCTGGTGGTGCAGCGGTTCTTGGGCAGGTACCCGGGCTTACAGGATGTCCTGAGGCAGGCCAGGAAAGTCTGTGTGCATTTCCGCAGATCTTATAATGCCAGTGCTCGCCTGGCTGAGCTGCAAAAGGAGTTGAACCTGCCCAAGAACCGCCTTATATGTGACATGCCCACCAGGTGGAACTCAACGTTGGCCATGCTGCAGCGGCTGCACACGCAGCAGAGGGCCATCAATGAGTACCTGTGCGACTACGGCACCAGGACAGGGTCAGGGGAGCTCGGCTTTTATTCACTACGCCAGTGGGGCATGATCAGGGAAGCATGCACTGTCCTGGCACCATTTGAGGAGGTCACGAGGATGGTGAGCAGTGACAGTGCATGCATCAGTGACACTGTACCTCTTGTCCACCTGTTGGAACATACGCTGCGTGGAATAATGGACAGGGCACTTGAGGCAGAACAAAGGCAGGAAGAGGAGGACTTCCTTGCCTCTCAAGGCCCCCTTTACCCAGACAGTGTTCCTTCTGCCCCACCCATCGCACAGGAAGAGGAGGAGGAGGAGGATTGTGTCAGCATGGAGGTGGAGCCTGGCACTCAGCATCATCAGCAGCAGTCTTTTAGGGATGATTTACAGTCCCAAGAAACCAGTGGACTTGTACGTGGCTGGGAGGAGGTGGCTGCGGATCATGTCGTCCTTAGTGACCCAGAGGACTCCGGACCGAATGCCTCAGCTAACCTACGCTGCATGGCCTCCCTGATCCTGCAAAGTCTGCGGAAGGATCCTCGTATTCTTCGGATCAAGGAGAGGGACCATTACTGGCTGGCCACTCTCCTTGATCCACGGTACAAGGGTAAGATTGCGGACCTTATCTTACCGTCGCAGAGGGAGCAGAGGATGAGACAACTCCGGGAGGCCTTGCAGAAAGGTCTGTGCAACGCGTTCCCAGAGACTGGGAGGTTACAAACTCCTGGTCCTGGACAACGAGTTGCTGAGGCTTCGGTCAGTCAAAGAAGGAGCGGTGGGGAAGGTGGCCGTCTGACCGATGCGTTCAGACAATTCTTTAGTCCGCAGCCCCAAGGTATGATCGGTTCCAGCAACCATCGCCAGCGTCTGATATACATGGTGCAGGAATACCTAGGGGCAAGGTCAGACTTGGACACCTTCCCCACCGAAAATCCTCTGGCTTACTGGGTCTTGAGGATGGATCACTGGCCAGAGCTTGCACAGTATGCAATTGAGCTACTGGCCTGTCCTGCATCCAGCGTTCTTTCAGAACACACATTCAGTGCTGCTGGAGGATTTGTCACGGATCACAGGGTGCGCCTGTCCACCGACTCGGTTGATCGACTGACCTTCATAAAGATGAACCAGTCTTGGATCACCACCAGCTACCAAACACCTGAAGCTGATATAACAGACTAATTTATTTTCAAATGTCACATCCCTTCAAGACTGATGCTGATGCTGAGAGACTGTCCTGTTATGTTGACTGACTATCCTCCTCCTCCTCAATGATCCGATTGATGATGATAGCTTGGAAGAACATTTTTGTTTCTGGGTGCCACCACCAGTGGCTAAGGCCCAATTTTTCAGCCCCTGTTTAACAGGGGCATGTAATTACAATTTTTTTATGCAATGCTTTGCAGCAGGGCTCATTCCTGCACTCCAACTAGAGTATCTGGGAGAGGTTGTAGTGTTGTGGCACCAGCACCAGTGGCTGAGGCCCAATTTTTCAGCCCCTGTTTAACAGGGGCGTGTAATTACAATTTTTGATGCAATACTTTGCAACAGGGCTCATTGCTGTGCTCCAAGTACAGTATCTGTGAGGGGTTGCAGTGTTGTGGCACCAGTGCCTAAGGCCCAATTTTTCTGCCCCTGTTTAACAGGGGCATGTAATTACAATTCTTGATCTAATAATTCACAGCAGGGCCCATTCCTGCGCCCACCAAGAGTAACTGTGAGGCCTTACAGTGTTGTGTCAACACCACCACCACCACCACCAAAGGCCCAATTTTTCAGCCCCTGTTCAACAGGGGCATGCAATTACAATTCTTGATCTAATAATTCACAGCAGGGCCCATTCATGCGCCCACCAAGAGTAACTGTGAGGGCTCACAGTGTTGTGGCAACACCAACATGTAAGGGGCAAATTTCAGCTGAGTATATACGGCAGGCCCCTACTTTCAAACATCCAACCTACAAACGACTCCTCCTTGCAAACGGAAGGATACAACAGGAAGTGAGAGGAAATCTACCCCTAGGAAGGCAAATTCTCTCCTGTAAGAGTTAATATGGGAAAAAAAGTGTCTCCTCTCCACTGATGCTTTATCACCAATTCTTGTTTCAATAAAAACCCCAAATTTTCAAAAAACATTTGTCATTAGGACGGAAAGTGAGGTGAACTGTTCTGAACAGGTGCACACTGCACAGACAGCAAAACAAATGTTACAGGGGTGATAACCCTTCCCTATGTTTTCCCAAAAACTTAAAACTAGATTTTTTGGCTGGAGCTACACTTAAACAATGTACCTGTTCAAAATTACAAACAGATTCTACATAAGAACAAACCTACAGTCCCTGTCTTGTATGCACCGCCTGTATACGGCTGTTCAGAGTATATAGGGCCTTTTTTATTTTGTGTGCGGGGTTCCCCTTAATATCCATACAAGACCCAAAGGGGGGTAATGGGCTGGGGTAGGGGGGAGGTGATGGGGTAGCTATGCCATTTTTCTTAAAGATTTTCATCCATATTACCGGGACCAGACATTACATTAAAGCCGCAAGCAGTTTTAAATGGCTTTTTTTCCTTTAGAAATGTAATTTTGTGCAGGGACAGTTCTAAACACGGGAAACACGTGGCACTTCACAGGCATACTTTAGACACCCCCCAGGTATGATATTTAAAGGAATATTTGACTTTTTTTTTTCACTTTATGCATCATTAAAATGACTGCTCCCGAAAAACGTCCGTTTTTAAAACTTCTTTTTGCATTGATACATGTCCCCTGGTGCAGAACCCGGGTTCCCAAACCCTTTTTAGGACAATAACATGTATAATAGTCGTTATAATTAGCACTTTCGATTTCGAACGTTCGCATCCATTGTATTTAATAGGGTTCTAAAGTTCGTGCGAACTTTCGGTCCGTTCGCGGGTTCTGGTGCGAACCGAACCCGGGGGTTTTCGGCTCATCACTAATCACCAGTAGTAACGGGGACCAGGTAGTTGAATTGTAACCAAAGAATTTATACACCAGAATTTGATTTAGAGTGTTGCCAACATCCCGTGTGTTCTGGAACAATAGGAAATGTCCCCCTAACTAGGGGTTGGGACTTTAAGGGCAGCAAATATGACAAGTATATGAGTACAAAAATGTATTAAATAATTAATTTTAAGAAGCCAAATGAATGGCAGAGTGAAACAGCTGAATGTGCATTTAAACAAACAGGTAGAAACAACAACAAGATTCGTTCTTTCCAAATAGGGGTGGTTGTCCGACGCGTTTCAGGGATTGTACCCTTTCCTCAGGGACGAACCTCAATTGGAGAATAAAATATCTATAAAATATACAAAAAATATATGATCGGTAAAATGCATACAGAGGAAGAATGAGCATCGTTAAGAAAGAAAAGAGCAAACAGATGGTACAAAAAGCATGCAGGATCATGCCACACAATAGAAAATCTTTCCACATTGATTGAAAATTCTAACCTGATGGGACTGCCAGTTGCAATTTTGATGGATCAGCAAAATACTAGAGGTGCCGAGACACCTATGGATATCTTGATAATTTACATAAGGTTTAATGAAAACACTTGTAAGATGAAGATAAAATAACCAAATAACAAATGAAAATATAAAAAGTGAGAGACTGCTAGGAGTGCTGCAACAGGAGATTAGGTTTGCACCTCACCACTGTCCACGGATGGTCAAGATTTTTGAAAGAAGAAACAGGGTTTGTCAAAAAAGGTTCTATGGAGAAAAAAACATACATATGACCTTTTAAAAAATGTAGTCCTCATGAGTGAGCGCACTTTTTGATTTTTTGTTTATAAATCACTGTATTAATAAAGTATAATAACATATAATTTTAATTTTGATAATAAGAACCTTGTGTGTATCATCATTGAAGCAGGGGATTAGTACAGACCCTGCTTCAATGATGATAGACACAAGGTTCTTATTATCTATGATTAAGCACTGAGTCACAGTGCGAAACGCGTCAGCCCTGTTCGCTGCTTTCCATGCTGTGATATGTATTTCACATCTTTGTTTTAATAAACAACCATTTTTTGGAGTGCGGCTGTCCAAGCATTTTTTCCTGTTCTCTGCAAGGCTCAAACTGCTGTTTAGTATCACTATCAGTCCAACTCTCTCCAAAGGACACAGTGCCAGAGAACAACTCAGAAATTCTACCGGACAAGATATCAAAGAGTTTGACTCTGTGGAGAATTCTTTAGCCGGGAGTAGTTTAGGCTTTAAACATGCAGTGGCAGACTTCCCTGACTCTACTCACTTTGTGGCTACAGGTTTCACTGTCCCAACAGGCACACTGCCCTCAATCACATCAGGCTTACCAGTCTCAGTAGTTTTCTCCATGGGAAGTTCCACCATCAAGGAATGTAGGCGACCTTGACCGTGGGATATCACTGCTGCACCTGGCCTTGAAGTAGGCACGGTAATTTCAGTAGTGGACACTTCAGCAGATAGGGTAACAGTGGTAGTGACCACAGGGCTGGTTCTGGAGCAGTAGTGGCGACACACTTGACTCAGTCCACTTGTAGCTCCCATGGTGATAATGCCGGCAAAACTACCTCCAACAGCGAGGTGATATAGGTCATCCAGGGCTGAATATTTGTAGTCAGTCCTGAGCATTTTGAACATAGCAGCCTAATCGCTTAGTAGCCTCCCGCCGTGTAGAGCGCCAGGCTACCTTTAGGGATGTAACGCACTCCGGTGTCAGTAATGACCTCTCTCAGCCCAACAAGGGGCTTTGCACTGGACCGATGTCCAGTGGAAAGACTTTCCAGTCAGCAATAGAGGCTCCAAGATGCTGAGTGCAGCAAGAGCTGAACACAAGCTTGTGGAACCACAGGAACCAGCCGACCTACAGCAGTAAAAGGTAACCACTATATCCTATACATCTGTGCTGGCTGAGGTTGATGGCAAATCTCATCATCTAAACATAAGTTTATGCAGGGGGAATTGGATGCCCCATATAAATAAACGACCTGCAACAAGGCATAAATATTCGGGGAATCTGAACGAGCACGGAATCGATCCGCCAGTGATCGCTCAGCCAGTGTGGATTTACCAGAGAGGCTTGTTTATGAGCCAGATGAGGTGAGAGGCTGGGGGAAATGTGGGCACCCGCACTGGATGGAGGCACATGCACTTTTCATCTGATGTTATTCCAGTTAATTTTGGATTCAGCATTTGTACTTTGGACTGTATGCACTTTATTGGGACTGCTTCATTTTGGATTCAGAATATTTATTCAGCACAGAGATTTTCCTTGCACAATTTTTTTGTCTGGAACCTCAGAACTGCACTTTGCACATTTTTAGCACAAAAGGAATTCTTTTTGCACATCTCTCGTGTTTGGAAACTTGGAACTGCTATTTGCACACATTGTTTTGCACTATTGCTTGTTTGCACAATTGATGTCTGCATATTTATTTGCTTATTTGCACAGTAGCTTATCTTTGCATTTTTGCACAGATTGAATCCATTGTTATTGTTATTGTCTATAGGATATTTTGACACGTTATTTACTAATTTTTATTTAGATTATTAATTGTTTGGAGATTTACTAAGCGCCACATTCTCTCTCCTATTCAGAGGCTCCAAGATGCACCATGCTTTCCTCTTCGTCTCACATTCAGTGGCCCCAATCTGACGGTGCGCACAACTGCAGCGACTCCTCCCCCTGCCAAGGGATTGATCTGACTGCTCAGCAGAAACTTCAGCGCCTGCCGCTTTCTTCCAGCAGCAGCAGAAACTCTTCTGGAGTGCCTACCACACATTTCCAGGGGCCTGGTGGTGACCCCCAGAGACAGGGAGGGCCAGCATTCCTCCTCAGGGTGCAGGTTACTAGGCATCATGGGTGATGTACAAGATAGGAAATGGGTGTCAGTTACTTTTATGCTTGAACAAAGAGAAGTTTATTTCCGACAAACAGAAAAATGTGGGAGAGAGGGGATGGGACACAGGATACCCTTATGCCGCGTACACACGGTCGGAATTTCCAATGGAAAAAGTCCGATGGGAGCTTTTCATCGGATATTCCGACCTTGTGTATGCCCCATCTGACTTTTCCCGTCTGAATTTCCGACGGACTTAGATAGAGAGCAGGTTCTTTATTTTTCAGTCGGAAATTCCGACTAAGTTTTGCCCGTGGCAAAGTCCGGCCGTGTGTACGCGGCATAAGTCAAAAATAGTAACGATCAGCAGACAGGCAGACTCCTTAGACAAAAAGGTGAGATAAGGCAGACAGCAGTGCAAAAAAAACCTTTAAACTGAACCAGCACATCTGTACTTTGTAGAATAGGCTGTCTCCTATGGTAACTGAAATGTACTCACAGCATCATACAGAATTCCCTTGGATAAGTTCTCTCTTGAAACTCTCCCAGCCCCCTAATGGGTCCCCGGTCCATAAAGAGTCACCTCTAGTACTTCTCTAGAACTCCATCCTTCTCAACATTGTTTCCAGGTATTGAGCAGGCTCTCCGCTGTAGAATCTTGAACACCTAAATAGGCCTCAAACAGACCTAGCAGCCAGTAGAACTCCTGGATAGGACTTAGGCTTCAGGCCTAGCAGCCAGGAGCTGTTCCACACACACCCACCCAGATCTCAGAAAACCCAGATCACCAGACTATCTCCAAATAAATACCTTCTCCCAGCATGCAAAGCGGGCAGTTGTATTAGCTGAGAAAGGTATGTTTATTCATAACCTGACTTCACTGTAGCTCATCATACTAATGCCTGAGGCGACAGGGCCACCTACTGGCAAAAGGGAGAAGCCACAGCTGAAACAGGATTAGGAGGAAGTACATTTGATCCATAAAGACTACAAATTAGGGAGGCTAGCTACCACCCAGCAAGCTACATTTACCTGTAGCCCTGTTTTGGGACAAGGGTGCTACACAAATATGTTGTCTTTCATTTCTATTTTAAACTAAATGGGTTGTTTTACAATTGTAATCTGGGGGTTAAATAGAAAACGCTTAAAAAAACTATATATACTATATATATATATATATATATATATATATATTATCTCTTATTTTATTTATTTTAAAACAGTTACAAAAACATAGTGATCAGTGCAAGATGAGCAGCTCTCAGAGTTTTGCTATAAAGAGTGAAACCTTGGCTGGGATCCCAGTAGGTGCACGTGAGTGTTGGTCATCTTACTTTAAAAAAGTAATTAGTTACAGTTACAAATTACTTCTCCCAAAAAGTAATTGCGTTAGTAATGGGTTACTACATTGAAAAAGTAATTAGTTACTCAGCAAAGTAACTGACTTTTTTTGAGGGCACATAGCACATCAGGGCATAGGGCACATAGCACATCAGGGCACATAGCACATTAGGGCACAACTGGGCACATAGCACATGGGGGCACAGGGCACATCAGGGCACAGGGCACATCGGGGCACGGGGCACATCAGGGCACGGGGCACAGGGCACATCAGGGCATGGGGCACAGGGCACATCAGGGCACAGGGCACATCAGGGAAGGACACATAGCACATCAGGGCAGGGCACATAGCACATCAGGGCAGGGCACATAGTTTACCAGCCATGCAGAGTAGCGCAGGAAGCGTGTGTAATAAGTTCTCTCTCATGTATCAGGGAATTAATTGACCAGACTGTGTGGACTGCACAGAGATAACCAAAACACATGTAGAGTGAAATATAATGGGGTTTATTGAGAAGGTGATATGGATAAATACAAACAGTGCAAACTAACAAAACAACCCACAAACAACAAATCATATATACAGCAAAGGGCAGTACCAGAATCTTGAACGTAAGCCAGGCCGGGGTCATACACAGCAGATCAGGAGATTGACAAAGGAGTGTTCCAGGGGCATAAACGTAGCCAGGCCAAGGTCATACACGGGGAGTCAGCAGATGGGAATAGGGAACAAAACCAGGCAGGGAGAAGATGGATGGATAGGCTCAGGATGGGGATCAGGTCAGGACGGGACGGGACAGGACAGGTACAGGCTCAAGGACAGGTACATGCTCAAAGTCCGGATACAGGCTACAAGGTCAAGGCTCCAGGAGAAAGATACCAAGGCGAGCATGTAAGGGCTCGCCGGGTATTTATAGGACTGCTATAATTGCCCTCATGTCACAGCTGATCGAAGGAAGTACTGCCTGCCCCACACTGCCGGAATACCCCCGCTGGTGGACGCCGGTACTACAGCCCATGGATCAGGCATTACCACCAGCAGGTGAGATCCTCTGTCAAAGATACAGGCTGCGGGAGGACACCTGCTGGTGGACACTAGTACTGCGATCCATAGGACCGACAGCGCCACCAGTGGGTAAAGCCTTCCCTGACAGTACCCCCCCAAAAGGAGCTCCAACCAGTCTTGATTGTCCAAAGTCTAGGGCATTGGGTAGCACCAAGGATAGCACCTGGTCATCAGGCACTTTAGGCTGGACCAGGGGCACGTCCAAGCGGAAAGCAGGCACATCCAGGCAGACAAGCTGGGCAGCAGGCGCTGGGTCGTTGAGCTGGGCAGCAAACAGGAACATCTCCGGCTGGGCAGCAGACAGGAACATCTCCGGCTGGGCAGCAGACAGGAACAACTCTGGCTGGGCAGCAGACAGGAACAACTCTGGCTGGGCAGCAGACAGGAACAACTCTGGCTGGGCAGAAAACAGGAACAACTCCGGCTGGGCAGCAGACAGGAACACATCGGGCTGGGCAGCAGACAGGAACACATCGGGCTGGGCAGCAGACAGGAACACATCGAGCTGGGCAGCAGACAGGGACACATCGAGCTGGGCAGCAGACAGGAACACATCGAGCTGGGCAGCAGGCTCCGGGTCATCGAGCTGGGCAGCAGGCTCCGGGTCATCGAGCTGGGCAGCAGGCTCCGGTTCATCGAGCTGGGCAGCAGGCTCTGGGTCATCGAGCTGGGCAGCCGACAAGAACATCTCAGGCTGGACAGCAGACAGGAACATGTCAGACTGGGTAGTAGGCTCCACAGACTGAGAAACGGGCATCATCCCCTCAAGCCGGGAAACGGGCACCACAACCTCAAGCCGGGAAATGGGCACCACAACCTCAAGCCAGGAAACGGGCACCGCAGCGGGCACCACAACCCTTAGGCTGGGAAACGGGCACCACAATCTCAGGCCGGGAAACGGGCACCACAACCACAGGCCGGGAAACGGGCACCACAACCACAGGCCGGGAAATGGGCATCGGATCTTCAGGCGGGGTCTCAGTCACCGAATCTTCAGGTGGGTCACCGGATCTTCCGACTGGGACACCGGATCTTCCGACTGGGAAACCGGATCTTCCGACTGGGACACCGGATCTTCCGACTGGGACACCGTCATCAGGACTTCTGTTTGGAAGGCAGGCACATGAACTTCAAGTTGGCAGGCTGGCACGGGAACCTCAAGCTGGCAGGCTGGCACGGGAACTTCAGGCTGGCAGGCTGGCACAGGGTCTTCAGGCTGGCAGGCTGGCACAGGGTCTTCAGGCTGGCAGGCTGGTACAGGGTCTTCAGGCTGGCAGGCTGGTACAGGGTCTTCAGGCTGGCAGGCTGGTACAGGGTCTTCAGGCTGGCAGGCTGGCACGGGAACCTCAAGCTGGCAGGCTGGCACGGGAACTTCAGGCTGGCAGGCTGGCACAGGGTCTTCAGGCTGGCAGGCTGGCACAGGGTCTTCAGGCTGGCAGGCTGGTACAGGGTCTTCAGGCTGGCAGGCTGGTACAGGGTCTTCAGGCTGGCAGGCTGGTACAGGGTCTTCAGGCTGGCAGGCTGGCACGGGAACCTCAGGCTGGCAGGCTGTCACGGGAACTTCAGGCTGGCAGGCTGGCACGGGAACTTCAGGCTGGCACGGGAACTGCAGGCTGGAAGGCTGGCCCCGGAACTGCAGGCTGGAAGGCTGGCCCCGAAACTGTAGGCTGGAAGGCTGGCCCCGGGACTGCAGGCTGGCCCCGGAACTGCAGGCTGGAAGGCCGGCCCTGGAACTGCAGGCTGGAAGGCTGGCTCTGCAGGCTGGAAGGCTGGCTCTGGAACTGCAGGCTGGAAGGCTTTCCCTGGAACTGCAGGCTGGAAGGCTGGCCCTGGAACGGCAGGCTGGGAGGCTGTCCCTGGAACGGCAGGCTGGAAGGCTGGCCCTGGAACTGCAGGCTGGAAGGCTGGCCCTGGAACTGCAGGCTGGAAGGCTGGCTCTGCAGGCTGAAAGGCTGGCCCCGGAACTGAAGGCTGGAAGGCTGGCCCTGGAACTGAAGGCTGGAAGGCTGGCCCTGGAACTGCAGGCTGGAAGGCTGGAACTGCAGGCTGGAAGGCTGGAACTGCAGGCTGGAAGGCTGGCTCTGGAACGGCAGGCTGGAAGGCTGGCCCTGGAACTGCAGGCTGGAAGGCTGATTCTGGAATGGCAGGTTGGTGGGTGTGGAGGTAGGTTGGGTTACTGGTTGGATAGTGTGGGTCGGGAAGTACCTTTGCTTCTTCTTGGGCTTAGTCACTGCAGATTTGTAGGTAACAGGGGGGATGTATGCAAAGGATGGAATTGAATAAGAGGAAGGACTGGAATGCGGCAGAGATACGGGGATAGTGGCTGGAGGAGGTTTTTGTGGACTGGTTACAGGAGGAAGGGAAGAGGCAGGTGGATTGAAGGCAGGATGAGTGCAGCAAGTGGAGACTGGGTAATAGTACTTGGTGGGAAGCATAGCTATGATTAAGCACTGACCTTCAGTGTGAAACATGTAAGCAGTTACCCTGGCTATGCTGTGATGAATTTTGGTGTAATTTTTCCATCTTTTTACAATAAAGACGACCGTCAAAGGTTTTTTGGAGTGCGGCTGTCCATATTTTTTATTTTTTCCTCTTCATTAGGGATGAGCTTCGTGTTCGAGTCGAACATACGTTCGACTCGAACATCGGCTGTTCGATCGTTCGACGAAGATCGAACGATTTGGGCCGTTCGCGCCAAATTCGAGTGACGCGAACGGCCCACAATGCACTACGCCATCGCAGTGTCATCCAGGCGCTGTGATTGGCCAAGCATGCACTGTGACCCCGCATGCTTGGCCAATCACAGCGCCGGCAGCGAGGAGAGCAATGATTGGCCACAGGCAGGATGCCTGTGGCCAATTATTGCTGAGGGTGTTTAGTACACGCCCCACACTATAAAAGGCCGCCAGCACGGCGGCCTAGTGTAGTGTGTTCCGGAGCAGGGATAGAGCAGCATAGGCAGGGACAGTGACTGTTATTTCTTTCTTGCTTAACCTGGATTCCTTTAGTTTAGGGAAAGAGAAGGATAGGTAGGGAGAGTGTCAGTGTGTTTTGTGCTTGTGCTATAGTGTGCTTAAAAAAAACATTTATTCTAGGGACAGAAAACTGTAGGTAGGGACAGTGTCAGTTTCTTTCACTCTGCAAGTCCTTGTTTCCAGGGACCTGGAAGGACAGTGAGTGAATTGTCCTTGTGCTATATTGTGCTTAAAAAAACATTTATTCTAGGGACAGAAAACTGTAGGTAGGGAGAGTGTCAGTTTATTTCACTCTGCAAGTCCTTGTTTCCAGGGACCTGTAAGGACAGTGAGTGAATTGTCCTTGTGCTATATTGTGATTAAAAAAAACATTTTTTCTAGGGACAGAAAACTGTAGGTAGGGAGAGTGTTTTTTTTCTTTCACTCTGCAAGTCCTTGTTTCCAGGGACCTGGAAGGACAGTGAGTGAATTCTCCTTGTGCTATATTGTGCTTAAAAAAAACATTTATTCTAGGGACAGAAAACTGTAGGTAGGGAGAGTGTCAGTTTATTTCACTCTGCAAGTCCTTGTTTCCAGGGACCTGTAAGGACAGTGAGTGAATTGTCCTTGTGCTATATTGTGATTAAAAAAAACATTTTTTCTAGGGACAGAAAACTGTAGGTAGGGAGAGTGTTTTTTTTCTTTCACTCTGCAAGTCCTTGTTTCCAGGGACCTGTAAGGACAGTGAGTGAATTGTCCTTGTGCTATATTGTGCTTAAAAAAAACATTTTTTCTAGGGACAGAAAACTGTAGGTAGGGAGAGTGTCAGTTTATTTCACTCTGCAAGTCCTTGTTTCCAGGGACCTGTAAGGACAGTGAGTGAATTGTCCTTGTGCTATATTGTGATTAAAAAAAACATTTTTTCTAGGGACAGAAAACTGTAGGTAGGGAGAGTGTTTTTTTTCTTTCACTCTGCAAGTCCTTGTTTCCAGGGACCTGTAAGGACAGTGAGTGAATTGTCCTTGTGCTATATTGTGCTTAAAAAAACATTTATTCTAGGGACAGAAAACTGTAGGTAGGGAGAGTGTTTTTTTTCTTTCACTCTGCAAGTCCTTGTTTCCAGGGACCTGGAAGGACAGTGAGTGAATTCTCCTTGTGCTATATTGTGCTTAAAAAAAACATTTATTCTAGGGACAGAAAACTGTAGGTAGGGAGAGTGTCAGTTTATTTCACTCTGCAAGTCCTTGTTTCCAGGGACCTGTAAGGACAGTGAGTGAATTGTCCTTGTGCTATATTGTGATTAAAAAAAAACATTTTTTCTAGGGACAGAAAACTGTAGGTAGGGAGAGTGTTTTTTTTCTTTCACTCTGCAAGTCCTTGTTTCCAGGGACCTGGAAGGACAGTGAGTGAATTCTCCTTGTGCTATATTGTGCTTAAAAAAAACATTTATTCTAGGGACAGAAAACTGTAGGTAGGGAGAGTGTCAGTTTATTTCACTCTGCAAGTCCTTGTTTCCAGGGACCTGTAAGGACAGTGAGTGAATTGTCCTTGTGCTATATTGTGATTAAAAAAAACATTTTTTCTAGGGACAGAAAACTGTAGGTAGGGAGAGTGTTTTTTTTCTTTCACTCTGCAAGTCCTTGTTTCCAGGGACCTGTAAGGACAGTGAGTGAATTGTCCTTGTGCTATATTGTGCTTAAAAAAAACATTTATTCTAGGGACAGAAAACTGTAGGTAGGGAGAGTGTCAGTTTATTTCACTCTGCAAGTCCTTGTTTCCAGGGACCTGTAAGGACAGTGAGTGAATTGTCCTTGTGCTATATTGTGATTAAAAAAAACATTTTTTCTAGGGACAGAAAACTGTAGGTAGGGAGAGTGTTTTTTTTCTTTCACTCTGCAAGTCCTTGTTTCCAGGGACCTGGAAGGACAGTGAGTGAATTCTCCTTGTGCTATATTGTGCTTAAAAAAAACATTTATTCTAGGGACAGAAAACTGTAGGTAGGGAGAGTGTCAGTTTATTTCACTCTGCAAGTCCTTGTTTCCAGGGACCTGTAAGGACAGTGAGTGAATTGTCCTTGTGCTATATTGTGATTAAAAAAAACATTTTTTCTAGGGACAGAAAACTGTAGGTAGGGAGAGTGTTTTTTTTCTTTCACTCTGCAAGTCCTTGTTTCCAGGGACCTGTAAGGACAGTGAGTGAATTGTCCTTGTGCTATATTGTGCTTAAAAAAACATTTATTCTAGGGACAGAAAACTGTAGGTAGGGAGAGTGTCAGTTTATTTCACTCTGCAAGTCCTTGTTTCCAGGGACCTGGAAGGACAGTGAGTGAATTGTCCTTGTGCTATATTGTGCTTAAAAAAAACATTTATTCTAGGGACAGAAAACTGTAGGTAGGGAGAGTGTTTTTTTTCTTTCACTCTGCAAGTCCTTGTTTCCAGGGACCTGTAAGGACAGTGAGTGAATTGTCCTTGTGCTATATTGTGATTAAAAAAAACATTTTTTCTAGGGACAGAAAACTGTAGGTAGGGAGAGTGTTTTTTTTCTTTCACTCTGCAAGTCCTTGTTTCCAGGGACCTGTAAGGACAGTGAGTGAATTGTCCTTGTGCTATATTGTGCTTAAAAAAAACATTTATTCTAGGGACAGAAAACTGTAGGTAGGGAGAGTGTCAGTTTATTTCACTCTGCAAGTCCTTGTTTCCAGGGACCTGTAAGGACAGTGAGTGAATTGTCCTTGTGCTATATTGTGATTAAAAAAAACATTTTTTCTAGGGACAGAAAACTGTAGGTAGGGAGAGTGTTTTTTTTCTTTCACTCTGCAAGTCCTTGTTTCCAGGGACCTGTAAGGACAGTGAGTGAATTGTCCTTGTGCTATATTGTGCTTAAAAAAACATTTATTCTAGGGACAGAAAACTGTAGGTAGGGAGAGTGTTTTTTTTCTTTCACTCTGCAAGTCCTTGTTTCCAGGGACCTGGAAGGACAGTGAGTGAATTCTCCTTGTGCTATATTGTGCTTAAAAAAAACATTTATTCTAGGGACAGAAAACTGTAGGTAGGGAGAGTGTCAGTTTATTTCACTCTGCAAGTCCTTGTTTCCAGGGACCTGTAAGGACAGTGAGTGAATTGTCCTTGTGCTATATTGTGATTAAAAAAAACATTTTTTCTAGGGACAGAAAACTGTAGGTAGGGAGAGTGTTTTTTTTCTTTCACTCTGCAAGTCCTTGTTTCCAGGGACCTGGAAGGACAGTGAGTGAATTCTCCTTGTGCTATATTGTGCTTAAAAAAAACATTTATTCTAGGGACAGAAAACTGTAGGTAGGGAGAGTGTCAGTTTATTTCACTCTGCAAGTCCTTCTTTCCAGGGACCTGTAAGGACAGTGAGTGAATTGTCCTTGTGCTATATTGTGATTAAAAAAAACATTTTTTCTAGGGACAGAAAACTGTAGGTAGGGAGAGTGTTTTTTTTCTTTCACTCTGCAAGTCCTTGTTTCCAGGGACCTGTAAGGACAGTGAGTGAATTGTCCTTGTGCTATATTGTGCTTAAAAAAAACATTTATTCTAGGGACAGAAAACTGTAGGTAGGGAGAGTGTCAGTTTATTTCACTCTGCAAGTCCTTGTTTCCAGGGACCTGTAAGGACAGTGAGTGAATTGTCCTTGTGCTATATTGTGATTAAAAAAAACATTTTTTCTAGGGACAGAAAACTGTAGGTAGGGAGAGTGTTTTTTTTCTTTCACTCTGCAAGTCCTTGTTTCCAGGGACCTGGAAGGACAGTGAGTGAATTGTCCTTGTGCTATATTGTGCTTAAAAAAAACATTTATTCTAGGGACAGAAAACTGTAGGTAGGGAGAGTGTCAGTTTATTTCACTCTGCAAGTCCTTGTTTCCAGGGACCTGTAAGGACAGTGAGTGAATTGTCCTTGTGCTATATTGTGATTAAAAAAAACATTTTTTCTAGGGACAGAAAACTGTAGGTAGGGAGAGTGTTTTTTTTCTTTCACTCTGCAAGTCCTTGTTTCCAGGGACCTGTAAGGACAGTGAGTGAATTGTCCTTGTGCTATATTGTGCTTAAAAAAACATTTATTCTAGGGACAGAAAACTGTAGGTAGGGAGAGTGTCAGTTTATTTCACTCTGCAAGTCCTTGTTTCCAGGGACCTGTAAGGACAGTGAGTGAATTGTCCTTGTGCTATATTGTGCTTAAAAAAAACATTTATTCTAGGGACAGAAAACTGTAGGTAGGGAGAGTGTTTTTTTTCTTTCACTCTGCAAGTCCTTGTTTCCAGGGACCTGTAAGGACAGTGAGTGAATTGTCCTTGTGCTATATTGTGCTTAAAAAAAATATTTTTTCTAGGGACAGAAAACTGTAGGTAGGGAGAGTGTCAGTTTCTTTCACTGTGAAAGTCCTTGTTTCAAGGGACAGAGAAGGACACCTGAAGGTAGCCCTTATTGCTTTTTTCCCATCTCCCTGCAGGCCATCTATTAGAATGTCTGGAAGGCAAACAAGGAGAGGCAGACAGTCAGGAGGCAATAAAAGAGGGCAAGCAGGCTCTGTGTCTGGGGGCAACAGTGCTGGTCGTGGACGCGGTGCATTGTCATCAGCACATGGCCATGGGACACGCTTGTCCTTCTTTTCGGCAGCTGGACATGTTGAGCCACATCATGCCGAAGACTTGGTAGAGTGGATGACCAAGCCCTCCTCCTCCTCCTCATCCTCTCTCACCCAGGCTCAGGGTACTGGAAAAGCAGCTGCCAAAGCGTCGTCTTCCCTGGTATCAATGTCAGACAAATCATCAGTCACTCCTTCCCTAGACCCACCATGTCCTCCTCCTGAGGAGTCCCCCGAACTGTTTCAGCACAGTGTTGGGTACATGCTCCAGGAGGATGCCCAGCGTTTCGAAGGGTCTGATGATGAAACCCAGCTAGAGGAAGGCAGTAGCGTGAGAGCAGACAGAGGGGATGCTCAAGAAGGACACCAATCTGGCAGTCATGTTCCAGCAGCTGCAGCATACTGCCAGATTGGCTCCAGTGATGAGGAGGGAGGGGATGATGAGGTCACTGACTCCACGTGGGTGCCTAATAGGAGAGAGGAGGAGGAGGAGGATGAGGAGGAGGCACATCTCCAACGAGGCAGGATGCCCTTTGGTGGCCAGCGTAAGGGCAGTACACCGACGGAATCACACCGCAGAGCTCCGCCTGTGCAGGGCGCTGCCTCTGCCCGTCATTCAAAAAGTTCTTTGGTGTGGGCCTTTTTTGAGGCTAGTGCATCAGATCGCACAGCTGCTGTTTGCAACATATGTCTCAAGCGTATATCGCGTGGCCAAAACATCAGCCGCTTGGGTACCACATGCCTGACCAGACATATGTTGACCTGCCATGCAGCTCGTTGGCAAGCCTACCTCAAAGACCCACACCAAAGAACAAAGCGGACCTCTCCTTGCACCGCATCAGCTGGGATCTCCAACCCCACTATAACTTCAGTCCTCTCTGAAACATGCACTGAGAGGAATGAAGGTGTAGAATTAGGTGTGTCACAGCCAAGTACTTGCGCCCACTCTGCTAGCAGTACACCGACGTCCGATTCTAGCAGGCAAATTTCCCTGCCCCAGCTGCTGGACCGTCGAAAGAAGTTCACTCCCAGCCATCCACATGCCCAGCGGTTGAATGCTAGCTTGGCTAAATTGCTAGCGCTTCAACTGCTGCCTTTTCAGTTGGTAGACTCGGCCCCCTTCCGTGAGTTTGTGCAATGTGCGGTTCCTCAGTGGCAGGTTCCCAAACGCCACTTTTTCTCACGGAAGGCTATTCCGGCTCTCTACCGGCATGTGGAAGGCAATGTCTTGGCCTCGCTGGACAGGGCGGTCAGCGGTAAGGTGCATATTACCGCTGACTCATGGTCCAGCAGGCATGGACAGGGACGTTACCTTTCTTTCACGGCCCATTGGGTCACTCTTTTGGCAGCTGGGAAGGATTCAGGACAAGGTGCAGTAGTGTTGGAGGTTGTCCCACCGCCACGCCTCCAAAATGCTACTACTGGTTGTGACACACCTCTCTCCTCCACCCCCTCCTCTTCTTCTTCCTCCATGGCCTCTTCCTGTGGTTTGTCCTATGAACCAGCGGTGCTCCGTAGCCGTTCACGGGGCTACGCAAGTACGCAGGCAAAAAGATGCCATGCCGTGCTTGCGCTGGTGTGTTTGGGGGACAGAAGCCACACTGGGGCAGAGGTCCTGTCTGCTCTGCAGGGCCAGGCCGAGAGGTGGTTGACGCCACGCCAGCTTAAGCCAGGAATGGTGGTTTGCGACAATGGCACCAACCTCCTCTCCGCCCTCCGACAGGGACAACTGACCCATGTGCCCTGTGTGGCTCACGTCCTTAACCTGGTGGTGCAGCGCTTCTTGGGCAGGTACCCGGGCTTACAGGATGTCCTGAGGCAGGCCAGGAAAGTCTGTGTGCATTTCCGCAGATCTTATAATGCCAGTGCTCGCCTGGCTGAGCTGCAAAAGGAGTTGAACCTGCCCAAGAACCGCCTTATATGTGACATGCCCACCAGGTGGAACTCAACGTTGGCCATGCTGCAGCGGCTGCACACGCAGCAGAGGGCCATCAATGAGTACCTGTGCGACTACGGCACCAGGACAGGGTCAGGGGAGCTTGGTTTTTTTTCTCCACGCCAGTGGGGCATGATCAGGGATGCATGCACTGTCCTGGCACCATTTGAGGAGGCCACGAGGATGGTGAGCAGTGACAGTGCATGCATCAGTGACACTGTACCTCTTGTCCACCTGTTGGAGCACACGCTGCGTGGAATAATGGACAGGGCACTTGAGGCAGAACAGAGGCAGGAAGAGGAGGACTTCCTTGCCTCTCAAGGCCCCCTTTACCCAGACAGTGTTCCTTCTGTCCCACCCATCGCACAGGAAGAGGAGGAGGAGGAGGAGGAGGAGGAGGAGGATTGTGTCAGCATGGAGGTGGAGGCTGGCACTCAGCATCATCAGCAGCAGTCTTTTAGGGATGATTTACAGTCCCAAGAAACCAGTGGACTTGTACGTGGCTGGGAGGAGGTGGCTGCGGATCATGTCGTCCTTAGTGACCCAGAGGACTCCGGAGCGAATGCCTCAGCAAACCTACGCTGCATGGCCTCCCTGATCCTGCAAAGTCTGCGGAAGGATCCTCGTATTCTTCGGATCAAGGAGAGGGACCATTACTGGCTGGCCACTCTCCTTGATCCACGGGACAAGGGTAAGGTTGCGGACCTTATGTTACCGTCGCAGAGGGAGCAGAGGATGAGACAACTCCGGGAGGCCTTGCAGAAAGGTCTGTGCAACGCGTTCCCAGAGACTGGGAGGTTGCAAACTCCTGGTCCTGGACAACGAGTTGCTGAGGCTTCGGCCAGTCAAAGAAGGAGCGGTGGGGAAGGTGGCCGTCTGACCGATGCGTTCAGACAATTCTTTAGTCCGCAGCCCCAAAGTATGATCGGTTCCAGCAACCATCGCCAGCGTCTGATAAACATGGTGCAGGAATATCTAGGGGCAAGGTCAGACTTGGACACCTTCCCCACCGAAAATCCTCTGGCTTACTGGGTCTTGAGGATGGATCACTGGCCAGAGCTTGCACAGTATGCAATTGAGCTACTGGCCTGTCCTGCATCCAGCGTTCTTTCGGAACGCACATTCAGTGCTGCTGGAGGATTTGTCACGGATCACAGGGTGCGCCTGTCCACCGACTCGGTTGATCGACTGACTTTCATCAAGATGAACCAGTCTTGGATCACCACCAGCTACCACACACCTGATGCTGATATAACAGACTAATTGATTTTAACATGTCACATCCCTTCAAGACTGATGCTGATGCTGAGTGCCTGTGCTGTTATGTTGACTGGCTATCCTCCTCCTCCGAGTCCTCAATGATACGATTGATGATGATAGCTTGTAAGATCATTTTTGTTTATGGGTGCCGCCACCAGTGCCTAACGCCCAATTTTTCAGCCCCTGTTTAACAGGGGCGTGTAATTACAATTTTTGAAGCAATACTTTGCAACAGGGCTCATTGCTGTGCTCCAAGTACAGTATCTGTGAGGAGTTGCAGTGTTGTGCCACCAGTGCCTAAGGCCCAATTTTTCAGCCCCTGTTTAACAGGGGCGTGTCATTACAATTTTTGAAGCAATACTTTGCAACAGGGCTCATTGCTGTGCTCCAAGTACAGTATCTGTGAGGAGTTGCAGTGTTGTGCCACCAGTGCCTAAGGCCCAATTTTTCAGCCCCTGTTTAACAGGGGCGTGTCATTACAATTTTTGAAGCAATACTTTGCAACAGGGCTCATTGCTGTGCTCCAAGTACAGTATCTGTGAGGAGTTGCAGTGTTGTGCCACCAGTGCCTAAGGCCCAATTTTTCAGCCCCTGTTTAACAGGGGCGTGTCATTACAATTTTTGAAGCAATACTTTGCAACAGGGCTCATTGCTGTGCTCCAAGTACAGTATCTGTGAGGGGTTGCAGTGTTGTGCCACCAGTGCCTAAGGCCCAATTTTTCAGCCCCTGTTCAACAGGGGCATGTAATTACAATTCTTGATCTAATAATTCACAGCAGGGCCCATTGCTGCACCCACCAAGAGTAACTGTCAGGGCTTACAGTGTTGTGGCACCAGCACCACCATCAAAGGCCCAATTTTTACTACCACTGTTCAACAATTATATGTAATTAAAATTCCTGATATAATAGTTGACAGCAGGGCGTTCCAGCACCAACCAAGAGTAACTGTGAGTGCTTACAGTGTTGTGCCAACACCAACAACTAAGGGGCCTATTTCTGCAGAGTATATACGGCAGGTCCCTACTTTCAAACATACAACTTACAAACGACTCCTACTTGCAAACGCAAGAAGACAACAGGAAGTGAGAGGAAATCTACCACTAGGAAGGAAAATTCTCTCCTGTAAGAATAAATATGGGAGAAAGGTGTCTCCTCTGTACTGATGCTTTATCAGCAATCCTTGTTTCAAGAAAAACACCACATTTCAAAAACAGTTGTCATTGGGACGGAAAGTGAGGTGAAATGTTCTGAACAGGGGCACAGACAGCAAAACAAATGTTACAGGGGTGATAACCCTTACCTATGTTTTCCAAAAAGTTTAAAAATAGATTTTTGGTCTGGAGCTACACTTCAACAATGTACCTGTTCAAAATTACAAACAGATTCTACATAAGAACAAACCTACAGTCCCTGTCTTGTATGCACCGCCTGTATAGGGCTGTTCAGAGTATATAGGGCCTTTTTTATTTTATGTGCGGGGTTCCCCTTAATATCCATACAAGACCCAAAGGGGCTGGTAATGGGCTGGGGTAGGGGGGGGGTCATGGGGTAGCTATGCCATTTTTCTTAAAGAATTTCATCCATATTACCGGGACCAGACATTACATTAAAGCCGCAAGCAGTTTTAAATGGCTTTTTTTTCCTTTAGAAGTGTCATTTTGTGCAGGGACAGTTATAAACACGGGAAACACGTGGCACTTCACAGGCATACTTTAGACACCCCCCAGGTACGATATTTAAAGGAATATTTGACTTTTTTTTTTTCACTTTATGCATCATTAAAATGACTGCTCCCGAAAAACGACCGTTTTTAAAACTTCTTTTTGCATTGATACATGTCCCCTGGTGCAGAACCCGGGTTCCCAAACCCTTTTTAGGACAATAACATGCATAATAGTTGTTATAATTAGCACTTTAGAATTCGAACGTTCGCATCCATTGTATTTAATAGGGTTCTAATGTTCGTTCGAACTTTCGGTCCGTTCGCGGGTTCTGGTGCGAACCGAACCCGGGGGTGTTCGGCTCATCACTACTCTTCATATGCTACGTGCATTGCTGGCACCCACAGTAGTCCTGCCATTACGGATTGTTGGAGTGTATCCACCTGGAGCGGTAAAAATCTCTCTCACGGGGAGTCAGCAGATGGGAATAGGGAACAAAACCAGGCAGGGAGAAGACGGATGGATAGGCTCAGGATGGGGATCAGGTCGGGACGGGACGGGACAGGACAGGTACAGGCTCAAGGACATGTACAGGCTCAAAGTCCGGATACAAGGTCAAGGCTCCAGGAGAAAGATACCAAGGTGAGCATGTAAGGGCTCGTCGGGTATTTATAGGACTGCTATAATTGCCCTCATGTCACAGCTGATCGAAAGAAAGTACTGCCTGCCCCACACTGCCGGAATACCCCCCGCTGGTGGACCCCGGTACTACAGCCCATGGATCAGGCATTACCACCAGCAGGTGAGATCCTCTGTCAAAGATACAGGCTGCGGGAGGACACCTGCTGGTGGACACTAGTACTGAGATCCATAGGACCGACAGCGCCACCAGTGGGTAAAGCCTTCCCTGACACATGTCACGGCACTGATGGAAGTCACGCTACTCCCCGGCTGCCCCTCCTCTCTTCTCGTCCATCCAAGATGATGTCACAAGCAAATGGGGATGGACGAGAAGAGAGGAGGGGCCGCGGGGAGCAGCGTGACTGCCGTCAGTGCCGTGACATGAGAGAGACCCGGTCATAGAGGAGAGGAGGAATTACACTACTGCCATCTAGTGGCGGTAGATGTAATTGGGGTAACGCCGCCCAAGTAATGGTAACTGCGTTACCATGAAGGGAAGAGTAATCAGTTAGATTACTCGTTACCCTCTAAAGTAACTGCGTTACGTAACTCTGTTTACTCTAACTCAGTTACTTACATCACAGGTGCACACTAGATGTGTACTAGAGGATGGACAGATCTTGCACATACAAGGTATGACCTGGGGGTTTATCTTAGGGTACCCTTCAGGGCATACCATAGTCTTCAAGTGATTACAAAAGTATTCCCTTTAACCATTCACACGTTGTTTTGCCTTTTTTTCTCTACTTTCATCCAGAAATAAACGCCAGGGTTCTGATGCACTGAAGTTTTACAACTCATTCTTGCAGTTTAAAAATCATTATAAATTTTCTAGGGTCTCTATATATTTTATTTTGTAAAAAATTGATTCTCCAATGTTCTACCAAAATGTTTAAGAGAGAAAAAAAAAGATGTATCTCTTAGCAATGCCATAAGAACTTTATGATTACAAATCCTAGTGTAGCGGGGTCTCCTTTAAGACTCTCAGGACTACCTTACCCAGAACCCCATTTGGCACCCAGGGTGCAATGTTGCCGCCACAGAGACTCATGGGTGGAGCTATATAAGGAAGGGGTGAGGCTAGGCTCGGCCTCTTTGGGACACGAGACTTCGGTGAACAAGTCCTCCTGTGCGGATCTGCTGGTGTGCAAGGCCTGAAGCCTGGGGCCTTGCGCAGCTACCAAAGAGCCTTCCACCCTACTGCGAGCCTGGGTGGCATCTGACTTTGTTATTCCTCAACCTTTGTTGGATCGGAGACCCGACCGCTGCAGACGCTGTGTGTGGAGACACAGCAGGTGGAAGTCCCAGACTGGGATCGTGTCCGGAGGGGTGAGCGAGCACATGCTCAATCCATATACTTTATACTGTTGTTAGGCCTACAGACTGCCGAGGCCCACCCGCTTATATTTGAGACCCCACTGGAGATCTATAGCAGAACTGAGTCAAAGGGTCTCCAGTGAAGTGTTCCGTGTTGTTACTTTGACCTGTGGATTACAAATGTGTTCCTGAATGTGCACCACCATTAAAGACTTGCATGCGAAGAAATCATCTCCTAGAGACTGAGTTTTAGAGTCTGGGTCAGGCCTTACCAAGCGTTAGAGTTTAGTTGCTGCGTCACAGAGCGCTTTGTTAATGGCTGTTACACGAGGTATGCCATTACTGTATTTCACTAATGTGTAGTATGCTTTTCGCTGCAGGGCTCTGCTAGAAGCACGTGTGATCTGTTATAACTGTTGATCTATTATACTAAGAGAGAGTAAACTCGTTATTCTTTAATCGCTTTGCATTGGTGTCTGAATTTTACCATAGAGTATAAGAGATATTACCCTAGACTAACTGTGCCAAAGGGGTTCGAGTGAATTGCCGGGGGTTGGCGGTGCTGTGTGCAGGGCCCGAGACCAAATTCAGCGGCTCTCTTAGTTGGGGGTGCGCTACACTAGTTTCTGGTAATAAAAGGTTGTAAATGCAACACGAAAGATAAAAATTAAATAAAAAATTAAACAATACCTGCATTGATTGGAATATATTTCCCAGAGAACAGCAATTAGGAAGATACCTACCCACCCTCGAAAAAAATCGCTGCAATTTCAGGACCCAGTGAGATCCTTGTGCATCACTTATAGTATAGTATGTGACAGTAGTGTAGTATGTGACATAATTCTAATCCAAATCGCAAGTGACACTTAAAATCAAATATTTTGAGCACATTTAATCCTAGCAATAACAGTGAACCTTTATTTCAGCCAGATGGCAATAAAACATAGGCTGACAAAACTAAACTAATTCCCACTCACATTTCTGTCATAGGTTGGTGTAAACCTTCAGGGACATTAGCAAGGGGTCATCTAAAGTGAAGAGTCTAAGGCCTCATACACACGACCAGTTTTCTCGTCAAGAAATGTCAAGAAAACTGCTGGGAGAGCTTTCTTGCCGAGAAAACCGTTCGTGTGTATGGTTTTTCGTCGAGAAAACTGCCGGGAATCTCGACGAAAAAAATAGAGAACCTGCTCTCTATTTTCTCGTCAGGATTCTCGTTTTTCTCGTCGGGATTCTTGTCGGCCTGTTTCCCGACGAGAAAGCCGGTCATGTGTATGCTTTTCCGAGTCTTAAAAAATCACGCCTGCTCAGAATCAAGTATGAGACGGGAGCGCTCCTTCTGGTAAAACTAGCGTTCGTAATGGAGATAGCACATTCGTCACGCTGTAATGGACTGAAAAGCACGAGGATGAAAAGCGCGAATCGTCTCTCCCCAAACTTTTACTAACACACGGTAACACGAGATCAGCAAAAGCAGCCCAAGGGGTGGCGCCATTGGAATCGAACTTCCCCTTTATACTGCCTTCGTATGTGTTGTACGTGACCACGCTTTACAACGACGAGATTTGGAATTGACA
Organism: Rana muscosa; assembly: GCA_029206835.1. NCBI lineage: Eukaryota > Metazoa > Chordata > Amphibia > Anura > Ranidae > Rana > Rana muscosa. Next base: position 495,951,064 of record CM055116.1, on the reverse strand, counting down.
GTGTGTATGCAAGGGAAGCTTGAAAAGAATCTCGTCAAGCTTGACAAGAATCTCGTCGAGAAAAACAACAGGGTTTTTTACGACGAGATTCTCGGTCGTGTGTACTAGGCTTTAGACACATCTTATCCTAACCAGAAACCCCTCTATGGAAATCCAGTATTTGCTGTATGGTAACAATTTACAAATTGCTACAATACAGGCAAGGTTATTTCTGACTGTGTTCAGAAAGAGTACTAAAACAGGCATGTATTAGGGCAGGATATATGTAAAAGAAAATTAAAATGCCTACAAGTGTTAGACAAATGGGCAGAATCCAGAAGGAAGGGCAAGGTCAGAATCATCTCAGCAGGGAGAATTACAGAGTTGTAAAGTACCTCGAAAGGTCACTCAACTGTTTGTGTTTTGGCACCTGGGTTATCTGGAAAATGTTTCTATTCATTATCTACTTCTAGTTCATGAAAGCCACTATTTCTCTTCAAGCCCTGCATGACCTCAGCACTTGTAATATACTTTTGCAGCGGAGTTCCTGAATCAGTTTTAGCATTGCAATGAAAGAATTCTGACTTTGAACTTTCATGACCTGTAAGAATGAACATAGCCTGTGGCCTTATGCTTCTTTATGGTTTCAGAACTCCTTTGTGTCTTATGAGTTCCTAAAATTTCACAGCATGAGGTGCATTACTCTATTTATTCCTACTATTTTGAAAGAGTCTTGCTGGAAGTTTAACTGCAAATGCTATTTGCAATATAAGAGCAGCTAAACTTTGTAATCATTTAAGCTCTACTGAAATTTCCATTGATGCTGTCAATATAGATTTTAAAGCCCTCCTGTAATACCTCAGATGCATTTTATCAAGCAGTGGTATAGAATTATTTATGTATATTCTAAATTTCTGCAGTGGTGTAGCAGGAGCAATAAAAACATAACTTTCTCGCTGTATATTATTTTATTTTAACAGTTGAACCATGCCAGAAAATGCCAGCCTTATTTTGATAATTGGTTTAAAAGCTTAAAGGGTTGGCAGGAATATAAAATTTTAGCACTAAGAAAAGGTTATCCAAATAAATGGATGTGAAGTAACTGCTGTCGCACAACATGGGCCTATCATTTGGAGTGTTTTAGATCACAGATGGAAATTACAAGCACAATAAATATAAAATCTTTGAAAGTCAACAAGGACAACATAGATATTATTCTTCTCTGCTGGGTTCCTGCTAAGAGATACATCTGAATGAATTATATTCTGTGTAACAAAAGTATCAGTATAATTCTAAAGTGATAATTAAAATTGATATACTTACAATATTTACAGTAGTACTAAAACAACATCTATTTACTTTTATGGTCTGACTGACTGCTCTTTAAGTGGCTCTTTGAGAAAGAACTTCACGCCTATTATTAGACACGTGCACACTGAAATATTTTGTTTCGGAATTTCGGTCTCATCCAAAAAATACATTTATTTAGTTACTCCTGAAACTTGTTTTTATTTATTTTGTTTCGTAAAAAAATGCATTTGTACAAAAATCCAAATGAATTAAGGTTGAATCTGCCAATTGAAGGCTTATGGTATCTGTCTAATGTTATAAGAAGATTCGACCAAGCAGCTAAACTGTACGCAGCCGCGATCGTACATTTACGGTCGATTTCCCCCGTCCACAAGCTATAGTAGAATTATAGTAGAATAATTACAATTATTAATAATTATTACTAGTCAAACAACATTTGGATTCTTCTATAGTCTATGTGCGAAGCATTTGACCGTAAATGTCCGCTCGCGACGATCGTATGTTTTTAGCTGCTTCATCGAATCTTCATGTAGAAAGGTATTATACATGTTTTTGATCGTATTGAATGATACAATACTTGTTTTGTTTCTGTTCATTTCAAACGATCTACCCCAACAGCCAATGGAATTGCATTGTTTTGGAATTCAAGGACATAACTTCCTTCCTGTTCGCTCTGTGCTCCTAACAGTTCTGGTTCACACTGGTGATGGCAACATCCGATGGTGGCTCCAGGCAGTTTGACCCCATGGAGGTTCTTGGCCCTTCTATGGAGGCAGCAGCCCCACCACCATCAAAAAAGCGCAGGAGGGGGACATAAGCTGCAACCAGCAGGAAGCTTAACCTTCCGTGGACTCACATTGAGTCCCAGGTCCTTGTAATGCCTCGTACACACGACCGGTTTTCCTGACATGCCAAAACCCGACAATTTTCCCGACGTGATTCCTCTCAAGCCTGCCTTGCATACACACGTTCATTTATAAAAAACAAAGCGCGGTGATGGCCAACACGTACGATGGCACTATAAAGGGGACGTTCCATTCAAATGGCGCCACCCTTCAGGCTTGCTTTTGCTGATCTCGTGTTAGTAAAAGTTTGGTGAGAGACGATTCGTGCTTTTCAGCCTCATGCTTTTCAGTCAGTTACAGCGTGACGAATGTGCTATCTCTATTACGAATGTTAGTTTTACCAGAACGAGCGCTCCCGTCTCATACTTGATTCTGAGCATGCGCGTTTTTTTCCCCTCGGAAAAGTATACACACGACCGGTTTTCTCGACGAGAAAAAGACACGAAACACGACAGGAAAAGATAAAGCAGGTTCTAAATTTTTTGCGGGCAGTTTTCTCGTTGGGAAAACTGCTATGGAGCATACACACGACCGGTTTTCCCAACCAATCTAAAAAATGGCAGTTTTCTCGTCGGCAAAACCAGTCGTGTGTACGGGGCATTAAGGGAAATACTTCCTTGCTGAATGCAGCTGTGTGGCACCCGCTCCAGAGAGACCACTCTGGTCACTTTTTTTAGCAAGGCGTCCACCACGACCGAGACCATGACCACGACCTCTACCTGCCTTCACTTTTCCGTTAGAATGGTACATTGCTGTATGTTTCGAAAAACAGGAAATTCGACTGGTGATAGTGATCAGACCTGCAAGCAGGTAACAATGTAATCAAATGAAAAACAGATCACAAGACATAAAACAAAAACAACAAATATGCCAGAGTTGGCAAAGCTACCTGCACACAGGTAACATATTAGAATATATAGAATCTATATAGAATCTATAATATAGAATCTATAATAAATAATAAATCCGCCCCAAAACACGGACAGCCTCTGAAGCTATCACAACACTAACAACACTAGTATCAGTATCAAGTTCAACACTAACAAAATAGCAGATTAATAGCAGATGAAATAAAAAAGCCAAGTTGAACAATACTATCTGTTCTGCTGCTTTGCTTATTGCTTAATAATTCAGGTTCTCTGTTAACATATAAACGGATCAGCTAAGATTGACTGTCTGAAATGATTCAGTGTGTCTCTCTCTGCTAGCAATCGTAAGTGAAAGTAAGTTGGCTGTACGTGTGTACTTAAAGTGGAGTTCCACCTAAAAAAAAGGAATTAAAAGTCAGCAGCTACTAAAAGTTTAGCTGCTAACCTTTAATAATCAGACACTCACCTGTCCCATGGTCCCTGCTCCTCTCCCCCTCCTCTCCACGACGCCGGCATATACTTCACAGCCGGGCACGCACTGTGTATGCGCAAGTGATACAGCACTAGTGAACTGAGGTATAACAGTAAAGTTTGGAGCTTTTACCATAGGAAAATTATCCTGAGAAATTACCAGGGGAATCCACTTTGTAATTGTCACACTGGGTGCTGGAGAGTCCCTATGAGGACCTTCAGGTATTACAAATACAGAATCTGTGTTAAAAAAAGGCAGCAATTTAGCACAGGTAGATTTTCTTGTCAAATATTTTTATTAGAATTTCATAAGGGAAACAGAAAGGAAAAAGAAAGGGAAATATACAGAAGGGTATGTTCAAAGTATGCTGTACTGTGCACTAATGCAATATTTATACAACTAATAACTCACAGTAGTTGATATGTACATACTGTAGATAAAGGAAAAAGGAATAAGAATAAATAATAATAATAAGGAAAAAAAAATACCAAACACTCGGGGTGGTGGTCTGGCTCACGACAAACAAATATATACAACTTGATTAATATTTTATTTATCCTAGTTTGGAGACAACAAAGACTTGTCAAATTCTTACGGAATTTATTAATTTTATTATCTTCAATGGCCGACATCTTTGCGTGGATAAGTGCTCTATTCATTCTGTGTTTGGCTTCCGCCAAGATTAAGGTTTGAGTTTTCCAAGCTTTAGCGATGGTTTGTTTGGCTGCAGTATTAAGATGTATTAACAATTGAAATTGAGTATGTGTAAGCGTGGTAGGTTTTATGTTTAGAAGTGCTATAGCAGGGTCTGGAGGAATAGTAATATCAAGAGCTTTAGATGCCATTCGAAATATATTCATCCAGAATTCTTTGACAACCGGACATTGCCACCATATGTGGAAATTAGTGCCTGGTATGTCGCAGCCTCTAAAACAATTCGGTGAATATGCGGGAGCAAATTTTGCTATTCTGGCTGGTACTAGGTACCGGCGTGTTAAAACCTTATAGTTTGTTTCTACAGCAAAACAGTTAGGAGAGGATTTTTTTGTGGCTAACCAGATGCTAGACCAGTCTTTATTGTCAAATACTAGATTCATGTCTTGTGCCCATCTAGTTGCATACAAGGGTAATGTATCGTTGGGACTTGCATTTAGTTGTTGGTAAAGAATTGAAATCAGTCCTCTGACATGTAGATCGCTGATACAAATCCGCTCAAATTGAGACAATTGAGTAAGCGATGAGCCTGTATTGAGAAGTGGTTCATAAAAATGTTTAATTTGTAAATATCTGAAAATTTCAGACCTAGGAAGCCCAAAAGATTCACATAGTACAGGAAAGGAATGAATGTTAGTATTAGATACTAGGTTGTGTAGGCGAATCAAGTTAGTGGAAGACCATGCTGAAAATGATTTTAGGTATTTCCAAGCAGGATAGAAAGCAGGGTTCCTAAGGAAGGAAAGTAGGGGATTATGCGAGGATTGGAGCATATGAGAACTTTTAAATTTATCCCAAATAGCTAAAGAATGTCTTGTTATGGGATTAGATAAATGAGACCTATCAGCGGGTCTGAGCCATAACAGGTTGGCTACCGACATGGGATCGCTATCTACCGACTCAAGAGCAACCCATAAAGGTGTTTCATCTGTAGTATGATATTTGGCTAGTGCTATTTGTGCAGCATTAAAATAAGAGGAGAAGTTGGGTAATCCCATTTCTCCTCTCAATTTATGGAGGTATAAATTGGACTTACAGTCAGGTCCATAAATATTGGGACATCTACACAATTCTAATATTTTTGGCTCTGTACACCACCACAATGGATTTGAAATGAAACAAACAAGATGTGCTTTAACTGCAGACTTTCAGCTTTAATTTGAGGGTATTTACATCCAAATCAGGTGAACGGTGTAGGAATTACAACAGTTTGTATATGTGCCTCCCACTTTTTAAGGGACCAAAAGTAATGGGACAATTGGCAGCTCAGCTGTTCCATGGCCAGTTGTGTGTTATTCCCTCATTATCCCATTTACAAGGAGTAGATAATAGGTCCAGAGTTCATTTCAAGTGTGCTATTTGCATTTGGAATCTGTTGCTGTCAACTCTCAATATGAGATCCAAAGAGCTGTCACTATCAGTGAAGCAAGCCATCATTAGGCTGAAAAAACAAAACAAACCCATCAGAGAGATAGCAAAAACATTAGGTGTGGCCAAATCAACTGTTTGGAACATCCTTAAAAAGAAAGAACGCACCGGTAAGCTCAGCAACATCAAAAGACATTGAAGACCACGGAAAACAACTGTGGTGGATGACCGAAGAATTCTTTCCCTGGTGAAGAAAACACCCTTCACAACAGTTGGCCAGATGAAGAACACTCTCCAGGAGGTAGGTGTATGTGTGTCAAAGTCAACAATCAAGAGAAGACTTCACCAGAGTTAATACAGAGGGTTCACCACAAGATGTAAACCATTGGTGAGCCTCAAAAACAGGAAGGCCAGATTAGAGTTTGCCAAACAACATCTAAAAAAGCCTCCACAGTTCTGGAACAACATCCTATGGACAGATGAGACCAAGATCAACTTGTACCAGAGTGATGGGAAGAGAAGAGTATGGAGAAGGAAAGGAACTGCTCATGATCCAAAGCATACCACCTCATCAGTGAACATGGTGGTGGTAGTGTCATGGTGTGGGCATGTATGGCTGCCAATGGAACTGATTCTCTTGTATTTATTGATGATGTGACTGCTAATAAAAGCAGCAGGATGAATTCTGAGGTGTTTCGGGCAATATTATCTGCTCATATTCAGTCAAATGCTTCAGAAGTCATTGGATGGTGCTTCACAGTGCAGATGGACAATGACCCGAAGCATACTGCGATAGCAAGCAAAGAGTTTTTTAAGGAAAAGAAGTGGAATGTTATGCAATGGCCTAGTCAATCACCTGACCTAAATCTGATTAAGCATGCATTTCACTTGCTGAAGACAAAACTGAAGGGAAAATGCCGCAAGAACAAGCAGGAACTGAAGACAGTTGAAGTAGAGGCCTGGCAGAGCATCACCAGGGATGAAACCCAGCGTCTGGTGATGTCTATGCATTCCAGACTTCAGGCTGTAATTGACTGCAAAGGATTTGCAACCAAGTATTAAAAAGTGAAAGTTTGATTTATGATTGTTAATCTGTCCCATTACTTTTGTCCCCAAGTGACAGAGTCAAATGCCTTTCTTATGTCTACAGACACAAGGCATGACGGGATGTTCCTAGATTTGGCTGCATGGATGAGTAGGAGCGCTCGTCTAATATTATCGCCTGCTTGGCGTTTAGGCATAAAGCCTGTTTGGTCTCTATTTATTAAACGTCCGATGATATTATTCAATCTATTTGCCAAAATTTTAGCTATTAATTTGATATCTAAATTAAGGAGGGATATAGGACGATAATTAGCCCAGGAGGTTGTATCTGAGTGTGGTTTGGGGATCATAGCGATAATAGAAATCAGGGTTTCCGTTCTGAATGAATGTCCCGTCAAGATTCAATTAAAGGCTCTAGTTAAGATTGGTGTTAAAATCTGTATAAACTGTTAATAATAAGCTGCAGAAAATCCATCCGGACCCAGTCTTTTTTGAAGTTTTAGAGTTTTTATGGCATTTGACACTTCAGTATTTATAATGGGGCCTTCAAGAAGATCATGCTGCTCTCGGTTTAAAGCAGGGAGCGTGATTTTAGAAAACATAGTGTCAGCTTTTGTCTTGTCAAAGTTTTGAGCAGAAGAATACAATTTGGCAAGGTTAGATTGAAAGACCTCTAGTATCTTAACTGGGTTACTAGAGTATGCTTCACGAGATATTTTCAATCTGATGGGTGTCTGTGAATGTTGTGCAAACTTCAGACTTCTTGCCATAGGGGTGTCAGGTTTATTGGCCTTAAGATACTTGACGTGTTGGCGTTTGCGTAAAAGTTTGTCAGTTGAGTCAGTCAAAAAAAATCTAGATCTAGACGGGCCCTTTCCAGTTTAGAGTTATTTATAGCATTCAGGGAAGATTGAAAGGCCAAATGACATGTATTAAAGGCAGACTCAAGTTTAGCAAATATAATTTTTTGTTCTTTTTTGAGCATAGATGCTTGCTGTATCAATTTTCCCCTAACTACAGATTTATGGGCCTCTCATAAAGTAAGGGCCGAGATGTCTTCTGTGTCATTAGTTAAAAGGTAATCGGTGAGTGCTTTTTCAATATCAATACGGTGGGATGGATGGGTTAACATAGAATCATTAATACACCAAGTATTATCGTGAGATCTGGGCACTGTGGAAGATATAGTGATAAGGACTGCACAATGGTCTGTCCATGGGAAGGGGATGATTTTGGAAGAAATAATTTCTGGCACCATACTGGATAGGACTAGGATATGGTCTATACGCGAGAAAGACTTATGTGGGTAGGAGTAGTGAGTGTAGCATCTACTGGTGGGATTCGTTTCTCGCCAGGTATCCACCAGACTATGTGTAGTAAGCAAATGTTGAAGAGTAAATTTTGATACACCATTAGTAGGACCTGGTGGAGATTTGTCTAGAAAAGGGAAAACAGTAGCGTTAGAATCTCCACATAGGATAACCGTACCAAACTTATGAGTTTCTACTACTTGGAAAAGATGAGATAAAAAAGCTGTTGGACGTTTGTTGGGGGCATGGTAAGATACAATTGTGATTGGATTATCAGAAATATAGCCTGTAATAATTATATATCTTCCCTCAGGATCTTTTATTTGAGAAATTAGATTAAACGGATTGGAACAATGAAAACCAATTAAAGTTCCACGCTGCTTAACAGTTGTAGATGCAGAATAAAATTGCGGATAAGAAGTTGATAGAAATTTAGGATGAACTTTTTCTGTAAAATGGGTTTCCTGTAGACAAATAATATGAGCTTTCTTGGTCACAAAAGAACGTAAAGCTTTAGTTCTTTTATGTGGGATATTAAACCCTTGTACATTTAAGGACAGAATATTTATAGGAGCCATAGGCCAAGTAGGATGAACATTATACCACAATAAACAAAGTATATACCGAGAGCCAGAGTCACCAACCGGGGAAAAAAAAGAAAGGGAGAAAATACAGAAAAATAAAAAATAATGAAAAAATTAAACAATCGTATTAACCCATTATATGAACAATGCATCAAAAAGTTAAGGTAAAACCACAGGGTGTGGGAGCGTCTCAGAGGAGTGACCAGTGCTCCCTGAGAGGATCCGGGTCCACCGACAGAGTCCCACATATCAAAAGCAGGAGTCTGCAGGTGGCGAAAGGGGCAACAAGAAATTCCTACAGAGTGAACAACACCGGAGAACAATAGGAACCTTCTACAAGCTGTCATTAAATTATATTACCGAAAAAAAAGATGCAAAGAGAACTAAAAATATTTTTGTTCTATATCCTGAACTTTATCATTGCTAATATACATTTCTATCATGGATATGGTTAATGCTAGTAATTAACTAGAACAGCTTGAGAGGCCAAAAACCTGTGAAGAGAAAATATATAAGGTCAGATAAGTTGGTCAGTCCATTGAGTCCTCTTGAGTGGGCAATGGATTTTCAAAGCGACCACACTTATGGAGGTTTTCATGCGCAGAGGCGAACCTCTATTGCATTATGTACTACAAAAAGACCTATGGGCCTGATAGGTCCTATGAGAAACAGTTAATGAGTCTCACTAACACTGAAGTGCTCTTAAGATACCAATACTGTGATGAGGAAGAAAATAGCATGGCTACTTGTCTCCTACCACAGCCTACTCTGCACATATACAGGCAGGATACTGTACCTCATGTTTCGGTCACCCGGAACTCCGAGGTATCATGGCATGAGCTAGGATAACTTATCACAGACTGGGTCCAACTAACAGATGAGGAACTAAAATCCAGAGGGATTCGGAGGTACAGATTAGCGTGGTTTGTTGAATGTACAACCAAAACTTGCGTAATTGAAGTTTTTGACAAAAGACAGTGACTGGCACTTTTTGACCCAAAGGGAAGGGGATGCCTTAAAAGACGTCCCTGATTTCTTGTGATCAAAAGTTAAGACAGACATAGGGCTAATTAAGACAGTCAGGTCTGGTTTGCACTTATGTACAAGGGAAAACAAAAAAGGGTACACATACACCAGGTTACCCCAGGGAGATTGTGAAAATCCTCACAAGAAATGTTCAATACTTTGTCTCGAGTTGTACCTCCCAGTGGGAGTGAAATTCTCTTGTATGTGGATGACATTCTGCTAGTGGCTCCTTTGGAGCGACAATGTAAAATTGACACCTTGGCTCTGATGCATTTCCTCGCAGAACAAGGTCACAAGGTTAGCACAATAAACTACAACTTTTGAAAAACAAGGTGAAATACCTGGGTTACATTATATCTAAAAAAGGCAGACATCTGGATGAGATCCGAAAAGAGGCCATCCTTCAAGCCCCCAAACCACGTACTAAAAAATTAATTATGTCATTTCTTGGCATGGTAAATTTTTGTAGTGCATGGGTAGCTAATTATGCTACGGAGGTGGCACCTCTTTCTGATCTCATCTATGGTACACAAATGTCTTCAAAAGGTTCCATCCAGTGGAATGTGCAAGCAGAGGATGCATTTACAAAGGCAAAGCACCTCATTGTGGGTTATACTGTGCTTAGCCTACCCAATTACAGAAACCCTTTATCAGACTGTAGATTATAAAGCAGGGTACATGACTTCTGTTCTCACTCAGGATTATGGGTACAAACACAAACTACCGTATTTATCGACGTATAACATGCACTTTTTTCCCCTTAAAATCAGGGGAAAATCGTGGGTGCGTGTTATACGCCGATACTCACAGATCCCGGCGATCTCCGCTGACTGAGCGGAGCGCAGCGATCGCCGCCGAGATACACATAGCCGAGTGTACTCGTCTTTTCTCGGGATTCCGCTCACAGTCACGCCCAGAGGGGAGCCGAGAAGAGCCGACTAGAGCCGAGTACACTCGGCTATGTGTATCTGCGTTCTCGGCGGCATTCGCCCCGCTCCGTCCAGTCTCAGCGGCGATCTTCTCGGCGGCGCCAATTTTTAAATTCAAGGCTGCAATGAAAACTGGGGGCAAGGCTGCACTGGACACTGTAACTGGGGCAAGGCTGCACTGGACACTGCACTGGACACTGGGGAAAGGCTGCAATGGACACTGCTGACAAGGCTGCAATGGACACTGCTGGCAAGGCTGCACTGGACACTGGGGAAAGGCTGCAATGGACACTGCTGGCAAGGCTGCACTGAAAAGGCTGCAATGGACACTGGGGCAAGACACTGCTGGCAAGGCTGCACTGACAAGGCTGCAATGGACACTGGTAAGGCTGCATTTAAATGTAAGTTTTTTTTTTCTTAAACTTCCCTCCTAAAAGTTTTTTTCCCTAAAATTCCCTCCTAAACTTGGGGTGCGTGTTATACGCCGGCGCGTGTTATACGCCGATAAAAACGGTAATTGCATTTTACTTAACTAATTTGCCCCACTGTGTACAAGCTGTAGTAGCAGCCTCGTTGGCCATACGGTCATCTGCATTGATAGTATTGTTCCACCCCTGGTACTTAAAGGTCTCACATGTCATTTCAGTGATCTTACTATAAGACAAAATCTCCTATTTATCTCCAGTCAAGCATTCATCATGCATGACTACACTTCTGGGACAACCACACATTACAATCAAGAGGTGTACTACATTGAATCCTGCTACACTAATGCCAACACCTGGTGACGGGGATCCACATGATTGTATAGCTCAAATCGATGAACGGGTACTCCCTAGGAAGGATCTCACTGATGTTCCCTTTCTAGATGCTGACTTTACCTTTTTTTTTGTTGATGGGTCTTGTCGAAAAAACGATAAAGGGGTAAATCAAACGGCTTATGCTATAGTAACACATGACCAGGTTATTGAAGCTAGACCCCTTCCCAGTTCCTATTCTGCACAACAAGCTGAAATTATAGCCCTGTTTAGAGACAGAAACAGAAATTGCAGCTCCAGGCAGATAAGATTAGTAAAGTGCTTCTCTTAGTAAACACTGAATTAGTGTGAAACGCGTCAGTTGTCCTGAGTTATGCTGATTTTTGTAGTGCCTGTTTTCCTTGAATAAATGTACGTTGGATTGGAGTGCGGCTGTCCTCACTAATTTTCTTTACCCTTAAGGGGTCATTTCCCACAACCCCCTTATCCCTTTCACACAATATTCATGGATTTTATTGAATTGAACAAATGTGAGAATAAGTACTGTCTGGTTATTGTTGACAGGTTTGCAAAGTGGGTGGAAGCTTTTCCTATGACACACCCGGATGGGCAGTCAGTAGCCAAAGTACTAATCAAAGAGGTGATTCCACGTCAAGGGATCCCCTCTCTGATTTACAGTAACAATGGCTCCCATTTTGTAAACTAAATAATACAACAAATTGGTATATGGTACAATATCTGACCTACTAGGGAGAATCACTATTTAGGTTATAACCCCTCGTCAGAACACCCCAGCCCCAGAGCCAACTCCGTTTCAACTTAGTCCTTCCTTGTTTAAAACAGATTTTACCTAGAAGGAACAATTAAGTATAGAAACAGGATTTGGAGACAATATGAATGGATATAATGGGTCAGATACACAACCCAAGCAAAAGGGTTAGGTGATTGTATTGTTTGTACAAACCCAAGACCACAACTAACCACCTTTCTTCTCCCTGAAGAGGAAATAGACTTGACTTGTATAATAAAATGTTTTTAGAAAATATTACTGGGTCAGAATGTGAAAATGAGAAAAGAGCTACCCTAAGAATAAAATGCAAAGCATACCCCTTTCAGTACAAGCATTACCAGGAAATTTTTCTTGTTTCTCTAACAAAGATAAGGATAGTACAAAAGTTGTCACTCTATCTCCTGAATACTGTGGAACTACAACGTCAACTACAGACAATAAGTACCAACTAAAATGGTTTCAGGAACAGAAACTGCAATTAGCTGATGTTTGGTGGCTGTGTGTGGACAAGAAACTAAGGCCCAGACTGCCACCTAGATGGGAGGGTAGTTGTGCCTTTACCCGCTTGTTGCTTCCCTTTTATATTGTTCCTATGACTAACAAATTGATGACACTACCAGGTAAACACTATTTTAAGCGATTTAAGCGAGAAACACCCCAAGGATCCTTTGACAACCGGGTGTATATAGACTCAATAAGTGTTCCACGAGGAGTTCCGGATGAATTTAAAGCACAGAATCAAGTAACAGCAGGACTCACCTCACTCTTCCTATGGGTACAGCCCAATAAGAACGTCGACTGGATAAACTACATCTACTACAACCAGCAGAGGTTTGTGAATTACACCAGAGATGCTATCAAAGGTATAGCAGCACAACTGGACGCCACCTCTTTGACAGCGTGGCAGAACCGTATAGCATTGCATATGTTGCTGGCAGAAAGGGGCGGGGTATGCAATATGTTCGGCACCTTCTGCTGCACTTTTATTCCAAACAATATGGCACCTGATGGAAGTATCACCAAGGCTTTGCAAGGCCTACAAATGTTATCCCAGGAACTAACTGAGAAATCTGGTGTAGAGAACCCCTTAACAGGACTCTTCGAAAAATGGTTTGGTAAATGGGGTGATCTTGCAAAAAGTTTGCTTATCTCTGTTGTCATGGCAGCCACGGTTCTTACGCTGTGTGGATGTTGCTGCATTCCCTGCATTAGAGGAATTCTTCAAAGACTGATTGACACATCTTTAACAAAGACTATGCTTTTTCAGAACAACACTGAACTATACCCGGAACCTGATGAAGATGAATTTACAGTCCTTTCAAAAGACTTATTTGTCTAAATGATAATACCCGGTAAAACAAAGAACCTGGATATTTGAATTATTGACATTATGAGTATAAAAGGAGGGAGATGTTAGAGAAATGTAGTATTATACCTTTAATGCCAGCTATGAAATATGAAACCTTATATAGTCTAATGCCGCGTACACACGACCGTTTTTCATGACGAGAAAAATGCCATTTTTTAAAATGGTCATTAAAAACAATCGTGTGTGGGCTTCAGAGCATTTTTCACGACGTGTAGGCTGTGTAGGTGTGTAGGCTTTAACGACGTGAAAAAAACACGCATGCTCAGAAGCAAGTGATGATACGGGAGCACTCGTTCTGGTAAAACTAGCGTTCGTAATGGAGATAGCATATTCGTCACGCTGGAACGGACTGAAGAGCACGAGGGTGAAAAGCGCAAATCGTCTCTCACCAAACTTTACTAACACAAGGATCAGCAAAAGCAACCCAAAGGGTGGCGCCATCCGAATGGAACTTCCCCTTTATAGTGCCGTCGTACATTTCGTACGTCACCGCGCTTTGCTCTAGCATTTTTTTTCATGATCGTGTGTAGGCAAGGTAGGCTTGAGAAGAATCACGTCGAGAAAAACGTAGTTTTTTTCAATGACATTAAAAACGGTTGTGTGTACGCGGCATTATAAGTTTAAAATGCTTAGAGATATAGTTTTATATAACCCTATTATACAAGTATTTCTGGATTAGCCATATGACCATATTCTATTGTGCTGAGTTAGATGTGCTGAGTTAAATGTGCTGAGTGATTGTAAAACTGTATTTTGCTTACATTTGCAAAAACATGGGCTTCCAACAATGGAATATTTAAAAGTACATTGTATGAAGTTTCCTGTGGCAGGGAGTAGCCTGTAAACGGATATTCCCTTCTTCCTGCTCTACGTCAGAATAAAGGTTGAAATTATACATGTGATCAGGACACTACGAGCAGGTAGGGGGAAGGTGTAAGGGTGATAAAAAGATGTAGAAATGTCTCGATCGTAAGCCTGAATGTACATTTCTCTTGCATATGCAAATAAATACCTTAACTTGACTTGAGAGACGGTCTGAGAATCCAGATTATTCTGCAACACAATCCACATCTGGTGGCAAGTGACGGTGGCAAGTGACAAGCTGCATCTGGTGCCAGGCGACAGTGGCAAGTGACAATCTGCAAATAGTGGCAGGTGACGTGGCAAGCAATCATCCACATCTGGTGGCAGGTGACGGTGGCAAGTGACAATCCACATCTGGTGCCAGGTGACAAAGGCAAGTGACAAGCTACATCTGGTGGCAGGAGATGTGGCAAGTGACACGCCAAGGGCTCCCACTGATTCTGCATTATGGTGAGGTTAACTACTTAGTTATATATAACAATATAACATTAGAAATAATGCACTTCAATCACCCTGACACCATATCAACCATGGTGCCATGATGATTGAAGCGCCAACACCAGCCATTGCCCGCAAAAAATTGCTTACCACACGTGTGCCCCCGCCCTGCAAAAAGGTTGGTGACCGCTGCTATGGGCTCTAGCTCCAGATCTTTTGCAGACCTAGCAACATCCCTGGCAGCTACATTACCTGATCTTTCAGTAAATAGCTTTTTCCTAGGTTGGAGAATGGTGTGCGGTTTCCTTTTATCAGAGTTCATTGATGGCAAGCAGAGACAAACTTCTTGAACCAGCACCCAGGCATCTGCAGCATGAGTGAGAGGTCTAGGTTTTTTGAGCGGTGCATCGTGTTTGTGAATAGCAAACCGTATGTGATTTTTTTTCGGAGCTCGGAACAGTAAAATGCGGAACACTACATAACCAATTTTGCATGTTTTGTCATGTGAGTTTCTTCAATAATGGCATAACCTAATGTATCTGTTTCCAATTGTGTGCTAATGCAGTATGCTTGGGGTATATGCAGGGCTTTTTTTCCCAGAGAATAGGTGCAGGAACTCCCCTCTTCTGACTCCCCCTTGTCTCCACGCCCTACCCTCCTCTGAGCACCTTGCCTTGGTTCCACCCCCTACCCACCTCCCAGTACTGCCCAAAGTATAATTTTGTGTTTCTAATTAATTTGTATGGAATTAGTTCTTGTCTAAAAAAAAGAAAAGCGGTAAAAAAGATTCCCTTGGGCCTGCAACAATCGATCCCCCAGCACCAATTGATCCCTCACACAACAATAGACTCCTCCAGCAACAATAGACCCCACCCCAATAACAAAAGATCCACCCCAACAACATTAGACCTCCCAGCAGCCAGCATCAATAGACCCTCCGGCATACAACACTAATAGACCTCTCCCTCAATAGTAGATTGCTACCAGAAGAAACATAAGACCCCCCAACAACAATAGATTTCCCACCACCAACAGTAAACCCTCACACAAAAACAGATCCCCACCAGTGACAATAGATCCCCCAGCACACCCCATACCCCTTGCTATTACATACATTCAGTGCTGGAGGTGCCAGAACTACGTTCCCCCACGTTCCTGATGAAAAAAAGCCCTGGGTATACATAAGGTGAAACTTTTATTAGTTTTGGATAGAGTAGGGAAGGATAAGGAGGCCCTATGACAGGCTTTAATTGCAGTTTGTCCCCACATTTTTATAGGCACCATCATTATCAAAACACAGAGTTAGGGGACAATCAACAGAGCAAGAGGCAGGGGGGAAATATTCAATTAGAGACAAATAATTTGGTGACAACTGTAAGGTTATCCCTAGTGTATTTCACCTTTAGAGTTATTCTTTAAGACTTGTTATTTCACCTTTAGAGTTATTCTTTAAGACTTGTTATTTCACCTTTACAGTTATTCTTTAATACTTGTTATTGTAGAAATGTATAGAATGTTTTTCTTGCTATATGTCACTTACACAGTTGAGTCAGAATGACAGGATATGTATGACGTGTGGTTAGGCTACTTCCTTAAAGAAGTGTCCCATGTTTCAGGATCTGGCTCAACGGACGGATTTTGCGGTGAGTTCTATTTAGATAAACTTGCCTTCTGCCATCTCTGGGCAGTTTAGCTTGTGTAACCTGTTAATATGCAATTTGTATAATAAAGGAACTGTTCCTTGGTGGGTTTAACCAGGGGCGGTCCCTCTCGTCTTGGATTGTACAAAATAAGCTTGTATGCAATAAAGCAGTGTAATTGGGATTCACCATATTCTGTGTGTGTCTTAAATTACCCGATCGATCAGAGAGACTCCATACACCCAGGTCCAGCCTAGGCTCTAGAGGTTAGAAGCAGTTTACAGCGGATTACAACAGATGGTATCAGGAGTGGGGTCAATCGTTTGACAGGTAGGTGGAACTTTGTGGAGCACATTTCTGCAGAGTTTAACTCACTTATCCTGTCTCGATTGACTACCACAGTTTTTCTTTTTTTCTCCTGGTTGCTTAAGTTAAGAACTTTCTCAAGGGAAGCAGATAAGCCACTCCCGCTACCTCCATTTACTCCTCTGCCCAGTGCACCTCCACCATATGTATTTTTAAAAGAAGATAAAAAGGCTAAGCATATTTTAGCAGATCAAGAATTAGCAGAAGCCCTTGATGCTTCAGGGGGGGGGGGGTAAGGTCGCTCTGCTCGGGGGCCAAACTTGGAGACAAGCTTTTAAAATTCCCACTCATTACTGTAGGGGGTGAGGATATACAGCTACCGTTGCCCATAGGCACAGTCCAGGACATTAGAACTAACTGTCCAAAACCAAGGAAAAGCCCAACCGAAGCTGTTACATTTCTCCGGAGATATTGCAGCGGGCGTAGAATGAGTGTAGATGAGATTTTGGCACGCATGAGTTTTGCTGTTTTAACCAGCTGTCCTCTTCCCCTGATGGGACGGGATCTGATGTCAGTATTACACATCTGTATCAAATTCAATGCAGATGGCAGTCTAACAGCGCAGTCCCCAAAATGTGATCTAGCTAACCCCAAAAGGAGGGCTCTCCAAGGTTTTTTTTTTGCTCATACCTGCACATTTGGAAAATCACCCAATCTGGGCAAAAAGCAAGTCCTCTGTGGGCTTGTTAAATTGCACACCGTATGTCCCCTCACTTAAACCTGACACCTTACCACGTTTCCAAAAACAATAGCCTATTGCACAAGACAAAAGAGATGGTATACAGGGTCAGATAGATGAATATCTGCAGGGAGGCATTTTAGTCCCCACATTCAGTCCTTGGAACACCCCCATCAATCCGGTACGGAAGGCCGATGGAACTTGGAGACTGGTCATGGATTTGAGAATGGTAAATAAAGCTATTATCCCTCTGCCACCATTGGTGTCGGATATAAGCGAAATTTTTACCTCAATACCCCCAGATTCCAGCTGGTATACTGTAGTTGACCTTTCAAACGCCTTTTTTTTTTTTCAGCGTTCCCAGAACATGTTTGCTTTCACCTGGGGTACTTCCCAGGAGACGGGCCAGCTTACCTGGACTCGTCTTCCACAAGGCTTTGTGGCAGGTCCACTTTGCTCCAATATGTAGCTGACCTATTGTTATGCAGTAAAGAGAAGGGCTAATGCGAGGCAGACTCAGGGAACCTTTTGACCCACTTAGCTGCTAAGGGCCGCTTGGCATCCAGGAGAAAGATCCAGTGGTCCAGGCAAGAAGTGGAGTACTTGGGGTGTATAATCCAAAGTAACAAGCGCTTGGTGTCACCGTCCCGAGTCACAGCCCTCACTAGCCTAAGCCCACCCAAGGACAAAGCAGCACTACTGTCATTTCTAGGGTCTATAGTTTACATAAGGCAATGGATTCCCGATTGTTCCCATTATGATTCGGTCCTGCGGAAGGCCACATTGATCACTGCCCCAAAGCTAGTGGAATGGTCAGAGGACATGCTCAACGCTTTCAGGGGTTTGATTAAGTCTCTACAGCAGGCACCTGCACTGGGTCTCATAGATCACAGAAAGGATTTTTCCCTGTACTGTGTAGTAACGGGTAGAACATATGCAGCGGTTCTGGCCCAAGAACATGGCACAAGCCAGAGGCCAGTCTCCTACTTCTCAAAAGTCCTTCCAGTACAGGTACAGGGCATGCCGGGCTGCCTGCAGTCTCTGGCAGCCTCGGCTATGGCAGTAAAAGATGCATCTAAACTGGTGTTAGGACACCCTATGACTCTGTATACCACTCACTCTGTCATACATCTGCTTCAAAACATGACAACTCAACTCATGTCAGCACAGAGATCTAGCGGCTATGAGGTTATACTTTTCAATACACAGAATTTAACTATTAAAAGTTGCTCTGATACATCACCACAGGTCCGCTACTTACATTCTCTGTTGCGGCTTACTGATGACAGTATACAAACAGCACATAATTTTGGTGAACTCCTTTTGGAAACCACACTTCCTTGCCCTGATCTCGGTGATCTCCCTAACAAGGATTATGACCATGTTTTTGTGGATGGCAGCTGTTCACGACCTGAACGACCTGTTCCTCTGCACAGGCAGCTGACCTAGTTGCTTTAATTCGTGCGTGCCAACTTTTCAAGGACAAGTCAGTTAATATTTACACAGATAGTAGATATGCTTTTGGGGTGGCACACGCACAAGCCACCCCAACAGACATAACGTCATGGGCACAAGCAGGGTTGACCAAAGACCACACGGGCCTTTGGACAACCAAGGAGGGAATTATAGGGATACCTGCAGCAGCGGCACCCTTGCTTTTGTCATACCTACATGGTCCAGCCCATATCGGATCAAGGCCCCACTTTTACCTCAGCTTTGACAAAAGAAGTTGCAAAATTACTGGGAATACAGTGGAAACTCCACATTCCCTACCATCCGCAGAGTGCAGGAATAGTAGAAAGAATGAATAGGACTATTAAAGACAAACTTAAAAATGCAACAGAAGGTACTCTAACTAATTGGCTGGACTTCTTGCCAGCTGTCCTATTCCAAATAAGGAGCACCCCCCATTCTAGAACAGGTTCTTCCCCTTATGAGGTATTAATGGGGCGACCAATGGCTAAGGTGAAATGGGGAACAGGTGAACCTGATATTTATTCTTTACAGGAAGAGTACGTGCAACATCTAGTAAGTAGCCTTAGCGAAATCTATGACAATGTGGCTGTCACGTTTTCTCCTCTTCCAACAGATCCGACACACGGATTCATCCTGGGAGATCAGGTGCTGATCAAACAGCTGGCTGTCCGGAAGCACATAGGACCGGTTAACATAGGACCATATGAAGTAGAGAAGTCTTCAAGAACTGCAATCCTCACTTCCTACAGCCATCAATGGATTCACGCATCAAGAATAAAGAAGGCCCAAACGAAGCGCAAGACTCCGGATCCACCCCCTTCGGCGACCTAGGAGCCAACATTGAACCCCCAGGACTCAGGCCCACTGCCCCAATAGAGACTGATAATTTGAAAGAAAGAGTTTCCTCAGGCAAACTTTTCTTATACTTATTTTTGGTGTCAATATTGATTTTTTTCCTTAATCATTATAGGATATTATTGGTTAGAGTCATGCCAAGTAAGCAGGGATCCTACACGGTTATTTAGTCATATTAGACCAAAATGAGAAACTGATGATCCCAGGGATGGTGTTATCTAGCGGCCCTAGTCCCTGTTATGGGAATACTGGGAGACAAGGGGGGAGGACACATTCTAGAAGCTAGCCTTCACCCTAGGTATCCCCTTAAACATCGTACCAAAAGAGAGTTATTCCTTGAAAAGGATATGGTCTGGGCCTGGTTCCCTTCCAGTACAGGTTGGGGAATAGATTTAATGAAAAGGCTCAATAATTACACGGGTATTATTGATGAGGTAATGGAAAAGAATTCTGATGATATTACCAAATTAAATATAGAAACTAGAGCAATCAGGAAACAATTAGAACTCCATGACCTTGCCATTGAAAGTATGAGTGCTGCACTCACAGGCCTATGTGAGGTTACAGAGGACTATGAGTGCTGCACTTGGGTCCACAACACATCTATTGAGGTGCCCGATTACTATGATGTAATTTCCCAACATAGGAAAGAGGTAAATAAGTTACAACAAGAAGCAAGGGATATTGCTAAGACATGGAGCCCTTTTGGAGAAGGAGAATTTGGCCTCAATGGAATTTCTTCCTGGTTGAAAGATATCGTAATGACCATCGTAATGATACTGGTTTTTATCCTTGTTTTGTATTTAGTTTTTAAATTAGTGGTTTGTGCACTTGGGAAAATAACTAGCTTAAGAGCAAAAAGAAGAGACCCTGCACTTGGAATGTCAATGATTGCCCTAAAGCAAAGATGGTATATTAGTGATTGATCAATACATGCATTCTGTATGCATGATCAAAGGAGGGATTGTAAGGTTATCCCTAGTGTATTTCACCTTTAGAGTTATTCTTTAAGACTTGTTATTTCACCTTTAGAGTTATTCTTTAAGACTTGTTATTTCACCTTTAGAGTTATTCTTTAATACTTGTTATTGTAGAAATGTATAGAATGTTTTTCTTGCTATATGTCACTTACACAGTTGAGTCAGAATGACAGGATATGTATGACGTGTGGTTAGGCTACTTCCTTACAGAAGTGTCCCATGTTTCAGGATCTGGCTCAACGGACGGATTTTGCGGTGAGTTCTATTTAGATAAACTTGCCTTCTGCCATCTCTGGGCAGTTTAGCTTGTGTAACCTGTTAATATGCAATTTGTATAATAAAGGAACTGTTCCTTGGTGGGTTTAACCAGGGGCGGTTCCTCTCGTCTTGGATTGTACAAAATAAGCTTGTATGCAATAAACCAGTGTAATTGGGATTCACCATATTCTGTGTGTGTCTTAAATTACCCGATCGATCAGAGAGACTCCATACACCCAGGTACAGCCTAGGCTCTAGAGGTTAGAAGCAGTTTACAGCGGATTACAACAGATGGTATCAGGAGTGGGGTCAATCGTTTGACAGGTAGGTGGAACTTTGTGGAGCACATTTCTGCAGAGTTTAACTCACTTATCCTGTCTCGATTGACTACCACCGTTTTTTTTTTTTTTCTCCTGGTTGCTTAAGTTAAGAACTTTCTCAAGGGAAGCAGATAAGCCACTCCCGCTACCTCCATTTACTCCTCTGCCCAGTGCACCTCCACCATATGTATTTTTAAAAGAAGATAAAAAGGCTAAGCATATTTTAGCAGATCAAGAATTAGCAGAAGCCCTTGATGCTTCAGGGGGGGGGTAAGGTCGCTCTGTACGGGGGCCAAACTTGGAGACAAGCTTTTAAAATTCCCACTCATTACTGTAGGGGGTGAGGATATACAGCTACCGTTGCCCATAGGCACAGTCCAGGACATTAGAACTAACTGTCCAAAACCAAGGAAAAGCCCAACCGAAGCTGTTACATTTCTCCGGAGATATTGCAGCGGGCGTAGAATGAGTGTAGATGAGATTTTGGCACGCATGAGTTTTGCTGTTTTAACCAGCTGTCCTCTTCCCCTGATGGGACGGGATCTGATGTCAGTATTACACATCTGTATCAAATTCAATGCAGATGGCAGTCTAACAGCGCAGTCCCCAAAATGTGATCTAGCTAACCCCAAAAGGAGGGCTCTCCAAGGTTTTTTTTTGCTCATACCTGCACATTTGGAAAATCACCCAATCTGGGCAAAAAGCAAGTCCTCTGTGGGCTTGTTAAATTGCACACCGTATGTCCCCTCACTTAAACCTGACACCTTACCACGTTTCCAAAAACAATAGCCTATTGCACAAGACAAAAGAGATGGTATACAGGGTCAGATAGATGAATATCTGCAGGGAGGCATTTTAGTCCCCACAATCAGTCCTTGGAACACCCCCATCAATCCGGTACGGAAGGCCGATGGAACTTGGAGACTGGTCATGGATTTGAGAATGGTAAATAAAGCTATTATCCCTCTGCCACCATTGGTGTCGGATATAAGCTAAATTTTTACCTCAATACCCCCAGATTCCAGCTGGTATACTGTAGTTGACCTTTCAAACGCCTTTTTTTTTTTTCAGCGTTCCCAGAACATGTTTGCTTTCACCTGGGGTACTTCCCAGGAGACGGGCCAGCTTACCTGGACTCGTCTTCCACAAGGCTTTGTGGCGGGTCCACTTTGCTCCAATATGTAGCTGACCTATTGTTATGCAGTAAAGAGAAGGGCCAATGCGAGGCAGACTCAGGGAACCTTTTGACCCACTTAGCTGCTAAGGGCCACTTGGCATCCAGGAGAAAAATCCAGTGGTCCAGGCAAGAAGTGGAGTACTTGGGGTGTATAATCCAAAGTAACAAGCGCTTGGTGTCACCGTCCCGAGTCACAGCCCTCACTAGCCTAAGCCCACCCAAGGACAAAGCAGCACTACTGTCATTTCTAGGGTCTATAGTCTACATAAGGCAATGGATTCCCGATTGTTCCCATTATGATTCGGTCCTGCGGAAGGCCACATTGATCACTGCCCCAAAGCTAGTGGAATGGTCAGAGGACATGCTCAACGCTTTCAGGGGTTTGATTAAGTCTCTACAGCAGGCACCTGCACTGGGTCTCATAGATCACAGAAAGGATTTTTCCCTGTACTGTGTAGTAACGGGTAGAACATATGCAGCGGTTCTGGCCCAAGAACATGGCACAAGCCAGAGGCCAGACTCCTACTTCTCAAAAGTCCTTCCAGTACAGGTACAGGGCATGCCGGGCTGCCTGCAGTCTCTGGCAGCCTCGGCTATGGCAGTAAAAGATGCATCTAAACTGGTGTTAGGACACCCTATGACTCTGTATACCACGCACTCTGTCATACATCTGCTTCAAAACATGACAACTCAACTCATGTCAGCACAGAGATCTAGCGGCTATGAGGTTATACTTTTCAATACACAGAATTTAACTATTAAAAGTTGCTCTGATACATCACCACAGGTCCGCTACTTACATTCTCTGTTGCGGCTTACTGATGACAGTATACAAACAGCACATAATTTTGGTGAACTCCTTTTGGAAACCACACTTACTTGCCCTGATCTCGGTGATCTCCCTAACAAGGATTATGACCATGTTTTTGTGGATGGCAGCTGTTCACGACCTGAACGACCTGTTCCTCTGCACAGGCAGCTGACCTAGTTGCTTTAATTCATGCGTGCCAACTTTTCAAGGACAAGTCAGTTAATATTTACACAGATAGTAGATATGCTTTTGGGGTGGCACATGCACAAGCCACCCCAACAGACATAACGTCATGGGCACAAGCACAAGTTTACACACACAGATCCACACTTCTGCCGTGATCGTGGGCAATCGCGGGTGCCCAGCGGACATCGCGACCGCCGGGCTTACTCACCGGGTCACGAGCGTTGCCGCGGGTGCGCGCGCGCGCCCCATAGACGGCCGGGAAAAAAGGACGTCATATGACGTCCGCCCGGAGGGAGGGAGGGTTCCTGCCGGCGTCATATGTCTATGACCCGGTAGGAAGTGGTTAAGGCCCCGGGACTACGTTACCCAGAACCCCAGTTGGCCACCGCAGAGACTCATGGGAGGAGTTATTTAAGGAGGAGGCGAGGCGGAGCAAGAGTTTCTTCCTGTGCGGATCTGCTGCAGTGCAAGGCCTGAAGCCTGGGCCTTGCGCAACTTCCAAAGAGCCTTCCACCCCGCTGCGGAGCCTGGGTGGCACCAGACTGGTCGAGTGAGGACATCAGTTGGATCGGGGACCCGATCATTGCAGACGCTGTGTGCGGAGACACAGCAGGTGGAAGTCCCGGGCTGGGATCGTGCCCGGAGTGGTGAGTGAGCACTTGCTCAATCAAATAGACTTTACAGATTCTAGGCCTATAGACTGCCATGGCTCACCGATCGTTTGCTTGTTGTTCCACTGGGGGACCGGTAGCAGGACAGAGTTGAAGTGTCCCCCCCCCCAGCATAGTGTTCTTAGTGATTGCCAGTTTGTGGATTACAAATACTATTCATCAAGTGCACCACCGAAAGTTTGCATGCGAAGAAATCCCTATAGGAAGGACTGAAATTTATTCTGGGTCAGGCCTGGCCAGGGTGGGGAGATAGGATATTGTTTAGTGCGCCACAGGGCGTGTATACCATAATAGCTACGCGTGGTGGATTACCGCGCAGCGCCATTATTGTGTGCTATATTGCTTGCTGCAGGGCTCTGCAAGCCGGTTGTGTGTATTATATTCTGCTTAAGCCTTTTTTTACAACCAAAGTAAAACTGTTCTACTTGATCTTTAACATTTGTGTGTTGTCTTAAGCCCCGTACACACGATCGGTTTGACTGATGAAAACCGTCCGTTGGATGGTTTTCATCAGACCAACTGATCGAATATGGTACCCATCGGTCTTTTTTCCATCGGTTTTAAAAAATAGAACTTGTTTTAAAATTTTCCGATGGATAAAAAACCGATCGAAAACTCAGATCGTCTATGGGCAAGTCCATCGGATAAAAAACCCACGCATGCTCAGAATCAAGTCGACGCATGCTCAGAAGCATTGAACTTCATTTTTCTCGGCTCATCGGAGTGTTTTACGTCACCGCGTTTGGAACGGTCGGTTTTTTGACTGATGGTGTGTGGGCAAGACTGATGGAAAACAGTTTCATCGGATATCCGATGGACAAATCCATCGGACGAAAATCCATAGGATATCCGATCGTGTGTACAGGGCTTGACTGTAAGGAGGGTGCCTTTACAATACCAATTGATTATGATAAAAATATAACCCCTAGACTAGCTGTGCCAGGGTGGGTCGAGCAGATTGCCGGGGTTTGGTGGTGCTGTACACAGGGCCCGAAAACAAATCCAGCGGCTCTCTTAAGTGGGGGTAGCGCTACAATAGTATTTAGGTACATAGTAACCATGGTGTAACAATAGACATGATGATAACGTAAAGTTTCATGATGTAACCACTGCTATATGGGTAAACAAAACAGTAAACATGATTGGACAATATACATAGAGGTATGGTTAGAATAATTTCTCAATTAGGGACAATGACAAAATTTGATGGGTCACCAATCAAAAGTAATGTACAATCGTAATCAAAGAATAATGCCTGCAGGGCCTATGGCCTTTGAACCTGTAGAAATTAAGGTAGATAGGTAGTGAGGAGATGAAGGCTTGAAAATATGAAGACACGGCATCATGTAGCTCGACGTGCCTCGTAGCTGCTATGCTACTCATCAGGAGCATGCGCGTGGTGGATCCAGAGTGGAAAGTTTGTGTAAGTACAAGGATGAAAATATGGGTAGGGGTGGAATATGAACCCCCTGCACCGAAGTGCATACTTACAATTGTAATTTATAATTGATGGGATGTGGGTAAGGCATGAAAGGCATCCGGGAAAACTCCTGGCCGGGAGCCGTGGCGGACGGATCCATGGAGGTCACCAAACAGGTGACCACCCGGCAGGCATGGTCACATGAGGTAACCCTGTGGGGGAAAAAAACAATTGAAGTGGGATATTATTGTCACTAGGTGACCAGAAGGAAAAGGGGGGGAGGGGTTTTGGTGAAGAGGAAGGGCCCATGCAGTGGGAAATAGGAGGGTGATGAAAGAGAAGAGTGAATAGCCTCGAGGGAGTGAGGGTACAAAGTGCCAAAATAACCAGAAAACTGTGGAGTGATCTAGGCTAGTGTCAAGGAGTGAGGGTGAGAGGCTGTGGGAGCCAGAGACTGGAATGACGGTTTACCTCAGTGGTGCAGGGTGACCGTCCAGAGGAATAAAGAAAATCCATGTGCAGTGGAGTGTATAAGCAGGGTGCCTCAAATGCCAAGACCGCTCAGAGTGGAGCCCATATAGGCGTTGCCACGCTGCAGAGTGATTTGATGGGGGTGGCTCGGGGTCAGTTGTTAGGTGGGT
Source organism: Rana muscosa (assembly GCA_029206835.1). NCBI lineage: Eukaryota > Metazoa > Chordata > Amphibia > Anura > Ranidae > Rana > Rana muscosa. The sequence continues at coordinate 495,924,914 of CM055116.1, read as the reverse complement.
GTGGGATAGGCTTCCCTGAATAAATGAGTTTTCAGGGATCTCCTAAAGGTGGACAGGGTAGGGGCTAATATAAATACAAGTATTTTAATAATGTAATAATCTTTACAAATTTAAGTCGTCATGTTCATTATTAATGAAAAAAAGCTTAAGTTTTGAATTTGTTTCGGTAATAAAAAAGTTTGTACATAAATTGGTGTTTTGTTATATAAATGTATAGTATATCAAATGACAAGAAATGTATTAAATATACTATGGGTGAAACTTCTATAGAATGGCCTTAATTTACTTTTTTTTATTTTTATAAATGCTGACAACTAGCAACTGCTCCAAGTTTCAAGAGAATCCAATCTTTATCAAGATGAATACATTGGTTTGTAGTCAGAACTTGCTGTGCATAGAATTGGTTCACTTTGCACATTCTGTTCGCTATGAACAAAAGTTTTTTTGAACCAACCAAAAGTAGACTTGTTCACTAAGTGAGCTGGTGAATGTGGTCCAAAGGAACGCTTACAAGGTCATTACATAGATTATAGTGTGTAGGAGGGAGCTGCAGGGTCACAGCCACCACTATTATGCTAACTAGTAAAACCACTCCAATGGGTAAGGGACCTAAGAGTGAGGCAGTAATCTATATATCAGCCACCAGCTTCTTATTAGGGTCAGAAGTAAATAATGTGATCGCTGGGGGGCGTGGCCAAGATGGCGCTGTGAGCGGCTGCTTTTACTGAGAGCTCCGCTGCATCCTGCTTCATTACCCGGATCCTGGGCTAACAGAGGCTGACTTATTCACCCCTGTTGACCGGGTGAGTGAGACACAACAGAGCGGGGAGCGAGGCAGTCCTCCCGGCGGCTGCTAGCCCTTTCCCGGACGAGTTCCGGCTCCCTCGTGTGGCTAGGCCGCAGCCGCGGTCTTTCCTGGCGGCCATCGGAGCTCCGGAGTGGAGCGGAGGTACATTGCTGCCCCCTGCATATGAGCTAGGTGCGCTGGCACGGGCTGTGGGCGGCGGAGACAGTGGATGACACCGGCTGCTGCTGGCTCTATCCATCCTGCATCCTGGCCCACTCGAACTGCTAGGCCGCGGCCAGGGCCTTTCCTGGCGGTCCCCGGAGCTCCGGACTGGGCCCCTCCTTTTTCTCCTGTGACTCTCCTGGGGGAAACACAGTGGACCCCTTCAAGCTCCCAGCCATACATACAGGACTCAGTGCGCACCCTGAATGAGGCGCCGGAGCTCAGGCGCAAGGTTCAGCAAAGGGGGCAAAAAACGAACTTTCCCACCACTACTGGACCCCCCTCCAATGCCCACTGATCTCCCGGTGCGGATCCATACCCCCCGGAGCTCCCACAAGACCTCACAGATAGGTCCCATGGACTCAGCGGAGTCCCGACCGCCCTGGCTGGCAGAAGTTATGGCAGCCATTGCCACATGCCAGTCCACGTTGACCACAAAAATAGAGGCCGTCCAGATGGATGTGGGCCTTATCCGCCAGGACATGGACAAGCTTAGGACCAGGGTGGCGAAGACCGAGCAGAGGGTTAGCAGCACTGAAGATGTGGTCGCAGAGCAGGGCGCAGCACTCCACACTCTCCAAACCAAGGTAAAAGCCCTTGAATATAGAGCCGAAGATGCCGAAAACAGAAACCGGCGCAACAACCTCTGCATTGTCGGTCTACCCGAGGGAGGAGAGGGGAATGACCCCATAGGCTTCATAGAAGGTATGTTGCGTACCCTCCTCCCTGAGGCTCGCATGTCACCCCAATATGTGGTGGAAAGGGCGCACCGTATTCCACCTAAGCAAGGGCCTCCTGGAACCCCGCCACGAACATTCATTCTCCTCCTGCTCAACTTCCGGGATAGAGACGAAGTTCTCCGTGCCTCCAGGCTTGTGGGCAACCTAAGATTCCAGAATGTCAAGCTGATGATTTTTCCAGACTACTCAGTGGAAACACAGAAGCTCAGAAAATAGTTCGACCAGGTCAAGGCGACTCTGAGGGCGCGCAACATCCGCTACAGTATCCTTTTCCCGGCCCGCCTGAGAGTACAGGACGGGGAGTCGACTCGCTTCTTCACTAACCCCAGGGAGGTGTCTGTCTGGTTGGAGTCGCTGCCGCGGGCCCGCTGATCGGACGCATGGTATGTACTACTTGATACCTCCCTTGTTTTGAGTTTGCCTATATCGGTGTAGTCCGCGGACTGGCCCCCTGGACGGAGCTCCCACACCTGTTGTTGCACCTGTTGTGCCCGGCTAGTCCCCTTGGTGTGTGCTGCTCTGATGATGGCGGTTAGCCCCTGCTGAAATGGGAACCCAAGTTAGCACCCCTAACGTGGTCAGGAGAACACTGCGGTCGGCCGCTTTTCCCTTTTGTTTGTTTTTACCCCCCTTGTGGCACTAGGGATCATACCATGTATACTCCCTCACCACTGGATCGACTTTACTGCTGTTCCTGTTTGCTTTTATCCTCTTGAACCCTGTCCCTTACAGCTTGTTGCATTGCCAGCGGACGTCTTGCACTTAAAGAGTCGCTCAGACTGTTGCTCGGCCCCCCCAGAATATATCCGGGGGGCTGAGTTCGCCGCCTCTTGCACGGAACCCCCTTTGCAGCCGGCGAGCTGACACTGTTTGGGATGGATACCCTCCTTGGTTTTAAGGGGTTGGGTGGGGTGGGGGGCGGGGATTGTTGCCCTACAGGGGCCATTTTTATTTTTCTGTTTTGTTTTTTTCTTTTTGTTGTTTTTGTTTCCATTATGTTTTTGCTTTACATTCAAAACATTGATACTTCAGCATTGCTCTGTTTCCAGATGTGTACATCCTGGGTCTGGGGGTCAGGTCCGGGAGCCATGTGGTGTTATCCTATCCCCCCTATTTATCTGATAGTCCATGTCAGCAGTTAATGTCCTGTCATGGAACACCAGGGGGTTGAATTCCCCGACCAAACGCTCCCTGGTGTTCCAATTTATTAAGTCTTATAACCCGCATATTTGTGTCCTACAAGAAACGCACCTCATGGGGAGTAGAATTCTTTCCCTTAAAAAGCCATGGGTGGGCCACCACTATCATTCTACCTACTCTAGCTTTTCTAGAGGGGTCAGTATACTAGTGCTAAAATCCCTCCCGTTTCGGCTCCTGGATCTGGTTCTTGACTCTGATGGTAGATACGTTATAATTCATGCCGTGATTCACTCGCTGATCTGCACCATAGTGGCTCTATATCTTCCCCCGCCGGCCTCCCTGTTGCTGTTGAACCAAATAACGAGCAAGGTGGCCGAGTTCACCTCCGATAATACTGTGTTTTTGGGGGATTTTAACTTGGTTCCTGATCCGGATATGGATCGCCTGACGCCTGGAGGTCGACACTACTCTGGGTTGGCTGACTGGGCTGATACCTATGGGTTGACGGATGTGTGGAGGTGGAAACACCCCCGGGACCTGGCCTACACTTGCCATTGGGCCTCCCACAGGACGTTCTCCCGCATCGATCTGGTATATGCGGGGGGACCGGTCCTGCAGAGGTTTACGGACGTACGGATCTTGCCCAGGGGGATCTCGGACCATGCACCATTGCTTTTGGCACTGGATCTCTCTAGGGGCCATGCTGTTCGCCTGTGGAGACTGTCCAGATTTTGGATCTCGGACACCTCTGTGGACGACCAGTTCCAAACTGAATTGACCGGTTACTGGGCGGACAATGAGGGTACGGCGGAGGCCAGGACTGTATGGGATGCCTTTAAGGACACTACCAGACCATTATTGCCAGAGTTCATAGGGAACGCAGCGCAGACTTGGTGAGGGCTGAAAAGGAGGCTACCAGTGCAGAAGAGACCTTTATTAGTACCCGCGATCACCAACACTATGCCCACCTGCAGCTCTTGACTGTGGAAGTCCTTAGTGTCCGTACCTCACTTACCCAAAAAAAGTTACTTGCTCAGTCCCATAGGGTTTTTGAACAGAGGGAGAGGCCAGGTAAGATGCTGGCTTGGCTTTCCAGGGAACAGGTGGGAGGGGTCAGTGTTTCCCATATCACGGGCCCCACGGGGGAGCTGGTAAGCTCTCCCGAGGGTATTAATCAATGCTTTGCTGACTTCTATCATGCACTTTATAGCTCAAGGGTGGATTATAGTGATGGGGACCTGGTGAAGTTTTTGAGGGACATTGACATCCAGGTCCTTACGGCGACCTACCGAGAGCGGCTCGATGCCCCTATCACAGTGAAGGAGATCCAGCGGGCCCTTATGTCTATGCAATCTGGCAAGACACCCGGGCCTGATGAAATTCCTGTAGAGTTCTACAAACATTTTGCAGCTGAACTAGTGGCCAGACTCCATTCCCTATTCTCGGTGTCCGCGCAGCAGGGAAATCTCCCTGTTTCCATGGGTGAGGCGGTCATAGTGGCGATCCCCAAGCCAGGGAAGGACCCTTCCCTGTGTTCCTCGTTTCGCCCTATCTCGTTGTTGAACGTCGATGCAAAGATTCTGGCCAAGATCTTAGTGACCAGACTGAATTCTGTCATTACTGCCCTGGTACATTCGGATCAAACAGGCTTTATGCCGGGTAGGGGAACGGATATCAACATCAGACGCCTCCTCGCCCACATTGATAGGGCTGGCGAGGGGTCGACGGGAGTGGTGGCCTCACTTGACGCAGAGAAGGCTTTCGACTCTGTGGAGTGGGGCTACCTCTGGGGGCTGCTCGACAGTTTCGGGTTTGGGCCTGGTTTCCTGAAATGGGTGCGCATGTTATATAGTTCCCCATCTGCTAGAATTCGGACCAACGGCTGCCTATCGGAGGTGTTCCCATTGGATCGTGGCACGAGACAGGGGTGCCCCCTCTCCCTGGGATTGTTTGCCCTTGCTATGGAACCCCTGGCCATCCTGTTGAGAGCTGAGACGAGGGTCCGGGGATTGCAAATAGGCCCGATTGAAGAAAAGCTGTCTCTGTATGCGGATGATGCCCTGCTATATCTGGCAGATGCTTCATCATCCTTGCAGGTGGCTCTAGATCTGATTGACCACTTTGGGGGCTACTCCGGTATTCGCATCAATTGGGACAAATCAGTCTTATTTCCCCTATGTCTCTCGACCCCACGTCCCACAACACAAACGCAGCTGAAATGGGTAGATGAGTTTACGTATCTGGGCATCAAGGTTAGCAGCAACAACGGCGACTATGTTGGCAAAAACATACAACCACTCATGACCCAACTGGTGGCCAAGTGCGCAGTGTGGCGGTCCCTCCCCCTGACGCCGGTGGGTAGAGTCAATCTTTTGAAAATTATCTTTCTCCCGAAGTTCCTGTACTTCTTTCACAATACCCCCTCATATATCCCTAGGTCATTCTTCCGAAGGTTGGACAGTTTGCTGATCTCATTTGTATGGGCTGGGAGACCCCCCCCCCCCGGGTGGCGAGGAAGATTTTATATTTGTCTTTGTCTGGAGGAGGACTGGCGCTCCCGAATTTCTTGCTTTATTACTGGGCGGCAGTCCTGGTTACAGTGAGGTGGTGGTTCTCCCAGCCTAGACAAAATCCGGCGGTCTCACTTGATGCGGCTATTTTGGGCTCTTATGTGGCCTTGAGCAACCTACCGTTTCGTGGCCTCAGAGCAAGCCCCTGTATGACGACCCTCATGCGGACCACAGTTAAGGTCTGGCAGGAGGCTCGACTAATGTACAGGCGACCTAACTTGGTATCCCCACATATGCCCTTGTGGGCTAACCCTATGTTGCCTCACATGAATAGTATCCCAGATCCATCTCTATGGGCAAAAAAGGGAATCGTTACTCTGAAACATATAGTAAAAGCGGGAACACTTATGCCCTTCCAAGAACTTAGGCAGGCGTATCTTCTGCCAGTCTCTTTTCAAGTTTAGGTACTGGCAGCTGAAACATGCCTTTGAGGCCCAATTCCCTGAGCCTATAACTCTGGAGTCGGACTCTATTGAGCGTCTCCTATCCTCCGCTCTTATGGACCGTCCCCTCTCGTCCCTGTACCTATACTTCACGGTACAGTATGATACCAAGCTTACTAAACCTTGGGATGAATGGAGGGCTGATATTCCGTCTCTGGACGAGGAGGAGTGGAGGGATTGCCTGTCATCTTATATCCCTGTTATGATAGCCGCAAAGGATAGGTTTATACAATTTAAATTTCTCCACAGAGCCTACTACACCCTGCAGAGGTTAGCGCATATTTACCCGCAGCGAGATCCCAATTGTCAGAGATGCAGGCAGGAGACGGGTACGTTTTGGCACATGGTCTGGTCATGTCCGAAACCCCAGCCCTATTGGGAGGATGTGGCTTCCAGACTGACTGACGTGACTGGCTTGACCGTACCGACTGACCCTAAGATCCTGTTGCTGAATCATATGGAAGAAGTGGATGGGGATAGGTATTGTAAACTCTGCCTGACTTTCTCCCTATTTTATGCTAGGCGGGAAATCCTGCTCAAGTGGAAATCTGAGGAACCCCCCACATGTGCCGCCTGGCAACGCTCAGTCGCCTCGGTACTGCCCCTATATAAGTTGACTTATGAGAGTAGACAGTGCCCCGTGAAGTTCGACAAAATTTGGTCTTCATGGCAGACTACTCGCTCTGACTTGGAACCCCCCCCCCTGGGTGTGACTGACTGGGCTGTCTGTTTGTTGGGTGTGGTTTCTCTCTCAACCCCACCCCCCTTCTCTGACTTTACTACTATTCAGGGTTGTTTGTATGGCCGTAGAAGGGTGGGCTAGAGTCGTTACTATGCATGATCAGGGTTGGGCCAATGTTTATTATTTGCATTTAGTAACATATGAGAGGGGTGTGATCCCCGGGTGTGACGCACTATTCTGTTTGTTTGCTCTGTACTAATGGATGTGCTATTTACTGGTTGTATTGTAATGCTGATTTGTCTAATAAAATCTTTCTAGTAAAAAAAAATTATGTGATCGCTGCTTACTTCTGGTCCTATGAGGGACCTTACAGAGCACTGGCTTGTCTCTTGGTGACCCCATTTTGAGGAAGTCAGTGTCTGATTGGAGATTCAGGCAGCCATTTTAGCCCTAGAGAGGCTTTAAGTAGCCCCACTTGGTGAGTCTGGTGCACCCACAGCTTGGGAAATCTAGGCAAAGACCAAGAATAGTGCACATGCTGGCTAGGGAAAGATAGCCCCAGTGCAGGGAAAGGTACCTGATAAGTATGGACAGTGTAAGGATGATCCAGAAAACCCCCAGAGACTGTTGTAAGTTAGAGAGGACCCTGTGTAAATTTGAATGTTGTCTGATGCATTAGTATGACCTGCATCACCTATCAGAATGTGCAAAGTGAACCTATTGAGAAGCTAATTTATTTTAGCCAAGGGGACCTGTTTAAGGAGCACTCCTTAAGCACACTGCCATCTGTAATTTTTGCATATCTGTCTTGTCATGGGCCTTATTGTACATATGTTTACTTGGGTTTGCCACTGGATTGCTTTACTGTACATCATTCATTAAAAAAAAAAACATTATCTCGCCTGGTCCTTTTTAAATTACTGCCACCTATTTAGCCCCACCCACAAGTGTCAACAAAGAGTCTTCAAACCAGTAAACCCTCATTCCAAAAAGCATTAGCTGCATGCCCTTTTGAATGACCACTGATCATCCAATGAGGATCCCCCTTTTAATTTTACTGGGGCAATGTAGGGCAAGAGTCTCCACCTCTTGTGGCATCAGTAACCTAATTAGTTGTATACTTGCTTATTAGATGTAATCCTAAAAAAACTATGTAATACAGTTCTTTCTTATTAGGACAGTGATGTCATACCAATCCTCACAAGTATCCCAGGCACTGTGTATGTGGTGGTACCCAGTGCTCCCCACAGGAAAGTCACTGTTGTCAGTGATTGAACGTGTGTACCATGTCACCACATGGTACGCACCCTCCCCACATGAAAAAACTGGGCCGGGGGAGCCCCCCACCCTTCCTGGCCCTGAGAAAGACTGACAGAGAAAGGTCTGAGAAAAAAGTATTTTTATTAACGGGTTGCAAGTTCAGCTTGCTGTAGAGAAGATGCCCAGTCTTCAAACAACACTGACTATTAGTGGCCAGGAACAGCTTATTTACAGAAAAATTGGATGTAAATGCAGGTCTGGACCATAGAGCAATGGGGCCAAATAAAAAAAAAATCATCTAAAGTTGAGAATGTTCACATAATAATTTGTGAGAATATTCACTTCAGTTATCCAATTATATTAAAAACAAATTGTTGTTCACTCTGAATATCCAATTGTGTACACATGTTTTTTTATATGATTGGAAAATTGAAGTGATAATTAATTACATTTTTTTAGGAACATTTTAAACTCCTTTAGTAATTCAATCAATTATATCATACTGCTGAGATATTGTCAGAATTTTGAAATTATACATTGGACTCTGACATATACAAATCTGTCAGAGCATTTTTTGCACTTACCCAAGGGCTATTCTGTAAGGTCAGGCTTTTAGAAACAAAATTTATCTCCAGTGAAGGTAACCCATCATGTTGGCATTTTTGAAAGGCTGCAGGGACAAGTAAAATGTATTTTATATATAGTGAAAGTACAGTTATACTTTAACTACTGAGGGTTATGATTTTGTTCCGCTTCAAACAAGTGACTGAAAAGTCATCAAATGTTAAAGCCAGACAGAGTGATATTTATAAACAGGGCCAAGAATAAATCCAAGGGTCAAAACCAAGCTTACGTACCGACCAGCTCGCAGACAACCAATTAAAACTGTCTAATGCCGCGTACACACGATTGGAATTTCCGACAACAAAACCATGTTTTTTTTTCCGATGGATGTTGGCTCAAACTTGTCTTGGATGCACATGGTCACACAAATGTTGCTCGGAAATTCCGATGTTTAAGAACGCGGAGACGTACAACACTACGACGAGCCGAGAAAAATGAAGTACAATGATTCCGAGCATGCGTCTAATCGGTTCCGAACATGTGCAGCACTTTTGTGCGTCGGAAATGGCTACACACAATCGGAATTTCCGAGAAGAACTTTTGCCGTCGGAAAAATTGAGAACCTGCTCTCAAACATTTGTTGTCTGAAATTCCGACAGCAAATGTCCGATGGAGCCTACACACGGTCGGAATTACCGATCAAAAGCTCACATCGAACATTTGTTGTCGGAAATTCCGATTGTGTGTACGCGGCATAACAGTCTGCGTTAAAAGCAGGGGTTTAGTCTGCACGCATTTGCAAATGCATGCTTAAGCCACAGAGCCTTGTCACGGCACCCTGGTATCTGTGGTACCTAACACTAACTTATAAGTGTCTCCACAGTGGAAGCACATGCATTCTGATGGATAGGTGAGGGCAGGTGGACTGAAGGGGAGCCCACCCCTTCTTAAAGGTACAGGAACACACTAAGCACCCAGCATGTAGTTCAATAGCTGCGAAGGTGTAAGTGCGTTTCCCGACCAATATACGCGACAGTGATACAAAAAAGACGCCACTGCCCCCATCTATAGCTGGACATCGCAGTAAACAGCTTTGGAAGGCTACATAAGATATAAACAGGGCCAAGGATAAATCCAAGGGGAAGAAACAAGCTTACTTACCGACCAGTAATATTTATCCTTGCTGTAAGGGACCATGAAGATTATGGACCATAATAGAACAGCATGCCTGTATACTGTATGTTGTACTGTTTTAATATTTGTGAGCTTCTCTGACTGAACAGAGGTTATATATTGTAAGCATGTTCCAAGACTCGCTGATAACGCCATTCTTACGTACATGCATACCTTCATGTATGCTACATAAAAGCTGCTAATGTATAGAAACTGCTGTTATTGTTATAAAGAACTGTGGTAAATAGTTAAAATACACAAGTCATCTATGAGAAATATGAAGAAAAACTAACTCCTGACTCTTTACAAAGAAGACACAAGGACAACCAAAAAAAATCCATGAACATAAGAGGAGAAAATACTAACACCATGCAGATAGTGCTCCTAGTGAGATTCAGACTGAGAACCTGTAGAACTCCATAAACAAATGTTTTTTTCCATCCTTTGTGACTATACTCAGTCTTTTGCATCTGTTCTCAGCCTTTAAGGACTACAGGGCTGATAACTAAAAGAAACTGAGAATGTTTACTTTGCAATATACTGTATACTATATGTTCACTACTTTGCCAAGTGAATGTTAGTAAGGCAGTCCCCGAGTTTCAAACATTTGACTTACATATGACTCATGCTTACATACAGAGGGAGACAACAGGAAGTGAGAGGAAATTTACCCCTAGGAAGAGAAATTCACTCCTGTTAAGCCCTGAACACACGATCAGTTTTACCGATGAAAACCGTCCGATGGATTTTTATCATCGGACAAACCGATCGTGTATGGAACCCATCGGTCTTTTTTCATTCGGTTTTAAAAAATAGAACATGTTTTAAATTTTTCCGATGGATCCAAAACCGATAGCAAATTCCGATCGTCTATAGGCAAGTCCATCGGATAAAAAACCCACGCATGCTCAGACTGAATTAGGAGACTCGTTCTGGTAAAACTAGTGTTCCTAATGGAGAGAGCACATTCGGCATTCTGCAAGTTATTGCCTCGTTTAATGCAGCGCACTGTTTTTTCCTTTAGAATGGTTTTTAAAATGTCTTTTTTGCTGCAGATATTTATCCCGAGTTCTGACAAACTTCTGTCTTTCTTGTTTTTTGTGATCTTCTGAATAATTTGATTAATTATTAAAGCCAGACCTCACTAATGTAAAAAATGTTTTACAATCCCTTTTTTTTTTGTCATTTTTTTGGGTGTCAATTTCTCACACCAACATATGTTTCTTTTATTTTTCCCTCATGGAGGTTGGTGTCCCTTGTTATTAATTACACATTGTATTTATGATATCGTATTGCTACCTCACAATAAAAACACATCAGGCAAGTATTTTGGCTGAAATTAAATCTCCATTTATTCTGGCAAAATAAATCCATAATCACAAAGGCAACAATTGGAAAATTAGCGGAAAATATGAAGACATTGGACCCCAAAGGCAGACATGAGTATGATGAACAATAAGATAAACAACATATTGAAATCAGGAGCAGCAGCCGAAGAAATACATCATCCCAAGCTGTGGTACTCCAACAAACTGCAACTTCTGGAAGAGCAGCTTGAAGCCAGGGAATCACCTTCTGCTCTTCCCTGTACACTTCCCTCCACGCTTCCCTGCAGTGTTCCCTCCACGCTTCTCTGCAGCATTCCTTCCACGGCCCCGTCCACGCACCCTTGCAGGCTGGGCCACTGTTGGTGGTAATGTGGCAGGAGGAGGAGGAGAAGTAAGAGAAGGATGGGCCAGATGGCAGAGATGAGTGGCCTCTGTCAGCTGCCCTCTCGCCCTCTGCAGGGGTGGATGGAAGGGTGGAAGGAATGCTGGAGGGAAGTGTGGAAGGAACGCTGGAGGGAAGGGTGGAAGGAAGGGTTGAGGGAAGGATGAAAATTGATTCCCTGGCCTCAATCTTGTCTCCCAGAAATTGAAGATGTTTGTAGTACCACAGCTTGGGCTGTACTACATCGTCTGCTGCTGCTCCTGATCTCATCGAAGCGCGGACTGCTGTGTATTTTTTTTTTATAAGCATTCCGCATGTTGTTGATCTTATTGTTCATTATACTGTAGTCTGCCTCTGGGACCCAGGGCTTCATATAATCCGCACATTTTTCAATAGTTGCCCGACGTACACCACTCTTGTGGTAAGCTGGATGTTTGATCTCCAACAGATTGCGCAGTTCTTTATACTTTTCTATGAACACCAACATTACCTCCGGCTCCCTTAATTTATGCATTTTAAGGTCTGCAAGTAAAAACACAAGAAAAAAACCGTAGAGGTCAGATTCCATTTTCCTAATCTTATCCCAATATTGGCCTTTACAATCATGAACCATTATAGGCCATTGCAGGCCCAAGTTCCCTTCTTACCTTAGTTGTTGTCTTTCCTGCACTTCCGGTCATTCTTACTCCGCGCAACCCTAATAACTTCGTACCCATTTTTATACCCTGCGCATGCGTGTAACTCCGCCCGCGTCGCCCGCCCATGACGGTCTTTTCCAGCATTTCCCCGCCCCTTCTCACTCGACGCACAGTGGCATACGACGACATGTCGTTGACACAGGTGATACAAGGCGACTAATATGTCATTTGCTGAGATGGCGGAGATGGTGGACATCCTGCGGAGGAAAGATTACGATGGGAAGCATGGGCCAAACGACACCCCTAATCTCCGAAAGTCGCAAATAATGGACAAAGTGGCGAGGAGTCTCTCTCAGAAATATGGGGTCAGGAGATCCAAGGAGCAGCTCCGTAATAGGTGGTCTGACCTGAAGCTGAGGGAGCCGGAGCAGTATAGGAAGCTTAAAAAAAGCATTGAAAAAAGTAAGCTTTTATTTTTACTGTGTTCTTTCACATTGTAATATGTATTCTTGCATGTTTTGCTCCATGTGCTTGGCTTGACTGGTTTCACATTGTAAAATGGCAACTTTTATGTTAAGTTGAGGGTCCACTTATTTGGTAATGTTTCCTAGTAAACACTTGATCGTCTTCCCAAAAACATGTTTGGCACATATCCACGTAAACCACATGTGGTCATGCCTCTTTTTAATAAAACAACGTTTCTACACATTGTTGGCTAGATGATGTTTTGTAAGTAAAGTAGAATGTGAATGAAAGGCTAAACTGGATTCTGTGTAAAGGAGATGACACTCAAGCAGTTGGTTACACAGCTTTTTGCTCAGGAGCAATATACTATAGTGTGGGCCACATGACCAAATTTTGAAGGGTGTCACACACAGGTGCTCCAGTGGATACATTGGTGTGTCTCCAAGTGTGTTTTTTAGGCCCAAAAAAAGAAAAAACACAGCTTTGTAGAGTTCTCAAGATCTCATGTGTTCATCTTGGAATTCGGGCCCAAATATCAATTGGACCCCACTTCCAAGCAATGTTTACAATTTCTGCCTGCAAATCTCTGTGTGCTAAAGGATACTTTTTTTTTGGGCATTCTCATAGGGGAGAGGAGACTGGGAGGACACCAATCTGAGGAGCCTAGGAAGCACAGACCACATAAACACCCCCAAGATCCAAAAGCACCCCAAGATCAGCATGTAGAGGGAGCGGAGGTGGAGGAAGGAGAGGTGGAGGAAGGAGAGGTGGAGCTTATGACCACAACATGTCAGTGTCTGTCACCACAACTTCAAGGTAAATACAGATGTAGGCCTGCATATTTCTAAATTTCTCTTTTTTTTTAGGGGATGAACGTGGTGGTGTGTCAGGAACTCCAAATCCTCCATTCTCAAGTGCTAGTGCCAAAAAAAATTATTCAAGAAATAATGGAATGTAGTAGCGAAATGGACATTATGAGGAATAGAATGAATGTGATTGAGAGAAAATATAAAAACATTATAGATATTTTGGGGCGAATAGTCTGACCCCCCCCCTGTTTTGGTGTATTTTGGCGCCTAAAAAAATTGCACTGATATTCCCACCAGCCAAAATGTGAAGATGCACACAGTGTGTCAAGATGTGTTATCTGCCGTCACAGGATATCTATGTCCCTGTTTTGGGGGTGCAACCTTTTCCTCCCTACTCAAGTAGGTGAGAGGAAGGGTTTGCACACCCAAAGCACGTCCATTGATCCCCCATGATGGCAGATAGCACATGTTTACTTTAGCCATGGGATCATGTTGAAAATACCCATTTGAGCCACAAAAATAAAGTGGGGATCTTCACATTTGTAAAAAGTATCTTGGACACTCAAAAAGGTGTGGCTTGTTCATTCTCTGCTCAATAGCAGTTCAGAAAATGCTAAATCCATGTTTTTTATAGTGACAATTGTGGCTATTTACTAAGGACAAATACACTTGGCACTACAAGAACCTGGGAGACACATAATTAAAAAACCAAGAATGACAAAACAAGATTTGAAATTATAAAATTATATTTTATTTTTGTGATAAAAAGGTCAGATAGGGTCTGGCATTGCGATGGCGCCCCTACCCGTGAAGTACTCAACGTATTTATCACGTACTTCACGGGCACTTTGGGGGGCCAAGCCAGTACGGGCAGTGTCCAGGCCGGTCATAATGTTCATCTCTGATGGACCAGCCTCAGGCTCAACTGTTGTGCAAAATGCAGCAGCAGAAAATTATGTGGTTGAGCTTGTATTCCGCCATATGAATGGATAGCTGTCTGAAACAGGCGGAACTGGCTGGCCATTATCCCGAAGGCATTCTCCACAACTCTCCGGGCTCTGGCCAGCCGGTAATTAAAAACCCTCCTCTCCGGGGTGAGGGTGCGTTGGGGAAACGGCCGCATCAGGTGTGGTCCCAGTCCAAAGGCTTCATCCGCGATAAAAACAAACGGTAGTCCATCCACGTTGTCTGCATCTGGAGGCAGTGCCAGACCCCCAGAGACCCCCAGAGTGCAGACGATGAGCGAACTCCGTCTGAGCGAACACTCCGCCATCGGACATCCGGCCGTTCTTCCCCACGTCCACATACAGGAACTCATACCGTGCCGACACCACCGCCATTAACACTATACTATTAAAACCTTTATAATTAAAATAGTATGACCCCGAACGGGGTGGCGGCACTATGTGGACGTGCTTGCCATCAATTGCCCCTCCACAGTTAGGGAAGTCCCACCGCTGGGCAAATTGATCAGCCACAGTCTGCCATTCCTGTGGTGTGCAAGGAAACTGTGGAGTCAAGCAAAAATAATACATTAGTACGTTTTCACTTTACATTGCAAACAGATTACACAAAGACATTGTTGACCAACATCAGTATAACATTTATTATTTTAAGGAGTATTTCAACACAAAAATAGAAGGCCCACTTATCAGATGACTCACCCTCACTGAAGGAACATTAGAAAAGATTCTAAGGGGGGGTGTTAGAGGTGATTTTGGGGCCCCCAAAAAAAGGCTCTACCACTCTGGTGAACTTGAATGAGAACTAAAACATTTGTACACATTTTAGGGGGGGGGGGGTGGTTCAAAACTACTATGGCACTGACCCAATAAACGGGAGTAAAAAACTAGGCTAGCTGTGTATGGGCCCAGGATAGCATTCTGGAGAGGTTAGTGAAGGGAAATAGGCATGTAGGCCCCAAAAAAGACCATTAGAGGTAAAAACATGCATGGGGAGAAAGGGGACATTCCCAGCATATTCCAAACAGGGTAATTTGTGAACGAGGAAAGAAATAAAATACATTAGCAAACAATCCAAACATATAATGTGATGTTAAAGGAGTAGACTTACCTTCATATAGTCCTTCTGCAGGACCTGAATGATGGCAGAACACGTTTCAGGGATAATGATCCCGAGAGCCTGGGGGGAGATGCCTGTTGTGAACTTGAGGTCCTGCAAGCTTCTCCCAGTCGCCAGGTATCTCAACGTGGCAATAAGCCTCTGCCCGGCAGTGATGGCCTGGCGCATCACAGTGTCCTGCCTCGTGAAACGGGGTCTGTCATCCTGAGACCCTGAGATAATTCCTGAAATTATTCTCATGGATTTCCCGCAGCAGAGACATATGAGAGAATTGGTCCCGCTGGAGCAACCAATTCTTAGTCCATGAACTCCTCCTCACCCTGTTCACGGACTGAACTCGGGTTACAGTGTTAACCGCAACACCAAGTCCATAGCCAGCACGAGCTCGAGAACGAGAACGAACTTCAAACATGGTCTTAAACCGGTCGGCTGGTCAGAACGAACTCAAACAGAACGCACCGTGGAACAGCAAGGCCTGAGAAGAACGACCTGAAAAACAGTAAACGAACGGCCAAGAAGGCACTGCAAAACAGTAACGACCTGACTGCACGCACTGAATAACAAATACGAACCCACAAGCACAAACTGAACACCAGGAAACGATCTGCAAAGCACGGAGACTGAAAAGCGCAATTCGGCTCTCACCAAACTTTTACTAACACGCAGTTACACAAAATCAGCAAAAGCAGCCCAAGGGGTGGCGCCATTAGATTTGAACTTCCATTTTACAGCGCCGTCGGACGTGTTGTACGTCACGTCGTTTTGGTGCGGTCGGTTTTTTGACTGATGGTGTTTGGGCAAGACTGATGGAAAACAGTTTCATCGGATTTCCGATGGACAAATCCATCGGACTAGAATCCATAGAAAATCCGATCGTGTGTACAGGGCTTTAGAGTTATGTGAAAAAGGTGTCTCCACTGAAGCTTTATCACCAATCCTTGTTTCCACAACCTCCCAAATTTTTCAAAATCCAATCACAGGAATAGAAAGTGAGGCCTCGTACACACGGCCGAGATTCTCTTCGAAAAAAACATGTCGTTTTTTTCGACGAGATTCCTGGACAAGAAAATTGTCCCGGCCGAGTGTACACACGCTCGTTTCAAAGAACCCGCGGTTCTTTGAATGGAGCGTACGCGGTGACGTCATCGACTACGACGAGCATGCGCTCGTCACATTCGATGCCGTCGCCGCCATCTTGGTATACCCTACGTATGCCTAGGAAGCTACCGCGCATGCGTCAAATTCATTTCGAACATGCGCGGGCTTCCCGGCGGACAGGTAAGTGTACACACACTCACTTTTCTCGTCGAGAAACAGGCTGACGAGAATCTCGACGAGAAAATAGAGAGCAGGTTCTCTATTTTCTCGTCGAGCTTACTTGTCGGTTTTCTTGACGAGAAACCCGATAGCCGCGTACACACGACCGATTTACTCGGCAAGACATCTCTGCCAGCAAGTTTCTTGCTGGTTCTTGCCGAGAAAATCGGTCGTGTGTACGAGGCCTGAGGCAAAATCTTCTAAAAAGGGCCCAGACAGCAAAACAAACATTACAGGGGTGTTAACCCTTCTCTATGCTATCCAAAAAACTTAAAGATAATTTTTTTGGCTGGAGCTACACTACAAACAATGTACCTGTTCTAACTTACATACAAATTCAACATAAAAACAAACCTACAGAACCCATCTTGTTTGTAATCCAGGGTCTGCCTGTAAATGACTTGCACATGTGTTCATTCTGAATAGCCAATAATGTGTGAAGGATTTTCATGATTGACATGAACACATAGTGGTTTATTTACTATAGCAGGAATATGCGAATGCGCAAATAAATACTCTCAAAATAGTCAGATTGCGCTAATTATTGCGAAAATGGAATTCACTATAGCGCTCAGGAAAAAAACGACTCCCAAAATCAAATTCACTATAGCTCCCAGACAACAGACAAGTCCAAATTATTACTCTTGCTAGAAACACAGGAATTGCACTTGGAAATAATGTTTAGAGCATGATAAAATAGCCTAAATGGTTCTTAAATATGTGGTGTATTGTTGAAAGATAATCTGCATTTAACCACTTCAATACCAGGCACTTATACACCTTCCTGCCCAAGCCAATTTTCAGCTTTCATCGCTGTCGCAATTTGAATGACAATTGCCCGGTCATGCTACACTGTACCCAAACAAATTTTTTATCATTTTGTTCCCACAAATACAGCTTTCTTTCGGTGGTATTTGATCGCCTCTGTGATTTTAATTTTTTGCACAACAAATAAAAAAAGAGCGAAAGAGGGACGTGGCCGCGATGTGAGTGAGGAAAGACGTGTACAGCTCAGGCTCCCGCCATCCGTCCAGTTAATCCGCCGGAATCCTGCTATTTCCCCTGCCATCCTGCTCAGCAAACACCGGGCTGTGGTCTGGGGGGACACTCCGGTCCTCCCCATGACTGGTAAACGCAAATTGGCTAAGAAAGCAGCGGCGAAATCCTGTCAGCTCTCGCCGCCAGTCACTCGTGCGGCGGCCATCTTGCCTTCCATCTCCCTGTCTCTGACCTCTATTGCGGTGCAGACAGACCTAGGGATGGCGGCTCTCGGGACATCTGCTCCAGAGGGAGCCTCGGCAGCACCTCGGGAAGATCTGGAGCCTGTGGGGGAGCAGTCCACAGCGGCGATCCTGGCGGCCATCGCGGACAGTAAGGCCTCTGTGGAGGGTAAGATTGACACCCTGACCATAGAATGTGGGCTCATTAGGCAGGACATGGACAAGTTCAGGGGCCGCCTTACTGAAGCAGAACACCGCATATCTGCTGTGGAGGATACCACTGCCTCCACATTGCACTCTGTGTCTGAATTGCAGCAGCAGGTTAAAATCCTCATGGCGCGCTCTGAAGATGCCTGAGAATCGCCTCAGGCGCAACAATGTGCGGGTGGTGGGGCTCCCTGAAGGTGCGGAGGGCCCCAACCCAGTTGTCTTTGTGGAGGACTTTTTTAAACAACTTCTTGGCCTGCAGCAATTGTCACCAGTGAATGTTGTGGAGCGCGCCCACAGAGTGCCCACTGATCAGAGGCCTGCCGGCGCATGGCCGCGTGCATTTCTTGTCCGCCTGCTTAACTTCAGAGATAGGGATCTGATCCTGGCGGAGGCTCGCAAGCATCAGGAATTGAAACATGACAATGCTATTATACATCTATATCCTGATTTTTCTCCGGATTTACAGAGAAAGAGGCGCTCTTTCACAGGTGTCCACAAGCGCTTGAGGGAGAAGAACCTGGTCTATAGTATGCTGTATCCGAGTCGCCTGAAGGTTTTTCACCAGGGCTCTGCAAAGTTTTTTGATTCCCCTGTGGAGGCGGCAGAATGGATGGATTCCATTGCCTAGGGATGTGTGCGAGGCGCATGCTGGTTTGTGGCTGGCGCCTGTGATTTCTACCTATGGGACTGCGCGTCCCCTTGCTGGGACATGTGGTTCTTGTTGCCCAAATGACTATCTGATGCTGCGCTGACATTTAGCTGCACCTGCCTTTTCGGGGGTGGGAACTGTGTCTACTACCCGGGGTCTTTGGTCCATACATCATCGGGAGCCCTGCTGGACGGTACTACGTGTCCCCTGAACTGTCCACTACTGTTTTTTTGGTTTTTGGGAACAAAGTTTTTCGGGCGTGTTTTTTGTTTGGTTAGCCTACAGCAAACAGGGTGTTGGGATTTTGAACTGTTAACTTTCTGGACTGTCCTGATTTTTTTATTTTTATTTTTTTTTTCTCTTTTTTTTTGTTTGGGGGTTTTTTTTTTACCCCGTTTGCGCCCTGCTTCTCAGGCTGGTGCAGATGGGTGGTTACCTTGCCTAGTATGGTTCCTATTGCGTAACTGTTGTCATGTGGTGGTCCGTGGCTCTCTGTGTCCAGGCTCTGACCCCTCTGGCCTTCCCTATCTGGTGCTTTTCTCCTTCCCTCATATTATATTCCCTCCGACGTGATGAGCGACCTTACACTTATCTCATGGAACGTCCGTGGGTTGAACTCTAAATTTAAATGCTCACTGGTCCTGCAATATCTTAAATCCCTTGGTCCCCACATTATCCTTTTGCAAGGGACCCACCTTATGGGCTCTAAGATACTTTCCCTTACCAGGAACTGGATACAGAGGGCCATTCACTCTACATACTCCTCCTATGCGAGAGGGGTGGCTATTTTAATACATAAGAAACTGGTATGTGCTATTGAACATGTGGTGAAGGATCCTGCTGGCCGTTATGCCATTGTGGTCCTGACTGTTGAGTCTCAATTAATTGCCATTGTTAATGTTTATGTACCCCCTCCCTTTAAGAATGAGGTACTCTATCAGGTCCTGGACAAGGTTGCCACATTTGGCCCCCTGAGGTTATTTGTGGCTGGGGATTTTAATAATATCCTTGATTACTCCTTGGATTCCTCAAACCCGAATAGGGTGCGGAACCTTGACCTGGGGCTTTGGGCAGACTCTGCGGCTTTGGAGGAGGTCTGGCGGTGGAAACATCCTGGTGAGAGAGGTTACTCTTATCTTTCCCACGTCAGTACCTCCTCCTCCCGCATTGATTTGGCGTTCGCCAACCCTGATCTCTTGCCCCACGTTGAGGAGGTCCGTTATCTAGCAGGGGGTCTATCTGATCACACCTCTTTGCAAGTGGTATTGACCTTTGCCGCTCAGGGCCGCAGGAGGGTTTGGAGACTACACCCTGGTTGGGTGGCCGAGTCCTCCGTCGAGGCCCTGATTTCGCCTAATTTTCAGGAATATTGGCAGCACAACGAGGGCTCAGCGGGTGGGCCGGTACTGTGGGACGTGTTTAAAGCGTCCACACGGGGGGCATATGTGTCGGCCATAAAGGCTGCGAGGATTGAGAAAAACTCAAAGTCTGAGGAGCTGCAGGCCAATGAAATCCTGCGTGCACAGACGCATGCTGATGCGCCTTCCCCTGCTTCTCTGGTTGAGCTGCAAGCGGCCAGAAGGGCCCTTCTGGTGCATTTTCAGGACTTGACCCACTGCACTCGCAAGAGTAGGGCCGAGGAATTGTTTGAGAGGGGCGATAAGAATGGGAAGCTGTTGGCATTCCTCTCAGCAGACACTAGGGCACACGCAGCTATCCCATGCATCTCTTCCCCAGATGATGCCATAGTGAGGGATAGAGAGGGTATAATGCAGGCCTTTGTATCCTACTATTCAGAACTTTACTCAGCTATCCCGCCGTATGACCACCGGGACCTGACTGACCTGCTGGGTCTCCTTCAGATCCCGGAGTTGTCCGAGGAGGCGGTAGCCAGTCTTGAGGCCCCCTTCACGGACAAAGAATTGGCGTCTGCCATTGCATCTTTCCCTAATGCTAAGTCGCCGGGCCCTGATGGACTCCCAGCAGAGTGGTATAAACAGTATCTAGATGTTTTATCCCCCAGACTTTTAAAGCTCTATAGTGACTGTTTTGACTTGGAAAGCCTCCCGGCATCTTTCTATGAGGCGCATGTTGTATTACTCCCCAAACCTGATAAGGACCCTCTTTGCTGTTCTTCCTATAGGCCCAAAGCGCTTTTAAAAATGGATCTTAAAATCCTCACTAAGATGATTGCAAATAGACTGATGAGGGTTATACATTACTTGGTATCGCCTGACCAGACCGGGTTCATGCCCCAAAAAGCTTTTCGCTGTTATATGACCACCCGGTTGTGGCCCTCCGCTTTAATGGAGGGGTCTCTGGGACTTTTCCAGTGTCCAGGGGCACCAGACAGGGGTGTCCACTTTCACCCGGCCTGTTTGCTCTTGTCATGGAACCTTTGGCGATTGCGCTACGTTCTTCCCTCCAAATTCAGGGAATCAGCGTGGGTACCCTAATTGAAACCACAGCACTATATGCAGATGACTTGGTACTGTTTGTTAGAGACACTGGACCCTCTCTGCGGGCTGCGTTGTCACTCTTGGAAAAATTTGCTACGGTCTCTGGGCTCCGGGTTAACTGGACTAAGTCTAAGATACTTCCCTTGTGTTCCCACCCCATCCCTGCTCAGGTCGATCCTACCGTTCCTTTGCTGTGGGTCTCCCAAATTAAGTACTTAGGGCTTCAGATCACCAACTCTGTGACAGACTTTGTCACTCTTAATATCTCCCCGCTACTCACTACAATATCTAAAAAATTTGAGGCCTGGAAAAATCTCCCCTTGTCCCTCATAGGGAAAATCAATCTGGTGAAGATGAAAATTCTGCCATTACTGTTATATACCCTTAGAAACTCTCCAGTGTGGATTCCCAAGTCCCTTTTTAAGTCCATTGACACTATGATTTCCTCCTTTTTGTGGCAGGGGGGCGTTCCTCGCCTGAAATTGGTGATCCTGCAACAGCCATGTGGGGAGGGAGGGCTTGCAGTCCCTCACTTCCACAAATATTTTTGGGCTGGACAGTTGACTGTGGCCCACCGCTGGTTAACTGCGCCTCCGGATAATACATCTGTGTCCCTGGAGGCTGCCTGTCTGGGCTCTTATGAGGCGTTGTCTCATTTGGTCTACAGGGGCCTGAAAGCTCCCTATCCCTTAACGCACTCCATGCGCTCAGTGATGAGGGCCTGGGCTGTGGTCCAGGGATTGCAGTCACCTAGCTCTCCTAGCTTATCGCCTTGTCTCCCCATCTGGAGGAACCCCAACTTGCCGCATTTTTTCTCTTACCCGGACCCAGTAGTTTGGACGGGGTATGGGATTAAGCTTTTGGCCCATGTTGTGTCCAACGGTACCCTGTTGGCCTTTGATGAACTAAAACAGAAGTATAATTTACCTAATTCCCACTTTTTCAGGTATTTGCAACTGAGGCATGCCTTTCACTCACAGTTTGGTGGGGGGACCCTTAGCCTGGAGCCCAGTGATCTTGAGCTATTGGCGCGCAGTGAGTCCCTACCTAAGCCAGTTTCCAGTTTTTACAAAGACCTGTTCCCGGAGACGACTCTCCTACTTAGACCTTGCAGGGGGGCTTGGGAGGCTGTGGCCCCGGGATTGGACAGAGACGATTGGGATGACATGTGGGGGACTGCTTTTCAATATTTGGTCTCGATTAGGGACAGACTGATCCTTTATAAGTTTCTGCATAGAGTTTATCTTACTCCGGCTAGACTGGCAAGGATGTATGGGACACAGAGCTCTCTCTGCTGGAGATGCTCTGCACCTTTAGCCACCTTTATGCACATCTTTTGGGAGTGTCCTCCAATCAAAATCTACTGGCAGGCCATTGCTGACTGTATTAGGTTGGTCACCTCCATATCTATCCCCATGTCTGTTGAGGTCTGTCTTTTACATCTGGTTGAACCCCTGGCCACTACCAGGGCTATACGAACCTTACTCACGCTTCTGTTGTACTACGCTAAAAAGCGCATCATCCTATCATGGAAGAGTTCTGTAGCTCCTACTGTTAACACTTGGAAAGCGTTGGTTAATAAAGCCATACCCTTTTATAAGGCCACTTATTTGAGTAGGGGGGCACTGACAAAATTTGACAAGGTTTGGGGGGGTTGGATGGCTACTGTGGATACGGCTTCCGATTAAACACAGCAAATCAGGGTGTAATATAATATGGGAGGGTGGGAGTGTTCAGGATGTCAGGACCTCGAGGGGTTATTGTGCACTTATGTAATACACATGTGAAGGTGGGGTAGCGTCTCCTTCCCTGTTGTCCCATGTCTGGGTGGAGGAGTTTGGGGGCGAGGTGGATCTGATTTCATGTGTTATATCCGACTTGTCTCTGCAGAGAGCTACTGGACTGTACTTCTGAAATATGGCGGACCGCCTCTGGTTGGTGGTCCGTGACATGTATGTTCCTTTCTAGGCAAGGGGGGGTATACTTTGTTGGCTCTGGGGGGGGGGGGGTTGGGAGGGTCGCAGGTTCAATGTGACAATTTGTGTTTTGTTGTATGACGGTATGCACCGGCGAATGTTGTGACCGGCTGTCTCCACATTGTGTGGAGTGTTGTTTTCTGTACTGTATAAAAACTAATAAAAATATAATTTCCCCAAAAAAAGCGAAAATTTTGAAAAAAAAAAAGTTTTTCTTTGTTTCTGTTAATTTTTTGGGTAAATAAGTATGTTTTCTTCTTCAATGACGGGCACTGATATGGCTGCACTGACGGGCATTGATAAGGCGGCACTGATGGGCACCTATGAGGTGGCACCAATGAGGTGGCACCAATGAGATGGCACTGATGGGCACTAATGATGGGCACCGATAGGTGGCACTGATGGGAACTGATAGGCAGCACTGATAGGTGGCACTGGTGTGCGGCACTGATGGGCACTCATAGGTGGCACTGATGGGCACTCATAGGCGGCACTGATGGGCACTCATAGGCGGCACTGATGGGTACTTATGGGTGGCACTGATGGGTACTTATGGGTGGCACTAATAGGTGGCACGGAAGGGCACTGATAGTGGGCATGGATGGACACGGATGGGCACTGATAGGTGGCACTGATGTACACTGGTGGGTGCCACTGATGACACTGGTGGGTGGCATTGCTGGGCATCACAAAAAAAATTGTGCCAAGATGGTGCCAGTCAGTGGGCACTGATTGGCATAAGTTAGGCATATATTTATACATGTGGATAGCCATGGGGGACTTACCTGGCCATCCACATGTTAGGTGCTTCCCTGGTGGTCCTGGGCGGCATCCTGGTGGTCCAGTGTGGGCATCCGAGGGGGGGCTGCACCGATAAACAATCAGCGCGAACCCCCCCTGTCAGGAAAGCCGTCGATCGGCTCTCCTCTACTCGCGTCTGTCAGACCCGAGTGAGGAAGAGCCGATTAACGGCTCTTCCTGTTTACATCGTGATCAGCCGTGATTGGACACGGCTGATCACGTGGTAAAAAGCCTCCGTCTGAGGCTCTTTACCGAGATCAGTGTAGTGGTGTGTCAGACTGACACACCGCTCCACCGATCGCCGCGATGCACGCCCCCCCGGGCGCGCAGCGGCTGTTATCCTGTAGGACGTCAATAGAAGTCCAGTCAGGATAACACAACCACTTCCCGGACGTCAATCTCCTATTGACCGGGCGGGAAGTGGTTAAACTGCTGAAAAAAGCGATGTATAAACTGAAATATCACTGAAAGTCTGAGAAGGGATACATTCCCTCTCTTTCTACAACTATGTGCCAGTACAAGTGCGCATGCTCAGACATGCAAAATACTCTCATTTTAACTCCCATTCATTTTCTACCAAGTGCTATAGTAAATTCACAAATTAACGCTTTGCTATAAAGCGTTTGCGAGCCAGAAAGTTTGCGCTTTATAGCCAAATGCAAGTTTCAACCATTGATTATAATGGCACAATTGTTACTTCCCCCAAAAAATACATTAAAATTTTGAGATGAACTGTTTATTTCTCTAAAATAAATTTTCCTTGCAATATTCTTCATATTTTAGTTTTTAAGAATGCTAGTAATTTGTAATGTTTCATGTTTTGGTAAAATATAGTTTTCTCTGTCTCTCTCACTTGTTGCTGTCCATCTCACAAAAATCTTTACCGAAACCCACATAGGTGTCTTCACAAACCACAAACAATACCATTGCTGATTCAAATTTTAAATGAGTCACAATTTCGTGTGTTGTTTAGTATTTCCAAATGATCATAATTTTCCCCCCAAAAATGTGATATGTATACCAACATGTCATTCCCAAAATTCAGAGGGTAACATCACTATTTTACACTCACGCACCAAGAACCACCAAATATCGCAAAACAAATCAAGAAGCATAACTCCTGACTGATGTCATTCCACCACCTATAGGTATAGGTCCAAAGAAATGCAGTATTTATGTGTATTTATGTGTAGGAGGGTTCCACCACCATTGCAAACTATGCCATATGTTTACCATGGGCAAGGACAATAATCAGCCCTAAGATTTCCCCACCAGCACTAATTGCAGCCTCTTACCAAGCAAAAACCAACAAAATTACAGCTGTTTCTCTATCAGCATGCTGACAGTAATCAGCCATAATCAGCCTTCAAAACAGATGGCATATGCCAGAAACAGGTTGTTCAATGGCTCTCTGGCCTAGCACAGTACATCTGCCTTCTTTGTTCTGATTGGGACACCAGACTTTGTGCAGTCCCATGTTTCAAAAAATTTCGTACTCGGGATGTTTACTAAACCAATATGCAGTGACTAGTAATATTGCACCCTTGTTTGGACAAATTTCAGTGTTTTTGATTTGATTACATTATTGATTAAAATTTATTGAATAAAATATATTTATAGTTACGGTATTTATTGGCGTATAACACTCACTTTTTTACCCTGAAAATAGAGGGTAAACTGTGCCTGCGCAGGAAGGAGGCTGTGGAAAGTTTTTTTCCTGAAACTTCCCTCCTAAAGTTAGGGTGCGTGTTATACGCCTGTGCGTGTTATACGCCGATACATACGGTATTTATTATATTATAATTTATGATTTTGTGTTTCAAACTTTATCATACCCGGAATGTCTACTAGTCTCTTGTCTGGACAGATTTAAGTGAGTTATTCCTAAGAATTACAGGCCTACAATATAAAACGCCAAATTTTTATACAAAACAATGTACCGCTTTGAGCTTAAAAAATCAGACATAATTAGGGATGAGCTCGGTGTTCGAGTCGAACATAAGTTCGACTCGAACATCGGCTGTTCGACCGTTCGGCGAACATCGAACGATTTGGGCCGTTCGCGCCAAATTCGATTGACGCGAACGGCCCACAATACACTGCGCCATCGCAGTGCAATCCCGACGCTGTGATTGGCCAAGCATGCACTGTGACCCCGCATGCTTGGCCAATCACAGCACCGGCAGCTAGGAGAGCCATAATTGGCCACAGGCAGGTTGCCTGTGGCCAATTATAGCTCTGGGGGTTTAGCACACGCCCCACACTATAAAAGGCCGCCAGCGCGGCGGCCTTTTGTAGTGTGTTCCGGCGCAGGGAAAGAGTTACATAGGCAGGGACAGTGTCAGTGCTATTTGTACCTCAAACTTGTGTGTAGGGAGAGAGAAGGATAGGCAGGGGACAGTGTCAATGTCATATTCTTTGCTAAACCTTGTGTGCAGGGAGAGAGAAGGATAGGCAGGGGACAGTGTCAGTGTCACATTCTTTGCTAAACCTTGTGTGCAGGGAGAGAGAAGGATAGGCAGGGAGAGTGTCAGTGTCATATACTTTGATAAACCTTGTGTGCAGGGAGAGAGAAGGATAGGCAGGGGACAGTGTCAGTGTCATATTCTTTGCTAAACCTTGTGTGCAGGGAGAGAGAAGGATAGACAGGGAGAGTGTCAGTGTCATATACTTTGATAAACCTTGTGTGCAGGGAGAGAGAAGGATAGGCAGGGGACAGTGTCAGTGTCATATTCTTTGCTAAACCTTGTGTGCAGGGAGAGAGAAGGATAGACAGGGAGAGTGTCAGTGTCATATACTTTGATAAACCTTGTGTGCAGGGAGAGAGAAGGATAGGCAGGGGACAGTGTCAGTGTCATTGTTGCTAAGCCTCCTGCACATTATACACCTGAAATTAGCCTGTATTGCTGCTTTTTCCTGGTGTGTTACACCAACAGGCATTTGCAGCACTTACAGCGGGCGGAGTGTGCCTCCTGATCATATTACACATGAAGTTAGCCTGTATTGCTGCTTTTTCCTGGTGTGTTACACCAACAGGCATTTGCGGCACTTACAGCGGGCAGAGTGTGCCTCCTGATCATATTACACCTGAAGTTAGCCTGTATTGCTGCTTTTTCCTGGTGTGTTACACCAACAGGCATTTGCAGCACTTACAGCGGGTGGAGTGTGCCTCCTGATCATATTACACCTGAAGTTAGCCTGTATTGCTGCTTTTTCCTGGTGTGTTACACCAACAGGCATTTGCGGCACTTACAGCGGGCAGAGTGTGCCTCCTGATCATATTACACCTGAAGTTAGCCTGTATTGCTGCTTTTTCCTGGTGTGTTACACCAACAGGCATTTGCGGCACTTACAGCGGGCAAGGTGTGCCTCCTGATCATATTACACCTGAAGTTAGCCTGTATTGCTGCGTTTTCCTGGTGTGTTACACCAACAGGCATTTGCAGCACTTACAGCGGGCAGAGTGTGCCTCCTGATCATATTACACCTGAAGTTAGCCTGTATTGCTGCTTTTTCCTGGTGTGTTAAACCAACAGGCATTTGCGGCACTTACAGCGGGCGGAGTGTGCCTCCTGATCATATTACACCTGAAGTTAGCCTGTATTGCTGCTTTTTCCTGGTGTGTTACACCAACAGGCATTTGCAGCAACTACAGCAGGCCTAGTGTGATTCCTGCAAAATATACTCCTGAAGCTAGGCCTTATTGCTGGTTTTCCCATTTCCCTGCAGGCCATTAGAATGTCTGGAAGGCAAACAAGGAGAGGCAGACAGTCAGGAGCCAATAAAAGAGGGCAAGCAGGCTCTGTGTCTAGAGACAACAGTGCTGGTCGTGGACGTGGTGCATCGCCATCAGCACGTGGCCATGGGACACGCTTGTCCTTCTTTTCGGCAGCTGGACGTGTTGAGCCGCATCATGCCGAAGACTTGGTAGAGTGGATGACCAAGCCCTCCTCATCCTCCTCATCCTCTCTCACCCAGGCTCAGGGTACTGGCAAAGCAGCTGCCAAAGCGTCCTCTTCCCTGGTATCAATGTCATCATCAGTCACTCCTTCCCTAGACCAACCATGTCCTCCTGAGGAGTCCCCCGAACTGTTTGAGCACAGTGTTGGGTATATGCTCCAGGAGGATGGCCAGCGTTTCGAAGGGTCTGATGATGATACCCAGCTAGAGGAAGGCAGTAGCGTGAGAGCAGAGAGAGGGGATGCTCAAGAAGGACACCAATCTGGCAGTCATGTTCCAACAGCTGCAGCATACTGCCAGATTGGCTACAGTGATGAGGAGGGAGGGGATGATGAGGTCACTGACTCCACGTGGGTGCCTAATAGGAGAGAGGAGGAGGAGGAGGAGGAGGATGAGGAGGAGGCACATCTCCAACGAGGCAGGATGCCCTCGAGGGGCCAGCGTAAGGGCAGCACACCGACGGAATCACACCGCAGAGCTCCGCCCTGTGCAGGGCGCTGCCTCTGCCCGTTATTCAAAAAGTTCTTTGGTGTGGGCCTTTTTTGAGTCAAGTGCATCAGATCGCACAGCTGCTGTTTGCAACATATGTCTCAAGCGTATATCGTGTGGCCAAAACATCACCCGCTTGGGCACTAGGGATGAGCTTCGAGTTCGAGTCGAACTCATGTTCGACTCGAACATTGCCTGTTCGCCCGTTCGCCGAACAGCGAACAAATTGGGGTGTTCGCGGCAAATTCGAAAAATCTATGGGAGAAATCTAAAGTGCTAATTATAAAGGCTTATATGCAAGTTATTGTCCTAAAAAGTGTTTGGGGACCCGGGTCCTGCCCCAGGGGACATGTATCAATGCAAAAAGAAGTTTTAAAAACGGCCGTTTTTTCGGGAGCAGTGATTTTAATAATGCTTAAAATGAAAAAATAAAAGTGAAATATTCCTTTAAATTTCGTACCTGGGGGGTGTGTATGATATGCATGTAAAGTGGCGCATGTTTCCCGTGCTTAGAACTGTCCCTGCAAAAAGTGTCATTTTTGAAAGAAAAAAATGCATTTAAAACTGACTCTCGGCTATTAATGAATTGTCGGCTCCCGGCAATACATACAAAAGTCATTGATAAAAAAAAAAAAAAAAGCGTGGGGGTTCCCCAGAATTCAATTACCAGGCCCTTCAGGTCTGGAATGGATATTAAGGGGAACCCCGCCGCAAATAAAAAAAAAATTGACGTGGGGTTCCCCCAAATATCCATTCCAGGCCCTTCAGATCTGGCATGGATTTTAAGGGGAACTCCACCCCAAATGAAAAAAAAAATGGCGTGGAGTCCCCCTAAAAATCCATACCAGACCCCTTATCCGAGCATGCAACCTGGCCGGCCGCAGGGGAAAAGGGGGGGACGAGAGAGCGGCCCCCCCTCCCTCCTGAACCGTACCAAGCCACATGCCCTCAACATGGGGAGGATGTCCCCATGTTGATGGGGACAAGGGCCTCATCCCCACAACCCTTGCCCGGTGGTTGTGGGGGTCTGCGGGCGGGGGGCTTATCGGAATCTGGAAGACCCCTTTAACAAAGAGGACCCCCAGATCCCGGCCCCCCCCCCCTATGTGAATTGGTAAGGGGTACATTGTACCCCTACCATTTCACGAAGAAAGCGTAAAAAAATGTTTAAAAAAACACACAAACACCTTGAAAAAGTCCTTTATTTAAAAAAAAAAAAAAAAAACATTCCAGCGGTGAAATCCAGTGTCCCGCGGCGATCCCGATGTCCAGCGCTGTCCTTCATTGGTTGTGCCTGAGCGGACCTGATGGGGAACTCCCTCTCAGTATTTTAAATGTATAGACCCGCCCCTTCTAAAGTTCCCCATCAGGTCCGCTCAGCGGACGAGATGCGGAACATGAGAAGGGGCGGGTCTATACATGTATTACCAAAGTGAGAGCAGTTCCCCATCAGGTCCGCCTCCTCGGTATGTCAGACCCGCCTACGTCATTGGCTTGAGCGGGGAACTTCCTTCACTATGTAAATTTAAATTTAAATTTAAATTTAATCTATACATTTAAAATACTGAGAGGGAGTTCCCCATCAGGTCCGCTCAGGCACAACCAATGAAGGACAGCGCTGGACATCGGGATCGCCGCGGGACACTGGATTTCACCGCTGGAATGTTTATTTATTTATTTTTTTAAATAAAGGACTTTTTCAAGGTGTTTGTGTGTTTTTTTAAACATTTTTTTTACGCTTTCTTCGTGAAATGGTAGGGGTACAATGTACCCGTTACCAATTCACATAGGGGGGGGCGGGATCTGGGGGTCCCCTTTGTTAAAGGGGTCTTCCAGATTCCGATAAGCCCCCCGCCCGCAGACCCCCACAACCACCGGGCAAGGGTTGTGGGGATGAGGCCCTTGTCCCCATCAACATGGGGACATCCTCCCCATGTTGAGGGCATGTGGCTTGGTACGGTTCAGGAGGGAGGGGGGGCCGCTCTCTCGTCCCCCCCTTTTCCCCTGCGGCCGGCCAGGTTGCGTGCTCGGATAAGGGGTCTGGTATGGATTTTTAGGGGGACTCCACGCCATTTTTTTTTTAAACTTGGGGTGGAGTTCCCCTTAAAATCCATGCCAGATCTGAAGGGCCTGGTAATTGAATTCTGGGGAACCCCCACGCTTTTTTTTTTTTTTTTTCTCAATGACTTTTGTATGTATTGCCGGGAGCCGACAATTCATTAATAGCCGCGAGTCAGTTTTAAATGCATTTTTTTTCTTTCAAAAATGACATTTTTTGCAGGGACAGTTCTAAGCACGGGAAACATGCGCCACTTCACATGCATATCATACACACCCCCCAGGTACGAAATTTAAAGGAATATTTCACTTTTATTTTTTCATTTTAAGCATTATTAAAATCACTGCTCCCGAAAAAACGGCCGTTTTTAAAACTTATTTTTGCATTGATACATGTCCCCTGGGGCAGGACCCAGGTCCCCAAACACTTTTTAGGACAATAACTTGCATATTAGCCTTTATAATTAACACTTTAGATTTCGAACGTTCGAGTCCATTGTATTTAATAGGGTTCTAAAGTTTACACGAACATTTTGTCTGTTCGCAGGTTCTGGTGCGAACCGAACAGGGGGGTGTTCGGCTCATCCCTGTTGGGCACCACATGCTTGACCAGACATATGTTGACCTGCCATGCAGCTCGTTGGCAAGCCTACCTTAAAGACCCACACCAAAGAACAAAGCGGACCTCTTCTTGCACCGCATCAGCTGGGATCTCCAACCCCACTATACCTTCAGTCCTCTCTGAAACCTGCACTGAGAGGAATGAAGGTGTAGAATTAGGTGTGTCACAGCCAAGTACTTGCGGGCACTCTGCTAGCAGTACACCGACGTCCGATTCTAGCAGGCAAATTTCCCTGCCCCAGCTGCTGGACCGTCGAAAGAAGTTCACTCCCAGCCATCCACATGCCCAGCGGTTGAATGCTAGCTTGGCTAAATTGCTAGCGCTTCAACTGCTGCCTTTCAGTTGGTAGACTCGGCCCCCTTCCGTGAGTTTGTGCAATGTGCGGTTCCTCAGTGGCAGGTTCCCAAACGCCACTTTTTCTCACGGAAGGCGATTCCGGCTCTCTACCGGCATGTGGAAGGCAATGTCTTGGCCTCGCTGGACAGGGTGTTCAGCGGTTAGGTGCATATTACCGCTGACTCATGGTCCAGCAGGCATGGACAGGGACGTTACCTTTCTTTCACGGCCCATTGGGTCACTCTTTTGGCAGCTGGGAAGGATGCAGGACAAGGTGCAGTAGTGTTGGGGGTTGTTCCACCGCCACGCCTCCAAAATTCTACTACTGGTTGTGACACACCTCTGTCCTCCTCCCCCTCCTCTTCTTCCTCCATGGCCTCTTCCTGTGCTTTGTCCTCGGAACCAGCGGTGCTCCATAGGCGTTCAAGGGGCTACGCAAGTACGCAGGCAAAAAGATGCCATGCCGTGCCTGCGCTGGTGTGTTTGGGGGACAGGAGCCACACTGGGGCAGAGGGTCTGTCTGCTCTGCAGGGGCAGGCCGAGAGGTGGTTGACGCCACGCCAGCTTAAGCCAGGAATGGTAGTTTGCGACAATGGCACCAACCTCCTCTCCGCTCTCTGACAGGGACAACTGACTCATGTGCCCTGTGTGGCTCACGTCCATAACCTGGTGGTGCAGCGGTTCTTGGGCAGGTACAGGATGTCCTGAGGCAGGCCAGGAAAGTCTGTGTGCATTTCCGCAGATCTTATAATGCCAGTGCTCGCCTGGCTGAGCTGCAAAAGGAGTTGAACCTGCCCAAGAACCGCCTTATATGTGACATGCCCACCAGGTGGAACTCAACGTTAGCCATGCTGCAGCGGCTGCACACGCAGCAGAGGGCCATCAATGAGTACCTGTGCGACTACGGCACCAGGACAGGGTCAGGGGAGCTCGTGTTTTTTTTACCACGCCAGTGGGGCATGATCAGGGATGCATGCACTGTCCTGGCACCATTTAAGGAGGCCACGAGGATGGTGAGCAGTGACAGTGCATGCATCAGTGACACTGTACCTCTTGTCCACCTTGTCCACCTGTTGGAACATACGCTGCGTGGAATAATGGACAGGGCACTTGAGGCAGAACAGAGGCAGGAAGAGGAGGACTTCCTTGCCTCTCAAGGCCCCCTTTACCCAGACAGTGTTCCTTCTGTCCCACCCATCGCACAGGAAGAAGAGGAGGAGGAGGAGGATTGTGTCAGCATGGAGGTGGAGCCTGGCACTCAGCATCATCAGCAGCAGTCTTTTAGGGATGATTTACAGTCCCAAGAAACCAGTGGACTTGTACGTGGCTGGGAGGAGGTGGCTGCGGATCATGTCGTCCTTAGTGACCCAGAGGACTCCGGACCGAATGCCTCAGCTAACCTACGCTGCATGGCCTCCCTGATCCTGCAAAGTCTGCGGAAGGATCCTCGTATTCTTCGGATCAAGGAGAGGGACCATTACTGGCTGGCCACTCTCCTTGATCCACGGTACAAGGGTAAGGTTGCGGACCTTATCTTACCGTCACAGAGGGAGCAGAGGATGAGACAACTCCGGGAGGCCTTGCAGAAAGGTCTGTGCAACGCGTTCCCAGAGACTGGGAGGTTACAAACTCCTGGTCCTGGACAACGAGTTGCTGAGGCTTCGGTCAGTCAAAGAAGGAGCGGTGGGGAAGGTGGCCGTCTGACTGATGCGTTCAGACAATTCTTTAGTCCGCACCCCCAAGGTATGATCGGTTCCAGCAACCATCGCCAGCGTCTGATATACATGGTGCAGGAATACCTAGGGGCAAGGTCAGACTTGGACACCTTCCCCACCGAAAATCCTCTGGCTTACTGGGTCTTGAGGATGAATCACTGGCCAGAGCTTGCACAGTATGCAATTGAGCTACTGGCCTGTCCTGCATCCAGCGTTCTTTCAGAACGCACATTCAGTGCTGCTGGAGGATTTGTCACGGATCACAGGGTGCGCCTGTCCACCGACTCTGTTGATCGACTGACCTTCATAAAAATGAACCAGTCTTGGATCACCACCAGCTACCAAACACCTAAAGCTGATATAACAGACTAATTTATTTTCAAATGTCACATCCCTTCAAGACTGATGCTGATGCTGAGAGACTGTCCTGTTATGTTGACTGACTATACTCCTCCTCCTCAATGATCCGATTGATGATGATAGCTTGGAAGAACATTTTTGTTTCTGGGTGCCGCCACCAGTGGCTAAGGCCCAATTTTTCAGCCCCTGTTTAACAGGGGCATGTAATTACAATTTTTTATGCAATGCTTTGCAGCATGGCTCATTCCTGCACTCCAACTAGAGTATCTGGGAGAGGTTGCAGTGTTGTGGCACCAGCACCAGTGGCTAAGGTCTAATTTTTCAGCCCCTGTTTAACAGGGGCGTGGTATTACAATTTTTTATGCAATGCTTTGCAGCAGGGCTCATTCCTGCACTCCAACTAGAGTATCTGGGAGAGGTTGCAGTGTTGTGGCACCAGCACCAGTGGCTAAGGCCCAATTTTTCAGCCCCTGTTTAACAGGGGCGTGTTATTACAATTTTTTATGCAATGCTTTGGAGCAGGGCTCATTCCTGCACTCCAACTAGAGTATCTGGGAGAGGTTGCAGTGTCGTGGCACCAGCACCAGTGGCTAAGGCCCAATTTTTCAGCCCCTGTTTAACAGGGGCGTGTAATTACAATTTTTGATGCAATACTTTGCAACAGGGCTCATTGCTGTGCTCCAAGTACAGTATCTGTGAGGGGTTGCAGTGTTGTGGCACCAGTGCCTAAGGCCCAATTTTTCTGCCCCTGTTTAACAGGGGCATGTAATTACAATTCTTGATCTAATAATTCACAGCAGGGCCCATTCCTGCGCCCACCAAGAGTAACTGTGAGGCCTTACAGTGTTGTGTCAACACCACCACCACCACCACCACCAAAGGCCCAATTTTTTAGCCCTGTTCAACAGGGGCATGCAATTACAATTCTTGATCTAATAATTCACAGCAGGGCCCATTCCTGCGCCCACCAAGAGTAACTGTGAGGCCTTACAGTGTTGTGTCAACACCACCACCACCACCACCAAAGGCCCAATTTTTCAGCCCCTGTTCAACAGGGGCATGCAATTACAATTCTTGATCTAATAATTCACAGCAGGGCCCATTCATGCGCCCACCAAGAGTAACTGTGAGGGCTCACAGTGTTGTGGCAACACCAACATGTAAGGGGCAAATTTCAGCTGAGTATATACGGCAGGCCCCTACTTTCAAACATCCAACTTACAAACGACTCCTCCTTGCAAACAGAAGGATACAACAGGAAGTGAGAGGAAATCTACCCCTAGGAAGGCAAATTCTCTCCTGTAAGAGTTAATATGGGAAAAAAAGTGTCTCCTCTCCACTGATGCTTTATCACCAATTCTTGTTTCAATAAAAACCCCAAATTTTCAAAAAACATTTGTCATTAGGACGGAAAGTGAGGTGAACTGTTCTGAACAGGTGCACACTGCACAGACAGCAAAACAAATGTTACAGGGGTGATAACCCTTCCCTATGTTTTCCAAAAAGCTTAAAAATAGATTTTTTGGCTGGAGCTACACTTAAACAATGTACCTGTTCAAAATTACAAACAGATTCTACATAAGAACAAACCTACAGTCCCTGTCTTGTATGCACCGCCTGTATATGGCTGTTCAGAGTATATAGGGTGTCATGGATATGCATTAATGTCTGTCTGCCATCTTACCTTCCTCCTCATGTGTTCATCTAGAGACCAGACCTCCTTCACCTGGCTTCCTTTATAATCTCCTCCCAGCCTGACTCCACCCCAGGCCCTATCACAGAACACTATATTAACCTGTGCACTGCAAGTCTGCTTTGCTGATCAACGTGTTTGTTAGGCATTGTGTGTTTGGGTTCCTGCCTGCCGTGTGCTACGTCTGTCTCTCTGTTACGTTATTGGCTTGTCCCCGACTATCCCTGTCTGCTCGTGACCCTTGACCTTCGGCTCGTTCTTTCGTTATCCTTGTCTGCTTGTGGCCCCTGACCTTCAGCTTGTTATTCGGTTCTCTCTTATCTTGTGCTGCTGCTTCCCCTCTTTTCCCCTTATCCTACGGGGTGTGAGCTAGAAAACTCCAGGGGCCGCGACCTGGTCCCAGCCTGCAGCATAACATCCTCACCACTAGAGGCCCTGGAGAAGACCAGCTGGGTCTTAGACTCCGCGCCCTGGGGAATCTTGGCTCTAGCTTCCGTTAGGATCCCGGTTGTGCTCCTCTGGTCCCGCTTTCCACAACCACCCAGTTTCCTATCCGCAGAAGCCAGCCATAGGGTTCACTACCTCGCGGTGCACTCCTGTCCCCCTACGGTGTGCATCTGTCACCTGGCCACAGGTGACCCTGACAGTTTGATCAGCCATGAACCCGGCTGACATCCCGCTCCCCGCGGATGATCCATTGCAGGGCATAGTTCGCAGACTTGAAACCCAGGAATCAAATCAGACTCAGGTGATGCGATTCCTCCAGGATCTGGCTTCTCGATTCGAGCAGCTTCAGGTCTCCTTGGGAACCCCGAATCCGCAACCCCAAGTACAACCAGCGGCTGTACCTATCGCACCAGTCGCAGCCTCACACTCACTAAGATTGCCAGCTCCGTCCCGTTTCTCTGGGGACTCCAAGGCCTGCAGGGGGTTTCTCAGCCAATGCACAATTCATTTTGAGCTTCAGCCTCAAAGCTTCCTGTCTGACCGGGCTAAGGTAGCCTATATTATTTCCCTCCTCTCCGGTGAAGCTTTGGCCTGGGCTGCCCCCCTGTGGGAGAGGAACGATCCGGTGGTTTCCAGTCTGTCCGATTTCTTGAAGCTCTTTCGTAATATCTTCGAAGAGCCGGCTCGGGCTTCTTCAGCGGCTAGTGCTGTCTTACGTCTTCGCCAAGAATCTAGTTCAGTGGGGCAATATGCTCTTCAGTTCCGTATCCACACAGCTGAATTGAGCTGGAATAATGAGGCCCTGGTCGCTACCTTTTTACATGGCCTCTCTGACCGAGTGAAAGACGAATTAGCGGGAAGAGCCATTCCCGTCGGTCTGGACGATGTAATTTCATTATGCAACCAGATCGACATTCGTTTTCAAGAGAGGTCCTTAGAAAAAAGACGCCAGCACTCTCTGGGTCCTAGCCAGTCTGAGCTCCCCTCTCTTCATTCCGTGGAGCATCCTCTACCTGCTGAAGAACCTATGCAGCTGGGCCGGACCAGACTAACCCCCGAAGAACGTGCTAGGCGCAGAACTCTGGGCTTGTGCCTCTATTGTGGGGGCAAGGGTCATTTTCGTGACTCCTGCTCGCTTCGTCCGGGAAACGCTCGGGTCTAATACATTTGGAAGGTGGAGTATTGGACCCAGAAACATCACCTTCTCGCCTGCTCTTGCCGGTGTTCCTTCATGTAGGCACTTCTCCTCAGTCAACCCTTGCATACCTGGATTCCGGGGCTACCGGCAATTTTATGGATTGGAGAACTGCTTCTTCTATGAAGCTTACCCTTTCACCTCTCACTACCCCATTGGTAGTCTCGGCAATTGATGGCACTGTTCTCCCAGGGGGCCCTATTCGCTTCCAGACGCTACCCATTAGGATGTCGGTAGGGATTCTCCACCAGGAGTGGATATCCTTTCTTTTTCTACCCAAGGCATCTACCCCAGTTGTATTGGGCCTCCCTTGGCTACAGCTCCACTCTCCACATGTGGACTGGGTCTCTGGGCAGATCCTGGCCTGGGGTTCCTCATGTTTCTCGTCGTGTCTTCTCAAGGTGACCCCCAAGGAGAGTCTTCCGGTTGCTGCCACTTCTGTTTCTTCTGATCTTCCTGCTGCATACAGCGATTACCGGGATGTGTTCTGTAAGAAATCAGCTGAGGTGCTTCCTCCCCACAGGTCTTTTGACTGTGCTATTGATCTTGTCCCCGGAGCAACTCTACCCAGGGGTCGTACCTACCCTCTGTCCATCCCAGAGACCCAGGCCATGTCGGAGTATGTCGCAGAGAATCTGGAGAGAGGTTTAATCCGGAAATCCTCATCGCCTGCAGGGGCAGGGTTCTTTTTTGTTGCCAAAAAGGATGGTACCTTAAGACCCTGCATCGATTATCGGGGTTTAAATGCGGTTACTATTAAAAATCGATACCCCTTACCCTTAATATCTGAGCTATTCGATAGGTTGAAGGGTGCCTCCATTTTCACCAAGTTGGATCTCAGAGGCGCGTACAATCTCATTCGAATACGGGAGGGTGACGAATGGAAGACTGCATTCAACACTAGAGACGGGCATTACGAATAACTGGTGATGCCTTTTGGTCTGTGTAATGCTCCAGCCGTGTTTCAAAACTTTGTCAATGAAATCTTCAGAGATCTGCTGTACCAGTTTGTTGTCATCTATCTGGATGACATTCTGATCTTTTCTGAAAATCTGCTCGTCCACAGAAACCATGTCCGCACTGTACTTCAACGTCTTAGAGAGAACAATCTCTATGCCAAGCTGGAGAAATGTTCCTTTGAATGTTCTGAGGTCCTGTTTTTGGGGTGCTTCGTCTCATGTTCGGGTCTTCGTATGGACCCTGGAAAGGTCTTGGCTATCACCAACTGGCCTCTTCCTGCTAGCCTCAAGGCCACACAGCGCTTTCTTGGCTTCACTAATTATTATAGGCAGTTCATAAGGAATTACTCTTCCATTGCCGCGCCTATTATCGCTTTGACCAAGAAGGGTGTGAATGCCAGAGACTGGCCTCCCGAAGCTGTCTCTGCATTTCACAACCTGAAACAGGCCTTTGTTTCTGGCCCCCTCTTGAGGAGACCAAATCCTGGGAATGCATTTTTTATTGAAGTGGACGCTTCCTCAATGGGGGTGGGAGCTGTGCTTCTTCAAATCTTTGAGAAGAGACGCCAACCATGTGCGTTCTTCTCCAAAAAAAATTCTCAGGCAGAGAGGAATTATGCCATCGGTGATCGGGAACTTCTCGCAATTAAATTGGCGTTAGAGGAGTGGCGTCATCTCTTGGAGGGTTCCCCTCACTCCATAACGATCTTTACCGATCACAAGAATTTACAGTATCTACAGAATGCTAAACGTCTGAATCCTAGACAGGCCAGGTGGAGTCTCTTCTTTGCCCGTTTTAATTTCACGATTACCTACAAACCTGGTTCCTGCAACGGTCGGGCTGATGCGCTCTCTAGGTCATTCGACACTTTGGACGAGGAGTCCGCCCCTGAACCTGAGCCGATCATTCCAACCTCATGCATTGTTGCCCACTCTACCACCCTGAAGTCAAAAATTCCGCCTGGTAAGACCTTTGTCCCCACTGAGCTAAGAGCTAAGATCCTTCGTTGGGGACATGATTCCAAGGTGGCAGGGCATTCTGGATTCCTCCGATCCTTCCTACTCATCAGTCGTCACTACTGGTGGCCTAATCTCCGCTCAGACGTCAAAGACTACGTTAAAGCTTGTCATGTCTGTGCTCAGTCCAAATCCTCCACACAAGCTCCTGCTGGTCTCCTCATGCCCTTGCCCATTCCTAAGGAACCCTGGGCCCATATTGCCATGGATTTTATCACCGATCTCCCACTGTCTGAGAATAATACAGTCATTTGGGTGGTAATCGATCGATTCTCCAAGATGGCTCATTTTGTTCCTCTTCCTGGTCTTCCTTCTGCCCCTGCCTTGGTTCCCATTTTCATTCGAGAAATTCTCCGCCTACATGGGGTCCCTTCTCATATTGTTTCCGACAGGGGAGTCCAATTCACGTCTCGTTTTTGGAGAGCCTTTTGCAAATCCCTCAATATTGTCTTGGATTTTTCTTCTTCTTACCATCCCCAATCCAATGGACAGACTGAGAGGGTTAATCAGGAGTTAGAGGTCTTTCTTCGCACCTTTGTGTCTTCTCACCATGACGATTGGTCCTCTCTACTCCCGTGGGCAGAATTCTCCCATAACAATCATGTGAATACCAGTTCGCAGAAGACACCCTTTTTCACAGTTTATGGAAAACACCCTCAACTTCCTCTTCCCATGATCTGTTCTCCAGACATTCCAGCTTTGGCTTCGGTTCAGGAGTCTCTCAATTCCGTTTGGGGTCACGTTCATGATTCCCTCCGGGCAGCTGCTGAAAAATTCAAAGGCTTTGCCGACCGCCGCAGGCGTAAACCGCCTTCTCTTCAGCCAGGGGACAAAGTCTGGCTCTCTACCAGGAACATCAAGCTCCGAGTTCCTTCTCTGAAGTTTGCTCCACGATTCATCGGTCCATACACGGTAACTGCTAAACTGAATCCGGTTTGTTTCAAACTCCAGATTCCTAAGAGCCTTAAAATCACTAACTCCTTTCATGTTGCTCTTCTAAAGCCTTTAGTCCTCAATAAATTCTCTCGTCCTCTCCCTACCGTGGCGCCTGTCTCTGAGGATAATCAGGAGTACGAGATCAGTCAAATTCTGGACTCCCGACTCTGTAAAGGCGTTCTTCAGTACCTCGTTCATTGGAAAGGGTTTGGTCCTGAGGAGAGGTCTTGGATCACTGCATCTGAGGTCTTTGCACCTCGTCTGTTAAAGGAGTTTCATCTGAAGTTTCCCTCTAAACCTGGGCCCAGGCGGGGAAGGGGGAGGCCTCGTAAGAGGGAGGGTACTGTCATGGATATGCATTAATGTCTGTCTGCCATCTTACCTTCCTCCTCATGTGTTCATCTAGAGACCAGACCTCCTTCACCTGGCTTCCTTTATAATCTCCTCCCAGCCTGACTCCACCCCAGGCCCTATCACAGAACACTATATTAACCTGTGCACTGCAAGTCTGCTTTGCTGATCAACGTGTTTGTTAGGCATTGTGTGTTTGGGTTCCTGCCTGCCGTGTGCTACGTCTGTCTCTCTGTTACGTTATTGGCTTGTCCCCCACTATCCCTGTCTGCTCGTGACCCTTGACCTTCGGCTCGTTCTTTCGTTATCCTTGTCTGCTTGTGGCCCCTGACCTTCAGCTTGTTATTCGGTTCTCTCTTATCTTGTGCTGCTGCTTCCCCTCTTTTCCCCTTATCCTACGGGGCGTGAGCTAGGAAACTCCAGGGGCCGCGACCTGGTCCCAGCCTGCAGCATAACATCCTCACCACTAGAGGCCCTGGAGAAGACCAGCTGGGTCTTAGACTCCGCGCCCTGGGGAATCTTGGCTCTAGCTTCCGTTAGGATCCCGGTTGTGCTCCTCTGGTCCCGCTTTCCACAACCACCCAGTTTCCTATCCGCAGAAGCCAGCCATAGGGTTCACTACCTCGCGGTGCACTCCTGTCCCCCTACGGTGTGCATCTGTCACCTGGCCACAGGTGACCCTGACATAGGGCCTTTTTTATTTTGTGTGCAGGGTTCCCCTTAATATCCATACAAGACCCAAAGGGGCCGGTAATGGGCTGGGGTAGGGGGGGGGGGGCTGTGATGGGGTAGCTATGCCATTTTTTTAAAGATTTTCATCCATATTACCGGGACCAGACATTACATTAAAGCCGCAAGCAGTTTTAAATGGCTTTTTTTCCTTTAGAAATGTAATTTTGTGCAGGGACAGTTCTAAACACGGGAAACACGTGGCACTTCACAGGCATACTTTAGACACCCCCCAGGTACGATATTTAAAGGAATATTTGACTTTTTTTTTTCACTTTATGCATCATTAAAATGACTGCTCCCGAAAAACGGCCGTTTTTAAAACTTTTTTTTGGATTGATACATGTCCCCTGGTGCAGAACCCGGGTTCCCAAACCCTTTTTAGGACAATAACATGCATATTAGTCGTTATAATTAGCACTTTAGATTTTGAAAGTTCGCATCCATTGTATTTAATAGGGTTCTAAAGTTCGTGTGAACTTTCGGTCCGTTCGCGGGTTCTGGTGCGAACCGAACCCGGGGGTGTTCGGCTCATCACTAGACATAATCATACTGCCAGGGAGGTTAAACTTAGTTAGGTTTTGAATGTCTTCTCCTTTAAAGCGGAGATCCACCCAAAAATTGAACTTCTGCTTTAAGTGTTTGTGACCCCCTGACATGCCCCATTAGGTATGTCATTTTTTTGGGGGGGGGGAGCATATACCCTCTTTTTAGAGGGATCCAGCTCCCACTTCCTCCCAGGGCACCGCGGCGCCGGAAGGAGGTTCACCTCTCCCCCCTCCCTGTCGGCAATCATCTGGGACACGTCACAGGTCCCAGATGATTGCCCGTACAG
This sequence comes from Rana muscosa, assembly GCA_029206835.1. Classification (NCBI taxonomy): domain Eukaryota; kingdom Metazoa; phylum Chordata; class Amphibia; order Anura; family Ranidae; genus Rana; species Rana muscosa. The sequence continues at coordinate 495,883,295 of CM055116.1, read as the reverse complement.
TCACGGTGCGCAGCGCGGCTCGCGCATTCGCAGTGCGCGCCCAGCTGTGAAGCCACACAGTGGCACGAACAGTGACATTTCCGGCACCGCAGAGAGGAGAAGGAGACAAGCGGGGTTTCGTACACTGGCATCGCTGGAACCTGGGACAGGTGAGTGTCCGATTAATAAAAGTCAGCAGCTACACTTTTTGTAGCTGCTGACTTTTATATGGGTGGAACTCCGCTTTTAAGTGAACAACAATGTCTAAAGTAGGGGACAGTGGTCAGCAGTTTCAAAATATCTAAACACTTTGTTGAGTTCACGTGAGTTTTCTTGATGGATTTGAACATTAAATTGCTCTTCTTGTCCTTTTGGCCAGCAGATTAGCTCATTTGGTATTCATTATCATTTACATATAAATCATATTATCCATTTTTGTCATAGCTCCAGTCTCTCTTGTTTACTATTATATGCTTCTGTCTAATATGCTTTATCTGATATTTTCTCTTTTATAATCTCAATCTATTTCTCTGTTTGAAATAACAATTACTATTGATAAGATCACAATAAATTAAATATTGGGAGTGTACATTTTAATTAATTCCTTTATTTAAACCTAACATTCATTCATTCATTAGCCATACTCTTCAGCTTGAAAAATATGATATTTTTTTTCCCTTGACATTCTGAAGGCACTCAGCTGGTTGCCAATTACACAGATAATACAGTTCAATATTTTATATTTAACCTATATCGTTCTCTCGAGTATGGCCATATCATATATCTAATTGCTAATTTCCAGATAGCACCACAAGCACAACCTTTGCTTAGTGCCTGACCCACTCCTCTTCTCCACCTCAGTCATTTCTTTACACTGTCACCTTTAGGAGTTCTTATTAAGGGCACCACTTCTCTGGATGTCCCTTTCACACACTGTGCTGCACTCTCACCCCTTTACATCTCCACACATGCCCTTAAATTCATTCAAGGCAAGCATATCATTGGACCTACCAAATTATCTTTAGTCACTGAGCCAGTCTTTTATCTTCTCCACTATCACCTTACATACGGTTAACTAAATTCTATACCTTTTTGTTTCTACAATTTGTACCTTTAGGTTATAAGTCATACAGACAGGGCTCTCTCCTACTGTGTCTTGTAATTGCTGGATTTATTTTTGTTATTTTTATTTATTTTTTTTGTCTTTATTTTCTAAATTTCTCAGTCCTGTTTGAATCTATCTGTACAGCAACACAGGAGATAATGTTGCTATATAATAATAATAATAATAATAATAATAATAATAATAATAAAAAGAAGAAGAATATTTAATATAAAATAAATAATAAAATGAGTTATACAAATCAGAAGACACTTTTCAAATCATGTTCTATTATATTTTAAAATGGCTACAAGAGGAACTGCACAGAAGTAGGGCTTACAGGATGCATTGTGTGTCCAGGTTCCTTGAAAAATGACACGCTCTAACCCATCTTGATATTGTGACTTTTGTTGCCAAGTTCTCATTGGAGTGTAATAATGATTTGGATGACTGTTTTGCTGATAAATGCCCACACCTCACTAGGCAGCGTAAGGATTTAATGGAGAAAGCTGGTGCAACTATCTCAATAACACAGCTATGACATATCTGGCAGAAAAAGACCAAAGTGATATTTATGTGTTTTATTATAACATCATTACTGGGGCCTGTAGGCACACACTGTATGGTAACCTAAGCTACACCGCTTTACTAGTATCATCTCTTCTACACAAAGTACGTACTTTTTTGTGCTCCCCTGTAATACTATACGTATTTATTTTTAGTCAGATACATTTTAAGGGCAGATTTACAGCCACAACATATATTCTTTAACCACTTAAGCCCCGGACCAATACGCAGCATAAAGACCAGGCCCCTTTTTGCGATTCGGCACTGCGTCGCTTTAACTGACAATTGCGCGGTCGTGCGATGTGGCTCCCAAACAAAATTGACGTCTTTTTTTTCCCACAAATAGAGATTTCTTTTGGTGGTATTTGATCACCTCTGTGGTTTTTATTCTTTGCGCTATAAACAAAAATAGAGCGACAATTTTGAAAATAATTCAATATTTTTAACTTTTTGCTATAATAAATATCCCCCAAAAATATATAAAAAAAAAAAAATTCCTCAGTTTAGGCCGATACGTATTCTTCTACATATTTTTGGTAAAAAAAATCGCAATCGGCATTTATTGATTGGTTTGCGCAAACATTATAGCGTTTACAAAATAGGGGATAGTTTTATGGCATTTTTATTCTTTTTTTTTTTTTACTAGTAATGGTGGCGATCATCGATTTTTTTCGTGACTGCAACATTATGGCGGACACATCGGACACTTTTGACAAATTTTTGGGACCATTGTCATTTTTACAGCGATCAGTGCAATAAAAATGCACTGGTTACTGTAAAAATGACACTGGCAGTGAAGGGGTTAACCACTAGGGGCGTTTAAGGGGTTAAGTGTGCCTAGGGGCGTGTTTCTAACTGAGGGGGAGCGTGGCTATGAGTGAAATGTCACCAAACTCGGCTCTGATTACACAGAGCGGAGATCGGTGACAGTAGGCGAGCGGGGAGATGTTGTGTTTACACTAACATCTCCCCACTCCATCCCTCCGTGAGACGATCGTGGGGATCCCCGCGGCGATCGAGTCCACGGGACCCACGGTCCGACTCACGGGGATGACCACACGGCAGGCAGTTAAAGGGGACGTACAGGTACGTTATTGTGCCTGTACGTGCCATTCTGCCGACGTATATATGCCGTGAGCGGTCCTTAAGTGGTTAACAAACCCATTCAGTTACATTGTCTTAGGCAGTCCATTAATATTGAATGGGCTATCAATGTAACTAAAAACATGAAAAATTAGGTGCTGAATGATTTTTAAAAACACCCTGGACGTAAATTTTGTTCGGGTACAGCGCCGCAAGACCGCACAGTTGTCAGTTAAAGCGACTGCAGTGTCATATCGCAAAAAATGGCCTGGTCATTAAGGGGGAAAATCTTCCGGTCTGTAAGCAGTTAAACAAGCTGGTGGGCCGCCTGAAAGCTCTCATTTAGTGGTGGTATAAATAAAGGGAGATCTTTTTATTACAAAATCAATGAGAGAAACAACATGAGAAAAGTATAGAAATGTGTACAGAAAATCCTTACTAAAATCCCTGCAGTAAGCATAGTTTTATCTGGAGGGGATTGTTTTAATGTTTTATTTGAACTCATATGTACTTTTTTGAATTAAGGGAGAACACGTAACTTTGTTTAACTATATCACTGAGACAGTGTATTTTTAAATTTAACTATTTTATGTGCAAAGCAAAGGATTTTTATTTGATCTGCACAAAAACGAAGTTAAAACAACCTGGCAAAAGAAAAAGGAAGTTTTTGTTTTTAAAAAAATTGTAAAAATATAACCCCCTAACCCTTAATTAACCTTAAAAAACCCTTATTAACTTCTTCCTCACCTTCTTCCCTCTGCTATTACTTATCTACCCTGTTTTTCTTTTCTTTTCTTTTTTGTTTATTCGTTATTGTAGTAACACAAAACATACAACATGTTTATTGCCATTATTTCATTAGTAAATAAGCTTGTAAAGATAGGAAGGTATATTATATTTATTTGTTTTAAACTTTCTTTTTGCATTTCTTCAGTTGCTTTCTGGTTTTTGGCCTATCATAATATCATACATACCAGGAGTCTTCATGAACATTTTTTTTTCTTTTATTTGGAGAAAGGGAGGAAGGGCTTTCTTAGCTAAGTACACTCTCCTGACTGCATGCCTGAGCTAAAGGCATATGGATTCCAATAAGTACTGTAAATGCTACATAAATCATCTGTCTTTACTCAAGATGACCATGGCTAGAAATGCTAGGGGGTGTTTTTCAAGGTGGTTTCTCAACAAAATATAGAATGGAGAAGGGATGGGTGAGTTTGCCTTGAATATTAAAAATATTTTTCAGTTTGTGGTGCTCAGATACTGTTAGGTTCTGTTTTAATTCATCCTGCTGATCCAATCACTGGTACTTCTGGACTAAATGTTACATTCATTGGGTAATGATAATGACAATGATTGGGCACATGTCTTGGGTAGAGATGGGCCGAACGATCCCCTTTTCCGTTCGTGCCAGAACTTTAGAACATCGCAAAAGTTCAGAGCCGAACAACGACCCCCATTGCAGTCTATGGGTCCCGAACTGGAAAAATTAAATGTGCGCATTTTGAAGGCTGATATGCAAGTTATTGGGCATACAAAGGGTATGGGGTCAGGATACTGCCCTGGGGGACATGTATCAATGAAAATAAGTTTGTAAAAAATAATATTTTTATTAATATTTTAATAAAAATGAAAAAATCCTTTATATATAGTGCCTGGGGGGTCCCCTTAGTCTGCCTGTAAAGTGGTGCATCTGTACTGTGTATAGAACCTGCTGCAGAAAAACTGACATATATAAAGAAAAAAAATTACATTTAAATAGATTTTCCCTGCAAGCTTTCTTTATTTTGTAAACAACGGCTTGGGGAGCCAGTCTGTATAATGAGGCCACAATTTAGCGCACTCGGAACAAAATTTTTTTTTTTTTTGGATAAGTTCTGGTGACTCTTTGGCAGACTTTGGATGGAAATAACAATGTTTTGCACCACAGTGAGCAAGCCTTATGTGAAGAAGCCAAATTATAGTACACTCGGACCCAAGTTCATGGGGGAACATGACTGCCAATTTATTATTTATCAGTGTTCTCCCCTCTTTGTTGGCTCATGTTCCTACTTTCCTCAACCTCAGAAACAACAGAATTGGTTCCATCACACAAAATGTCCTTTAAATCTGAACACAGAGTAGATATGAAAGATACAAAAAAAAGCTTCTGTAATCATTAATATATCATGAAATGTACTTTTAAATGTACTCATTGAATATGAGGGAGGGAGAAGCAGCACAAGGAGCAAGTTAGGTGTGCTCCAGTGCAAGAAGCATGCTGATAGAAGGAGAGAGCAGAAAGACAGATGGATGAGCTCTCATCAGTGTGCTGCTTCTCCTGATCCTGTCCTGTCACAGGCTGGGGTGAGGAGAAGATGTGTTGGGTTAATCTCAGGATTGGATAGATAGAAATACAAATCCTTGACAGGTAAAACATTTCTCATATACTGTATGTATTTCATCTGTGTAACTGAGCTGTTTGGCTGGAGTTCCAATGTATCAAGTTGGAAAATCTATGTGTGTGATTAAGAGTTCTTCAAATGACAGTAAAGTTGGTTATATAATTGGGCAGTGTTTTTTATTCATTCACCCAGAGGACTAAAAGAAAAGAGAGATTCCTCTATCCAAACAGGTAGATGGAGGAATCCCTCCCCCTCTGGGAATTCTGACAGCGGCACCCACTAATCAAGAAAAGTTTCCCAACATTCTCTTTCCACAGAAGTTGCTCTAACAATCAGCTTTTCTCGAGCAGTGATGACCAGACTCTGATCATAATTCGGCTGATCCCATGTACGAATTTTAATTTGACTATGGTCAGCTTAAAAGGGTTGTAAAGGTACAAGTTTTTTCACCTTAATGCTGGCTGAATCACGGGAGCGCGCCCGCAAGAACTATCCACTAGGGATGGGCCCGGTGCTCGATTCGAACCCATGTTCGAATCGAGCATCGGGCGTTCGCTCGCTCGTCGAGCCCAGAACTATTTGGGCCGTTCGCATCACATTCGTGTGATGCGAGCGGCCCCGCAATGCATTGCGGCCGGCGCGGCCGGCGCAGTGCATTGCTGGCTGATGATTGGCCAAGCATGCACTGTGACCCCGCATGCTTGGCCAATCACAGCGCCCGAAACTCGGAGAGCAATAATTGGCTACAGGCAGGACGCCTGTAGCCAATTACAGCTCAGGGGCTTTAGTACACGCCCCACCATTTAAAAGGCCGCCACGCCATCGGCCCCGGTCACATGAGTTCCGGCTTTGGGAGAGATTAGTCTGCTGATTCTGTCTTTGCTTGATACTGAAAGATTTGCTCTTCTTTGCTAAACCATTGGCTATTTCTTTGCTAAACCATTGCTACCTAAGTCATTGATCGTTCATTGCTGCTGATTGCACAGTTAGTGTGTTATTAGCTGCTGCTGGGGATTAGTCTGGTGCGTGCTTACTGTTAGTACAGTATTGCAGTAGTACCAACCGCAGTGCTGTTAGCACAGCATTGCACCCCAACAGCACCCATAGGACTTCTAGTGTGTTAGTGGCAGCAAACAGAGCTCCTATATTTTCTTCTCAGCAGCACCCATAGGACTTCTAGTGTGTTAGTGGCAGCAAACAGAGCTCCTATATTTTCTTCTCAGCACCACCCATAGGACTTCTAGTGTGTTAGTGGCATCACACAGAGCTCCTATATTTTCTTCTCAGCAGCACCCATAGGACTTCTAGTGTGTTAGTGGCAGCAAACAGAGCTCCTATATTTTCTTCTCAGCAGCACCCATAGGACTTCTAGTGTGTTAGTGGCAGCAAACAGAGCTCCTATATTTTCTTCTCAGCAGCACCCATAGGACTTCTAGTGTGTTAGTGGCAGCAAACAGAGCTCCTATATTTTCTTCTCAGCAGCACCCATAGGACTTCTAGTGTGTTAGTGGCAGCAAACAGAGCTCCTATATTTTCTTCTCAGCAGCACCCATAGGACTTCTAGTGTGTTAGTGGCATCACACAGAGCTCCTATATTTTCATCTCAGCAGCACCCATAGGACTTCTAGTGTGTTAGTGGCATCACACAGAGCTCCTATATTTTCTTCTCAGCAGCACCCATAGGACTTCTAGTGTGTTAGTGGCAGCAAACAGAGCTCCTATATTTTCTTCTCAGCAGCACCCATAGGACTTCTAGTGTGTTAGTGGCAGCAAACAGAGCTCCTATATTTTCTTCTCAGCAGCACCCATAGGACTTCTAGTGTGTTAGTGGCATCACACAGAGCTCCTATATTTTCTTCTCAGCAGCACCCATAGGACTTCTAGTGTGTTAGTGGCATCACACAGAGCTCCTATATTTTCTTCTCAGCAGCACCCATAGGACTTCTAGTGTGTTAGTGGCAGCAAACAGAGCTCCTATATTTTCTTCTCAGCAGCACCCATAGGACTTCTAGTGTGTTAGTGGCAGCAAACAGAGCTCCTATATTTTCTTCTCAGCAGCACCCATAGGACTTCTAGTGTGTTAGTGGCATCACACAGAGCTCCTATATTTTCTTCTCAGCAGCACCCATAGGACTTCTAGTGTGTTGGTGGCAGCAAACAGAGCTCCTATATTTTCTTCTCAGCAGCACCCATAGGACTTCTAGTGTGTTAGTGGCAGCAAACAGAGCTCCTATATTTTCTTCTCAGCAGCACCCATAGGACTTCTAGTGTGTTAGTGGCATCACACAGAGCTCCTATATTTTCTTCTCAGCAGCACCCATAGGACTTCTAGTGTGTTAGTGGCAGCAAACAGAGCTCCTATATTTTCTTCTCAGCAGCACCCATAGGACTTCTAGTGTGTTAGTGGCAGCAAACAGAGCTCCTATATTTTCTTCTCAGCAGCACCCATAGGACTTCTAGTGTGTTAGTGGCATCACACAGAGCTCCTATATTTTCTTCTCAGCAGCACCCATAGGACTTCTAGTGTGTTGGTGGCAGCAAACAGAGCTCCTATATTTTCTTCTCAGCAGCACCCATAGGACTTCTAGTGTGTTAGTGGCAGCAAACAGAGCTCCTATATTTTCTTCTCAGCAGCACCCATAGGACTTCTAGCGTGTTAGTGGCATCACACAGAGCTCCTATATTTTCTTCTCAGCAGCACCCATAGGACTTCTAGTGTGTTAGTGGCAGCAAACAGAGCTCCTATATTTTCTTCTCAGCAGCACCCATAGGACTTCTAATGTGTTAGTGGCATCACACAGAGTTCCTATATTTTCATCTCAGCAGCACCCATAGGACTTCTAGTGTGTTAGTGGCATCACACAGAGCTCCTATATTTTCTTCTCAGCAGCACCCATAGGACTTCTAGTGTGTTAGTGGCAGCAAACAGAGCTCCTATATTTTCTTCTCAGCAGCACCCATAGGACTTCTAGTGTGTTAGTGGCAGCAAACAGAGCTCCTATATTTTCTTGTCAGCAGCACACATAGTACCTATAGTGTGTTAGTGTCAGCACCCATAGGACCTACAGTGTGTTGTGAGCACACATAGGAGTTCTATTTTTTATACTATATACACTACCGACTACAATGGCTGGAAGACCGCCAAGGAGAGGCAGAGCGTGCCGAGGCAAGAACACAGGGCAGGCAGGCTCTGTTTCTAGAGACAACAGTGCTGGCCGTGGACGTGGTCGTGCATCGTCATCAGCACGTGGCCATGGGACACGCTTGTCTTTGTTTTCGGCAGCTGGACATGTGGAGCCGCATCATGCCGAAGGCTTGGTAGAATGGATGACCAAGCCCTCCTCATCCTCCTCATCCTCTCTCACCCAGGCTCAGGGTACTGGCAGAGCAGCTGCCAACGCGTACTCAATGGCATCATCAGCCACCCCTTCCCTAGACCCACCATGTCCTCCTGAGGAGTCCCCCGAACTGTTTGAGCACAGTGTTGGGTACATGCTCCAGAAGGATGCCCAACGATTCGAAGGCTCGGATGATGATACCCAGCTTGAGGAAGTCAGTAGTGTGCGCGCAGAGAGAGGGGATGCTGAAGGACAGCAATCTGGCAGTAGTGTTCCACCAGCTGCAGCTTACTGCCAGGTTTGCTCTAGTGGTGAAGAGGGAGGGGATGATGAGGTCACTGACTCCACGTGGGTGCCTGAAGGGAGAGAGGAGGAGGAGGAGGAGGATGCAGCGTCACATGTCCAACGAGGCAGGATGCCCCCTGGAGGCCAGCTAGAGGCCAGCACAGCAACTGTACCACACCGCAGAGCTCCGCCTGTGCAGGGCGCTGCCTCTGCACGTTATCACAAAAGTTCTTTGGTGTGGGCCTTTTTTGAGACAAGTGCATCAGATCGCACCACTGCTATTTGCAATATTTGTCTCAAGCGTATCTCGCGTGGCCAAAACATCAGCCGCTTGGGCACCACAAGCATGAGCAGACATATGTCGACCTGCCATGCAGCTCGTTGGCAAGCACACATAAAAGACCCACACCAAAGAACAAAGCGGACCTCTCCTTGCTCCTCATCAGCTGGGATCTCCATCCCCACTATATCTTCAGTCCTCTCTGAAAGCTGCTCTGAGAGGACTGAAGGTGTAGAATTAGGTGTGTCACAACCAAGTACTTGCAGTACACCGACGTCCGATTGTAGCAGGCAAATTTCCCTGCCCCAGCTGCTGGACCGTCGAAAGAAGTATACTCCCAGCCATCCACATGCCCAGCGGTTGAATGCTAGCTTGGCTAAATTGCTAGCACTTCAACTGCTGCCTTTTCAGTTGATAGACTCGGCCCCCTTCCGTGAGTTTGTTCAATGTGCGGTTCCTCAGTGGCAGGTTCCCAAACGCCACTTTTTCTCACGGAAGGCGATTCCGTCTCTCTACTGGCATGTGGAAGGCAATGTCCATGCCTCGCTGGACAGGGCGGTCAGCGGTAAGGTGCATATTACCGCTGACTCATGGTCCAGCAGGCATGGACAGGGACGTTATCTTTCTTTCACGGCCCATTGGGTCACTCTATTGGCAGCTGGGAGGGATGCAGGACAAGGTGCAGTAGTGTTGGAGGTTGTTCCGCCACCACGCCTCCAAAATGCTACTACTGGTTGTGACACACCTCTCTCCTCCACCCCCTCCTCTTCTTCTTCCTCCATGTCCTCTTCGAGTGCTCTGTCCTCGGAACCAGCGGTGCTCCGTAGGCGTACAAGGGGCTACGCGAGTACGCAGGCAAAAAGATGCCATGCCGTGCTTGCGCTGGTGTGTTTGGGGGACAGGAGCCACACTGGGCCAGAGGTTCTGGCAGCTCTGCAGGGGCAGGCCGAGAGGTGGTTGACGCCACGCCAGCTTAAGCCAGGAATGGTCGTTTCTGATAATGGCACCAACCTCCTCTCCGCCCTGCGACAGGGGCAGCTCACCCATGTGCCCTGTATGGCTCACGTCCTCAACCTGGTGGTGCAGCGGTTCTTGGGCAGGTTCCCAGGCTTACAGGATGTCCTGAGGCAGGCCAGGAAAGTCTGTGTGCATTTCCGCCGATCTTATAATGCCAGTGCTCGGCTGACTGAGCTGCAAAAGGAGCTGAACCTGCCCAAGAACCGCCTAATATGTGACATGCCCACCAGGTGGAACTCAACGTTGGCCATGCTGCAGCGACTGCACACGCAGCAGAGGGCCATCAATGAGTACCTTTGCGACTACGGCACCAGGACAGGGTCAGGGGAGCATGGCTTTTTTTCCCCACGCCAGTGGAGCATGATCATGGATGCATGCACTGTCCTCTCACCATTTGAGGAGGCCACGAGGATGGTGAGCAGTGACAGTGCATGCATCAGTGACACTGTACCTCTTGTCCACCTGTTGGAGCATACGCTGCGTGGGATAATGGACAGGGCACTTGAGGCAGAACAGAGGCAGGAAGAGGAGGACTTCCTTGTCTCTCAAGGCCCCCTTTATCCAGACAATGTTCCTTCTGTCCCACCCATCACACAGGAAGAGGAGGAGGAGGAGGAGGAGGAGGATTGTGTGAGCATGGAGGTGGAGCCTGGCACTCAGCATCAGCAGCAGCAGTCTTTTAGGGATGATGTACAGTCCCAACAAACCAGTGGACTTGTACGTGGCTGGGAGGAGGTGGCTGGCGATCATGTCATCCTCAGTGACCCAGAAGACTCCGGACCGAATGCCTCAGCTAACCTACGCTGCATGGCCTCCCTGATCCTGCAAAGCCTGCGGAAGGATCCTAGTGTTCTTCGGATCAAGGAGAGTGACCATTACTGGCTGGCCACTCTCCTTGATCCACGGTACAAGGGTAAGGTTGCGGACCTTATCTTGCCGTCGCAGAGGGAGCAGAGGATGAGACATCTCAGGGAGGCCTTGCAGAAAGGTCTGTGCAACGCGTTCCCAGAAACTGGGAGGTTACAAACTCCTGGTCCTGGACGACGAGTTGCTGAGGCTTCGGTCAGTAGCAGAAGGAGCGGTGGGGAAGGTGGACGTCTGACCGATGCGTTCAGACAATTTTTTAGTCTGCAGCCCCAAGGTATGATCGGTTCCAGCAACCATCGCCAGCGTCTGATATACATGGTGCAGGAATACCTAGGGGCAAGGTCAGACTTGGACACCTTTCCCACCGAAAATCCTCTGGCTTACTGGGTCCTGAGGATGGATCACTGGCCAGAGCTTGCACAGTATGCAATTGAGCTACTGGCCTGTCCTGCATCCAGCGTTCTTTCCGAACGCACATTCAGTGCTGCTGGAGGATTTGTCACCGATCATAGGGTGCGCCTGTCCACCGACTCGGTTGATCGACTGACCTTCATAAAAATGAATCAGTCTTGGATCACCACCAGCTACCAGACACCTGAAGCGGATATAACGGAATAATTTATAATGTCACATCCCTTCAAGACTGCCTATGCTGATGCTGAGTGACTGTCCTGTTATGTTCACTGACTATCCTCTTCCTCCTCCTCAATGATCCATGCCACCACACCAGTGCCTAAGGCACAATTTTTCAGCCCCTGTATAACAGGGGCGTGTAATTACAATTTTTTAAAAAGATGCTTCGCAACAGGTGTGACTGCTGTGCTCAGAGTACAGTATCTGTGAGGGGTTGCAGTGTTGTGGCACCAGCACCAGTGCCTAAGGCACAATTTTTCAGCCCCTGTTGGGGCGTGTAATTACAATTTTTAGGCAATGCTTTGCAACAGGTCTCATTGCTGTGCTCAGAGTACAGTATCTGTGAGGGGTTGCAGTGTTGTGGCACCAGCACCAGTGCCTAAGGCACAATTTTTCAGCCCCTGTATAACAGGGGCGTGTAATTACAATTTTTTAAAAAGATGCTTCGCAACAGGTGTGACTGCTGTGCTCCAAGTACAGTATCTGTGAGGGGTTGCAGTGTTGTGGCACCAGCACCAATGCCTAAGGCACAATTTTTCAGCCCCTGTTTAACAGGGGCGTGTAATTACAAATCTTGATCTAATAGTTCACAGCAGGGCCCATTCCTGCGCCCACCAAGAGTAACTATGAGGGCCTACAGTCTTGTGGCAACACCGTCCACCACCACCACCACCACCAAAGGCCCAATTTTTCTGCCCTGTTCAACAGGTGCATGCAATTACAAATCTTGATCTAATAACTCACAGCAGGGCCCATTCCTGCACCCACCAAGAGTAACTGTGAGGGCTTACAGTCTTGTGGCAACACCGTCCACCACCACCACCACCACCACCAAAGGCCCAATTTTTCTGCCCGGTTCAACAGGTGCATGCAAGTACAAATCTTGATCTATTAACTCACAGCAGGGCCCATTCCTGTGCCCACCAGTCTTGTGGCTACACCAACATCTAATAGGGCAAATTTCTGCAGAGTATATACGGCAGGCCCCTACTTTCAAACATCCAACTTACAAACGACTCCTACTTGCAAACGGCAAGAGAAAACAGGAAGTGAGAGGAAATCTACCCCTAGGAAGGAAAATTCTATCCTGTTAGATTTAATTTGGGAAAAAGGTATCTCCTCTCTACTGATGCTTTATCACCAATCCTTGTTTCAATTAAAACCCCACTTTTCCAAAAACATTTGTCATTGGGACGGAAAGTGAGGTGACATGTTCTGAACAGATGTGCAAAGACAGCAAATGTTACAGGGGTGATAACCCCTCCCTATGTTCTCCAAAAAGCTTAAAAATTGATTTTTTTGGGATGTAGCTACACTTCATAATGTACCTGTTCAGATTCTACTTAAGAACAAACCTACAGTCCATGTCTTGTTTGCACCACCTATATACTGCTGTTCAGAGTATATAGGGTTGTAGGTATAGGGTTTTATTTTGGGTGCGGGGTCCCCCTTAGTATCCATACAAGACCCAAAGGGGCTGGGGTGGGGGGGGGGGTGATGGGGTAGCCATGCCATTTTTCTCAAGGATTTTCAGCCATATGGCGGCCAGGACAAGACATGACATTAAAGCCGCAAGTGGTTTTAAATGGCTTCTTTTTTTCCTTTACAAATGTCATTTTGTGCAAGGACAGTTCTAAACACGGGAAACACATGCCACTTCACAGGCATACTTTAGACACCCCCCAGGTACCATATTTAAAGGAAAATTTCACTTTTTTTTTTTTCACTTTATGCATCATTAAAATGACTGCTCCCGAAAAAACTTTAGTTTTTAAAATTTCTTTTTGCATTGATATATGTCCCCTGGGGCAGGACCCGGGTCCCCAAACCTGTTTTATGACATTAACATGCATATTGGCCGTTGTAATTAGCAATTTTGATTTCGAACGTTCGCGTCCATTATAACGAATAGGGTTCGAAAATTCGCGCGAACTTTCGGTCCGTTCGAAGGTTCTGGTGCGAACCGAACCCGGGGGTGTTCGGCTCATCCCTACTATCCACCATGCAAGAGATCTCACATGAAGGTGGATAGTTCTTGCGGGGAGGAGCCCAGACAGCTGCCGAGCGACCCCAAAAGACCAGGTTCGGGGCCACTCTGTGCAAAAATGAGCTGCACAGTGGAGGTAAGTATAACATGTTTGTTATTTAAAAAAATAAAATAAATTGCCTTTAGTGTTCCTTTAAGAAGAACTGACAGCAAGGGCATTAAATACAGTTGTTGGCAGGGGAAGCAGCTATGGGGATGGAGTGGAGACTCAGAAGAATGATGTTTCTCTTTAGCTTCCACAGGTGTCACAGAAGGTGTAGCTGTCAGATTGGATGCTGCAATTCCCAATGAACTTCTGCAGCCATCTTGGATGGGCACAGCGCTAATAAATAGCAGTGCTGGGGTTTGGCATGCATTTTAGTGAATAGTGTAGGGAAATTAACCCGCTCTGTCAGAGAGTTAGTGTAAGGGAAAGAGTCCAGTGAGAGAAGGGCATGTTCATGTTCAAGCTGGTTTACTTGCACTGCCTATCTTTGTGCCATTAAAGACTATACTAGCACTCTACTAGAATACGTTATAGCAGGGCTCATAATTTCAAGTCCTGAGCTACTTGCCATGCCTTAAGAGTTACTTGCATAGTTGCCCCACCCAACCCCTACCCTGGGCCGCCCCTAATTCCATCCCACGTAAATTAAATAATATGTTTTATGCAGAATTAAATTACAAAAATAAATATTAACAACAACTTTAACAATATTAATATAAAGCATATTTCATTGATCTGACTGGGATAAATAAAAATAAGGATAAAATATGATTGGCTACTATAGGCACTGTACAGGTCATTACTGCCTTGTTAAGCAAATATATTTAATATAGCATTAAAAAAAATGAAAACCAATGAATGACACTTTTACTGATTTAGGGTGCAGAGACTTACAGTGGAGCACAGCACTGGACAGGGGAGCCGGAGCTGCCAAAGTTAACTTTTCCTATTAACAAGCTGGTGATTGGCTGCTAGGCAGTTTGAACAACCAATCATCAGCTCGATAATAGGAAAAGTAAACTTTGGCAGCTCCCACCCATCCCCCCTCCCTGCCCCCACCTCATCTAGTTATTTTCCGACTCCCACTGTATGCCAGGCATTGCTAAGAGGATGACAGGGGGCAGAGGCTGGGAGGAGAATGGGCTCCCGTTCAACCCTAATTACTCAAATAGGGGTTGGCGCCAAATGGGGGCAGAAATAGAATGACTATACCATCCAAAGCTGCTGGGGAAAAAGGACCCTTTGGAGATGGGTAAAGAACATACAATGCACAAATGTATCCTAAAAAAAGCGCTTAGGATTGATGTTGAACCTGATACTGGCTAGGGAAGTGCTCGCTGTCATAAAAGTGGATTCAGTAAAAAAAAAAAAAGTTAATTAATAACATTTTTTGAATAGTATAAAATCTTAAAAAGTTTTGTAACAGAAACAATTGATCCATGACAATTATTCTTGGGTGTAATTATAAGGGTAAAAGCAAGCCCCTATATAACAATGCTGAAGGGATTACCATTAACCTATGTTGCGGCTGTGGTGGTGGTGTATTGATGCCTTTGCCTCAGAAGAGACTTCCCGTGTACCAGTGGACACAAGAGGTGGAATCCGCCCGATGGTGACGGGAGCTTGTGTGAGCCTTGATGACTGTGACTGGCCACCCAAGGTGACACCGGTGTTCTGCCGAATAAGTTCCCCCCGGCGGATAAGTTCCTCCCTGTACTGCGCAGGCGTGAACTGAGCTCCGAAAATAGCCGAACATGTAGAGCTGAGAGTCAGCTCTAGGTGGCGCCTGCACAATGAAATAGTTATTACAGCAGGTCCAGGGCGACGTGGACCTCGCTGTAAGTGGCCAGTCGGCCTCACGTCCTCGCTTCGCTCGGACGGCTCGCTTCGCTCGCTCGGCCTCCTGGCTCTTTTTTTATCATCTGCATGTCCACGGGGATGGTAAGGAAAGAGCCTGGATGTCAGAAGTGTAGCAATTTGGTGTGTGCAGGCGCCATCTAGAGCTGACTCTCAGCTCTACGTGTTCGGCTATTTTCGGAGGCTCAGTTCACGCCTGCGCAGTACAGGGGGGGGTCCTTATCCGCCGGGGGAACTTTTTCGGCAAGACACCGGCAGAAGCTGGAGCGGCCGGGAAGATGAGCTGGATCAAGGTGGCATAACACAGAAACTACAGTGGCCAACGGTAGCTGAAGGGGGCTGTAAGGAGCCGAGAGCGGCCAATGAACGATCAGCTGATGCCGGGAGGAGCCAAGGGGGGCGAAGGACGGTCAATGGAAGCCATAGCAGTGGAATGGAAACACAATCATGTGTCAGGGTGTTGCTATAAAGTCCCTTTCAACCCGCCCTCAGCTTATTTCCACTAGCCAATTGCGAGCAGGCAAGTGAAAATTTTGAGGGCTGCGTTATAGTACATGTTATTGAAAGTGAATTGCACCTGTTCTGCAGGAGCTACTATGCCTATTTCTTCAAGTGTCACTGTGCTTGTTATCTCTAGTGTGGCTATATCTGTTTGTGTTCTGCACCTATTAGTGATTATATTTGTGCTAACTAGTGTGTTCTACAAGCATCCTTGTTACTGTTTAACCGGCATACTTCCAAATACAGCAAACCTTTAACCCTTTATGGACTCTATGTGTGCTGCTTCCTTACATTTGGTTCCCTTCTACTGGTCCTGCCCACACACCGTGATTGTGAGGATGAGTACTTCTAGCACTGGTCATGTGAGAAGTACAAATGCACAACAAGTTCTTATGACATCTTCTGAATGTATTAAAAAAAAGGGCATGCAGGATTGGCACTGAAATGTATTAATAGGCAGCATGGGGGAGGCTGCAAAACATTAATAGGCAGTAAAAATGGTACTAAATGATTCTGTAAACTATATGTAGCGGGTGTTTGAATTTAGGGGAGGCATCTGGGTGGTAGTGTAACCCAGATGCATTGATTTGTCAGGGAATCTGAGACCCTTTTGTGGTTCTTGGAGGACTCTGGTGGTGTGAGGTTCCCTGCGGCCTGCAGGTGGCGCTGTCACCCTGGGCCGGAGTTCAACACTCACCGCAAGACTGCTTCCCTTTTTGTCCTTTCCTGGCGCTGGTACAGCGGGGCGGGGAACCTGTTGTGACGCAAAGGGAGAGGAGATAAAAGGGGCGGACGCCCTGACCTCAGGTTTTTCAGAGTCGGAGGATGCAGCCGGGCCCAGGCACCTTCAGCCTGGGTGCTTGCGTCCTGGAGTCTCTGGCCCAGGTGACCTTTACCTGGCTGGAGCGGGAGATGGAGTCCATCTCAGGCACCTTTAGCCTGGGGTGAGGTACTATGGCGGAAGCCTGGAGCTCAGTACCTTCGACTGAGTCCCGCGAGGGTGGAGGAATCCGAGGGGGCCATAACTCCTTGGGTGCCCATGTCTGAGATGAGGAGGCCGGTGAGCGGAACTTCTCCGGAGAGTCCAGCGCAGCATTGCTGGTGACGGAGAGGCCTCCGGTAACTGTCTTGGACGGATGTCCTTCCCCTGATAGGGGCTATGTTAGCGAAGGTAATTCATGTTCTGTTCAATATAGTCAGTGGCAGTGACTATTCGCCACTGGTGACACCACAGTGGTTAGCTCTATCTAAAAGAATTGTGCCTTGGCCTACCCCCCACAAAGACTGAAGTGTTATATGGGTCTCAACCTGTCTGTGCTGTATGACTATTTATTGAGAAGAATAAATACGAGTTGGACCTTTTCAGTGTGTGGAACTCTGGTTACTAGGAGCAAAGGGGAGTCAATCCGAGGAGAGGATTTGACTCTGGGACACATACACAAAACCCGATAGTTCTGGCTTTCACCTCTACACATTGGAGGACATGGGCCGTGGTGTATCTCATCCTTCCCCCCAGTGCTAACCCCTAGATGAGACAGACAAGCCGTGAATGAGAGGGGGTGAGAAGGGTGAGGTCGCTACATATATGTAAACCTAATCACTAAAATATTACACAAGCACTAACATATTCATGTAATTTTAAATCAAATTTTCAATATTTTTCGTTTTTATTAAAATAACATGTGCTTTTGATGAAAACTACATGTGGATATCACCATTGAAAACTCACCCTGATAAATGCATCCACTGCTAGATTGGTAAGCACATATGTTATCTAAACAACAATTGCAATTCATTATGGTACATAGTATCTATTCTAAAGCCTAGTTTTTTTTTTTCATTCAACCCAGCTGGCTGAACGAAAAAAAACGGAGGAGCTTGGGAGGAGCTCCCTGTACTAACTATCCAACATTAGTACAGCGATCTCCCTGCTGAGCTATTGTATTCTGACAGGGGAACTGCCCCCCTGCCAGAACACACCGGTCAGCGCTCATAGCCATTGGCTGCCAGCAATGATCGGTTACCAATCGGATGCTGGTTTTACAACATGCCCATTCAACAGAAGCCGGCCGTTCAACCAGCGTCTGTCAGACAGGCTGGTGTACACACGAGCCAAATGTCGGCTGGTTTCTGTTGAACCGGCTGATAGCATCTGATATTTGGCCTGTGTGTATCAGGTTAGCAAACTAAGTAACACTGAAGCCCTGTACACACGATCGGATTTCCTATGGTTTTTTAACCGATGGATTTTTCCATCGGAAAACCGATGAAGCTGACTTTCATCAGTCTTGCCTACACACCATCAGTCAAAAAACCGACCGTTCCAAACGCGGTGACGTAAAACACTCCGATGAGACCAGAAAAATTAAGTTCAATGCTTCTGAGCATGCGTCGACTTGATTTTGGGCATGCGTGGGTTTTTCATCCGATGGAGTTTCCCACAGACTATAGTAATTTGCTATCGGTTTTTTAACCATCGGATACATTTAAAACATGTTCTTTTTTAAAACACCCATGGAAAAAAGACCGATGGGGCCCATACACGATCGGTTTGTCCGATGAAAAAAGTCCATCGGACTGTTTTCATCGGTAAAACCTATCGTGTGTACAGGGCTTTAGGCTCCATTTACACTTTTGAGGTTTGACCGATTTTTTATTTTATTTTTAGCCAATATAAAACAAGTTACAGGGCAACAAAACATGCAAAAAAGATATGGGGCCCTCCTTTTCCTTGTGTATTGGACTGTATTGTAAATGTACTGTCCCGTTTTTTATTGTAAAGTGCTAAGCAAACTGTTGGCGCTATATACATCCTGTGTATAAAAGTCCCGGGTCCCTTGAGGCCCAATAGTGACCTCCAGAGTTAGAGACAGCTGACATCCTTCTGTGTAGAGTGGGTTACAAGGCATAGTGGGTGTACTGCAGGATGAAACAGTGGGCGCCAGACACTTTTTGAATGCAAAGTGATTTATTGTCTCTTGAACATAACTGGGGGAGAGAGTGTTAGTGCCAGGACACCCTTAAGTAGATACAATGATAATTGGCAGACTCTGAGACTTTTAAAGGAAGGCAGCTATACAGGTGAAGGCCTCCAGCCGGACACCACTTCTGTATAGGTAGGACCGCTGTCTCCTAAGGCAACAATCTTGTAGCAGTTACTAACGGTAGTTGTATTCAACTATTGGCAAAACAAACAGTTCTCCGCTTACTCCACAGTCACTCACTGTGGATCTTCACTCAACGAACTCCCAGTCTTTCAGTAGACTACGGATCCACTAGCCACTGGATCCCCTGAGCTCTTCCACTTTTAGCACTCAGTATCTTCTTCAAGGGTCACCCCCCACTTTCCTGCTGGTTCCCTGGCTTGGCACTCACAAATACTCTTCAAGCGTCACCCCTGCTGACCCGCTAGGTATCTGGCTTGGCACCCACTGATGCAACACAAGCGTCACCTCTGCTGTCCTGCTGAGTCCCTGGCTTGGCACTCGCTGATGTTTTCCCCTTCTTCACCGTCCCCAGCTGGTAAAAAAGACTGCTCTGATACTGGCTTCAGCTTACTCACAGTGGTCTCCGGTAACAAGGTGGATGGTCCCTTAGTGGCAACAGCTTCCCCTTTTACCTCCAACCACAGCTGGTTCCCCTTCCGGCTGAACCACTACTTCTGGTTGGACTACAAGCCAGCAGTCCCAACTCTACGCTGCTCTCCTGCTCCTCGAAAGACCCTCAGGCAGCCTAGCAGCCAAATGTCCCCGGGATAGGCCTTAGGATTCCGGACTAGCAGTCCGGGGCAGCACAACACACATCCACCCAGACAGCTGTCCAGGTGGCACAGAACCCCGATCACCTGACTCCACCCATATAAATAGGCTCTCCCAGCAGGCCAAGGGACCCAAGAAAATCCATGCCCATTGGCTAAGACACCCCATCCATTCATGTCTGAGCTTGCAAAGCCCCTGTCTTATCTAATGTCACTAGCATAGTGCCACCCAGTGACAGAAGCAGAAAGGGTGCAACAAGTCCAGATGTAGAGAGGAATCAATTGATCTCCTAACAATTGGCCAAGACAACCATCACCTGGCAACTAAATTTGATAGCAACTCTACCTAAACATCAGGGTATAATAATAATAATAATTTACTAAAACTGGTGCTCATGGAATCTGCTGTAGCTTTTCATAGAAGCCAATCAATCTGCATATCAGTGCCCATCAATGCTGCATATTAGTGCCTCTTTATAGTGCCGCCTCTTCATTGCACATCAGTGTTGCTTTATCAGTGCCGCCTATCAGTGCCCGTCAGTGCAGTCTCATCAGCGCACAGCAGTAAAGGAGAAAAATTACTTATTTACAAAAATTTATAACAGAAACTAAGAAAAGTTTTCGGTCTTTTTTTGTTTGTCATTCAAAGTGTCATTCAAAGTGCAACAGCTAAGGTGCTTTGGAAGCGCTGCCCATTCATTGCAATGGTCAGGGCGTTTTGGGAGCGCTAAATACAGCGCTCCCAACCCGCCCCAAAGATGCTGCTTGCAGGACTTTTGGTAACGTCCCGCAAGCGCACCGCCCCCAGTGTGAGAAGTCACACTGCAATGAATGGGAGGCGGATTTCAGACGATTAGCAGAGGCTTTTTCTAGCGCTAAAGTGCCTGAAAACCACCCCAGTGTGAAAGTTCTATACATGTCCTATTCAGTATATTGCTTTGAAGGCATTTGATGATATGAAAATGATATTTACTAATCACTAGTTTGTAATAAAATAAACGCATTAGTGTGCTTTTATTTTGCTGTAAAAATGTACAATGTGTAGCGGGTACTTACTTTCCCGGGGATAATTTTGAATTTTTCAGTGACACCAGTGGTGTGTTCTTGGCGGTCCACCAGGTGGCGCTGTCACCATGGGCCGACGAACGGACATCGCTGTGTGCTGAGCCTCCTTTTTGTCCTCTCTCGGCAGCAGTATGGTGGGGCGGGGAACCCGACGTGCTTGCTGGGAGAAGGTATAAAGGGGCCGGCCATCTTGGTCACGGGGCCTTAGTCCCAAGCACCTTCAGCTTGCGGACGGTGGTTCGTGTTCGTCCTCTAGGCGGCCTAGGCCTAGAGGACCACCGGAGATCGTGTTCCACCCCAGGCACCTTTAGCCCTGGGGTGAGGTACTTGGATGGAGGTCCGGAGCTCAGTGCCCAACACTGAGTTCCGTGAGGGAAGGATCCTAAGGCACTCCGGGGATGGATGCCTGAATCCAAGGTGGGCGTAATGGACCGGGAAGAGCTCCTCATCTGAAGACCCGGTGCAGCAGACTGCCGGTGACGGGTGAGACTCTTGTCGGAGACCGTCCGGAAGGTGAATTCCCCTCGTGCGGAGACCATAGCCCACTCTCGGGGAGGAGAGTGGAGGATCGAATTTGTGTCTGGGCCTATTCGCACCCACACCTCCTTTTCTGTTCTGAAGCCAAGGGAGTCCATGTTATGTTCTACAATAAAGGTGTGTTGGACTTTAACGGTGTGGGGCTCAATTTCTGGCAGACGAAGTTCGTGGAGACTCTCGGAGGGAGGATCCAGGTGCACAGCACAGACCCGAAGGTAAAACAACAGAGACATTGCTGATACCACATGCACACCTGTGGTGAAAGCCTGGCGTAGCTCACCCTCTCCCTCCCCTATCATACCCCTAGACCAGAGACAGTGCGAGTTGAACTTTAATAGAGGGGACTGGGGAGAGGGGCCCGCTACACGTGGGGGCTCGGGTCCGGGATTGTGTTGTGCATCACTGTATGGAACGTGTCTGCTGGAAGAGTTAAACGAATAGGCCGAAGTGCAGCCCTACTCGAAGTCGTGGAAATTATCCCAAGAAAGGAAAGGCCCGCGCAGGAAGAGTGGTGAACGGGGGGAAGCTGAGCCGTGTGAAGTAGTACACGTGGGGGTTTCTAATTGCACTGCGCCACCAGACACAACCCCCACCGCTTAGTTCGTGGGCGTGTCTCAACCAAGGAAAGTGAAAAAGCCCGCGAACTGGAGCAAAAGGGGAGGAGTCCAATACGTGTGACGGACTACACGTGGGACATTGGCGCAAAAACTCTGCAGTGTGCGATGGATCAGCAACAGGTCGCCATGTTTGGACACACCTCGTGGATTCCGGTTCATCCTTCCACCGTGACATTGACTGCTGCTGCTCCAATAACGGATACGGGGATCCGACTGAAGCCAAGGGGTCGATTCGCCCTATACTCGTGTATGGACGTTGAGGCCCTGGGTATGATTTGTCCCGGGTGTTCGGGACTTGTGTGCCTGTTGAAGCCGTTCGGATGCTGTGAGGCCTGTGGGGAGTTCACGTTTGAGGTGGATCCGGCGGTTGAGAGGCCGAGAACCATTTACCCAGGCCGGGCTTCAGGTACCGCCACTCAGAGAGGAGGAATCACTGCTGGGAGAGTCACCCCTGCACACACTGCAGTGACCGCGGAGGAGGTCGTTAAAACTCTACGGGAGAAATCCGAGGATGCTGACTCGGTCACCACTGTCTCGCAACGTCCGCCACCGAAGAAAAGAACCAGCGTGGTAGCCCCGACCAGCGGTGGTGGTGGACCATCTCGCACGCTTACGCCGGGCCCGGATGGATCCGTTGACGAGGGTTCCGGACGTCCCGTTTCTAGAAAAGGCCAAGGTAAGCCGGGCGAAGAGACTTGGTGTGTGGGAGGAGGTGTCGGGAAGGCATGGCCTAGCAAGTCCGCGGAGTGTGGAGGCTCCGTTTCCACGAAGGGCTACATACCCGCGGAGGAGTGTGACACCTCCGACCTGGAATCGCTCTCGGATCTAGGAGACGATACCATTATAGATGATTTGTTTGCCGAGAAGGGCTGGGACAAGGTACCGCTTGCTTCATTCCGCAGACCCCGGAATTCACCCATGTCAACAGGGGAAAGTATACCCCGGGTGGAGGCGACAGCGCCGGGAGAAGAATCTTGTCCCCAGCTTGTTCCTGCATCCCCGGCGCCACTTGCATCTGATGCTGGGGTAAAGAGACTGATGCTGCGGGCACCAATGTCCAGATTGGAGGTGGTCAAAGCACCTCGTCACCCAGATTCGGTGGTTTTGCCTGGTGAAGGAGACAGAGCTACCATGCCTCCTTTGGGGCGAGACTACAACGCCTATTTGGCCAAAAGGTTGCAGCGGAGTACGGATGGGAGTATCCCTACTTATCGAAGGACTTGCTTTATGAGGTGGAAGTGCATCGGGAGCGCTGGTACAATGACTTTGTGTGGACCCACCTAAAAGTCCCACACGCCCGCAGGTACCTTGCATGCTCTCCCAATGCTTCACAACGTTTCAAAGATTGCAAGGCAGAATGGATGTTGGGAAGACACATCCATGCAGATAAAGTTGTGATCCGACTCAAAGAAGGCGAAGATGCAGAGTATCATCTGGAGACCGTGGATCAACACTTGAAGCCACTGATTCTGCCGCATCCCCGCTTTTACCTGTAGGAGAAAAGGACTCCGTTCTTATCGTGTTGCTGAAATTTTGGGGCAGTTGTTTTTTTGTGTGTGCCCAGGAGGAATGAGGAACTATTCCTGTTGTGTTTTTTTTTCATCTTCCCGCAAAGAGATCACAGACTCTGGGGTAGATAGGGCCAAAGAGGAAGCAGAAGGAGAGTTCCACAAGTGCAGTACCGCGAGGCTGTCACCAGGTGGCAGTCTTGCGCAACGTTAACACATTCATACACACACACACTGGAGAAAAAGGGATTTCTCTTAGGAGAGGTTTCTTTTCCTCTTACATGGACATATGTGTCAGGGTTTTGTGCGTTGGTTTGATTTTCTTTTTCCCTCTGCAGGAGAGCATCCCGGCAAGATTATGGATCCTGGGGTGGTTCTTAGTCAGGATGGGAGGGAAAAGTATAATGTTGAAATGTGATTTTCATGTTGAATGTGTTGTCTTTCACTCCTCTTTTATTACAGGGGCTCAGACACAACTTGTTCGTTAGGATAGTTTTCCTAAAAAAAATTTGTTTTCCAATTGTTAGTTGGTTTCTGGACTGGATTATGTCAGCCGGAGAGGGCATGATTCACTCCAGACACTGGGGACCAGTGTCAAATGACAGGGGGGAGAGTGTAGCGGGTACTTACTTTCCCAGGGATAATTTTGAATTTTTCAGTGACACCAGTGGTGTGTTCTTGGTGGTCCACCAGGTGGCGCTGTCACCATGGGCCGACGGACGGACATCGCTGTGTGCTGAGCCTCCATTTTGTCCTCTCTCGGCAGCAGTATCGTGGGGCGGGGAACCCGACGTGCTTGCTGGGAGAGGGTATAAAGGGGCCGGCCATCTTGGTCACGGGGCCTTAGTCCCAAGCACCTTCAGCTTGCGGACGGTGGTTCGTGTTCGTCCTCTAGGCGGCCTAGGCCTAGAGGACCACCGGAGATCGTGTTCCACCCCAGGCACCTTTAGCCCTGGGGTGAGGTACTTGAATGGAGGTCCGGAGCTCAGTGCCCAACACTGAGTTCCGCGAGGGAAGGATCCTAAGGCACTCCGGGGATGGATGCCTGAATCCAAGGTGGGCGTAATGGACCGGGAAGAGCTCCTCATCTGAAGACCCGGTGCAGCAGACTGCCGATGACGGGTGAGCCTCTTGTCGGAGACCGTCCGGAAGGTGAATTCCCCTCGTGCGGAGACCATAGCCCACTCTCGGGGAGGAGAGTGGAGGATCGAATTTGTGTCCGGGCCTATTCGCACCCACACCTCCATTTCTGTTCTGAAGCCAAGGGAGTCCATGTTATGTTCTACAATAAAGGTGTGTTGGACTTTAACGGTGTGGGGCTCAATTTCTGGCAGACGAGGTTCGTGGAGACTCTCGGAGGGAGGATCCAGGTGCACAGCACAGACCCGAAGGTAAAACAACAGAGACATTGCTGATACCACATGCACACCTGTGGTGAAAGCCTGGCGTAGCTCACCCTCTCCCTCCCCTATCATACCCCTAGACCAGAGACAGTGCGAGTTGAACTTTAATAGAGGGGACTGGGGAGAGGGGCCCGCTACAAATGTAAAACACTTATATTCCACAAACAATTTTGTTGTTACATTTCTTGCTTCATGAATGAAGTATTACATGTACTTTATCTGTTTCCTGGTTTTCCTACTTTTTACTTGAGGTTGTTTTGTGAGCCACACCTCAGAGAGGTCAGCTTCTTCTTCCTCAGAGAGTAACCTGAGCTTAGCAACCCAAACCAATACTGACATAGTCAGCTTGTTTTTCCTAGAAACAACAGTACAAACACATACATAGATAGGCAGGTACAGGTAAGCTTAATATTTTTGTCATTATTTATTGGTCATTTATTCAATATCCTTATATTAAACATAAGAAATGAGACTATGATACTATAATAGTATTAATGGTATTTATTAATCCCTAGAGCTGTATAGTTGTAAGTCCAGGTCTTCTATCCGAGACGTGTGTATATTGTGAACTTTTATCCTGTAGACAACAGTAAGGAACCATTCACACTTATATGTTTAAGGGGTTAATTTACTAAACGTGAAGAAAATATTTCTTTGCAAGGTGAACGCGCACTAGTGTGTTTACTTTTAGAGACCCAATTATATAAAGTATAAGGGAAAGGAAATAGTTTTTTTCCTTACAAATGAATGAATGAGTGGAGTACACAGGATTTCACCTAATTTACCAAGCCATGTAAACTTTGCAAATAAAATTCTCTATTACTTTAGGAAATTAACCCTTATGTGTTTTCTCTGAAGGAAAGTGTAGCTTCAGTTTTCTTGCAGTGCAGCATGCATTTAAATATTTCTGCATTCGTTATATGATGTGCAATAATGCACATTAGTTGGGCCCACAAATGCTTAGTAAATTCATAAAACACACGTATAATACATTTTAAAATATTCTGACAGAACAAGTAAAACCTCAATGGTAACTAAAGATGAACTAAACTTGGAGGGTATAAGGAACATTTGCTATAATGTGCAAATGTGAATGGTGTATGAATATATTATGGTAGACTTACCTCTTGGACCTCGTTCACACCATGGTGCAGAGACGTCAGTTTTTCTGCACGCCTTCTGCAAGGGCACAAAAAAAACAATTGGTCTCTATGCAGGGCCGATCCTAGGCAGGGTGCGCGGGGGGCTCCGCACCCAGGCGCCGCAGAGGTGGGGGCGCCGAAGCTCCAGAGTGCTCCCCTCCCTCCTCCTTGTCTGTGTCCAGAGGCAGAGCGCATGTAGCGGGAGCTGCGGTTCGCTGGCAACTGACAAGAGCGCATACCTCCAGCTGTCCCCGCAATCCAGGCTGGGTACGGCAGTGGAGCCCAGTACCCAGTGTTCCGGTACTAGGCTCCACTAATTATTCTGTCCGGTGCACATGGAGAACTCTCCTGTCTGCCCCGCCCCTTTGCGTGTGTCGGCTCTTCTCCCATAGGTGGTGTGATGAGAGGCTTCTGGATTGGCCGGAGCTGCTGCCAATCATCCTGTGCACTCCCAGAAATGCTCTCCGAGTTCCATCCTAGTAACCAAAGAGTCCACGTATGCCCCCCCCCCATGTAATGTGCTTCTGCTCCCAGCGCGCCCGAGCTACAGGGATCTATTGGACAGGTATTGATCTATTGGGAAACCTGCTGTGGGGGGCTCTGATGGGGACACCTGCTGTGGGGGGGCTCTGATGGGGGACACCTGCTGTGGGGGGCTGTGATGGGGACACCTGCTGTGGGGGGGCTCTGATTGGGGACACTGGGGGGGCTCTGATGGGGACACCTGCTGTGGGGGGATTTTAATGGGGGACACCTACCTGCTGTGGGGGCTCTGATGGGGGACACTTGCTGTGGGGGGCTCTGATGGGGGACACCTGTGGGGGGCTCTGATGGGGGACACCTGTGGGGGGGCTCTGATGGGGACACCTGCTGTGGTGGGACTCTGATGGGGGACACCTGCTGTGGGGGGGCTCTGATGGGGACACCTGCTGTGGGGGGCTCTGATGGGGACATTTGCTGTGGGAGGGCTCTGATGGGGGACACCTGCTGTGGGGGGGCTCTGATGGGGGACACCTGCTGTGGGGGCTCTAATGGGGACACCTGCTGTGGGGGGACTCTAATGGGGGATACCTGCTGTGGGGGGACTCTGATGGGGGACAGCTGCTGTGGGGGGGACTCTGATGGGGACCCCTGCTGTGGGGGGCTCTTATGGGAACCCTAATGTAAGGAGGGACTTTGATATAAGCTGCAACTGCCTCAGGTCACTCTCTCCCCAGAATGTCCCTCATTCTCAACTTTAAAAGTTGGGAGGTATGCAGGAGCGGATCAGGGGAGGAGAGACTATGCCACCGCCACCCATGTTATCAACGGGAAGAGGGCTGTCTGTGTTTACTGCCCATCCCCCTCCCTTATTCTGTCAGAGGAGGAGAGCGAAGCAGCCAAAAATTGGAGCGCCCATGTCTGAGTGGAAAGAGAGCAGCCGCGGGCTATTAGACCCCTCTCCTCCTCGCATTACTGTACTAGTGAGCTGCGCTTGCCAACACAGCTACCCGCTGGGTTTCTTCTCCCTCCTTCATATTGGCCAGGGAGAGAAATACAATAAAAAAGGAGCAGAGAAGAGGATTGTGGGACATGTAGTCCCGAGGACTGGCGGCCCCATTGTCACCTGGAAACTGCAGCCCACACAGCATGCCCAGCTGAATGGGAGAGGGGGGGAGAGAGAGAGCCAGGAGCCCTGGAAAGCTTTTGGGGAAGTGCACCCAGGACTCTAGGGAGAGGAAAGTGCTGAGGGGAGACCTTTAGAGAGAGAACCCCGCTGCCCTGCGCCACCAGAGGGAAAGCCACACAGCCTGTCACCATCCCTGGTGAAGAAAGGAATGGAGTTATTGCCAGAATACAGATCTGAGCACTACCCAGCGGAGTCGCCACGGGCAACCCAGAGTGAGTTGACTCCTGATCAGAGGAACTGATGTTGCTGTATTGCCGGGTCTGGTGAGAGGGTCGGGCGGCCATTATCTACTGCCATCCATAGGAACTGCAGCCTCCTGTAGAGTGTCTGCAGTCCTTGATCATCTCCTGTAATGTGTCTGCAGTCTCTGACTATTTCCTGTACTATGTCTGCAGTCTCTGACCATCTCCTGTAGTATGTCTGCAGTCTCTGACCATCTCCTGTACTATGTCTGCAGTCTCTGACCATCTCTTGTAGTATGTCTGCAGTCTCTGACCATCTTCTGTATTATGTCTGCAGTCTCTGACCATCTCTTATATCATGTCTGCAGTCTCTGACCATCTCCTGTATCATGTCTGCAGTATGTCTGGGGGCTCTTTCTAACAGACTCTCTAACAGAAGCCCTCTCTGTGTGCATTAGAGAGACCCTCCAGGTCCCATTAGTGTACTCATTTTCTTTATTGTTAAAAGATCATGGGAGGATCCCAGGGTAATGAAGACTTCTTAGGGTAGCATCTCTGTGTTTGAGTCGTAGCCATAGAAACATTTGTAAAGGGGAGGAGTTAGTAGGATGACTACGCCCACGTGGGGGGCACCAGAAATATTTCTGCACCCAGGTGTCTGTGACCCTTGGATCGGCCCTGTCTCTATGTGCTCTGTTCACACCACAACACTGGTATCATGTGCAAAAAAAATTTGCACAGGAATCTGCAACATGTATGCAGTTTTCTGCACAAGAAAAAACTGATATGATGTCAACATTGGTGTGAACAGAGCATATAACTGACGTGCATGAAAACTGATGTCAACGCGTATAAAAACTCACAGAAACGTGCATGTAAACTGATGTGAAACTGACATCTCTGCGTAGTTTTCCCATCAGTTCCCATCAGTTTTCATGCACATATGGTGTGAAAAAGACCTTTACCATCAGTTTTCATGCATGTATGGTGTGAACGAGCCTTTAGTCTGCCCATCTCCACATCTGCCAGCTTCATGCTCCCCTTAATGCTTCTTTGCTGCTGCTTCTGCACTGCTCCTTCTGCATTTGGCATCTTTCTTGTTCAGCCATTTTCTGCACACTGATGTTGTAATTCCCATGGGTGCATGTTGGAGTTGCTTTATCCTGGCTCCTACTCTCAGCACCTTACAGCTCATGCGAGTGTACACTGCACTAGATACTGTATGTACACACAGAAAAAAGGATAGAAAGTAGAAGACGTTATTAGTTTGAATTCCAGAACAGAATAACGAAAATAGAAAAAACACAATACAGAATTGGTATATGAATTGATACTAGGATTAACCACTTCAGCCACGGAAGATTTGGCTGCTCAATGACCAGGCCATTTTTTGTGATACAGCACTGCGTCGCTTTAACTGACAATTGCGCAGTCGTTCGACGCTGTAACCAAAATAAATTGACATTTATTTCACACAAATAGAGCTTTCTTTTGGTGGTATTTGATAATCTCTGCAGTTTTTATTTTTTGCTCTTTAAACAAAAAAGAGCAACAATTTTGAAAAAAAACACAATATTTTGAACTTTTTGCTATAATAAGTATACCCAATTTATTTTAAAAAAAGCTCATTTTTTCCTCAGTTTAGTCCCATATGTATTCTTCTACATATTTTTGGTAATAAAAATCGCAATAAGCGTATATTGATTGGTTTGCGCAAAGGTTATCGCATCTACAAAATAGGGGAAAGATTTATGGCATTTTTATTGTTATTATTTTTTTTTTACTAGTAATGGCAGTGATCAGCGATTTTTATCGGGATTGCGACATTATGGCGGACAGATCGGACGCCTTTGAAACATTTTTGGGACCATTGACAATAATACAGCGATCAGTGCTAGAAAAATGCACCGATTACTGTGTAAATGTCACTGGCAAGGAAGGGGTTAACACTAGGGGCGATCAAGGGATTAACTGTGTTCCCTTGTGTGTGTTCTAACTGTAGGGGATGGGAGTGACTAGAGGAGATGACAGATCGTTGTTCCTAGCTAGTAGGAACACACAATCTCTCTCTCCTCTCCTCACAGAACAGGGATCTGTGTGTTTACACACACCCGTCCCTGTTCTGGCTCCCGTGCCCACGATCGCATTGGCACCCCCGCAGTGCAGCGGGCTCACGCGCATGCCTGCTATCCCCACTTTAAGGGACCGACGTACAGCTACGACGGTTCATGGGAACGTGCCGACCTGCCGCAGTATAATGACGATGGCTGGTCGGTAAGCGGTTAAAGATGAATTGATGAATTACACCAAACTGTGGCTTTTCAGGTGTTCAGACAAACACCCAAACTTTAGTCTATTTGAGCTACTGTTTGGCGGGAGTTGTGCATCATATATAGAAGCGGTATTTCTACTGCTTCTATATATTACACCTTTCTGCTGTCACTATTTCCTAAAGAAATCGTGGATTCTTGCACCCATGGCTTCCCTGGGAACCACTGATGTCAAGCGCTCCTTCTAAGTAAAGTGACATTGACTATATGGCCACAAACAAGGATGAATTATAGAATGCAAAGTCTAATGGAAGACTATAAAGATGAAATAATAACTCCTTATAGAGAAATAGCACAGCTTAGCCTGGGAATTTTGACCAAATCAATTTAGGATTATCAGACTTTATTGAAGTGTTGCATTTTGTTGTTAATTAAACTGAATTTTTTAATATATAATCACAAAATTAATACAACTGGCAACCATTGAGATGAACTGAACCACCTCAACCACCCCATCTAGGGGAGCTTGTCTACAAGAAGTAAGACAGTTGTTCACCTGGTAAATAATATGGTAAAAATGTGCTTGAGATCATATTTCTTTTTTGAGTTTTGAGGAGAGCAGCAGTAGTACATGACTACCAAAAATGTTCTATTATAACTCATTAATGAATGCTATAGAACAGTTTTATGCCGCGTACACACGATCGTGATTCACGTCGGTGAAAACACTGCCGTGAATCACGACAGGAAAAACGAGGGAACGGCTTGTTCCCCCACACACGGCCATTTTTCCCGTCTTTTTTTCTCTTGGCGAGAAAAACGACCGCGTGTAGGCTCCGCGGCAGTGTTTCCCTATGGAAAAACTGCCGCGGAAAAAAATGACAGGAATCACGACGAGAAAAATTAGAGCATGTTCTAATTTTTCTCGTCGTGATTAATGCCGTTTTTCCCGTCGGGAAAAACGGCAAAAAGCCCACAGACGATCGTTTTTCTCGTCCAAAGGAAAAAATGTAATTTTTCCCGACGGGAAAAATGATCGTGTGTACGCGGCATAAGAACAGAGAATATAAATGGTCAGTATACATAATTGCTTGTTAATTCTAACTAATGTTTCTGCTAGCTATCTTTACCAACTGATACAATGTAAAATGATTCCGGCACTCACACCAGATAGCCAGCATAAATACAAAAAAGTAGGGCTGTTACTGATTAAAATTTTCGTGTTCGATTAATCAATTTTTTTTTTAATCGATTAATCGACTAATTTCGATTAATTATAACGCACATACAGATCCAACTATTTTGAGCTCATCTCCTTGCAGGCTGATTCCCAGTGCAGCTACCAACCACTGGATAGCAGGATACAAAAAACACACAAAGACAGTGCTCGATGGGAATAGCATTAAAACTTTTATAGTCTTCAAGTAGGTAACAAAATAAATATTGCACTGGAGATAAAATCAATGTAGCTTCATAAACTGTAAAAATGGTGAGAGTAATACCAAACGGTAGCAAAAGCAGTCATAAAAACATGGAGCTAAGTATGATACTGGTATAAAAATGTGTACAACGATACCACTGCTGAATCCAGATGAGGAGGGGTTAACATCAGTCCGTCGGCATGTAAATGTCCCGTGAAGGGAACTATCACAACTCCCAGTGGATGGCTGTAGAATCCCAGGTTGATAGAGGGAAGTGTAACAGCCCTTGCGTGTGGCAGAAAGTAAGGTCCCGCCGGCATGCAGATATGAAAAAACAGCAAAGGAGCCCTTCAGATGGACGCAGCAAGCCCCGCCGGAGTCTGTGACGTCACCGGATCTCCGTCAGAACTCCCTGAAGACCCGGAAGCCGGTGGAGAGGTGAGTACCGATCAAAGCAATTTACATAGTTAGGCACTCTTGATGCATGCCTGTCAAAGCTCCATTGGCTCTATTAACCCCTGCCACATCGGATGATTTTGAAGGAAGTGATTGGGGAGGGGGTCATCAGAAGATGAAAATTTATACTAAGGCCCCTTTCACACTTGTATGACATGACAGTCATACGACTGTGGACCCGACTTTGCCCTGCGACTTGAAGTCCGACATGCGTCCGACTTCAATGAACAGGGATCCGACTTTGATCCCCGACAATACCAGGCACTATATGGTATGAATCTTTAAGGGGAACTCCATGCCTGTGCCCCCCCCCACACCCAAAAGCACCTTGTTGATGAAGACAAGGGTTTCTTCTAAACAACCCTGGCCATTGGTTGTCGGGGTCTGCGGGCAGGAGCTTATCGGAATCTGGAAGCCCCCTTTAACAAGGGGGCCCCTAGATCCCGGCCACACACCCTATGTGAATGAGTATCGGGTACATTGTACCCATTCAACTAAAAAAAAAAGTGTCAAAAATAAAACACAGTACACAGGTTTTTAAAGTAATTTATTAAAGCAGCTTCGGCGTCGCTTCTGATTTCTTTTTCCCTTCTCCGGGTCTTCTCCGCTCTCCGTTGTTGTCTTCTAGCCCTCTCTGCTTCTTCTCCCTCTGTCCACTGTCTTCTACCTCTGTCGGGTCTTCCCTGCAATCTTCTCGCTCTTTTGCCGGGTCTTCTCCACTGTCTTCTTCTGATGTTGACTCAACGCTCTCTCCCGCTCTAATGCTGGGTGTGCAGTGTGCCACTACTTATATTGGCATAAGGGGGGGTCCCCAGGTGACGTCATCTGGAGGCCCGCCCTTATGATGTCACCACCCCGAACATTGATGGGCGGTGACGTCATAAGGGGTGAGCCTCCGGTGACCCAGCCCCATGCCAATATAAGTAGTGGCACACCGCACACCTAGCAGTAGAGCGGTAGAGAGTGTTGAGTCAACATCGGAAGAGGAACAGAGGGAGAAGACAGCGGAGAAGACACAGTAAAAGAGCGAGAAGACAGCAGAGAAGGCCCAGCAGAGGCAGAAGACAGCGGACAGAGGGAGAAGAACCGGAGAGGGCTAGAAGACATCAGTGGAGAGCGGAGAAGACCCAGAGAGCGGAGAAGAAATGGCAGAGGCAGAAGACATCAGTGGAGGAGGCAGAAGAGCCAGAGAGGGGAGAAGAGATCGGAAGAGACGCCGGAGCTGCTTAATAAATTACTTTATATTTCAATGTTTTTATTAAAGTAGTAAGACAATGTCATATAAAGCACAATCTTTGCACAATAGTTCAAATTAGTGTAAAACCGTACATAAACATAGGAGTATTCTCCCCTAAAATATGCATAGACATAAAAATTCCTAATGTAAAACAGGGAGAACGCAACATTAAACAATCCATAGAGATACCAGTAAAGACAAGAAAACTGCATGTTAAAATACAATTCTTACCAATAGGGTCGAGGGATATGTCCAACCCACTAGGGATTGATTGGGCGATGTCCCATCAGGCCATCATGGTATGTGAAACTGGTAATGATTTTTTCACAGGGGGAAAAAACGTAGGAGGCAGGAGACCGAAGGGAAAGAAAAAAAGGGGGGAGGGGTTTGGGAGTGGGACAAAGAGAGAAAATAAAAAAGGGAGAAAGAGGTTTTATGATCACGCTCAAACCAACTTGGTATTAGCACCACATCCCTTAATTTGTTAGATGAAAAGAGGGGGGTTTTTGGGGGGATTATTAAGGTGCAGAAAAAATTGAGGTGGTATCAACTATAATGTATAAAAGATTTTTTATTTTAAAGAACAAAATAAAAAATTGTTAAAACATTGTCTGTTTACATTGGCTTCAATAAAAACCTTTGATTGTGAAAAAAAAAAAAAAAAAAACATAACAATTGGCAAGTACAGTTTAATAAGATTTCATGGAAACAGAACTAAAGAGTAAATTTCCCAAATGTTTAGCCCATATCTGTGGTGTGAGTAGTAGGGTTAGGGTGATTTGATTGCTCCCAAATCTTTAACACTCTTAGTTGTTTTACCTCTGCCTGTATTCACCCCTTTAGTGCTTGGTCCATCGTAAGCATTTCTCTGCCTTTGTAGTAAGGCAAATATTAAGTTCCGTGTGGGCTTGTTCGAGTTTGCGCAACAAATCAGGGTGTGGGGAACGTTTGTGTTGAGTAGCTAGAGCTTCATATTTCCTTAGTTTTGGCAGTGATCACTTGTTGCAGGCTTTACTTAGTCTGGACGCCAACTGGATCAGAAAACTTCCAATGGAAGCCTTGTGTGCCACCCAATTGATGGCAGGATTTGTGTCCTCTGTCTTATTGAGATCAAAATAGGCTTTCAAAAGTAGCAAGATTCGTTACTGAAAATGGATTTGTTTAATCACCAATGAGATTTAGCCAATTTAATCATCACGTTAGAGAACAACAAAACTACAGGGTCATGGTCAGACCAGGACGTCGACACTATCTTAGCCGAGAGCAATTTGGATATTACAGGGGAGAAAAATATGATCAATTTGCGAATAGTGATTATGAGCTCTAGAAAAATGGGAGTAGTTTCGAGTGGTAGTATTGGCCTCCCTCCAAGCATCAATAAGATCATGATGATGTAACAGCTGAGCAAGTCTGCTGCTTAGTTTAGGGGGGGACTGTAGTCGAGATATGTGAGATCTAGAGTTGCCGGCCAAGATAACATCCCCTTTAAACTCCGATGCAAGAGATCGAAGTAAGAAATGGAAAAAGGCCACTACAGTAGGTGCCGCCGATATTGTGTCAATCTTGCCGCTTCTAGCGGCGAGATTGACACCCTATGAGCTCCGTTGCGAGAGCCAGCGCCGAGCTGTCTCGTCATCGGGAAAGGAAAAATGTTCCTTTCACGATGAGCGACACGCATTGCCAATAGACGGAGATCTGGTATTTGGGTAGTCCGAGGTAGAGGGCATTTGCGTAGTCGAGTCGGGAGTTGATAATTGATCCAACTACTACTGCTGTGTCCTCTTCTGGGATGAAGGGAATGAGTCTACGCAGCAGGCGGAGGAGATGGTGAGATCCGCTGATTACTGATCCTATTTGAGCGTCCATCGACATCTCCGAGTCAAAGATTACTCCGAGACTTTTGACTTTGGTGCTCGGGGTAATGGTCTGTCCGAGAATGGTGGGTGGTGTCCAAGACGTTTTAGTTTTTGTCTTTTGGTTAGCGTGAAGGAGAAGCAGTTCTGTTTTGGATCCGTTGAGTTTAAGTGAACTCTCAGTCATCCAATCATCGATCAATGTGAGGCACTTTTCCAATCCGTGATATTGGTCTTTTTTTCCAGTGATACGAAAGTAGAGTTGGGTGTCGTCAGCGTATGAGTGATAGCACAAGTCCTGTTTGCTAATGATTTTGAGGAGTGGGCGGAGGTAGATGCTTAAGAGCAGGGGTGATAGGGGTGATCCTTGAGGGACTCCGCAGGAAATTGCGTGAGTTTCAGAGGTGAAGGCTCCTAATTTCACTGTCTGAGAACGATTCTCAAGGAAGGAAGCGAGCCAAGGTAGGTCAGGGTCTGCGACTCCTGCTACTTCTTTAAGGCGAATGAGTAGAGTTTTGTGATCTACTGTGTCGAACGCTGCACTGAGGTCCAGCAGCACCAGGAGACATGATTCTCAGTCATCTGCAGCTTCGAGGACGTCATCCCATATTTTGAGCAGTGCTGTTTCTGTGCCATGGCCTGGGCGGAAGCCTGATTGTAGTGGATCCAAGAGTTTGTAAGTGTCCAAATGGCGTTGTAGCTGTTGTACTACTGCTTTCTCCATGATCTTGGAAATGGTGTTGAGGCTTGTTACCGGTCTGCAGTAATTTGGGTCCTTGGGGTCCATAAATGAACAAGACCCAGGTAACCTAGAGAACATAAAACACCAAATTTAGGGCACATGTAAAATGAAAACAAACCATAGGTGGAAGCTAATGTCCCGTAAGAGGACCACTGAGAAGCCACCACCACAAGAAAGAATCAACTGGTGTTGTTCATGAAGTTCTCAGGTGAAATCGGCATGGAGTTGCAGCTTTCTTTGATGATGAGGAAGACCAGAGTGGTGAAATCGGAGGAGGGGGACCGCTGGATCTTTATAGCCTTCAACTTCCAAATCCGGTTGTTCTCTGGCATACCGCATGATAGCTTTCTTTGACCCTAAAGAAATGGGGTTTCACGATCACATCTCTAGGGGGCCCGTCAGGTTTCTGGGGAACTAGGGCTCTGTGAATGCGGTCAATCTCCATATGGATTTCATCAATATCTGGTACAGCAGATTGCATTAATGAGTAAGTGATAGAAGTGAGATCTTTAACTGTTTCCGGCAGTCCCCGCATACGGATAATATTTCTCCTGGCAAAGTTTTTTAAGGTCTTCCATTTTAGCGTTAGCTTCCTCTAGGCGATGTTGAAGCTCAGTAATCATAGTGGAATTTTGTGCCATTCTATGGACAGTATCATCAACTTTGGATTCAATCGACACCCTAATGCCTGGAAATCTTTCTTCATGTTGGAGGCTAATTTAGTGGTAGCCTTCTCCAATTCCCGGGAAAGAAGGATAGTGTTCGGGGAGTATGGCAATGGTTCAGGTAAAGGAGCTGGTTATCCATCAGGACTGTCAGTGTCTGCGTCCTGGCCACTGGTTTGGCTAAGGAAGATGTCTGCCGTGTCCCTACCCAGGGCAGAGGAAGCATGGCCTGGAGATGATGCAGAGGCCTGTGTGGGGGATCTGGCATGGCTGGAGGGAAAGCAGGAAGGATCAGCTGGCTCACCTGGAGAAGAAGAGGTTTTGGAGGCATCCACATTGTGTGTCCCCGTGCCAGTGGGTTTCCCTTTGTCCTGCTGATACCGTGGCTGCAGCTGTCCCTTCCCTGTGTGTGTGGAGCTAGCACCTGTCACCATCTTGGCTCCCTTCTCAGTCACACGAGGCGGGTAGCGGGGGCCGCTGTAGGTCTTTCCCGCAGATCTAGCGGACATGGTTCAGGTCTCTTTGGTGTTCACCCGCTGCTCCAACACAGCGCTGAAGCAAGCAGGGTGAGAGGGCTGCTTGTGGAGGCTGGAAGTGCCGGGAGCGGTTTAAGCTTGCATCCGCTCGTGCCGCCCGCGCATGCGCTCTCCAATAAATTACTTTAAAAAAACTTGTGTACTTTATTTTTTACGCTGTTTTTTAGATGAACGAGTAGTGGTACAATGTACCCAATACTCATTCACATAGGGTGGGGGGCCGGGATCTGGGGCCCCCTTGTTAAAGGGGGCTTCCAGATTCTGATAAGCTCCCCACCCGCAGACCCCGACAACCAACTGCCAGGGTTGTCGGGAAGAGGCCCTTGTCCTCATCAACATGAGAGCAAGGTGCTTTGGGGTGGGGGGGCCTTGCCCCCCTGCCCCAAAGCACCCACCCCCCATGTTGAGGGCATGTGGCCTGGTACCGTTCAGGAGGGGGCACTCGCTCGCCCCCACCCCCTTTGCTGACCTGCCAGTCTGTGTGCTCAGATAAGGGTCTGGTATGGATTTTGGGGGGACCCCCATGCCGTGTGGGTTCCCCTTAAAATCCACACCAAACCGTAGGGCCTGGTACGCTCTTGGAGGGGGAACTTGTGAGTTTTTTTTTTATTTGCCGTGGAGTTCCCCTTCAAGATCATCAGAGCACAAGTCACATGCCAATGTCGGATCAGTTAAGACAGCGATCTGACTTTGATCTGACGTCAGTGATATTCAATGGGCTGAAGTAGGATCAAAGTTGGACCAAAGTAGTGCAGGGACTACTCGGCACAACTTGAAGTCGTACTAATATGATTGGTTGTCATTGAAAATCATGGGAAATGACTTGTCATGCAACTTTGCAGTCCCAAGATGTAGGACAACTTGGACAAGTCATACAAGTCTGAAAGGGGCCTAAACCAACAGAGAGCAGCACAGGGAACTATCCCTGGCGCTGATTTTTTATTTTTCGTTTCAAAACTTAGGCTTTAAGTGCATGTATAAATGTATGCAGTAACCTTCTCAGTATGTGTGCTCCTTTCTTCTATGTCCCAGTGGTAAATAAATAATAATACGCTTACAACAAACCTCAGCACATTAAAAGTATGTACTTGATTCAGGGATTTTCCTAAGTGTGTGTCTGTCTGTTACTGTAGTGTATACTTAATGGCCCATATAACTCTTGTAAAATTCTCCAAATTTCCCTGCCCT
The DNA here is from genome assembly GCA_029206835.1 of Rana muscosa. NCBI lineage: Eukaryota > Metazoa > Chordata > Amphibia > Anura > Ranidae > Rana > Rana muscosa. The sequence continues at coordinate 495,845,124 of CM055116.1, read as the reverse complement.
GACACAAAATAATGAGCTGCATATGACTATTCACAGCTATTTTGGAGTTCTTACTGGTAATCCATGCATGCAGTAAATGTTATTGCTGGTAAATGAGCTGTTCATGCAATTATGAATATTCATAACTGCCTTCATGAAAGCAATTTTACACAGTTTTTGTACAAAGTAAAGTTACATTTATCATATTTCAGTAACTTTGATGCACAATTTGTTTAGCATATTTTGTCAAATGCCTTTTTTTATACATACATATGTGTAGCCACCTTGCCCTAAGCAGCAAGGATTTTAAATTAAGATGTGCTGTAATCAACCTAAGCTGAAATGATAGCTCAGTGTTCATTTGATATCCCTTAAGTCCAGTGTCATTGTTTACCTTGACTATTGTATAACCAATGTATTACAGGTCTGCCCACCACATTTTACCCCCATACCTTACTTATACTTAATCAAGAGACCACACATTGATGTTTGGAGTAAAACATGGCCGTAGTAGCCTCCTTTATTTTTTTAACTGTTCCATCAGTTATCAAAAACTTTAACCATCAAAACACATAAACCCAGAACATATCCGAAATATTGCCTCCTAGTGTTGGTCTTTGCAGGAACCTCAAAGTTGCCATAATCATATTAACCCGATATTAGTCACCATACTAATATCGTATTACCACGTGACACTGCGGTACCTTAAAAATGGTCATAGGCCTCAAGCCGATCAGCTACTCAGAGACGACCACTGACCGCAGTGCCCCCATTATCCAACTCATTCAGCTAAACTCCTGTTAGCTGGAATCCAGCCTCAGGACCCATACCACCGATAGGTCCTGACCACTCCCTTTTTTAGGTACTTCCTTCTCCCGCAAAGACCAAACACCCGCTACAGCACCCAAGGGAAAACACCTTTACCCTTTGGTGCCCCTCCAAACCCTAAGGGCTCATTGGATCCCATCCTGCAAACCCAAAGTCCATAAGTCAGTCCCCACATTGTTCAGGTGGACCCCATCCCTCCGTAGATACCGCCATGTATCCACCTCCAGCTCGAAATGTCGAACCGCCAACCCCCCGTTCCGTACCACAAAACTGCCCATGTCCCGGTTAATTTTTTCTCCGAGCCCTATTGATGCCATCCACGGACCTCGCCCCCCTCCACTCTGACCGTGCCACCATGTCTGACCAGACAATGATCATGTCCGTCAATGACATCCTGAGCCGAATGAAATCAAATTTCATATCTCTTAAACTTCCAATATGGACCTAAAGCCCAGGTCATTGCCACCTACACGCATTACAAAAACGTCAGGTGGCCTGTCCAAACGAGCACAACGGTGCACTTCCTGAACCATCTTACTCCACCACATTCTTGGAACTCCCAGCCAGCGGACACACGCCTCCGGTCTTGGGAATCCCAACTGCCGACCCTCATATCGACGCCAGCCCTCTTAGCCCCCCAGAACACAAACAAATGGCCCAGTATCCAGCTTGTGTCTCACCTGAAAGTAGACAAAGAACAATAACTCCCATGAGAAAATTCCCAAAAACCCAACCTGTACAACTCAGCAGCCCGAATATAACACCCCGGGCATGCCCCCAAAATTACTCACGCCCAACTATTAGCTGGGGGCGACCGTACAGCCGGAACCTCCTGCCTTCCCACCGGCCTATCCTCTTAACAGCTTCCTCGTCTATCCCACATCTGACCGCCTCTGTAGCTGCTCCTATCCTGAAGGAGTGAGAGGAAAAACTCCTTATCACGGATTCCCAACCCCCGAAGGCACTTTCGGAATACCGTAATAAACTGATATCTTGAAAGGGGGGGTCCCATCCTTGTGAAAAGAACCCACACTGGGCGGGCGAACCTCCCAATACCCCTTAACAGCCCTTACAGGGCATACCAGAGAACCTGGACCCGGAAAACCTGTACCAACTTACCTCTGCCCATCTGGTCCGTCGTAGACTTCCTACGCGCCAGTGACACCCCGGCCTCCGTCCAAACCACATCGCTAGCCAGCAACCCCCCGTGCACCGCTTTGGACGGGCTGACCAACCCCCCTATCCGGAATGCTCCAAAGAACGCCAATGAGAAGGACAGCACCAATAATAATATTAATCGTATCAATATACTATTTCCTATAGCAACCCACGTGACACTGCGGTACCTTAAATGGTCATAGGCCTAAAGCCGACCAGCTGCTCAGAGACGACCACTGACCGCAGTGCCCCTATTATCAAACTCTTCCAGCTAAACTCCTGTTAGCTGGAATACCCTCTCAGAACCCATACCACGATAGGTCCTGACCACTTGCTTTTTGAGGAACTCCATTCGTAACCTTGCGGTACCTTAAATGGTCATAGGCCTCAAGCCGACCAGCTGCTCAGAGACGACCACTGACCGCAGTGCCCCCATTATCAAACTCTTCCAGCTAAACTCCTGTTAGCTGGAATACCCTCTCAGAACCCATACCACCGATAGGTCCTGACCACTCGCTTTTTTGAGAAACTCCATTCGTGACATTGCGGTAACTTAAATGGTCATAGGCCTCAAGCCGACCAGCTGCTCAGAGACGACCACTGACCGCAGGGCCCCCATTATCAAACTCTTCCAGCTAAACTCCTGTTAGCTGGAATACCCTCTCAGAACCCATACCACCGATAGGTCCTGACCACTTGCTTTTTGCGGAACTTCATTCTCCCCCAAAGACCAAAACACCCTAGTGCCAACTCTCGTAACCTGTCCCACTGACAGCGAGACAGCGCATCAGCTAGGACATTGTCCAACCCCCGGAAGGTGTACCGCATACACAAACACATTGAGCTGCAATCATCTCAACACCAGATGGCGCAGCAGCCGCACCACAGGGGGGGGGGAGATGCCAACACCTTGTTAATGACCTGCACCACCCCCAGGTTGTCCCAGTGAAAACGCACCTCTAAGTCTCTGAAACAAACCCCCCACAGCTCCACCGCCAGTACCACCGGGAACCGTTCCAGCAGGACCAAGTTCTTGGTAAAAACCAGCATCCATCCATGCCTGAGACCAGGGGCCCGCACTCCACTTTCCCTGAAAGAAAGCCCCAAAACCTGACCCCCCAGCTGCATCCGTGTACAGTTCTAAACAAAATTGCTAATTGGGCCGGACCTCCATACCGCCCTCCCATTGAAGGACTCCAGAAGTGAATGCCAAACTTGCAAGTCAGCCTTGTGCTCCCTGCCCAAACTCATAAATGTGTGGGAGACCATACCCCAGCCATGCCAGCCGACCGCCGTCGGCAGAAAACCCTGCCCATTGGCAGGATGCGGCACGCGAAATTGAGTTTTCCCAGCAGCGACTGCAACACCCTAAGCTGCACCTTCCTCAGCCCCACCATAACTCTCAGCTCCCCCTTGAGAGCCTCCAACTTGTCCAATGGTAGGCGGCACTCCATGGCCTCCGAATCCAGGACAATGCCCAAAAATGTGATAGCCGTGCGAGGTCCCTCAGTTTTCTCAGGCGCCAAAGGGATCCCAAACTGCTCCACAATGTGCTCCAGGGTGGCCAGGAGCACCGCGCAGATCCTGGATGAGGCCGGACCCTCACACAGAAAATCGTCCAAGTAGTGAATAATTGAACTCACCCCCGACACATCCCTGCCAACCCATTCCACAAATGAGCTGAACTGTTCGAACAATGCGCACGATATGAAGCATCCCATAGGTAAACACTTATCCACATAGAACGCATTTTCCCAATGACATCCCCAGGAGGTGAAAGCTATCAGGGTGAACCGGCAACAATCTAAACGCCGCCTCTATGTCGGCTTTTGCCATCAACGCCCCCTGCCCGTACCGGCGAACCCAGCCCACTGCAGCATCAAAGCAAGTGTAACTGACTGTACATGCTTCCGGATCAATCGCGTCATTGACCGACCCACCCTTCGGAAAAGACAGGTGGTGAATGAGGCGGAACTTGTTGGGCTCCCTCTTGAGGACAACCCCGAGCGGGGAGACCACCAAATTCTCCAAGGGGGGGAAGGGAAAGGACCGCCCATGCGGCCTAAAGTAACCTCCTTGAGCAGTTTCTCTGCGACCGTAGCAGGCTGCTGCATGGCCGACCGCAAATTGCACGCGACCGGGGGATAACCTGCAAGGAACATGTAATGTGAAACCCCTCTGAAAACCCCCGATCCAACAATCCGGCCGCCCCCCTGTCCGGATACCGACCGAGAAACAGCCGCATTCTTTCCACCATCACCGGAGTCCTCCCTTTTGTGCCCAGCGTCTCCGGCACGACCCTCTTGAAAAAACTGACTAGGAGCCCTCGGCGAGGTCATCCACCGCATCCATAAGCTGATGTCCTTATTATCCCACAGCAGATCTGGCCGCACTGCTCTCCTCTGTCTGAACTGTTCGTCATATCGGAGCCACTCCGTGCCCCCGTATACCCTGTAGGCCTCTCCAATGGAGTCCTGATAGCCAAATAGTGCTGAACAGTGCTCCAGATTCTTCTGTCCTATAACACTGGCCATGACGGCGAACGCCTGCAGCCAATTTGCAAACGTCCGTGGGATAAGCCTGTATCTCCTCTTCTCCTCATCCTCCTTTCTAGAATCATCTGGCTTAACCCTGTCCAGGTGAAACTTTTCCAATGGTAACAGTGAGAACATCTCCACATACTCACCTTTCCATATCTTCTCCCTCACTTCAGGTTTCAGGTGTGTTCCCAGCGGTGCCTCATAACACACATACACCTCACATTTTGCAGCATCAGCCAACCTAATCATATCCTGCCGTGCCGCCTGTTCCACCGCGCTACCCATCTGTGTGGCCCCCAAAGCCACGGTAGCCACCCCTACCGATTCCCCCTACCGCAGTAGTCGACGCAGGTGGAAACCGGCGCTACCACCGCAGTCATGGGCCCCGCCGGCAGAACTCACGCCACTGCCTGGCCGACCTGCCCACCATCCCCCCTCTCAAATTGGCTGACCAAGGACTTGATACCCTCAAGAAAAAACCCCTGCAGCCCATCCAGCCGTGAACCTACCCCATCAGGGACCGTAACCCCCCCAGCCTGCCCACTACCTGGATCCAGCACCTGCACCGCTAAACCCACACCCCCAGCAGGCCTAACCACCTGGCCACTGCCCCCAGTATGGCCCCCAGAATGAGTAAGTAAAAATGACTTACCGGGCTGCCTGGAAGAAAATCCCACCAGCCGATCGACTCGACTCCACCGCTGCCACCGACCGTCCGGGTCTCCAATCCTCCTCCGAGCTGCACACTTCCCCCTCCGACGGCACACCAGACTGCTCCTCACCACCAGAAGAAAGCTCACCAGGCGACTTGTCCCTGGAAGCCGAGGGTCCTGCACCCGATCGATCCATCGTCCGCGCACCAGACCCGCACACCGATCGTTTAGCCGACTTGCCACCACACTGTTCCCCAGCACCACCGTCATCTCTCTCTGGCTCCCTCACTCCTGAACCCGCCTGCACCAGCCCATGATGTCCGGCCGAGGGGGGGGATGCCCGGACACCGCAGCCCCCGATAACCCACGCTGTGGCCCCGACCCTGCGAGCTCGCCATCCTCTCTCCCCACGGTACCTGCTGATCCAGACGGACCCAACAGCATCAGCCCCAGGGTCTCCTCGAGCCAATCCTCGCCACGTGTAGCGGCCTCTGCCCGCAGCTGGGCCAGAAGTTTTTTTTTTTGTTTTTTTTGTTTTTCAGACATGCTGCTGTTAGTTGAAACTTTCCCCTGCACTGTGTTAACTCAGAGGGGCGGGGTCTTCCTTTTATCTAGCCTTCTCCCCTCCCCTCTATATTTCCATTAGCCAATAGTTAATACCCTCTTATTACATACTCTGTTCACTCAGTCATGCCCAGCCCTTCGCCTATGGCATTCTGTCTTTTTGCTCCGGGCTTTTCTGACTGCTGTTAGAGGCAGTCAATGGCAATAGTGCAAGAAGACACAATGAGTGGAACTCATAAAGGGTAGGGATAAGCTGACAAGGAATCTCTGTAACGTCATAGGCCAAATACAGTGCCTTGAAAAAGTATCCATACCCCATTTAAATATTCCACAATTTGTCATGTTACAACCAAAAACTTAAAACACAAAGTGGCACATAATTGTGAAGTAGAAGGAAAATGATAAATGGTTTTCAAAATGTTTTAAAAAAAAAAATATGAAAAAAGTATGGCGTGCATTTGTCCTGAGTCAATATTTTGTAAAACCACCTTTCACTGCAATTACAGATGCAAGTGTTTTTGGGTATGTCTCTACCACATCTAAAGAGTGACATTTTTTTAGATCTAGCTCTGTCAGATTGCATGGAGAACGTCTGTGCACAGCTCTCCTTGCCCAGCCTGTCAGTTTAGGTGGACGGCGATGTCTTGGTAGGTTTGCAATTGTGCCATACTCTTTCCATTTTCGGATGATGGATTGAACAGTGCTCTGTTTGATGTTCAAAGCTTGATATATTTTTTTATAACCTAACCTGCTTTAAACTTCTGCACAACTTTATCCCTGAGCTGTCTGGTGTGTTCCTTGGCCTTCATGATGCTGTTTGTTCACTTCGGAGGGCTTCACAGAACAGCTGTATTCATACTGAGATTAAATTACACACAGGTGGACTCTATTTAATAATCAGGTGACTTCTGAAGATGATTGGTTCCATTAGATTTTAATTAGGGGTATCAAAGTTAAGGGGGCTGAATACAAATACACGCCACACTTTTCAGATATTTATTGGTAAAAAACTTTGAAAACCATTTATCATTTTCCTTCCACTTCACGACTATGTGCCACTTTGTGTTGGTCTATCACATAAAATCCCAATAAAATTAATTTACATTTTTGGTTGTAACATGACGAAATGTGGAAAATCTCAAGGGGTATGAATACTTTTTAAGGGCACTGTATGGGGACCATTAGATGTCATTCAGCATGAGTGAAATGGGAATGAGCATGTTGGTTGTTTTTTTTTTTTCTTTTGGTGGGTCAGCGGGCATTGTTCATTGTGGTTCATGTGGCTCTTCATCTCTGGTTGACCTGTGTAGCCCAGTGCTTGGGTAAACAGAGAGCAAGTTAGAACACTGCTGCAGTTTCTCGCTATGTCCTCACTGAACTGATATGCTGGATCTAGCAACACTGTCTGCCTCCCACCAGCAAATAGAGCAGTCAAGCCAAAAGAGCTCTAAAGACTTTTATGCTGGCTGCATTGGACTGTGGGAGTTAAGATCCTGAATGTGTGCCATGCTATTGAACTATAGTACCCACAAGGAGGCAGTGTGAGGGAGGATGAAAAGCTGTATTTCCTGGGATGCAGACCAAGGAGCTTTTTTTTTTGCTGCATGGAGACCAGAGTGAGCAAGCCTGCCTTTCTGAGTGTGTGCCCACCTAAAACAAGTGATCTGAGCCAGAGGTCGGGATCCTGTGTGCTGGGGATTAGAGGGAGAGTGGATCAGGGTGCATAGAGGCTGAGGACAGAGGTATTGGTGGTACACAGACCTTTGTTTCAGAGAGACTGGAGTGCTGTTTACCTGTGGTTTAAGGGCTGGAGCCATTGCAGGCAGATCTAGAGAACATCTGAACAGTGGTACTGTTGCTGCTAGTAGGGACTGAGCAAATAGAGACTTTACAACTGCATGCAGACTTTACTGGGGCTGTATTTATGTGCATCACCCTAAAGACTGGGTCCCAACGTTAGCCGACTGAAGAACTAGAGAATTAGGGCAAAGGACTGTCTTGGTAGATAGCTGCTTTATTGTAACCTAATTTGCAAGTAAGGGGAGACTTCTACAGTAAGATCTGGGTCTCAGCATAGTTATTTGTAGAATGCACTCTAACAGCATAGTATACTGGCTGCAGGAAAGTTATAACAGCATTGTTCACCATTATACTGATTGTCATTGATGCCAATTGCTTTGTGCGGATTTGTAGGTTACCAGGTATAGATTAGTCCTGCTACCTAGAACTCCCCACCAACCTGCTACAAGTTAGTGATCATATTGTCTAGAGAATTGTGTTTGACTTACATTCTATATGTACAAATTGTCACCTAACCATTCTGGTGTTTGCATCCTGACACTGAATTATAGTTGTGTGCCAAGTATTTATCTTTGTGCTATCAATAGTATTGCAGGTTCTACTTGCTTAACCTTGTGTGCCAGAGGGGTTGAGGTCATTAACCATGTTGAGACAAAGAGCAGAGAGCCCAATCTACCGAGCGTCTCATTCGGGGATAGTGCTACACATGATTGACAGTTGATTTATATTGTGGGACTGTGTATGTGTGTGTTTATTTATTTTTCACTTTTTTATGTACTATGTACCTCTTACTCATTCATTTGGGGGGCCAGTATCTGTGGGTACCCTATTTAATTCCAGATATCGATAAGCCCCGAACCGCACACATCCATAACCACTGGCCAGGGTTGTGAGGAAGAGGCTCTTATCCTCATCAACATGGAGAAAAGTTTCTTTGCCAGGGGGGGCATTTTTAACATTTGGCTCCAATTGACTTTAAAGGGGTTCTGTTTCATTATGTAAATTTTACTGTATAATTTCTGCAAACCTGTTTCAAACCGAAACCCCAGTACATTCAGCTCATTCCCAATAAAGAGGGTCATAGACGTTCTTTAGGATTCCTTCTTTCCCCTATGCTACAAATATTGGTTTGGGTGACACATTCATGTACCTTTTGGGAACAGGTAAATAAATTTCTTGCATGGAGGAGGTGGCACTGAGGTTGAAGTGTCCAACTGTGGACACTCCGTCCTTGGTGCACGTTTTGCCCCTTACTAGCTAGGACACTGTTGACGCTTCAGCTGACAGCGTCCTAAAATGGATGAATCCCTGGACATTCAGCTTCCCTTACAATATTTTGATAAATAATGTCAGCCAACATCCCACCTTTTTGTTTACTTTCAGCTGTTGGCAGGATAACCTCCTAGTCGGCAGCTGAATAGGGATGGGGATGCGTCACTGGTTGCAAGGATGCCAGCGTCTTACCAACTCATGAATCATATTAAAGCGGAACTTCAGTAATTTTTTCAACTTTCCATCTATTAAATCTTCTGCTAATGAGTGTTGCAGAGCTGGAGGTGTGCTTCTGTGTGTCTGTGTAAATCCAGGAAGTGAACAGACAGCAGCTTCAGCTGCCCACAGTTAAAATGGATGCAACCAGACTCAGTGGAGGGAGATTTCTGCAGCATATTTGGCAAAGTACAGAATCACAGTATAAATAAAATAATATGTAGCGCTACCCCCAGTTAAGAGAGCCGCTGATATTGATTTGGGCCCTGCAGTGCACCGCCGTCAACCCCCGGCAATCGGCTCTAACCTCCCGTGGCACAGCTGGTGATAGAGAGATAGGACCGCGTGACCGCAACTGTTGGTGACGCAGTCCTATAACAAACATACACAGAATATACTTTAAAACTCCTATTACAGTAAGCGGAACTGACACCAAATGTACTTTACCCAGATATTTTACTGAGGCTAATGGGCAAGTAATAAACAACAGTATAACAAGTTGCAGATCCCTGCAATAAACAGTAATAAAGATAAACAGAGTAATCAGAATAATAAAGTATTGCTATGCAACTCTAGCGCTGCCCTTTTTCAGCTACTTCCCCTCATGGGTAGACTAACACCCAGCAATGTCTACCTATGCAGTCAGGCCTGACTGATCTAAATGGAAGTTCAGTGAAACAATATTCGCTAGCAATCTCTCGGTGGTGCACTTGAAGAACAACTTTGTAATCCCAACGAATAGTAAAGATAAAGTATCTGTCTTTAAACAGCTCTCACCACCTGGACAAGTCCAAGTCCCTTTCCTCCATCGATTCGTCTAGGAACAGGAATCCACCGACATCCAAGTCTTCAATCCTTCTGGTGTACTGCAGCAAGGAGGATTAGATGTCTCTAAGGCTCTGCTAGGCTGGCAGAGGGCTCTTTGGAAAGGAGCACACGGCCCAGGCTTCAGGCCTTGTGCACACAGCAGTTCAGCACAGACATCCTCTTGCTAGGAGAGGGGGGTCCAAAGAGGCCGACCAAAACTCCGCCTCCCCTTTATAAAGTCTGCCCCAGCAGTCTCTGTTCTGGAGCAATGCACCCTGGGTGCTGCAAGATGTACTGGGAGATGTAGTCTCTCTCTCCTCTGCTTTCACTTCCATAATGTCTCTTTACTTCCTCCTGACTCACCTCTCACCTGGAACTTCTTGTCTCTCTGCATTAAAGGGGAACACCCCGCTACACACTCCCCCCACTTGAACTCTTTGGTCCCCAAAGATAAACTTCAACAAATACTGTTTACCATTTTGGACAATGTCGAGCATGATGTTGGCATAGGGAATTCCCACCAAAACTTTGGGATGGAACTCTCTTGCCCACAGGTCACACTACCATGAGTGGCCTGCCTAACTGTGCCAGAGAGTGAGCTGGGGTTGCCCTCCACCAAATGGACGGTGGAAGGATCAGGTTGTTCAACACTTCTCCTAGCCGTTACAACAGAGTCCTCTGAGCTCATCCCCATTTGGGGGTAAGTTAGTTTCTTGGGAGGCCTGATGACTCTGCGAGCCCTCTGCTCTCTTGGTGCTTCTGACTCTGGCACCACAGGCTCTTCTTCAGGAGTAAGTTCAGGTAACATTGCTGGTTCTGGAACCTCTGATTCAGAAGTCGACTGACGTATGGAATCTCTAGAGTCCTCCTCTGCGCAAGTGTCAGGAACATCTTCCCAGTAATCAGCTGAGGGACTGAAGGGTATGAATTCAGTAGCCTCCGGATTCAGCATTGCATCTGGGGTATCCCCTCCATTTGGGAGATCTATGGCGGACGTTCCCAGAGTCGAGGGAGGCCACAGCCAGTCCAGTTCTCCACCTTCTTCTGTACTCAATTGGGAGGCCTCCCCATCTTTGGCTCGAGAGGTCTGGGACCGAGTGTTCGGCCTAGGAATATCCAGGATAGAGGCCGGTTCAGGGGAGTCTCTCACGGGAGGTATTCTGACTGCCTCAGCAAGTGGGAGCAGGTGGTTCCGATGCCACGTCTTCAGTGGACCCACCTTTCCTTCTGGCTTTAGTTTGTAGACAGGCAAACCGGGCAACTTCCTACAGACAACATAGGGCTCAGATCTCCACCTGTCGGCAAGCTTGTGTTTTCCAGGGACCCCCAGATTGCGTAGCAGTACTCGGTCCCCGGGCTGCAGATCTTGCACTCGAACCTTCAGATCAAAATTTCTCTTGTTGCGGGCCCCCCTTTGATCCGAAGCCGCCTGGGCTTGTTCATAGGCCACCTGCAAGCTACGTCTAAGTCTGTCCACGTATCCCTTGTGGGATGTAGCTGAGGTATTGTCTATAGAAGTGCCAAAGGCCAGGTCCACAGGTAGCCTTGCTTCTCTCCCAAACATAAGTCGATAAGGGGAGTAGCCAGTGGCGTCACTTGTGGTACAGTTATAGGCATGTACTAGGGCTGATATGTGCTGACTCCAGTGTTGCTTCTTCTCTGTTTCTAAGGTTCCCAACATGTTGAGCAGGGTCCGGTTAAATCTCTCCGGCTGAGCATCTCCTTGTGGGTGGTAAGGCGTGGTTCTGGTCTTCTTTATTCCTAATGAATCCAAAAGTCTTCGGATCAACCGACTCTCAAAGTCCCTTCCTTGATCTGAGTGGAGTCTCTGTGGTAGTCCGTAATGGACAAAATACTTCTCCATAAGTATCTTGGCCACGGTGGATGCCTTCTGGTCTTTGGTTGGGAAAGCTTGAGCATAGCGGGTGAAATGGTCGGTTATTACCAGAACATTCCCCAATCCACTCAGGTCGGGTTCGAGGCAGAGAAAGTCAATGCATACCAGATCCATTGGGCCTTGACTCTGTAAGTGGCCCATTGGGGCAGCTTGATGGGGTAGGGTCTTTCTCTGAATGCATCGTGCACAGGAATGGCAATACTCCTCTACTTCTGCCCTCATGCAGGGCCAATAGAACCGATTTCTGACAAGCTGGAAGGTCCTTTCTGCCCCTAGGTGACCATGATGGTCATGCAGGGCAATTAGTACAGTCTCTCGGTGCTTCTCTGGAAGAAATAACTGCCACTTATCTTCTGAGTCATCAGAGGGGCCCCTTCGGTAGACCACTCCCTGATGTACCTGTAGCCTGTCCAATTCCTTCCTCAACAGGCGAGCCTCCTTTGAGGGGTGATGTAGGAATTTGTTGGGATCCTGATTCTCCAGGGCTTCGAGGACCAATCTCCCCATGGGGTCTTCCAATTGGTCACACCTCAACTCCTTCTTGGACAGTCTCGGTAGGTTGTCTTCCTCCAGTTGAGTTACCCCACAATAGTGTTTGGGGACTCCTACCATGGTAACCCCTATTTCTTCTGCTCTGGAGCCTCCTCTGGCTTGGAATTCAGCCCCTTGACAAAGGGCCCGCACCCCGTCCGGTGCCACTTGGGTCCAATCTTCCCAGTCATTTGTCGTGGCATGAGACCTCCGGGACAGGGCATCTGCATCCCTATTTCCGGCTCCTGGTCTGTACTTCAGACTGAAGTTGAATCCAGACAATGCGGCCAACCACCTGTGTCCGGTGGCATCTAGTTTCGCGGTGGTGAAGAGGTAGGTCAGGGGGTTGTTGTCTGTCTTCACAGTAAACTCTGCCCCATACAAGTAGTCTTTTAGCTTGTCTACTACCGCCCATTTGAGGGCCAGGAATTCCAGCTTATGAGTGGGGTAATTCTTTTCTGAGGGGGTCAGGCTCCTGCTCACATAGGCCACTGGTCGCAGTTGTCCTTCATGTTCTTGGTAGAGTACACCACCTAGACCCTCATGGCTGGCATCCACATGTAATTCATAAGGTCTGGTAGGGTCGGCGTAGGCCAGGACTGGGGCAGTGGTTAAGCTCCTCTTCAGAGCATGAAAGGCCTCTTCACACCTTGGGTTCCACTGATCTTGAACTGACTCACCAGGCCTCCTGGGCCCTGAGTCATCCTCTTCCCCTTCTGCCTTTAGCAATTCATTCAACGGGCGGGCAATCCGAGCAAACCCCTCCACAAACCTCCTATAATAGGAGCAGAACCCCAAGAAGGATCTGAGCTCTGTTACTGTGGTGGGTCGTGGCCAGGAAGTGACTGCTTCCAACTTCTCAGGATCTGTGGCCACCCCTTCTTCAGACACTATGTGCCCCAGATAGTTCACAGAAGACTGGTAGAACCGACACTTCTCGGGGGAAAGCTTAAGTCCCTCTTCGCTGAGTCTTCTCAATACTTTCTCCAACCTGGCTTCATGTTCTTCCAAGGTTCTTCCAAAGACAATGACATCGTCCAAGTACACAAGGACTTCTATAAGATTCATGTCTCCAACAGTCTTCTCCATAAGGCGTTGAAAGGTAGCAGGAGCTCCAGACAGACCCTGAGGCATCCTATTGAATTCGAAGAATCCCACCGGGGTTATGAAGGCTGTCTTCTCCCTGTCTTCTTGGTGCATAGGGATTTGATAGTACCCACTCTTGAGGTCCATCACACTGAACCATTTGGCTCCAGACAAACTTTGTAGGGCATCTTCTATCCTTGGCGTGGTGTATTGGTCAGGGATGGTTCTCCTGTTGAGAGTCCTGTAATCGATACAAAGCCTCAACGACCCATTCTTCTTTCTGACCACCACGATTGGGGAGGCATAGGGACTTCTAGACTCCCGGATCACACCAGTCTTCTTTAGTTCTACAAGTTGTTCCCTCAGATCCTCCAGATCTGCCAGGGGGACCCGCCTGACCCTCTCTCGGAAGGGCTTATCTTCTTGGAGGCGGATCCGATGGGTGGCACTTCTTGCACACCCCACATCGAATTCATCTTCGGAAAAGATCTTCTCCCACCTGGTCAGCTGGGCCTTGGCTCTTTCTTTCCAAGCCCTGGGTAGGTTCGGGTTTTCCACGGACAGTTTCTCCCAAACATCTCCTCCGTCACCCGTCCCCTTGACTTCGGACCAAGTGACCGGGGCAGCAGGGCTCACCTGACCAAGCAACACTCTGGCAGGGATCTCCATGGGTCCTCCCGTAGTGTTCCTAACACTCACCGGAACTCTGCCATGGGCCTTCTTCAGGGCCTTGAACGGAATCACTTCTGGTATCACTTCCAGGCCTGAGGACTCTTCCCTTGGGTCTGATTCCAGCATGACAAAGGGGCCAGGTTGTTCCCACGAAAGCTTCACAGTGGCCCTAAGACAGGTTACTTCTCCGGGCTGTAGCACTACTCCTTCTCTGCCAAGTCTCCACACCTTCCCTATCCCCTCTCCCGGGGTCTTCTGCTCTAAGACCAGTCGTTGGTAGGCCGTCTTTAGCATGGGATGGATTTTGGTGGCTGAATGGTTTCTCTCTTTCACTAGAGGGGTCAGGAGTCTCCTGACTAGATCCGTGTTTGTCCCAATGATCAGGGAAATCTTGCTGGCTCCAGGCGGCCGGGGACACACAACTGCCAGGGTGTCAAACACTTCAGCCTTCCCAGCCACGGATGGGTCGAAAGTCATCTTTATGGGCAGGTACCCATCATAAGGGAAACTCTGGGTTCCAAGTCCCCATATCTCCAGCTCTTCTATCTTCTGGATAGGCAGATGACTCAAGTGCCTATCATAGAAGTCCCGGTATAGTAAAGTCACCTGTGCTCCGGTGTCCAAAAGAGCTTTAGTATAGACTCCTTCCACTTGAATGGGCACAGTAGGAGACGGGCCCACCAGTTCCTTTGGGTATGGCCGGACTGGGGTCACCTCTTTTTTTTGGCTTTCGACCCTTGCCCTGCTCCTTTTGGACTTTAATTTTTCCTGAGCCTGGCATGCATTGACTTTCTCCCTCTCAATGGGGGCACAAACCCGCTGAGGGATGTTATTGTTCCTTTTAGGTGGATGTTCCTTCTTTGGGGTGCTGTACTTCCACTGAGGGGTCTTGCCCCCTCCCTCTGGGGTACATCTTGGTGGGGGTGTACTATAACTCCTCCTAGGAGTTTTGTCTCCTCCATTCTTGGCCTTTTTTTTTAGTTTGGAGCGCACTGAAGATGATGGGCACCCGGTTGACTCCTTCACCGGGGCCCTTTGGAGTTTCCCGCCGGCTTGCAATTATCTGTTCTCTTCTTCTTTGGGCTGGAGCATACGTTAGCAAAGTGGCCACTCCCTCCGCAGTTATAGCAAATCACCTCTTCTCGGTCCTGTAGGGAGGCCGGTGCTGAGGTGTTCGGGAACAACTCCTTTCTTGGGCTTGGTTTCTCTCGTCTTCTCTGATCTTTCTCCATCAAAGAGGTCAGCATCTCCAACACTTGGGCCATTTGCGATTTCAGAGTGTCAACCTCCGCATCTCTTTCTGGGCTCTTGACCGAATGGACCAACACTGGTACAGGTGTGACATTCGCCTTGGCCACCTGCTGATCTTCCTGCAGCGCCTCTTCGTCCCTAATAATTTTTATTAGATCAGAGTAGGTTAGTGACATTCCTCCTCCTGAGGTTTTCAGGTGCAGCCAGACCGGGTCTGAGCGCCGCGCTCCCCTCATGATCTGCTTCATGCGTGCTTCATCTGCATCTTTGGGCAGCATTCCCTTCTTCAGTACAATCTTGCATAACTGCCTGTTCAGCCTTCTAACATATTCTGACAGTTTCTCATTCGGCTGCTGGAGAGTGTGTTCAATTTGATAAATCATCTCTGACACCTTCTCCAGCTGACCAAACTCTTCCTGCAGCATGGCCAGGCAATCTTGAGCTGTACAGTTTTCATTTCCAAACCGGAAGCTCTTCACCGCTTCTGCCGCGGCACCTTTCAGACTTTCTAAGACTCGCTGTCTCTTCTGTGCCTCAGGCACCTCCCATGCTTCTACTGCCTGCAATGCCTGTTCCACCCAAGTGTCAAAATCTTCCTCCCCCGGAGGGACGGGGAGCTTCCCTGAGAAGGTGCTAAGCTTCCGGTAACCGGCCTCCACATGCACCGTACTGCTTTTCTGGCACTTAATTACAAGGTCTCCTAGAGCATTCAACAATTCAGGCCCTATAGCGGCCAGCGGTGATCCCGGGCTTAATAGTTCCTTAAGCTTTTCTGCTTTAGGGGATAGTGGTGGAGATAATTGTGGGAGTGATGGCTTTGGTGTCTGAAACCATTCTTCCTTCACTGGCAGCGTATGTATCAAGTGATAGATCTGATTATCTATGGCTTGTATACTCTGACTTTTAAAATGCTCTGGGATTTCGTTTTTCCATTCTACCAGTGCGTATGTAAACGAGATCACTGGATCTGGCCTAAAATCCATCACCCATGCTTTGTGGCTCGGAGACAGTAACAATACGAGCTGTTTTATCTCCTCTTCCTTCCATCTTTCCCCCGGGAGTACAATGACTACCGCCGCGGTTGGATCGGCGCCAATCGCTGCGCACCACTGTGACATTGTCAGCGGGTCCATGCTGGTACTTCTGACCGGCTTGATTGCAGCGTGCAACGTACAAGGATCCCGGACTCGAGCCCCCACGTGTAGCGCTACCCCCAGTTAAGAGAGCCGCTGATATTGATTTGGGCCCTGCAGTGCACCGCCGTCAACCCCCGGCAATCGGCTCTAACCTCCCGTGGCACAGCTGGTGATAGAGAGATAGGACCGCGTGACCGCAACTGTTGGTGACGCAGTCCTATAACAAACATACACAGAATATACTTTAAAACTCCTATTAAAGTAAGCGGAACTGACACCAAATGTACTTTACCCAGATATTTTACTGAGGCTAATGGGCAAGTAATAAACAACAGTATAACAAGTTGCAGATCCCTGCAATAAACAGTAATAAAGATAAACAGAGTAATCAGAATAATAAAGTATTGCTATGCAACTCTAGCGCTGCCCTTTTTCAGCTACTTCCCCTCATGGGTAGACTAACACCCAGCAATGTCTACCTATGCAGTCAGGCCTGACTGATCTAAATGGAAGTTCAGTGAAACAATATTCGCTAGCAATCTCTCGGTGGTGCACTTGAAGAACAACTTTGTAATCCCAACGAATAGTAAAGATAAAGTATCTGTCTTTAAACAGCTCTCACCACCTGGACAAGTCCAAGTCCCTTTCCTCCATCGATTCGTCTAGGAACAGGAATCCACCGACATCCAAGTCTTCAATCCTTCTGGTGTACTGCAGCAAGGAGGATTAGATGCCTCTAAGGCTCTGCTAGGCTGGCAGAGGGCTCTTTGGAAAGGAGCACACGGCCCAGGCTTCAGGCCTTGTGCACACAGCAGTTCAGCACAGACATCCTCTTGCTAGGAGAGGGGGGTCCAAAGAGGCCGACCAAAACTCCGCCTCCCCTTTATAAAGTCTGCCCCAGCAGTCTCTGTTCTGGAGCAATGCACCCTGGGTGCTGCAAGATGTACTGGGAGATGTAGTCTCTCTCTCCTCTGCTTTCACTTGCATAATGTCTCTTTACTTCCTCCTGACTCACCTCTCACCTGGAACTTCTTGTCTCTCTGCATTAAAGGGGAACACCCCGCTACAAATATATAAAGTGGTTGGAGGGAAGATTTAGAATGACACAGCTGTTTTTTTACAAATGATGTGAGCAGACTGCAGACTGCCTCTTTAAGAACAGCATCCCAGCACATATGCCCAACTCTAAGCATTGACATCTCTTTTTACTCATAATTGGTCCAAATTATGGTCAGTTTGCTTAACTGCAAACTGTCAGTAATTAAGACAGCCCTGTGTGTTGTCCCAAGCAGCCCATCCCTCATACAGTTAGTAAACACACTGAGGGAACACAGTTAACCCTTTGATCGCCCCTGATTGTAACCCCTTCCCTGCCAGTGTCATTAGTACAATGTCAGTGCATATTTTTTAGCACTGATCACTTTAAAAATGTCAATGATTCCCAAAAAAGTGTAAAAAATGTCAGTTAGGTGTTCCGATCTGTCTGCCGCAATGTCGCAGTCCCACTAAAAATCGCTGATCACCGCCATTACAAGTAACAAAAAAAATTATAATAAAAATGCCATAAATCTATCCCCTATTTTGTAGACGCAATAACTTTTGCGCAAACCAGTCAATATACGAGTATTGTTTGTTTGTTTTTTACCAAAAATATGTAGCAGAATACATATTGGCCTAAATTGATGAAGAAATTTGATTTTTTTATTTTATTTTATTGGGTATGTTTTATAGCAGAAAATAAAAAAAAACTATATTTTTTTCAAAATTGTCGGTATCTTTTTGATTATAGCGCAAAAAAATAAAAACCACAGAGGTAATCAAATTTTACCAAAAGAAAGCTCTATTTGTGTGGAAAAAAGGACATACAATTTATTTGGGTACAGTGTCGCATGACCGCGCAATTGTCAGCTAAAGTAACGCAGTGCCGTATCGCAAAAAATGGCCTGGTCATTAAGGGGGTAAATCCGGGGCTGAAGTGGTTAAGGAACGAAGCCTCGGTCTCAGGCCTGAAACTTACTTAAACTTAAATTGCTTTAATAGTTGCCATAGCTTTTTAATTTTTAGCTTTAAAAGTTCCTTTAAAATATCCCCTAAGTATAGCAGCAAATTGTACCTGAAAATGTTATCAGCCTATGCCCTTAAGCCCCATACATACGGTCGGACTTCCATCTGACTTTTCCGTGGTTTTTTGTTCGAACGGAGTTGGTCGGGAACACCCATAGCATACACACGCTCGGACTTTTATGCAAAATTTTCCAAAACTTTTTGCAACATCACGTGGTTTTTCTGCTCTTTTCTGCTCTTTACCGCCACCCTTTGGTCAACTCTGCTATTGTTGGTTGATTTTAACATTAGTTGTTTTGTCCATCGGACAAAAGTCCGATGGTTTTCTGTACACACGGTCGGACTTTGCTCCATCTGACTTTTGTTGGGCAAAAGTTTGTCCGTTTGCAGACCCAACTTTTGTCCAATGAAAACAAGAAAAAAGCAAAAAAACTTTGTCCGATGGAGCGTACACACGGTCGGATTGTTGGTCCAACTTGCTCAAAATTAAGTTTGTTGGCCAAAAGTCCGACTGTGTGTACGGGGCTTTACAAGTACTACTCTTCCCTCTTACCTGTTCAGACCCTCGGGTCTGGTATGCATTTTTGGTGGGAACCCCATGCAAAAATCAAGAAAAATAATGTAAGGTTCCTTTCAAAAATCTACACCGGACCCTTATTCAGCCTGGTAGGACAAGAAAGGGGGGAGGGGTTGACTCATGCATGCACACCCCCTTCTGAACCATACCCATGTTGAGGAGGATAAGGACCTCTTCCCCACAACCCTGGAATTTGGAAGCTCCCATAATGTACATCCATCATCAATCATTCATATGATCTATCAATGCAGATCCACATCAGTCATGATGCGCTAAATCCACTGTCCGCTGACACATCTAGTACCGTCATATCACTCAGCAGGATGACGTGAATGACAATGTATGTACATTATGGATTTTTTTTTTTTTTTAAGAACTTGCTCAAAACTGTGTCTGTGTGTTTTACACATTACACTTTTTTGTGATAGATAATTCACAATATATATATATAACTGGGTACTGACATTTATAGGTAAAGTTGACCCAGGGAAAGCCCAATTGCTTCTCGGGGGATCAGGAAGGATTTTTTCCCCTTGTTGTAGAAAATTGAATCATTCTTTGCTTGGGTTTTTCGCCTTCCTCTGAATCCACTGTGGGTATAGGATTGTGTATATGGGATTGTATGATTATTATGTAGCGGCCTCACCCCATCTCCTTTGTCTAGGGGTATGTCACACGACAGGGTGAGATGCGCTACGGCCCATGTCCTCCCCATAACTGTGGGTGAGGTGAAGGCCAGTACCAGATATTTCCTCGGGCCTATGTGCTTTTGTCTGGAATACAGTTCTGCTGTGTTAACACTTCCCTCTGCTCCCATTAACCAGAGTTCCACACACCGATCACAGTCCAACTCTTGCTTTATTGTACATCTCACAATAAACAGTGCTTCAGTAGCCAACTGGTTGCGACTTCATAACATTTTGATACGAGGTGAGCAGGTCGAGGCACTATCCTGGTTATTAACTAAACCACTGCGATCTCGCCAGCGGTTACTATAGCATTCAGCTAGAAAGGACTTAGAATCTGAGAGTCTCTACCAGTGACTCAAGAGAACGTAGATAGGAGTACCTTCGCTGAGCTGCGGCCCCTATCAGGAGAAGATGTCCCTCCAAGGGAGTTACCAGAGGCCCATCCGTCACTGGGTTGATGCTGCTCCAGACTCTCCAGACGGGTAACCTCCCCGGCCTCATCACCTCAGACATGGGCCCCGTCCACCTCAGGGACCCTCGGACGTCTCCACCCTCGCGGGATCCAGTCGAAGTCACTGGACCCCAGGCCTCCTAGTTCAGTACCTCACCCCAGGCTGAAGGTGCCTGGGATGGACTCCAACTCCATTCCGGTCAGGCCTAGGGCACCTGAGCCGGAATCCAGAACCAGCCCGCATCCAGGCCTAAGGTGCCTGGGCGCGTAAGGAACTTCCTCCAGAAGACCTCGTGGTTAGGGCGTCTCCCCCTTTTATTTCCTCCCATTGACACCACGGCAGGTTCCCCGCCCTCGCCGTACCATCTCCGGAAAGGGACAAAAAGGCTAGCACTATCATGGCAAATCTACCTTGAGCCTCCAGGTATCCCACCACCCAGAGGCCAAAGAGATTATTACACCATCCAATCCTCCATGAACACAAATGGTCCACTATTCCCATACTTACAAACCTGGGTGTCCCACCTAAATTTAGAGACCCCGCTACATACTCCCCCCTGTGATTTGACGCTGGTCCCCAGCGTCTGGTGCAAACCCATGTCTCCATGGAGTGATGACACAAGCCTAGCCCCAGAGGCTATCCGTAAAATTTTTGAACCTCAACCATACCAAGACCTGCTCAAAGGGGAAAGGGAATATAAAACAATAAAACTTTTCTTTAAAAACATCTATCATGTTACACATATACAATCCCTCCCTTTACTGTCTAAGAACCACCCCATACTCAGCAGTCCCGACAGATGAATCTCCTGCAGAAGGGGAAAAAAAACAACACACAAGAAAAATCCACATCCTGACACATTTTGTTTTGTGTTAATTTGGAATGAATGGGTCCATCAACCAATAGACCCATTCGCTCCAATAAGTAAAGTGATGCGCGTGTAAAAAATAAATAAACAGCCGTTGCACAACACTGCCACCTGGTGACAGTGCCGCGGTAATGACACTTGGTGCAATCTTCATTCTTCCTGCGTCCCTACACTAATTCTACCCCAAAGTCTGTCTTTGAACTGTGAGGAAGAGAGAACAAACAAAAAAAACTGCTCTCATTCCTCCTGAAGAGCAGAAAACAAAAGCTCAAATAAAAAAAAACTAGGGCACAGTTCAGATGCTCCGGCAGGAACACTTCTAGAAGATTGTAGGAAAGGAACAACAAGTGAGTCTCTTCTCACAAGTAGAACTTCGGGTCAGGCAAGAACAAGGGCTTCAGATGTTTATCAAAAACCTCAATTGAATAGTCAGCATCCTCTCCATCTTTCCTGCAGATGCGCACCTTGTCTGCGTGGATATGGCGGCCCCACATCCAGTCTGCTCTGCAGTCCCGAAACTTTTTCGACACGGATGGCGAACAGGACAAATATCTTTGTGCATGGGGTACTTTGAGCTTTTCCCAAACAAATTCGTCATACCATCTCTGGCATATGACCTCAACTTCAAAAAGTAAGTCCCGAGGCAAGTAGGGATATTCCCACCCATACTCACGGGCGACTCTCTGTGAGAAAAGTCGTTGCAATCTGGCCAAAGGAGGCATGGCTTCCCGCTCACTTTCTCCGGGTTGAACGATGGCCTCCGGATGCCGAGGTACTTACACTACCTCTGACGGCTTTTCTCTCGGTGCTCGTAGTGAGGCTCGCTGCATCCCCGCCACCAAGATGGGCGATGTTGTAGATTGTGGGAAGGCACTCTGAGGACTAGACTTCCTCGTAGACTCCGGGGCTTGTACCCGGGGCATGCTGTCTCCTATTGACATAGGGGAATCCTGCGGTACATGTAACACAGGCAATGGGCGTTTGTCCCAGCCCTTCCGGTGAAACAGTTCATCAATCTCCCCGTCATCTCCACAATCTGACAACGACTCTAGGTCGGAAGTGTCATACATCTCGGCGGGAAGGTAGTCTCTGGTAGACGTGGTACTACCCTCCCTTGCGGGCTCCACCGGCTGTGGACCCCCGACACCTCCAACCACCACCACAGTCCCAGCCCCTGGCTCACCTTGACCTTTTATAGAACTGGGATGTCCAGGACTCTTCCAACCGGATCCATCCAGGCCAGGCAAGCGATGGGGTGAAGCTCGACCTCGACCACAGGAGGCCTGCACCAGGCCCACTTTCCTCTTCGGAGGTGGGAGCAGAGAATCTGTGGTGACCGAAGCAGCATCCTCTGATTTTTCTCTCTCTGTCTCTGTTTGGGCAGTCACATCGCCCTGGTCAGTGCGTACGGGAACCTCCGCAAAGGCCTGGATCTCTCCTTCTAGAGTAGCGGTACCTGTGAGGCTGTTGAGGCGAAGGGCCTCGGGCCTTACTGTGGATGGCTCCACCTCGAACAAGAACTCTTTGCATGCCTCGCAATGCCCGAATGGCTTCAGGTGGACCACCAGTCCCGAGCATCCGGGACAGATCACGCCGAGGGCCTCCGTGTCTCTGCATGAGTACAAAGCCAACTGCCCTCGGGGCCTGAGTCTTATCCCCGTGTCTGTAAGGGGAGCAGCGAACGTAGTCATCTTCGTGGGGTAAGGAACCGGAATCCACAGGGAGCTTGAGGCCATCCCGACTATCTGCTGCTCCATCACGCACTGACCACGCGCCGAAGTCTCCACGTGAGTTCCTCCACATGGCCAGACTCCTCCCATGACTTGCACATTTCCGCGGGCTTCCTTCAAGCTCCGCCCACAAACTGTACAGTCACGGGGTGCCTCGTGGCGCAGTGCAATAAAAGCCCCCACATGTAGTACTTCACACGGCTGGACTCCTCCCTCTTCTCGCTCCTCTGCATGGGCCTTTCCCGTCCTAGGGTCATTTCCACGACTTTGAGCAGGGATGCACTTTGGCCAATCACACGGCCGACCTGCTCGGAACTCCTCCGGGCAGCAAAGTCCAGACACAGCCATTCTTTCTTCCAAAGTTAAGACACATATCATCCCGGACTCACGAGCCCCCACGTGTAGCGGCCTCACCCCATCTCCTTTGTCTAGGGGTATGTCACACGACAGGGTGAGATGCGCTACGGCCCATGTCCTCCCCATAACTGTGGGTGAGGTGAAGGCCAGTACCAGATATTTCCTCGGGCCTATGTGCTTTTGTCTGGAATACAGTCCTGCTGTGTTAACACTTCCCTCTACTCCCATTAACCAGAGTTCCACACACCGATCACAGTCCAACTCTTGCTTTATTGTACATCTCACAATAAACAGTGCTTCAGTAGCCAACTGGTTGCGACTTGATAACATTTTGATACGGGGTGAGCAGGTCGAGGCACTATCCTGGTTATTAACTAAACCACTGCGATCTCGCCAGCGGTTACTATAGCATTCAGCTAGAAAGGACTTAGAATCTGAGAGTCTCTACCAGCGACTCAAGAGAACGTAGATAGGAGTACCTTCGCTGCGTTGCGGCCCCTGTCAAGGGAAGATGTCCCTCCAAGGGAGTTACCAGAGGCCCATCCGTCACTGGGTTGATGCTGCTCCAGACTCTCCGGACGGGTAACCTCCCCGGCCTCATCACCTCAGACATGGGCCCCATCCACCTCAGGGACCCTCGGACGTCTCCACCCTCGCGGGATCCAGTCGAAGTCACTGGACCCCAGGCCTCCTAGTTTAGTACCTCACCCCAGGCTGAAGGTGCCTGGGATGGACTCCCTCTCCATTCTGGTCAGGCCTAGGGCGCCTGAGCCGGAATCCGGAACCGCCCGCACCCAGGCCTAAGGTGCCTGGGCGCATGAAGAAGATCCTCCTGAAGACCTCGTGGTAAGGGCGTCTCCCCCTTTTATCTCCTCCCATCGACACCACGGCAGGTTCCCCGCCCTCGACGTACCATCTCCGGAAAGGGACAAAAAGGCTAGCACTATCATTGCAAATCTACCTTGAGCCTCCAGGTACCCCGCCACCCAAAGGCCAAAGAGATTATTACACCATCCAATCCTCCACGAACACAAATGGTCCACAATTCCCATACTTACAAACCTGGGTGTCCCACCTAAATTTAGAGACCCCGCTACAATTATATATTTTTTTTTTTATGGTTGAACTAGATGGACTTGTGTCTTTATCAACTTGTTTAACTATGTAAGTATGTAACTATGTAATGAGTAGTGGTACTATGTACCCCTTACTTAATCACATAGGGAGGTAGCAGTATCTTGTTGTTAAAGGGGGCTTTCAGATATCAAAAAGCTCCCTGGCTACAGACCATCACAACCATTGGGCAAGGGTTCTGGGGAATAATCTCTTGATTTCATCAACATGGGAACAAGGTGCTCTACCTGGGGGGTCACCCTTATCTTAAACCTAGTACACACTATTAGTTTATTTAATTCAACCCAGCAGGTCTAAATAAACAAAACTGACACCTTCGGAGGAGCAGCTGTCCTAACCATGCAATGTTAGTACAGCAATCTCTCTTGCTGTGCTATTGTGTTATGACAGAGACCCCCCCCCCCCTAGAACACTGTGATCATTGGCTGAGATCGCTGATTGAGAGACGATTAGCAGACCTTTTTCGTTCATGCCACATTGACAGAAGCCGGCCAAACGACCAGTTTTGGACCGGCTGCAGTGCTCATGGGCCAAATGTCGGCCGGTTTCTATTGAACCAGCCAATGCCACCTGCCATTCGGCCGTGTATACTAGGCTTTATCAGTATATTTTACTAAGTAAAAATGTATGAAAATGGGTAAAATACTACATAGGAGATACTAAAAGTCAGTTATTTAATATTTGATTTCTGACTCAAGGGAGTTGATTTACTAGAGGTAGATAGGTTTTTCACTTTGCAAGGGAAATTTGCCCCAGCACTTAGTAAATGTGGTGAAGTTTCACTTTGCAAAGAATACCCAATCCCATGCAAGAACAATAAAAAAAAAAAAAACAGCACTTTCTTCTTGCTTGTGATTGGATAATGGTAGTAGAGATTCCCATCACTCACTAACCTTTGGGGCAAATTCTCTTCTAAGGTGAACAGTCTATTTGCCATTAGCAAATCTAATCAAAATACTTCACATTAAAAAGGCAATTCCCTTTAAAATCAGCTACTGGATTGTGCCAAGAAAATATATATTTATATACCCTGGATAGTTGTTTTTTATTTGTGGCAGTTTTTACAAAAAAAAATTGCAAGCAACTTTGAAGAGAATAGGAATCCATATTTCATTCATTCAGTTGTAGAAGTGATGCAGAACTGTCACTGCTCATAAGTGCAGATGTATGAACTACAATGGATTTGCAAGAAGTAGGAATTTTGTGGAGCTAGTTCTGCACTGGTTTTGCTCTTGATTTTGTGACCCTGTCACTTGATAAATATGTGTTAATTTCACCAATAAAGTCTCCCCTTTTGAAATGATCCAACAGGTGTAGCTGATTCACTTCATTGACCTTTTATTGGAGCATTCCTTTGCTCCAATGTTTCTTGTTTTTTTTTCTACTTGATAAATATGCCCTGTGTCCCCCACTATCAGGTTACTGATCAATTACACCTCCGGCTTATACTGTAGATTGCTATACACAATGTATGGCTGCCTTTTGAAGACTGTGCTAACAAATACCCATTTTACAATCAGGAAACCCCATCTTTAGTGGCACCTACATGTACCATAGCTGGCAAGTCTTCTTCTAGAACAATAAACAATTCACAACTATAAATTAGAGCAGTACTCGTCTCCGTCTAGCAAATTGGTCATTTCATTTAAATAGTGCATAAAATCCAATCAGTTTAACAGCAACTCTATGCATAATAATAACCCTCAATTTTCATTTCACAATAAATGTAGAACAAAATTGTATTGCTTGAATCATTGTTGTGCAGTATTGTATGCGCTCGGCCACCAAGTGACTACAACAAAACCCCACTGTTTCATAACATTTGTTATATGGAGGCATAAATAATGCAAAATGCTCTTTCAGTCCTAAACAGAAACAGCTTGTAGAATCTGCTAAACCTAATTAATTTCAGCTTTAGGGATTTTACCAGTTGCTCAGATCCAGTGATATTTCTCTTGGGATTAGTTCAACTGTTTGCTTGTATTTTGGAAAAATACTTTCCATCAACAGAAACAAAGAAACTGAAAATAACCTTTAATAACAAAGAACTATCCTTTTAGGCAAAATGAAAGATGCAAAAGCAAACAATTATGTAATGCTAATTCTCTTTGTTTTCTGCTATAATGAAAAATATAGAAAACAACATTTTTTTTTTGTCTTTTATCCCTTGCCAGAGATGGACAAGCTTTGATCCTCTGGCAGTTGCTAAACTACATCTCCCATGATGCCTGGCTACTGTTGTCGGTGTAAGGCAGAAAAGGCAGCATAGGATATGTTCAACAGCAACCAATGGTATTTAACCTCCCTGGCGGTATGATTCTGGAAGATTTTAGGTGCTGAAAGCGGTACCATTATTTTGCATGGAAATTTGGCGTTTTACATTGTAGGCCTGTAATTCTTAGTAATAACTCACCTAAATCTGTCCAAACCAGAGTCTAGTAGACATCTCGGGTATGATAAAGTTTGAAACACAAAATCATAAATTATAATATAATAAATAATAACAAATAATAATTTAATAATAATAATACTTTTTATTCAATACATTTTAGTAAATAATATAATCAAAAACACTGAATTTTTTTTGTTCAAACAAGGGTGCAATATTAGAAGTCATATTGCTTCAGTAAACGTCTCGGGTATGAACATTTTTAAAACAAGGTACAGCACAAAGTCCTACATCGCAATCGGGACAATAGAACCGCCTTTCTTTCCGGATTTTCCTTCCGGTGTCGTCACGCTTGGAGCAGCAAACCACACACATCCTTGTGGGTGCTGTCTTCCTTTCAGTAGGTGGAATGTGGTCCATAAAGTGACGACCAGTCAGGCGTTCCGGGTTCACAACGCCAGCAGCCCGACGTCCAGATCTGCTTACAGTCGTTGGCGTCTGGTGCTTTAGAAAAATTAGTTTGGCAACCTTCCACACAAAGTCCACATGGATCATAGGCCTGGCACTATTTTTTTTCAGAAGAATGAAATAATTCCACAGGCACTGTTCCAGAAGATGACTGAATATTTTTTTATAATATTTCTTCTGTTGCTTTCTCATCGCAGGATAAAAGGTCATGGCCTGGTCAGCCCTGTCCACACCTCCCATGGTGTTGTTGTAATCCAACACGACCTGTGGCTTCATGCCATCTTTTCCACCTTTGGTATGTACCATTACAGTAGAAGTGTTGTGGATGGTACTCATAAGGCACACGTTTTTTTTGTCCTGCCATTTCAGTGCCATCATTTTGCCTTTCTGCCAGGCAACTATTTCTCCTGCCCCGAGCTTTTTTTGGGCAAAGGTTGGCGGCATGTCACGCCGGTTAGGCCTAACGGTCCCATAGGCATCCGTTTTGTTCAGGATAAGGAACTCAAAGAGTTCTGGGGACGTGTAAAAATTGTCTGTGGTGACACAGTAGCCCTGATTCAGCAATGGCTCAATCAAAGAGAGAACCAAAGCGGTTGCCATTCCAAAACTTCTGAATCGATCGCTGAATTTGGTCCCTTTCCCGGTGTACAGGACCGAATTCCAGATGTACCCAGAGCTGGATTCACACAGCATAAATGACTTCATGCCAAAACGAGCTCGCTTTGATGCTATGAACTGTATCCAGCTTAGTGTACCTTTGTAGGCCATAAGACTTTCGTCGATACTTATATCTCTGTCCGGCACATAGGTCTGCTGGAAATTCGACAGAATAAGTTGGTAAATCTCCCAAATTTTTTTCAGCTTAGGAGCTGGATGAGAACTCTCATCAAAGTCATCATTATTTGCAAAATGCAAATATTTCATGATAAGAGAAAATTTATATTCGGACATAACTGTGCCAAAAAAAAGGCGTGGCCAGCAATTTGTTGGTGGTCCAATACCACTTCTGCAGGGGTTTCCCCACCACTCCCTGTAGAATTATAAGGCCCAAAAAGTTCCATATGTCCTCTCTGGTTACTGGCTACCATTTTCTGCTCCTTGAAAAGCGATGATGGGTAGCAGCTTGTTGCTCCTGATAGCGATTCGTCTCCAAAACAATTTTGGAAATAACTTCAACCGTCAGAAAGAGCTCGAGGTATGCCAAGGGGTTATTGTCCTCAACTTCAACTTTCATCCCAGGTGCTCCTGTAAATGGAAATCTGGGGGGCGCTGCATGCTCCATACCGCAATCAATTGAGCACCAAGTCCGCACATCGATGGGCACAGTCGCAGGATCATCGCTAAAATCACTTTCTGCATCCGATGAAGAGCTTCCCCATGAATCGCTGTCACTCAACTCCTCTGCAACCCATTCTGAGTCGCTGTCGCTGACTTCCAGCAGGTCATATAGCGACTTTGAGGTGGAGGCGCTTTTTTTGGATGCCATGGTCACTGTGCAGTTTCCAGATACTAAGTACAGTAAAACTGCAGACAAGGGCACTGGAGAAAGCACTGGGGGGCAATCAAAGGTCAATTTATTAAATTTTTTATTGTAATCCAATAGGATTACATTGTATTAGTGTGTTTTGTGTTTTATACATTTTGAATTTGCCGCCAGTTCCGCCCCCCTGCGTCGCGACCCTCTCAGGGAAGGGAATCCAGGGCACACAGTGCATCAGGCGGAAGATCCGGCCGCCGTACACTGCGGGAATACATTGCGGGATCCCAGAGACAAGGTAAGTCACCTCTTCCAGGATCCAGCGAGGCAATCCCGAGTGTGGCTCGGGGTTACCGCTTTAGGTACTGAAATCTCACCCCGGGCCACACTCGGGAATACCGCCAGGGAGGTTAAAGGACTTCAGACACTTTTTCTGAAAATAACATCACAAATAAAGAGAAGGACTTAAAGTAGAACTATAGGCAAAATCTTTTTTTTTTTCATTTTGGATAGAGCAAGGGAGGGTTATAACCCCTGCCAGGTTTATTTTTGCCATTTTTGTCCCATTGGGGATATTTACTTTCACTTCCTGTCCCATAGCCAAACAGGAAGTTAGTGGAAATCTCTGCAAATTAGGGCAACTCCTTGGGGACCACCAGGTCACCAGAACTAGTGTCCCCATTGGAAACTTTCCCTTCTATTACTTTTCTGGGGATAACCCAAAATTTGGGAATTTCTTTTACTTTCACTTTCAATGATAACGGTAAATAGGACAGATAGGGGTTGATTTACTAAAGGAAAATAGATTGTGCACTTTTGCAAGTGCAGTTGCTCCAAAGCTTAGTAAATGAGGGGGAGCTCTGCTGACTACCATCATCCAATCATGTGCAAGCAAAAATGCTGTTTTTTGAAATTTTCCTTAAAGGTGATTGGCTGTTCTTTGTAATGTGAAGCTTTATATCATTTACTAAGCTTTGGAGCAACTGCACTTGCAGAGTGCAACTGTACTTTGCAAAGGGCACAGTCTATTTGCCTTTAGTAACTCAACCCATAGAGAAGGTGAATCTCCCTAATGGACGAACAGACGGCAATGGAAGTTGACAGGGGTTCTAATCTATCTCCCCTATCCAAAACTAAAAAAAAGCTTTGCCTTTAGTTATACTTTAAGAACACTGTTGCAATGATATAGTATGTCAATCTCCTGTGCTCGCAGAGCCACGGGTGTCTTAAAGTGTCCCTGGCTCTAGATGAAAAGTGCTTTTTTAGAGTAAAGACTTGCTTTACAGGGAAACAAACTGGCACATCCCTGCTGACAGGATAGAGCTCTGTATTGTTTATATTGACAGAGCTCTGTCCTGTTTTTCTCCTCGCTGATCAGCGGTCAATCATTGGCCGGTTTTCTGACGAATAATGCAGATCGTCGGATAATGCCTCCAATGATCGGCGCATGCGCAGTAGTGACATCACTCGCTCTCTCTGTGAGTGGTGTGTTTGCTGTTTATAAGGTCCTTCTTATTACTATTATTGTGAATATAATAGGACTGGTTGAGTGATGACACATGAACCGTTGCTGCCCAGTGTTGGCCTGGTTCGTTATACTTCAGAACTTAAAGTGGTTGTTAAGCCACTCTAACCTGTATACACCATCAGCACTGCCTCCTATTGCAGTGTCACGTTCTGTGTACGATTTATAAAAATAAATGCTGCAAATACCTAATTTCACTGCCGAGATTGCGGTCACATGACTGGCCATTTTTCTCCTTTCCTCCTCTGACAGATGCAGCGGGAGGGGCCGAGATTGCCCTGCTGATGTCAGTCTGGAGGGGAGGAGGAAAGGAGGAAAGAGCTGGCTGGTCATGTGATCGCAACCTCTGCTCTTAAATGAGGTATTTACAGCATTTATATTTATAAATCATTAACAGAGGGGGACACTTCAATAGGAGGCAGTGCTGATGGTGTATACAGGTTTGTGTTATGAGAGCAGCAGGAGGGGGGAGGGGCAGCTCACACACAGACAGAGAGGGGAGGGGGAAGGAGGACACAAGAGCAATGAGGAGAGAAGATAGCAGGCTGCTGATGACAGAGGCACGTAAACTGACCACGGTGTCTGGTCTCAGCATGCCATGATACACTGTTGTCAGTTTACAGAGGGGTGGGGAGAAACTGGCAGGATCAGACAGGGTTTTTAGGTGTTACAGGGGGCCAAATGACACAGGACAAGCACTGTGTCATATAACATGCTTTAAAGGAGCAGGATCCATTTATTTTTTTGGGTTAACAAACGCTTTAACACTCTGCTCTCATGCTGTCGCTATGAGGATTCTTTCCATTCAGAAGTGTTGTATCCATTCCGGTTACTTGTGCTGTGCTGTCATGTGATGTGCTTCGGGCCTTCCAGCCGGGAAACCTGCTCTGCTCTCTAACCCATATGCTGCTTTGGCTCCACCGCACAAGCCATGCCCACCCCATGCCGCTCCAAACCAATGCCACTCGTCCCGCTCCCCAGCAACAATGTACACAGGAGCAGGGGGAGAGGAGGTGACACAGACACTGTATGCTGGTCCGGAGACTGTACTGTGCCGGTGGTGTATTTTAATGCTGGCTGCCTGTTGTACCCGCCCGGCCGGTGGCAGCAACACTGAGGCTGAGAGGTAATGCCATTACCGGGCAGCAATTAGCGATAGTTCTCTTCTTATACACACACAGAGACACACACACACACACACACACAGTGGTGTCACTAGGGTTGGTGTAACCCAATGTTGTAAAACATGGTGTCATCCCCCACCAACTATAGTCGCCCTTCAGTACAGACCCCCCTCCCTCAGTACAGAACCCACCTCCACTAAGTATAGACCCCCTCCATCAGTACAGACCCCCCTCAGGACAAACTACCCCCCTCCTCCATCAGTACAGACCCCCCTGGACAAACCACCCCCTCCTCCATCAGTACAAACCCCCCTCAGGACAAACCAACAACCTCCTCCATCAGTACAGACCCCCCTCAGGATACCCCTATAATCAGTATAGACCTCACTCAAGATAAATCCCTCTCTCCATCAGTACAGACCCTCCTCAGGATAACCGCCCCCAATCAGTACAGACCTTCTTCAGGATTACCTCCCCTAATCAGTACATACCCCCCTCAGGATAAATTCCCCCTCTCCATAAATACAGACCCCCCTCAGGATAACCCCCCAATCAGTACAGACCCTCCTTAGGATAACCCCCAATCAGTACAGACCCCCCTCAGGATAACCCCCCTCAATCAGTACAGACCCCCCTCAGGATAAATTCCCCCCTCCATCAGTACAGACCCCCCTCAGGAAAACCTCACCCCCCACATCAGTACAGACCCCCCTCAGGATAAATGCCCCCTCCATCATTACAGACCCCCCTCAGGAGGAACCCCCTCCATCAGTACAGACCCCCCTCAGGAAAACCTCACCCCCCCACATCAGTACAGACCCCCCTCAGGATAAATGCCCCCTCCATCATTACAGACCCCCCTCAGGACGAACCCCCTCCATCAGTACAGACCCCCTCAGGATAACCTCACCCCCCCACATCAGTACAGACCCCCCTCAGGATAAATGCCCCTCCATCATTACAGACCCCCCTCAAGACGAACCCCCCCTCCATCAGTACAGACCCCCTCAGGATAACCTCCCCCCAATCAGTACAGACCCCCCTCAGGATAACCCCCCAAATCAGTACAGACCCCCCTCAGGATAACCTCCCCCCCAATCAGTACATACCCCCCTCAGGATAACCCCCCAATCAGTACAGACCCCCCTCAGGATAACCCCCCCAATCAGTACAGACCCCCTCAGGATAAATCTCCCCTCTCCCCCATCAGTACAGACCCCACTCCCCTCATGCACCTGGGCAGCGGGCAGAGGAGATTTCAGTGTGTAGCCGCCCAGAGAGTTGCTTGCTTAGACTGTCACTCTCCGGGCGGCGGGCTTGTGACAGGTCAGGAGACAGCCGCATCAGCAGTGAGAGTGAGAAGTCTCACTCAGGGCTAGCGTGACACCGGCGCGTTCCGGCTGAAGAGCCCTGCCTCCAGGACCCTCTGCCGCCCTCTGAATAGTGTCCAGTCCCCCAGCGACACCACTGCACGCACACACACACACACACACACACACACACACTGCATTATCGGTGGCAGAGGGAGTCCAGACATATAGAGGTGGCGGTGGGGCTGCGACCGCCCCAGCTCAAGCTGCCGTCCTGGGTCCCATGGACTCACCGGAACACATGGTAGGGCCGGTCCTGACTGCAACACAGCACTTGCAGAGAGCAGAGAATCTGACTATCAGATTCTGCCTTCACGCTTTGCTGATCGTCAGATAATGCTTCTGACAATTTGTGCATGCACAGTGTTGACGTCACGTCAGCTGATCAGCTGGAGTGACGTCACTACTGCGCATGCGCCGATCGTCGGAGGCATTATCTGACAATCATTCAACAGAACACCGGCACCAACTGATCGGCTTGTACTGTGACCAATTACAGCACGGTCGGCACGGCTGGTGCTCGCACTTATGCCCCCTACCTGAAAGGATCTGTTGCCGTACTCCTACGTGAGGTGGTCGGCAAGCAATTAAAGGAAGCTTGTCATAAAAAATACTGTATGTTGGTTGTAGGCAGGCTGCTATTGCTCCTTCCAAAATTGCCCATAACATGACTTCTAAAGTCATTATTATTATTATTCAGGATGTATTTAGTGCCAACAGTTTGCGCGGCACTTTACAATAAAAAGGGAGACTGTACAGCAACAATACAATTAAATACAACAAGGTTAGGAGGGCCCAGCTCCTGAGGGCTCATATTCTAACAAGGAGGGGCAGGTGGAACAAAAGGTAATAACTGTGGGGAAAGAACTGAGGGGAGAACTAAAAGATTCTGTTCTTAGCTGAAGGCAGGATAGGCTTCCCTGAAGAGATGAGTTTTCAGGGATTGCCTAAAAGTGGACAAATTAGGAGATAGTTGGACAGATTGGGGTAGAGAGTTACAGAGGATGGGAGAGGCTTTGGAGAAGTCCTGGAGATGAGCATGGGAGGAGACAAAACATATTGAGAGCAGGAGGTCCTGGGAGGAGCAGAGAGGACACTTTGGGAGATATATTGAGACAAGATTAGTGATATAGCTTGGGCAGAGTTGTAAATGGCTTTGTATGCTCTCATTATTTAGAATTTTGATAATATTTTGAATTTTGAAAAATACGTGCTATGCTACGTGATATGCACTGAATGGGTTGAAAGGCTCAAATCAACATTCATCAATAATTTATTCACCCACTTATTAATCCTATGTGTAGTTACTAGTTTTCAATGCCAGTGTTTGTCGTTTATTTCAGGATTTTCGTAAAACTACAACACACTATGGGTGCATATGCCAGTAACTTTCACAAGAGCGGAGGCAAAGTTCTCTTAGAGGAAATTGATCCTTCTCACCACAGTTGGATTACTGCACATGCTGAAACCTGCAAAAGTGAGTAGCATATATATATATATATATATATATCGGGTCGAAGCCCTTCAAGCGAGAGGCCTCCCAGAACTAGCCAGCCATGCTGTAGCCGTCGATAAAATGTCAGGTTTCTGTGATGTAAAAAAGAGACAAAGATAAATAATTTTAGAACTTTTTCCACCTTTAATGTGACATATAAACTGTACAACTCGGTTGAACAACAAACTGAAATCTTTCAGGTGGAGGGAAGTAAAAATAAAAAAATAAAATAATATGGTTGCATAAGTGTGCACACCCTTAAACTAATTCTTTGTTGAAACACCTTTTGATTTTATTACAGCACTCAGTCTTTTGGGGTATGAGTCTATCAGCATGGCACATCTTGACTTGGAAATATTTGCCCACTCTTCTTTGCCAAAACACTCCAAATCTGTCAGATTGTAAAGGCATCTCCTGTGCACAGCCCTCTTCAGATCACCCCACAGATTTTCAATCGGATTCAGATCTGGGCTCTGGCTGGGATATTCTTCTGGTGAAGCCATTCCTTTGTTGATTTGGATGTATGCTTTGGGTCGTTGTCATGCTGAAAGATGAAGTTCCTTTTCATGTTCAGCTTTCTAGCAGAAGCCTGAAGGTTTTGTGCCAATATTGACTGGTATTTGGAACTGTTTATAATTCCCTCTACATTGACTAAGGCCCCTGTTACAGCTGAAGAAAAACTGCCCCAAAGCATAATGCTGCCACCACCATGCTTCACTGTGGGTATGGTGTTCTTTTGGTGATGTGCAGTGTTGTTTTTGCACCAAACATATCATTTGGAATTAAGCCGTCCAGGAGGCACAGAACACAGATCACCTGATCTCACCCGAACCTATAGGCTCTCCCAGCAGCCCAAGGGATTAAAGAAAACCCCTGCCCATTGGCTGAGATACCCCATAAACCCATAACCTTACCTTGAGTTGCCCTTCTCATATCCTGTACCACCAAGTACATGGCCACCTAGTGGTAGAAGAGAAAAGTGCAACAAGGCCAAACTTAGGGAGGAATCAATAGATCTCTATCAATTGACCAAGATAACTGTTCTTGGCAAATAAATTTGAGTAGCTCTCTCACTAAACCCCAGGGTGCAACACCTCTTATATTAAGACAATACTTGATTATCCCGGAGTTCAGCTCTTAATTACACTGTCCCTATGTATAAAAGTGTTCTTACTTATATCTGCTCTTAATTACTTAAATCTACTGCCCAGATAAAATGTAAACCATGGCATACCTCTTGCTATCCCATCTAACACTACCTGTATATAAATGTTCTTCACTGCTCTTTCACAGCTTTCTAGCAATAAGTAGATTGCAGCTGTGACACTTACCTTCTTTCATTTTATTTTTCTTCATCCCTTACTTCCTTTTTTTTTGTTTTGTTATTGAGTTAAAATGAAAACCTTTATTGACTAACTTAAAGCAGTCTTAAACCCAAAAGTAAACATTTATTATATTGCAGCTTACCAAATCTTAGACGTGAGGGCTGCATTCGATAATTTTTTTGGGCTATTTTCATCTAGTGTTCCGGCCAGCAAGTCTATTGTTTTTCAGCTTAATATCCCCAGCCGAATATATCTGTGTCAATACCATCCCCATTTTGAACATGAGCTTCCCCGCTGTCCTTTGTATACACAGAGCTGAAGTAGATATTTAATACATTTGCCTTCTCTTTGTCCCCAGTCACCCATTCTTGATAATTTTGTAAAGGGCCTACATGCTCAGACCTGACCTTTTTACTTGTAGCACTTCCACCAGCAGGGGTTGCAGATGACTGGGTTCCCCACTCCTGCACAGCCAGGCAACAAGCATTTTCCATTTTCATTCAGACACACGGTCTTTGAGCTTGGCTTTTTGTTTTTTATTAGGGGTAATAACTTTGATGGGAAATAGGAATTATGGGATGCCCAGCTTGATTGCAACAATAACAGGGACAACTTTCTTCCTATATACATGTTCCAGAACTGTCCTCCTCTTGAATATTGACAGCCTCTGATAATTAAAGAAGCAAAAGTCAGCAAAATCTTTGCCCTTGGATTACAGAAAGTAATTCTATCACTTGTGCACTCCGATCAATCCGGTTTTATGCCATGTAAGAGCACTTTTGATAATATCTGCCGATTGTATCTACATATTCATAAGGCAACCAATATGAACGAAAGTGAGTTGGTACTCTCATTGGACGTGTTCAAAGCGTTTGACACTGTGGCATTGCTATGGGGGAGCGGGTTGCACCTGGTGACACTCACCAGAGGGGTGACACCAGGGGCAGCTGCGAGCTGACCGTTTGGTGACAGGAGAGCAAAGGGGAAGCAGGAGGCAGCAGTGGTTGCAGCCTCTGATCCTGGAATTAGCTCACTTAGTAAAGTAGGTCGGAGTCCCGGGCTAAATTTGTGCCTCGACAGGCTTACTACACACAGCTGGTAAAAATTAGCTGGCGGGCTGTGGGAAGGTGAGAGCCTAGTGTAGTTTTTTTGGGGTGGGGATGGAAGAACCTCCTGGTGTAGAATGGGGGGATAGGGGAGCCCCCTCTCTCACACCTCTCTCTCTCTCTCACCCCCTCTCTCTCTCTCGCTCTCCCCCTCTCTCTCTCCCACCCCCCATCTCTCTCTCTCCCACCCCATCTCTCTCTCTCTCAATCCCCCCTCTCTCTCCCCCCACCTCTTCCCCCTCTCTTTCACCCCCCACCACTTTCCTCCCGCTCTCTCTCTCTCACCCCTCTCTCTCTTACCCCCTCTCTCACCCCCCCTTCTCTCACCACCTCTCTCTCTCACCCTGCCCCCAGGCAGAAGGGACACTACGAGCAGTGGCGCTGCTACAGGGGTTCAGACCGCACCCGGGCAACACCTACCACAGGGGTGACACCAGGGGGGCCGCGGGCGGACCATTTGCTGACAGGGGAGCAAAGCGGAAGCAGGAGGTGGCAGTGGCTGCAGCCTCTGATACCGAAAGTAGCTCACTTAGCAGAGTGGTCGGAACCCCGGGCTGTGATCGTGCCTCAGCAGCCTTGGGCTGTATGAAGGTGAGAGTCTGGTGTAGTGTTTTTGGGGCGGGATGGGAGAACCTCCTGGTGTTGTATGGAGAATAGGGGAGCCCCCTCTCTCTCTTACCTCCCTCTCTCTCTCTTAACCCCCTCTATCTCTCTCTCTTTCTCCCCTACCTCTTCCCCCTCTCTTTCTCCCCCACCGCCTTCCTCCTTCCCTCTCTCTCTCTCACCCCCTCTCTCACCCCCTATCTCTGTCTTTCATTCCCCTCTCTCTCATTACCTCTCTCTCACCCCCTCTCTCTCTCACCCCCATCTCTCTCTTTCACTCTTTCACTCCACTCTCACCCCCCTCTCTCTCGTCCCATCTCTCTTTCTCAACCCCCTCTCTCTCACACCCCTCCACTCTCTCTCTCTCTCTTTTACCCCTCCCCTCTCTCTCACCCCCCTTCACTCCTCTCTCTCACACCCTCTCTCTTTCTCTCCCATCCCCCCTCTCACCCCATCTCTCTCTTTCATTCCCCTCTCACCCCCTCTCTCTCATCCCCTCTCTCTCTCTCTCAGCCCCACTCTCTCTCCCACCTCTGAAGAGGTGAAGCTCTAATAGGAAGAGGTGGAGCCTAAAGAAGAAGGGATGGTGTATACAGATGAAGGGGTGAATCTTAAACAGGAAGGGGTGGGACAAATTTAGATGGGATTTTAGTCTTACCAAGGGCAGCACAAAACCAAAATACACCATTACCCCAGACCAGGGGTTCCCCTCCAAGGCCACTGACCCTCTCCTTAGCACTCCATCTTCCACCCAACTCACCTGCTGGCCTGCCTCATCCATATTTAAGGTGGTCTGGCTCAGCCACCCTGCCAGGTCCACTGCCTGATGGACTTTTTTCATCGGAAATTCCAATCGTGTGTGGGCCCCATCTGACTTTTTTCCATCGGTGTAAAAAAATAGAACATGTTTTAAATTTTTCCGATGGGAAATTCCGATCGTCTGTGTGGAATTCCATCGGAGAAAAATCCACGCATGCTCAGAATCAAGTCGACGCATGCTCGGAAACATTGAACTTAATTTTTCTCGGCTCGTCGGATTGTTTTACGTCACCCGCGTTTTGGACGGTCAGAATTTAGTCTGACAGTGTGTATGCAAGACTGATGGAAGTCAGCTTCATCGGAATTCCGACGGAAAATTCCATGGGATTTTATTCCATCGGAAATACGATTGTGTGTACAAGGCATAAGAGTCATCCAGCCTGACCTGCAGTAAACCCATGACCTAAAATTAAAGACGTTTAATTATGAGTCAAAACATAAATTTGCCTACACTCACACTAGTTGCACACTAGAGTGTGCTACATACTATTAATATATTTATAGTTGTGATATAGCATGTGTGGGTGACCCACGATCAGGAGTCACAATCAACAAAGAAACTGTAACTGATTAGACAGATTAAGTGAATGAACAGTTGCATGGGTACACAACATAATTGGGCCTTTGCCTATTCAGTTATATTCAGATTTAGATGACCCAGGGTAATAGGTAGAGAGTAAGTTACACCAACAATGCAGATGGTAAGGGTTATTAGAAAGCATTAAGCACATTAAGAGCCACATTCAAATATAGCAGTATATACAGCATCGATAAAATAGCTGGCCCTAGATTCGATGGTAAAGTAACTATGAGGGTATGGAAAAGAAAAGACTCATATGTCAGTAGCTCAAAACTACTCCTAAGCAGAAAAGTCATGAAGCTCTATGTAAAGTACAGAAGATGGTGGACTAAAAGAGATTCTGGATGCCCACTGTATTATCAAAGGGTCACAAACTTTCTTCACCTGCCAAGTTTGAAGCAACTTTGGATTATGCTGTTGATGTTTTTGAGACAATGGCTTTTCAATGATGCCCATGGGACCAATGGTATAGCAAGAGATTGTTGTATCAGTATTCAAGGTAAATGTTGCCCTATAAGGAAGTTAGTTGTCCCGGTGGCATTAAGATGGTCCATTCACTCCTACTGTGTCCAAGTTAAAGTACCTTTAAAAGCAGTATTGTAAAACCCTTCCTTTTCTTGCAAAAATATCTGGTTCTGATCCATTTTCAGGCACTTCCTATAATAGAGTGTCAGTTCTTTCCCCCTCTCCTAATTGTGCTCCCGCATTGTCACCATGTCACACAGGCTTCTGATAAAGAACTTATTACAAGTTACTGTTTTAATCACATTATGCAGGTATGGTCTGCTGTTGCAATCAGTAAGAAACGCACAATTAGATATTCCATGCAGCCCTTGTTGGAATGTATACATGTAGACAAGAAGTGGATGCAAAAGGGGCTGCAGGGGCTAAGCAGCACTAAAAGGCAACAAAGGATTAAAGGTAAAGACAAGTACTTTTTTAAGGATAATGTTTATAATGCACAGTGTTTGGCAAACTAAATGTCATTCAGATAGGGTTGACATCTACTTTAAAGCGAAACAAAACCCTTCTATCCTTTTCAGTCAAGGAAGCTGCCAGCTTAGATTCTGTTTGATCTGCAACTGCCATCTGTCATAAATTTGCAGTAATGTTCATGTCTGTCTGTCTGCTTACCTCTCTCTTGTGCTCAGCTTAGAGACCGGTCGCAGTTCACCTGTATGTTTAAGTAATCTTCCCTCAAGCATGGCTCCCCCAGCCTCTACCAGGAAACACTATATTAACCTGTGCTCTGCAAACCAAGCCTTGCTGATCAATATTGTATGTTTAGCTTCCTGTGTGCTTCTTGCCGTGTGGTCTACGTCTGATTCTGTTTACCGACCTTGGCTTGTTCTTTGACTATCCCTGTCTGCTTGATACCCCAACCTTTGGCGTGTTCTCCTGTCTATCCCTGTCTGCTCATTGCCCCGACCTTTGGCTTGTATCCTGACTATCCCTTGTTGTCCTGGACTGCTACTGCCTCTCTATCCTCCAGTAGCCTTCCGTGAGCATAAGCTGAGAGACCCTGGGGGCCGCGACCTGGAGCCAGTTGCAGCGAAGGCCATCCCCACCATTAGAGGCCCTGGTGAACATCTGCTGGCTCTTAGACACCGCGCCCTAGGGGATCTCATGCTCTAGCTCCCAGTGTGATCTGTGTTGGTGCTCCAGTGGACCTGCTTTCCTGAACCACCCAAAGCTCCATCTGCAGCAGTCAGCCGTAGGGTCCACTACCTTAGCGGTGCACTCCTGACCCCAACGGTGTGCATCTGTCACGTGTGATCAGTTATGACACCAGCCATTTGATGGTTGAACAGTTTGGTTGACAGCACAAACAAATGTGACAGTTTGCATTCCCGGCATGCCAGGAATTTAACTGTTTTTTGAAACTGTTAAATCAATGGGTTTAGCTTCACTTTAAGGTTTAAGGGTTGTACTTTAATCCTATTGATTGCTATCACAGTATACCACTTT
Organism: Rana muscosa; assembly: GCA_029206835.1. NCBI lineage: Eukaryota > Metazoa > Chordata > Amphibia > Anura > Ranidae > Rana > Rana muscosa. The sequence continues at coordinate 495,804,614 of CM055116.1, read as the reverse complement.
ACTACTACATTTTTGTTATAACTTTTCCAAGATGTTTTTTAAATCCTTTCTATGTCAAAAAAATAACATATTCTGCACACATTGTACATATGAACATGCAAAGCAATGTGTAATAATGTTCAGGCTGCTCTTGTCTATTGGCATGGCCCTCTGTCCTTTGTGACAAATAACCTTGTGCGTTATTTGACAGAAATTTAGACATTCTTCCAAATGGAGCTATAGCATCAAACATTGCTCTAGCTGATTCCCTACGATAAATAATGATTTGACAGTGAATGAGGATGCACTTAGCAAAGAAGGTTTTTCAGCCTCACATTTATCACTTTGAGAGAGGAATGACTAATCAAATGCTTAATTACCAAGTAACAAGGGGACATTAAAAAAGTGATAAATGCGAACATTTTCCCAAGAAACCTGTTCGTCTCTGTTTAACTGTCCAATAACATGAGCTCAAAAGGAAAAATTGCATTTGTATTCATGTGCTAAGTTGTAAACTAGTGCTTTTATAGACAAAATCCTTCTCTTTCTGGTGATACACTTCACTGATATCAAATTAGACGTCTCTCTAAACCAATAAAACTGTGAAGGGGAATGAAGGTCCTGTACAGCTCTGGAACATCAGTTACAAAGTGGGGAAAAGTTAACACTTTATCAAGCACCTTAAATGTCCAGAATCATTAGCTGTAGCCACAAAACAATGAAGTACCTTTAAATCAATGTGCACACGCACACACACACACACACACACAGAAGAAGGAAAAGTGCTGCAATAGGCTTTTCCGCAAAGTGTGCAGTTTTTGGTAGAAATGCTTACTCAGAAAGATTCAGTGAACAACATGACCAGTTTCTAAAAAAAAAAGAAAAAAATGTAGAAGCACTGAATATGAGGAAAGTTGTTAGAAGTTTGAAACAAAACGCTATTGTTATAGATACAAATCTATTTGCTGGTGATTTAATTGTTTGAAGAAAAATGTCTGCAAATGAATGACGAAGAGCTCTACAAACCCATTTTAGAAACCTGCTTTATAAATTATTTTAATATATATTACCAGAATTTATTATTAGTACTGGCTATTTTGTAATTTATTAACGACCTCAGCTTTTACCCCCTTCATGACAGGCCATTTTTTGCTATTTAGCACTGCACTATTTTAACTGGTAATTGCGCAGTCATGCAATGCTGTACCCAAATGAAATGGATATCATTTTTATGCACAAATAGAGCTTTTTTTTTGGTGGTATTTGATCACCACTGGGTTTTTAATTTTTTATGATATAAAGGAAAAAAGACAGAAAAATCTGAAAAAAACAGTATTTTTGTAATAAAATATATCCAATAACAAAATGTAAATAATCAAATGTATTAATTAATTTATTCTGCTACATGTCTTTGTTAAAAAAAAAATTGCAGGGATTAGAAACAGAGAGATGGTTCCCTCTCACAGCGGTGTTGGCGGCCATGCATGCACCCTAAGCCCAGAAACAGGCAGCGACATACCAGTATGTCGATGTGCCTGTACAGGTTGCCCTTCCCCAGTACATTGCAGGTGGGTGGTCCGGAAGTAGTTAGAGGCTAAGTTCACCTTTAAGTAAAAAGTAATAAATGCACTTATTTTTGCAAGAAAAAAAATGTTAATTTAAAAATTTGTTTACACAGCAGCCTGCAAAGTATTGCACTATCAGTGGATGGTGGGTGCAAAGTCAGACTCCTGTACATTCTCCCTCCATGGGCTATCTGTTGGATATTCTGTGACAGCAGCTGTAGGGGAGAGGAACCCTTGCCTGCCTCCACAGGGGTGTAAGGTGCTTTGGGGGTGAGGGGAACATGTGTTGGAACATGTTACAAGTTACTTCCTAAATACGGGTGTAACATGTGTAGCACACGGACCCTTTTTCCTACCTTTGGCTCACTTGCAGGAAAAGGGCACACCGTACTATATGCCCGTACCCTCCTGGTCCCTGTATCTGTCAGAGGGGCAGCCAGTGAGGCAACGTCCATGGTGGAAGCAGAAACCGAACTCCATGGAACAGCAGACATGTTGCTCACTCAATATTCCAGCACGCACTGTCCACTTGGCGCCAAGGTCACCACGTGCAACTCACGATATGTCGGGGCTCCTCCCCTTTTATTCTTGTTGCACGCAGCTTGCTGGCTTTTCTTGTTGAGACACTCCCACGAACTACGCAGCCAGAAATACAGTTAAGGCCTGTACCTCCATTAGTCTCATCAGTGGCACAGTTAAAAATTCACCAAAATGGCCGACCTCCACGGAACCACACGGGGAAACAAAGTCCAACTTCTGGGGGGTATAGCTGCAGAATCCCGAACTCGAGCCCCCACGTGTAGCACAAGGACCCTTTTCCCTACCTTTGGCTCACTTGCAGGAAAAGGGCACGCTGTACTATATGCCCGTACCCTCCTGGTTGAGGAGGTTGAGCGGTGTCATGTATTTGGGTCCCACATCTAAGTTCTCCATCAGTTGGTTCTCATCTCCTAGGGTATAGGGACAAGTCTCTGTTTTCCCCTAAGTAATTCCAATGTCCACACCACTCTAAACTCCAACGTTGAGTTTATTTTTCTCAATGTTCAGCAGAAAGGAAAGGGTGGATAAGAGACAGGATAGCAAGGTTTTGGGAGGTAGGTCCAGGCACAAGTAGATATTACAATCACCACTAGGGATGAGCTCGGTGTTCGAGTCGAACATAAGTTCGACTCGAACATTGGCTGTTCGACCATTCGGCGAACATCGAACGATTTGGGCCGTTCGCGCCAAATTCGAGTGACGCGAACGGCCCACAATACACTGCGCCATCGCAGTGCAATCCCGGCGCTGTGATTGGCCAAGCATGCACTGTGACCCCGCATGCTTGGCCAATCACAGCACCGGCAGCTAGGAGAGCCATAATTGGCCACAGGCACGTTGCCTGTGGCCAATTATAGCTCAGGGGGTTTAGCACACGCCCCACACTATAAAAGGCCGCCAGCGCGGCGGCCTTGTGTAGTGTGTTCCGGCGCAGGGAAAGAGAAGGATAGGCAGGGACAGTGTGATATTCTTTGTGCTATTCTTGTGTGCAGGGAGAGAGAAGGATAGGCAGGGAGAGTGTCAGTGTCATATTCTTTGCTAAACCTTGTGTGCAGGGAGAGAGAAGGATAGGCAGGGAACAGTGTCAGTGTCACATTCTTTGCTAAACCTTGTGTGCAGGGAGAGAGAAGGATAGGCAGGGAGAGTGTCAGTGTCATATTCTTTGATAAACCTTGTGTGCAGGGAGAGAGAAGGATAGGCAGGGAACAGTGTCAGTGTCATATTCTTTGCTAAACCTTGTGTGCAGGGAGAGAGAAGGATAGGCAGGGAGAGTGTCAGTGTCATATTCTTTGATAAACCTTGTGTGCAGGGAGAGAGAAGGATAGGCAGGGGACAGTGTCAGTGTCATTGTTGCTCAGCCTCCTGCACATTATACACCTGAAGTTAGCCCGTATTGCTGTGTTTTCCTGGTGTGTTACACCAACAGGCATTTGCAGCACTTACAGCGGGCGTAATGTGTGCCTCCTGCACATTATACACCTGAAGTTAGCCCGTATTGCTGTGTTTTCCTGGTGTGTTACACCAACAGGCATTTGCAGCACTTACAGCGGGCGGAGTGTGCCTCCTGATCATATTACACCTGAAGTTAGCCCGTATTGCTGTGTTTTCCTGGTGTGTTACACCAACAGGCATTTGCAGCACTTACAGCGGGCATAATGTGTGCCTCCTGCACATTATACACCTGAAGTTAGCCCGTATTGCTGTGTTTTCCTGGTGTGTTACACCAACAGGCATTTGCAGCACTTACAGTGGGCGGAGTGTGCCTCCTGCACATTATACACCTGAAGTTAGCCCGTATTGCTGTGTTTTCCTGGTGTGTTACACCAACAGGCATTTGCAGCACTTACAGCGGTTGGAGTGTGCCTCCTGCACATTATACACCTGAAGTTAGCCCGTATTGCTGTGTTTTCCTGGTGTGTTACACCAACAGGCATTTGCAGCACTTACAGCGGGCGGAGTGTGCCTCCTGCACATTATATACCTGAAGTTAGCCTGTATTGCTGTGTTTTCCTGGTGTGTTACACCAACAGGCATTTGCAGCACTTACAGCGGGCGGAGTGTGCCTCCTGATCATATTACACCTGAAGTTAGCCCGTATTGCTGTGTTTTCCTGGTGTGTTACACCAACAGGCATTTGCAGCACTTACAGCGGGCGGAGTGTGCCTCCTGCACATTATACACCTGAAGTTAGCCCGTATTGCTGTGTTTTCCTGTTGTGTTACACCAACAGGCATTTGCAGCACTTACAGCAGGCGTAGTGTGATTCCTGCAAAATATACTCCTGAAGCTAGGCCTTATTGCTGGTTTTCCCATCTCCCTGCAGGCCATTAGAATGTCTGGAAGGCAAACAAGGAGAGGCAGACAGTCAGGAGCCAATAAAAGAGGGCAAGCAGGCTCTGTGTCTAGAGACAACAGTGCTGGTCGTGGACGCGGTGCATCGCCATCAGCACGTGGCCATGGGACACGCTTGTCCTTCTTTTCGGCAGCTGGACGTGTTGAGCCGCATCATGCCGAAGACTTGGTAGAGTGGATGACCAAGCCCTCCTCATCCTCCTCATCCTCTCTCACCCAGGTTTAGGGTACTGGCAAAGCAGCTGCCAAAGCGTCCTCTTCCCTGGTATCAATGTCATCATCAGTCACTCCTTCCCTAGACCAACCATGTCCTCCTGAGGAGTCCCCCGAACTGTTTGAGCACAGTGTTGGGTACATGCTCCAGGAGGATGCCCAGCGTTTTGAAGGGTCTGATGATGATACCCAGCTAGAGGAAGGCAGTAGCGTGAGAGCAGAGAGAGGGGATGCTCAAGAAGGACACCAATCTGGCAGTCATGTTCCAGCAGCTGCAGCATACTGCCAGATTGGCTCCAGTGATGAGGAGGGAGGGGATGATGAGGTCACTGACTCCACGTGGGTGCCTAATAGGAGAGAGGAGGAGGAGGAGGAGGATGAGGAGGAGGCACATCTCCAACGAGACAGGATGCCCTCGGGGGGACAAGTAAGGGCAGCACACCGACGGAATCACACCGCAGAGCTCCGCCTGTGCAGGGCGCTGCCTCTGCCCGTTATTCAAAAAGTTCTTTGGTGTGGGCCTTTTTTGAGTCGAGTGCATCAGATCGCACAGCTGCTGTTTGCAACATATGTCTCAAGCGTATATAGCGTGGCCAAAACATCACCCGCTTGGGCACCACATGCTTGACCAGACATATGTTGACCTGCCATGCAGCTCGTTGGCAAGCCTACCTTAACCACTTCCCGCCCAGTCAATAGCGAATTGACATCCGGGAAGTGGTTGCAATATCGATACTGGACGTCATATGACGTCCTGCAGGATATTGCCTTGCGCGCGCCCGCGGGGGCGCGCAGCGCGGTGATCGGGGACGGCATGTGTCCCTCGGACACAGCGCTACCCCGATCACGGTAAACAGCCAATTTCATTGGCTGTTTACCATGTGATCGGCTGTGTCAAAGTCACAGCCGATCACCTGTCAAAACAAACTCGGCGGCGCGCTCCGTGCGCGCCGCCACAGGCTTGCAGAGCGGGGATCGGGGAAGGCGAGTGTCCCTTGGACACAGCGCGTCCCCGATCAGAGTAAACAGCCAATGAATTGGCTGTTTACCACGTGACCGGCTGTGTCCAATCACAGCCGGTCACAAATGTAAACAAACTCCACAGGAGTTACTACCTGATCCCTGCTCTCTCCTCACACACCGATCTGTGAGGAGAGAGAAGAGATCAGTAAGTTAGCTCAGTGTAGTTTGTCTACATAAGTTTACAGTGCACAACACGCCCCCCCCCATAAAGAGGACCTGTCACACAGCCCAGCACATCAATCAGCCCAGCCAATCAGCCCATCTGTCAATCAGCCCATCTGTCAATCAGCCCATCTGTCAATCAATCAGCCCATCTGTCAATCAATCAGCCCACCTGTCAATCAATCACCCCACCTGTCAATCAATCACCCCATCTGTCAATCAATCAACCCATCTGTCAATCAATCAATCAGCCCATCTGTCAATCATCTGTCACAGGCCCACCTCCATCGGTACCGCCATTGGCACTGCCACACAGGCTACCAGTACCGCCATCGGTACCAGTACCACCACCAGTACCGCCACCAGGCCCAGCATCTATACTGCCACACAGGCCCGCTACCAGTATCACCACTAGTGCCGCCATCGGTACCACCACCAGTACCACCACCCGTACCACCGTCGGTAGTGCCACCACCACCTGTACCGCCATCGGTACCACCACCACCTGTACCGCCATCGGTACCACCACCACCCATACCGCCATCGCTACCACCACCACCCGTACCGCCACCGGTACCGCCGCCACCACCACCACCCGTACCGCCATCGGTACCACCACCACCTGTACCGCCATTGGTACCACCACCACCCATACCGCCATCGGTACCACCACACAGGCCCACCACTAATACCTCCATCGGTACTACCACACAGACCGCCACCACTACCACCAGCAGTACCATTACACAGGCCCACCAATAAGCACTGCCATAATGTCCCAAAGGGTTTACACATCTGAGGAGGCATATGCCATTCTTGCCATGTCGGATGATGAGAGCAGTGGGGAGCTCCCATTATCCGATTCTGGTTCGGAATACGAGCCAGTGGAGGATAGTGGCTCAGAGTCCGAGTCCCCGGAGGAAACCGTCCCTCCCAAAAGAATGCGATCGGCACCAAGATCAGCACCAAGATCAGGAGAACTGCCCACCACCAGCAGCGCCATACCCCAGGAAGAGGAGCCCAGTACAAGCAATGGAAATGCACGCCCAACCCGAAGAATCCAGCCCCAATCCTACCTTCCTGATGCCCTGGCAAACCCCTTATGGTTGCCTGCCAACTCAGGATCCGCTATCATCCCCCCTTTCACCGCACAGCCAGGTGTGCAGCCCGACACTACAAATTTTTCTAAATTTGATTATTTTTGTTTATTTTTCCCACAAGATTTGCTGCAGAATATAGTGGATCAAACGAATCTGTATGCATCCCAATTTATTGCTGCCAACCCCAATTCTTCCTACGCCCGCATGTTCCAGTGGCGGCGTCTAACATTGGAGGAATTTAAATTATTTTTGGGCCTTATGTTCAATATGGGGCTTACAAAAAAGAACGAAGTCCATTCATATTGGTCCAAACGCCCCATCCAACACATGCCCATATATTCCGCTGTCATGTCCAGGAAAAGATACGACATGATTATACGCTTTCTCCACTTCAATGACAATTCACAGTGCCCTCCCCGAGATCATCCCAACTACGACAAATTGTACAAGATACGCCCCCTAATCAATGCCTTTTCCCAGCGATTTGAAGACGTTTTCATCCCAGACCAAAAAATTTGTGTGGACGAGTCCCTCGTACATTTCACCGGCCGACTGCAGTTCAAGCAGTACATACCAAGCAAGAGAGCCAGGTATGGGTTAAAATTAAATAAATTATGTGATTGAGCCACTGGATACGTCTGCAAATTCAGGATCTACGAAGGCAAAGACTCCCAGCTCCAGCCCCATGATTGCCCCACATATATTGGAACCAGTGGAAAAATTGTCTGGGAGTTGGCATACCCCCTGTTCGGAAAAGGTTACCATTTATATGTTGATAATTATTATACCAGCCTGCCCCTTTTTCGCCACCTTTACAGTAAACAAACCCCGGCCTGCGGTACCTTCAAAGAAAACCGGAAGGGATTCCCAGAAATTTATTGACAAAAAAATTGCGACCTGGAGAATCGGCATCCATGAGGAACGAGGAGGTGTTGGCCATGAAGTGGAGGGACAAGAAAGATGTCCACATCCTCTCTACGATCCACAATGACACCATGGTGGAGATCCCAAGAAGACGCGGCTCCATTGTAAAGCCTGAATGTGTCCACGACTACAATTTGTACATGGGGGGGGTGGATTTAAACGACCAGATGCTACAGCCCTACTTATCAACCAGAAAGTCCCATTATTGGCACAAAAAAGTTGCGTTTCACCTGTTTCACATGGCCCTTTTTAATTCGTTTGTCTGCTACCAAAAAGCAACTCAAAATCACCGACTCCACTACCTCCAATATATCGAAGATATCATCGATAGGATAGGATAGGACACCTCTGCCTGCTACCTGGACCTGTGCTTTGGCTGTGCTCTGGCTGTGCTGACAGTATCTCTGCCTGTGCGAACTATGGACAGTATTCCTGCCTGCTGCCTGGATGATTGCTTTTGCTGTCGCTGACCTCATCCCTGCCTGCTGCCTGGACCGATGCTCTCCTCTGTGGACCACTGCACTTCTAAAACCACAGGTAATCTTTTGTTATTTGGTATGTACCTGCTATGTGTTAGATATATGAAGGGCCTTCAAAAATGTGATCGGTAGTCAGAAAATGATATGTGCAATTAATGCTGCTAGAATGCCTGGAGGTGCTACTTGGATGTTGGGCCTCTGTATGTGGCCAGGCTGTGTAAAAGTCTCAAACATGTGGTATCGCCATACTCAGGAGGAGTAGCAGAATGCATTTTTGGGTGTAATTTTTGCTATGTACATATTATGTGTTAGAAATATCTTATAAATTGACAACTTTGTGTAAAAAAAATGCATTTTAATTTTTTCTCCACATTTTCCAAAACCTTCTGGAAAAAAATGAACCGTTCAAAAGACTCATAATGCCTCATAGATTATACGTTGGGGTGTGTGCTTTCAAAAATGGGGTCATTTTGTGGAAAATTCTATTGTCCTGGTGCTCCAGGGCCTTCAAAATTGTAATAGGTGGTTGAGAAAGGATATGTGCGATTTATGCTTGTAGAACGCCTGAAAGTGCTACTTCAATGTTGGGCCTCTGTATATGGCCAGGCTGTGTAAAAGTCTCACACATGTGGTATCGCTATACTCAGGAGGAGTAGAAGAATGCATTTTGGGGTGTTATTTTTGCTATGTATATGCTATGCGTTAGAAATATCTTATAAATGGACAACTTTGTGTAAAAAAAATGCATTTTCATTTTTTCTCCACATTTTCCAAAACCTTCTGGAAAAAAATTAACCGTTCAAAAGACTCATAATGCTTCATAGATTATACGTTGGGGTGTGTGCTTTCCAAAATGGGGTCATTTTGTGGAAAATTCCATTGTCCTGGTGCTCCAGGGCCTTCAAAAGTGTAATAGGTGGTTGAGAAAGGATATGTGCGATTTATGCTTGTAGAACGCCTGAAAGTGCTACTTCAATGTTGGGCCTCTGTATATGGCCAGGCTGTGTAAAAGTCTCACACATGTGGTATCGCTATACTCAGGAGGAGTAGCAGAATGCATTTTGGGGTGTCATTTTTGCTATGTATATGCTATGCGTTAGAAATATCTTATAAATGGACAACTTTGTGTAAAAAAAATGCATTTTCATTTTTTCTCCACATTTTCCAAAACCTTCTGGAAAAAAATGAACCGTTCAAAAGACTCATAATGCTTCATAGATTATACGTTGGGGTGTGTGCTTTCCAAAATGGGGGCATTTTGTGGAAAATTCCATTGTCCTGGTGCTCCAGGGCCTTCAAAAGTGTAATAGGTGGTTGAGAAAGGATATGTGCGATTTATGCTTGTAGAACGCCTGAAAGTGCTACTTCAATGTTGGGCCTCTGTATATGGCCAGGCTGTGTAAAAGTCTCACACATGTGGTATCGCTATACTCAGGAGGAGTAGCAGAATGCATTTTGGGGTGTCATTTTTGCTATGTATATGCTATGCATTAGAAATATCTTATAAATGGACAACTTTGTGTAAAAAAAATGCATTTTCATTTTTTCTCCACATTTTCCAAAACCTTCTGGAAAAAAATGAACCGTTCAAAAGACTCATAATGCTTCATAGATTATACGTTGGGGTGTGTGCTTTCCAAAATGGGGTCATTTTGTGGAAAATTCCATTGTCCTGGTGCTCCAGGGCCTTCAAAAGTGTAATAGGTGGTTGAGAAAGGATATGTGCGATTTATGCTTGTAGAACGCCTGAAAGTGCTACTTCAATGTTGGGCCTCTGTATATAGCCAGGCTGTGTAAAAGTCTCACACATGTGGTATCGCTATACTCAGGAGGAGTAGCAGAATGCATTTTGGGGTGTCATTTTTGCTATGTATATGCTATGCGTTAGAAATATCTTATAAATGGACAACTTTGTGTAAAACAAATGCATTTTCATTTTTTCTCCACATTTTCCAAAACCTTCTGGAAAAAAATGAACCGTTCAAAAGACTCATAATGCTTCATAGATTATACGTTGGGGTGTGTGCTTTCCAAAATGGGGGCATTTTGTGGAAAATTCCATTGTCCTGGTGCTCCAGGGCCTTCAAATATGTAATAGGTGGTTGAGAAAGGATATGTGCGATTTATGCTTGTAGAACGCCTGAAAGTGCTACTTCAATTTTGGGCCTCTGTATATGGCCAGGCTGTGTAAAAGTCTCACACATGTGGTATCGCTACACTCAGGAGGAGTAGCAGAATGTATTTTGGGGTGTAGTTGCAATTATGCATATGCTGTGTGAGAGAAAAAAACTGTTAATATGACCAGTTTGTGTAAAAAAAAAAAAAAAAAATTAAATTTTCCCAAGAATTGTGGGAAAAAAATACAACTTCAAAAAACTCACCACGCCTCTTAGTAAATACCTTGGACTGTCTACTTTCCAAAAAGGGGTAATTTTGGGGTATTTGTACTTTCCTCGCTTGTTAGTGTCTCAAGAAATGAGATATCCCTTCAGTACATCAGGCGTGATCAGATGTGATAAATTTTCAGTGATTGCCACCATAGTTTGTAGACTCTATAACTTTCACAAAGACCAAATAATATACACTAATTTGGGTTCATTTTACCAAAGATATGTAGCCGTATACATTTTGGCACAAATTTATGAAGAAAAATTACTTATTTGCAAAATTTTACAATAGAAACTAAAAAAAAAGTGTTTTTTTTTTTTTAAAAAATTGCTGTTTTTTTGCTTATATCGCAAAAAATAAAAAACCCAGTGGCGATTAAATACCACCAAAAGAAAGCTCTATTTGTGAGAAGAAAATGATAAAAAATTTGTTTGGATACAGTGTAGCATGACTAAGTAATTGTCATTCAAAGTGTGAGAGTACTGAAAGCTGAAAATTGGTCTGGGCGGGAAGGTGCATAAGTGCATGGTATTGAAGTGGTTAAAGACCCACACCAAAGAACAAAGCGGACCTCTCCTTGCACCGCATCAGCTGGGATCTCCAACCCCACTATACCTTCAGTCCTCTCTGAAACCTGCACTGAGAGGAATGAAGGTGTAGAATTAGGTGTGTCACAGCCAAGTACTTGCGGGCACTCTGCTAGCAGTACACCGACGTCCGATTCTAGCAGGAAAATTTCCCTGCCCCAGCTGCTGGACCGTCAAAAGAAGTTCACTCCCAGCCATCCACATGCCCAGCGGTTGAATGCTAGCTTGGCTAAATTGCTAGAGCTTCAACTGCTGCCTTTTCAGTTGGTAGACTCGGCCCCCTTCCGTGAGTTTGTGCAATGTGCGGTTCCTCAGTGGCAGGTTCCCAAACGCCACTTTTTCTCACGGAAGGCGATTCCGGCTCTCTACCGGCATGTGGAAGGCAATGTCTTGGCCTCGCTGGACAGGGCGGTCAGCGGTAAGGTGCATATTACCGCTGACTCATGGTCCAGCAGGCATGGACAGGGACGTTACCTTTCTTTCACGGCCCATTGGGTCACTCTTTTGGCAGCTGGGAAGGATGCAGGACAAGGTGCAGTAGTGTTGGAGGTTGTTCCACCGCCACGCCTCCAAAATGCTACTACTGGTTGTGACACACCTCTCTCCTCCACTCCCTCCTCTTCTTCTTCCTCCATGGCCTCTTCCTGTGCTTTGTCCTTGGAACCAGCGGTGCTCCGAAGGCGTTCAAGGGGCTACGCAAGTACGCAGGCAAAAAGATGCCATGCCGTGCTTGCGCTGGTGTGTTTGGGGGACAGGAGCCACACTGGGGCAGAGGTTCTGTCTGCTCTGCAGGGGCAGGCCGAGAGGTGGTTGACGCCACGCCAGCTTAAGCCAGGAATAGTGGTTTGCGACAATGGCACCAACCTCCTCTCTGCCCTTCGACAGGGACAACTGACCCATGTGCCCTGTGTGGCTCACGTCCTTAACCTGGTGGTGCAGCAGTTCTTAGGCAGGTACCCGGGCTTACAGGATGTCCTGAGGCAGGCCAGGAAAGTCTGTGTGCATTTCCGCAGATCTTATAATGCCAGTGCTCTCCTGGCGGAGCTGCAAAAGGAGTTGAACCTGCCCAAGAACCACCTTATATGTGACATGCCCACCAGGTTGAACTCAACGTTGGCCATGCTGCAGCGGCTGCACATGCAGCAGAGGGCCATCAATGAGTATCTGTGCGACTACGGCACCAGGACAGGGTCAGGGGAGCTCAGGTTTTTTTCACCACGCCAGTGGGGCATGATCAGGGATGCATGCACTGTCCTGGCACCATTTGAGGAGGCCACAAGGATGGTGAGCAGTGACAGTGCATGCATCAGTGACACTGTACCTCTTGTCCACCTGTTGGAACATACGCTGCGTGGAATAATGGACAGGGCACTTGAGGCAGAACAGAGGCAGGAAGAGGAGGACTTCCTTGCCTCTCAAGGCCCCCTTTACCCAGACAGTGTTCCTTCTTTCCCACCCATCGCACAGGAAGAGGAGGAGGAGGAGGAGGAGGATTGTGTCAGCATGGAGGTGGAGCCTGGCACTCAGCATCATCAGCAGCAGTCTTTTAGGGATGATTTACAGTCCCAAGAAACCAGTGGACTTGTACGTGGCTGGGAGGAGGTGGCTGCGGATCATGTCATCCTTAGTGACCCAGAGGACTCCGGACCGAATGCCTCAGCTAACCTACGCTGCATGGCCTCCCTGATCCTGCAAAGTCTGCGGAAGGATCCTCGTATTCTTCGGATCAAGGAGAGGGACCATTACTGGCTGGCCACTCTCCTTGATCCACGGTACAAGGGTAAGGTTGTGGACCTTATCTTACCGTCGCAGAGGGAGCAGAGGATGAGACAACTCCGGGAGGCCTTGCAGAAAGGTCTGTGCAACGCGTTCCCAGAGACTGGGAGGTTACAAACTCCTGGTCCTGGACAACGAGTTGCTGAGGCTTCGGTCAGTCAAAGAAGGAGCGGTGGGGAAGGTGGCCGTCTGACCGATGCGTTCAGACAATTCTTTAGTCCGCAGCCCCAAGGTATGATCGGTTCCAGCAACCATCGCCAGCGTCTGATATACATGGTGCAGGAATACCTAGGGGCAAGGTCAGACTTGGACACCTTCCCCACCGAAAATCCTCTGGCTTACTGGGTCTTGAGGATGGATCACTGGCCAGAGCTTGCACAGTATGCAATTGAGCTACTGGCCTGTCCTGCATCCAGCGTTTTTCAGAACGCACATTCAGTGCTGCTGGAGGATTTGTCACGGATCACAGGGTGCGCCTGTCCACCGACACGGTTGATCGACTGACCTTCATAAAGATGAACCAGTCTTGGATCACCACCAGCTACCAAACACCTGAAGCTGATATAACAGACTAATTTATTTTCAAATGTCACATCCCTTCAAGACTGATGCTGATGCTGAGAGACTGTCCTGTTATGTTGACTGACTATCCTCCTCCTCCTCAATGATCAGATTGATGATGATAGCTTGGAAGAACATTTTTGTTTCTGGGTGCCGCCACCAGTGGCTAAGGCCCAATTTTTCAGCCCTTGTTTAACAGGGGCATGTAATTACAATTTTTGATGCAATGCTTTGCAGCAGGGCTCATTCCTGCACTCCAACTAGAGTATCTGGAAGAGGTTGCAGTGTCGTGGCACCAGCACCAGTGGCTAAGGCCCAATTTTTCAGCCCCTGTTTAACAGGGGCGTGTTATTACAATTTTTTATGCAATGCTTTGCAGCAGGGCTCATTCCTGCACTCCAACTAGAGTATCTGGGAGAGGTTGCAGTGTCGTGGCACCAGCACCAGTGTGTCTAAGGCCCAATTTTTCAGCCCCTGTTTAACAGGGGCGTGTAATTACAATTTTTGATGCAATACTTTGCAACAGGGCTCATTGCTGTGCTCCAAGTACAGTATCTGTGAGGGGTTGCAGTGTTGTGGCACCAGTGCCTAAGGCCCAATTTTTCTGCCCCTGTTTAACAGGGGCATGTAATTACAATTCTTGATCTAATAATTCACAGCAGGGCCCATTCCTGCGCCCACCAAGAGTAAGTGTGAGGCCTTACAGTGTTGTGTCAACACCACCACCACCACCACCACCACCAAAGGCCCAATTTTTCAGCCCCTGTTCAACAGGGGCATGCAATTACAATTCTTGATATAATAATTCACAGCAGGGCCCAAATATGCGCCCACCAAGAGTAACTGTGAGGGCTCACAGTGTTGTGGCAACACCAACATGTAAGGGGCAAATTTCAGCTGAGTATATACGGCAGGCCCCTACTTTCAAACATCCAACTTACAAACGACTCCTCCTTGCAAACGGAAGGATACAACAGGAAGTGAGAGGAAATCTACCCCTAGGAAGGAAAATTCTCTCCTGTAAGAGTTAATATGGGAAAAAAGTGTCTCCTCTCCACTGATGCTTTATCACCAATTCTTGTTTCAATAAAAACCCCAAATTTTCAAAAAACATTTGTCATTAGGACGGAAAGTGAGGTGAACTGTTCTGAACAGGTGCACACTGCACAGACAGCAAAACAAATGTTACAGGGGTAATAACTCTTCCCTATGTTTTCCAAAAAGCTTAAAAATAGATTTTTTGGCTGGAGCTACACTTAAACAATGTACCTGTTCAAAATTACATACAGATTCTACATAAGAACAAACCTACAGTCCCTGTCTTGTATACACTGCCTGTATACGGCTGTTCAGAGTATATAGGGCCTTTTTTATTTTGTGTGCGGGGTTCCCCTTAATATCCATACAAGACCCAAAGGGGCTGGTAATGGGCTGGGGTAAGGGGGTGTGATGGGGTAGCTATGCCATTTTTCTTAAAGATTTTCATCCATATTACCGGGACCAGACATTACATTAAACCCGCAAGCAGTTTTAAATGGCTTTTTTTCCTTTAGAAATGCAATTTTGTGCAGGGACAGTTCTAAACACGGGAAACACGTGGCACTTCACAGGCATACTTTAGACACCCCCCAGGTACGATATTTAAAGGAATATTTGACTCTTTTTTTTTTCACTTTATGCATCATTAAAATGACTGCTCCTGAAAAACTGCCGTTTTTAAAACTTATTTTTGCATTGATACATGTCCCCTGGTGCAGAACCCGGGTTCCCAAACCCTTTTTAGGACAATAACATGCATAATAGTCGTTATAATTAGCACTTTAGATTTCGAACGTTCGCATCCATTGTATTTAATAGGGTTCTAAAGTTCGTGCGAACTTTCGGTCCGTTTGCGGGTTCTGGTGCGAACCGAACCCGGGGTTGTTCAGCTCATCACTAATCACCACTCTATCCCAGAGTAGGTTCAGCTCACCCGGATAGTCTCCTGTAAAAGTGGATCCTAGCAGTGATGCTCAAGCGCTTACTTAGGTTCTTTTCCTAGATACGATCGGGAGACTCTCTGCCACAGAATCTATCAGATCCCGAACTTCTCAGCTTTTGCAATATAAGGACAGGTGCCAGCAGCAGCACATTACTAGGCCCTTGGTGGATAGATGAATCCCTCCAGAAAGTTACCGGGCCCCTTCCTTTACCGTGAACTCTCACCGGTCTGTCAGAAAGGTCCTCCCTAGGCCTCCTCTTCTTAGAAGCGGGCTCCCTCGCAAGGGACACCCTGGGATTCTTCTTCCCAGAGAAGTGGGCTCCAGCTAAAGGTGCTGGGGCAAGTGTTGAAGTTTCAGCGCCAGGGCTAAAGGTGCCTGGGACTGATGCGCACGTGGCCCCATGGCCTGGAGGGCCATGCGCCATGCGCCATGCACTTGGACTCTGACTCCTCTCCTCCTCGAAGAACCCCCTCCCAGGCGGTTGCTGCCCCTTATGTATCCTCTCCCAGCATGCACAGCAGGCCAACCACGCCTACTGTACCGCTGCCAAGAGAGGACACCCCAAGGCACAGCACCATTGCTGATGTTTCAACCCTGACCTGTCATGGCAGTGCCACCTTTAGGCCACAGGGAACTGCACATAAGTATACCACCTGGAGAAATAAAGTAGCACAACCTATCAATGAGAACGGTCTGAGCCAAACTACTATCTCAGACCAGCCCCTAAATTTGGGTATATAGCAACCCCTAAATGGGGTGGGCGCTACATACACCCCCCTCTAAAGGAGACACTGTCCCCAGTGTCTGGGATAAACCCACGCTCCTCAAGCCTGAGCAAGAGCAGATTTATCTCCGAACTATGTACAAATTTGAAATCCTTGTGCCGGAACCAACATAATGGGGAAGGGACATGAATAAAAGAGATGAAGGAAGGGTTAACAAGACTACAAACATGGACATCCCATACTCAATGTCACATTCACATAGCATAATACATTATCAATCCCACCCCTCTAGATTAACTATTCCACCCATTCTCCGGCAGTTGCTAGTAGTCCACCTGCAGAGGGAGAGAAAACACACAGAAACAAATAAACATCCTACCGATATCTATATGTACACAAAGTGAACCATCTTTCCGAGAAAAGATGACTCCCTTCAACTAAAGTTGCATATACTAGGCCTAGCATATGTAATAACGTTTCTCAAGGGAGATGCATTATGAAATAAAATCCTGCAAATCACCACCACCTGGTGGTAGTGCGACCGTCATAGCACTTGACACTACCTAACATGGTAAGGTACCACTATTATACATTCCCCATTTTGAACACGATGATATCAACGGTGAACCTAGCTACATCTACCCCAAAGTTCAGTTCTCTTGTGGTGCTGTAAGCGGAGAGAAACAGCAACAGCTCTCCTGACTCTTGGCAGAGCAGATTACCCCAAGCAGTGAAGGGCAAAGTCCTTGAGTTCCCAACGGAATAAACTTCCAGAAGACAATGGAAAAAGTCTTGTCTTTAAAGATGGAAGCGAGGATCTGGTAAAACAAAGAGCTTCCATTTTGTATCAAAGATCTCTACAGAGTACACGGAATCTTCTCGCTCCTTGTTACAAATGACCACCCGATCTGCATGTATGTGCCGTCCATAACTCCACTCCTGTTTGCATCCTTTGAACCGTTCAGTCATAGCAGCGGAGCACACAAAGTATCTGCGGGCGTTAGGCACTTTTAGGTGGTTCCAAACAAAGTCCGCATACCACCTCTCTCGATATGCTTCGACTTCAAACAACAGGTTCCTGGGAACATAGGGGTATTCCCAGCCGTATTCGACGGCCACTCTCTTATTAAAGAGCCGTTGTAGTCTCGAAAGAGGAGGAAGGGTTGCACGGTCTCCTGCACCCGGTAAAACAAGGGCATCCGGGGACCTGGGCACTTTCACTGCCTCAAGTTTTGGCAAAGGGGCCCGCAGTGGCACACGTTCAGCCACAGCAGCAGGCGCTGGCAATGCGGGTGCGGACAATGCAGGCACGGGAACATCTCCTTCCTCGCATGTAGGGGCCTCCACTCAGGGCGTAGTCTGCCCAGCTTCCATGGGCGATCCCTGCCTGATGCTTCGGGGTGCAGACAACAGGGTTTTGTCCCATCCCTTCCTGGCAAACAGTTCATCTACCTCAAAATCGTCTCCCACAACGGAAGACGACTCCAAATCGGAGGTATCATACTCCTCTGCTGGCAGATAGTTTTTAGTTGACATTGACTCACTGTCTCTCAAAAGTTCCCGCGGGTCAGGCACCCAAGCATCCCCTATAGTACGGACACTGAGCCTCTTCCCTTTCCCCGGCAAACTCTTCACTGTCATGAGCCCAGCCTCCTTACCATCGCCTGCTGTGAATCTCCTGGAGGTCCCTCCAAGTTGGAGCTCCAGTTCAGGTAGGTGCTGGGGTGTACCTCGACCGCGGCCGCGGGAGGCTTTCACGTAACCCACCTTCCGCTTGGGAGGTGGAAGGGAAGTCTCGGTAGCAACAGAGACAACATCCGCCAGTTTCTCCGTCTCCGGGTCCGCAGTAACCGGAACCTCGAGCTTGACTTCCTTCTCAGTCACAGTGGTGCACGTGGGGGTGGTTGTGGAAACGCAGGTTTCCTCCTCTAGAGTGGTAGCGCCTGTTAAGCAATTCACCCGGTAGGCCCGGGGCTTTTTCTGTGGGCTGATCCACCCCAAAGTGGAACTCTCCACATCTAGTACATCTCCCGAAAGGCCGAAGGTGCAACACCAGTCCCTGGCACGCGGGACAGACCATCCCCAAGGCCTCCGAATCTCGGCACGTGTACAGTGCAAAGCAGCCCCGAGGCTTCAACCGAATCCCTGTATCTGTCAGAGGGGCAGCCAGTGAGGCAACGTCCATGGTGGAAGCAGAAACCGAACTCCATGGAACAGCAGACATGTTGCTCACTCACTATTCCAGCACGCACTGTCCACTTGGCGCCAAGGTCACCACGTGCAACTCACGATATGTCGGGGCTCCTCCCCTTTTATTCTTGTTGCATGCAGCGCGCTGGCTTTTCTTGTTGAGACACTCCCACGAACTACGCAGCCAGAAATACAGTTAAGGCCTGTACCTCCATTAGTCTCATCAGTGGCACAGTTAAAAATTCACCAAAATGGCCGACCTCCACGGAACCACACGGGGAAACAAAGTCCAACTTCTGGGGGGGGGGTATAGCTGCAGAATCCCGAACTCGAGCCCCCACGTGTAGCACAAGGACCCTTTTCCCTACCTTTGGCTCACTTGCAGGAAAAGGGCACGCCGTACTATATGCCCGTACCCTCCTGGTTGAGGAGGTTGAGCGGTGTCATGTATTTGGGTCCCACATCTAAGTTCTCCATCAGTTGGTTCTCATCTCCTAGGGTATAGGGGCAAGTCTCTGTTTTCCCCTAAGTAATTCCAATGTCCACACCACTCTAAACTCCAACGTTGAGTTTATTTTTCTCAATGTTCAGCAGATAGGAAAGGGTGGATAAGAGACTGGATAGCAAGGTTTTCGGAGGTAGGTCCAGGCACAAGTAGATATTACAATCACCACTCTATCCCAGAGTAGGTTCAGCTCACCCGGATAGCCTCCTGTAAAAGTGGATCCAATCAGCCGAAGTGATGCTCGGACACTTAATTAGGTTCTTTTCCTAGATGCGATCGGGAGACTCTCTGCCACAGAATCTATCAGATCCCGAACTTCTCAGCTTTTGCGATATAAGGAAAGGTGCCAGCAGCAGCACATTGCTAGGCCCTTGGTGGGTAGATGAATCCCTCCAGAAAGTTACTGGGCCCCTTCCTTCACCGTGAACTCTCACTGGTCCATCAGAAAGGTCCTACCCCGGCCTCCTCTTCTTAGAAGCGGGCTCCCTCGCAAGGGACACCCTGGGATTCTTCTTCCCAGAAGTGGGCTCCAGCTAAAGGTGCTGGGCCAAGTGTTGAAGTTGCAGCCCCAGGGCTAAAGGTGCCTGGGACTGATGCGCACGTGGCCCCATGGCCTGGAGGGCCATGCACCACGCACTTGGACTCCGACTCCTCTCCTCCTCGAAGAACCCCCTCCCAGGCGGTGGCTGCCCCTTATGTATCCTCTCCCAGCATGCACAGCAGGCCAACCACGCCCACTGTACCGCTGCCGAGAGAGGACACCCCAAGGCACAACACTATTGCTGATGGTTCAACCCTGACCTGTCATGGCAGTGCAACCTACAGGCCACAGGGAACTGCACACCAGTATACCACCTGGAGAAATAAAGTAGCACAACCTATCAATGAGAACGGTCTGAGCCCAACTACTATCTCAGACCAGCCCCTAAATTTGGGTACATAGTACCCCTAAATGGGGTGGGCGCTACACATGTAACATGTTCAAAAGGTAAACTTATCCTTTAAACGACCAATCTACTCAAAAATTATTGGTTTGGTTAAGCAGAACTGAAGGTAAGCTTTTTTTTTTTTCATTTTACATAGCATAAGGGTGGGGTTCAACCCCCTCAGGTTTTTTTTTTGTCATCTGTGTTCCATTGAGGAGATTTCCCTTCACTTCCTGTCCTATGATCACAACAGGAAGTGAGAGAGAAATCCCTGGCTGTCATTAGGGTCTGCAGAACTAGTGTTCCATTTGAAAATTTCCTTTCTATTCCTGCTCTTGTGATCACTTAAAATTTGAAATTTTCTTTTCACTTTCGGGGATAACAGTAACTAGGACAAATAGAGGGGGCGAATCTCCCTGAGGCCCCTTTCACACCTGCGGATCCCATGAGGATCCATTTATAAACGTTTAAACCGCTCCGTTGATCCCCGCTAAGCCGGCAGATGATAGGTCTGTCTCCGCACACTGTGCAGAGACAGACCATTCAGATCTCCGCTCTCCTCTATGGGGGATCGGATGAAAATGAACCGTCTGTTCATTTTCATCCGATCCGGTCTGCCAGATGGATGCAAAATAGGGTTTTAGCTGAGAGGATCGGATCGGGGCTGATCGGGTGTCAGCGGACATGTCACCGCTGACATTCGACGCTCCATAGAGATACATGGAGCGCCCGTTCAGATCCGCCTGAAAAAGTTTTGCCTTCAGTTACACTTTACAGACTGAATTGTTATTATACGTATTTGCTGCCTTCCAGATCTCAAATCGTTTCTCTACACTGTTTTACAACTGTAATGTATACATTAGCCTAAAAAATAAAAATTTGGAGCCAGTACAGGATATATATTGTAACATTAGATACAATATACTTGCAGACAAGATCTTTTTTATTAACCTTAAAATATAGTAAAGATGTTTCCAGCATCAAGTAAAGAATATTGGCTGTTGGCTGTCACTGTCACCACAGGAAGGAAACACACAGGCAGTGACTCTAAAAGGGAAATCTGTAGATCTCAGAAGGCAAGATTTATATTTCTCACACATCTTTGCTTTCTCTGCCTGCCCTTCATCCCTCCCAAAAAGTCTTGTGTTAACCTAAATGTCAAGAACCAGACCTGGAAGCCAGAAATTGATTGTACTTCATGCTTTTTTTAACCTGCTTTCTAATCACCTTTTCCACGTATCACTTAGATGCCATCTTCTGATTCAAACAGCCTCCAAAAGCTTTCCAAAACATACTGTAGGCATTAAACATTTGTGTACATATAGTTTCATAGTTTCATAGTAGGTAAGGTTGAATAATGACAATAGTCCATCCAGTTCAACCTGTGTAGGTCTACGTGTGTCAGTGTCTATACTTTTTCCCATTTCCCTGTATGTTATGTTCCTTAACCGCTTGCCAACCGCAGCACGAGGATTTACGTTGACAGAATGTCACGGCTGCAAAAATGGGCGTATATATACGTCCCTTTTAATTTGCCGGCCGTGTGGTCGGGCATCGCCAGCTCCGTGATCGTGCCCGCGGGACCCGCGGACTCGATGTCCGCCGGTGTCCCGCGATCGGGTCACGGAGCTGAAGAACGGGGAGATGTTAGTGTAAACACAGCATCTCCCCGTTCTGCCTAGTGACATGTCACTGATCGTCTGTTCCCTGTCACCGGGAACAGCGATCAGTGACGTGTCACGGCAAGCCACGCCCCCTAACAGTTTTAAGCACTCCCTAGGTCACACTTAACCCCTTCAGCGCCCCCTACAGGTTAACTGCCAGTGACATTTTTACAGTAATCAGTGCATTTTTATAGCACCGTTCGCTGTAAAAATTACAATGGTCCCAAAATGGTGTCAAAAGTGTCCGATGTGTCCGCCATAATGTCGCAGTCACGATAAAAATCGCTGATCGCCGCCATTACTAGTAAAAAAAAAAATATTAATAAAAATGCCAGAAAACAGTCCCCTAGTTTGTAGATGCTATAACTTTTGCGCAAACCAATCAATAAACGCTTATTGCGATTTTTTTTACTAAAAATTTGTAGAAAAATACGTATCGGCCTAAACTGAGGAAAAAAAAATGTTTTATATATTTTTGGGGGAAATTTGTTATAGCAAAAAGTTAAAAATATTGAATTTTTAAAAAAATTGTCGCTCTATTTTTGTTTGTAGTGCAAAAAATAAAAACCGCAGAGGTGATCATATACCACCAAAAGACAGCCCTATTTGTGGGAAAAAGAGGATGTAAATTTTGTTTGGGAGCCATGTCGCACGACCGCGCAATTGTCAGTTAAAGCAACGCAGTGCCGAATCGCAAAAAGTGGCCTGGTCTTTGGCCAGCCAAATGGTCAGGGGCTGAAGTGGTTAAGATGCACATCCAAGAGTCTCTTAAAAATATCCATATTCCCCACAGCCACCACCAATTGTGGAAGAGAGTTCCACATCCTTATTGCCCTGACAATGAAAAATGTCCTCACTCCACATCTAATTTTTAAAAAATATGTCATATTTTACACTGAATAATTAGCATTATTTGTAGAGTTGAGCGGACACCTGGATGTACGGGTTCGGACGAACTTTGGAAAAAAGTTAGAGTTCGGGACAGAACTTGACCCGAACTTGACCCCGAACCCGAACCCCATTGAAGTCAATGGGGACCCGAACTTCTGAGGACTATTCGCGCTTGTTTCCCGTGCTTAGAACTGTCCCTGCACAAAGTGTTATTTCTGAAGGAAAAAAAGGAATTTAAAACTCACTCGCGGCTATAATGAATTGTCGGCTCCCGGCAATACATAGAAAAGTCATTGATAAAAAATAAAAAAAAGCGTGGGGGTTCCCCCAAATTCAATTACCAGGCCCTTCAGGTCTGGTATGGATAGTAAGGGGAACCCTGCCGCAAATTAAAAAAAAAATGCGTGCGGTTCCCCCAAATATCCATACCAGGCCCTTCAGGTCTGGTATGGATTTTAAGGGGAACTCCACCCCAATTTTTTTTTAAAACGGCGTGGAGTCCCCCTAAAAATCCACACCAGACCCTTATCCGAGCACGCAACCTGGCAGGCCGCAGGAAAAGAGGGGGGGACGAGAGAGCGCCACCCCCCCTCCTGAACCGTACCAGGCCACATGCCCTCAACATGGGGAGGATGTCCCCATGTTGATGGGGACAAGGGCCTCATCCCCACAACCCTTGTCCGGTGGTTGTGTGGGTCTGCCGGCGGGGGGCTTATCGGAATCTGGAAGACCCCTTTAACAAAGGGGACCCCCAGATCCTGCCCCCCCATGTGAATTGGTAATGGGGTACATTGTACCCCTACCATTTCACAAAGAAAGTGTAAAAAATTGTAAAAAAAAAAATACACAGGACACCATTGGGAAAGTCCTGTATTAAAAAAAAAAAAAAAAAAACATTCCAGCGATGAAATCCAGTGTCCCTCGGCGATCCCGATGTCCAGCGCTGTCCAGACGAAATGTCATTGGCTTAGCCTGAGCGGACCTGATGGGGAACTTCCTCTGCAGTGTATTAAATGAATAGACCCACCCCTTCTAAAGTTCCCCATGCGGAACATGAGAAGGGGCGGGTCTATTCATGTATTAAACTGTGGATGAAGTTCCCCATCAGGTCCGCCCCCTCGTATGTCAGACCCCGCCTACGTCATTGGATGAGCAGACCTGATGGGGAACTTCCTCCGCAGTATAATACATGAAAAGACCCGCCCCTTCTCACGTTCCGCATCAGGTCTTGGCGGAAATTCGGACCGTGTGTATCCAATTCCGACGCACTAAAAACCCTATGCATGCTCGGAATTGTAGTTGTATTGTTTTGTACGTCACTGCGTTCTTGGCGATCGGAATTTCCGACAACATTTGTGTGACCGTGTGTATGCAAGACAAGTTTGAGCGAAAATCCGTCAGAAAAAAATCCAAGGTTTTATTGTCGGAATGTCCGATCGTGTGTACGCGGCATCAAAAAGCTTGAAGGCGGTGATTGGTTTTCGGGGTCTTGTATGCGGCTAGGCTCCCAAAAAGTCTCACACGTACTCAGGAGAAGAAGCAGAATGTATTTTGCGGTGTAATTTCACATATAAACATGGCATGTGTGAGCAAAATGTCATTTAGTGACAACTTTGCGTAAAAAATAAAATAAAAAATTAATTTTCCCAAAACGTGTGGCAAAAGATAAAATATTCCATGGACTCAACATGCCTCTCAGCAAATAGCTTGGGGTGTCTACTTTCGAAAATGGGGTCATTTGGGGGAGTTTTGAACTGTCCCGGCATTTTATGCCCAACATTAGAAGCTTATGCCACACATCACCCCCTACAGATTAAGATGGTGGGTGTTGCAATTTTTTTGTCACACAGTATTTGCATTTTTTTGGGAAAAAAAAAACTTTTGTTAATTTTAATGCACAAAAACACACTATATTGCCCAAATGTTTGGTAAAAAATAAATAAATCATATGCCGAGTACATAGATACTAAACATGACATGGTTTAAAACTACGCATACCCGTGCAGTGGCGACATACTACATACATTTTAAAAGCCTTTACAGGATACCACCTTAGATTTACAGAAGAGGTCTACTGCTAGAATTACTGCCCTTGATCTGATGTTTGCGGTGATATATCACATGCATGGTGCAATTGCTGTTTACATACGACACAGGCACAGGGGGACAGGGGTGCTTTAATTTTTTTATTTTTTTAATGATTTATTTTGCTTTTTATTATTTTTATTGTTATCACGGGGAATGTACATATCCCCTATGATAGCAATAGGTAGTGACAGGTACTCTTTTATGAAAAATTTGGGGTCTACTGGACTCTAGATCTCTCCCCTGCCCTTAAAGTGGTTATAAATCCCGATTTAAAAAAAAATATTAAAAAAAACCTGCAAGACAAAGCTATAATGA
Organism: Rana muscosa; assembly: GCA_029206835.1. Lineage (NCBI taxonomy): Eukaryota > Metazoa > Chordata > Amphibia > Anura > Ranidae > Rana > Rana muscosa. The sequence goes on along the minus strand of CM055116.1, from coordinate 495,779,679 downwards.
GCTAGTATGACTAGCATACTAGCTCATTATGCATTACTTACCTTATATCGAAGCCCCCGAAGCCGTCCTCGTCTCCCCCTCCGGCCGCAGACATCGCTCCAGAAGGTTACTTCCGCGTATCGCCACTCCGGCTCTGTGATTGGCCGGAGCGGCGAAAACGTCACTCCGCGCACGGCTCTGCTGGTTTTATGAATGGGATTCTCAGTGCGCCTGCGCCGTTGTCTACGGCGCGCATGCGCCGTAGACAACAGTGTATTCCTTTTGGCAAATATCTCCTAAACCGTGTAGGTTTAGGAGATATTGCAAACACCTACAGGTAAGCCTTAATCTAGGCTTACCTGTAGCTGTAACTTCCCCGAAAGAGTTTACAACCACTTTAAAGCATCTAACCACACGGTGTGATAAGATGCTTTTCCAATTTCCCAATGGCGCTGTTTATATTCGGCGAAACCGAAATGCTTGTAGCTTCCTGTTTCTTAGGCCATAGAGATGATTGGAGCATCCACCCACTTCTAATGATGGGCATACATGCACCGTTCTTTTATTCCTTATTGGGCATATACAATGCCTTGCAAAAGTATTCACCCCCTTGGCTTTTTATCTATTTTGCTACATTACAGCCTTTAGTTCAATGTTTTTTTAATCTGAATTATATGTGATGGATGAGAACACAATAGTCTAAGTTGGTGAAGCAAAATTTGAAAAATATATAAATAAAACAATTTTTCAGAAATAAACTGATAATTGGAAATGTGTGTATGTATTTACCCCCTTTGTTAAGAAGCCCATAAAAAGCTTCAGAAGTCACATAATTAGTGAAATGATGTACACCTGTGTGCAATCTAAGTGTCACATGATCTGTCATTACATATACAAAACTCCATGTATAGTCTGTTGCCCTGTCACAGCTTATACATTTTGACCCCATATGTAGCACGCTTGCTGGGGAGAAATTGTTTGAAAACAAGACGGGCAGAGAATGTAATCAGGGACTCATCAATGCAGACATCTTGATTGGGGATAAACAAGGCTGAAATTTTTTTGTGGAAGTGGTTTACGAGGGCCCGAATTTTGTGGAGCCGATCATGTTCAGGAGTTCATTGTCATTGAAATGCATGAACCGCAATATCTGCTTGTATCTATCCCTGGCCATGGCATATGATGAATTGGGTCAGCAGACCAATATGACAGCAACTCACTCTTTTTAGTAATGCCCATGTTGAGGAATAGGCCAAGAAAGATCCGTTATAGGTTTCCAGCCTAATTGTCTGGCAAGGGGCGAATTCGGGTTGTTGACGATAAATTGACCAGCGTATAAATTAATTTGATCCACAATAGATCTGTACAGAACTTTTGTGAAAAACAGCTCAAAAAACTCAAGGGGAGAGTTAAATCTACTGTTTCTACCTGATTTCCAGGTTGGCCAGTGAATGGGGGAAGTACAGGCACTGCAGAATCTGTGGGCTGCCAAACAGGATTTGCAAGTGCATTAGGAATGGCACTATGGGCTCTACACGTCCAGACGAAGCTACGCAACATCAAAGCGAAACGCGTTGACGACACGGAGGTCACGTGACGCCGGCAACGCAACCCCTCAGCCTGACAGCGGAGATTGATGCACGGAGGACACCTGCAGACAGCAGCGCCGGACGCGGTGGATGTTTAGAGTCCTGGTCGGCACGTATGTAGCGCATACAGCGCAAATCTTGGAATCTCTACGCTGCCACAGATCCACTACAAACGAACGTGCAAAGACCAGCAGACAGCGAGACATCCCATCGCGACAAGGAGAATCGGCAGAGCACGGAGCCACAGCTAACTCAAAGGACGCTGAGCAACTGAGAGGGTAAAGTACCAACGGGAGCCCAGCGAAGTAAACTGGCCCCGCTCAGTATGTCAGTGCTAATTGAATCCTTCCCCTTCTGAATATACTAAGAAGCTGATATATACCTGTGGCTACCCTAGCTCCCACCACTCCGCGCTGTATTGAATTACTGACTGTCATGCTATTAGGGGTCATATTCTTAAAATAACCAATGAACTAGTGACTCAAACCCCTCACCATCCCCATTACATCTGACCATCATTGGAGGAGATGTGATCAAGTTCACCATCTGGAAAAAACCCACAGAAGGTTATCTGAGTATTACACTTTGATTCCTAAAGTGCAATAGGAACACTTGTCCCTTGCCCTTTATTTCCTAAATCCTACCGAGACTACTCCAATACCTTCCTTCCTCCCCCAGGAAGTTGATATTAATGGTAACATTGTCATCTTCTCTAGTTGGGCCCAAATCTCATTAGGGTTTATTCACAGTGAAGCTGCACTATGGTACATTTTGTCCATATGACTAAAAATTTATAAGTTGATTTGAATCAAGTTAGTCTTGCCATTTTACAGCTCCACTTTGAATTCAATTGCCGGCGTCCGGACCATCTGTGCTGTGTGTCTTTCCCCTTATTGTTGGTGATGGTACTGTTAGTTCTGTCTGTCCTCTTTGTTTGATTGTAATACCTTCCGAATTGACTCCCCACCCTAGGAGTCAATCGGTAAAATAGTTTAAGAAGTTATATTTTATTCATCAGTCTATTTAACTGAATATGTATGCATAAATTTGTTTTTCTTTTGATACTCAACAATAAATGGTATATATTTTTCTAACCCTATGGCCTAGACTAAACTGTCGTTTTAAAGTAGCTACTTTTCCTTTAATCCCTTTCCTATTACATCTGGGATTAATATGTTTTCTTTATATGGGCTCTACGGACCTGTGTTTGAATTCTTGGTGGCTGTGGGACACTACTTGTGCTAGCCACCGCACCAGCTTGAACGGCACTTATGGGACTCACCATGTCACCAAGTGATACTGCATTGCTGGTTTGTCTACAACCAGGGTGTACTAGGCCGCTGGTGCTCGCCATTTCACCAGAAGGTTGAGCGGCACTAGTACTGACACTCTGCTGCATATGAGTATCATGCGGTTGTTGCACCTCAGCAACAGAAGAACAGGTTCAGTACGCTTGACCTTAGCAGGGACCACTACTCCATCATCGGAGCTATCTGTCGGGGGGGCCACGCTTTACAGGTTCAAATACTGAGCCTGAATCTGACAGTGAGGACTTCCCGCTCTCATCTGTCATGCTCAGTATCCTGTAGGCCTCTTCACTGGTGTACCTTTTGTTTGACATTTTGGCCAATAAATTTATAGTTAACTAGTGTGACTCACAGGTAAAAAAGCACCTGGTTGTCAAAGGACTGTTTGAATCGCTACAAAGAAATTAACTGCTAGCGCTAGCAGGGATCAGACCTGACTCTGCTAAACACTGCGGTTTTGTGTGCTATGTATTGGAAGTGACAGTGATCTTCTGATACTGCACGTGGGCTAGCCGGAGGGGCTAAACGCAGGTGCTGGCAGGTGTCTGGGCTAATCCTGTCAAACGCTGCGTTTTTGGGAACACTATACTATTGGGGACGCTAGTATAGTCCTGATCAGATCAAAGATATTAATCCGTTCAGACACTATACTAGTAATAAAGGTATATAGTGTGTTAGTGTTACTGGTAATCAAAGGGTTAAAATCTGACACTGTCTGGGATTGTCGCTAACTGACGCTAAGACCTAATTCACGCTGACACTAACTAACTAACTAGCGTCACCCGTGACACTAATATGGTGATCAGAAAATAAAATCTGTACACTATACTAATGACACTGTGACAGGGAGTTAAAGGGTTAACTGGGGGTGATCAAGGGGTAAACCTTTATTAGGGAATATATGGGGGTACCCTAAACCTACCTATGACTACCACTAACTGCCCTAACGCTGTTTAGCGTCACAAGTGACACCAATACAGTGATCAGTAAAAAATAGGAACACTGCACTTAGTGACACTGTGACAGGGAGTGAAAGGGTTAACTGGGGGGTCGATCAGGGAGTGAAAATATGTGCCTACGTGTACTGGTGTTAGTGTAGTGTTGGTGTACTTACAGTAGACGCTCTCTCCTCGCTTGTTGGAACCGAAAATGGCTCCATGAGGGGGTATTGCATCACTTCCTGTGCCTGTGTTCCATTGGTCAGAACCGTTCAGCAGGTCCAGGCCATAAATGATTGACCTGGACCTGATGAGTGATCGGTTCTGAACCAAATCCAATCGCTGCAGTGAGTACATGACTGTACGTGACCTTGCGCAGCCGGGCCGCCCTGCTGCAGTATATGTACTTGGGGCGGTCTGGAACTGGTTAAGCTAGAAGAATAACTGTGAAAAATACAACTAGTAACTAGTATGGATGGAATTGGATAGAATGTGAAAGGGTTAGCACCGCTGAACAGTTGTTTTACTATCTGTTTCCCACTAGAGAGATACTCTCTTAGAGGGTCCTGGTGTTAAAGTGGTTGTAAACCCCTCCTTACAACTTGCACCTACAGATAAGCCTAGATTAGGGCTTACCTGTAGGCGCAAGAAATATCTCCTTAACCTACACGGTTAAGGAGATATTTGCTTTTAAAAACCACTCCGATGACGTCACGCGCAGGCGCACTGAGCATTGCTGGTTTTCTCAATGGGGACTGCCGATTGTCTCAATGGAGAAAGCCGGCCCTGCGTGCATGCGTGTGACGTCATCGCCGCTCCGGCCAATCACAGCGCCGGAGCGGCGATAACAGGAAGACAGTCGGAGCTGACATGGCGGCGGAGGGGGACGAGGAGCGCTTCGGAGGCTTCGATCTGAGGTAAGTGCCACATAATGAGCTAGTATGCTATGCATACTAGCTCATTATGCCTTTCTCTTGCAGGGCGTATGTTTATCTCAAAATGTTGAGGAGGGTTTACTTCCTCTTTAATTGTCTTCATTACAAAATGGGAAATAGTGATAATGAATACCAAAACAAACTGACAGACTTTTGTTCATTTCAGCAAGTTTATAGGAATGGAAATCATACTTAAAGTAGGTCAAATGCAGGTCAGGAGGTAAATTGCAGATCAAATGCACCAGTCAATGAATTCTGAATGATCTCAGAAATGTCTCAAATTGATGCCATTAACACAAGCCTAAGGCCATCAACACAGGCCAAAAGTCACGGGAAACCCAAACTGTATGAGTTGGCACAAGAACAGTAAAAGTAGGAACCTTCAGAGGGTATCATGCCTTTATAGGAAAGCAACCAACATCCCTTTTTTTAAAATTCCAAAGAATCTTGTGTTTGAAAATGTTAAGACTGGCACCAATATATGTTACATCGTATAGACTGATTATGTTTTATTCCCTCTATCAGTATTCCTTCTTATAATCAACATATATTACAAACCTATAAAATATGTCAGACTCATGATAATGTCCTAGGAAGAGTAAAAGAGGGGACATATTGTATTCCAATGAGGAAGTAAAAGAAAATCTTTACAAGACAGACAGCAAAAGAAAATCCTGATAGGAGTCTTAACTATTCCCTATTCTATCCAAAACTAAGAACGAAAAAAAGCTTTACATACACTTTAAAGCATGGATATGCAATTAGCGGACCTCCAGCTGTTGCAAAACTACAAGTCCCATCATGCCTCTGCCTCTGGGTGTCATGCTTGCTGCTGTCAGAGTCTCGCTATGCCTCATGGGACTTGTAGTTTGGCAACAGCTGGAGGTCCGCTAATTGCATATCCCTGCTTTAAAGGAAAACGGACACCTTTTTGATTAATATAAATGTTTGATATGATCTTCTTACTGTTTCACAAGTAGTTAACTTTCCCAGCAATAGAGATGTCATACGCTACCTGAATAGGGGAAGGAACATGGTGATGTCCTGTACCATGGTTCGTTATGTATCCCTAACCATTATACATACAAATCAAAAAGCAGTGCCATACATGCTGCATTCCCTGGGGCTGGTTTGTCATTTGCAAACTTTTGAGGGCCTACAGAACACTGTATAATATTATAAGATTTCTAAAAAACTTATCCTACTAATGTTCCATGTGGGGTTGGCTATATTTGTGGTATTGCTACAGTGGAGACTTAACTTTTTAAACTATTAAAACTATTATGCATGGGGAAAGCCTCTTGAAAACACAGATGGTGTTTTTGGTTTTGATTGTTTCCACCACCAAGCTGTGAGTAGTCTAGTCTATCATCATTATGGGTTTGTTAAATTAAAAAAAAAAAAAAAAATGAAATAATGCTCCTTTAGGAAATGGTTTCTGTTGCTGTAATTAGTTGACAGCTTTACTGGACTGATTTACTCATGGAATGAATCTGATTGCCATATATGATTTCAGGAAGGTTTTGTTTCTCCCAAAGTGGTTACATTTGGAACTTGATAGACTTTTGTCTTTATTTTTTCTACCTTTGTATCTAAGCAACTATGTAATGCATTTAACAGGAACTTGAGAACAAGAACATGCGTTGTGAAAGCAGATCATTTTTGTTGTTTGCTTTTTTTTTTAATTCCTGGGTCAATGACACTTAGTAAGTAATTGAAATTATTATAGGTAATATAGGTAATAATACAGAAGGAGGAGGAGTTTAAAGTGACAAAGTTATACTGATTGCTATACTCATAGAACCATCTTAGATAAACTGTGTGTTAAATGATCTGTTTGCAAGGTTATTTAGAGGCCATACCATATGCGCATCAAAGCTGGTTGTGGGAAACAGGTTAGCATGGCACAGCCACGTTGTCATGATGTCACTTTCCATGGTTCTGAATGTTTCACAAACCACTGTGTAAGCAAAATAATTACTTTATTATCATTTAAATAGCCCACATTATTCTGAACTGGTGGTCTAATTAACAAGCACATTTACAAAGGAATACTTTATTGCAGTAAAACAGTGTATGTACAGTATATACATATATAGTTCAGACAATGGAAGAAGAGGAGGAAGCAGGTAAAGGGACTCTGTTGCTAGAATAGGAACTTGTAAATAAGCCCATCCTTTAAAGAAAGTATTTAATACGTACCTATGCCACCATGTACTTATTTATAGATGCTACAATAATTGTTAAGAGAAACATACAGTATATAGGACTTTCAATGTGCCTTTCAGAGGAAATACAATTAATACATTTTTTGTAAATTGAGTCTTTATTACAGTGAATCGCCAATAAAAACATAAAGCTTACTTTATAATACAATAAATTTTCATGTATACAATTGTACCATGTGAGGCATGAAGGATTGCTTCAACAGGATCCACGCCGGATGCAAGATGATTAATTTCTACAAGATAAATGTACTATGTGAGTATATCAACACGTGACACAAAATAGAGAAAAACATAGAAAATCATTAATATTCAATATAATCATACAATATATGTCCAGAAAAAAATAATATTTATATACATGCATCCCTTGATACCTCCCAATTAAACAGAACATGGGCAAAAAAAAAAAAAAAAAATCCCTGGCCAAATAATTCCCAACATGTGGGGGGGATACAAGAAGAGTGATACCTTCCACCTCCAGCCCACAGAGAAGAGCAGACATACTATTCATAATGTGGACAAATGTGTATAGCAAGACGGCACCAACTGTGTGTAATCTTGCAAATCACCAATAAGTAGGGGATAGGGACAGACACCCTCCTAGACTTCAAACACAAAGGAAGGCTCAAATCATTACACATGCTCTCATTCAATAAATCGTATGCTGTGCCGTATGTACTGTATATAGAGAATACATACCCATAAAGGATTAACAACCAGCCAAATCATCTATAACTTAAGGGACTCCAATCTACTTTTCACCTACTCTGACCCAAAATGGAAGGCTCAAATGTGATAAAATCTGCAATATAAAATAATCGTTTGTAATGCTTTGATCCCCATATTTAGTCAGAGCTTAAATAGATGTTTAAAAACCTACTCCAAGACTATCCTTGTAACAACCAGCTTGTAAATTATGTTCTATGTCATTAATACGATGCTGAATAAACATTACATTAAAATATTGGATCCCGGTGTAATAAGATGTACCTCTGTTCCAATCTACATGCCCATTAGGCTCATACAACCTAAAAATAGTATAGATTTTAGAAAAATTATAATTGGTCTGATAGTATCAAGATTGCACCACAGCATGTGTAGGCAAGGGTCCGCTCCCTTAAATATGTTGGCAATGACAGCGCCCCCCACCATGGTCCCTCCTCCAATAACGAACCACCGTTAGGAACCATGTTGAATCGTTTTCTCCCATATCAATGTCACCTCCGATAGAAGCAACTGCCAGGCGTCAAATCTAAGGTCAGATCACCCAGAACCAGAAGTGACGACAATGAACTCAATAAAAAATGCATTTAGCAATTAGTAAAAAAAAAGTTATATCCCTCTGATGCATCTAGAAAACTCAATTCATAAACTCAACTCATAATTCAACCCAACTTAAGAAAAAAATGATCACACGTACATAAAAACCAAACGGACCCAAAAAGCTATGGGGGAGACACATATCAAGACTACATCTACCCATAGAACAAAAACAAAAGAAAGAAAATATTTTATACTTACCAATCCCACCATGCACTCCACTGATCCTCACTCTGTTGCAGGCAGAGCTAAAGCTTGCTGAATAGTCTTCACAAGCTCACACTTTTAGGAGTGCCAGGACCCCCTCTTCACTTTTTGATTCAATCTGTAAGCCCCTGTACAGCAATAACTGAAATTGTCATATGCTGAAGGTCCCCATACCAATGTGGATCCACAACTGCTGACTACTCAAAAAACAGTGCAAGCTGGAGTAATAGGGGGGTCCGTGGTCACGTCCATCTGCTGCCCCCCTCCTCCCGGCCGATGGAGCACCAGCCAGTCTCTTCCTTTACCTGTAATTGGTGCAACATGCAATGACAATCTGATTGACCTAATGGTAGCAATGAGAAGGCTTGTGTTTTAACCCAAAAGTGATTTGCTACAGTTGTGAAAAATGTAACCAGACAATTGTTTCTAGATGCTAGAATAATTGTTGCTGTATGTTATTGTATTAGTCCATTAGCTTATTATGTGTTTGACCAACATATTTCTTCCTACATTTTAAATTAAGCCATAAGTGACCTCTCATGTGCAACAAGTAATATATTTAAGAATCTTATATTGCTTCGTCTGACTGCTGCCCTGAATGGTTTATTTGAGTGTCATGTGATTACAAACTGAACAGGCTCCACTGCCCAATACAGTTTGCTTACCCTTGAAACTACAGTGTTCTGGAACCTGTCCATTACTTTCTGTTATTGTTTAAAACCTTCAGGGACTGGAGTTTATTTATTAGCCCTTCCCCTTTTATTTTCCCTCACTTTGGAGAGATCTCCTATCACTTCCTGTTTTGAAAGGAAATCTCTCTAATGGTGTAGACAAGACAACAATAAATAAATAAAAATAAAAAAGTAGTTTTAGCTATTCTCTGTCTACACTGTCCAAACTTAAAACAAAATGGCTTTAAATGCACTTTAAAATATAAGGAAATGCCAAAATAAACCAAATTTAAAACAACTGCATCCCCACTTCTCTTATACATGCTGCATATAGTTTGTAAAAAATCTTAGTGTAAATATTTCTTATTAAAGAGGATCTCCAGTTTTAACAAAAAATAAAATAAAAGTAAAATTCAGCAGCTACAAATACTGTATTTGCTGATGTAGCAATACCCCCAGATAAGAGGGCCGCTGATATAGATTTTGGGCCTGTAACACACTGCTGTCAACCCCCAGTAACTGGCTCTAACCTCCCTTGGCACAGATAGCAGTAAATATGGGATTGTGAAACCCGTTAGCTAAGGGGATCACAATACCGCAATAAACATATAACCACAAAGCGTATTTGCTTAACCACAAGTAAGTTTTACTGAATATAAAGCATGAAGTTAGACAATAATACATATGTCTATGCAGAGCCCTGCAATGTTAACTGTTGAGCACATAAACAAGCAATAAGTTCTAACAGTATTTCACACACTCAATGTCAATCAACTACACTCGCGAGCTTCCCCCTTGTGGGCAAAGATGGCGCCCAAACAGTGTCTAATTGCTTTAGAGTGAGGCCTGACTATTGCAGATACGATGCTCCGTTGGGAGAGATCTTCGCTAGCAATGGTGGTGCACTTAAAAAGAGTATTTGTAATCCACAGGGAAAAAGAACAGTCATCTACTTGATATGCAATAAAGGATTCAACTATTGCTGAACAACACACGGTCCCTCTTACGTGCAATGCAACACTCCGGTAACTGTGGTCCCTGAACGGGGGACACTGAGCCTAAAGATTAGTCAATTAATCCTTGAGCAAGTGCTCTCTCACCCGACCGGACCTGTCCGTACAACCAACTTCCGTAACTGGGCTCCTGTACACAGTCTCACGACTCCCGTAGTATCCGATCCTCCCGACAGTACTTGGAAGGATGATGGAATGAGGTGACTCTTGGGTTCTCCTGTGAAGGCCGGAGGCTCTTTGGATCACAAGGCCCAACTCTCAGGCCCAGTCCAATGACAGACCCAGCGCAGGCTCCACTTGCTAGGTCGGCAACGTCCAAAGAGACCCGCGTGTTGCTCCGCTCCTCCTTAACGACCGCTCACTGTATATATACGTCGGCAGAATGGCACCGACAGGCACAATACAGTGTACGTGACTGCCTTTGTATAGTTGGGGGGTCCGATCGGACCCCCCTTCTATACAGTGAGCGGTCGTTATCCGTTGGGGAGCGATCCGGGATGAGGGGACGGCCGTTCGATTCCGGACACCCCTCGCGATCGCTCCCGGTGAATGAGAAAGCTTCCTCTGCTGTGTAATGTTTACACAGGCAGAGGAAGTGATGTCATCTCTCATGCGGCGCTCACATATACCGAGCGCCGTACAAGAGAAGACACACAGGTTAGTGCACAAACAGTACACTGACACCAGGACACATAGGAACATAAATCGGCCCCCCCAGACACCCCCAGATCACCCCCCAGCCCCCAGTCACAGTGTCACTGATTGCAGTGACCATTTATTTACTGATCACTGCAATCAGTGACATTTGTGACTGTAAAAGTGTCACTACAGTTAGTTTTAGGTCCAGTGTAGCCCCCTAACCCCCCCCCTAATAAAGGTTTAACCCCCTGATCACCCCCCAGATAACCCTTTCACCCCCTATCACCACTGTCGCTAAGCGATCGTTTTTCTGATCGCTGTTTTAGTGTCGGTGATGCCGATCGGTAGCCAGTTATTTTTTTTAGGTTCGCCGCAGGTTTTTATAGCGTCAGCTACCCCCATATATTACCTAATAAAGGTTTAACCCCCTTGATCGCCCCCCAGGTAACCCTTTCACCCCCTATCACCACTGTCGCTAAGCGATCATTTTTCTGATCGCTGTCTTATTGTCGGTGATGCCGATAGGTAGCCAGTTATTTTTTTTAGGTTCGCCGCAGGTTTTTATAGCGTCAGGTACCCCCATATATTACCTAATAAAGGTTTAACCCCCTTGATCGCCCCCCAGGTAACCCTTTCACCCCCTATCACCACTGTCGCTAAGCGATCGTTTTTCTGATCGCTGTCTTATTGTCGGTGATGCCGATAGGTAGCCAGTTATTTTTTTTAGGTTCGCCGCAGGTTTTTATAGCGTCAGCTACCCCCATATATTATCTAATAAAGGTTTAACCCCCTTGATCGCCCCCCAGGTAACCCTTTCACCCCCTATCACCACTGTCGCTAAGCGATCGTTTTTCTGATCGCTGTCTTATTGTCGGTGATGCCGATAGGTAGCCAGTTATTTTTTTTTAGGTTCGCTGCAGGTTTTTATAGCGTCAGGTACCCCCATATATTACCTAAAAAAGGTTTAACCCCCTTGATCGCCCCCCAGGTAACCCTTTCACCCCCTATCACCACTTTCGCTAAGCAATCGTTTTTCTGATCGCTGTCTTATTGTCGGTGATGCCGATAGGTAGCCAGTTATTTTTTTAGGTTCGCCGCAGGTTTTTATAGCATCAGCTACCCCCATATATTACCTAATAAAGGTTTAACCCCCTTGATCGCCCCCCAGGTAACCCTTTCACCCCCTATCACCACTGTCGCTAAGTGATCGTTTTTCTGATCGATGTCTTATTGTTGGTGATGCCGATAGGTAGCCAGTTATTTTTTTTAGGTTCGCCGCAGGTTTTTATAGCGTCAGCTACCCCCATATATTACCTAATAAAGGTTTAACCCCCTTGATTGCGCCCCAGGTAACCCTTTCACCCCCTATCACCACTGTCGCTAAGTGGTCGTTTTTCTGATCGATGTCTTATTGTCGGTGATGCCGATAGGTAGCCAGTTATTTTTTTTAGGTTCGCCGCAAGTTTTTATAGCGTCAGCTACCCCCATATATTACCTAATAAAGGTTTAACCCCCTTGATTGCGCCCCAGGTAACCCTTTCACCCCCTATCACCACTGTCACTAAGTGGTCGTTTTTCTGATCGATGTCTTATTGTCGGTGATGCCGATAGGTAGCCAGTTATTTTTTTTAGGTTCGCCGCAGGTTTTTATAGCGTCAGCTACCCCCATATATTACCTAATAAAGGTTTAACCCCCTTGATTGCCCCCCAGGTAACCCTTTCACCCCCTATCACCACTGTCGCTAAGCAATCGTTTTTCTGATCGCTGTCTTATTGTTGGTGATGCCGATAGGTAGCCAGTTATTTTTTTTAGGTTCGCCGCAGGTTTTTATAGCGTCAGGTACCCCCATATATTACCTAATAAAGGTTTAACCCCTTGATCGCCCCCCCAGGTAACCCTTTCACCCCCTTTTGCCAGTGTCACTAAGCGATCGTTTTTCTGATCGCTGTATTAGTTATGCTGATGCCGATAGATAGGCAGTTATTTTTTTTAGGTTCGCCACAGGTTTTTATAGCGTCAGGTACCCCCATATATTATCTAATAAAGGTTTTAACCCCCTAATTGCCCCTAGTTAACCCTGCGTCACACCCCAGGCAGCGTCAGGTTAGTGCCAGTAACGCTAACACCCACGCGTGAAGCATACACCCCCCTTAGTGGTATAGTATCTGAACAGATCAATATCTGATCTGATCAGATCTATACTAGTGTCCCCAGCAGTTTAGGGTTCCCAAAAACGCAGTGTTAGCGGGATCAGCCCAGATACCTGCTAGCACCTGCGTTTTCCTTCTCCGTCCAGCCCAGGCCACCCCAGTGCAGTATCGATCGATCACTGTCACTTACAAAACACAACACACATAACTGCAGCGTTCGCAGAGACAGGCCTGATCCCTGCGACTCCAGTACTGTAGGAGGTGATTTCACCACCACAGTTAAAAAAAAAAAGCATATATGCCGAAGCATTGGGGCAGCAGGGGCGGAGGAGCGGAGGAGCGATTTTGCTTCTAATGCCGCGTACATACGGTCGAAATTCCGACGGAGGCTTTCCCGTGGAAAAGTCCGACCATGTGTGTGCGGCATAATTTTTGCGGGAGGATGCCCCAATGCTTCAGCATATATAAATGGTGCATGTATGCCCATCATTAGAAGTGGGTGGATGAATGGCGGTATTCTAATGGTGGGCATACCCACCGATCAATCTCTTTTTTTCGTTCAGCCAACAGGCTGCATGAAAAAAAAGATTACAATACATGTCCAACAAGGACCAGCAACGTACTGGTATGTTGCTGGACTTTGAATGGTTATACCAGATTGATGCCTGCGGGTTTAGGTATCATCTTGGTATCATTCTTTTCAGCCACCGGCCGGCTTTCATGTAAAAGCAATCCTAGCGGCTAATTAGCCTCTGGACTGCTTTTACAAGCAGTGGGAGGGAATGTCCCCCCCGATATAAAAAGCGCCATTGGGAAATTGGGAAAGCATTTTATCACACCGATCTTGGTGTGGTCAGATGCTTTGAGGGCAGAGGAAAGATCTAGGGTCTAATAGACCCCAGTTTTTTCAAAAAAAGAGTACCTGTCACTACCTATTGCTATCATAGGGGATATTTACATTCCCTGAGATAACAATAAAAATGATAAAAAAAAAAAAAAAAAAATATGGAAGGAACAGTTTAAAAATAAAATAAAAAAAGCAAAATTAATAATAATAAAAAAAAAAGCACCCCTGTCCTGCCCTGCTCTTGCGCAATGGCGAACGCAAGCATCGGTCTGGCGTCATATGTAAACAGCAATTGCACCATGCATGTGAGGTATCACCGTGAAGGTCAGATCGAGGACAGTCATTTTAGCAGAAGACCTCCTCTGTAAATCTAACATGGTAACCTGTAAAGGCTTTTAAAGGCTTTTAAAAATGTATGTAGTTTGTCGCCAATGCGCGTTTGTGCGAAATTTTAAAGCATGTCGTGTTTGGTATCTATGTACTCGGCCTAAGATCATCTTTTTTATTTCATCAAACATTTGGGCAATATAGTGTGTTTTAGTGCATTAAAAATAAAAAAAGTGTATTTTTTCCCAAAAAATTCGTTTGAAAAATCGCTGCGCAAATACTGTGTGGAAAAAAAATTGCAACACCCACCATTTTAATCTGTAGGGCCTTTGCTTTAAAAAAATATATAATGTTTGGGGGTTCAACATAATTTTCTTGCAAAAAAAAAATGTTTTCATGTAAACAAAAAGTGTCAGAAAGGGCTTTGTCTTCAAGTGGTTAGAAGAGTGGATGTAAGCTTCCTAATGTTGTGTATAAAATGCCAGAACAGTTCAAACCCCCCCAAATGACCCCATTTTGGAAAGTAGACACCCCAAGCTATATACTGAGAGGCATGTCGAGTCCATGGAATATTTTATATGTTGATACAAGTTGCGGAAAAAAGACAATTTATTTTTTTATTTTATTTTGTTTGCACAAAGTTGTTACTAAATGATATATTGCTCAAACATGCCATGGGCATATGTGGAATTACACCCCAAAATACATTCTGTTGCTTCTCCTGAGTACGGGGATACCACATGTGTGAGACTTTTTGGGAGCCTAGCCGCGTACGGGACCCCAAAAACCAAGCACATTCCACATATAACCATGGCATTTGTGAGCAATATATCATTTAGTGACAACTTTTTGTAATTTTTTATTTTTTTTTGTCATTATTCAATCACTTGGGACAAAAAAAAAATATTCAATGGGCTCAACATGCCTCTCAGCAATTTCCTTGGGATGTCTACTTTCCAAAATGGGGTCATTTGGGGGGGTTTTGTACTGCCCTGCCATTTTAGCACCTCAAGAAATGAGATAGGCAGTCATAAATTAAAAGCTGTGTAAATTCCAGAAAATGTACCCTAGTTTGTAGACGCTATAACTTTTGCGCAAACCAATAAATATACGCTTATTGACATTTTTTTTACTAAAGACATGTGGCTGAATACATTTTGGCCTAAATGTATGACTAAAATTGAGTTTATTCGATTTTTCTTATAACAAAAAAATTTTCAGTCTTTTTCCGTTTATATTGCAAAAAATAAAAATCGCAGAGGCAATCAAATACCATTAAAAGAAAGCTCTATTTGTGGGAAGAAAAGGACGCAAATTTTGTTTGGGTACAACATTGCATGTCCGCACATTTTACAGTTAAAGCAGCGCAGTGCAAAATTCTGAAAACACCTCTGGTCCTTTAGCTACCAAATGGTCCCGGGCTTAAGTGGTTAAATAGGCCTTCCCCAGCAGACCTTGCGCCGGGCAATGCACTGTGGGTGCCCCGCTGCACACTGGTTATAGTAGTCTTTTAGGCTCCTTAAAGTGACACTCCGCTACACTGACTTAAAAAAAAAAAAGCACACTTACCTGTCCCAGGATCCAGAACCGTCCTCACCCAGACTGGTCTTTCGCCGAGCTTTGGGTCCCCAGCACTAGTATGCTTACTAAAGCAAGCTGTGGCTTCCTGTGGTTTCACAGCCAGCTTTCCACTGTGCATGTGTGAGCCGTGCTGTGCTTTGTAAATAGTCCCGCAGCCACCTGGGACCAGGCTGTGACATGTCCCAGAAGGTTGTGGGCAAGGAGGAGGGGGGAAACTTCAGCTCCATTCGCCTAGGTGAGAGGGAGTTGGTACCTGCTAAAACTACATACCTGCTCCCCTCTCCCATACAAAAAAAACTCCAAAAGTAGGAGAGGAGGGGGGTCATGTCATGTGATGGCAAAGCCCTGATTACTTAGTGTAAATTGGTGACTTCTGCAGTTGATGGGGAGAACTATAACCTTTGCCGACATTGACTAGAG
The DNA here is from genome assembly GCA_029206835.1 of Rana muscosa. Lineage (NCBI taxonomy): Eukaryota > Metazoa > Chordata > Amphibia > Anura > Ranidae > Rana > Rana muscosa. The sequence continues at coordinate 495,763,527 of CM055116.1, read as the reverse complement.
AAGGGGAAAGCCAATTGGTGACATCACAACTCACAACTATAATTTAGCCCCATTGTCAGCCCATACATTTACACAGAGGGCCCAGAGCCTTGCAGTCATGTGATAACTCACAAGAAAATGTAAAAAAAGGTATTTACTCTGAGGATTCTTAAAAATTGTATACGATTAGTGAGAAGGCAACGTACGTAGGTTATTTTTCCTTTTTTCTTCAACTTTAAATGTAAATCAAATGCAACTGAACTTTTTGATTACTCCAAGTGACTTTTTTAATGCATCCCCATCTCTGTTTAGGGAAGATTATACCAGTTTTGATTAGATCTTTTTATACTTGTCAGTTTTCTTGCAGAAAAATACATGGATTGTACAGTTTAAATTTCAAACCTTCCTGTCTTCAAAATGGTGACACATTTTACTCGTTTCAAAACAGCACATTTGGAAAGAGATAACTCAAAGGCCTCATGTCTTCAGGCAAGCAATGTAATGTGTTTTTAATGGTCTCATTTTCCCCACAGCTAGAGGGGAAAGGTTGAAGATAACATTCAGATTGTCTTTCTACAATGATTGGCTTATGCCCTGGCCTGATTTGCTACCTATGATTATATTCAGTGTGTTTAGAGGGATGCTGGAGTAAGTTGGTATACTTACCTTTTTCTCGGCTTCCATGCTGCAGCAACAGCCTTTCAAAAAGATTCTAGGAAATGGGGAGAAGCCAAGATCTTGTGAGAAGATGCTCCAGCACACTCCAAGAGTAATAAACAAAAAAACTGCACCAATACAAGAAATTAAGTCCAGAGGCTGGTATGCGTGAAGCACTGATTAGTCAGCAAAAACACCAGAAACTAAAAATGAGTTTTGTTCATGGTCTGAACAATAAAAACAATGTCCAGATACCGTCCAAATAAAACCCAAATATAATGGATTAATGAATATAGTCCCATGCACATCTGAACGAATCCACTTGATGGTAGGATAAATGATCAGTATGTATATAGCACCCGGTGATCACAACAAACATAGGTGCCCTCCACCACTTAAATTAGCAGCTTACCAGAGGCAAGCCCACGAGAGTCAGTCGACTGTAACCCAGCCGCGGCCTTTGATCCCAGGGGACAGCAGGATTCTGGCGGGCTTGAGCAGGGCAGGCAAATCACCGTGGACCAGGAACCAATGGAGGGTAATGCTTCACCCGTATCGCAGGCGTACGACCAAATCAATGGGAGGAGAGGACACAGACCATAGCGTGATACTGTCACTGCATTTATTGTAAAAAACACTTTAAAAACACTTACATCAAATAGTAGAAAAAAGAGCGATAAGATAAGCTGGCCAGCATAGATACGAAACCCTTTCCCTCGGATGGCGTGGTGACGTTAGCACTTCGCTCCCATACGCGTTTCGTCAAGATGGACGTTCTCAATGGGGATAGGGCGACGCACTGACACACCACCATTTATAGCCAAACCTCGCTATGGAGAGCGAGGATTGGATCATAGACGCCATTTTAGAAATGGGAAAAATTGCCAGTAGCGCAATTGCATGACAAAACTAGTTGGTACTGCTCTAACTAAATAGAAAGACACCATTTTAAATTTGGGAAAAAGATGCCAGTACCGCGATTGCAAGACAATATTGGTTAGTATTAATTTAACTAAGTACCTTAAGTAGGCATATAAAAATATATAAAAATATAAAAAAGGGACAAGTTGTTTAATAAGAAAAATGTATAAGAATATAATAATATTAAAATAGAAAAGTATTAAAATATAGGACACAACCCCAGCTATTAGATCAAACATACTGCGTTGTACAGATGGAAGAGAATGCCTTACACGAAAAATGAATCACATGTTGTGTGAAAAATTAATCACGTGAAGTAGGAGGACTCAATGGTACCAAACAAAATGTTGGGATAAATTCTGATTTTAATTAACCAACGTGAAAATAATAAAAAGTGATAAGTGGCCAATTAAATAGCATTATCATAGTGCAAATAAACTATTATATTTAATCACATATCAATTCATAATGAAAAGTGATAAGTGGCCAATTAAATAGCATTAACATGGTGCATATAAATTATTATATAAAGTCATATATTGAATTATGGTAAAAAATTAAGTGATTTTTTTTTAGTGACAAATGTTTTTTTTTTAAATACCTAATTAAATTATGTGAAAAATATATAAAAATGTAATAATTAATATAGTGACAAGTGTAAATTCCATAGTGGTTGAAACTTAAAAAATGCCCCTACTTCTTTGGGGGTTCCTTTCATTACCTCCTACTCTCTCCAACATAGGACCATAAAGAGCCTAATTTACAAACACTGGCATATTGCAACCAACAATGCGATTTTGAAAGAAGTGTTACCAGAAAAACCGAGAGTAATTTTTCGTGGGGTCCCCTCTCTACGTAATCAAGTGGCCCCAAATGTCCTAGATCCACCAATTAGGACTCTGTTTTTTTTTACCAATTGTATGGGTATTACAAATGTAGGAGGTGTAGGGTCTGTCATCTCAATGCTTCTAGAGAGACTAAACGCATATGGGAGCGACATGCTGACGTCACCACGCCAACTGAGGGAAAGGGCTTCCTATCTATGCCGGCCGGCTTATCTTATCGCTCTTTTTTCTACTATTTGATGTACCGTATATACTCGAGTATAAGCCGACCCGAATATAAGCCGAGGCACCTAATTTTACCACAAAAAACTGGGAAAACTTATTGACTCGAGTATAAGCCTAGGGTGTCCATCTGCATGCCTCACTGTGTCCATCTGCATGCCTCACTGTGCCTCACTTTGCCTCACTGTGTCCATCTGCATGCCTCACTGTGCTCATGCCTCACTGTGCCCATGCCTCACTGTGCCCATGACTAGACTGACATTTAACATGGCAGTCTATGGAAGGGGTGCCTGGCTTTGAAAATTCAGTGCTTCCCGACCTTAGGTCCTCCAGACACAAAAAACTTTTCACACTTGTAGAGGAGAAATGGGGCTACATGTCTGATCCAGGGGACCTATGGCCGACCAGTACCGGGTCCTCAAAGTCACCAGAGAAATTACCGTTTAACATGGGAGTCTATGGAAGGGGTGCCCGGCTTTGAAAAATCGGTGCTTCCCAAACCGTAGGTCCTCTGGACAAAAAACTTTGCACACTTATAAAGGAAGAGTGGGGCTACATGTGTGGCAAGTTTGGGATCCAGGGGACCTATGGCCGGCTGGTACCGGGTCCTCAAATCCGGGAGATCAGGCGCGAAAAGGTGACTCGAGTATAAGCCGAGGGGGGCATTTTCAGCACAAAAAAAGTGCTGAAAAACTCGGCTTATACTCGAGTATATACGGTAAGTGTTTTTAAAGTGTTTTTTACAATAAATGCAGTGACAGTATCACGCTATGGTCTGTGTCCTCTCCTCCCATTGATTTGGTCGTACGCCCGCGATACGGGTGAAGCATTACCCTCCATTGGTTCCTGGTCCACAGTGATTTGCCTGTCCTGCTCAAGCCCGCCAGTATCCTGCTGTCCCCTGGGATCAAAGGCCGCGGCTGGGTTACAGTTGACTGACTCTCGTCGGCTTGCCTCTGGTAAGCTGCTAATTTTTTGTTTTTAAATTTATGTTTATTGATTTTTCCATTAAACAGAGAGAAAAAAAAAATACAGAACATATCAACATATACGCTCGCACAATATTTCCTTGTATTCAGTAGCAATTTACCGGTATTACACCGTGAAGCGGGAGCATAAACAATATAGTCTCGAAATAACATTCACATAGGTGTCCCAGTTCCTCAACGGAGGAAAAAATTACAAAACAAAAAACAAAACCCTAATACCAAAGGTGTATCGAGAGTATTTAACTGTGTTTTTCACAGGACTCATTCGGTTATCAATATCCAGTAATACTTAAGTGCTTGCATTCACTCACACAACACTCATACCCATTCACCCGTCACTTCCACCCATTCCCCCAGCCGATACTACAGCTGGGGGGGGCACTCCTCCTACTCCCCCCCACATTTATGTGTGATATGTTTCATGTCCCCAGCTTCTTCATTTAGGATAGTAGGTAGTTCTTCCCCCCCCCTCCGAAAACAGAGGGGATGAATTAGGGCCCACTACTGTTGAGACAGAGGGGTATCCTTCCAAAAGGAGCTGTCTATATCCAGCCAAGGCTGCCAGATCTTGTAGAATTTCTTTATACAGGCCCTTCCTTTATAGATTAGTTTAAAGATTGGTACGACTTTGTTTATCATGCGGTACAGCAGTTGGATGTTGGGAGCAGATTCACACTTCCATTGTAGTAATATCAGTTTTCTAGCATAAAAGAGTATCAAGCGGGCTAGGGTCCGTTTGTGGGTCCCGGGTATGTGGTCATTAAGGATGCCCAGGAGCCCCACTTCAACAGTGCGGGGGGTCACTAAGCGTAGGTTGTTTTCAAAAAAAGAAAATAGGTCCACCCAGAACCCCGAGAGGGCCGGGCAGGACCAAAACATGTGTACATAACCAGCATTGGTGCACTTACATCTAGGGCAGAGTGCCCCTGAATCATAACCCATGCGAGCCAGACGAGCCGGTGTGTAGTGTAGTTGATGAATAAATTTGAACTGTATATATTGGTCGTTAGACCCAACAATATCCAAGAAACAGGCCCCAGAGGCCTCCTCCCACCCCTCCTCTGAAAGCCCAGGGATGTCGACCATCCACTTTCGCTGTGCAGCACGGAAGGGAGAACTCCCACCCATCTGCAGTCAGGAGTAAATGGTCGTGACTAATTTCGTAATGCCAGAACACGACATCAATGCCTCAAGCGGGGATTCAGCGAGCTCAAGGGTCAGGCCATGAAACTGCGCACGGATAGCGTGTCGTATGAGAAGATAGTTAAAATAGAATTTATTTGATAATCCACTGTTAGCTTTTAGGACTTCAAAAGAGATAAATTCATTATTGAGAAAAATGTGGGCAGCGTGGGTCATGCCCAGCCGTGTCCACCACAATGCATCGGGGTGACCCATGAGCTCCAGAAGATTGGGGTTATGCCATAGGGGGGTTTGCGGTGAGACCCCCCCCCATTCCCGAAATCATCTTGTTCCCTTCATGCCAGGCCAACCAACTCACTTCTATCGGGGAACCGCGGGAGCATCGTCTTGGTAAAGATCTATGCATAATATCTACCAGTGGGGTCCCTAGGCCAGCAAGTGCCTGCAGTAGATAGGTAGAGCAGGATGTAGAGGCCCCCTGGAACCATTCATAGACATAGGTTAGTTGAGCTGCTATAAAATAGTGTCGCAAGTTCGGGCAGGCCAGTCCCCCATCCCCCTTAGGGGCCTGGAGGGAAGCCTTCGCTATTCTGGGATTAGACCCCTGCCATAGGAAGGAGGATAATAATGAGTCTATTCTTTTGAAGAGTTTTTTGTAGAGAAAAATAGGGGATGCCCTAAAGGCATATAAAAATTTAGGTAGGTATATCATTTTAAATATGTTCACCCGCCCTATCAAATTCAAAGGTAATGAGGCCCAAGTTTGCAACCTGGTCTCTATGTGTGTAACAATTGGGGTAATGTTAAGGGATTCAAAGAGGGCCAGGTCTGCATTAATGTGAATGCCCAAATATTTAAATGTGGATCTGATTGACAGTTTAGAGTGAGATAAGTAAATATAATCCTGTTTGGGGCCTATGGGAAAAGCAACAGACTTGTCCCAGCCCACCTTTAGTCCCGAGACAGTAAGCTGCTAATTTAAGTGGTGGAGGGCACCTATGTTTGTTGTGATCACCGAGTGCTATATACATACTGATCATTTATCCTACCATCAAGTGGATTCGTTCAGATGTGCATGGGACTATATTCATTAATCCATTATATTTGGGTTTTATTTGGACGGTATCTGGACATTGTTTTTATTGTTCAGACCATGAACAAAACTCATTTTTAGTTTCTGGTGTTTTTGCTGATTAATCAGTGCTTCACGCACACCAGCCTCTGGACTTAATTTCTTGTATTGACACAGTTTTTTTGTTTATTAGTGTTTTTGTGTTTATTCCACCATAGCTGCTGCCTTTATTATTCAGTTAATTTATTTTTCTTTTATACAATAGCACAGCTTTTCTATCTTTGACACTCCAAGAGTGTCTTCTCCCAAGTTTCGTTATACTTAACATTCCTTGGGATCTTGCCTGGAGAGGTAAGTACATCAACTAACTTTTTAAGAGATTATATTTAAAGCCATTTTATTTTTGTTTTGGATACATGGATGAGGAGTTAAAACCTCTGTCGTTTTTTAATGCTGTCTGCATCCCTGTTAGGGAAATTCAATTTCTTTGTTTGTCCTATGGCCATTGTCACTGACTTGTCGCTGACTCTAAGCAATAGAGGGGGGTGGGAAAGGGGAGCTCCAGCACACACCCTGTGATTGACAGCCTCAGTTGTTCATGTTTCCTAATGAGAATGTGTAGAGGAGGGTGTGTCCATTCCCCCCACTCAGATCACAGAGTACACTCAGCTCTCCCCCCTGACATCAGACCCCCACCCCCTGCCTCTGGAGTCTCAGAAATGCTCTGTAAATTGTAGACTTTAAACTGATATAGCGGAGAGAGGGCTGCAGATAAACAGGTACACCTTATGCAATTGGATTTCTTTTATTTCTGTGTATCACCTGAAGCTAGTCACTTCACTGAATATATGTAAGTGTTTACAACCACTTTAAATCCAATATTTTGAGTTGTCATCAGAACAGGAATAGAGGTGCAAACTTTAATAGGCCCATGAGTAAACTTGGTATCAAGGCATTTCCATAAAATTTCTGAGATTTTCTCTGACTTTCTTTAGTGCTTTGTTAAAACCTGGCTTTACCAATTTCCAGCTCTAGTCTAAGGTCCCATTCACACCTGAACATAGCGTTATCAGGCAGAAAGTCGCGCAATTTTACCGCAATTTTGTGGCATCTTTTACCGCGTTTTTACCGCGATTTTGTACAGGTCCAAGGGTCACCAATGTAAAAAGCCATCACAGTCCCATCATTTCCCGGGACTGTGACGTCATATGGGGGCGGGGTCACTGGGTGTCATCACCCAGTGACCACACCCATGCCTATAAAAGTGAATGCACTCTGCTCATACGGCATTACAGCCGGAGAGAGCGACGAGTCAACATCTCCAGGAGAGAAGAGGGAAGAAGGCGACGAAGAAGACCGGGCCCGCTAGCAAAAGAGCTGGAAGAAGATAGCGGAGGCCCGGCAGAAGGAAGAAAGAACCGGAGAGCGAGAGAGGAATCGGAGAGCACGGCGGAGATGACACCGGAGACCCCCGAAGTCGGAAGAGACCCCCGAAGTTGGAAGAAGACCCCCGGAGCTGACTAATAAATGACTTAAAAAACCTGTGTAGTGTTTTTATTGCCATTTTTTTTCCACCAGGTGAATGGATAAGGGTACGATGTACCCCATACTCATTCACATAGGGTGGGGGGCCGGGATCTGGGGGCCCCCTTATTAAAGGGGGCTCCTGGATTCCGATAAGCCCCCCGCCCGCATACCCCAACAACCAACGGCCAGTGTTGTCGGGAAGAGGCCCTGTCCTCATCAACATGGGGTCAGGGTGCTTTGGGGTGGGGGGGCCGCAGTGCGCCCCCCTGCCCCGAAGCACCCACCCCCCCATGTTGAGGGCATGCGGCCTTGTACGGTTCAGGAGGGAGGGGGGCCGCTCTCTCGTCCCCCCCTCTTTTCCTGCGGCCTGCCAGGTTGCGTGCTCGGATAAGGGTCTGCTATGGACTTTGGGGGGCCCCCACGCCATTTTTTTCGGCGTTGGGGTTCCCGTTAAAGTCCATACCAGACCTAAGGGCCTGGTATGCTCTTGGAGGGGAACCCATGCCGGTTTTCTTTTTTGAAATTTGGCGTGGAGTTCCCCCTTAAGATCCCTGTTCAGAACGCAACACATGTGCGAATCAGATGCGTGCCCATAGAACATAATGGGCCTGAATTCGCACCTGAGCCGTACCGCAATGCCTAAAGAACGCACACGTTTTTTCAGCAATGCGCAGTGCGAATGCATCGCACATATGTGAACCAGCCTCATTGGAATCAATGTATTTTATAATGTTATGCGAATTGGATGCGGTGTAAGCCGCAACCAATTCGCATAGGTGTGAATCGGGCCTAAGTCTAATATACACTCACCGGTCACTTTATTAGGTACACCTCTTCAATTGCTTGGTAACATAAATTGCTAATCAGCTAATCATATGTCTGCAACTCAATGCATTTAGGCATCTAGTCGTGGTGAAGACGACTTGCTGAAGTTCAAATTGAGCATCAGAATGGGGAAGAAAGGGGAATTAAGTGACTTTGAACGTGACATGGTTGTTGGTGCCAGACAGGCTGGTCTGAGTAATTCAAAACGGCTGATCTTCATTAATTCAATGTGACTTCTCTTTTCCTCTTTAACCACTTAACGACCGCCCACTGTAAATATACGTCGGCAGAATGGCACCGACAGGCAGAATCACGTACATATACGCGATTGCCTTTGTATAGTTGGGGGGTCCGATCGGACCCCCCTTCTTTACAGTGGGTGGTCGTTTTACCTTCGGGAGCGATCCGGCATGAGGGGACGCCAGTTCGATTCCGGCCCCCCCCTCTCGATCGCTCCCGGCGAATGAGAGAGCTTCCCCTGCCTGTGTACTGTTTACACAGGCAGGAGGAAGTGATGTCATCTCTCCTGCGGCGCTCACATATACCGAGCGCCGTACAGGAGAAGATGCAGGTTAGTGCACAAAACAGCACACTGACACCAGGACACATAGGCACATAAATCGCCCCCCCAGGCCCCCCCAGATCACCCCCCAGATCACCCCCCAGCCCCCAGTCACAGTGTCACTGATTGCAGTGACCATTTATTTAGTGATCACTGCAATCAGTGACATTTGTGACAGTAAAAGTGTCACTACATTTAGTTTTAGGTCCAGTGTAGCCCCCTAACCCCCCCCCCCTAATAAAGGTTTAACCCCCTGATCACCCCCCAGATAACCCTTTCACCCCCTAGCACCGCCGTCGCTAAGCGATCATTTTTCTGATCGATGTCTTAGCGTCAGTGATGCTGATCGGTAGCCAATATTTTTTTTTAGGTTCGCCGCAGGTTTTTATAGCGTCGGGTACCCCCATAAATTATCTAATTAATGTTTAACCCCCTTGATCGCCCCCCAGGTAACCCTTTCACCCCCTATCACCACTGTCACTAAGCGATCATTTTTCTGATCGATGTCTTAGCGTCGGTGATGCTGATAGGTAGCCAGTAATTTTTTTAGGTTCGCCGCAGGTTTTTATAGCATCGGGTACCCCCATATATTACCTAATAAAGGTTTAACCCCCTTGATCACCCCCCCAGGTAACCCTTTCACCCCCTAGCACCGCCGTTGCTAAGCGATCATTTTTCTGATCGATGTCTTAACGTCGGTGATGCTGAACGGTAGCCAGTAATTTTTTTTAGGTTCGCCGCAGGTTTTTATAGCGTCGGGTACCCCCATATATTACCTAATAAAGGTTTAACCCCCTTGATCGCCCCCCAGGTAACCCTTTCACCCCTATCACCACTGTCACTAAGCGATAATTTTTCTGATCGCTGTCTTAGCGTCGGTGATGCAGATCGGTAGCCAGTAATTTTTTTTAGGTTCGCCGCAGGTTTTTATAGCGTCGGGTACCCCCATAAATTATCTAATAAAGGTTTAACCCCCTTGATCGCCCCCCAGGTAACCCTTTCACCCCCTATCACCACTGTCACTAAGCGATCATTTTTCTGATCGATGTCTTAGCGTCGGTGATGCTGATAGGTAGCCAGTAATTTTTTTAGGTTCGCCGCAGGTTTTTATAGCGTCGGGTACCCCCATATATTACCTAATAAAGGTTTAACCCCCTTGATCACCCCCCCAGGTAACCCTTTCACCCCCTAGCACCGCCGTCGCTAAGCGATCATTTTTCTGATCGATGTCTTAACGTCGGTGATGCTGAACGGTAGCCAGTAATTTTTTTTAGGTTCGCCGCAGGTTTTTATAGCGTCGGGTACCCCCATATATTACCTAATAAAGGTTTAACCCCCTTGATCGCCCCCCAGGTAACCCTTTCACCCCTATCACCACTGTCACTAAGCAATAATTTTTCTGATCGATGTCTTAACGTCGGTGATGCTGAACGGTAGCCAGTAATTTTTTTTAGGTTCGCCGCAGGTTTTTATAGCGTCGGGTACCCCCATATATTACCTAATAAAGGTTTAACCCCCTTGATCGCCCCCCAGGTAACCCTTTCACCCCTATCACCACTGTCACTAAGCAATAATTTTTCTGATCGCTGTCTTAGCGTCGGTGATGCAGATCGGTAGCCAGTAATTTTTTTTAGGTTTGCCGCAGGTTTTTATAGCGTCAGGTACCCCGATATATTACCTAATAAAGGTTTAACCCCCTTGATCACCCCCCAGGTAACCCTTTCACCCCCTATCACCACTGTCGCTAAGCGATCATTTTTCTGATCGCTATCTTAGCGTCGGTGATGCAGATCGGTAGCCAGTAATTTTTTTTAGGTTCGCCGTCAGGTTTTTATATAGTGTCAGGTACCCCCATATATTACCTAATAAAGGTTTTAACCCCCTAATTGCCCCTAGTTAACCCTTTCACCAGTGATCATCATATAAGTGTTACGGGTGACGCTGGTTAGTTAGTTTGCTTTTTATAGTGTCAGGGCACCCGCCGTATCTAACCCAATAAAGGTTTAGCCCCCTGATCGCCCGGCGGGTGATATCAATTAGGTTTTAGCGTCAGAGAGGGTCTGCGTCACACCCCAGGCAGCGTCAGGTTAGTGCCAGTAGCGCTAACACCCACGCGTTAAGCATACACCCCCCTTAGTGGTATAGTATCTGAACAGATCAATATCTGATCTGATCAGATCTATACTAGCGTCCCCAGCAGTTTAGGGTTCCCAAAAACGCAGTGTTAGCGGGATCAGCCCAGATACAGTGCCTTGCGAAAGTATTCGGACCCCTTGAACTTTTCATCCTTTTGCCACATTTCAGGCTTCAAACATAAAGATATAAAATTTTAATTTTTTGTGAAGAATCACCAACAAGTGGGACACAATTGTGAAGTGGAACGAAATCTATTGGATTTTTAAAACTTTTTTAACTAAGAAAAAAATGAAAAGTGGGGCGTGCAAAATTATTCGGCCCCCTTGCGTTAATACTTTGTAGAGCCACCTTTTGCTGCGATTACAGCTGCAAGTCGCTTGGGGTATGTCTCTATCAGTTTTGCACATCGAGAGACTGAAATTCTTGCCCATTCTTCCTTGCAAAACAGCTCAAGCTCAGTGAGGTTGGATGGAGAGTGTTTGTGAACAGCAGTTTTCAGCTCTTTCCACAGATTCTCGATTGGATTCAGGTCTGGACTTTGACTTGGCCATTCTAACACCTGGATACGTTTATTTGTGAACCATTCCTTTGTAGATTTTGCTGTATGTTTGGGATCATTGTCTTGTTGGAAGATAAATCTCCGTCCCAGTCTCAGGTCTTTTGCAGACTCCAACAGGTTTTCATCCAGAATGGTCCTGTATTTGGCTGCATCCATCTTCCCCTCAATTTTAACCTTCTTCCCTGTCCCTGCTGAAGAAAAGCAGGCCCAAACCATGATGCTGCCACCACCATGTTTCACAGTGGGGATGGTGTGTTGAGGGTGATGAGCTGTGTTGCTTTTACGCCAAACATATCGTTTTGCATTGTGGCCAAAAAGTTCGATTTTTGGTTTCATCGGACCAGAGCACCTTCTTCCACATGTTTGGTGCGTCTCCCAGGTGGCTTGTGGCAAACTTTAGACGAGACTTTTTATGGATATCTTTGAGAAATGGCTTTCTTCTTGCCACTCTTCCATAAAGGGCAGATTTGTGCAGTGTACGACTGATTGTTGTCCTGTGGACAGACTCTCCCACCTCAGCTGTAGTTCTCTGCAGTTCATCCAGAGTGATCATGGGCCTCTTGGCTGCATCTCTGATCAGTCTTCTCCTTGTCTGAGCTGAAAGTTTAGAGGGACAGCCAGGTCTTGGTAGATTTGCAGTGGTCTGATACTCCTTCCATTTCAAAATGATCGCTTGCACAGTGCTCCTTGGGATGTTTAAAGCTTGGGAAATCTTTTTGTATCCAAATCCGGCTTTAAACTTCTCCACAACAGTATTACGGACCTGCCTGGTGTGTTCCTTGGTCTTCATGATGCTCTCTGCGCTTTCAACAGAACCCTGAGACTATCACAGAGCAGGTGCATTTATACAGAGACTTGATTACACACAGGTGGATTCTATTTATCACCATCAGTCATTGAGGACAACATTGGATCATTAAGAGATCCTCGCTGAACTTCTGGAGTGAGTTTGCTGCACTGAAAGTAAAGGGGCCGAATAATTTTGCACGCACCACTTTTCAGTTTTTTATTTGCTAAAAAAGTTTAAAATATCCAATAGATTTCGTTCCACTTCACAATTGTGTCCCACTTGTTGGTGATTCTTCACAAAAAATTAAAATTTTATATCTTTATGTTTGAAGCCTGAAATGTGGCAAAAGGATGAAAAGTTCAAGGGGGCCGAATACTTTCGCAAGGCACTGTACCTGCTATCACCTGCGTTTTGCCCCTCCGTCCAGCCCAGGCCACCCAAGTGCAGTATCAATCGATCACTGTCACTTGCAAAACACAACACACATAACTGCAGCGTTCGCAGAGACAGGCCTGATCCCTGCGACTCCAGTGCTGTAGGAGGTGATTTCACCACCACAGTTAAAAAAAAAAAAAGCATATATGCCGAAGCATTGGGGCAGCAGGGGCGGAGGACCGATTTTGCTCCTAATGCCGCGTACATACGGTCGAAATTCCGACGGAGGCTTGCCCGTGGAAAAGTCTGACCATGTGTACGCGGCATAACATTTGCGGGAAGATGCCCCCATGCTTCGGCATATATAAATGGTGCATGTATGCCCATCATTAGAAGTGGGTGGATGAAGGGCGGTATTCTAATGGTGGGCATACCCACCGATCAATCTTTTTTTTTCGTTCAGCCAACAGGATGCATGAAAAAAAAGATTACAATACATGTCCAACAAGGACCAGCAACGTACTGGTATGTTGCTGGACTTTGAATGTTTATACCAGAATGATGCCTGTGGGTTTAGGTATCATCTTGGTATCATTCTTTTCAGCCAGCGGCCGGCTTTCATGTAAAAGCAATCCTAGTGGCTAATTAGCCTCTGGACTGCTTTTACAAGCAGTGGGAGGGAATGTCCCCCCCGGATATAAAAAGCACCATTGGGAAATTGGAAAAGCATTTTATCACACCGATCTTGGTGTGGTCAGATGCTTTGAGGGCAGAGGAAAGATCTAGGGTCCAATAGACCTTACCTATTGCTATCATAGGGGATATTTACATTCCCTGAGATAACAATAAAAATGATTAAAAAAATAAATATGGAAGCAACAGTTTAAAAATAAAATAAAAAAGCAAAATTAATAATAAAAAAAAAAAGCACCCCTGTCCTGCCCTGCTCTTGCCCAATGGCGAACGCAAGCGTCGGTCTGGCGTCATATGTAAACAGAAATTGCACCATGCATGTGAGGTATCACCGCGAAGGTCAGATCGAGGGCAGTAATTTTAGCAGTAGACCTCCTCTGTAAATCTAACGGCGTAACCTGTAAAGGCTTTTAAAGGCTTTTAAAAATGTATGTAGTTTGTCGCCAATGCGCGTTTGTGCGAAATTTTAAAGCTTGTCGTGTTTGGTATCTATGTACTCGGCCTAAGATCATCTTTTTTATTTCATCAAACATTTGGGCAATATAGTGTGTTTTAGTGCATTAAAATTAAAAAAAGTGTATTTTTTCCCCAAAAAATGCGTTTGAAAAATCGCTGCGCAAATACTGTGTAGAAAAAAAAATTGCAACACCCACCATTTTAATCTGTAGGGCCTTTGCTTTAACAATATATATAATGTTTGGGGGTTCAACATAATTTTCTTGCAAAAAAAAAATATGTTTTCATGTAAACAAAAAGTGTGAAAAAGGGCTTTGCCTTCAAGTGGTTAGAAGAGTGGATGCAAGCTTCCTAATGTTGTGTATAAAATGCCAGAACAGTTCAAAACCCCCCCAAATGACCCCATTTTGGAAAGTAGACACCCCAAGCTATATACTGAGAGGCATGTCGAGTCCATGGAATATTTTATATGTTGACACAAGTTGCGGAAAATAGACAATTTATTTTTTTATTTTTTATTTTTTGCACAAAGTTGTCACTAAATGATATATTGCTCAAACATGCCATGGGCATATGTGGAATTACACCCCAAAATACATTCTGTTGCTTCTCCTGAGTACGGGAATACCACATGTGTGAGACTTTTTGGGAGCCTAGCCGCGTACGGGACCCCAAAGACCAATCACCGCCTTCAGGCTTTCTAAGGGTGTAAATTTTTGATTTCACTTCTCACTGCCTATCACAGTTTCGGAGGCCATGGAATGCCCAGATGGCACAAAACCCCCACAAAGGGGTGCTGAGAGGTATGGTGAGTATTTTGCAGATCTTGCTTTTTGTCACAAAGTTTTGAAAAAAAAAAAAAGAATTTTTTTTTCTTCATTTTCAAAAACAAATGAGAGCTGTAAAATACTCACCATGCATCTCAGCAAATAGCTTGGGGTGTCTACTTTCCAAAATGGGGTCATTTGGGGGGGGGGGGTTTGTGCTATTTTGGCATTTTATGGCCTTCGAAACTGTGATAGGTAGTGAGGAGTGAAATCAAAAATTTGTGCCTAGAAATCCGGAAGGCGGTGCTTGGTTTTCGGGGTCCCGTACGCGGCTAGGCTCCCAAAAAGTCCCACACATGTGGTATCCCCGTACTCAGGAGAAGCAGAAAAATTTATTTTGGGGTGTAATTCCATATATAACCATGGCATGTGTGAGCAATATATCATTTAGTGACAACTTTTTGTAATTCTTTTTTTTTTTTTTTGTCATTATTCAATCACTTGGGACAAAAAAAAAAAATATTCAATGGGCTCAACAGGCCTCTCAGCAATTTCCTTGGTTGTCTACTTTCTAAAATGGGGTCATTTGGGGGGGTTTTGTGCTATTTTGGCATTTTATGGCCTTCGAAACTGTGATAGGTAGTGAGGAGTGAAATCAAAAATTTGCGCCCTTAGAAATCCTGAAGGCGGTGCTTGGTTTTCGGGGGCCCGTACGCGGCTAGGCTCCCAAAAAGTCCCACACATGTGGTATCCCCATACTCAGGAGCAGCAGCAAAATATATTTTGGGGTGCAATTCCACATATAACCATGGCATGTGTGAGCAATATATCATTTAGTGACAACTTTTTGTAATTATTTTTTTTTTTTTTTTTTTTTTTAGTCATTATTCAATCACTTGCGACAAAAAAAAAAAATATTCAATGGGCTCAACATGCCTCTCAGCAATTTCCTTGGGGTGTCTACTTTCCAAAATTGGGTAATTTGGGGGGGTTTTGTACTGCCCTGCCATTTTAGCACCTCAAGAAATGAGATAGGCAGTCATAAATTAAAAGCTGTGTAAATTCCAGAAAATGTACCCTAGTTTGTAGACGCTATAACTTTTGCGCAAACCAATAAATATACGCTTATTGACATTTTTTTTACTAAAGACATGTGGCTGAATACATTTTGGCCTAAATGTATGACTAAAATTGAGTTTATTCGATTTTTCTTATAACAAAAAGTAGAAAATATCATTTTTTTTCAAAATTTTCAGTCTTTTTCCGTTTATATCGCAAAAAATAAAAATCGCAGAGGCAATCAAATACCATTAAAAGAAAGCTCTATTTGTGGTAAGAAAAGGACGCAAATTTCGTTTCGGTACAACATTGCATGTCCGCACAATTTCCAGTTAAAGCAGCGCAGTGCAAAATTCTGAAAACAGCTCTGGTCCTTTAGCTACAAAATGGTCCGGGGCTTAAGTGGTTAACTTCTGCCTTTCTTTTCCGTGAAGCCCCCCCTCCCTCCCCCAACCAAACACAAAAAAAAAAAGGGAAAAAAGAGGACGGGAGAGATTACACCCTCACACCCTCACACCTCCTCTCTCTCCTCCTCTCCCCGAACCCCACCCCCTCCCTGCTCCTCCCTATATTTCACGTAGGGTGCCCATATCGTCCAGTATCTCCCATCTTTATCTTTCATTGCCATCGTGAGGTTCAACATCTATTGAATCTCTGCGATTCTAGCGAACCATTGTGCTCTAGTTGGTGGACTCTCCTTTTTCTACAGGACAGGGACACACGCCCTCGCGGCTATAATAAGATGTCTTAGTAGTGAATTTTTGTATTTTTCCACTGATATAGGTATATCTAGTATTAGAATGGCTGCTGGTCTGTCTTCTAAAGACACTCCTGTAATTATTTTGATAGTTTCTATTATCATTTTACAAAACTCCTGTATTTTCACACATTCCCAGAAAATATGTAATAGAGTCCCTTCTGCCATGTGACATCTCCAGCAGGCATCTGACGTCTGAGGATATATTCGATACAGTACTGTTGGTGTTCTATACCATATAGTTAAAATTTTGTATCCTCCCTCCTGGTATCTGCTTGCTACTAAGGCCTTGTGTGTAAATAACAAGATCCTGTCCCTCTGTTCTTAGGAGAATGTTAACCCTAAGTTCCTCTCCCAAGCCTGAAGGAACGTAAGTTCCTGTGGTATGTCTAAATTAATTAGTATTGCATAGAAATAAGACAGTGAGTGTCTCAGGGGTCTCCCCTTCAGGCATATCTGCTCAAATTTTGACAATGTTCTGACTTCTGTATACAGTCAGGTCCATAAATATTGGGACATCGACACAATTCTAATCTTTTTGGCTCTATACACCACCACAATAGATTTGAAATGAAACGAACAAGATGTCCTTTAACTGCAGACTTTCAGCTTTAATTTGAGGGTATTTACATCCAAATCAGGTAAACGGTGTAGGAATTACAACAGTTTGTATATGTGCCTCCCACTTTTTAAGGGACCAAAAGTAATGGGACAGATTAACAATCATAAATCAAACTTTCACTTTTTAATACTTGGTTGCAAATCCTTTGCAGTCAATCACAGCCTGAAGTCTGGAATGCATAGACATCACCAGACGCTGGGTTTCATCCCTGGTGATGATCTGCCAGGCCTCTACTGCAACTGTCTTCAGTTCCTGCTTGTTTGTGGGGCATTTTCCCTTCAGTTTTGTCTTCAGCAAGTGAAATGCATGTTCAATCGGATTCAGGTCAGGTGATGGACTTGGCCACTGCATAACATTCCACTTCTTTCCCTTAAAAAACTCTTTGGTTGCTTTCGCAGTATGCTTCGGGTCATTGTCCATCTGCACTGTAAAGCGCCGTTCAATGAGTTCTGAAGCATTTGGCTGAATATGAGCAGATAATATTGCCCGAAACACTTCAGAATTCATCCTGCTGCTTTTGTCAGCAGTCACATCATCAATAAATACAAGACAACCAGTTCCATTGGCAGCCATACATGCCCACGCCATGACACTACCACCACCATGCTTCACTGATGAGGTGGTATGCTTTGGATCATGAGCAGTTCCTTTCCTTCTCCATACTCTTCTCTTCCCATCACTCTGGTACAAGTTGATCTTGGTCTCATCTGTCCATAGGATGTTGTTCCAGAACTGTGAAGGCTTTTTTAGATGTTGTTTGGCAAACTCTAATCTGGCCTTCCTGTTTTTGAGGCTCACCAATGGCTTACATCTTGTGGTGAACCCTCTGTATTCACTCTGGTGAAGTCTTCTCTTGATTGTTGACTTTGACACACATACACCTACCTCCTGGAGAGTGTTCTTGATCTGGCCAACTGTTGTGAAGGGTGTTTTCTTCACCAGGGAAAGATTTCTTTGGTCATCCACCACAGTTGTTTTCCATGGTCTTCCGGGTCTTTTGGTGTTGCTGAGCTCACCGGTGCGTTCTTTCTTTTTAAGGATGTTCCAAACAGTTGATTTGGCCACACCTAATGTTTTTGCTATCTCTCTGATGGGTTTGTTTTGTTTTTTCAGCCTAATGATGGCTTGCTTCACTGATAGTGACAGCTCTTTGGATCTCATATTGAGAGTTGACAGCAACAGATTCCAAATGCAAATAGCACACTTGAAATGAACCCTGGACCTTTTATCTGCTCCTTTTAAATGGGATAATGAGGGAATAACACACACCTGGCCATGGAACAGCTGAGCAGCCAATTGTCCCATTACTTTTGGTCCCTTAAAAAGTGGGAGGTACATATGCAAACTGTTGTAATTCCTACACCGTTCACCTGATTTGGATGTAAATACCCTCAAATTAAAGCTGGAAGTCTGCAGTTGAAGCACATCTTGTTTGTTTTATTTCAAATCCATTGGTGTGGTGTATAGAGCCAAAAATTTGAATTGTGTCGATGTCCCAATATTTATGGACCTGACTGTATATTTTCCCTGCAAGCACACATACCATATATACTCGAGTATAAGCTGACCCGAGTATAAGCCGAGTTACCTAATTTTACCACAAAAAAATGGGAAAACCTATTGACTGGAGTATAAGCCGAGGGTGAGAATGCAGCAGCTACTGTAAGTGGAAGAGGGTCAACAATGCCCATTTGCACGCCTCACTGTGCCCATTGCAACCTCACTGTGCCAACCTCACTGTGCCAATTGTCACTGTGCCTAACCTCACTCTGCCCATTGCCACCTCACTGTGCCCATCCTTACTGTGCCAACCCTCACTGTTCCCTCACTGTGCCCGTTGTCAGAGTACCTGAAAATGAGAGGCTGCGGGCGTCCATTCATTGTTTAAAACTTGCGGTCTCCTCCTGGTGCCTTCCGTGATAGGCATTTCTCAGCAGACACAGTTCCGCCTATCACGAACGTTCTCTCATCCTCGGACTCAGTTTCCCAGCAGACACTGTGTTCAGTGTTCCGCCAATCACGGACGTCCTCTTGTCCGAGGATGAAAAGGCATCCGTGATTGGCGAAACACTGAACACAGTGTCTGCTGGGATGGGTGAGGATGAGAGAACATTCGTGATAGGCGTTTCTCAGCAGACACAGTTCCGCCTATCACGGAAGAGACCAGGAGGAGACCGCGAGTTTTAAACAATGGAAGCCCACAGCCTCTCAATATTTTCAGGTACACTGACTCGAGTATAAGCCGAGGGGGGCATTTTCAGCCCAAAAAAAAGGGCTGAAAATCTTGGCTTATACTCGAGTATATACGGTAATATGTGAACATCGGATTCAACAATACAAGTCTTATATCTTTTTCTGACATACTTACCTCAGTGGATGCAGTATCTGTCCTCCGACGTCTCTGTACTGAGAATCGAGCCACCGAACACCACCGATGTCACGGTTCTCACTCCTCCTCGAGCAGAGCGATGCTTACTGTCAGTCAGCATCGCTTCTGCTCTACTTCTCCGCGCTCATTGGAGCGCTGAGCCGCGGTGGGGCTGGGAGCGGCCATCTCAGCGGCTATCTGAGACTGCCATCAATCAAGGCAGCTAAGGGGTTCAGATTTGGAAGTCGGGATGTCGCGCTGCCTGGACCGATGGCAGTGACGTCAGCAGAGAGCGGACTTCAGACAGCTCTTTGCTGAAAATGGGTCACAGGAGTGCAAAACAAATTGCAAAGGCCAGCCTAAAAAGCTCAGGCTAGACTTCTCCTTTAAGTCTCATGTACAATAGCACTCCTGTATTTAGCTTTTCTAAATGCAGAAGAAGTTATCTAGGAGATATAGACAACTTTTATTTTTTAATTCCCCTGTGGCCCCCCTGCAGCACCCAAAGTCAGTGGGAGGGGAGAAGGGGAGAATTCCACAGCTGCAGGGGAGCCACAGGGGATCAGTGCTGGGGGGGCTCAGTTTTACGTGGGATCAGCTGGATTACACCTGGCATGCAGTGTGTGGCAGGGCACAGTGGGCCCTCCTTCCCATACGATGATACACCACTGTACCTTACTGAATATGACAATATTTGTCCCAGAATTCAATCTCATAAAGTCTTCAGTACTGGTCTGGTCATTAAGGCAAGCAGCCACTGTAGTCAGTTTGATCAAGTCAAATGGAATTACCAGTTTGAAGACTGGATTATTTATGTGCCTCTGAACAGTTACTGCTTGGGGCTGGAGATGAGCAAAAGTATTATAGAAGTAATCATATCCGAAAATAAATGTTGTCTTTTTGAAATTCCTCTTTGCATGTATTAACCTTATTGCTTTATTTGTGTCAAAGTGCTTCCATGTTCTCAGTATATTTATAATGATTCAGCTTCAGTTCTTATTTTTAAGTTATTATAACAGCAGTAAGGAGATTGATAACATCAATCAGATGTCAGTTAGACTGCCAATAATATTAATTTAATATACATTTTCCACATTTGGATGACTGTTTATTTGACTTGCTCCCTATTCTAAAAATAAATTGTATAAATGCAACTCTGTAATATTTTTTAGCCTACATCAAGAAAAGAAGAAAAGCTTATATAGCAATAAAATAATGACTTCCAGGGACCCATGTACATTTTAGGTACAAAGTGCCCATACTAGGCATAAAATCTATCTACAGTAGTTATGATTTAAAGCATAAAACAACAGAATGCATATTAACAAAGGGCTTCTGGTAGAGAATACACTCAATGTCAGCTCTTTGAATGCAGTATAACTTGTGAAAATGTTGTTATCCAGGTCTTAATTTTGGCTACATGCACCAGTACAACATATTAAAAATAAACTTACTTCAGATTCGTAATTAGGTAAACTTATGGAAATCTGTGATGAAAGCAACACAAAGGTTGCAATTGTGGACGTCTCCTGCAAATGTTACTTCCCAGTTCCCAGGCTGTCATAATGACCCTCTTACTTCAATACTTTGAGATATAGACCCAGAATGTATGTAGTAAAGGGCCAATGACTTTTCTTTAACCTTCCATAGCTGCATAATGTTCTAGGTTAGTGACATAGAAAGTATTAAAGACAGGAATTCAACATAATGCAAATGCAACTAGCATTTGTAGAAGAAGGTCAGCAATCCCATCCTCCATGATTTCCCCATGACAGGTTTACTTCTTTTTTTATTCTCTTGTATTGGGTTTTGCAAATTAGAAGACAGAGAACTGATATAGTCCACAGATACACATCATTAACAATCATCATGAAAGGTTTTCTTTAAAAAAATGCCCACGGTGCAGCTGAATTACTGTTATTTGTGTTAGACTTAGGTTGCCAGAGGTCTCTATTTGCCTCAGTCCACCTGCAAGCAGCCCAGGGTCTGCTGCCTCTATGCAAACACTGTCCAGTGGAGTGCCTGCATAGTTCTGATAACCAACCTAATTCATCATTAGTAAAGTTAGTAGTGTTGGATATAGAGTGTCTCTTGTCTCTAATAAGTAACCATTGAATGCCAATGACCTATTTCACACCCATTGACTCCTGAAACAAGTCAAAAAAGGGCACTTAATCAGTTCTAAATTGTAAGGGTAGTAAAACTCTGGAATATCCTGCCAAACCATAAGACGATGAGAGGTAGAATAAATTAATTTAAATAGGGAAAGAATGCCTCACTAATGCCCCTTTCACACTGGGTGCGGGAGGTGCGTAATTAGGTAAACTTTCACATTGAAGACTGCAGGGCAGGATTATTTCAGGCGTTTTTCAGGCGCTATTTTTAGCACCAAAACGCCTGAAAAAAGCCCCAATGTGAAAGGAGCCTTACTAAACAGGCATCTTCAGCTATAATTAGTAGAATGTATTTGTGGGTCTTCTTGTTAAAAAAAAGAATGTATTGGCGGGTGATAAACTGATAAAATAACTCTGAATGCTACTCACAGAGTATAAAAGTAACTTTTCCCATACTGTTTCTTTTGCCCTCTTCTGCATCAACAGTACAGGAATAGTGTTTAAATACAGTATATACTCGAGTATAAGCCGACCCGAATATAAGCCGAGGCACCTAATTTTACCACAAAAAAAGGGAAAAACTTATTGACTCGAGTATAAGCCTAGGGTAGGAAATGCAGCAGCTACTGTAAGTGGAAAAGAGGGTCAACAATGCCCATTTGCAGCCTCACTGGGCCCATTGCACGCCTCACTGTGCCCATTGCAGCCTCACTGTGCCAATTGCATGCCTCACTATGCCCATTGCACGCCTCACTGTGCCCATTGCATGCCTCACTGTGCCCATTGCAGCCTCACTGTGCCCATTGCACGTATGGCATTTGCTGAATGATGGAGATGCTGAGTGATCGACCCTTAGTGAACAGATGGCGAGTCGCTCCAGCAGCACCTGACACTGGAGAGCAATTCCTGTAAGTAGCAAAGGCTACTACATTGAATTTCAGCATCCCCATTAATAATTACATGTAAGCAAGCTGACCCAAGGTAAGTTTAAAAAATTGTTCCTGGAGTTCAGCTTTACCTGTCTCTCCCCCTGAGCACATACTTGTCTTCCTTTTGCTCCCCCTCTGCTCTGTTAAGTCCGTGGGAAATTAGGAAAATCCTGTGGAAGCTACGAGTCACTGACTCACTCAGTTTCCCATCAGTGAGTCAGTGTTCAGTGTCCCGTTTATCACGGACATCCTTTCGTCCTCGTCCGTGGGACGAGGACGAGAGGACATCCGTGATAGGCGGAACACTGAACACTGACTCACTGCTGGGAAACTGAGTGTTCCCCTATCACGGACGAGGACGAGGAGGAGGCACGGCTTCTACAACGGTACGGAGAGTGACCAGAGTCACTGACATATCTTGACCCATCTGAAATGCTAGACCCATTGTCCACTGTGCACAGCATGCAGGATGATGTCAGACTGGTCGGCCGCTGTCTGAGCATGACACGGGATGATCAGGTATGGACACAGACTCGAGTATAAGCCGAGGGGGGCATTTTCAACACAAAAAAATGTGCTGAAAAACGTAGCTTATACTCGAGTATATACGGTAGGCTAAAATTTGTGAATCTACTATGTTACAACACCAATAAAAATGTAGACTGCTGAAATTTGAGGTAATTCTTTAAGCACATCAGTAGAACCCTTATATTGAAGGTTGTACAGGTTTTACTGATTAAAATCTGGACTATTGCAGTCATTGAGGGCAAAGTATGAATATTTTGTTCCATTTAATGAAAATCTGTCCATGTAAGTCAAGCCATAGTGGTGGCCTGGCATCAAGAGAAATCTTAGTAGAGGCAATTTCCTTATCTCAGGAATAGGGAAGAATACCTAAATTGCTTTTCCTTCAGTTGCCTTGTTTGAAAAGTAACAAATGACTTTTGATATCTAGGAAAACAAACTTGATGTTAAGAGAAAATTCCCCAAGGGCTTAAATTATGTAGCAGCTTATGTCTGCCTAAAATTAATAGAAAGATTTACAACCTTTACAAGATATCCATTGTGAATCCATTGTGAACTTACTCTTTTAATAACTATAATGTGTTCTTCACAATGTAATTGAAATTGCAAGTTAATTTCACCACTCACCTGAACATTTGTACCTTTAGTTTCACTAATGATTTCCATCGATGACCATAGGTTTATTGTGATTGTGGGCTGTCTGTTGCCAGCAGGGGGTTCATGACTCTAACCTCAATGAAGCTCCAGCGTGTCAGGTCTTCACCACAGTAACTGATGGTGACACATCACAACTGTCAGAAAGCCCAGACAGCCAACTTGCAGATGGAACCAAGTGTAGCAGAAAGAGAAAAAATCAGAGAAAGACTGGAAATTAAGGCAGGTTACAGATGTGATTCAAAAACATCGTCAGAGCAGGTAGCAGCAGAATCTGCGTGTGGTGGTAAACAAACACTGTTAATCAAGTGCATACTATATTAACTCAACTCACTTTAAAGCCTGTCGGTTGGGACTAGGGATGAGCCGAACACCCCCAGGTTCGGTTCGCACCAGAACCTGCGAACGGACCGAAAGTTTGCGCGAACTTTAGAACCCTATTAAATAGAATGGACTCGAAATTTTGAAATCAAAAGTGCTAATTATAACGGCTAATATGCAAGTTATTGTCCTAAAAAGGGTTTGGGGACCCGGGTCCTGCCCCATGGGACATGTATCAATGCAAAAAGAAGTTTTAAAAACTGACGTTTTTTCGGGGGCAGTGATTTTAATGATGCTTAAAGTGAAAAAAAATGTGAAATATTCCTTTAAATATCATACCTGGGGAGTGTCTAAAGTATGCCTGTGAAGTGGCACGTGTTTCCCGTGTTTAGAACTGTCCCTGCACAAAATTACATTTCTAAAGGAAAAAAAGTAATTTAAAACTACTTGCGGCTTTAATGTAATGTCTGGTCCCGGCAATATGGATGAAAGTCATTGAGAAAAATGGCATGGGTAGCCCCCCACCCCCCTCCCCCAGCCCACTACCAGCCTCTTTGGGTCTTGTATGGATATTAAGGGGAACCCCGCACCCAAATTAAAAAAAGGCCCTATATACTCTGAACAGCAGTATACAGGCGGTGCAAACAAGACAGGGACTGTAGGTTTGTTCTTAAAGCGGAGCTCCACCCTAGAGTGGAACTTCCGCTCATCGGAACCCTCCCTCCCTCCAGAGACACATTTGGCACCTTTCAGGGGGAGGGGGGTGCAGATACCTGTCTAAGACAGGTATTTGCACCCACTTCCGGGAGTCCTCTCTGCGGGTATTCTGCAGGTAGTGCGTCACTTCCCGCAGAATACCTGTTGTGTTCTGGGAAACACTCGGCTCCCAGAACACAACTGGGACCAGTGAGAACGGCGCAGAGCGACTCGCGCATGCGCCGTAGGGAACCGGGCAGTGAAGCCGCAAGGCTTCACTTCCTGGTTTCCTCACCGAGGATGGCGATGGGGGCAGCAGAGTGACGAGCGATTGCTCGTCTTCTGCTGCCGAAGTCGCTGGACTCCAGGACAGGTAAGTGTCCTAATATTAAAAGACAGCAGCTGCAGTATTTGTAGCTGCTGGCTTTTAATATTTTTTTTTTCAGCGAACTTCCGCTTTAAGTAGAATCTGTTTGTAATTTGGAACAGGTACATTTTTTAAGTGTAGCTCCAGACAAAAAATCTATTTTTAAGCTTTTTGGAAAACATAGGGAAGGGTTATCACCCCTGTAACATTTGTTTTGCTGTCTGTGCACCTGTTCAGAACATTTCACCTCCGTCCCAATGACAAATGTTTTTTGAAAATTTGTTTTTTTTATTGAAACAAGGATTGGTGATAAAAGCATCAGTGGAGAGGAGACACCTTTTTCCCATATTAACTCTTACAGGAGAGAATTTCCATTCCTAGGTGTAGATTTCCTCTCACTTCCTGTTGTCTCCCTCCATTTGCAAGTAGGAGTCGTTTGAAAGTCAGGATGTTTGAAAGTAGGGGTCTGCCGTATATACTCTGCAGAAATTTGGCCCTTAGGTGTTGGTGTTGCCACAACACTGTAAGCCCTGACAGTTACTCTTGGTGGGCACTGGAACGCCCTGCTGGTGCCATAACACTGTAAGTCCTCACAGTTACTCTTGGTGGGCGCAGGAATGGGCCATGCTGTGAAATATTAGATCAAGAATTGTAATTACATGCCCCTGTTGAACAGGGGCAGAAAAATTGGGCCTTGGGCACTGGTGCCACAACACTGCAACCCCTCACAGATACTGTACTTGGAGCGCAGCAATGAGCCCTGCTGCAAAGTATTGCATCAAAAATTGTAATTACACGCCCCTGTTAAACAGGGGCTGAAAAATTGGGCCTTAGCCACTGGTGGCGGTGCCCAGAACCAAAAATGTTCTTACAAAGCTATCAGCATGATCATTGAGGAGGAAGAGGATAGTCACTCAGCATAACAGGATAGTCACTCAGCATCAGCATAAGCAGTCTTGAAGGGATCTGACGTTTAAAAAAAAAATATTCGGTAACATCAGCATCAGGTGCTTGGTAGCTGGTGTTGATCCAAGACTGATTCATTTTTATGAAGGTCAGTCGATCGACCGAGCCGGTAGACAGGCGCACCCTGTGATCGGTTACAAAGCCTCCAGCAGCACTGAATGTGCGTTCCGAAAGAACGCTGGATGCAGGACAGGCCAGTACCTCAATTGCATACTGTGCAAGCTCTGGCCAGTGATCCATCCTCAAGACCCAGTAACCCAGAGGATTTTCGGTGGGAAAGGTGTCCAAGTCTGACCTTGCCCCTAGGTATTCCTGCACCATGTAAACCAGACGCTGGCGATGGTTGCTGGAACCGATCATACTTTGGGGCTGCGTACTAAAAAATTGTCTGAACGCATCAGTCAGACGGCCACCTTCTCCACACCTGCTTCTTTGACTGACCGAAGCCTCAGCAACACGTTGTCCAGGACCAGGAATTTGTAACCTCCCAGTCTCTGGGAACGCATTGCACAGACCTTTCTGCAAGGCCTCCCAAAGATGCTTCATCCTCTGCTCCCTCTGCGACGGCAAGATAAGGTCCGCGACCTTACCCTTGTAACGTGGATCAAGGAGGGTTGCCAGCCAGTAATGATCCCTCTCCTTGATCGCACGAATACGAGGATCCTTACGCAGGCTTTGCAGGATCAGGGAGGCCATGCAGCGTAGGTTTGCTGAGGCATTCGGTGCAGAGTCCTCTGGGTCACTGAGGACAACATGATCCGCAGCCACCTCCTCCCAGCCACGTACAAGTCCACGGGACTGTAATTGATCCATTGAAGACTGCTGCTGATGCTGAGTGCTAGGCTCCACCTCCATGCTGACACAATAATCCTCCTCCTCCTCCTCTTCCTGTGTGATAGCCAGGCCAGCAGGAACACTGTCTGGATAAAGGGGGCCTTGAGAGGTAGTAGAGGAGGGGGTGGAGGAGAGAGGTGTGTCAGAATCACCAGTAGTAACATTTTGGAGGCGTGGTGGTGGAACAACCTCCAACACTACTGCACCTTGTCCTGCATCCTTCCCAGCTGCCAGCAGAGTCACCCAATGCGCCGTGAAAGATATGTAATGTCCCTGTCCATGCCTGCTGGACCATGAGTCAGCGGTAATATGCACCTTACCGCTGGCCAAGACATTGCCTTCCACATGTCGGTAGAGAGCTGGAATCGGAAGGGGGCAGAGTCTACCAACTGAAAGGGCAGCAGTTGAAGTGCTAGCAATTTAGCTAAGCTAGCATTCAACCGCTGGGCATGTGGATGGCAGGGAGCGAACTTCTTTCGGCGGTGCAGCAGCTGGGGCAGGGAAATTTACCTGGTACAATCAGACGTCGGTGTACCAATAGCAGATTGCCCGCAAGTACTTGGCTGTGACACACCTAATTCTACACCTTCATTCCTCTCAGTGCAGGTTTCAGAGAGGACTGAAGGTATAGTGGGGTTGGAGATCCCAGCTGATGAGGAGCAAGGAGAGGTCCGCTTTGTTCTTTGGTGTGGGTCTTTTAGGTAAGCTTGCCAATGAACTGCATGGCAGGTCGACATATGTCTGGTCAAGCACGTGGTGCCCAAGCGGCTGATGTTTTGGCCACGCGAGATAGGCTTTAGACATATGTTGCAAATGGCAATGGTACGATCTGCTGCACACGTCTGAAAAAAGGCCCACACCAAAGAACTTTTGGAATAACGCGCAGAGACAGCAGTGCCCTGCACATGCAGAGCTCTGTGGTGTGATGCAGTCGGTGTGCTGCCCTTAAGCTGGCCCCTGGAGGGTATCCTGCCTCGTTGTAGATGTGCCTCCTCCTCCTCCTCCTCTCTCCTATCAGGCACCCACGTAGAGTCAGTGACCTCATCATCCCCTCCCTCCTCATCACTGGAGCAAATCTGGCAGTATGCTGCAGCTGGGGGAACATGACATCCAGATAGCTGTCCTTGTTGGGCACCCCCTCTCTCTGGGCTCACGTTACTACCCCCTCTCTCTGGGCTCACGTTACTGCCTTCCTCCGGCTGGGTTCCATCATTGGAGCCTTCAAAACGCTGGGCATCCTCCTGGAGCATGTACCCAACACTGTGGTCAAACAGTTCAGGGGAATCCTCAGGAGGACATGGTGGGGCTAGGGAAGGAGTAACTGATGCCATTGAGCCGAGGTAAGAGACCGCTTTGGCAGCTGCTTTGCCAGACAAAGTACCCTGAGCCTGGGTGAGAGAGGATAAGGAGGAGGAGGACGGCTTGGTCATCCACTCTACCATGTCTTGGGCATGTTGCGGCTCAACATGGCCAGCTGCCGAAAAGAAGGACAAGCGTGTCCCACGGCCACGTGCTGATGAGGATGCACCGTGTCTACGACCAGCACTGTTGCCTCTAGACACAGAGCCTGCTTGCCCTCTTTTATTGCCTCGTGACTGTCTGCTTCTCCTTGTTTGCCTTCCAGACATACTAATGGCCTGCAGTGAGATGTAGCTGCACAAAGGTGGGATGTATATATATATATATATTTCTGTACTGATAATGCAGCTATCAGAATCAACTGCCTGCTGTGGGATTAGTATGGGAAAAGCAGCAATTGTTTTCAGTTAATTTTAGGTGAAAACTGTGCAAAGGACAAAGTACACTGAAAATACTTGCAGCTCTCTGCCTGCGGTTTTATTATGAGAACACCACTATAATAGTCACTAACTTTATTCAGGTAAGCTTTAGGTGAACGCTATGCAAAGCACACAGTACACTAAGTGAAACACTGACTGCAGCTAGCACAATCACCTGCCTGCTTGTCACAGTATAGAGAATAACAGGAACGGATCTAGCTAAACTGAATACAGTGTATAAATATATATACAACACCTAGGATGCATATACAGTGGGTACGGAAAGTATTCAGACCCCCTTAAATTTTTCACTCTTTTTATATATTGCAGCCATTTGCTAAAATCATTTAAGTTCATTTTTTTCCTCATTAATGTACACACAGCACCCCATATTGACAGAAAAACACAGAATTGTTGAAATTTTTGCAGATTTATTAAAAAAGAAAAACTGAAATATCACATGGTTCTAAGTAGGGGTGCAACGGATCAAAAAACTCACGGATCGGATCGATCCTCGGATCAGAGCCACGGATCGGATAATTTTCGGATCGGCAAAAAAAAAAATTACTAATATCTACGTCATCCCCCACACTGTAATATCCACAATCTCCCCCTGTAATATCCACAATCTCCCCCAGTAATATCCACAATCTCCCCCAGTAATATCCACAATCTCCCCCTGTAATATCCACAATCTCCCCCAGTAATATCCACAATCTCCCCCAGTAAAATCCACAATCTCCCCCAGTAATATTCACAATCTCCCCCAGTAATATCCACAATCTCCCCCTGTAATATCCACAAACTCCCCCAGTAATATCCACAATCTCCCCCTGTAATATCCACAATCTCCCCCTGTAATATCCACAATCTCCCCCAGTAATATCCACAATCTCCCCCAGTAATATCCACAATCTCCCCCAGTAATATCCACAATCTCCCCTGTAATATCCACAATCTCCCCCAGTAATATCCACAATCTCCTCCAGTAATATCCACAATCTCCTCCTGTAATATCCACAATCTCCCCACTGTAATGGGCATCTCCCCCACTTACTTTAGTCTCTCCCGCCGGCCAGTTCAGATCCACGAGCAGCGAGGGGTGATGACGTCAGCGCGCACAAGGCAGCCGCCGCCGCCGGGTGTACCAAGATGGCCGTGGCTCCGGAGCTAGGCCGAAGCCGCAGCCTTTCCTAAGGCTGAGGCCGCGGGGTCGCTCCGCGGATCGAGTGGTGATCCGATCCGAACATTCGGATCATGGATCACCGCCGATCCGTTGCAGCCCTAGTCCTAAGTATTCAGACCCTTTGCTGTGACACTCATATATTTAACTCAGGTGCTGTCTATTTCTTCTGATCATCCTCGAGATGGTTCTACATCTTCATTTGAGTCCAGCTGTGTTTGATTATACTGATTGGACTTGATTAGGAAAGCCACACACCTGTCTATATAAGACCTTACAGCTCACAGTGCATGTCAGAGCAAATGAGAATCATGAGGTCAAAGGAACTGCCTGAAGAGCTCAGAGACAGAATTGTGGCAAGGCACAGATCTGGCCAAGGTTCCAAAAAACTTTCTGCTGCACTTAAGGTTCCTAAGAGCACAGTGGCCTCCATAATCTTTAAATGGAAGACGTTTGGGATGACCAGAACCCTTCCTAGAGCTGGCTGTCCGGCCAAACTGAGCTATCGAGGGAGAAGAGCCTTGGTGAAAGAGGTAAAGAAGAACCCAAAGATCACTGTGGCTGAGCTCCAGAGATGCAGTAGGGAGATGGGAGAAAAATGTAGAAAGTGAACCATCACTGCAGCCCTCCACCAGTCGGGGCTTTATGGCAGAGTGGCCCGATGGAAGCCTCTCCTCAGTGCAAGACACATGAAAGCCTGCATGGAGTTTGCTAAAAAAAAAAAAAAAAACCTGAAGGACTCCAAGATGGTGAGAAATAAGATTCTCTGGTCTGATGAGACCAAGATAGAACTTTTTAGCCTTAATTCTAAGTGGTATGTGTGGAGAAAACCAGGCACTGCTCATCACCTGTCCAATACAGTCCCAACAGTGAAGCATGGTGGTGGCAGCATCATGCTGTGGGGGTGTTTTTCATCTGCAGGGACAGGACGATTGGTTGCAATCGTGGAAAAGATGAATGCGGCCAAGTACAGGGATATTCTGGACGAAGACCTTCTCCAGAGTGCTCAGGACCTCAGACTGGGCCGAAGGTTTACCTTCCAACAAGACAATGACCCTAAGCACACAGCTAAAATAACAAAGGGGTGGCTTCACAACAACTCCGTGACTGTTCTTGAATGGCCCAGCCAGAGCCCTGACTTAAACCCAATTGAGCATCTCTGGAGAAACCTAAAAATGTCTGTCCACCATCGTTTACCATCCAACCTGACAGAACTGGAGAGTAGTGATGAGCCGAACACCCCCGGGTTCGGTTCGCACCAGAACCCGCGAACGGACCGAAAGTTCGTACGAACATTAGAACCCTATTAAATACAATGGATGCGAACGTTCGAATTCTAAAGTGCTAATTATAACAACTATTATGCATGTTATTGTCCTAAAAAGGGTTTGGGAACCCGGGTTCTGCACCAGGGGACATGTATCAATGCAAAAAGAAGTTTTAAAAACGGTCGTTTTTCGGGAGCAGTCATTTTAATGATGCATAAAGTGAAAAAAAAAAAGTCAAATATTCCTTTAAATATCGTACCTGGGGGGTGTCTAAAGTATGCCTGTGAAGTGCCACGTGTTTCCCGTGTTTAGAACTGTCCCTGCACAAAATGACACTTCTAAAGGAAAAAAAAGCCATTTAAAACTGCTTGCGGCTTTAATGTAATGTCTGGTCCCGGTAATATGGATGAAAATCTTTAAGAAAAATGGCATAGCTACCCCATGACCCCCCCCCCCCCTACCCCAGCCCATTACCAGCCCCTTTGGGTCTTGTATGGATATTAAGGGGAACCCCGCACATAAAATAAAAAAGGCCCTATATACTCTGAACAGCCGTATACAGGCGGTGCATACAAGACAGGGACTGTAGGTTTGTTCTTATGTAGAATCTGTTTGTAATTTTGAACAGGTACATTGTTGAAGTGTAGCTCCAGCCCAAAAATCTATTTTTAAACTTTTTGGAAAACATAGGTAAGGGTTATCACCCCTGTAACATTTGTTTTGCTGTCTGTGCCCCTGTTCAGAACATTTCACCTCACTTTCCGTCCCAATGACAACTGTTTTTGAAATGTGGTGTTTTTCTTGAAACAAGGATTGCTGATAAAGCATCAGTACAGAGGAGACACCTTTCTCCCATATTTATTCTTACAGGAGAGAATTTTCCTTCCTAGTGGTAGATTTCCTCTCACTTCCTGTTGTCTTCTTGCGTTTGCAAGTAGGAGTCGTTTGTAAGTTGGATGTTTGAAAGTAGGGACCTGCCGTATATACTCTGCAGAAATAGGCCCCTTAGTTGTTGGTGTTGGCACAACACTGTAAGCACTCACAGTTACTCTTGGTTGGTGCTGGAACGCCCTGCTGTCAACTATTATATCAGGAATTTTAATTACATATAATTGTTGAACAGTGGTAGTAAAAATTGGGCCTTTGATGGTGGTGCTGGTGCCACAACACTGTAAGCCCTGACAGTTACTCTTGGTGGGTGCAGCAATGGGCCCTGCTGTGAATTATTAGATCAAGAATTGTAATTGCATGCCCCTGTTGAACAGGGGCTGAAAAATTGGGCCTTTCGTGGTGGTGGTGGTGGTGGTGGTGTTGCCACAACACTGTAAGCCCTCAGAGTTACTCTTGGTGGGTGCAGCAATGGGCCCTGCTGTGAATTATTAGATCAAGAATTGTAATTGCATGCCCCTGTTGAACAGGGGCTGAAAAATTGGGCCTTAGGAACTGGTGGCACAACACTACAACCCCTCACAGATACGTTACTTGGAGCACAGCAATGAGCCCTGTTGCAAAGTATTGCTTCAAAAATTGTAATGACACGCCCCTGTTAAACAGGGGCTGAAAAATTGGGCCTTAGGCACTGGTGCCACAACACTCCAACCCCTCACAGATACTGTACTTGGAGCACAGCAATGAGCCCTATGGCAAATTATTGCTAAAAAAATTGTAATTACACGCCCCTGTAAAACAGGGGCTGAAAAATTGGGCCTTGGCCACTGGTGGCGGCACCCATAAACAAAAATGATCTTCCAAGCTATCATCATCAATCGTATCATTGAGGACTCGGAGGAGGAGGATAGCCAGTCAACATAACAGCACAGGCACTCAGCATCAGCATCAGTCTTGAAGGGATGTGACATGTTAAAATCAATTAGTCTGTTATATCAGCATCAGGTGTGTGGTAGCTGGTGGTGATCCAAGACTGGTTCATCTTGATGAAAGTCAGTCGATCAACCGAGTCGGTGGACAGGCGCACCCGAGTCGGTGGACAGGCGCACCCTGTGATCCGTGACAAATCCTCCAGCAGCACTGAATGTGCGTTCCGAAAGAACGCTGGATGCAGGACAGGCCAGTAGCTCAATTGCATACTGTGCAAGCTCTGGCCAGTGATCCATCCTCAAGACCCAGTAAGCCAGAGGATTTTCGGTGGGGAAGGTGTCCAAGTCTGACCTTGCCCCTAGATATTCCTGCACCATGTTTATCAGACGCTGGCGATGGTTGCTGGAACCGATCATACTTTGGGGCTGCGGACTAAAGAATTGTCTGAACGCATCGGTCAGACGGCCACCTTCCCCACCGCTCCTTCTTTGACTGGCCGAAGCCTCAGCAACTCGTTGTCCAGGACCAGGAGTTTGTAACCTCCCAGTCTCTGGGAACGCGTTGCACAGACCTTTCTGCAAGGCCTCCCGGAGTTGTCTCATCCTCTGCTCCCTCTGCGAAGGTAACATAAGGTCCGCAACCTTACCCTTGTACCGTGGATCAAGGAGAGTGGCCAGCCAGTAATGGTCCCTCTCCTTGATCCGAAGAATACGAGGATCCTTCCGCAGACTTTGCAGGATCAGGGAGGCCATGCAGCGTAGGTTTGCTGAGGCATTCGCTCCGGAGTCCTCTGGGTCACTAAGGACGACATGATCCGCAGCCACCTCCTCCCAGCCACGTACAAGTCCACTGGTTTCTTGGGACTGTAAATCATCCCTAAAAGACTGCTGCTGATGATGCTGAGTGCCAGCCTCCACCTCCATGCTGACACAATCCTCCTCCTCCTCCTCCTCCTCCTCCTCCTCTTCCTCTTCCTGTGCGATGGGTGGGACAGAAGGAACACTGTCTGGGTAAAGGGGGCCTTGAGAGGCAAGGAAGTCCTCCTCTTCCTGCCTCTGTTCTGCCTCAAGTGCCCTGTCCATTATTCCACGCAGCGTGTGCTCCAACAGGTGGACAAGAGGTACAGTGTCACTGATGCATGCACTGTCACTGCTCACCATCCTCGTGGCCTCCTCAAATGGTGCCAGGACAGTGCATGCATCCCTGATCATGCCCCACTGGCGTGGAGAAAAAAAACCAAGCTCCCCTGACCCTGTCCTGGTGCCGTAGTCGCACAGGTACTCATTGATGGCCCTCTGCTGCGTGTGCAGCCGCTGCAGCATGGCCAACGTTGAGTTCCACCTGGTGGGCATGTCACATATAAGGCGGTTCTTGGGCAGGTTCAACTCCTTTTGCAGCTCAGCCAGGCGAGCACTGGCATTATAAGATCTGTGGAAATGCACACAGACTTTCCTGGCCTGCCTCAGGACATCCTGTAAGCCCGGGTACCTGCCCAAGAACCGCTGCACCACCAGGTTAAGGACGTGAGCCACACAGGGCACATGGGTCAGTTGTCCCTGTCGGAGGGCGGAGAGGAGGTTGGTGCCATTGTCGCAAACCACCATTCCTGGCTTAAGCTGGCGTGGCGTCAACCACCTCTCGGCCTGGCCCTGCAGAGCAGACAGGACCTCTGCCCCAGTGTGGCTTCTGTCCCCCAAACACACCAGCGCAAGCACGGCATGGCATCTTTTTGCCTGCGTACTTGCGTAGCCCCGTGAACGGCTACGGAGCACCGCTGGTTCATAGGACAAACCACAGGAAGAGGCCATGGAGGAAGAAGAAGAGGAGGGGGTGGAGGAGAGAGGTGTGTCACAACCAGTAGTAGCATTTTGGAGGCGTGGCGGTGGAACAACCTCCAACACTACTGCACCTTGTCCTGCATCCTTCCCAGCTGCCAAAAGAGTGACCCAATGGGCCGTGAAAGAAAGGTAACGTCCCTGTCCATGCCTGCTGGACCATGAGTCAGCGGTAATATGCACCTTACCGCTGACCGCCCTGTCCAGCGAGGCCAAGACATTGCCTTCCACATGCCGGTAGAGAGCCGGAATAGCCTTCCGTGAAAAAAAGTGGCGTTTGGGAACCTGCCACTGAGGAACCGCACATTGCACAAACTCACGGAAGGGGGCCGAGTCTACCAACTGAAAAGGCAGCAGTTGAAGCGCTAGCAATTTAGCCAAGCTAGCATTCAACCGCTGGGCATGTGGATGGCTGGGAGTGAACTTCTTTCGACGGTCCAGCAGCTGGGGCAGGGAAATTTGCCTGCTAGAATCGGACGTCGGTGTACTGCTAGCAGAGTGGCCGCAAGTACTTGGCTGTGACACACCTAATTCTACACCTTCATTCCTCTCAGTGCATGTTTCAGAGAGGACTGAAGTTATAGTGGGGTTGGAGATCCCAGCTGATGAGGTGCAAGGAGAGGTCCGCTTTGTTCTTTGG
Organism: Rana muscosa; assembly: GCA_029206835.1. Lineage (NCBI taxonomy): Eukaryota > Metazoa > Chordata > Amphibia > Anura > Ranidae > Rana > Rana muscosa. The sequence continues at coordinate 495,728,275 of CM055116.1, read as the reverse complement.
TGTGGGTCTTTGAGGTAGGCTTGCCAACGAGCTGCATGGCAGGTCAACATATGTCTGGTCAGGCATGTGGTACCCAAGCGGCTGATGTTTTGGCCACGCGATATACGCTTGAGACATATGTTGCAAACAGCAGCTGTGCGATCTGATGCACTAGCCTCAAAAAAGGCCCACACCAAGGAACTTTTTGAATGACGGGCAGAGGCAGCGCCCTGCACAGGCGGAGCTCTGCGGTGTGATTCCGTCGGTGTACTGCCCTTACGCTGGCCACCAAAGGGCATCCTGCCTCGTTGGAGATGTGCCTCCTCCTCATCCTCCTCCTCCTCCTCTCTCCTATTAGGCACCCATGTGGAGTCAGTGACCTCATTCATCATCCCCTCCCTCCTCATCACTGGAGCCAATCTGGCAGTATGCTGCAGCTGCTGGAACATGACTGCCAGATTGGTGTCCTTCTTGAGCATCCCCTCTGTCTGCTCTCACCCTACTGCCTTCCTGTAGCTGGGTTTCATCATCAGACCCTTCGAAACGCTGGGCATCCTCCTGGAGCATGTACCCAACACTGTGCTCAAACAGTTCGGGGGACTCCTCAGGAGGAGGACATGGTGGGTCTAGGGAAGGAGTGACTGATGATGAGTCTGACATTGATACCAGGGAAGAGGACGCTTTGGCAGCTGCTTTGCCAGTACCCTGAGCCTGGGTGAGAGAGGATGAGGAGGAGGAGGAGGGCTTGGTCATCCACTCTACCAAGTCTTCGGCATGATGTGGCTCAACATGTCCAGCTGCCGAAAAGAAGGACAAGCGTGTCCCATGGCCATGTGCTGATGACAATGCACCGCGTCCACGACCAGCACTGTTGCCCCCAGACACAGAGCCTGCTTGCCCTCTTTTATTGCCTCCTGACTGTCTGCCTCTCCTTGTTTGCCTTCCAGACATTCTAATAGATGGCCTGCAGGGAGATGGGAAAAAAGCAATAAGGGCTACCTTCAGGTGTCCTTCTCTGTCCCTTTACTTAAGGATTTCTAAATATGGTTCAGGATGATTGCTTTTGCACAGAATAGCACAACGACAATTTCCCTGACTGTCCAAAAAACAAGGATTTCAAAGATGGTTGATGAGGAATGCTTTAGCACACTATAGCACAAGGAGAATTCACTCACTGTCCTTCCCAGTCCCTAGAAACAAGGACTTGCACAGTGAAAGAAACTGACACTCTCCCTACCTAGAGTTTTCTGTCCCTAGAAAAAATGTTTTTTTTAAGCACACTATAGCACAAGGAGAATTCACTCACTGTCCTTCCCAGTCCCTAGAAACAAGGACTTGCACAGTGAAAGAAACTGACACTCTCCCTACCTACAGTTTTCTGTCCCTAGAAAAAATGTTTTTTTTAAGCACACTATAGCACAAGGAGAATTCACTCACTGTCCTTCCCAGTCCCTAGAAACAAGGACTTGCACAGTGAAAGAAACTGACACTCTCCCTACCTACAGTTTTCTGTCCCTAGAAAAAATGTTTTTTTTAAGCACACTATAGCACAAGGAGAATTCACTCACTGTCCTTCCCAGTCCCTAGAAACAAGGACTTGCACAGTGAAAGAAACTGACACTCTCCCTACCTACAGTTTTCTGTCCCTAGAAAAAATGTTTTTTTTAAGCACACTATAGCACAAGGAGAATTCACTCACTGTCCTTCCCAGTCCCTAGAAACAAGGACTTGCACAGTGAAAGAAACTGACACTCTCCCTACCTACAGTTTTCTGTCCCTAGAAAAAATGTTTTTTTTAAGCACACTATAGCACAAGGAGAATTCACTCACTGTCCTTCCCAGTCCCTAGAAACAAGGACTTGCACAGTGAAAGAAACTGACACTCTCCCTACCTACAGTTTTCTGTCCCTAGAAAAAATGTTTTTTTAAGCACACTATAGCACAAGGAGAATTCACTCACTGTCCTTCCCAGTCCCTAGAAACAAGGACTTGCACAGTGAAAGAAACTGACACTCTCCCTACCTACAGTTTTCTGTCCCTAGAAAAAATGTTTTTTTTAAGCACACTATAGCACAAGGAGAATTCACTCACTGTCCTTCCCAGTCCCTAGAAACAAGGACTTGCACAGTGAAAGAAACTGACACTCTCCCTACCTACAGTTTTCTGTCCCTAGAAAAAATGTTTTTTTTAAGCACACTATAGCACAAGCACAAAACACACTGACACTCTCCCTACCTATCCTTCTCTTTCCCTAAACTAAAGGAATCCAGGTTAAGCAAGAAAGAAATAAAAGTCACTGTCCCTGCCTATGCTGCTCTTTCCCTGCTCCGGAACACACTACACTAGGCCGCCGTGCTGGCGGCCTTTTATAGTGTGGGGCGTGTACTAAACACCCTCAGCAATAATTGGCCACAGGCATCCTGCCTGTGGCCAATCATTGCTCTCCTCGCTGCCGGCGCTGTGATTGGCCAAGCATGCGGGGTCACAGTGCATGCTTGGCCAATCACAGCGCCTGGATGACACTGCGATGGCGTAGTGCATTGTGGGCCGTTCGCGTCACTCGAATTTGGCGCGAACGGCCCAAATCGTTCGATCTTCGTCGAACGATCGAACAGCCGATGTTCGAGTCGAACGTATGTTCGACTCGAACACGAAGCTCATCCCTACTGGAGAGGATCTGCAAGGAGGAATGACAGAGGATCCCCAAATCCAGGTGTGAAAAACTTGTTGCATCTTTCCCAAAAAGACTCATGGCTGTATTAGATCAAAAGGGTGCTTCTACTAAATACTGAGCAAAGGGTCTGAATACTTAGGACCATGTGATATTTCAGTTTTTCTTTTTTAATAAATCTGCAAAAATGTCAACAATTCTGTGTTTTTCTGTCAATATGGGGTGCTGTGTGTACATTAATGAGGAAAAAAAATGAACTTAAATGATTTTAGCAAATGGCTGCAATATAACAAAGAGTGAAAAATTTAAGGGGGTCTGAATACTTTCCGTACCCACTGTATATCCTCTACACACTGTAACTGCAGCTAACTGACTCGCCTGCCTGCTCTATCTAATTCAATATAAATGACACTGTCTCTCTCTGATATCTCTCTCTTTTAACAACTCCAACACACTACACAAGGCCGCCAAGCCGGCGGCCTTATATAGTGTGGGGTGTGTACTAAACCCCCTGAACCATAATTGGCCAAAGCCACCCTGGCTTTGGCCAATTACGGCTCTCCGTTTTTTCCGCTTTGCGATTGGCCAAGCATGCGGGTCATAGTGCATGCTTGGCCAATCATCAGCCAGCAATGCACTGCGATGCCGCAGTGAATTATGGTCCGTGACGCGCCACTCAAATTTGGCGCGAACGGCCCATAATGTTCTCAATTCGGCGAATAGCCGAACAGCCGATGTTCGAGTCGAACATGGGTTCGACTCGAACACGAAGCTCATCCCTTGTTGGGACCAGCATGCAGGTCCAGCAGAAGAAGGAAGGCGAGTGAACAAATGTGACCCACAACCGCGGTAGATGTTGTAATTTAGCCACCTTGAAAATGTAGGAAAAAAAATGGCCTTTCCACAGCACAGGGTAATACTAAATATTAACGTGTGATAGAAATAGCATCAGCTCACATGGCCACTTATACAAAACTGAGCTCATACTTTGTTTACAGATTCACAATGCCAACTATAACATCCACATTGTTTCTCCATTGAATGATACTTTACTAGGAGAATCAAGGTCATTCAAATATTTGGCCCACTGCCTTGATCTCATTTCATAGCTGCCAATTCCCAAATCATTTTGGAAGCTTTCATACTGAGATACTAAATACCAATGCAGGCCAAATGACTCAAATCTGTCAGTAAATTGGGGCCACGGTCTTTATTACTAATAAATGGGATTTATTACAATAAAAAATATTGCTTGCAACTTCTGAACTTGCCTATAACTTCTAAAGAACGTCAATGTTTGTTTTAAAAGCAGACACCAGAGAATGAAGCTTATAAACTAGTAAGAAAATATAACGGCAACATATTTGTTATAAAACAGAAAAGGCTGCAGACAAAGAAAGCTGCATGTCTACGAGTTCAAAACAGATAAATGAACATCAATTTCCTTGTGCAGTCACCCCCATGAAATGCCACCTGCTCTGGTTTATAGTCCAACAAATGCAGAGTAGAACAGCAGAACAAAGGGTCTTAACATTTTTTTCACCAGGAGTTAAGACCTATAAAATAAAAATCTTGAAACTAACACTAGCAATAATAGTTTGAGTTTTTTATGTACTGTGTTTACTTGTAGGGAAAGTATATTGAAGATTACATGTTCTACAATAGGCACATGACAGAAATATTGAAGTCATATTTATATATGTATATTAAAGTAACTATAAGGGCTTGTTTACACTTGCTTTGACTTTCAACACACATTAAAGTACCTACTGCTTCAGCATGCTTTTTTGATGTGTTTTTGATGCTTCAGTAAAAATTCTGTGATACTTCTGTGATGCTTTGGTGATGATTTTCTGTATGTTTTAAAGGGGCCCAGTAGAACCCCAGCTCATTAGTACCCCTGTTCAACAGATCTCCTGCACATTAGTATCCCGGTTCAGCAGATCCGCAGTTTATTAGTACCCACATTCAGCAGATCCCTTGCGCAGTAGTACCCACATCTCTTCTGATGCCACACTCAGTAGTACCCCCAGCTTTCCTAATCCCCCGATCAGTAGTAACCCCAGCTCTGCTGATCCTCTGCTCAGTAGTAACCACCAGCTCTGCTGATCCCCTGCTCAGTAATAACACCCAGCTCTGCTGATCCCCCACTCAGTAGTAACCCCCAGCTCTGCTGATCATCTGGTCTTATAATCCTCTTCCCTGGTCCCCACTTGCCTCCTGCTATGTTGCTCTCATTCTGCACACCACGTGTGACATCTGCTAGTTTCTCCTGCTCTGGTCCCCTAGCTCTACTGATTCTCTGTGCTCAGTCCTCACTCTCCAGTCCCTTTCACCTTCTGCTATAGTTTACCACATGTGCTGTTCGCTAATTAAACCACTCAAGTCTGTACCCTGCTCACCTTTCTGCTGCTCCACGCTGCACACCAGATGTGACATCTGCACTAGATACTTCCAGAATATATTCACATGAACTTGAAGTGACTGCTGCTGATGTCTTTCTGATTCAATTGTTGGTTTCCCAGTGCATCCTGAGATCGCTCATACTTGCAATAACTCCAAAACAAAGAGAAGCTAAAGTTGATTAAAAGCCTTTCAGAGGCTTTAGGTGCTGTAGGAGAGCTTTTTCAAAGACTTTTATGGAGGCTTTGAAGCACCAAGAAAGCGATATGGGGTATTATTTTTGAAGTGAAGAAAAACAAAGCAAACACAACATGTAAACAGGACTGTAAGGTAACCATTTCATTTAGTGATAGGTGCTTCATTGGCATTCAGAGTGCTTTAAAAAAGCCTATCAAATGCCATATTTTGAACCAAGTGTAAATAAGCCCAAAAACTGGGTGCAGTGACACTTATATTAAAGCTTTCCCTGCCCCCTGCCACTGCTCGTCAAATTTTCTGAGCCAGGCCTGCACATGCACTTTATTCTCTCCATTTTATTTAGGTGACTGCTTACTATGATGATTTTCTAAAAATAAATAAAGAAAAACCTGAAGCCTCTGCATTCATTTAGTTTTAAAGCATCTGACCAAAAATGAAAATTCTATTACAGTGGTGACCTGTAATTTGACTTCAAGTAAAGGCTCGTGAAGACTTCCAGAGTAATATCCCTAGTTTCTATAGTGGAAATACTTAGACTTTTTTGGCTGGTTTAGAAAATTATAGCCAGCTGTGTCACAAGCATTGGAGGCCCATCCATTAGGGTCGCATGGGCGCCGCCCCCCCCCTATCCATGCGTCCGGCCCCCTAATTTACATCCGGGGATTCCAATGGGGGGGTGTTTTTTTTTTTTAATCACGTGACTAGAGCCAGAGGCTCTAATAGGCTTCAAAAAAGGGTGGGCTCGGGGCGCAGAGCACTGCGCTCCGAGCCCACCCAGTTGTGTGAAAATAGCGAATAAATATTCGCTATTCTCACACTGATTCTCCTCCCAGCCAATCGGGAAGCGGGTTGTGACATCTGTCACCCAGTTGGCTGAAAGGACAGGCAATCCCATTGGATACCTAGGAGGAGGAGGGAGGAGACGCACAGCGGAAACCGCCGTGATGCAGAAGAGGAGGAGATGCCCGACTGCTGCCCATTGTCCATCGCCCGTAGGAGCGCTGCCTACCCCGGAATCTTGATGTGGTAAGTGCTAGATGTCTGACCGACCGCAAGACCCCCGGGGGGGTGCGGGTGACCCAAAACTGGAAGACTCAGAACTTGGTGCAGCTGTGCATGGTAGCCAATCAGCTTCTAACTTCGACTTGTTCAATTAAGCTTCGATAATAAAACCTGGAAGCTGATTGGTTTCCATGCAGAGCTGCACCAGATTTTGCATGCTCCAGTTTTAGTCATTTCCCCCCTGCAACAGTGTCTGTTGATAGTGCTCCCCGGCCCCCACTGCACTATGTGGTTTATTACACCATCCTCTATGTCACTGCAGGGCACAATAGTGACAAAGGCTGGCAAAAGAAACCTTAGAGTACAGTGGGAGACCGGGCGATAAACATAAACAGAAATGTGCTAGATGCTAACCATTCTTCAGAAAGCTTCTCACCTCAACACAGCAAAGTATGTTGGCAAGGTGACAGGTAAGTACGAATTGTTTGCATTGTTTTAAGAATAAAAAGGTTGTAACTAGGAAACCATAGACTAGTAAGCTTGGGATCCGTTATAAAAAAGTTATTTCAAAGGTCATCAGTGATTGGTTTGTAAAAATATACAGTAAGAAATAATCTAATAGCATAGATTCACTAGAGGTTCATAAAAGACAGGTCCTGTCTAACACGGTCAGGTTTCACAAGGCTTTACCTTCAAATCTGGATAATGGAAATTCCACTGATGTGATACTTCTGGCTTGTGCAAATATATTTGAAAAAATCCTTCATAAAAGCAAGTTGCTTCTTAAAAAAAAAAACATGTTGCTTCATGTTGCTCCATAGGAACTGGGCAAGAGATAGGGAGATTTTTTGTCCAAAAAAAAAACTTAATAAAGAACAGAAACCAAACTGTATTTGCAATTGGCACATAGTTAAGCTGTACTAAAAATAGCAATGTAGAATTGGCATTAATGGTAGTTCTTTTCATTCTTTTTCTTAATAGCTAATGCCTGTAAACGACAGTAATGTTGTCATTTTTGCTGATGACACAAAATGATCTGGAATTCTTTTAAAACTCAGCATTTTATTGGCATATAACAGAAGGATCTTGACATAAAAGCAACATAAGCAGTTAAATATAAGAACTGTATATGAAATGTAAATGATAGATGTAAGAGTATGCACCTAGATAAAAGAATATAGCTATGCCCCCTAGACACCGGGGTTGATTTTTTAAAGGAATAAAGAATATTCACTGCACATAGTGAATAAACTGAAGAATTATGCAAGGCAAAACAAATATTTTTAAACTTCTCCTGGCCATAGTTGGGTAATCAAATGCCCAATCACCAAGCTAAGCAAACATTTATTTAATTACAAGAACATTTTTTACTCTTTTAGTAAATCAACCCCATTGAATCAGATACAGCTCGGCAGAAGATGTCTGGCTAGAGGCAGACTTTAGAATACTGGCAAAGAATAAGGTAAGCAGCATCACCATTCAATATTCTGTAAAAACTGAAAAATAAAATAAAAAAAGGGATAATGGGCATTATTCACAAAGCGGTATCTACCACTTTAAGAAATTCGGTAAAACACTGCATAGCATTTTTCAAAACTTTTTTTGTCTTTCACTAAAAAACACTTCCAAAATACCGCTTGCAATATTTTTCCAAAATATGTGGTATTTATCTCATGAAACCATGCAGTATTTTATTTCATGCAATATCCAGTGGGATGGATGCAGTGGAGAAGAATTAGAACCCCTGTCAGGTTTTTTTTTTTTGCTAATAAAGAAGTAAAATGGTTTAAACTGAAGAAATATGCCAACTCACTAAGTCACTGCAGTCCCTGCAGCATATGTATTAATACAAAAGAAAAAAGGTGACTAGAATACTAGTCAAATGGAAGCTGCTTTCACTAGACACACGTGTTGTATCAAAAACAAGTTAAATTAAGTAAATACAAAATATCTCTATAAATGTCAAATATTGAATAAAAATAGTATCAAAGATCACACACATATATAAATACCCTTCTGGGTTGTCCCCAGAAAAGTAATAGAGGGGAAAATTTCCAATGGGAACACTAGTTCTGGGGACCTGGGGGACCCCAAGAGATTCCCTTAACCACTTCAGCCCCGAAAGCATTTACCCCCTTAATGACCAGGCAATTTTTTGTGATACAGCACTGTGTTACTGTAACTGACAATTGCGTGGTCATGCGATGTTGTACCCAAGCAAGCGGTTTTTATTTGTGCTTTAACCACTTAAAGACCGCTCACTGTATATATACGTTGGCAGAATGGCACGACAGGCACAATCACGTACAGTGTACGTGATCGCCTTTGTACAGTTGGGGGGTCCGATCGGACCCCCCTCCTATACAGTGAGCGGCCGTTTATCGTTGGGGAGCGTTCCGAGATGAGAGGGCGGCCATTCGATTCCGGCCACCCCCCCCCCCGCGATCGCTCCCGGCGAATGAAAATGCTCCCTCTGCCTGTGTAATGTAAACACAGGCAGAGGAAGTGATGTCATCTCTCCTCGTGTCGGTCTTTTCGTTCCCGGCGCCGAGGAGAGAAGAAGCAGGTTAGTGCACCAACAGTCCACTGACACATAGGTACACATAGGCACACATTTCATCCCCCAGTCACCCCCCAGGTCACCCCCCAGCCCCCAATCACTGTGTCACTGATTGCAGTGATCATTTATTTTACTGATCACTGCATTTAGTGTCATCTGTGACAGTAAAAAGTTGCAGGGCAGTTAGGTTTAGGCCCCTTTAGGTCCAGGGTAGCCCCCCAACCCCCCTAATAAAGGTTTAACCCCTTGATCGCCCCCCAGGTAACCCTTTCACCCCCTAACGCCAGCGTCACTAAGCGATCGTATTTTTGATCGCCATATTTAGTGCCGGTGGTGCCCTAGATAGCCAGTTATTTATTTTTAGTTTCGCCGCAGGTATTTATAGCGCCAGGTACCCCCATATATTATTTTAACCCCCTGATTGCCTCTAGAGTTAACCCTTTCACCAGTGATCACCGTATAAGCGTCACTGGTGACACTGGTTACCCAGTTAGTTATTTAGTTATTTAGGTTACCCGTCAGGTTTTTATATAGCGTCGGGTACCCCCATATTTAACCTAATAAAGGTTTTAACCCCCTGATTGCCCCTAGTTAACCCTTTCACCAGTGATCACCATATAAAGGTTACGGGTGACGCTGGTTGGTTAGTTTGCTTTTTATAGCATCAGGGCACCCGCCGTATATAACCCAATAAAGGTTTAACCCCCTGATCGCCCGGCGGGTGAGATCAATTAGGTTTTAGCGCCAGAGAGGGTCTGTGTCGCCCCAGGCAGCGTTAGGTTAGTGCCAGTAACGCTAACACCCATGCGCAAAGCATACACCTCCCTTAGTGGTATAGTATCTGAACAGATCAATATCTGATCTGATCAGATCTATACTAGCGTCCCCAGCGGTTTAGGGTTCCCAAAAACACAGTGTTAGCGGGATCAGCCCAGATACCTGCTAGCACCTGCGTTTAGCCCCTCCGCCCAGCCCAGCCCAGCCCACCCAAGTGCAGTATCGATCGATCACTGTCACTTACCAAACACAAAACACATAACTGCAGCGTTCGCAGAGACAGGCCTGATCCCTGCGATCGCTAACAGTTTTTTTTGTAGCGTTTGATATATTTGCTGACGACAGTCAGGTGCTTTTTTTCCTGTGAATCTTACTAGTGTACCCCTAAATTTAGAGCCCAAAATGGCAAGTCGAAGGTACACTAGTAAAGAGGCCTACGAGATTCTGAGCATGACAGATAGTGAAGAGGAGGTCACGTATCTGTCAGATTCAGGCTCGGAATATCTTCCCGTAGAAGACAGTGACGTCAGCGGCCCCACGTCAGATAGCTCTGACGACGAAGTTGAGGTCCCTGCTAAGGTCAGGCGTACCCGATCCCGATCTTCTGAGGTTGTTGAGGAGCAAGAACCGCAGGGCTCTCGTATCATGGAGCAGATGAGTACTAGCGCCGCTATTCCTTCTGGTGAATTGGCAAGCACCAGCGGCCTAGTACAGCCTGGGCGTACATCCAGCACTGCAGTATCACGTGGTGACGTGGCGAGTCCCATAAGTGCAGTTCAAGCTGGCGAGGTGGCAAGCACAGGTAGTGTCCCGCTGCCACCAATAAGAAGACAAAGGCAGGCCCGTGGTACCCATAGTGCTCTTCCTGCAGAATTTGCCTATCCTAATTGGGTCCCCACCACTTCTGCAGAACCCGTACTTCCCCCATTCACTGCCTAACCCGGTATTCAGGTGGAAACAGCTGATTTTATGCCAATTGATTATTATTCGCTGTTTTTCACGGAAGATCTCTATAGATCTATTGTGGACCAGAGTAATTTATATGCTGGTCAATTCATTGCCGCTAATCCCCAGTTGCCTTCCATTGCCAAAGATTGGAAACCAATTACGGTTTCCGAATTTAAGACCTTTCTGGGCCTTTCCCTCAACATGGGCACACATAAATTCCCGTCATTGCGTGCTTATTGGTCCACGCACCCAATTGACCACATGCCCGTGTTCTCTGCCTCCATGCCCAGGAAACGATACGAGCAGATCTTGCGGTTCATGCACTTCAACGACAATGAACTTTGTCGTCCACGTGGGGACCCTGAATACGACCGGCTCTATAAAATTCGGCCCCTCATAAACCACTTCAACGAACGTTTTGCAGCCTTGTTTACTCCCGATCAAGTTGTCTGCGTTGATGAGTCCCTGATTAAATTTTCTGGCCGCTTGTCTTTCAAGCAGTACCTTCCCAGCAAGCGTGCCAGATACGGGGTCAAGCTCTATAAGTTCTGTGACAGGGCAACAGGCTATGTGTGGAGCTTTATGGTTTATGAGGGAAAAGATAGTCAGGTTGAGCCGGTCAACTGCCCAGATTACATAGGGAGCGCTGGCAAGATAGTGTGGAAATTGGTGTCACCCTTATTCGGAAAGGGGTACCACTTGTATGTGGACAATTATTACACGAGTGTGCCACTGTTTAGTCACTTGTTTGATCATCAGATTGGAGCATGTGGCACCGTGCGACCTAATCGCCGGGGCTTTCCCCAGCGGCTTGTAGATGCCCATCTTAGGCTGGGGGAGAGAGCCTGCGTAAAGTGTAATAACTTGCTCGCTATGAAGTGGAGGGACAATAAGAATGTTTTCCTTCTTACCTCCCTTCATGCAGACATGACAGTCCAAATTCCTACGGCGACTGGTGTTGTGGAGAAACCCCTCTGTGTCCATGAATATAACAAAAATATGGGAGGGGTGGGCCTCAACGACCAGTTGTTGGCGCCGTATCTAATTGACCGTAAGGTGAGACGCTGGTACAAAAAAGTGTCTCTATCCTTATTTCAATTGGCTTTGCTGAACGCTCATGTGCTATACAGAGCTTCAGGCGGGACGTTATCTCTCCTAAAATTCCAGGATGAGATAGTCACAGAACTCCTGTATCCAGGCGGTTCTGCACCTCACCATCCCCAACCAAATGCAGTAAGCCGGCTGCATGAGAGGCATTATCTGTATGTCCTCGAGAGTACCCCTACCCAACGAGCCCCCCAAAAAAGATGTCATGTCTGTAGCAAGCGCGGATTTAGGCGTGACACCCGTTATTATTGTCCACTCTGTCCTGACAAGCCTGGTCTTTGCCTTGGTGAATGTTTTGAACGCTACCACTCAAAAGTGAAGTTTTAGCGTAGGGTACAGCATTGCACAGAACAGGACACACTTACACAGGGTCTCCCAAGATGCCATTACATTTTGAGAGACCCGAACCATTACAGTTGTTAAAGTTACAAAAAAAAAGTGTAAAAAATAAAAAAAATAAACGTAAAAAACAAAACACAAACAAAATATAAAATAAAAAAACCAAAAATAGTTGTAGTTTTATTGTTCTCTCTCTCTCTCTCTCTCTCTATTTTCTCTCTATTGTTCTGCTCTTTTTTACTGTATTCCATTCTACAATGTTTTATCATGCTTGCTTTTCAGGTATGTAATTTTTTGTTTTCAGGTGCGCCATTCAGTTGCATCGCGGATTTATTTATCTTGACAGCAACAGCGTTTGATCCCACGATACATAAAGCCGTGACTCCAACGCTGTAGGAGGTGATTTCACCACCACAGTTAAAAAAAAGAGCATATATGCCGAAGCATGGGGGCAGCAGGGGCGGAGGAGCAATTTTGCTCCTAATGCCGCGTATATACGGTCGAAATTCCGACGGAGGCTTGCCCGTGGAAAAGTCCGACCGTGTGTACGCGGCATAACCTTTTATGGCGCGTACATACGGTCGAAATTCCAACGAAGGCTTGCCCGTGGAAAAGTCCGACCGTGTGTACGCGGCATAACTTTTTTGCGGGAGGATGCTCCCATGCTTCGGCATATATGCCCATCATTAGAAGTGGGTGGATGAAGGGAGGTATTCTAATGGTGGGCATACCCACCGATCAATCTCTTTTTTTCGTTCAGCCAACAGGCTGCATGAAAAAAAAGATTACAATACATGTCCAACAAGGACCAGCAACGTCCTGGTATGTTGCTGGACTTTGAATGTTTATACCAGAATGATGCCTGCAGGTTTAGGTATCATCTTGGTATCATTCTTTTCAGCCAGTGGCCGGCTTTCATGTAAAAGCAATTCTAGCAGATAATTAGCCTCTAGACTGCTTTTACAAGCAGTGGGAGGGAATGCCCCCCCCCCGGATATAAACAGCGCCATTGGGAAATTGGGAAAGCATTTTATCACACCGATCTTGGTGTGGTCAGATGCTTTGAGGGCAGAGGAAAGATCTAGGGTCCAACCCCCCAATTTTTTTTTTAAAAAAGAGTACCTGTCACTACTTATTGCTATCATAGGGGATATTTACATTCCCTGAGATAACAATAAAAATGGTAAAAAAAAAAAAATATGGAAGGAACAGTTTAAAAAAAAAAAAAAAAGCAAAATAGATAATAAAAAAAAAAAAGCACCGCTGTCCCCCCCTGCTCTTGCGCAAAGGCGAACGCAAGCGTCGGTCTAGCGTCATATGTAAACAGCAATTGCATCATGCATGTGAGGTATCACCGCGAAGGTCAGATCGAGGGAAGTAATTTTAGCAGTAGACCTCCTCTGTAAATCTAACGTGGTAACCTGTAAAGGCTTTTAAATGCTTTTAAAAATAAATGTAGTTTGTCGCCGTTGCGCGTTTGTGCGCAATTTTAAAGCATGTCATGTTTGGTATCCATGTACTCGGCCTAAGATCATCTTTTTTATTTCATCAAACATTTGGGCAATATAGTGTTTTTTAGTGCATTAAAAATAAAAAAAGTGTGTTTTCCCCCAAAAAATGCGTTTGAAAAATCGCTGCGCAAATACTGTGTGGAAAAAAAAAATGCAACACCCACTATTTTAATCTGTAGGGCCTTTGCTTTAAAAAAATATATAATGTTTGGGGGTTCAACATAATTTTCTTGCAAAAAAATTTTTTTTTTCATGTAAACAAAAAGTGTCAGAAAGGGCTTTGTCTTCAAGTGGTTAGAAGAGTGGATGATGTGTGACATAAGCTTCCTAATGTTGTACATAAAATGCCAGGACAGTTCAAAACCACCCCCCAAATGACCCCATTTTGGAAAGTAGACACCTCAAGCTATTTACTGAGAGGCATGTTGAGCCCATTGAATATTTTTTTTTTTTTGTCCCAAGTGATTGAATAATGACAAAAAGAAAAAAAAAATGTACAAAAAGTTGTCACTAAATTATATATTGCTCAAACATGCCATGGTTATATGTGGAATTGCACCCCAAAATACATTCTGTTGCTTCTCCTGAGTACGGGGATACCACATGTGTGAGACATTTTGGGAGCCTAGCCGCGTACAGGACCCCGAAAACCAAGCACCGCCTTCAGGATTTCTATGGGTGTAAATTTTTGATTTCACTCCTCACTGCCTATCACAGTTTCGGAGGCCATGGAATGCCCAGATGGCACAAAACCCCCCCAAATGACCCCATTTTGATAAGTAGACACCCCAAGCTATTTGCTGAGAGGTATGTTGAGTATTTTGCAGATCTCGCTTTTTGTCACAAAGTTTTGAAAATTGAAAAAAGAAAAAAAAAATATGTCTTTCTTCATTTTCAAAAACAAATGAGAGCTGTAAAATACTCACCATGCCTCTCAGCAAATAGCTTGGGGTGTCTACTTTCCAAAATGGGGTCATTTGTGGGGGTTTTGGGCTATCTTGGCATTTTATGGCCTTCAAAACTGTGATAGGTAGTGAGGAGTGAAATCAAAAATTTGTGCCCTTAGAAATCCTGAAGGCGGTGCTTGGTTTTCGGGAGCCCGTACGCGGCTAGGCTCTCAAAAAGTCCCACACATGTGGTATCCCCGTACTCAGGAGAAGCAGCCAAATGTATTTTGGGGTGCAATTCCGCATATAACCATGGCATGTTTGAGCAATATATCATTTAGTGACAACTTTTTGTACTTTTTTTTTCTTTCTGTCATTATTCAATCACTTGGGACAAAAAAAAAAATATTCAATGGGCTCAACATGCCTCTCAGCAATTTCCTTGGGGTGTCTACTTTCCAAAATGGGGTCATTTTGGGGGGTTTTGTGATATCTTGGCATTTTATGGCCTTCAAAACTGTGATAGGTAGTGAGGAGTGAAATCAAAAATTAATGCCCTTAGAAACCTTGAAGGCGGTGCTTGGTTTTTGGGGTCCCGTAGGCGGCTAGGCTCCCAAAAAGTCCCACACATGTGGTATCCCCGTACTCAGGAGAAGCAGCAGAATGTATTTTGGGGTGTAATTTCACATATGCCCATGGCATGTGTGAGCAATATATCATTTAGTGACAACTTTGTGCAAAAAAAAAAAGTTTGTCATATTCCCGCAACTTGTGGCAAAATATAAAATATTCCATGAACCCAACATGCCTCTCAGTAAATAGCTTGGGGTGTCTACTTTCCAAAATGGGGTCATTTGGGGGGTTTTGTGCTATTTTGGCATTTTATGGCCTTCAAAACTGTGATAGGTAGTGAGGAGTGAAATCAAAAATTTACGCCCTTAGAAATCCTGAAGGCGGTGCTTGGTTTTTGGGGCCCCGTACGCAGCTAGGCTCCCAAAAAGTCCCACACATGTGGTATCCCCATACTCAGGAGAAGCAGCAGAATGTATTTTGGGGTGCAATTCCACATATAACCATGGCATGTGTGAGCAATATATAATTTAGTAACAACTTTTTGTACATTTTTTTATTTTTTTTTATTTTTGTCATTATTCAATCATTTGGGACAAAACAAAATATTCAATGGCCTCAACATGCCTCTCAGCAATTTCCTTGGGGTGTCTACTTTCCAAAATGGGGTAATTTTGGGGGGTTTTGTGCTATCTTGGCATTTTATGGCCTTCAAAACTGTGATAGGTAGTGAGGAGTGAAATCAAAAATGTATGCCCTTAGAAACCTTGAAGGCGGTGCTTGGTTTTTGGGGTCCCGTACGCGACTAGGCTCCCAAAAAGTCCCACACATGTGGTATCCCCATACTCAGGAGAAGCAGCAGAATGTATTTTGGGGTGCAATTCCACATATAACCATGGCATGTGTGAGCAATATATCATTTAGTGACAACTTTTTGTAATTTTTTTTATTTTTTTGTCATTATTCAATCACTTGGGACAAAAAAATAAAAAATATTCAATGGGCTCAACATGCCTCTCAGCAATTTCCTTGGGGTGTCTACTTTCCAAAATGGGGTCATTTGGGGGGGTTTTGTACTGCCCTGCCATTTTAGCACCTCAAGAAATGAGATAGGCAGTCATAAATTTAAAGCTGTGTAAATTCCAGAAAATGTACCCTAGTTTGTAAACGCTATAACTTTTGCGCAAACCAATAAATATACGCTTATTGACATTTTTTTTACTAAAGACATGTGGCTGAATACATTTTGGCCTAAATGTATGACTAAAATTGAGTTTATTCGATTTTTCTTATAACAAAAAGTAGAAAATATCATTTTTTTTCAAAATTTTCGGTCTTTTTCCGTTTATATCGAAAAAATAAAAATCGCAGAGGCAATCGAATACCATTAAAAGAAAGCTCTTTTTGTGGGAAGAAAAGGACGCAAATTTCGTTTGGGTACAACATTGCATGTCCGCACAATTTCCAGTTAAAGCAGCGCAGTGCAAAATTCTGAAATCACCTCTGGTCCTCTAGCTACCAAATGGTCCGGGGCTTAAGTGGTTAAACAAAGAAGACCACCAATTTTGAAAAATATATATATTTTTTACTTTCTGCTATAATACATTTCCCAAAAAAATATAAAAAAATAATTTATTCATCAGTTTAGGCAAATATGTATTCTTCTACATATTTTTAGTAAAAAAAAATCCCAGTAAGCGTATATTGATTGGTTTGTGCAAAAGTTATAGCATCTACAAAATAGGGGATAGATTTATTGCATTTAAATTTATTTTATCTTTTCACTAGTAATGGCGGCGATCAGTAATTTTTGGCAGGACTGCGACATTGTGGCAGACAGATCAGACACCTAACTGACATTTTTGACACTTTTTGGGGAACCAGTGACAATTATTACATGTGATCAGTGCTAAAAATTTGCACTAACATTGTACTAATGACACTGGCAGGGAAGGGGTTTGCATCAGGGGCGAACAAGGGGTTAAATGTGTTTCTTGTTTGTGTTTTTTAACTGTATGGGGGACTGTGTGACTAGGGAAACACACAGATCCATCTTCCTGCTTAGAAGGAAGACAGATCTGTGTCATCCCCTGACAGAACAGAGATCTGCCTTTGTAGACACCCCAAGGAATTTGCTGAGAGGCATGTTGAGCACATTGAATATATTTTTTTCCTGCCACAAGTGATTGAAAAATTACAAAAAACAAATACATTTACACAACGTTGTCACTAAATTATATATTGCTAAAACATGCCATGGGCATATGTGAAATTACACGCCAAAATACATTCTGCTGCTTCTCCTGAGTACAGGGATACCACATGTGTGAGACTTTTTGGGAGCCTAACTGTGTACAGGACCCCGAAAACCAATCACCGCCTTCAGGATTTCTAAGAGCGTAAAATGGTGATATCACTCCTCACTACCTATAACAGTTTTGGAGGCCATAATATGCCAAGATAGCACAACCCCCCCCCCCAAATGACCCCATATTGGAAAGTAGACACCCCAAGCTATGTGCTGAGAGGCATGTTGAGTCCATGGAATATTTTATATTTTGCCACAAGTTTTGGGAAAATGACAAAAAAAATTGTCATTTGCTCAGAGGCATGTTGAGTATTTTGCAGATCTCGCTTTTTGTCACAAAGTTTTGAAAATTGAAAAATGAAAAAAAATTCCTTTTCTTTCTTCATTTTCAAAAACAAATGAGAGCTGCAAAATACTCACCATGCCTCTTAGCAAATACCTTGGGGTGTCTACTTTCCAAAATGGGGTCATTTGGGGGGGTGTTGTGCTATATGGACATTTCAGGGCCTCCGAATCTGTAATAGGTAGTGAGGAATAAAATCACCATTTTACGCCCTTAGAAATCCTGAAGGCGGTGATTGGTTTCGGGGTCCTGTACGCGGCTAGGCTGTCAAAAAGTCCCACACATGTGGTATCCCATGCTCAGGAGAAGCAGTAGAATGTATTTTGGGGTGTAATTCCACATACACCCATGTCATGTGTGAGCAATATATCATTTAGTGGGACAGGAGAGCCAGAGAAAACCATGAAAAATGGCGGGGGGGGGGTGGAGTTCCCTCCCACTGCTTGTAAAAGCAGTCTAGCGGTTCATTTGCCGCTAGGATTGCTTTTACATAAAAGCCGACCGCTGGCTGAAAAGAACGATACCAAGATGATACCTAAACCTGCAGGCATCATTCTGGTATAACCACATAACAGTACGTTGCTGGTCCTTGTTGGGCAAATATTGTAATGTTATTTTTTTCATGCAGCCTGTGGGCTGAACAAAACAGAGATTGATCGGTGGGTATGCCCACCATTAGAATACCGCCCTGCATTCACCCACTTCTAATGATGGGCATACATGCACCATTTTTTTTAACTGTGGTGGTGAAATCACCTCCTGCAGCGCTGGAGTCACTGATTTACACATTCTGAGAGCAAACACTGTTGCTTTCAAGATAAATAAATCAGTGCTGCAGCTGAATGGCATACCTGAAAAGCAAACCATGGTAACAATAAAACATTAACTCAATAAAACAACAAAAATCTGTGCCAAAAAAAGAGTAAAAAATATATGGGGGCCTCTAATGTTAGGGGCAAATTGCCCCTCCACCACTGCCCCCATGCTTCGACATATATGCTCTATTTTTTTTAACTGTGGTGGTGAAATCACCTCCTACAGCGCTGGAGTCGCTGATTTACATATCGTGAGAGAAAACGCTGTTGCTGAAAAGGTAAATAAATCAGTGCTGCAGCTGAATGGCGTACCTGAAAATAAAATAATGGTTAACAATAAAACACAGTACAGTATTCAGTAAAGTATAAAAGAATCACATACCTGAAAAGCAAACATGATAAAATATAGTAACAATAAAACATTGAAGTTCTAAAATACAGTAAAACAGAGCATAACAATAGAGAGAGAACAATAGAGAGAGAATAGAGAAAGAAGAACAATAAAACGACAACTATTTTTGGCTTTATTTTATTTATATATATATATATATTTTTTTTTACACTTTTATTTGTAACCGTTACTGTAACAGTTCAAGTTCCCTCCCACTGCTTGTAAAAGCAGTCTAGCGGTTCATTTGCCGCTAGGATTGCTTTTACATAAAAGCCGACCGCTGGCTGAAAAGAACGATACCAAGATGATACCTAAACCTGCAGGCATCATTCTGGTATAACCACATAACAGTACGTTGCTGGTCCTTGTTGGGCAAATATTGTAATGTTATTTTTTTCATGCAGCCTGTGGGCTGAACAAAACAGAGATTGATCGGTGGGTATGCCCACCATTAGAATACCGCCCTGCATTCACCCACTTCTAATGATGGGCATACATGCACCATTTTTTTTAACTGTGGTGGTGAAATCACCTCCTGCAGCGCTGGAGTCACTGATTTACACATTCTGAGAGCAAACACTGTTGCTTTCAAGATAAATAAATCAGTGCTGCAGCTGAATGGCATACCTGAAAAGCAAACCATGGTAACAATAAAACATTAACTCAATAAAACAACAAAAATCTGTGCCAAAAAAAGAGTAAAAAAAAATATATGGGGGCCTCTAATGTTAGGGGCAAATTGCCCCTCCACCACTGCCCCCATGCTTCGACATATATGCTCTATTTTTTTTAACTGTGGTGGTGAAATCACCTCCTACAGCGCTGGAGTCGCTGATTTACATATCGTGAGAGAAAACGCTGTTGCTGAAAAGGTAAATAAATCAGTGCTGCAGCTGAATGGCGTACCTGAAAATAAAATAATGGTTAACAATAAAACACAGTACAGTATTCAGTAAAGTATAAAAGAATCACATACCTGAAAAGCAAACATGATAAAATATAGTAACAATAAAACATTGAAGTTCTAAAATACAGTAAAACAGAGCATAACAATAGAGAGAGAACAATAGAGAGAGAATAGAGAAAGAAGAACAATAAAACGACAACTATTTTTGGCTTTATTTTATTTATATATATATATATATTAGGGATGAGCTTCGTGTTCGAGTCGAACATACGTTCGACTCGAACATCGGCTGTTCGATCGTTCGACGAAGATCGAACGATTTGGGCCGTTCGCGCCAAATTCGAGTGACGCGAACGGCCCACAATGCACTACGCCATCGCAGTGTCATCCAGGCGCTGTGATTGGCCAAGCATGCACTGTGACCCCGCATGCTTGGCCAATCACAGCGCCGGCAGCGAGGAGAGCAATGATTGGCCACAGGCAGGATGCCTGTGGCCAATTATTGCTGAGGGTGTTTAGTACACGCCCCACACTATAAAAGGCCGCCAGCACGGCGGCCTAGTGTAGTGTGTTCCGGAGCAGGGATAGAGCAGCATAGGCAGGGACAGTGACTGTTATTTCTTTCTTGCTTAACCTGGATTCCTTTAGTTTAGGGAAAGAGAAGGATAGGTAGGGAGAGTGTCAGTGTGTTTTGTGCTTGTGCTATAGTGTGCTTAAAAAAAACATTTATTCTAGGGACAGAAAACTGTAGGTAGGGACAGTGTCAGTTTCTTTCACTCTGCAAGTCCTTGTTTCCAGGGACCTGTAAGGACAGTGAGTGAATTGTCCTTGTGCTATATTGTGATTAAAAAAAACATTTTTTCTAGGGACAGAAAACTGTAGGTAGGGAGAGTGTTTTTTTTCTTTCACTCTGCAAGTCCTTGTTTCCAGGGACCTGGAAGGACAGTGAGTGAATTGTCCTTGTGCTATATTGTGCTTAAAAAAAAACATTTTTTCTAGGGACAGAAAACTGTAGGTAGGGAGAGTGTTTTTTTTTTTTCACTCTGCAAGTCCTTGTTTCCAGGGACCTGTAAGGACAGTGAGTGAATTGTCCTTGTGCTATATTGTGCTTAAAAAAAACATTTATTCTAGGGACAGAAAACTGTAGGTAGGGAGAGTGTCAGTTTATTTCACTCTGCAAGTCCTTGTTTCCAGGGACCTGTAAGGACAGTGAGTGAATTGTCCTTGTGCTATATTGTGATTAAAAAAAACATTTTTTCTAGGGACAGAAAACTGTAGGTAGGGAGAGTGTTTTTTTTCTTTCACTCTGCAAGTCCTTGTTTCCAGGGACCTGTAAGGACAGTGAGTGAATTGTCCTTGTGCTATATTGTGCTTAAAAAAAACATTTATTCTAGGGACAGAAAACTGTAGGTAGGGAGAGTGTCAGTTTATTTCACTCTGCAAGTCCTTGTTTCCAGGGACCTGTAAGGACAGTGAGTGAATTGTCCTTGTGCTATATTGTGCTTAAAAAAAACATTTATTCTAGGGACAGAAAACTGTAGGTAGGGAGAGTGTTTATTTTC
Organism: Rana muscosa; assembly: GCA_029206835.1. Lineage (NCBI taxonomy): Eukaryota > Metazoa > Chordata > Amphibia > Anura > Ranidae > Rana > Rana muscosa. Next base: position 495,706,997 of record CM055116.1, on the reverse strand, counting down.
TTTCACTCTGCAAGTCCTTGTTTCCAGGGACCTGTAAGGACAGTGAGTGAATTGTCCTTGTGCTATATTGTGATTAAAAAAAACATTTATTCTAGGGACAGAAAACTGTAGGTAGGGAGAGTGTCAGTTTATTTCACTCTGCAAGTCCTTGTTTCCAGGGACCTGTAAGGACAGTGAGTGAATTGTCCTTGTGCTATATTGTGATTAAAAAAAACATTTTTTCTAGGGACAGAAAACTGTAGGTAGGGAGAGTGTTTTTTTTCTTTCACTCTGCAAGTCCTTGTTTCCAGGGACCTGGAAGGACAGTGAGTGAATTGTCCTTGTGCTATATTGTGCTTAAAAAAAACATTTATTCTAGGGACAGAAAACTGTAGGTAGGGAGAGTGTCAGTTTATTTCACTCTGCAAGTCCTTGTTTCCAGGGACCTGGAAGGACAGTGAGTGAATTGTCCTTGTGCTATATTGTGATTAAAAAAAACATTTTTTCTAGGGACAGAAAACTGTAGGTAGGGAGAGTGTTTTTTTTCTTTCACTCTGCAAGTCCTTGTTTCCAGGGACCTGTAAGGACAGTGAGTGAATTGTCCTTGTGCTATATTGTGATTAAAAAAAACATTTTTTCTAGGGACAGAAAACTGTAGGTAGGGAGAGTGTTTTTTTTCTTTCACTCTGCAAGTCCTTGTTTCCAGGGACCTGGAAGGACAGTGAGTGAATTGTCCTTGTGCTATATTGTGCTTAAAAAAAACATTTATTCTAGGGACAGAAAACTGTAGGTAGGGAGAGTGTCAGTTTATTTCACTCTGCAAGTCCTTGTTTCCAGGGACCTGTAAGGACAGTGAGTGAATTGTCCTTGTGCTATATTGTGATTAAAAAAAACATTTTTTCTAGGGACAGAAAACTGTAGGTAGGGAGAGTGTTTTTTTTCTTTCACTCTGCAAGTCCTTGTTTCCAGGGACCTGGAAGGACAGTGAGTGAATTGTCCTTGTGCTATATTGTGCTTGAAAAAAACATTTATTCTAGGGACAGAAAACTGTAGGTAGGGAGAGTGTCAGTTTATTTCACTCTGCAAGTCCTTGTTTCCAGGGACCTGTAAGGACAGTGAGTGAATTGTCCTTGTGCTATATTGTGATTAAAAAAAACATTTTTTCTAGGGACAGAAAACTGTAGGTAGGGAGAGTGTTTTTTTTCTTTCACTCTGCAAGTCCTTGTTTCCAGGGACCTGGAAGGACAGTGAGTGAATTGTCCTTGTGCTATATTGTGCTTAAAAAAAACATTTATTCTAGGGACAGAAAACTGTAGGTAGGGAGAGTGTCAGTTTATTTCACTCTGCAAGTCCTTGTTTCCAGGGACCTGTAAGGACAGTGAGTGAATTGTCCTTGTGCTATATTGTGATTAAAAAAAACATTTTTTCTAGGGACAGAAAACTGTAGGTAGGGAGAGTGTTTTTTTTCTTTCACTCTGCAAGTCCTTGTTTCCAGGGACCTGTAAGGACAGTGAGTGAATTGTCCTTGTGCTATATTGTGATTAAAAAAAAAAAATTTTCTAGGGACAGAAAACTGTAGGTAGGGAGAGTGTTTTTTTTTCTTTCACTCTGCAAGTCCTTGTTTCCAGGGACCTGGAAGGACAGTGAGTGAATTGTCCTTGTGCTATATTGTGCTTAAAAAAAACATTTATTCTAGGGACAGAAAACTGTAGGTAGGGAGAGTGTCAGTTTATTTCACTCTGCAAGTCCTTGTTTCCAGGGACCTGTAAGGACAGTGAGTGAATTGTCCTTGTGCTATATTGTGATTAAAAAAAACATTTATTCTAGGGACAGAAAACTGTAGGTAGGGAGAGTGTCAGTTTATTTCACTCTGCAAGTCCTTGTTTCCAGGGACCTGTAAGGACAGTGAGTGAATTGTCCTTGTGCTATATTGTGATTAAAAAAAACATTTTTTCTAGGGACAGAAAACTGTAGGTAGGGAGAGTGTTTTTTTTCTTTCACTCTGCAAGTCCTTGTTTCCAGGGACCTGTAAGGACAGTGAGTGAATTGTCCTTGTGCTATATTGTGATTAAAAAAAACATTTTTTCTAGGGGCAGAAAACTGTAGGTAGGGAGAGTGTTTTTTTTCTTTCACTCTGCAAGTCCTTGTTTCCAGGGACCTGGAAGGACAGTGAGTGAATTGTCCTTGTGCTATATTGTGCTTAAAAAAAACATTTATTCTAGGGACAGAAAACTGTAGGTAGGGAGAGTGTCAGTTTATTTCACTCTGCAAGTCCTTGTTTCCAGGGACCTGTAAGGACAGTGAGTGAATTGTCCTTGTGCTATATTGTGATTAAAAAAAACATTTTTTCTAGGGACAGAAAACTGTAGGTAGGGAGAGTGGTTTTTTTCTTTCACTCTGCAAGTCCTGGTTTCCAGGGACCTGGAAGGACAGTGAGTGAATTGTCCTTGTGCTATATTGTGCTTAAAAAAAACATTTATTCTAGGGACAGAAAACTGTAGGTAGGGAGAGTGTCAGTTTATTTCACTCTGCAAGTCCTTGTTTCCAGGGACCTGTAAGGACACTGAGTGAATTGTCCTTGTGCTATATTGTGATTAAAAAAATCATTTTTTCTAGGGACAGAAAACTGTAGGTAGGGAGAGTGTTTTTTTTCTTTCACTCTGCAAGTCCTTGTTTCCAGGGACCTGGAAGGACAGTGAGTGAATTCTCCTTGTGCTATATTGTGCTTAAAAAAAACATTAATTCTAGGGACAGAAAACTGTAGGTAGGGAGAGTGTCAGTTTATTTCACTCTGCAAGTCCTTGTTTCCAGGGACCTGTAAGGACAGTGAGTGAATTGTCCTTGTGCTATATTGTGCTTAAAAAAAACATTTATTCTAGGGACAGAAAACTGTAGGTAGGGAGAGTGTTTATTTTCTTTCACTCTGCAAGTCCTTGTTTCCAGGGACCTGTAAGGACAGTGAGTGAATTGTCCTTGTGCTATATTGTGATTAAAAAAAACATTTATTCTAGGGACAGAAAACTGTAGGTAGGGAGAGTGTCAGTTTATTTCACTCTGCAAGTCCTTGTTTCCAGGGACCTGTAAGGACAGTGAGTGAATTGTCCTTGTGCTATATTGTGATTAAAAAAAACATTTTTTCTAGGGACAGAAAACTGTAGGTAGGGAGAGTGTTTTTTTTCTTTCACTCTGCAAGTCCTTGTTTCCAGGGACCTGGAAGGACAGTGAGTGAATTGTCCTTGTGCTATATTGTGATTAAAAAAAACATTTTTTCTAGGGACAGAAAACTGTAGGTAGGGAGAGTGTCAGTTTATTTCACTCTGCAAGTCCTTGTTTCCAGGGACCTGTAAGGACAGTGAGTGAATTGTTCTTGTGCTATATTGTGATTAAAAAAAACATTTTTTCTAGGGACAGAAAACTGTAGGTAGGGAGAGTGTTTTTTTTCTTTCACTCTGCAAGTCCTTGTTTCCAGGGACCTGTAAGGACAGTGAGTGAATTGTCCTTGTGCTATATTGTGCTTAAAAAAAACATTTATTCTAGGGACAGAAAACTGTAGGTAGGGAGAGTGTCAGTTTCTTTCACTGTGAAAGTCCTTGTTTCAAGGGACAGAGAAGGACACCTGAAGGTAGCCCTTATTGCTTTTTTCCCATCTCCCTGCAGGCCATCTATTAGAATGTCTGGAAGGCAAACAAGGAGAGGCAGACAGTCAGGAGGCAATAAAAGAGGGCAAGCAGGCTCTGTGTCTGGGGGCAACAGTGCTGGTCGTGGACGCGGTGCATTGTCATCAGCACATGGCCATGGGACACGCTTGTCCTTCTTTTCGGCAGCTGGACATGTTGAGCCACATCATGCCGAAGACTTGGTAGAGTGGATGACCAAGCCCTCCTCCTCCTCCTCATCCTCTCTCACCCAGGCTCAGGGTACTGGAAAAGCAGCTGCCAAAGCATCATCTTCCCTGGTATCAATGTCAGACAAATCATCAGTCACTCCTTCCCTAGACCCACCATGTCCTCCTCCTGAGGAGTCCCCCGAACTGTTTCAGCACAGTGTTGGGTACATGCTCCAGGAGGATGCCCAGCGTTTCGAAGGGTCTGATGATGAAACCCAGCTACAGGAAGGCAGTAGCGTGAGAGCAGACAGAGGGGATGCTCAAGAAGGACACCAATCTGGCAGTCATGTTCCAGCAGCTGCAGCATACTGCCAGATTGGCTCCAGTGATGAGGAGGGAGGGGATGATGAGGTCACTGACTCCACGTGGGTGCCTAATAGGAGAGAGGAGGAGGAGGAGGATGAGGAGGAGGCACATCTCCAACGAGGCAGGATGCCCTTTGGTGGCCAGCGTAAGGGCAGTACACCGACGGAATCACACCGCAGAGCTCCGCCTGTGCAGGGCGCTGCCTCTGCCCGTCATTCAAAAAGTTCTTTGGTGTGGGCCTTTTTTGAGGCTAGTGCATCAGATCGCACAGCTGCTGTTTGCAACATATGTCTCAAGCGTATATCGCGTGGCCAAAACATCAGCCGCTTGGGTACCACATGCCTGACCAGACATATGTTGACCTGCCATGCAGCTCGTTGGCAAGCCTACCTCAAAGACCCACACCAAAGAACAAAGCGGACCTCTCCTTGCACCGCATCAGCTGGGATCTCCAACCCCACTATAACTTCAGTCCTCTCTGAAACATGCACTGAGAGGAATGAAGGTGTAGAATTAGGTGTGTCACAGCCAAGTACTTGCGGCCACTCTGCTAGCAGTACACCGACGTCCGATTCTAGCAGGCAAATTTCCCTGCCCCAGCTGCTGGACCGTCGAAAGAAGTTCACTCCCAGCCATCCACATGCCCAGCGGTTGAATGCTAGCTTGGCTAAATTGCTAGCGCTTCAACTGCTGCCTTTTCAGTTGGTAGACTCGGCCCCCTTCCATGAGTTTGTGCAATGTGCGGTTCCTCAGTGGCAGGTTCCCAAACGCCACTTTTTCTCACGGAAGGCTATTCCGGCTCTCTACCGGCATGTGGAAGGCAATGTCTTGGCCTCGCTGGACAGGGCGGTCAGCGGTAAGGTGCATATTACCGCTGACTCATGGTCCAGCAGGCATGGACAGGGACGTTACCTTTCTTTCACGGCCCATTGGGTCACTCTTTTGGCAGCTGGGAAGGATGCAGGACAAGGTGCAGTAGTGTTGGAGGTTGTCCCACCGCCACGCCTCCAAAATGCTACTACTGGTTGTGACACACCTCTCTCCTCCACCCCCTCCTCTTCTTCTTCCTCCATGGCCTCTTCCTGTGGTTTGGCCTATGAACCAGCGGTGCTCCGTAGCCGTTCACGGGGCTACGCAAGTACGCAGGCAAAAAGATGCCATGCCGTGCTTGCGCTGGTGTGTTTGGGGGACAGAAGCCACACTGGGGCAGAGGTCCTGTCTGCTCTGCAGGGCCAGGCCGAGAGGTGGTTGACGCCACGCCAGCTTAAGCCAGGAATGGTGGTTTGCGACAATGGCACCAACCTCCTCTCCGCCCTCCGACAGGGACAACTGACCCATGTGCCCTGTGTGGCTCACGTCCTTAACCTGGTGGTGCAGCGGTTCTTGGGCAGGTACCCGGGCTTACAGGATGTCCTGAGGCAGGCCAGGAAAGTCTGTGTGCATTTCCGCAGATCTTATAATGCCAGTGCTCGCCTGGCTGAGCTGCAAAAGGAGTTGAACCTGCCCAAGAACCGCCTTATATGTGACATGCCCACCAGGTGGAACTCAACGTTGGCCATGCTGCAGCGGCTGCACACGCAGCAGAGGGCCATCAATGAGTACCTGTGCGACTACGGCACCAGGACAGGGTCAGGGGAGCTTGGGTTTTTTTCTCCACGCCAGTGGGGCATGATCAGGGATGCATGCACTGTCCTGGCACCATTTGAGGAGGCCACGAGGATGGTGAGCAGTGACAGTGCATGCATCAGTGACACTGTACCTCTTGTCCACCTGTTGGAGCACACGCTGCGTGGAATAATGGACAGGGCACTTGAGGCAGAACAGAGGCAGGAAGAGGAGGACTTCCTTGCCTCTCAAGGCCCCCTTTACCCAGACAGTGTTCCTTCTGTCCCACCCATCGCACAGGAAGAGGAGGAGGAGGAGGAGGAGGAGGAGGATTGTGTCAGCATGGAGGTGGAGGCTGGCACTCAGCATCATCAGCAGCAGTCTTTTAGGGATGATTTACAGTCCCAAGAAACCAGTGGACTTGTACGTGGCTGGGAGGAGGTGGCTGCGGATCATGTCGTCCTTAGTGACCCAGAGGACTCCGGAGCGAATGCCTCAGCAAACCTACGCTGCATGGCCTCCCTGATCCTGCAAAGTCTGCGGAAGGATCCTCGTATTCTTCGGATCAAGGAGAGGGACCATTACTGGCTGGCCACTCTCCTTGATCCACGGTACAAGGGTAAGGTTGCGGACCTTATGTTACCGTCGCAGAGGGAGCAGAGGATGAGACAACTCCGGGAGGCCTTGCAGAAAGGTCTGTGCAACGCGTTCCCAGAGACTGGGAGGTTACAAACTCCTGGTCCTGGACAACGAGTTGCTGAGGCTTCGGCCAGTCAAAGAAGGAGCGGTGGGGAAGGTGGCCGTCTGACCGATGCGTTCAGACAATTCTTTAGTCCGCAGCCCCAAAGTATGATCGGTTCCAGCAACCATCGCCAGCGTCTGATAAACATGGTGCAGGAATATCTAGGGGCAAGCTCAGACTTGGACACCTTTCCCACCGAAAATCCTCTGGCTTACTGGGTCTTGAGGATGGATCACTGGCCAGAGCTTGCACAGTATGCAATTGAGCTACTGGCCTGTCCTGCATCCAGCGTTCTTTCGGAACGCACATTCAGTGCTGCTGGAGGATTTGTCACGGATCACAGGGTGCGCCTGTCCACCGACTCGGTTGATCGACTGACTTTCATCAAGATGAACCAGTCTTGGATCACCACCAGCTACCACACACCTGATGCTGATATAACAGACTAATTGATTTTAACATGTCACATCCCTTCAAGACTGATGCTGATGCTGAGTGCCTGTGCTGTTATGTTGACTGGCTATCCTCCTCCTCCGAGTCCTCAATGATACGATTGATGATGATAGCTTGGAAGATCATTTTTGTTTATGGGTGCCGCCACCAGTGGCTAAGGCCCAATTTTTCAGCCCCTGTTTTACAGGGGCGTGTAATTACAATTTTTTTAGCAATAATTTGCCATAGGGCTCATTGCTGTGCTCCAAGTACAGTATCTGTGAGGGGTTGGAGTGTTGTGGCACCAGTGCCTAAGGCCCAATTTTTCAGCCCCTGTTTAACAGGGGCATGCAATTACAATTCTTGATCTAATAATTCACAGCAGGGTCCATTGCTGCACCCACCAAGAGTAACTCTGAGGGCTTACAGTCTTGTGGCAACGCCACCACCACCACCACCACGAAAGGCCCAATTTTTCAGCCCCTGTTCAAAAGGGGCATGTAATTACAATTCTTGATCTAATAATTCACAGCAGGGCCCATTGCTGCACCCACCAAGAGTAACTGTCAGGGCTTACAGTGTTGTGGCACCAGCACCACCATCAAAGCCCCAATTTTTACTACCACTGTTCAACAATTATATGTAATTAAAATTCCTGATATAATAGTTGACAGCAGGGCGTTCCAGCACCAACCAAGAGTAACTGAGTGCTTACAGTGTTGTGCCAACACCAACAACTAAGGGGCCTATTTCTGCAGAGTATATACGGCAGGTCCCTACTTTCAAACATCCAACTTACAAACGACTCCTACTTGCAAACGAAAGAAGACAACAGGAAGTGAGAGGAAATCTACCCCTAGAAAGGAAAATTCTCTCCTGTAAGAATAAATATGGGAGAAAGGGGTCTCATCTGTACTGATGCTTTATCAGCAATCCTTGTTTCAAGAAAAACACCACATTTCAAAAACAGTTGTCATTGGGACGGAAAGTGAGGTGAAATGTTCTGAACAGGGGCACAGACAGCAAAACAAATGTTACAGGGGTGATAACCCTTACCTATGTTTCCCAAAAAGTTTAAAAATAGATTTTTGGGCTGGAGCTACACTTCAACAATGTACCTGTTCAAAATTACAAACACATTCTACATAAGAACAAACCTACAGTCCCTGTCTTGTATGCACCGCCTGTATACGGCTGTTCAGAGTATATAGGGCCTTTTTTATTTTATGTGCGGGGTTCCCCTTAATATCCATACAAGACCCAAAGGGGCTGGTAATGGGCTGGGGTAGGGGGGGGGTCATGGGGTAGCTATGCCATTTTTCTTAAAGAATTTCATCCATATTACCGGGACCAGACATTACATTAAAGCCGCAAGCAGTTTTAAATGGCTTTTTTTTCCTTTAGAAGTGTCATTTTGTGCAGGGACAGTTCTAAACACGGGAAACACGTGGCACTTCACAGGCATACTTTAGACACCCCCCAGGTACGATATTTAAAGGAATATTTGACTTTTTTTTTTTCACTTTATGCATCATTAAAATGACTGCTCCCGAAAAACGACCGTTTTTAAAACTTCTTTTTGCATTGATACATGTCCCCTGGTGCACAACCCGGGTTCCCAAACCCTATTTATGACAATAACATGCATAATAGTTGTTATAATTAGCACTTTAGAATTCGAACGTTCGCATCCATTGTATTTAATAGGGTTCTAATGTTCGTTCGAACTTTCGGTCCGTTCGCGGGTTCTGGTGCGAACCGAACCCGGGGGTGTTCGGCTCATCACTAATATATATATATATATTTTTTTTACACTTTTATTTGTAACCGTTACTGTAACAGTTCAAGTTCCCTCCCACTGCTTGTAAAAGCAGTCTAGCGGTTCATTTGCCGCTAGGATTGCTTTTACATAAAAGCCGACCGCTGGCTGAAAAGAACGATACCAAGATGATACCTAAACCTGCAGGCATCATTCTGGTATAACCACATAACAGTACGTTGCTGGTCCTTGTTGGGCAAATATTGTAATGTTATTTTTTTCATGCAGCCTGTGGGCTGAACAAAACAGAGATTGATCGGTGGGTATGCCCACCATTAGAATACCGCCCTGCATTCACCCACTTCTAATGATGGGCATACATGCACCATTTTTTTTAACTGTGGTGGTGAAATCACCTCCTGCAGCGCTGGAGTCACTGATTTACACATTCTGAGAGCAAACACTGTTGCTTTCAAGATAAATAAATCAGTGCTGCAGCTGAATGGCATACCTGAAAAGCAAACAATGGTAACAATAAAACATTAACTCAATAAAACAACAAAAATCTGTGCCAAAAAAAGAGTAAAAAATATATGGGGGCCTCTAATGTTAGGGGCAAATTGCCCCTCCACCACTGCCCCCATGCTTCGGCATATATGCTCTATTTTTTTTAACTGTGGTGGTGAAATCACCTCCTACAGCGCTGGAGTCGCTGATTTACATATCGTGAGAGAAAACGCTGTTGCTGAAAAGGTAAATAAATCAGTGCTGCAGCTGAATGGCATACCTGAAAATAAAATAATGGTTAACAATAAAACACAGTACAGTATTCAGTAAAGTATAAAAGAATCACACACCTGAAAAGCAAACATGATAAAATATAGTAACAATAAAACATTGAAGTTCTAAAATACAGTAAAACAGAGCATAACAATAGAGAGAGAACAATAGAGAGAGAATAGAGAAAGAAGAACAATAAAACGACAACTATTTTTGGCTTTATTTTATTTTTATATATATATATATATATATATATATATATTTTTTTTACACTTTTATTTGTAACCGTTACTGTAACAGTTCAAGTTTGGGTCTCTCAAAATGCAATTACATCTTTGGAGACCCTGTGAAAGTGTGTCCCATGATTGTGCAGTGCTGTACCCTACGCTAATACTCCACTACTGTGTGGTAGCGTTCAAAACATTTACCGATGCAAAGACCAGGTTGGGAAGGACAGGAGGGACAATAATAGCGGGTTTCATGTCTATATCGGCATTTTCTACATACACGACATCTTCTTTGGGGTGTTCGTTGGGTAGGGGTACAAAGGAGGACATACGGAAAATGCTTCTCATGCAGCCGGCTCACTGCATTTGCGTTGGGAAGTTGGGCCACAGCACCGTCTGGAAACAGAAGGCTGTGATGATCTCTTCCTGGAATTTAAGGAAGGATCCAGTTCATCCTGACGCTTAGTATAACACATAAGCATTCAGCAGAACCAATTGGAAGTATACAGACACTTTTTTGTACCAGCGTCTGGCCTTACGGGCAATTAAGTACGGTGCCATCAACTGGTCATTGAGGTCCACCCCTCCCATATTTTGGTTGTATTCATGGATACAGATGGGTTTCTCCACAACACCAGTCGCCGTTGGAATTTGGACTGTCGTATCTGCGTGAAGGGAGGAAAGAACGAAAACATTCCGATTATCCCTCCACTTCACTGCAAACAAATTATTACTTCTCAAGCAGGCTCTCTCCCCCAGTCTAAGTTGGGACTAAGGTAAGCCCCGGCGATTAGATCGCAAGGTGCCACATGCGCTAATACCATGATCAAACAAGTGACTAAAAAGTGGCATGCTTGTGTAATAATTGTCTTGTCCACGTACAAGTGGTACCCCTTTTCGAATAAGGGTGACTCCAAACAACCTTGCCAGCGCTCCCTATGTAGTCTGGGCAGTTCTTGGGCTCCACGTGACTATCTCTTCCCTCGTAAACCATAAAACTATATGTATAGCCTGTTGCCCTGTCACAGAGCTTATACATCTTGACCCCATAGCTGGCACGCTTGCTGGGAAGATACTGTTTGAAAGACAAGCAGATAGAAAACTTAATCAGGGACTCATCAACGCAGACAACTTAATCGGGAGTAAATGAGGCTGCAAACTGTTGGTTAAAGTGGTTTACGAGGGGCCAAATTTTGTGGAGCCGATCCTATCCAGGGTCACCCCGAGGACGACAGAATTAATTGTCATTAAAATGCATGAACCGCAAGATCTGCTCGTATCGTGTCCTGGTCATGCAAGCAGAGAACAGGGGCATATGATGGATTGGGTCAGTGGACCAATATGACCACAACTCACTTTTTTTAGTTATGCCCATGAGGAGGGATAGGCCCAGAAAGGTCTTAAAATCGGAAACCGTAATAGGTTTCCATTCTCTGTCTAGGGTCAAATGGGGATTAGCGGCGATGAATTGACCAGCATACAAATTGCTTTGGTCTACAATAGATCTATAGAGATCTTCCGTGAAAAACAGCAAATAAAAATCAAGTGATGTAAAATCAATTGTTTCCACCTGAATTCGGGGTTGGCCAGTGAATGGGGGAAATACGGGTGCTGCAGAAGTGGTGGGATCCCAATTAGGATTGGCATATTCTGCAGGAAGGGCACTATGGGCCCAACAGACCTGTGTTTGTCTTCTTGGTGGCTGCGGGACACTACTTGTGCTAGCCACTGCACCAGCTTTAACTGCACTTATGGGACTCGCCATGTCTCCACATGATACTGCAGTGCTGGATGTATGACCAGGATGTACTAGGCCGCTGGTGCTTGCCAGTTCACCAGAAGGATGAGCAGCACTAGTACTGGCTCTCTGCTCCATACGAGAGCCCTGCGGTTCGAAGAAGAATGGTGTTGTGTACCCCTGACCTTAGCAGGGACCACTACTCTGTCATCAGAGCTATCTGTCAGGGTGCCGCTGCTGTCTACGGGTTCATATTCTGAGCCTGAATCTGACAGATGGGTGACTTCCTCTTAACTCTCATCTGTCATGCTCAGAAATGTGTAGACCTCTTCACTAGTGTACCTCCGATTAAACATTGTGGCCTCTAAATTTATAGGTACAACTAGTGCGACTCATAGGCAAAGAGAGCACCTGATTGTCAGAGCCTGCTTCAATCATTACCAAAAAAACTGTTAGCGTTCGCAGGGATCAGGCCTGACTCTGCAAACGCTGCAGTTATGTGTGTTGTGTTTTGTAAGTGACAGTGATCGATTGATACTGCACTTGGGTGAGCTGGGATAGGTGGAGGGGCTAAACGCAGGTACTAGCAGGTATCTGGGCTGATCCCGCTAACGCTATGTTTTTGGAACCCTAAACTATTGGGGACGCTAGTATAGATCTGATCAGACCAAAAATATTTATCCGTTCAGAAACTATAATACTAAGGGAGGTGTATGGTGCGTGCGTGGGTGTTAGCGCTACTGGCACTAATCTGACACTGCCTGGGCACTAACTGATGCTAAAGCCTAACTGATGTCAACCGCCGGGTGATCAGGGGGTTAAAACCTTTATTAGGTAGTATATGGGGGTACCCTGACGCTATAAAAAACCTGACGGTGAAATGAACCATCTAACTGGGAAACTAGCATCACCTGTGACACTAATACGGCGATCAGAAAATAGGTCTACTAGTGACACTGGTGACAGGGGATGAAAGGGTTAACTGGGGGGAATCAAGGGGTTAAACTTTTATCAAGAGGGTTTAGGGGGGTACCTGGGCCTACTACTAACTGCCCTAATGCTGATTAGAGTCACAAATGACACCAGTACAGTGATCAGTGAAAAATCTAAAAACTGCACTTAGTGACACTGTGAACGGGAGTGAAGGGGTTAACTGGGGGATGCGATTGGGGGGTGATCCGGGGTGAAAAGTGTGCCTATGTGTACTGGTGTTAGTGTAGTGTTGGTCCAACTCACAGTTAGATGTCCTCTCTCCTCTCTCTGGAACCGAAAATAATTTCACGAGGGGAGATGGCATCACTTCCTCTGCCTGTGTTTACACTTACAGGCAGGGGAAGCATTTCATTTGTCAGAAGCGATCAGCCGGTCCAGGACAGAAATCATTGGCCTGGACCTAAAGACAGATTGGTTCTGTAACTAATCCGATCGTCGCAGGCACGGACGGGGCCCGCAGACGCGAGTGCCGTACAGGTACGGCACTTTGCGTAGTGATGCCATTCTGCCGCTTTATATCGGTGCGAGAAAAACCTAACTATAACAAATCTTAAAAATGTTTCCTGTTCTTACCTATTTTTAATTCACTCAGGTCTGGTCATGTGATCCAGCAGCTCTGGCTCCCCTGTGTCAGTGAGTGGCTGCTACAGGTGAGAGAAGGGAGAGGAGGAATCGCCAACACTGCCTTGGCCATGGAAGCCTATGGGTGACATCACGGCTCCCTGAATTGACAGTCAATGTTGAATGATTCCTTACCCAGAGCTGCAGGTTCACGTGACTGGAGAGAACTAAAAAAAAGGGTTGGTATACAGATTTTTTTTATATACAGGATAGGTGTTTGGAAGGGAACATTTTTAAGAATAGTTTTAGTTAGGGGTTTCTTCCACTTTAACTAATACAGAGAAAGTGGTGTTGTCTTTTTGGCTGTGCTGTCTGGCAGAGGTGTATGCCACAAAATGAGCTGGAGAGAATCCTTTGGCAAATAAGGATGTTCATATTTTTTATAAGCATTTCAACTGTGTGTTTAGTTGTCTCTAAAAGAGATGATGGTTTCTTTTATACCAAAAAAAATTCTAGAAAAACTAAGCTGGAAATTGATGTCTCAGGCCCCATTCACCCTGCCACATTGTGTGTTTTCACATGACACACATAGGGCAGCCCATGCATTTGAGTTGGCTGCTCTATGTGCACCAGACATGTAAATAAGCTCCTGCACATTTTTGGCCATAGAGCTTGGCTCATTTTTACAGTGCATTTTAGCACATTTGTTGCACGTTTCTGTTGGTCGCATTTCGGGTGCCATTAACCGCTTGCTGACCAGTGCACAACGATATACGTTGACACAACGGCACGGCTGGGCAAATGGGTGTACAGGTACGTCCCCTTTAAATCGCGGCTTACTGGGTGCGCGCGCGTTGCCGGCGGGGCACGCGCACTCTTGCCGCGTACTCCGTGACCGTACCCGCGGGTCCCGCGGACTCGATGTCCACTGGTGTCCCGCGATCGTGTCACGGAGCTGCAGAGCGGGAGTTGCCTATGTAAACAAGGCATTTCCCTGTTCTGCCTAGCAACATGACAGAGATATACTGCTCCCTGTCATCAGGAGCAGTGATCTATGTCATGTTCTAGTGAGACCAGCCCCCCACAGTTAGAATCACTCCCTAGGACACACTTAACCCCTTGATCGCCATATAGTGTTTAACTTCTTCCCTGCCAGTGTCATTTACACAGTAATCAGTGCATTTTTATAGCACTGATCGCTGTATAAATGACAATGGTCCCAAAATAGTGTCAAAAGTTTCCAATGTGTCCGCCATAATGTTGCAGTCACGATAAAAATCGCAGATCGCCGCTATTACTAATAAAAAAAAAATATATAAAAAAAATTCCATAAATCGATCCCCTATTTTGTAGGTGCTATAACTTTTGCGCAAACCAATCAATTATGCTTACTGCGATTTTTTTTTACCAAATAAATGTAGAGGATTACATATTGGCCTAAACTGAGGAAAATATTTTTTTTATATATTTTGGGGATATTTATTATAGCAAAAAGTAAAAATATATTGCTTTTTTTTCCCCAATTTTTTGTTTATAGCGCAAAAAATAAAAACCGCAGATGTGATAAAATACCATCAAAAGAAAGCTCTATTTGTCGGGAAAAAATTACATCAATTTTGTTTGGGTGCAACATCGCACAACCGCGCAATTGTCAGTTAAAGCGACGCAGTGCCGTATCGCAAAAAGTGCTCTGGGCAGGAAGGGGGGAAATTCTTCCGGAGCTGAAGTGGTTAAAGATAATGGCACCCGCAAGCGTGACTTTTTTTGCGCATTTTGGGCACACATGTACAAACACACGCTTCTGTACATGTTCCCAGAATGTGCAGATGTGAATGCAGCCTAGGCCTGGTTCACACTGGGGCGACAAACGCTCCGACATTGGGAGCTCATGTCGCATGACGTGTGAAAATCAATGTTTCCCTATGGGAGCCGTCTTAACTGGTCCGACACATGTCGGTCCGACTTTGAGAATGCTCCCTGTACTACTTTGGTCCGACTTTGATCCGACTTCAGCCCATTGACTATCATTGAAGTCGGATCAAAGTCGGACCGCAGTCTTGCATGATCCGACTTTGGCATGCGACTTGTGCTGTACTGCTCTTGAGGGGGAACTCCAGGCCAAATTTTAAATAAAAAAACGGCATGGGTTCCCCCTCCAGAGGCATACCAGGCCCTTAGGTCTAGTCTGGATTTGAAGGGGCGCCCCTACGCCGAAAAAACGGCGTGGGGGTCCCCTCAAAATCCAAACCAGACCCTTATCCGAGCACGCAACCTGGCAGGCCGCAGGGGAAGAGGGGGGGACGAGAGAGCGGCCCCCCTCCCTCCTGAACCGTACCAGGCCGCATGCCCTCAACATGGGGGGGTTTGGTGCTCTGGGGCAGGGGGGGGCGACCTGCGGCCCCCCACCCCAGAGCACCCTGCCCCCATGTTGATGAGGACAGGGCCTCTTCCCGACAACCCTAGCCGTTGGTTGTCGGGGTCTGCGGGCGGGGGGCTTATCGGAATCCGGGAGCCCCCTTCAATAAGGGGGCCCCCGGATCCCGCCCCCCCACCCTATGTGAATGAGTATGGGGTACATCGTACCCCTACCCATTCACCTGGTGGAAAAAAATTGCAATAAAAAAACCACACAGCTTTTTAAAGTATTTTATTGCACAGCTCCGGGGGTCTTCTTCCGACTTCGGGGGTCTCCGGTGTCGTCGCCGCGCTCTCCGGTTCTTTATTCTGCCGGGCCTCCGCTAACTTCTTTTTAGCTCTTTTGCTAGCGGGGCCCGGTCTTCTCCGTCGCCTTCTTCTTCTCCCGCTCTCCGGTTCTTCTCCCGCTCTCGGGTTCTTTCTTCCGCCGGGCCTCCGCTAACTTCTTTTTAGCTCTTTTGCTAACGGAGGCCCGGTCTTCTCCGTCGTCTCGTCCGGCTCTCCGTTGTCCTTCTGCCGGCCCCTCCACTAACTTCTTTAGCTCTTTTGCTAGTGGAGGAGCCGGTCTTCCCGTTGTCGCCGTCGGCGTCTTCTTCCCTCTTCTCCTCCTCGATGTTGACGCGTCGCTTCCTCCCGCTGTAATACTGGCTCTCCGCTCCGCTCTGCATTAATATAGGCTTCTCATGACGTCACAGTCACATGTTCCCATGACGTCACAGTCACATGTTCCCATGACGTCACAGTCACATGTTCCCATGACGTCACAGTCACATGCTCTGGGGCCATGTGCCCCGGAACATGTGACTGTGACGTCATGAGAAGCCTATATTAATGCGGAGCGGAGCGGAGAGCCAGTATTACAGCGGGAGGAAGCGACGCGTCAACATCGAGGAGGAGAAGAGGGAAGAAGACGCCGACGGCGACGACGGGAAGACCGGCTCCTCCACTAGCAAAAGAGCTAAAAAGAAGTTAGCGGAGGTCCAGCGGAAGAAAGAACCGGAGAGCGGGAGAAGAACCGGAGAGCGGGAGAAGAAGAAGGCGACGGAGAAGACCGGGCCTCCACTAGCAAAAGAGCTAAAAAGAAGTTAGCGGAGGCCCGGCAGAAGAAAGAACCGGAGAGCGCGGCGACGACACCGGAGACCCCCGAAGTCGGAAGAAGACCCCCGGAGCTGTGCAATAAAATACTTTAAAAAGCTGTGTGGTCTTTTTATTGCAATTTTTTTCCACCAGGTGAATGGGTAGGGGTACGATGTACCCCATACTCATTCACATAGGGTGGGGGGGCCGGGATCCGGGGGCCCCTTTATTAAAGGGGGCTCCCGGATTCCGATAAGCCCCCCGCCCGCAGACCCCGACAACCAACGGCCAGGGTTGTCGGGAAGAGGCCCTGTCCTCATCAACATGGGGGCAGGGTGCTCTGGGGTGGGGGGCCGCAGGTCGCCCCCCTGCCCCAGAGCACCAAACCCCCCATGTTGAGGGCATGCGGCCTGGTACGGTTCAGGAGGGAGGGGGGCCGCTCTCTCGTCCCCCCCTCTTCCCCTGCGGCCGGCCAGGTTGTGTGCTCGGATAAGGGTCTGGTTTGGATTTTGGGGGGAACCCCCACGACGTTTTTTTGGCGTAGGGGCGCCCCTTCAAATCCAGACAAGACCCAAGGGCCTGGTATGCCCCTGGAGGGGGAACCCATGCCGGTTTTTTATTTAAAATTTGGCCTGGAGTTCCCCCTCAAGATTCATACCAAACAGTGCCTGATATTGGCGGGGATCCAAGTCGGATCCCCGTTCATTGAAAGTCGGACATATGTCGGCTTCATGTCGCAGGGCAAAGTCGGATCCAAAGTAGGACAGATGTCGTGTCGCACTAGTGTGAACCCAGCCTAAGGCTAGGTTCACATATGTCAATAGAAGAGGAATCCGCTGCTCCAGGTGTGTGCAATACCTTGATTGGAACCAAGTAGGAGTGCTAGCCCCGGCCCGCCTCCGTGAAGACTTGAGAAAAAGAACCTCCGACATCACGCTGAATTTGTTAGCTCCTCTCTTTCCATACAGTTTCACACACGCAGCGCTGCAGAGAGCATTCAGTTTCACAGTTACACTATCGGCTGTGAAACTTGCCAGTGCCATCTGCCAATGCCAACCAGTGCCTGTTAGTGTCATCTGCCAATGCCAACCAGTGCCTGCCAGTTCCATCTGACAATGCCAACAAGTGCCACCTGCCAGTGCCACCTGTC
This sequence comes from Rana muscosa, assembly GCA_029206835.1. NCBI lineage: Eukaryota > Metazoa > Chordata > Amphibia > Anura > Ranidae > Rana > Rana muscosa. The sequence continues at coordinate 495,689,347 of CM055116.1, read as the reverse complement.
AGTGCCACCTGCCAATCAGTGACACCTGCCAGTGCCAACCAGTGCCACCTGCCAGTGCCAATCAGTGCCACCTGCCAGTGCCACTTGTCAGTGCTATCCAGTGCCATCTGCCAGTGCCATCCAGTACCACCTGCCAGTGCCAATCAGTGCCACCTGCCAGTGCCAATCAGTGCCTGCCAGTGCCATCCAGTGCCATCTGCCAGTGCAATCTGCCAGTGCGAACCAGTGCCACCCAGTTCCACCTGCCAGTGCCAGGCCACATGCCAGTGCTAACCAGTGTCATCTGTCAGTGCCAATTAGTGCAACCCAGTGCCACCTGCCAGTGCCAATTAGTGCCACCTGCCAGTGCCAATTAGTGCCACCTGCCAATCAGTGCCAACCAGTGCCACCTGTCAGTGCCAATCCGTGCCTTCCAATGCCACCTGCCAGTGCCAACCAGTGCCATCTGTCAGTGCCTGCCAGTGCCACCTGCCAAAAAAAAATCGGCTTAAAAAATCAGCCGCAAAAATCTGCAACATATATCGGCCATCGGCCGCCCCGATTTCTAAATATCGGTATCGGCATCAGCCAGAGAAAAACCCATATTGGTCGACCTCTAGTATGCATACACACAGCAGGACTTTTTCAGCAAACTTTCACTAAATCACATGGTTTTTCAGCTCTGTACCGCCACCCTGTGGGCAAATTCTACTATTGTTGGCTTATCTTTAGCATGCGCGTTTGTACTTTGGACTTTAGTCCGATGGACTTGTGTACACACGATAGGATTTGCTCCATCGGACATTTGTTGCCGGAAAGTTTGTCTGTTCTTACAGCGAACATTTGTCCTATGAAAAAGCGAAAAAGTTTGTCCGGACGATGGAGCGTACACACGGTCGGATTTTCCGCAAAAACAGGTCCGTCGGAGGTTTGTTGTCAAAACGTCTGATCGTGTGTATGGGCCTTTAAGCCTCATACACACGATTGGACTTCCATCTGACTTTTCCGTGGATTTTTGTCCGAAGGGCGTTGGCCGTGAACTTGATATGCATACACACGGCAGGACTTTTTCAGCCAACTTTCACCAAATCAAGTGGGTTTTCTGCTCTTTACCGCCACCCTTTGGGCAACTTCTGCTATTGTTGTCTGATCTTTAGCATTGGTTCTGAGCATGCGTGTTTGTACTTTGGACTTTAGTCCAATGGACTTGTGTACACACGATCGGATTTTGCTCCATCGGACATTTGTTGCTGGAAAGTTTGTCTGTTTTCACAGCGAACATTTGTCCGATGAAAAACACAAAACATTTATCCCATGGGGCATACACACGGTCGGATTGTCCACTAAAACAGGTCCGTCAGACAATTGTTGTCAAAAAGTCAGATCATGTGTATTGGCCTTAAGCGTGTATGACTTCATCTCAAGTACACTTTAACACCAGTATATGTATCATAACCTTCTAATCATGTAAAAAATCCAAACTTGTAGATTTCCCTCTAAATACACTATATGGCCAAGAGTTTGTGGACACCGGGTAAACACATTTTTTATGAGCTTGATGGTTATCCCATTTTAAAACCATGAGCATTAACCAGTTTACAACCACCTGCCGACAAATAACGTCGACAAGGTGGTTGCTTAACTCTGGGAGGACGTTATATAACGTCCTCCCAGAATCGCGCTCCCGCGCGCCCCCTGGGGCGCGCACACGGGAATCTCCGTGACCGCCGGGTCCAGAGGACACAGCGCATCACGAATCGTGGTAAATCGCCGCTGATAGCGGCCGTTTACCACGTGATCGCTCCGTCAAATGACGGAGCGATCACTTGTAAACAGACCGGCGTCATGTGATGACGCCGGTTCCTCTCTCCCCTCTCTGTACCGATCGGTACAGTGTGAGAGGGGAGGGGGAGGGAGCGAATCATGGCAGCAGCACTGGGCTGGATCTGTGACAATTGCAGTCACAGATCCAGTCATCCATCCATCCCTGCTCAGCCATCCCTGTGCAATACCCTGCCAATACTCTGCAAAATACCCTGCGCAATACTCTGCAAAATACTCTGCAATACCCTGGTGCAATACTCTGCAATACCCTGTGCAATACTCTGCAATACCCTGTGCAATACTCTGCAAAATACTCTGCAATACCCTGCGCAATACTCTGCAATACCCTGCGCAATACTCTGCAATACCCTGCGCAATACTCTGCAATACTCTGCAATACCCTGCGCAATACTCTGCAATACCCTGCGCAATACTCTGCAATACCCTGCGCAATACCCTGCAATACTCTGCAATACCCTGCGCAATACTCTGCAATACCCTGCGCAATACTCTACAATACCCTGCACAATACTCTACAATACCATGCAATACCCTGCGCAATACCCTGCACAATACTCTGCAATACCCTGCGCAATACTCTGCAATACCCTGCACAATACCCTGCACAATACTCTGCAATACCCGGCGCAATACTCTGCAATACTCTGCAAAATACTCTGCGCAATACCCTGCGCAATACCCTGCAATACCCTGCGCAATACTCTGCAATATCCTGCACAATACTCTGCAATACCCTGCACAATACTCTGCAATACCCTGCACAATACTCTGCAATACCCTGCGCAATTCCCTGCAATACTCTGCAATACCCTGCGCAATACTTTGCAATACCCTGCGCAATACTCTGCAATACCCTGCGCAATACTCTGCAATACCCTGCGCAATACTCTACAATACCCTGCACAATACTCTACAATACCATGCAATACCCTGCGCAATACCCTGCACAATACTCTGCAATACCCTGCGCAATACTCTGCAATACCCTGCGCAATACCCTGCACAATACTCTGCAATACCCGGCGCAATACTCTGCAAAATACTCTGCGCAATACCCTGCGCAATACCCTGCAATACCCTGCGCAATACTCTGCAATACCCTGCACAATACTCTGCAATACCCTGCACAATACACCCTGCGCAATACTCTGCAATACCCTGCGCAATACTCTGCAATACCCTGTGCAATACCCCCTGTGCAATACCCCGTGCAATACCCTGCCATACTCCGCAATGCCCTACAATACTCCGCAATGCCCTGCAATGCCCGGCAATACTCTGCAATAACCACTTCCGGCCCGCCGGCCGTCATATGACGTCCTTGACTTTGTACGGGGATATCTGAATGATGGGAGCAGCTACAGGCATCATTCAGATATTAGCTTTTTCAGCAGGCGATTCCCTACACCATAACAACAATCATAGCGGCTGTTACGCCGCTTGATCATTCTTACGGGAGGCGAGAGGGGATGTCCCCCCCCCCGCCGCCCTCCGGTGCTTCTACCGACTCACCGCTACGATCAAAGTCAGGATTGTTTTTTTTTTTTTTTTCAGGCTTCCCAGCCTAGAGGTGAGATGTGGGGTCTTATTGACCGCATATCTCACTGTAAAGAGGACCTGTCATGCCATATTCCTATTACAAGGGATGTTTACGTTCCTTGTAATAGGTATAAAAGTGATCAAAAAAATTTTTGGGGTGGAAAAACATGTCAAACTAAAATAAATAAAGTAAAATGAACAATAAAAATTTATATATATTTTTTTAAGCGCCCCTGTCCCCGTGAGCTCGCATACAGAAGCGAACGCATACGTAAGTCCCGCCCACATATGAAAACGGTGCTCAAACCACACGTGAGGTATCGCCGCGAACGTTAGAGCGAGAGCAATAATTTTGTCCCTAGACCTCCTCTGTAACTCAAAACATGTAACCAGTAAAAATATTTAAAGCGTCGCCTATGGGGATTTTTAAGTAGCAAAGTTTGGCGCCATTCCACGAGCATGTGCAATTTTTAAGGGTGACATGTTAGGTATCTATTTACTCAGCGTAACTTCATCTTTCACATTATGCAAAAACATTGGGCTAACTTTACTGTTTGTTTTTTTTTAAGCACAAAACATTTTTTTTCCGTAAAAAACGCGTTAAAAAAATTGCTGCGCAAATATCGTGTGAGATAAATAGTTGCAACAACCACCATTATATTCTCTAAGGTCTTTGCTAAAAAAACATATATAATGTTTTGGGGTTTTATGTAATTTTCTAGCAAACAAATGATGATTTTTACATGTAGGAGAGAAATGTCAGAATTGGCCTCGGTGCTCCAGAACGCCTGAAGGGGCTCCCTGCATGTTGGGCCTCTGTGTGTGGCCACACTGTGTAAAAGTCTCACACATGTGGTATCGCCATACTCGGGAGTAATAGCAGAATGTGTTTTGGCGTGTAATTTGTGGTATGCATATGCTGTGAGTGAGAAATAACCTGCTAATATGACAATTTTGTGGAAAAAAAAAAAGAGAAAAAAAAAATCTTGATTTTGCAAAGAATTGTGGGAAAAAATGACAACTTCAAAAAACTCACAATGCCTCTTTCTAAATACCTTGGAATGTCTTCTTTCCAAAAAGGGGTCATTTGGGGGGTATTTGTACTTTTCTGGCATGTTAGGGTCTCAAGAAATGAGATAGGCCGTCAGTACTTCAGGTGTGATCAATTTTCAGATATTGGCACCATAGCTTGTGGACTCTATAACTTTCACAAAGACCAAATAATATACACCAATGTGTGCTTATTTTTACCAAAGATATGTAGCAGTATAAATTTTGGCCAAAATTTATGAAGAAAAAATAGTAATTTGCTACATTTTATAACAGAAACGAAAAAAAACACATTTTTTTACAGAATTTTTAGTCTTTTTTCTCTTATAGCGCAAAAAATAAAAAACCCAACGGTGATTAAATACCACCAAAAGAAAGCTCTATTTGTGTGAAAAAAAGGACAAAAAAAATCATATGGGTACAGTGTTGTATGACTGAGTAATTGCCATTCAAAATGTGAGAGCACCGAAAGCTAAAAAATGGTCTGGTTATTAAGGGGGTTTAAGTGCCCAGTGGTCAAGTGGTTAAAGAGGACCTTCACCCTTCTGTAGCACTCTCCTCACATCCATCCTGTCTCCTCCCCTAACCCCCCACCCCCGGAAACAGATATTGTGTTTTTTTCCATTATTTACTTTTTGTCTTGTATAAAAGCCTACTGGGTCTCCAAAGTCTGGGAGATCAGGCGCAAAAAGGTGACTCGAGTATAAGCCAGGGGGGGCATTTTCAGCACAAAAAAATGTGCTGAAACATTTGGCTTATACTCAAGTATATACGGTAAGAAGGGATAGAAAGTAAAGTTATTTGGCAGACAAGACATGCAAAGTCTCTTATGCCAAAAAAAAAGCTACTTCTAGCTTCTATAAATTTTTTGGTGAATGTCCATCGAAATGAACTTTTCATGGGTTTCTCATCATTAGTGCCCACTCATAAATAAAAACATTTGTGAGGTCAGGTACAGTACTGATATCGTACAAGGAGATCTGGATTGCAAATTTAATTTCATTTCATACCAAAGGCGTTCAGTAGGATTGAGGTCCGAGCTCTGTGCAGTTTAATTCACTTTATCCATACTCAACCCAGCAAACCATGTCTTTATGGATCTGGTTTTGTCCACAGGGGCACAGTGATGCTGAAGGAGAAAAGGGCCTTCTCCAAACTGTTGCCACAAAGTTGGATGCATATACGGTAATTGCCTAAAATGTATTTGTATACTGCAGCATTAACAGTACTGTTCACTGCAAACATCTGAATTTAATAAGGTGGAGGGTTGTCCACATATTTTTGGCCAAATAGTGTAGCTAAAAGACTTATTCAGATCCAATTGATATGTGATTTATCGTCTGCTAAAACTCTAAATTGTTATGATAAATTCAGTTTAACAAGCAGGAGTAACTCGTGCGCCTTTAAAAACGTACCTGGTGGGGTACACGGGCCACTGGTTAGGAGCATGGAGGTATAACATGTGATATTAATAACAAACCTAATACTTTCAAAATGGGCTGCATGCTATTCTTACAATTAAGATAATAGCACAATTACTCTAGAATAGTATAGGGAATGGCTTGATCCAAGGAACTAATTTAATTGCTATTTAGGAGATCAGGAGTGATTTACTTATCTCAATGTGAAGCAAACAGCATCAGTGACGTGGTGATTTGTTTTATCTTTATCTACAGCAACGAGGGAAAAGCTGAACCTGATGGACATATGTTTTTAACTTACTTAACAATAATATATAGTCATAGCTCAGAGAACAATGCAATTACTGAAGGTTGCTCTCAAAACAGATGTTTAAAGTAAGATGTAAAGTTATCTCAGTTTGCTCTATTTTAGGGTAGATTTAGACCTGGGTCTGACTGTTGGGGCAGTTATTATCATTTATGTGGTGCAGGTTAACAGCATAATGTTTTGGGGCATGGCTTAATTCACTAAGCTATCGTACATGTGTTATTTGCTGTAATGATCATCCATCATAAAAAGTAATTTTCAGCTCTCATTGGCACTCTGAGAATGAGGACCTTACATTTTTTCCCCTTTCCCACACATAAAAACCAGTGTAAAGTTTCAGGCACTTGACCTCCTGATTCATTCCAATGAGACTTGCTTTACTGTCTGTGGGAGAAGTGGAGCAGCACAGACTTGTGACTCGTGCAGCCACTCTGGGACTTCAACAATCTGAATGCCATCAGAGTTCAGCAGACTAAAACTGGCCATAGATGAGTAGAAAGGAAAATATAAAAGAAAAAACAAAGCGTTCTTTAAATCTAACATTTGAGGGCCCAATCATTGTATCAGAAATTTTCCAGGAAACCCCTACTGCTCATTGCCATTTCATAGAATTTTTTTTTTCGACCTACAAAACGATTCGAAAATATTTTTTTCTAAAACAAAAGTGAGTACACCCCTAAGTGAAAATGTCCAAATTGAGCCCAAAGTGTCAATATTTTGTCGGTCACTATTGTTTTCCAGCACTGCCTTAACCCTCTTGGGCATGGAGTTCACCAGAGCTTCACAGGTTGACACTGGAGTCCTCTTCCACTCCTCCATGGCGACATCACGGAGCTGGTGGATGTTAGAGACCTTGCGCTCCTCCACCTTCCATTTGAGGATGCCCCATAGATGCTCAATAGGGTTTAGGTCTGGAGACATGCTTGGCCAATCTATCACCTTTACCCTCAGCTTCTTTAGCCAGGCAGTCATCTTGGAGGTGTGTTTGGGGTTGTTATCATGTTGGAATACTGTCCTGCGGCCCAGTCTCCAAAGGGAGGGCATCATGCCCTGCTTCAAGATGTCACAGTACATGTTGGTATTCATGGTTCCCTCAATGAACTGTAGCTCCCCAGTGCCGGCAGCACTTATGAAGCCCCAGACCATGACACTCCCACCACCATGCTTGACTGTAGGCAAGACAAACTTGTCTTTGTACTTCTCACCTGGTTGCCGCCACACACGCTTGACAACATCTGAACCAAATAAGTTTATCTTGGTATCATCCGACCACAGGACATGGTTCCAGTAATCCATGTCCTTAGTCTGCTTGTCTTCAGCAAACTATTTGCGGTCTTTCTTGTGCGTCATCTTTAGAAGAGGCTTCCTTCTGGGGTGACAGCCATGCAGACCAATTTGATGCAGTGTGCAGCATATGGTCTGAGCACTGACAGGCTGACCCCCCACCCCTTCAACCTCTGCAGCAATGCTGACAGCACCCATACGTTTATTTCCCAAAGACAACCTCTGGATATGACGCTGCGCACATACACTCAACTTCTTTGGTTGACCATGACAAGGCCTCTTCTGAGTTGAACTTGTCCTGTTAAACCGCTGTATGATCTTGGCCACCATGCTGCAGCTCAGTTTCAGGGTCTTGGCAATCTTCTTATAGCCTATGCCATCTTCATGTAGAGCAACAATTCTTTTTTTCAGATCCTCAGAGAGTTCTTTGCCATGAGGTGCCATGAAGTTCCAGTGACCAGTATGAGAGTGTGAGAGCGATAAAACCCAATTTAACACACCTGCTCCGCATTCACACCTGAGACCTTGTAACACTAACATGTCACGTGACACCGTGGAGGGAAAATTTATAATTGGGCCCAATTTGTACATTTTCACTTAGGGGTGTACTCACTTTTGTTGCCAGCAGTTTAGACATTAATGGCTGTGTGTTGAGATATTTTTGAGGGGACACCAAATTTACACTGTTATAGAAGCTGTACACTCACTACTTTACATTGTAGCAAAGTGTAATTTCTTCAGTGTTGTCACATGAAAAGATATAATAAAATATTTACAAAAATGTGAGGGGTGTACTCCCTTTTGTGAGATACTGTATATTTATCAGATTAAACATGCATTATTTGTATTCTCCATATGTATTGTGGCTTGCTTGAGCAGCTGCCCCTACCCAAGATGGCGTCATGCCTATTTCCGGTGGCCGTACCAGGCCGCCCTCTCTAAGTTGGCGTCCAGAGGACTTCCTGCCGGCGGGTGGAGCAAGATAGCGGCAGCTCAGGCAATTACCATGGGCATGTCAGTGCTGGGGGAGGGTTCTTAACTCCTTCAGCCTTTATCTGCAGCTGCCAGATGGGGCACGGCGCACAGACAGGAAGTGTGGAGCCACAGGGTGCCAGGCGAGTTGCTGTCCCTGCTGCACTTTGTGTCCAGCAATTTATATCCTTGCAATGGTATTAATTATCCTTCCCTCCTGTAGTGTAACGCCTGACAGGGCCACAGAGCATTCTACAATGGTACAGATAGGAACAGTCTGGCTTAATTTGCAGTCATTTCCTTGCTCTTTGCTGTGGCTCAAGCCTCGTACACACGGCCGAGAATCTCGTCGTTAAAAACATGTCTTTTTTTCGACGAGATCCTTGGACGAGAAACTTGTCCCGGCCGAGTGTACACACGCTCATTTCAAAGAACCCGCGGTTCTTTGAATGGAGCGTACGCGGTGACGTCATTGAATACGACGAGCATGCGCTCGTCACATTCGATGCCGTCGCCGCCATCTTGGTTCACCCTACCTATGCCTAGGAAGCTACTGCTCATGCGTCGAAGTCATTTCGAGCATGCGCGGGCTTCCCGGCGAACAGGTAAGTGTACACACACACAATTTTCTCGTCGAGAAACAGGCTGACGAGAATCTCGACGAGAAAATAGAGAGAAGGTTCTCTATTTTCTCGTCGAGATTCTTGTCGCTTTTCTTGACGAGAAACCATACACACGAACGAATTTCTCGGCAAGAAATCTCTGCCAGCAAGTTTCTTGCTGGTTTTTGCCGAGAAACTCGGTCGTGTGTACGAGGCTTTAGTTGTGATATTTATAGCTTCCCTTAGATTAAGTAATGAGCTCTCCCAAAAACCAGCCACGTAACTTAAAGGTATATGTATCTAATATTTTTTCAGAAAGAGAGTGCATGTCTAATGGGTTGCAATCTTTCAGCCCTTATCAGCAGCAATGTTCCTCCAGAAGCAAGGATTTCCCTCACCGACCTGGCCCAGACTTAAGCCCTGATAGGTCAGCTGCTCACTCTAAAGCCCACCAGGAAGGCCGGCACAGAGCGGAATCAGCACGGCAAGAAGATTCCCATAGAGATGACTTATGTCTGGGATGCGGTCAGACTGTACTTCCAGGGAAGATGATGTGTCAGGCATGCCTGCTGGAAGCAGCAACAGACAAGGAGGCAGAGAGGGCTCTTGCAGAGACTCTACTAAATCCAGCAAGGCAGTGACTTATATCTCAAGTCCATCTTTGGCGCAAAAGACTTCCACATGGGAGCCATCTCCTGAATCCTTTTTAGAAAAAGGAACTCCAGTGGAAGATGATTTGTTACTCGCATTTGGTTTTGCCCTAGTAAAACCACTGGTAAGAGTGGTCAGAGAAGCACTCAATTGGGAGGAGTTGGCTTTGTGGCTGGTCAAGGTCATCTGGAGAGCTTATCTGGCCAAGAAGTTGGAGCCTTCTAAATATCTGAGGGCTCACTGCCTTGTGGGCAGAATTCAGAGGAGTCTCCCCAGAAGTAATCTGTAGAGCCTCTACCTGGTCTACTTTAAATACATTCTTGAACCACTATAAAGTGGATCCAGCAGCCTTGACTACAGTACATTTTGGTCTTTCTGTGTTGGAAAGATCTATTTATCAAATTAAACACTTCAGCATTACCCACCCTTGTTTATTTTTTATTTTTATTTTTTTAATCAAATGAAGATTTATTGTAACAAAAAAGGAAAAAGAACATACAATGCAACATAGTTGTACACAGACAAGTAGTCCAGCTACTAGTGTGACAACCAATACCTTGCTATCAATTTTCTAGCTAAATAAAGCAGCCGAGTAAGGGCTGCATACCGGTATATAGGAATGTATTATAGTTCCTCATCTAGGCCTCCCAACAAGCACATCAGTGGGTCAACAGCCAATTCGACTTGATATACAGTGCCTTGAAAAAGTATTCATACCCCTTGACATTTTCCACATTCTGTCATGTTACAACCAAAAATGTAAATGTATTTTTTGGGGATTTTATGTGATAGACCAACACAAAGTGGCACATAATTGTGAAGTGGCAGGAAAATAATAAAGGGATTTTTATAACAGCTTACCTGTAAAATCCTTTTCTTGGAGTACATCACGGGACACAGAGCGACTTAGTCATTACTAATGGGTTATATAGATTACCTTCAGGTGTTGGCACTGGCCAATTCCAAACCGGAAGTACCCTCCCCTATATAAGCCCCTCCCACCCGGGAGCACCTCAGTTTTGTAGCCAAGCAATAAGTGTCCCAAAAAGAGGGGTGGGAGCTCTGTGTCCCGTGATGTACTCCAAGAAAAGGATTTTACAGGTAAGCTGTTATAAAAATCCCTTTTTCTTTTTCGTACATCACGGGACACAGAGCGACTTAGTCATTACTAATGGGACGTCCCAAAGCAATGCCAAATGAGGGGAGGGATACATAAGCTGGGCGCCATCAGGCATGAGGCTCTTTTGCGGCCTGCAACACACTGCGCCCAAAGGCGACATCCTCCTGACTTCTGACGTCTACCTGGTAGAATCTAGTAAACGTGTGTACTAAGGACCATGTTGTGGCCTTACAGTACTTGAGCCAGGGAGGCTTGGTGATGCACTGCCCATGAAGTTCCAACTGCTCTTGTGGAGTGCGCCCTAACTTTGAACGGAGGCGGTCTCCTTTTCAAGCCATAGGCTTGTATTATGACCTGTCGAATCCACTTGGCTAAAGTAGATTTTTGATGCTGCCTGACCCTTTCTGGGGCCTTCCGGCAGAACAAACAAAGTATCCGTTCTGCGAATCTGAGCAGTGGCTTTAAGATAAGCTTTAACTGCTCTTACTACATCCAAAGAATGCAATAACTTTTCCTCTACCGAACTAGGTTTGGGGAAAAAGGAAGGAAGAACCACATCTTGGTTCAAATGGAACCTCGATACCACCTTAGGAAGAAGGCTGGATGAGGACGTAATACTACTCTGTCCTTATGGATAACCAGATATGGCTCCTTACAGGACAAGGCGGCTAATTCCGATATTCTTTTAGCCGAACAAATGGCTACTAAGAAAATCAATTTCCTGGTAAAAAGAACCAAGAAAATGTGCCGCAATGGTTCAAATGGTTGTTTCTGTAGAACCGACAGAACCAGGTTTAAGTCCCATGGACATATGGGAATACTAACCGGAGGGCTAATACGCATCACTCCTTGTATGAAAGCTTTGATTAATGAATGCAAAGCCAAGGGCCTTTGAAAAAAAATATTGACAAGGCCGTCTGACCCTTGATAGTACTCAAGGCAAGCTTCCTATGTACAGCCCACTGTAGGAAGTCCAGAATCCTACCTATTGCGTACTTACGTGGATGCCATTTCCTGGCCTCACCCCACGTGATGTACGCCTTCTAGATCCTATAATAGATCTGCCTGGATACCGGCTTCCTGGCATTGATCATGGTAGATACCACAGGATTAGAGAGCCCTCTCTTTTTTAGAATGTGGGCTTCTATAGCCAGGCCGTCAACCTAGGGCTGGTAAGGAAGGGTAGTATATCGGTCCTTGCGAAAGCAGGTCCGGACGATGTGGGAGGGTCCAAGGACTTCCCACTGACATTTTTACAATCTCCGCGTACCATGCCCTTCGGGGCCACGCTGGAGCCACCAGAATCACTGGTTTCTTTTCTACCCTGATTCTGCGGATTAATCGCGGTGGGAATGCATATATCAGCTTGAACTGATCCCAAGGGAACACTAGGGCATCCGAACCGCAAGCTAGGGGATCCTTTGTGCGAGACACAAATCTGTCCACCTTTGCGTTGAATCTGGATGCTAGCAGATCTACATCCGGTGTTCCCCACCGCTGGCATATTGCCTGGAAAACCTCGGGGTGAAGAGACCATTCCCCCGGGCATAATTGCTGGCGACTTAAAAAAGTCCGCTCTCCAATTTTCCACTCCTGGGATGAAAACCGCGGATATGGCTGTGACATACCTTTCTGCCCATTCCAGGATGCATTTCGCTTCCCTCTGGGCTGCACGACTCCTGGTGCCACCCTGGAGATTAATATATGCCACTGCTGTGGCATTGTCTGATTGAATTCTGACAGGTGACCCTTGGAGTTTGGATGTCCATGCTACTAGGGCATACCGGGCTGCTCGTATCTCTAAGAGATTGGTGGGCAGGGCCTTCTCTGCTTCTGACCACTTGCCCTGGAGAGACCATTGCTCCAGTACTGCCCCCCAGCCTATGAGGCTGGCAACTGTAGTGACCACCTTCCAAGAAACCGGACTGAAGGGTTTCCCTTCCCAGATTCTGGGGCACCAACCACCAATGGAGGCTCTTGCGAATGGAAGGGGACAGGGACATTGGTAAGTCTAAAGCCTGAACTTTTTTGTTCCAGGCTGACAGTATGGCCCTCTGCAAGTTCCTTGAATGGAATTGACCGTAGGGTACCGCTTCGAATGAAGCCACCATTTTTCCCAGCAGCCTTATACACAGGCGTATGGATGGTTTTTCTTTTTTGTACCCACTAAGTGGGTCAAATCTTTCAAAGACGACACCTTCTCTGGAGGTAAGAAAATCTTTCTCTGATTTGAATCCAGTCTTAGCCCCCAAGTATTCCAGGCTTTTGACTGGTTTTAGGGCTGACTTGTCTCGGTTGATAATGCAACCGTGAGATTCCAGATACTTGATTATCTTGTGAACGACCACTTCTAGTTTTTTTCACTGAGTGGTCTATCAGCAACAAGTCGTCTAGATATGCCATTATCGTTACACCTTGTGTTCCTAGTTTGGCCAATCGTAGGGCCAGAATTTTTGTGAACACTCGTGGTGCCGTGGCCAGACCGAAAGGTAAGGCTCTGAACTGAAAATGGCGCCCTTCTACTGCAAGGCGTAGAAATTTCTGGTGGGCCGGACAGATGGGAATATGCAAATAAGCATCCCTTATGTCGATCGAGGCTAACCATTCCTGCCCTTGTAGGGCGGTGGCCACCGATCGGATCGACTCCATCCGAAAAAGTCCTGATATGTAGGAACTTGTTTAGCCCTTTTATATTCAATATGGGCCTCATGTCCCCATTTGGTTTGGGGACTGTGACAAGGTTCGAGTAAAACCCGAACCCGTTTTCTTTCAAGGGAACCTTCATGATTACCCTTGGGGCAATAGTTGCTCTAGTGCCAGAAGGAGGGATCCACTCTTCTGGGGATCGCTTGGCACGTTTGACCTTATAAAATGGGCAGGAGGAATGTCTTTTAACTCCAGCCTGTATCCCAGACTTACTGCGGGGATCACCCATCTCTGATGGTGTCCCGCCAGGTCTCTGTGAACAACTGAAGTCTTCCCCTCACCCGACTGAGTGGGGGCAACCCTTCATGACTTAGGGGGAGGTTTTGTACCTCTCTTGACCCAGGGTTTCTTGATACCCTGTGATTGTCCCTGATTTCTGCCCCCTGGATTTGACCGCGGAGGCCGTCGGAACTGTTTCACAGCCGATGTGCCAGGGACTGGAGAAGTAGGCCTCTTAAAAGAAGGACTTCTACCCTTGTTCTTAACCGGTAAGAGTGAACTTTTACCGGCAGAAAATTTTCTGGATATATTTGTCCAGATCTTCTCCAAATAAGCGTTCTCCATGAAATGGGAAGCTAACCAGCAGTTTTTTACAGGGAGCTTCAGCAGACCAGTTTTTGAGCCACAGAAGCCTGTACTATAGACAGCGTAAAGCGGGAGGCCTGTTGGATTGTATCCTTTATGGCGTCCACCGCAAAACACAAGGCTCTAGGCAGGTCAGCTAGGGCAAGAGCCTGCTGATCTGGTAAGTCCCTTAAGACTTGTTTCAACTGATCTTTCACTGCTTGGCAGACTCCAATCGCTGCTACCGCAGGTTGTGTCACCATGCTTGCTGTAGAGAAAGCAGATTTTAGTAAAGACTCCAATTTTTTATCTATTGGGTCTTTGACATTGGAACATTATCTACTGGACATGTCAGTGATTTGTTAACAGAAGAGATGGCTGCGTCCACTGTAGGGACCCTCCATTTTTTTATGAACTTATCCTCCATGGGATAGATCACCGGAAATCTCTTGGGGGGAGCAAATATTTTATCAGGATGCTCCCAATCCTGGTAAATAAGCCCTTCTAATAAAGGGTGGATTGGGAAGGAACAGACAGCCTGGGGAGCTTTTAGCGACCCCAGCGAGGAAACCGTAGTGGATGGTGGTTCCGCCAGAGGCATTTTAAATGCTGATCGGACCATATTAGTCAGAGACTGAACCCATAATCTTTTAGCCTGAGATGCTGAGAAAGGTTCTTCCACTGTTGATTCCTCCATAACTGAATCAACCTCATCCTGATCCCCTTCAGGTAGGTCGATCTCTGGGACTGTTCCTCCACTAACAGGCACTCTGAAGGAGGAGACGGAGATCGGACGCGCTTTTCCTGAGACAGGGAAGCAGCGATCAATGCTGTTAATCTCTCTTCCAATCCTCCCACAGTTGAGGATAAAACCTCCTCTGTTATATATACAGGAGCAGGTGGACTGGGGACAGCCGCAGCACCAGGCATTCCTGCGGGGTTTCTACGGCTACTGACCTCTGAATTCTCAGGGGAGATTGGTGCAGTACAAGCATGCCCAATATCCTCAGAGCCCGATGGAGACCCCTTTGGCTTCCTGGAAGATCTATTTCCGGAGCGTCTGGACGACATATCCTTTAAGCACAAAGCTGAGGTATTCCCGTCGTCATACACCAATTTTGCTGGTAATAATCTAACACAGGTGCTGCTATATACCAGCTGGTGTCCACTAAAGTGCCTTTCTATGGGGATGCCTGCATCAACCGCCTCTGTGTGCCACTGTTTGTTGCTAGCTCTGTTTGCATCCAGCTGACACTTGTACTGTGTCTTTTAACTATGCTGGGACGCCCGCACATGCGCAGAAGCGCCGCGCATCGAGCGTCATCCACCCGCCCCGCCCCTTTTTTTCATAGGAGGCGCGTGCACGCGCCCGCGCGCGCGCCCGTGCGCCATTGGCGCCCTTTTCAAAATCAAACAGGGGACTAGGAGCCAGGGCCCTTTACAGGGCAGAGGAAGTGGATTCCCACAGAGAAACTTACCAGCTGCCTGGATCTTTTGACTTGAGAAAACCAAAGATCCACATGACAAGAAAAATGGACTACAGCGGCCTCTAGTGGTTTAACACAGGTACCGCGGTCCCTGTTTTTTTTTTTTTTTCTTGACTACTATTAAAATTTTACATTTTCAGTAGTTATAGGCAAACACAGATATTTAGCGGGAATACCGTTAGGTAACAGACAGAAAGACAAATTAGGCTTGGGGGTCCCCCAATAGAACCAAGTTCCTGGGGGCCCCCACTTACCTGATCCCCGCCGCAGGACTTTGTTTGGTCCACAGAAGTCCAAACTTCACCTATCACGGCAGGCATTGTAATTAAACCTTCAGGGACCGGGTTCCCAAGGATTCCACTCCCCTGGACCTGTATAGCACCCTGCACAGACAACATCTTGGTCGTGGGTATGACCAGAGCTCTGGATCCCAGGGTCCAGCCCTCCTAAGAGAAGCATTACAGGCAAAACCTTGCTCTTCTGCTGCAAGGCCCGGGTACCGACCGTTTAGCTATGAAGCTTTTTTGGTGGGATCCGGAACAGCTTACTAAGGCCCAAAAGAACCTGTACGCAAGCCCAGTGAAAACACATGTTACTCTTTGGCCAACACCTTAGACACTGGCAAAAAACTGAGGTGCTCCCGGGTGGGAGGGGCTTATATAGGGGAGGGTACTTCCGGTTTGGAATTGGCCAGTGCCAACACCTGAAGGTAATCTATATAACCCATTAGTAATGACTAAGTCGCTCTGTGTCCCGTGATGTACGAAAAAGAAAAATGGTTTTCCAATTTTCTTACAAATAAATATGCGAAAAGCGTGGCGTGCATTTGTATTCAGCTTCTATACTTTGTAGAACCCCCTTTCACTGCAATTACAGCTGCATGTCATTTTGGGTGTGTCTCTACCAGCTTTGCACATCTAGAGAGTGACATTTTTGCCCATTCTTCTTTGCTAAATAGCTCAAGCTCTGTCAGATTGGATGGAGAGCGTCAGTGAACAGCAATTTTCAAGTCTTGCCACAGATTCTTACTTGGATTTAGGTCTGGACTCTGACTGGGCCATTCTAACACATGCATATGCTTTGATCTAAACCATTCCATTGTAACTCTGGCTGTATGTTGAGGGTTGTTGTCCTGCTGGAAGATAAACCTCTGCCCAAGTCTTTTGCAGACTCTAACAGGTTTTCTTCTAAGATTGCCCTGTACTTGGCTCCATCCATTTTCCCATCAACTCTGACCAGCTCCCCTGTCCCCGCTGAGGAAAATTATCCCCCCAACATGATGTTGCCACCACCATCTTTCATGGTGGGGCTGGTGTGTTCAGGGTGATGTGCAGTGTTAGTTTTCTGCTACACATATCGTTTTGCTTTTAGGCCAAAAAGTTCAATAATTGGTCTCATCTTACCAGAAAACCTTCTTCCACATGTGTGCTGTGTCCCCCACATGGCTTCCCGCAAACTGCAAACGGGACTTCTTATGGCTTCCTCAAACAATGTCTTTCTTTTTGCCACTCTTCCATAAAGGCCAGATTTGTGGAGTGTACGACTAATAGTTGTCCTGTGGACAGATTCTCCCACCTGAGCTGTGGATCTCTGCAGCTCTTCCAGAGTTACCATGGGCCTCTTGGCTGCTTCTCTGATGAATGCTCTCCTTGCCTTGCCTATCAGTTTAGGTGGACAGCCATGTCTTGGTATGATTGCAGTTGTGCCATACTCTTTCCATTTTCGGATGATGGATTAAGCAGTGCTCTGTGAGATGTTCAAAGCTTGGGATATTTTTTTATAACCTAACCCTGCTTTAAATTTCTCCACGACTTTATCCCTGACCTGTCTGGTGTATTCTTTGGCCTTCATGATGCTGTTTGTTCACTAAGGTTCTTTAACCTCCCTGGCGGTTTTCCCGAGTGTGGCTCGGGGTTAAATTTCAGTACCATTAGCGGTAACCCCGAGCCACACTCGGGATTGCATTGCAGGATCCTGGTGCAGGTTACTTACCTTGTCCCCAGGATCCTGCGATGTCCTCCCTCTGTGTCCGTGGGCTGTGTCTTCCGCCCGATGCCTCTGTGTGCCAGGCTCCGTTCCCTGCGAGCGTCGCGACGCATGGGGGCGGAGCCTGACGGCAAATTCAAAAATGACAAAATTCATAATACATACAGTACAATGTAATCTTACAGATTACATTACTGTATGAAATAATTTCATATCCCATTTGTCCCTAGTGCTTTATCCAGTGCCCTGCATGCAGTTTTATATTATATATATTGTTCTTTCTGCTTGGAAACTGGAGATTGTCCATAGCAACCAAAAAGTGTCCCTTTATGTCAAAAGTGGTTTGCGACCAGCTAGAAAACAACAATAGTAAACAAGAACACTTGCAGAATTGAGCGATAGTGAATAGTGGGGAAATTCATTTTATTATAATTATTATATTATTATTTTTTATAATTATTTATAGTTATTATATTATAATTTATGATTTTGTGTTTCAAACTTTATCATACCCGGGATGTCTACTAGACTCTTCTTTGGACAGATTTAAGTGAGTTATTTCTAAGAATTACAGGCCTACAATATAAAACGCCAAATTTCCATGCAAAATAATGGTACCGCTTTCAGCATCAAAAATCTGACATTTTGAAAACCATTTATCATTTTCCTTCCGCTTCCCAATTATGTGCAGCTTTGTGCTGGTCTATCACATAAAATCCCAATAAAATACATTTACGTTTTTGGTTGTAACATGGCAAAATGTAGAAAAATTTAAAAGGGGTATGAATACTTATTCAAGGCACTTTATATGGTTAATAGTTGTCACCACCTGTCCTCAATACCTTGTTTCCTTTTTTGGTGCATGCTACATCCCATGCGTATATGCTGTCATGCTTGTGTCAGGAAAATGGAAAATTGTATACTTACCTGATGGTAGTTTTCCTTTCCTGACACTAAAGCATGACAGCATATAGGTCCCTCCCTAGGGCTTTGCATTGATGATAAGCAATCAGAATGCTGCCTGGTGGGAGGTGACTCATTTATATAGTATAACCGGTCCTGGAACTGGGTGGGGGGGTGGGGCCTACCTATGCATAAATGCTGTCATGCTTTAGCATCAGGAAAAGAAAATGACTGTAAGGTATGTATGCAATTTTCAATTTTCTATGCTATTAGCCTGGAAAACACTCCTTCCACATTGATATAATGTAGATATAAGGGTAAAGTGCAAAGCTGTGTATATGCATGTAAATGTGTTCAACTTTGTGAGATATCTCAGCCAGCAGGATCCTCTCTGTTGTCTACCTTTTCTCTTCAGAAAAACACAAAACTTTCCTGGGTTGTAACTTACTTTAGAACTGGATGGCAAAAATTTGGAGTATAAAGACAAAAAAAATGTATTTAAAATAAGATAAAGTGGAGGGAAATCTTGAAGGTATCAAGAATAAAAATGGGGCATGTTTAGTTCCCCGCTTGCTTAAGAGAACTGTGCTGTCCACCAAACACCTTGACTGGTGGCCATTAACGTGAGTGTCACTTCCCGGTGTATAGCATGCGATGTGGAAGTAAAAAGAGCCCCAGAATTCTGCACTCCCTGTATCCCTATTACCTCAACACTCTGCACCTCATGTATCCCTAATACCCCAAAACTCTGCAGACCCTGCAACCCCCACATTCTGCACCACCTCTGGCTGTTGGACTTAGCTGGGCTTGTGCTGCTGCTTGCTGTCCCCGGTGCTCCCCCATTCTGTAGTAGCAACAGCCGAATAGCTAGACTTTCACCTCTGCCAGGTTTTCACAGTTGCCCTTGGCGAGGCTGCTTATCTCTGAGCTGGGCATGAGACTTCTGCTGCTGTAACTCAAAGCCATCAGATGCCCCCACCTAATGCCAATTCTCATGGCACCCTGTTCACAGCTGATCTTCCAAACCTGCACACTGTGAGCTCCACCCAGATATGCCCCTTCTCTGCCAGACACAGGGGTTCTGGGAGTTGAAGTCAGAGAGAGATAAGTATGGGAGGTGGGGGTCTTGGGGATGGAGGACTCTGGGACAGCTACCTACAATAGGTACACCAGTGCCACTGGGGACAAAGCCAGGGATGTTTGTTTTCCCCTTCAAATTGGGACTGCCCTCTGAAAACAGGAACAAATTTCAACCTTATAGCATCAGGCAACAGAGGGTTTCAGCCATCTTGGCAAAATAAGCAAAAGTAAAGTATTGCATTATATCTGCTGAGATTGGTGTGTGCCTACAGTCAACTTAGGAGACATGCTGATGAAAATTGTGTAGTCCAGAGGACTACAAGATGCGTGGCTATAACACCAAGGGGAAATAGAAAAAGCTAGATGTCAATGGGCTTCCTCAAACCATAAAATGGGTGAGAATTAGACAGTACACATCACAGCATGTATAGAAGAGTAAGTGTAACAGTGAAGTTTGCTTCTAGAATATTTGCATGAATAAAGGAAGGAAAAAGGAGTACAATATTTGAGGCTAGAATTTTATTTTTCCAGGCAGCTTTTTTGTTCAAAGTTTTTTGGAAGCGGCAGAGTCGCTTTAACGTTATTTAATACAATAAAGTATTTCATTTCAAATAAAATAGTTCACTACTATCGGGTGCTATCAGGTTGAATCTTTAACCCAGCCCTTTGTTTTGTTTTTTATCCTACCATGGATTTTCGCTCTACTCACTGAAGTATTAAATGTCTCTCCCTTTATGCCACATTCCTTATGATATGCAATAAATGAAAAATTCGATGAGAGACCCCTGGAAATAGTAATTCAGGTCTCAACACTGGAAGACATACAAAAAGCTAGTTGGTGATTTAATTTGTGGACATCTAGCCAAGACTGAAATGTCAGTTTCAGATGGATTGACCATTTATATCAGAGAAAGAATTAATACTAGGTTTTCTTTGTAGTTTGTAGCTAGTAATAAAAATTGCTCCAACATTTTATTAAAATAATGCAGAATTTATTAGTTTACTTTCTGTCTTCAGTTTCAAATAAGTTCCTTTTTTTATTAGGTATCTTATTGTAACACTGAGGATAAAATCAGTTGTCGTTCCTTCAATAAATAAGTCTCAACAAAAGTCATTATTCACAGATATTGGCTTTTCATGCCTATGCTATTTTGTATTTTTTTTTGCCAACAGTAGAGGAAACTAAAGCAACGTTGTTAAGGGAAGGGGAAGTAGAGGAATAGGCCTTGTGATTTAATCGAAGGCAAAAATCAGAGAGGCTAAAATTATTATAATCATTTTATGTCTTGATTTGACCTGTGTTTTCATTGTGCTAAAAGTACTCTAGTAGTGTGGATTTACAAAAGGATTGGTGTCTGTTCAAATAGCAAAGGGCATACTCGCTTAGCTTAGTGAATAGGTTCATATGCAAGATAAAAGATAAAGATAAAAAAATATATATTTTTATCATTTCCATCACGCTTAGGTATTTAAAGCGAACATAGCTTTTTCTCATTGACTGGTATTTGTTTTGCAAAGCAACATTCAATTTTCTAGATGAGCAGACTTTACTCCTTCAGTAGATCAACCACATAGTTGAAGTTGGAAAATTTAGAAGTACGTTTTTATTGTTTAAAACATTTAAATACTATGAGCACTAATAAAAAAATAAATCTACATTTTTGTAACAGCTAAGCAGTTTATTCTAGTGAATAATTTACTATTCTCTTTTCAAATAAACTATTTACTTTGCAAAGGAAGTTGCACTTTGCACAGGGATTTTCCCGAGAGGTTAGAAAATGAGGTGAAGCTCTGCTGACTTTCCTCATCCAATCATGTGTGAGCATGCATGCTTTTTCTCTTATTTTCCTTGCATGTGATTGGGTAATATTTGCAAAGGGAAATTTCTCCACATCCACTAAGCTCTGGGGAAAAAGTGAACAGCTTTTTTGCCATGTTTTAAATCAACCTCAGTGTATGCTGACCCTGTTTAAATATGAACTACTAAACCGCATATGCCAACTTCTAAAACATGGATGCAGCCAAGAATGAATAGATGTACAAAATAGCTTAATTAATATTTTACATATTTAATTACAGTATAAAACCCTAAAACTCCATGACACATTAGTTTTCCATGCATGGACACAACTACAAATCAGTTATGAAAATGAATGCAATGTTGTGCTGTTTAGTATGCATGATTGTGCATGAGCATGGAGGATATTTACGGTTTAAAGTCTAGCATTCGCAGTGAATGTTTGAAAAATATGAGTATGGTGTGAATATGCACACAAAAATGTTTTTTTGTAGAGCCTGGATTATTGAATGCAGTGTAGCTGGGAGCTGGTATGGAAACCCACCTTCAACCTCAACCTAGGAGATCAGCAATCTGATTGGTTGATGTAAGATAATGCAGCTTGCTTGTATGTAGCCTTATTGTTATCACAGATAGAAATACATCAGATGACTACTAGAATTTCTGCACCTTTGTAGTAACTAAAGACTGAGCCTTCACTAGTTCACTAGTTAGGAACGGGGGATTCTGTAAACTTCTTCAGATGTTCCTCCAATCAGTTGTCTTGTAAATGCAATTGAGCAGTGGATGGTGGTATATTTTTTTGGGGGGCGGCAATCCCCCCCCCGGTCAGTCGGTCGATCAGTAAATCGGTCCCCATACTTATTTCATCTTTAGGTCACAGGCTTCCTCTGGGTGGCGGCGGTGGGCCTCTGTGTCTCCTCCTTCCTCAGCTTCACGGCAGCACAGCTTCCCCTGTGTCTCCTTCCGCCCTCCTCCTCCTTGGTGACCAATAGGATTTCTTCTCCTCTTGGCCAATCGGGTCTCACTGAGCCGGGATTGGCCGGGAGGAGAATCAGGAAGACAATAGCGAATATTAATTCGCTATTGTCACACAACTGGGTAGGCTCAGCCCACCCTTTTTTGCAGCCAATTAGAGCCTCCAGCTCTAATCATGTGCTTCTAAAAAAAAAAAAAAAACTCTCATTGGAATCCATGTATCAGGCACACTGCATGTAAATTAGGGGCCGGGTGCATAGATTAGGGTGGCGGCACCCCTGTGCCCCGTATGGACGGGCCGCCGCTGCAATTGAGTCTGCCTGTTGAAAGAAAGCATGTACCTTGTCCTCTGGAAATTTCACTTCGTTTATTAAGGCTCACACATGTCTGGGGCGAATTTCCCATCCGTTTTCACTGCTAATTTCACTGCGAATTTCCGAAGCAGTTCAGCGGCATTTTCCAGATTCAGATGCAAATCTCTGGAGCCAGCAGCCATTCACATCTTTTACAAGAGCTGGTTTTTAAGGAGTGGGCCAGGAAGCCAGCTGCCGCGTCTTTAAAAACTGATGAGGTTCCCCACTGACAGCTAAACGTAAAAAAAATTGCCGGCAATGCAAAATTAAGGGAAAAAAAGGCGTGGGGTCCCCCAATCCATACCAGGTCCTTGTTACCATCAACATTCCCCAAAGCACCCCTAAAGCATGTTGGTATAGATTGGGGGGACCCCAACGCTGTTTTTTTCTCAATCAATGTTCAAAACTGATGACATGTGCGATTCAGATGCATTCCCATAGAAGGCAATGAGCCTGGAATTCACATCTAAACCACACCACAGTGCTCAAAAAATGCACAGGACTCTTTCAGATTCACACTGAAATGGCACAGCCCCTGCACTGCAGATATGTGAACTGGCTTCATAGAAAGCCAGTTTGGTTCACATATCATGCGAATCGGATGCGGTTGAAAATGCATCCAATTCGCATATATGTGAACGGAGTCTTAAGCCCCATACACACGGTAGGACTTCCATCAGACTTTTCCATGTTTTTTTGTCTGAACGGAGTTGGTCGGGAACACCCATAGCATACACACACTCTGACTTTTCTGCAAACTTTCTCAAAACTTTTTGCAACATCATGTGGTTTCTCTGCTCTTTTCTGCTCTTTACGGCCACCCTTTGGTCAACTTCTGCTATTGTTGGTTGATTTTAACATTAGTTGTTTTGTCCATCGGAATTTTTTTTTTTTTCGTTTTGTCTGATGGTTTTCTGTACATATCGGACTTTTGTTGGGCAAAAGTTTGTTCGCTTGCAGACCCAACTTTTGTCCGATGAAAACAAGAAAAAAGCAAAAAAAGTTTGTCCGATGGAGCGTACACACGGTCGGATTGTTGGTCCAACTTGCTCAAAATGAAGTTTGTTGGCCAAAAGTCCGACCGTGGGTACGGGGCTTTAGTCTTTAACCACTTAAGCCCCGGACCATTTCGGGCCATTAGGACCAAGCCTGTTTTTGGGATTCGGCACTGCGCTGCTTTAACTGTAAATTGTGCGGACATGCAATGTTGTACCCAAATGAAATTTGCGTCCTTTTCTTCCCACAAATAGAGCTTTCTTTTAATGGTATTTGATTGCCTCTGCGATTTTTATTTTTTGCGATATAAACAGAAAAAGACCGAAAATTTTGAAAAAAAATTATATTTTCTACTTTTTGTTATAAGAAAAATCGAATAAACTCATTTTTAGTCATACATTTAGGCCAAAATGTATTCAGCCACATGTCTTTAGTAAAAAAAATGTCAATAAGCGTATATTTATTGGTTTGCGCAAAAGTTATAGCGTTTACAAACTAGGGTACATTTTCTGAAATTTACACAGCTTTAAATTTATGACTGCCTATCTCATTTCTTGAGGTGCTAAAATGGCAGGGCAGTACAAAACCCCCCCAAATGACCCCATTTTGGAAAGTAGACACCCCAAGGAAATTGCTGAGAGGCATGTTGAGCCCATTGAATATTTTTTTTTTTCGTCCCAAGTGATTGAATAATGACAAAAAAAAAAAAAAATTACAAAAAGTTGTCACTAAATGATATATTGCTCACACATGCCATGGTTATATGTGGAATTGCACCCCAAAATACATTCTGCTGCTTCTCCTGAGTACGGGGATACCACATGTGTGGGACTTTTTAGGAGCCTAGCCACGTACGGCATAAATTTTTGATTTCACTCCTCACTACCTATCACAGTTTTGAAGGCCATAAAATGCCAAGATGGCACAAAACCCCCCCAAATGACCCCATTTTGGAAAGTAGACACCCCAAGCTATTTGCTGAGAGGCATGTTGACCCCATTGAATATTTTTTTTTTTGTCCCAAATGATTGAATAATGACAAAAAGAAAAAAAAAATGTACAAAAAGTTGTCACTAAATGATATATTGCTCACACATGCCATGGTTATATGTGGAATTGCACCCCAAAATACATTCTGCTGCTTTTCCTGAGTACGGGGATACCACATGTGTGGGACTTTTTGGGAGCCTAGCCGCGTACAGGGCCCCAAAAACCAAGCACCGCCTTCAGGATTTCTAAGGGCGTAAATTTTTGATTTCACTCCTCACTACCTATCACAGTTTTGAAGGCCATAAAATGCCAAAATAACACAAAACCCCCCCAAATTACCCCATTTTGGAAAGTAGACACCCCAAGCTATTTGCTGAGAGGCATGTTGAGTCCATGGAATATTTTATATTTTGCCACAGGTTGCGGGAATATGACAAACTGGTTTTTTTTTGCACAAAGTTGTCACTAAATGATATATTGCTCACACATGCCATGGGCATATGTGAAATTACACCCCAAAATACATTCTGCTGCTTCTCCTGAGTACGGGGATACCACATGTGTGGGACTTTTTGGGAGCCTAGCCGCGTACGGGACCCCAAAAACCAAGCACCGCCTTCAAGGTTTCTAAGGGCATAAATTTTTGATTTCACTCCTCACTACCTATCACAGTTTTGAAGGCCATAAAATGTCAAAATAGCCCAAAACCCCCACAAATGACCCCATTTTGGAAAGTAGACACCCCAAGCTATTTGCTGAGAGGCATGGTGAGTATTTTACAGCTCTCATTTGTTTTTGAAAATTAAGAAAGACATTTTTTTTTTCTTTTTTTACATTTTCAAAACTTTGTGACAAAAAGCGAGATCTGCAAAATACTCAACATACCTCTCAGCAAATAGCTTGGGGTGTCTACTTTCCAAAATGGGGTCATTTGGGGGGGTTTTGTGCCATCTGGGCATTCCATGGCCTCCGAAACTGTGATAGGCAGTGAGGAGTGAAATCAAAAATTTACACCCATAGAAATCCTGAAGGCGGTGCTTGGTTTTTGGGGTCCCGTACGCGACTAGGCTCCCAAAAAGTCCCACACATGTGGTATCCCCGTACTCAGGAGAAGCAACAGAATGTATTTTGGGGTGTAATTCCACATATGCCCATGGCATGTTTGAGCAATATATAAT
Source organism: Rana muscosa (assembly GCA_029206835.1). Classification (NCBI taxonomy): domain Eukaryota; kingdom Metazoa; phylum Chordata; class Amphibia; order Anura; family Ranidae; genus Rana; species Rana muscosa. The sequence continues at coordinate 495,663,558 of CM055116.1, read as the reverse complement.
TTAGTGACAACTTTTTGTACATTTTTTTTTTTTGGTCATTATTCAATCACTTGGGACAAAAAAAAAAAATATTCAATGGGCTCAACATGCCTCTCAGCAAATAGCTTGAGGTGTCTACTTTACAAAATGGGGTCATTTGGGGGGGTTTTGAACTGTCCTGGCATTTTATGCACAACATTAGGAAGCTTATGTCACACATCATCCACTCTTCTAACCACTTGAAGACAAAGCCCTTTCTGACACTTTTTGTTTACATGAAAGAAAAATTTTTTTTGCAAGAAAATTATGTTGAACCCCCAAACATTATATATTTTTTTAAAGCAAAGGCCCTACAGATTAAAATAGTGGGTGTTGCATTTTTTTTTTCACACAGTATTTGCGCAGCGATTTTTCAAACGCATTTTTTGGGGGAAAAACACACTTTTTTTATTTTTAATGCACTAAAAAACACTATATTGCCCAAATGTTTGATGAAATAAAAAAGATGATCATAGGCCGAGTACATGGATACCAAACACGACATGCTTTAAAATTGCGCACAAACGCGCAGCGGCGACAAAACTACATTCATTTTTAAAAGCATTTAAAAGCCTTTACAGGTTACCACGTTAGATTTACAGAGGAGGTCTACTGCTAAAATGACTGCCCTCGATCTGACCTTCGCGGTGATACCTCACATGCATGATGCAATTGCTGTTTACATATGACGCTAGACCGACGCGTGCGTTCGCCTTTGCGCAATAGCAGGGGGGGACAGCGGTGCTTTTTTTTTTTTTTTATTATTTATTTGGCTTTTTTATTTTATTTTTAAACTGTGCCTTCCATATTTTATTTTTTTACCATTTTTATCGTTATCTCAGGGAATGTAAATATCCCCTATGATAGCAATAGGTAGTGACAGGTACTCTTCTTTTGAAAAAAATTGGGGGGTTAGACCCTAGATCTTTCCTCTGCCCTCAAAGCATCTGACCACACCAAGATCGGTGTGATAAAATGCTTTCCCAATTTCCCAATGGCGCTTTTTATATCCGGGGGGGGGACATTCCCTCCCACTGCTTGTAAAAGCAGTCTAGAGGCTAATTATCTGCTAGAATTGCTTTTACATGAAAGCCGGCTGCTGGCTGAAAAGAATGATACCAAGATGATACCTAAACCCGCAGGCATCATTCTGGTATAAACATTCAAAGTCCAGCAACATACCAGTACGTTGCTGGTCCTTGTTGGACATGTATTGTAATCTTTTTTTTCATACAGCCTATTGGCTGAACGAAAAAAAGAGATTGATTGGTGGGTATGCCCACCATTAGAATACCTCCCTTCATCCACCCACTTCTAATGATGGGCATATATGCCGAAGCATGGGGGCATCCTCCCGCAAAAAAGTTATGCCGCGTACACACGGTCAAGCCTTCGTCGGAATTTCGACCGTATGTACGCGGCATAAAAGGTTATGCCGCGTACACACGGTCGGACTTTTCCACGGATAAGCCTCCGTTGGAATTTCGACCGTATATACGCGGCATTAGGAGCAAAATCGCTCCTCCGCCCCTGCTGCCCCCATGCTTCGGCATATATGCTCTTTTTTTTAACTGTGGTGGTGAAATCACCTCCTACAGCGTTGGAGTCACGGCTTTATGTATCGTGGGAGCAAACGCTGTTGCTGTCAAGATAAATAGATCCGCGCTGCAACTGAATGGCGTACCTGCTAAGCAAATGGTGGTTAACATTAAAACAAAGTAACATTACAGTACAACAGTAAGACCTTACCATGCCATACCTGCAAAGCAAATACCAAAACAAAACCTAGTAAAAAATAAAAAAATGTTTTAACGCAACCTGTGCCTAAAATATATATATGCCGAAGCATGGGGGCATCCTCCCGCAAAAAAGTTATGCCGCGTACACACGGTCGGAATTTCGACCGTATGTACGCGGCATTAGGAGCAAAATCGCTCCTCCGCCCCTGCTGCCCCCATGCTTCGGCATATATGCTCTTTTTTTTAACTGTGGTGGTGAAATCACCTCCTACAGCGTTGGAGTCACGGCTTTATGTATCGTGGGAGCAAACGCTGTTGCTGTCAAGATAAATAGATCCGCGCTGCAACTGAATGACGTACCTGCTAAGCAAATGGTGGTTAACATTAAAACAAAGTAACATTACAGTACAACAGTAAGACCTTACCATGCCATACCTGCAAAGCAAATACCAAAACAAAACCTAGTAAAAAATAAAAAAATGTTTTAACGCAACCTGTGCCTAAAATATATATATGCCGAAGCATGGGGGCATCCTCCCGCAAAAAAGTTATGCCGCGTACACACGGTCGGAATTTCGACCGTATGTACGCGGCATTAGGAGAAAAATCGCTCCTCCGCCCCTGCTGCCCCCATGCTTCGGCATATATGCTCTTTTTTTTAACTGTGGTGGTGAAATCACCTCCTACAGCACTGGAGTCACGGCTTTATGTATCGTGGGAGCAAACGCTGTTGCTGTCAAGATAAATAATTCCGCGCTGCAGTTGAATGGCGCACCTGAAAACAAAAAATTACATACCTGAAAAGCAAGCATGATAAAACATTGCAGAATAGAATACAGTAAAAAAAGAGCAGAACAATAGAGAGAAAATAGAGAGAGAGAGAACAATAAAACGACAACTATTTTTGGTTTTTTTATTTTATATTTTTTTTGTGTTTTGTTTTTTACGTTTTTTTTTTCTTTTTTACACTTTTTTTTGTAACTTTACAACTGTAATGGTTCGGGTCTCTCAAAATGTAATGGCATCTTGGGAGACCCTGTGTAAGTGTGTCCTAGTCTGTGAAATGCTGTACCCTACGCTAAAACTTCACTTTTGAGTGGTAGCGTTCAAAACATTCACCTTGGCAAAGACCAGGCTTGTCAGGACAGAGTGGACAAAAACTACGGGTGTCACGCCTAAATCCGCGCTTGCTACAGACACGACATCTTTTTTGGGGGTGGCTTTGGGTAGGGGTACTCGGGAGGACATACGAATAATGCCTCTCATGCAGCCGGCTTACTGCATTTGGTTGGGGATGGTGAGGTGCAGAACCGCCTGGATACAGGAGTTCTGTGACTATCTCATTCTGGAATTTTAGAAGAGATAACGTCCCGCCTGAAGCTCTGTATAGCACATGAGCGTTCAGCAAAGCCAATTGGAATAATGATAGAGACACTTTTTTGTACCAGCGTCTCGCCTTACGGTCAATTAGATACGGCGCCATCAACTGGTCGTTGAGGTCCACCCCTCCCATATTTTGGTTATATTCGTGGACACAGAGGGGTTTCTCCACAACACCAGTCGCCGTACGAATTTGGACTGTCGTGTCTGCATGAAGGGAGGTAAGAAGGAAAACATTCTTATTGTCCCTCCACTTCATAGCGAGCAAGTTATTACACTTCAAGCAGGCTCTCTCCCCCAGCCTAAGACGGGCATCTACAAGCCGCTGGGGAAAGCCCCGGCGATTAGGTCGCACGGTGCCACATGCTCCAATCTTATGATCAAACAAGTGACTAAACAGTGGCACGCTCGTGTAATAATTGTCCACATACAAGTGGTACCCCTTTCCGAATAAGGGTGACACCAAGTTCCACACTATCTTGCCAGCGCTCCCTATGTAATCCGGGCAGTTGACCGACTCAATCTGACTGTCTTTTCCCTCATAAACCGTAAAGTTCACTACATAGCCTGTTGCCCTGTCACAGAACTTGTAGAGCTTGACCCCGTATCTGGCACGCTTGCTGGGAAGGTACTGCTTGAAAGACAAGCGGCCAGAAAATTTAATCAGGGACTCATCAACGCAGACAACTTGATCGGGAGTAAACAAGGCTGCAAAACGTTCGTTGAAGTGGTTTATGAGGGGCCGAATTTTATAGAGCCGGTCGTATTCCGGGTCCCCACGTGGACGACAAAGTTCATTGTCGTTGAAGTGCATGAACCGCAAAATCTGCTCGTATCGTGCCCTGGACATGGAGGCAGAGAACACGGGCATGTGGTCAATTGGGTGCGTGGACCAATAAGCACGCAATGACGGAAATTTATGTGTGCCCATGTTGAGGGAAAGGCCCAGAAAGGTCTTAAATTCGGAAACCGTAATTGGTTTCCAATTTCTGGCAATTTTAGGCAACTGGGGGTTAGCGGCGATAAATTGACCAGCATATAAATTACTCTGGTCCACAATAGATCTATAGAGATCTTCCGTGAAAAACAGCGAATAAAAATCGATTGGCATAAAATCAGCTGTTTCCACCTGAATACCGGGTTGGGCAGTGAATGGGGGAAGTACGGGTTCTGCAGAAGTGGTGGGGACCCAATCAGGATAGGCGAATTCTGCAGGAAGGGCAGTATGGGCACGACGGGCCTGCCTTTGTCTTCTTGGTGGCAGCGGGACACTACTTGTGCTTGCCACCTCGCCAGCTTGAACTGCACTTATGGGACTCGCCACGTCACCAAGTGTTACTGCAGTGCTGGATGTACGTCCAGGCTGTACTAGGCCGCTGGTGCTTGCCAGTTCACCAGAAGGAATAGCGGCGCTAGTACTACTCTGCTCCATGATACGAGAGACCTGCGGTTCTTGCTCCTCAACAACCTCAGAAGATCGGGATCGGGTACGCCTGACCTTAGCAGGGACCTCAACTTCGTCGTCAGAGCTATCTGACGTGGGGCCGCTGACGTCACTGTCTTCTACGGGAAGATATTCTGAGCCTGAATCTGACAGATACGTGACCTCCTCTTCACTATCTGTCATGCTCAGAATCTCGTAGGCCTCTTTACTAGTGTACCTTCGACTTGCCATTTTGGGCTCTAAATTTAGGGGTACACTAGTAAGATTCACAGGAAAAAAAGCACCTGACTGTCGTCAGCAAATATATCAAACGCTACAAAAAAACTGTTAGCGATCGCAGGGATCAGGCCTGTCTCTGCGAACGCTGCAGTTATGTGTGTTGTGTTTGGTAAGTGACAGTGATCGATCGATACTGCACTTGGGTGGGCTGGGCTGGGCTGGGCGGAGGGGCTAAACGCAGGTACTAGCAGGTATCTGGGCTGATCCCGCTAACACTGCGTTTTTGGGAACCCTAAACCGCTGGGGATGCTAGTATAGATCTGATCAGATACTATACCACTAAGGGGGGTGTATGCTTTGCGCGTGGGTGTTAGCGTTACTGGCACTAACCTAACACTGCCTGGGGCGACGCAGACCCTCTCTGGCGCTAAAACCTAATTGATCTCACCCGCCGGGCGATCAGGGGGGTTAAACCTTTATTGGGTTATATACGGCGGGTGCCCTGATGCTATAAAAAGCAAACTAATCAACCAGCGTCACCCGTAACCTTTATATGGTGATCACTGGTGAAAGGGTTAACTAGGGGCAATCAGGGGGTTAAAACCTTTATTAGGTTAAATATGGGGGTACCTGACACCAATAAAAACCTGCGGCGAACCTAAAAAAAAAATAACTGCCTATCTAAAACACCAGCGACACGAATACAGCGATCGGAAAAACAATCGCTTAGTGACGCTGAAGTTAGGGGGTGAAAGGGTTACCTGGGGGGTGATCAAGGGGTTAAACCTTTATTAGGGGGGGTTAGGGGGCTACCCTGGACCTAAAGGGGCCTAATCCTAACTGCCTTGCAACTTTTTACAATCACAGATGACACTAAATGCAGTGATCAGTAAAATAAATGATCACTGCAATCAGTGACACTGTGATTGGGGGCTTTGGGGTGACCTGGGGGGTGATCTGGGGGTGACTGGGGGGTGATTTGTGTCTATGTGTACCTACGTGTCAGTGGACTGTTGGAGCACTAACCTCTGTCTTCACTCCTCGGCGCCGGGAACGAAAAGACCGCGGCGAGGGAGATGACATCACTTCCTCCAGCCTGTGTTTACATCACATGGCGGAGGAAGCAATTTCATTGGCCGGGAGCGATCGCGAGGGGGGGGGCGGAATCGAGCGGCCGCCCCCTCATGCCTGATCGCTCCCGAACACTTAACGGCCGCTCACTGCAGTGAAGGGGGGTCCGGATGGACCCCCCAACTGCACAAAGGCGATCACGTAGATCTACGTGATTCTGCCTGTCCGTGCCATTCTGCCGACGTAAATCGGCGGTGGGCGGTCGTTAAGTGGTTAATAGATGCAGCTCAGTCATTGGATTTTTTTTGTAGTATTGTAATAGAACAAAGATAGAATACCCTAGCCCTCAAAATTTCCACTCGTCTGCTTGCCCCTGCTGCGAGTGAGGAGCAGGGGCAAACTAGGCTGACAGTTTCCTGACAGTTTCCTGGCTGATCGCTTCTGGCAGAAGTGGTGCAGCCATCAGAGCGGGCAGGAAGTTGGACTCCCTGCCCCCCAGACCACTCTGATGTCCTGTAAAAAAGGCTGCACCGCTTCTTCCAGAAGCGATCAGCCAGAAAACTGTCAAGAGGATGCGGCGGCCGGATCATGCAGAGCGGGAATCTCCCGCTGAGACACATCCTGTATAGGAATAGCCACCCTATCAAAAAAAGTCCCGCCTCCTGGACTGGCATTGGACCAGTGTGCTGTCTATTAGAGTGGCTGGTCCAGGAGGCGGGACTTAGTTTGACAGCACAGCTATTCATATACAAGATGTGTCTCAGCGGGAGATTCCCGCTCTGCGCAATCTGGTCACCAGATCCTCCCGATTGCTCCCTGCTGCACTTTTGGGCAATGATAGGCTGCACTGATGGGCAAAGGTAGGCTATATTGATGGGCAAAGATAGGCTGCATTGATGGTCAATAATATGCTGCACTGATGGGCAATGGTAGGCTGCATTGATGGGCAATAATATACTGCATTGATGGGCAATGATATGCTGCAATTATGGGCACTGATATGCTGCATGGATGGGCAATGATATGCTGCACTGATAGACAATGATAGGCTGCAATGATGGGCAATCATAGTCTGCACTGATGGACAATAATATGCTGCACTGATAGGCAATGATAGGCTGCATTGATGGGAACTGATATGCTGCACTGATTGGCAATGACACACTGGACTGATGGGCGATGATATGCTGTAGTAATGGGGACTGATATGCTCTACTTATGGGCACTGATATGCTGCACTGATGGGCAATGATATGCTGCACTGATGGGCAATGATACACTGCACTGATAGACAATGATAGGTTGCACTGATGGACAATGATAGGCTGCACTGATGGACAGTGATAGGCTGCACTGATGGACAGTGATAGGCTGCACTGATGGACAGTGATAGGCTGCACTGATGGGCATTGATATGCTGCACTGATGGGCAATGATACACTGCACTGATGGATAATGATAGGCTGCACTGATGGGCAATGATATGCTGCATTGATGAACAATGATAGGCTGCACTGATGGGCAATAATATGCTGCACTGATAGGCAATGATAGGCTGCATTGATGGGCAATGATAGGCTGCACTGATGGGCACTAATAGGCTGCACTGATGGCCACTGATGAGGCTGCACTGGTGGCCACTGATGAGGCGGCAATGATGGGTACTTATGAGACGGCACTCTTCACCCTGGCGGTATGATTATGTCAGATTTCTGCATCTCAAAGCGGTACATTGTTTTGCATGGAAATGTGGTGTTTTATATCGTAAGCCTGGAATTCTTAGAAATAACTCACTTAAATCTATCCAAACAAGAGTCTGGTAGACATCGAGGGTATGATAAAGTTTGAAACACAAAATCATAAATTATATTAATAATAAATAAATAACTATAAATAATTATGTAGCAAGGTCTAATGAGAACCTTCAAGGTCAAATATAGCTGACCTCCTTCAATATGTAGTGGTTTGTGAGGCATAGTGGGTGCAAGAGTGGTAAAAGTCAATGGGCACCAGACACTTCTTGGATGCAAAAGAGGTTTTATTTCTTTAACAGTCCTTTTTTTATATGTTGCAGGAGAAAGTGGGTTAGGGCCAGGACACCCTTAAGTAGGAGCAATTTCTAATAACAGACTCTGAGACTTCAATAGGAGGACAGCCATACAGGGAAAGGCCCCAGCAAGGCACCACTTCTGCACAGGATTGCTGTCTCCTATGGCAACAGTACTTAACAGTTCCTAGTGCAAACGTAACAGTTCTCTCAACTTTACTACAACTTCTACTTGTAGTTCTTCAGCCCCCTTGAGCTCCTGGTCTCTCACTAGACCCTCTGATTTACTGACTCTGAATCCATAGCTCCTCAAGGCTTTTGCGGTGGTATCTCTCTCAAGCATCACCCACGCTTCCCTGCTGGGTCCCACCTTGGCACTCCAGATACCTTTTCAATCTTCACCCTTGGTGACCGGCTCGGTCCCTGGCTTGACACACAAGGCTGCTCTGCAAGCATCACCTCCGCTGGTTGGGTCCCTGACTTGATCACTGCCTGAAGTTTCCATATTCACCACCGTGCCAGTTCGGTGAGAATGTTGTTCCGGTACTTGCTTCAGCTGCACACTGTGGTCCCTGGTAAAGGTGGTTGGTCAATTAGTGGTGACAGCTTTTCTTCTACCTCTGACCATGACAGGTTCTCTGGGCCAGCAGAACTGTCACTTCTGGTTGGACTTGAAGCCACAATCCCAACCCTGTGCTGCCCTCTTACTTCTGGATAGGCCCTCACACAGCCTGGCAGCCAAATGCCCCCGGGACAGGCCCAATCTCTGGCCTAGCAGCCCGGGGCAGACGACACAGATCCACCCAGATAACAGTCTGGGCTATTGCTAAAGTCTGACTGGGAGCCTCTCAGACTATCCTACAGTGATTTAGCTGAAGCGAGCAAGTGTGTGCAGGAGGCAAGTGAAGGAGACTGTATACAGACTGTATATAGTAAAATGTCCCTGATGTTTTGCTTAAGTCATGTGGGTATCCCATAACTTCCCATCCCTATCCAAGTTATTAACCCTTTAATAAAAAACAAAAAACACAGACAAGTCACAGACTGTTCTCTGACTCTGCTGTGCTGTGAAGATTTGGTGTGCCTGGCTGTGGAGGAGTGGGGGGATCCAAGTTCATCTGCAGTACCTACGCGGGGTGTGCTACATTAGTATAGATTTGCATTTGCAGTAACTTAAATTACACAATGTACACAATGCAGAAATGAAGCTTTTATATTCTGCTTCTTTTAGCTTTTCATACCCCAAATGATCCAACTGGGGTGAACATTGTTAACATGTGCTATGCAAACAGAGATCTAAGTATTTTTTTAACCATGAAAAGGGCACTTTAACTTGTATAGCAACTGTCATTCAATATAATAGTATTGTATGAAAACAATATTGCATATTGATAATTAAATAAATTAAGCAACATAAAAATACACCCATTCATTATTTGAATCTATAGCCCTTACTTAAAGTGGATGTAGACCCCCCAAAAAAATAATAATTAAGGTTTGCACCTTGTACAGTATAGGATTTCAAGTCATCTGTGCCCAGTCTTGCCACAAAGAGTTAATCCAGCTCTGAGCAGTCCTCTTATCTTTTTTCAGTGAGATAAAAATGAAAAGACAGAGAAATAGGAGTATGTTTCTTCCCCTTGCTGTTAATGACAGGTGATTTACATATCTTATGCAGGAGCCTGAGAGAGACATTCTGTGTTCTTCAGATCCCCCCTCTTTTCTTCTCCAGCCCTCCCAGGATTGGCTGCTCCACACCTCAGCATGATTGGGCATGCTGAAGTCATGTGGTGACTTTTCTGGGTTTTGACTGGAAATTAGTGATCATAGTAGAAGTTCAGTGTAAGAAATACACAGAAGAAAATGCATGTTGACAAGGGGAGTGTAGAGGTGGGTGACTCCACCCACTGAGCTCCAGACACCAGACCCACCCACAGAATCTGCAGTTTTTCAGGTCTCATAACAGACAGAGGGGAGACATTTGACAGGTAAGGATACATGTAGGAGGCATGTATATCCTTATAGATCAGCACTATGGCAGTAGTTTAGAAAGGATGAGACTGGGTTTACATGCATTTCAAGTCTGGTGAACTTTGACTTTCTTTGAATAAAGATTGACAGGTTTGTGCTCTTCATGGGCTGTCCAGGATCTCAGGAAATAGGGATGGTAACCCCATTTAAAGCTAGTTATAGCATGAATATTTGAATCTAAATATGTACCTTGCATTAAAATACTCAACAATGGCTAGGAAAAATGTGTAGTTAATCAATAGACCTGAAAGATGACTTCATTTACATTGCTTTGGAATACAATTGTTTTTATTTATTTTAAAACATAATCACTACCTTTAAAAGGTTAACACGCCACATGACATCATTGTGGTTTCTGGGCCAGTGTCCAGAACACTCCATAACTGTGCAGTGTTACATATATTTTTTGAAGAGAAAAAAGCATGTTTAGTTTCTTGGATGTCGTATCTGCATCTACTCATGGGAGTCATTAAATTTCAGCTAAAAACTTCCATTGTAACAATAACTACAGCTGCTAATGGATCAGGCCCAAAATGTATTGGCCTGAGAAAACATGATAGAACTTTCTCATTGGAAAACCGTTTTCTTTATTGCATTGTCCCTATTGAACATATTTAAAATGTTCAGTTTTTTTTTTAGGAAAATGATTTCCACCAAGTGTACTTAAGCAATCAGGTATTCTGTAATGAATTGCATATTGACAATATGGATGGTGTTTCCTGGGATTCTGGAAAATTGCAGAACTATAAAAGTTCTTATACACACTAATACTATAAGTAAGCCATTAAAAAGGAACTTTGAGCACTCCAATGATGAAGACAAGTGGTTTGAGCCTGAAAGCCCAATGCCAGCTCCAAGTTTTCCTAGTTTTATATAGAGACAGAGTGGTGATTACATAGAATTTCTGTATCATTGTAATTGCTGACCTGCTAGGGAGATTTCTGCACAGGTATTGTCTAGATTATACTGTAATGTTAATTTATCAAAGGGAAAAAGACTGTTCACTTAGCAAACTGAATGTTCATTTTGCAAAGTACATGTTTACTGGGCTTAGTAAATACAATGAAGCTGTGTGCATTATAATTAACTAATCATGTGCTTGCAAAAAAGCTGTGTTTTTTTATTTCCCTTTGCACATGTTTCAGTATTTAAAGAGGAACTCTGTATATAGATATTTTGTACATAGTTGCATACATTGGTCTAGCTTGGAATGTCTTTGGAATTCCTCTTTATGGTGGAAACATTGACCCTATTTATGATCATTCACAAGGTAAATATACACTTTTCAAATTCAAGTGAGCAGCTTCTACTCCTTTAGTAAAAATCAACCCTTCTGTACATCAGGGCATGCCTATATCACTAGAGGAAGAAGCAGTGCCATCTTAAGAGCATTATAGGCCCCCGGGCAATACAGTGCACTGGGGCCCTGTCTACACAATCACGCACAAGAATTTACTGACAAAAATCGTGACATTTACTGGCAGAAACCCCATTTTTACTGGCACTGCAAAAAAAGTACCGTATTTATCGGCGTATAACACACACCCTAACTTTCAGAGGGAAGTTTCAGGAAAAAAACTTTCCACAGCCCCCTGCATATAACACGCAGGCACAGTTTACCCTCTATTTTCAGGGTAAAAAAGTGAGTGCTATACGCCAATAAATACAGTACCTAAAATTACAGTTTTCAGTGCCAAACAATGCAAATGTCAGTAATTAAACTATAAACATATACCGGTAGCTAGTGTCTTAGCAATGTGTTTAAGTTAAACAAAAGTAAAAAAGAACAAATTTCTTCATTGACATGAAGGTTAGGTTACTATAACCCAGCCATCACAGAGTTTCCTCTTACATCAGAGTCTGCAGGATTCCCCCTTACAGTGCAAGGGAACTCTTATGTAAAGGGGAACGCTGCAGATCATGATGTAAGGGGGAACTCTGATGTGGAGGGGGGCTCTGGTGACCAGAGACCACCTTATATCAGAGTTCACTGCTTTCTCTTTACATTAGAGTTCCCACTTACATCAGGGTCCGCAGACTGAGTTCCCCCTTGCACTGTAAGGGGGAATCCTGCAGACTCTGATGTAAAGGGGAACACCAGGAACTCTGATGTGTGGGGCACTCTGGTGACCAGAGACCACCTTCCGTAGAGTAAATACACTAAGGTAAGGGGGGGTCACTAATATAGGAGGGGGAACCTTTATATCAGTGCCCCCTTACATTTTTGGATTCATTCCCCCCTTACATGAGCAACCCCTCGCCCCTTAGACTGGCCTGGCGGCGCTATCACTGACCTCCTCTCAGGTGCACCATGCAGGGCTCAGTCAGATGGCTCCAGCTTGGCTGCTCTGGTTTATCCTATAGTCTCCTCATGTCTGACTTCTCCCGTGACCCCCATCCCGGCGGCGCTCTCACTCTTGACTCCTCAGAGACTGTAGACATGATACAGGAGATGGTCAGAGACTGCAGACATACTATAGGAGATGGTCAGAGACTGCAGACATACTATAGGAGATGGTCAGAGACTGCAGACATACTATAGGAGATGGTCAGAGACTGCAGACATACTATAGGACAGTGATGGCGAACCTTGGCACCCCAGATGTTTTGGAACTACATTTCCCATGATGCTCAAGTACACTGTAGAGTGCATGAGCATCATGGGAAATGTAGTTCCAAAACATCTGGGGTGCCAAGGTTCACCATCACTGCTATAGGAGATTGTCAGAGGCTGGTGGACATGGTACAGGAGATGGTCAGAGGCTGGCGGACATGGTACAGGAGATGTCAGAGGCTGGTGGACATGGTACAGGAGATGTCAGAGGCTGGCGGACATGGTACAGGAGATGTCAGAGGCTGGCGGACATGGTACAGGAGATGTCAGAGGCTGGCGGACATGGTACAGGAGATGTCAGAGGCTGGCAGACATGGTACAGGGGATAGTCAGAGGCTGGCGGACATGGTACAGGAGATAGTCAGAGGCTGGCGGACATGGTAGTTTCCTCCTCTGTTCCCCTTCATATTAAATTCACCACCATACTTCAGTCACTCTCATATACTGCCCCTGGCCTCTTCTCTCTGAGACTGACTGGGTCACTGTCTATCTCCCCCCCACTTGAGTGAGCACAGCAAACTGAGCAGCAGACCACCACTGCCCCCCACCCCTCGATCTCTTTGTGCAAGCTGCACAGTCAGCCAGACAGCCACTCACCATACGACACCGACCAGGGTACTCTGTGTCTGTACTGGCTGGTGGCTGGGCAGGTTACAGGCTCTGTCCACTCCACGAGTCACAACTCTGCTCCGTCCATCCACCCTCAGCTCCTCCTGCTTTTTTTTAAAGTCTGGCGGGCTGCGGGCGGCGCTGGCGGTGTGGCTGACGTCATTGGCAGACAGACAGAGGACGCACTCGGGGAGGATCGGATCTTCTCGGCATTTTTCCCAAACTGCGCATTCGCAGTTCTGAACCGCCGCTCCCGCTGCTCTTCACCATTTTTTACTGGGGCCGGTGGGGCCCCCCAGGCAAGTGTGGCCCCCGGGCAACTGCCCAGCGTGCCCAATGGAAAAGACGGCCCTGGGAAGAAGTAAGGGAAAAACTCTTCAACAGCCATCCAAAACCAACAAAAAGAATGTTCACTTGACTTTGAAGTTTCTCTGTACCAATGGAGGCACCTTGGGCATTTTGAAAACGTTCTCTTGAAACGAGTCAGGGCGGTGCTACGTACTGACGTCACTATTCTTACGTGACCCCGGAAGCACGGGCGAACGCCAGGACCTTTTATGCCGGCAATTTTAAATCTGTTTTATGAATTTTACCTTGATGATCAGAATAAATATTTGAGGTAATATACTATCCGAGTCCCCCCCTCCTTTTTTTTCTCCGTTGGTATTAATACCGGAGGTCTGTTGGGTCCCTATAAAAAAGTCTGATTACACCAGCCTCCAGCGGAGGGAACAGCAGAACTAGAAGCAGAGGGAGTATCTGGATCCCGGAGCTGAGATACCCACAGGATCAGCATCAAGACCCCGCAGAGGGTGATATCTGCAGGCTCATCTGACCTTGCCACAGTGGAGGTCCACTTTTTGCGGTAAGGTACCCATCTTGACTTCATATTCACCGTGGTGGATGCAGCTTCCCTATGGTATTTGTGGATCTATCCTGGGCACTACTCCTCTCAACGTTCTTCTACAAACTCTTGCCCCTTTTTTTCTTTCATTTGAAGCAATTTTATATTGGAAATTTTTTTAAGGAATGGACTTCCTTACTGCTATTATATATTAAGCAATAATTTAGAGCACTAGTTTGGTAATAATTTGTAGTAGTATTCAGTTGCTTTTGTTTGATTCAACACCTTACACATATGAGTATTGATTTGGTAGGCTCTGCATCCATTTAATTTAGGGGTGCAGTCCTTATACCTGCACGTGCATTTTTCTTTTCTTTTTGATATTTAATTTTATAGTTTACTCACTATAGGGTTTACTTACTTTCATTATTTATATGAACTCTCATTAGAGCTCTATTTTTCACATGTTTGGACATACCTTCTTGATTTTATTTCTATTTTGATATGGTTTCACATATTTTTGTTCATGTCGCAGCCTAGCTGTTATTAGCCCGTTTTTTCATTGTTCACATTAGCGCAGTATTACCTTTATTACAATTTTAGAGTGTTATTATGAATTTGCCTAAACATACAGAAGTAAACTTTAATTATTAAAGGGAATTTTTTTTCCCCTACTATATAATAGGATGTACTGGTTATTCCTGTCCAAGCACCCTTCAGGGATTTCCCCTCCACTTACTGTCTGTTTGATTTGTTCTCACTGACGAGATAAGTATGGTGTACATCAGGGGTAGGCAACCTCGGCCCTCTAGCTGTGGGGAAATTACAACTCCTATGAGACATTGCAAGACCCTGACAATCACAGGCATGACTCCTAGAGATAGAGGCATGATGGGATTTGTAGTTTCACCACAGCTGGAGGGCCGAGGTTGCTTAACCCTGGTGTACATCATAGATTTAGCATATATGCTGTGTATATATATTGTGAACTTTTGGGGATTATAGCTCCACAGGACTAAGTGCATAAACCGTTGACTTTTAAACAGAAAGGCTTTTATTTGTGAATAAAGCAAAAATAACGCTTAATTCAGCACACAGAAAAGTATAAACTAAAGTCCACTTATCTTCCAGCATAAATCAAAAGTCCTGCTTGTCTTCAGCACAAAAATAAACCAAAGGAAAGACACATACAGTTTTGTAGGGGAACTTCCAGAGCGCTTGCTGAATCTTTCCAAGCTCCCAGCAAACAGACAGCTCCTCTCCACAGGTGCAATCCTCATACTCCTTCCACACACCTCTAGCATCACTTCCTGTTTTATGAGCTGTCTTCCTGGAAGCCCTTAACCCCCTGTGTGCTGACTCCCAGTGGTCAGGAGTGGAGGCTCTATCCCACCCGAATGTCACTTTAGAGCCTCCGAAATTCCGGGCCCCAAATACCTCTCTATTAAGACAAAGAGGACTGCGAGCCAGTCCTCTCTGGACTATTTATTTTGCCAGAAATTCCTCACCCATTGGGTGACCTCCTGAACACTATTACCACTCGTTAAAGGGACCATAACCCAAATATTGGTGCTACATAGCACCCGTCCAGGACCCAACCTTGGCGTCCTGTACATTTCCCCCCCCTCTGCCTCAACGCGGAGGTGTTGGAGGCACCACTCGACACCATACAATGGACTCGGGAGAGGGCATCGGCATTCTGATGTTGTCTCCCGGGTCTGTGTTCTACCACGAAATTGAACTCCTGGAGAGAAAGGAACCACCTTGTCACCCTGGCATTGGTGTGCTTGTTTTGCCTCATCCAGGTAAGGGGAGCGTGGTCTGACATCAAGCGAAACTTCCTACCTAGGAGGAAATATCGTAGGGAGTCCAAAGCCCACTTGATGGCGAGACACTCCCGCTCTACCACAGCGTAGTTTTTCTCAGCTGCTGTCAGCTTCCTACTAAGAAAAACTACGGGATGCTCTTCCCCATTGCTTTCCTGCTACAGGACTGCTCCCAATCCCTCACTTGAAGCATCTGTCTGCACTACAAAATCTTTTGCGAAATCCGGAGCTACAAGCACCGGATCCTGGCACAATGCCGTCTTAAGCTTTTGAAAAGCTTTCTCGGCCTCGGCATTCCACTTTATCATCACTGACTTTCTGCCCTTGGTCAAGTCCGTCAGCGGTGCAGCAATGGTGGCGAAGTTGGGGACAAACCTCCTATAATAGCCAACTATGCCCAGAAACGCTCTGACCTGCTTCTTGGTTAGGGGACAGGGCCAGTCCTGTATGGCTTCCACCTTACTCATTTGGGGCTTCACCAACCCCCTACCCACAATATACCCTAGGTACTTGGCTTCCTCCATCCCAATGGCACACTTCTCCGGATTGATGGTGAACCCTGCTCTTCTCAAGGAGTCTACCACTGCCTGAACCCGGGGAAGATGGGACTCCCAATCAGTGCTGAAGATGACTATGTCATCTAAGTAGACGGAAGCGTACTGTTGATGTGGGCGCAGAGTTTTGTCCATGGCCCTTTGGAACGTGGCAGGGGCAGAGTGTAGCCCAAATGGCATCCTTTTGTATTGGAAGTGGCCTTCCGGGGTAGAGAAGGCCGTTTTCTCCCTGGCTTCCTTGGTCAGGGGAATCTGCCAGTACCCTTTTGTGAGGTCCAGCGTGGTGATGTACCTGGCAGGACCTAACCTCTCAATTAGCTTATCTACTCGGGGCATGGGATACGCATCAAACTTGGAGACTTCATTACGTTTTCTGAAGTCTTTACAGAAGTGGAGGGTGCCGTTGAGTTTGGGTACCAACACGATTGGACTTGACCACTCGCTTTGTGACTCTTCAATGATTTAAAGTTCGAGCATTCTTTTAACCTCGTCAGATACCGCCACCCTATGAGCTTCTGGGATACGGTAAGGCTTTAACCGGATTTTTACATTGGGTTCGGTTACGATGTCATGCTTGATGACGTTGGTGAGACCAGGCAATTCTGAAAACATGACCCTATTTCTTTGCAGAAACTCTTTTGCTTGCTGGGTTTGGGGTCTAGTCAGGGTGGCAGCAACCTGCACCAGGTCGATCCCTGCATGGTCCCCTGACTGTACCCCTACCACCGCAGATACCTGTTCCCTGTCTCTCCAGGGTTTCAATAAATTCACGTGATAGATTTGGTAGGGTTTTCTTTTCCCTGGCTGGTGTATCTTGTAGTTCACCTCACCTACTTTCTCTACTACCTCAAATGGGCCTTGCCACTTGGCCAAGAATTTGCTCTCCACCGTGGGTATTAGAACAGCCACCCGGTCTCCTACTTGAAACTGTCTAATTTTAGCCGACCGGTTATACACTCTTCTTTGGGCATCCTGAGCCTTCTGCATGTGCTCCCTCACCAGCGGCATCACCTTAGCCACCCTCTCTCGCATTTGAGAGATATGTTCTACCACAGTTTTATGTGGTGAGGACTCACTTTCCCATGTTTCTTTTACTAGGTCGAGCAACCCCCGGGGCCTTCGTCCATACACTAGCTCAAACGGCGAGAAGCCCGTGGATGCTTGTGGAACCTCCCGGATGGCAAACAACAAGGCAGGGAGTAACATATCCCAATCCTTCCCGTCTTTCTGGACCACTCTTTTCAACATGGACTTTAGAGTTTTATTAAATCTCTCGACAAGGCCATCGGTCTGCGGATGATAAACGGACGTCCGCAACTGCTTAATCTGAAACAGTTTGCATAAGTCCGCCATCACCTTTGACATAAAAGGGGTGCCCTGGTCCGTCAGTATCTGTTTGGGGAACCCAGTCCGTGAGAACATTTGAAACAACTCCCGAGAAATGGCCTTAGAGGAAGCTTTCCTCAAAGGGATTGCTTCTGGATACCTAGTTGCGTAATCTAGTATGACCAATATGTATTGGTGCCCCCTTGCCGACTTTACCAGGGGTCCCACCAGATCCATAGCCATCCGCTCGAATGGGACCTCAATAATTGGCAAGGGTACTAGAGGGTTTCTATAGTGGGGCATCGGGGCAGTTAACTGGCAAATGGGACAAGATGCACAATATTTTTTAACCTCGGCCTTCACTCCTGGCCAATAAAACCGGTCGGTTATCCTGGCCTCTGTTTTCTCTGCCCCCAGGTGTCCTCCTAGTGCGTCGTTGTGGGCTAGTTCAAGGAGCATCCGCCGATATGGTTGGGGAACCAGCAACTGCTCTACAGTTTCCCCTCGGCTCTCAGCTACTCGATATACCAAGTCCCCCTTCAATGCAAAATGAGGAAACCTCTGATCTGCCCCTGGCATTTGTAAGACCCCATCAATAACAGAAACCTGCTCTCGAGCATTGATCAAGGTAGGATCCTGTAATTGGGCGGTGCCGAATGCACCCCTGGATACATCCAGGTCTGGATGCACTGGCCTCGAGGATGTTTCCCCCTCATCCTCCTCAGCCGGAGAGAGCTCCTCATCTTCCTCCCCCAGCATGACTTGTAATGGGAAAACTTCCCCCCCCCCCCTCAGAGATCAACTCGGTTTTAAGACCTGGAACAGAAACATTATCACCCACATTAGTATTCTCTGTAACTTCACTATCAGTGACGGGTATCTCCATATTAGAGGGGTGTGTTGTGGGGGTTTCAGGCCCGGATCCCTCAGACTCTGTCCCTTCCAGGCCCTGTGTCCCCAGTACTCCGGGCAGCCCCATCTGTACCTGGTTCCATAGTTCAAGAAATAGTGGACAGTCCCGCCCCACTATGATGTCATGTATTAAGCTTTTCACCACCCCAACCTCTTGTGTAACTGAAATATGGCCATAGGAAACCGTTACTGGGACCAGGGGGTACTCCCTGGTGTCCCCATGGATACACACTACCCGTAGAGTCTTATTCACTGGGCCGAGTCTCCCGAGCACCCTGGCATGTACCAGTGTTATCATGCTGCCGGAGTCCAGGAGCGCCTTGGCAGGAAGGTGGTTCACCCACACTTCACACTCGAACCGTCCTTCAGCCAGATCAAGATGAGTGGCACACACTCTTTGCACATAGAAGGAGCTTCTCTGATCGGTCCCACAGTCCATAGGCTCCTCCTGCAGCGGGCACTGTGCCCGGGTATGCCCCCAGGACCAACATCGCCAACACTGTAGGTCCCCCATCCGTGGGACAGGAACCAACCTTCGTGGTTCTGCGGAGGATGATGCAGGTTTGCGGGTTCCAACGTCAGGCAGGGCTTCTCTCCTCGGTGCTGTGGCTGGTCTGGTTGCCCTTGGTGTGGGTTCCCGACGCTTGGCAGGCCCAAGCAGGTCCTCTACCACGGTGTACCTTTCGACCAACTCAACCAGCTGGTCAGCAGTTGCAGGGTCTCCGTGGCTTACCCAGCGCTGTAGGTCATCTGGCAGGGACCGCAGGTACCAATCCATCACCACCCGTTCCACCATTTGTGGGCCTGACAATTTTTCCTGGCTGCAGCCATTTTTTCACCAGCTGCACTAGTTCGTGCATTTGGGACCTAGGTGGTCGGTCAGGTTTGTACCGCCAGCGATGCACCCTCTGAGCCTGGACGGCTGTGGTCACTCCCAGGCGGGCCAGGATCTCTGCCTTCAGCCGTTCATAGTCGCTGATGTGCTCAGATGGGAGATCAAAATAGGCCTTTTGCGGGTCACCGGTGAGGAAAGGGGAGATAATGCCAGCCCATTGGTCACGGGGCCACCCCTCTCTCTCCGCTATTCTTTCAAATGTGGTGAGAAAGGCCTCTACATCATCGCTGGGTGTTAGTTTTTGTAAGAAATGGGTGGCTCTCACGAACACTTGGTTGCCAGCGGCAACGACCGCTTGCTCTCGTCCCTGAGCCAGCCGCTGTACTGCCTCCTGCAAGGCAGCCACCTGTGCTCGAGTGGACTCCTGCTGGGCCGTAAACTGGGTAGTTAGCAGCAGTGTGCTTTCCTCATGGCGACGGTTTGCCTCTGCTAAAGCTTGCTGTTGGGTCGCAATGGCTTGTTGCTGGGTCGCAGTGGCTTGCTGCTGGGTCGCAGTGGCTTGTGCCAAAGCCTTGATGACCTCCTCCATGCCTTTGTCTGCTGTTTGCAATGTCTGAGATGACTTCACCCAAGACATGCCATAAGCCCACTGTTTCTTTAAATGTCAGTTTGTTTTTTAAACGGTTTTTGCAGCTGCAAATGCACTTTGCCCGCATTCTCCACCAGTTGTGAACTTTTGGGGATTATAGCTCCACGGGACTAAGTGCATAAACCGTTGACTTTTAAACAGAAAGGCTTTTATTTGTGAATAAAGCAAAAATAACGCTTAATTCAGCACACAGAAAAGTATAAACTAAAGTCCACTTATCTTCCAGCATAAATCAAAAGTCCTGCTTGTCTTCAGCACAAAAATAAACCAAAGGAAAGACACATACAGTTTTGTAGGGGAACTTCCAGAGCCCTTGCTGAATCTTTCCAAGCTCCCAGCAAACAGACAGCTCCTCTCCACAGGTGCAATCCTCATACTCTTTCCACACACCTCTAGCATCACTTCCTGTTTTATGAGCTGTCTTCCTGGAAGCCCTTAACCCCCTGTGTGCTGACTCCCAGTGGTCAGGAGTGGAGGCTCTATCCCACCCGAATGTCACTTTAGAGCCTCCGAAATTCCGGGCCCCAAATACCTCTCTATTAAGACAAAGAGGACTGCGAGCCAGTCCTCTGTGGACTATTTATTTTGCCAGAAATTCCTCGCCCATTGGGTGACCTCCTGAACACTATTACCACTCGTTAAAGGGACCATAACCCAAATATTGGTGCTACATAGCACCCGTCCAGGACCCAACCTTGGCGTTCTGTACAATATATATATATATATATATATATATATATATATATATATATACACACCACAAATCACATATAAGTGTATTTCTATTTACATTACAAGATGGGCAATGCATTTTTTTTTTGTTTTGGATAGAAATTGGATTTCCTGTTAGGTTTTTATTGCGGTCTCTGTCCCCATTAGGGAGATTCACACTCTATTTGTGCTGTTGACTGTTAACACCAAGCGTAAAGAAAAATCACAAATTTTGCATTGTCCTCACAACAGGAAATAGAGGGGAAATCTTTTAATGTGGACACTAGTTCTGATGATCCTGGTGAAAACCATGGATTTTCTTTCACTTCCTGTTTTGGCTATGGGACAGGAAGCAAAGGGAAATCTCCACAATGGAACACAGATGGCAAAAGAAGGGTTATAAGTAACTCTTCCTTACTCTAACCAAGGTGAAAAAAAGTATTGCCTATTTCTATTTTTAGGGTCCATGATTAGCCACACTAGGGGATCTATTGACTATAATAAAGGAGTAAGTTAAATTAACTTGTATAAAGTTGGGAAACACTGGTTTTATTGCACTGTAGCATTTTGATTACAACTTGCTTTTAGCATTAACTTTGCATGGTAAGCTTAATGGTAATTTAATGAATGAAGCCAAAGACTGACCTATAATGCATTCTAGTCTAAGAACTCATATAAAAACATTAAATTCGGAAAATGTAAATCTCCCTGGGTTTGGTTCGTGAACAGTTCCACAAATTTTGCCTAAAGTTGGAAAACTTTCTGGTAAACCCCAATGAAGTCTATGGGGAGCATAGATTTGTTATAAAAGGGTGCTGTGAACCCATTCTTTTATAGAAAGGAGACTGGATTATTAATTCCTTGAAATTATTGGCCCTTGTGGCTCAGCTGATCATGAGCAAAGGCTATAAACTACATTATAGGTTCTTCCTTATTTCTACTACAAACTTGGAAACTTTTTGGCCAAAAGTTACACAAACTTTGCAAATCCAAGTAATTTACTGCAAATGCATGGTAGTATCTAACCTGTACCTTATCCACAATTATACAGTAATGTGATGCTGGTGTTAATTTGAGCTTTAGTTTTACCATACTTTTTTATTTTGATACAGTGTCTGTTCCAGAGGTTATGAGATGTTGGAGTAGATTCCTTATGCTTGACCCGGATTCCAATGGGAATGTTAAAAGAACAAAATTTTTCATCAAGGATCCATATAGCGAAAAGGTACATGTACTTTTTGATCTAACCAGATTTGAAATCCGGGAGAATAAGCTACCTGAAATTGTGGAGTTGACTTACTAAAGGCAAATAGACTGTTTACTTTGCAGGGGAAGTTGCACTTTGGAAGGAAATGTTCTCCAGAGCTTAGTGAATGAGGTGAAGCTCTGCTGATTCCCATCATTCAATCATATGCAAGCAAAAATATTGTTTTTTATTTCCTTTGATCCCGATTGGGTATTCTTTCAAAAGCAAACTTCACGTTCACTAGGCTCTGGAGAAAGTTCTTTTGCAAAGTCCAGCTGCCCTTGGAAAATAAACAGCCTATTTGCCTTGAGTAACTCAATCCCATTGTTTTAGAAATGCATTCGTTTTTTTATCCCTTTTAACTCAAAGTATGAATATATGAATGACAATTCCAAAGTAAGAATTATTCTCTAAAAAATAAATATTTACCCAACACCATATTTAATATTACTGTAAGCAGTGAGCAAAGTTATGCCTGGCTAATAATTCTGATTCTTTTTGGCTGCACATGAATTAAATTATGACATAAGGTATGATGTTTGCATAGCCAGTCAAGAATTAATTATACCTCCCAAGTATTTATTTTTTTCATTCATTCTACATAAGCAAATAAAGTGCATGTAAGACATGTTGTATACACATTCTATTTGTCCAACTAAAAAGAAGGAAATTGTGAGCTGTTAAAATCAATATTTATATAATAGTCCTTGTAAAGGTTCTTTTTTTATTTTCTAAATAGGTTCCTTTAAGCTAGTGCATTGTTGGTTCACTTACCTTTTCTTTTGATTTACCTTCTTTGTTTTCTTTGTCTGAATTTCTCACTTCCTGTTCCTCCTCAGTAAGCTGTTCAGTAAGCTGTTCTGGCTGACTAAACACCACTCGGATGATGGTGTGAAGTTTAGTGAGGAGAAACAGGAAGTGAGAAATTCAGACAAAGAAAAAAAACATTTAGAAGGTAAATCAAAGGAAAGGGTAAGTGAACCAAGCTTAAAGGAACCTATTTAGAAAAAAAAAAAAAAACCTTTACAACCCCTTTAAGGTATTTGTCTTGACCATGGAAATCTATTCCCTTTCTACCTGACTAAATAAAGATGTTGCTTTGATGGAGAAGTTAAACGCAAATCAGGAGATTGGTTTCATGGAGGAAATGTGAAACGTTACTTAGGCCCCTTTCACACTGAGGCGCTTTGCAGGCGCTATTGCGCTAAAAATAGCGCCTGCAAAACGCCCTAAAAAAGCTGATACTTTGTATCCAGTGTGAAAGCACGAGGGCTTTCACACTGGAGCGTTGCGCTTGCAGGAGGGTAAAAAAACTCCTGCAAGCCGCATATTTGAGGCCCAATAGGAGCGGTAAAAATACCGCACCTATAGCGCCCCTGCCCATTGAAACCAATGGGGTAGCGCCCGCAAAACGCTGCAAAGAGGCGTTATTGCGATCGTTTTTAACCCTTTTTCGGCCGCTAGCGGGGGTTAAAATCACCCCGCTAGCGCCCGCAAATCGCTGCAAAAACTACGGTATATCGGCGCTAAAAATAGCGCCGCTATACCGCCAGCGCATCCAGCGCTTCAGTGTGAAAGTAGCCTTACATCAGCAAGTTTGCCAAGTAGAATTTCCAAAAACAGCCCAACAAAACAAAAACACTCTACAAAGTAGACCCACAAATCAAAATTAATAAAAAGCATGAAATACATGTGCGACCATTGCTGTGTGATTATTTAAAGCGGTATAACACCCAAAATTAAAAATGTCATATATTGCAGCTTACCAATTAAATGTGGTGGCTGTATAATTTTTCTTTTTGTTGGTCTTTTTCCTTCTGTTTTCACCTGGTGATCTAGCCAGTAACACACCTCCTGTTTTAGTGAGCCACAACTCTGGAGGAATGAGAATAGGAGGCACAGCAAACAGCAGCAATGTCAGTCTGGGAGGAAGAGTGTTAAATGTGTTAGCAGATATAGATACCCTAAAAAATTGAAGCCAAACTCCAGCTCACACTTTATATTCAGGTACAGCAAACAGTTTTTTTTTTCCTTTTTGGGTAAAGCTTTTGCATGAATAAATAAGAGCTGATCATTTTAACCACCCCTGTCAGTGTTAAGTGGTTTGTCTCATTCATGTAAAATGACATAATCTGCTTTTGTAGTAGGGTGTGAATTGAGTCACCTCAAGAGATCTGGCACCTCATCCCTAGTATTAGTAGAAACAGGGGAAATAGGGAATTGGGATTATGACGGTGCCCAACACGATATAGAGATGCACAATGTTAAAATATATATTATTTTATTACATGAAAAAATATAACACAACAAATTCGTAGGTGCTTAAAAGAAACAGAGTAACAGGTAACCACTAATACTGGCTAAAGTATTCATAAGCCTGTAGTAGTTACTGGTAGCGAATCCCTACATGTTTCGCCAAAAATTGGCTTCTTCAAGGGATGATGTAGCAATCAGTGTTTAGACAATGGCTCTAATAACAATAGATACAAAAAATATATATTTAATAAGCAGGTTAATAATTAACTTCCACAACATGAAAAAATGTATTTATAACACAAACTGATCGCATGGCATGGCTCATGCTATCTCCCACCCTGCAACCCCTACCCCACCTACCTAGGAATGCCTCCAATGGCAGGGCATGCACCAGAGCAATCCAACAGCCATGAAAAGGTGCCTTATTCAAGCGACTACAGGGGGCATATGGGGACCAGGCTAAATGTGAAAAAGAAAAAGGTAAAGGAACACAACTTTGAGATAAAGGACAAACCAAAGTCCTAGGTGGTGGGCTAACATAGCCTCAATACTTACAGAAACTCAGTTTTGGGTACAGGGGCGCCAAAAACCACCAATTTCAGCAAAGCTAAAGATTTTGATGTGACCAAAAAGTCCTCTGCAATGGAGAAGAAAGTGATATAAAGCAGAGGAAAGGAAAATTATATATAGATATTTGACTGTAGTCAGTCAAAAAATCAAACTCAGGGGATATGCAAATACTTAAATATTTAGATGATGATGTGAGTAGTGTCTTAGTTAAAACAGGTACTAAAAGTGAAAACGGATATTAAGTCAGAGTATAAATGAAAATAAAATAATGAAAGGGGTGCAGATACTACTATCCTCTATAATGGTGAAATTAAGGCAAGATGGGGTGATTCACATCACTCACCTGTATTATCAGGTGTATAGGTAAATACCCCAATATAATTTAAAGCCCAGGGGATAACAGTCACATGGTTACAGGCGGTCCCCGGGTTACAAACAAGACAGGGACTGTAGGTTTGTTCTTAAGTTGAATCTGTTTGTAAGTTGGAACAGGTAAATTTTTTAAGTGTAGCTCCAGCCAAAAAATCTGTTTTTAAGCTTTTTGGAAAACATAGGGAAGGGTTATCACCCCTGTAACATTTGTTTTGCTGTCTGTGCCCCTGTTCAGAAGATTTCACCTCACTTTCTGTCCCAATGACAATTTGATTTTGAAAATTTTGGGTTATTAGGGAAACAAGAATTGGTGATAAAGAATCAGTGGAGAAGAGACACGTTTTTCCCATATTAACTCTTACAGGAGAGAATTTCCCTTCCTAGGGGTAGATTTCCTCTAACTTCCTGTTGTCTCCCTCCGTTTGTAAGTAGGAGTCGTTTGTAAGTTGGATGTTTGTAAGTAGGGGACCGCCTGTAATCGCATATGGTGGATTAGGTTGACTCTCGGCAATCGATCGGAATATTGAGTGTTTCAATCGGAGCCCTAACTTGGCAGTGCAAAAGAGATTATGGTCAGTTACTGGTGTGTCAATTGAAGTAGAGCCAACAGGAATAGTTAGATTAGAAATATACCTGATATTAACAGAGATCCCGTGTGGGCGCCCCTGGAATCCAGCCCCTGGTATCCAGCAGATGCATAGCTGGATGTGCCGGCCTTTTATACCCCCCACATGGTCGGCGTCTTACGTCACCGATTGAGTGCGGACAAGGGGAGGTCAGTGCGCATGTTCCGGTGAGCCCTCCGTGGGCCTACAGCTCCCAGAATGCCAGGCGGTAAACCCGGTGCATCATGCAAAGCGTCACAGCACAGAGGGAAAACAGGCGGAGGCAGGAGAAGCTTTTGTTGTGTTATATTTTTTCATGTAATAAAATACTACATATTTTAACATATAATCTGCTTGTTTGTGCTGTAAAAAAAAAAAAAAAAAACATACTTGCTGGCTAGATTACCAGGTAAAAATAGAACAAAATAAAGCCTAAAAAAGGTGATGCAATTTCCCCCTCTTCCTGCATAAGCCTCACCCACACAGCATTGCACTTCAGTGCTCTGGCACCTTGTCTGACAGAGGCAGGGAAGGTTGTCAGCTCTGCATATTGAGGGGGAGGAGTTGTGTGGAGAATCCCTGGACTGGGGGGGAGTGTGAAGAATCCTTAGGCTAGGAGAGGGGGGGTATGGAGAACCCCTGGACTAGGAGAAGGGTGTGGAGAATGCCTGGACTAGGAGAAGTGGGGAAGGAATCCCTGGATTAGGAGAGAGGGGTGTGGAGAATACCTGGACTAGATGGGGGTGTGGAGAAGGTCTGAACTAGGAGGGGAGGTGTGGAGAAACCCTGGACAAGAAGAGGGGGTGTGGAGAATCCCTAGATTAGGAGGTGGGGGTGGACAATTCCTGGACTCGGAGGGCGGTGGGGTGTAAAGAATCCATGGACTGGGGGGGGGGGTGGAGAATCCCTGGACTGGGGGCGTGGAGAATCCCTGGAATGGGGGGGGTGGAGAATCACTGGAATAAAGAGGGGGGGTGTGAGGAGCAGTCATTAAAGCATGCGCTCCTTTAAGTCCCTCCCACTTTTGATGCAATGTGACCACCGAGCTGCTATATTACTTCAGATAATTTTTTGGGGGGTGGGGGAGGCAAAAAACATACCAGCCTGGGTGCCAGATGTGCTACGTATACCACTGGTCCTCAGAGAGAGGACAATTACATGTGCGCAGAGTCACTTTTTCATCTTTTGGCTCTCATGCTATCTATCATGCACAATATGGAACTCACTGCCATCTATTGTCCAGCAGGGATGAGCCGAACACCCCCCTGTTCGGTTCGCACCAGAACCTGCGAACAGACAAAATGTTCGTGTAAACTTTAGAACCCTATTAAATACAATGGACTCGAACGTTCGAAATCTAAAGTGTTAATTATAAAGGCTAATATGCAAGTTATTGTCCTAAAAAGTGTTTGGGGACCTGGGTCCTGCCTCAGGGGACATGTATCAATGCAAAAAGAAGTTTTAAAAATGGCCGTTTTTTCGGGAGCAGTGATTTAACCACTTAACGACCGCTCACTGTATATATACGTCGGCAGAATGGCACCGACGGGCACAATCACGTAGAGTGTACGTGATTGCCTTTGTATAGTTGGGGGGTCCAATCGGACCCCCCTCCTATACAGTGAGCGGTGGCTAAGTGTCCGGGAGCGTTCCGGGATGAGGGGGCAGCCATTCGTTTCTGGCCACCCCCTCGCGATCGCTCCCGGCGAATGGAAATGCCCCCTCTGTCTGTGTCAGACAGAGGGAGCAGGAGGAAGTGATGTCATCTCTGGTGCGGCGCTCACATATACCGAGCGCCGTAGAAGAGAAGATATCAGGTCAGTGCACACAACACTACACTGACACCAGGACACATAGGGACATAAATCGCCCCCCCAGGCCCCCCAGATCACCCCAGATCACCCCCCCAGCCCCCAGTCACAGTGTCACTGATTGCAGTGACCATTTATTTAGTGATCACTGCAATCAGTGACATTTGTGACTGTAAAAGTGTGACCAAAGTTTAGTCTTAGGTCCAGTGTAGCCCCCTAACCCCCCCTAATAAAGGTTTAACCCCCTGATCACCCCCAGATAACCCTTTCACCGCCTATCACCACTGTCGCTTAGCGATCATTTTTCTGATCGCTGTCTTAGCGTCAGTGATGCCGATCGGCAGCCAGTAATTTTTTTTAGGTTCGCCGCAGGTTTTTATAGCGTCAGGTACCCCAATATATTATCTAATAAAGGTTTAACCCCCTTGATCGCCCCCCAGGTAACCCTTTCACCCCCTATCACCACTGTCGCTAAGCAATTGTTTTTCTAAACGCTGTCTTAGTGTCGGTGATGCAGATCGTAGCCAGTAATTTTTTTTAAGTTCGCCGCAGGTTTTTATAGCGTCAGGTACCCCAATATATTATCTAATAAAGGTTTAACCCCCTTGATCGCCCCCCAGGTAACCCTTTCACCCCCTATCACCACTGTCACTAAGCGATCGTTTTTCTAAACGCTGTCTTAGTGTCTGTGATGCAGATCGGTAGCCGGTAATTTTTTTAGGTTTGCCGCAGGTTTTTATAGCGTCAGGTACCCCAATATATTATCTAATAAAGGTTTAACCCCCTTGATCGCCCCCCAGGTAACCCTTTCACCCCCTATCACCACTGTCGCTAAGCAATTGTTTTTCTAAACGCTGTCTTAGTGTCGGTGATGCAGATCGTAGCCAGTAATTTTTTTTAGGTTCGCCGCATGTTTTTATAGCGTCAGGTACCCCAATATATTATCTAATAAAGGTTTAACCCCCTTGATCGCCCCCCCCAGGTAACCCTTTCACCCCCATCACCACTGTCGCTAAGCAATCGTTTTTCTAAACGCTGTCTTAGTGTCGGTGATGCAGATCGGTAGCTGGTAATTTTTTTTAGGTTCGCCGCAGGTTTTTATAGCGTCAGGTACCCCCATATATTATCTAATAAAGGTTTTAACCCCCTGATTGCCCCTAGTTAACCCTTTCACCAGTGATCACCATATAAGTGTTACGGGTGACGCTGGTTAGTTAGTTTGCTTTTTATAGTGTCAGGGCACCCGCCGTGTATATAACCCAATAAAGGTTTAACCCCCTGATCGCCCGGCGGGTGATATCAATTAGGTTTTAGCGTCAGAGAGGGTCTGAGTCACACCCCAGGCAGCGTCAGGTTAGTGCCAGTAACGCTAACACCCACGCGTGAAGCATACACCCCCCTTAGTGGTATAGTATCTGAACAGATCAATATCTGATCTGATCAGATCTATACTAGCGTCCCCAGCAGTTTAGGGTTCCCAAAAACGCAGTGTTAGCAGGATCAGCCCAGATACCTGCTGGCACCTGCGTTTTGCCCCTCCGTCCAGCCCAGGCCACCCAAGTGCAGTATCGATCGATCACTGTCACTTGCAAAACACAACACACATAACTGCAGCGTTCGCAGAGACAGGCCTGATCCCTGCGACTCCAGTGCTGTAGGAGGTGATTTCACCACCACAGTTAAAAAAAAAAAGCAAATATGCCGAAGCATTGGGGCAGCAGGGGCGGAGGAGCGATTTTGCTCCTAATGCCGCGTACATACGGTCGAAATTCCGACGGAGGCTTGCCCGTGGAAAAGTCCGACCATGTGTGTGCGGCATAACTTTTTTGCGGGAGGATGCCCCCATGCTTCGGCATATATAAATGGTGCGTGTATGCCCATCATTGGAAGTGGGTGGATGAAGGGCGGTATTCTAATGGTGGGCATACCCACCGATCAATCTCTTTTTTCGTTCAGCCAACTGGCTGCATGAAATAAAAAGATTACAATACATGTCCAACAAGGACCAGCAACGTACTGGTATGTTGCTGGACTTTGAATGTTTATACCAGAATGATGCCTGTGGGTTTAGGTATCATCTTGGTATCATTCTTTTCAGCCTGCGGCCGGCTTTCATGTAAAAGCAATCCTAGCAGCTAATTAGCCTCTGGACTGCTTTTACAAGCAGTGGGAGGGAATGCCACCCCCCCGGATATAAAAAGCGCCATTGGGAAATTGGGAAAGCATTTTATCACACCGATCTTGGTGTGGTCAGATGCTTTGAGGGCAGAGGAAAAATCTAGGGTCTAGAAGACCCCAGTTTTTTCAAAAGAAGAGTACCTGTCACTACCTATTGCTATCATAGGGGATATTTACATTCCCTGAGATAACAATAAAAATGATAAAAAAAAAAAAAATACTTGGAAGGAACAATTTAAAAATAAAATAAAAAAGCAAAATTAATAATAAAAAAAAAAGAAAAAAAAAAGCACCCCTGTCCTGCCCTGCTCTTGCCCAATGGTGAACGCAAGCGTCGGTCTGGCGTCATATGTAAACAGCAATTGCACCATGCATGTGAGGTATCACCGCGAAGGTCAGATCGAGGGCAATCATTTTAGCAGTAGACCTCCTCTGTAAATCTACTGGGGTAACCTGTAAAGGCTTTTAAAGGCTTTTAAAAATGTATGTAGTTTGTCGCCAATGCGCGTTTGTGCGAAATTTTAAAGCAAGTCGTGTTTGGTATCTATGTACTCGGCCTAAGATCATCTTTTTTATTTCATCAAACATTTGGCTAATATAGTGTGTTTTAGTGCATTAAAATTAAAAAAAGTGTATTTTTTAACCCAAAAAATGCGTTTGAAAAATCGCTGCGCAAATACTGTGTAGAAAAAAAAATGCAACAGCCACCATTTTAATCTGTAGGGCCTTTGCTTTAAAAATATATATAGTGTTTGGGGGTTCAACATAATTTTCTTGCAAAAAAAAAAAATGTTTTCATG
This sequence comes from Rana muscosa, assembly GCA_029206835.1. Lineage (NCBI taxonomy): Eukaryota > Metazoa > Chordata > Amphibia > Anura > Ranidae > Rana > Rana muscosa. Next base: position 495,632,891 of record CM055116.1, on the reverse strand, counting down.
TAAACAAAAAGTGTCAAAAAGGGCTTTGTCTTCAAGTTAGAAGAGTGGATGTAAGCTTCCTAATGTTGTGTATAAAATGCCAGAACAGTTCAAAACCCCCCCAAATGACCCCATTTTGGAAAGTAGACACCCCAAGCTATATACTGAGAGGCATGTCGAGTCCATGGAATATTTTATATGTTGACACAAGTTGCGGAAAAACGAATTTTTTTTTTTTTTTTTCACAAAGTTGTCACTAAATGATATATTGCTCAAACATGCCATGGGCATATGTGGAATTACACCCCAAAATACATTCTGTTGCTTCTCCTGAGTAGTGATGAGCCGAACACCCCCGGGTTCGGTTCGCACCAGAACCCGCGAACGGACCGAAAGTTCGTACGAACATTAGAACCCTATTAAATACAATGGATGCGAACGTTCGAATTCTAAAGTGCTAATTATAACAACTATTATGCATGTTATTGTCCTAAAAAGGGTTTGGGAACCCGGGTTGTGCACCAGGGGACATGTATCAATGCAAAAAGAAGTTTTAAAAACGGTCGTTTTTCGGGAGCAGTCATTTTAATGATGCATAAAGTGAAAAAAAAAAAGTCAAATATTCCTTTAAATATCATACCTGGGGGGTGTCTAAAGTATGCCTGTGAAGTGCCACGTGTTTCCCGTGTTTAGAACTGTCCCTGCACAAAATGACACTTCTAAAGGGAAAAAAAGCCATTTAAAACTGCTTGCGGCTTTAATGTAATGTCTGGTCCCGGTAATATGGATGAAAATCTTTAAGAAAAATGGCATAGCTACCCCATGACCCCCCCCCCCCTACCCCAGCCCATTACCAGCCCCTTTGGGTCTTGTATGGATATTAAGGGGAACCCCGCACATAAAATAAAAAAGGCCCTATATACTCTGAACAGCCGTATACAGGCGGTGCATACAAGACAGGGACTGTAGGTTTGTTCTTATGTAGAATCTGTTTGTAATTTTGAACAGGTACATTGTTGAAGTGTAGCTCCAGCCCAAAAATCTATTTTTAAACTTTTTGGAAAACATAGGTAAGGGTTATCACCCCTGTAACATTTGTTTTGCTGTCTGTGCCCCTGTTCAGAACATTTCACCTCACTTTCCGTCCCAATGACAACTGTTTTTGAAATGTGGTGTTTTTCTTGAAACAAGGATTGCTGATAAAGCATCAGTACAGAGGAGACACCTTTCTCCCATATTTATTCTTACAGGAGAGAATTTTCCTTCCTAGTGGTAGATTTCCTCTCACTTCCTGTTGTCTTCTTGCGTTTGCAAGTAGGAGTCGTTTGTAAGTTGGATGTTTGAAAGTAGGGACCTGCCGTATATACTCTGCAGAAATAGGCCCCTTAGTTGTTGGTGTTGGCACAACACTGTAAGCACTCACAGTTACTCTTGGTTGGTGCTGGAACGCCCTGCTGTCAACTATTATATCAGGAATTTTAATTACATATAATTGTTGAACAGTGGTAGTAAAAATTGGGCCTTTGATGGTGGTGCTGGTGCCACAACACTGTAAGCCCTGACAGTTACTCTTGGTGGGTGCAGGAATGGGCCCTGCTGTGAATTATTAGATCAAGAATTGTAATTACATGCCCCTTTTGAACAGGGGCTGAAAAATTGGGCCTTTCGTGGTGGTGGTGGTGGTGGCGTTGCCACAACACTGTAAGCCCTCAGAGTTACTCTTGGTGGGTGCAGCAATGGGCCCTGCTGTGAATTATTAGATCAAGAATTGTAATTGCATGCCCCTGTTGAACAGGGGCTGAAAAATTGGGCCTTAGGCACTGGTGGCACAACACTACAACCCCTCACAGATACTGTACTTGGAGCACAGCAATGAGCCCTGTTGCAAAGTATTGCTTCAAAAATTGTAATGACACGCCCCTGTTAAACAGGGGCTGAAAAATTGGGCCTTAGGCACTGGTGGCACAACACTACAACCCCTCACAGATACTGTACTTGGAGCACAGCAATGAGCCCTGTTGCAAAGTATTGCTTCAAAAATTGTAATGACACGCCCCTTTTAAACAGGGGCTGAAAAATTGGGCCTTAGGCACTGGTGCCACAACACTCCAACCCCTCACAGATACTGTACTTGGAGCACAGCAATGAGCCCTATGGCAAATTATTGCTAAAAAAATTGTAATTACACGCCCCTGTAAAACAGGGGCTGAAAAATTGGGCCTTAGCCACTGGTGGCGGCACCCATAAACAAAAATGATCTTCCAAGCTATCATCATCAATCGTATCATTGAGGACTCGGAGGAGGAGGATAGCCAGTCAACATAACAGCACAGGCACTCAGCATCAGCATCAGTCTTGAAGGGATGTGACATGTTAAAATCAATTAGTCTGTTATATCAGCATCAGGTGTGTGGTAGCTGGTGGTGATCCAAGACTGGTTCATCTTGATGAAAGTCAGTCGATCAACCAAGTCGGTGGACAGGCGCACCCTGTGATCCGTGACAAATCCTCCAGCAGCACTGAATGTGCGTTCCGAAAGAACGCTGGATGCAGGACAGGCCAGTAGCTCAATTGCATACTGTGCAAGCTCTGGCCAGTGATCCATCCTCAAGACCCAGTAAGCCAGAGGATTTTCGGTGGGGAAGGTGTCCAAGTCTGACCTTGCCCCTAGATATTCCTGCACCATGTTTATCAGACGCTGGCGATGGTTGCTGGAACCGATCATACTTTGGGGCTGCGGACTAAAGAATTGTCTGAACGCATCGGTCAGACGGCCACCTTCCCCACCGCTCCTTCTTTGACTGGCCGAAGCCTCAGCAACTCGTTGTCCAGGACCAGGAGTTTGTAACCTCCCAGTCTCTGGGAACGCGTTGCACAGACCTTTCTGCAAGGCCTCCCGGAGTTGTCTCATCCTCTGCTCCCTCTGCGACGGTAACATAAGGTCCGCAACCTTACCCTTGTACCGTGGATCAAGGAGAGTGGCCAGCCAGTAATGGTCCCTCTCCTTGATCCGAAGAATACGAGGATCCTTCCGCAGACTTTGCAGGATCAGGGAGGCCATGCAGCGTAGGTTTGCTGAGGCATTCGCTCCGGAGTCCTCTGGGTCACTAAGGACGACATGATCCGCAGCCACCTCCTCCCAGCCACGTACAAGTCCACTGGTTTCTTGGGACTGTAAATCATCCCTAAAAGACTGCTGCTGATGATGCTGAGTGCCAGCCTCCACCTCCATGCTGACACAATCCTCCTCCTCCTCCTCCTCCTCCTCCTCCTCCTCCTCCTCCTCCTCCTCCTCTTCCTGTGCGATGGGTGGGACAGAAGGAACACTGTCTGGGTAAAGGGGGCCTTGAGAGGCAAGGAAGTCCTCCTCTTCCTGCCTCTGTTCTGCCTCAAGTGCCCTGTCCATTATTCCATGCAGCGTGTGCTCCAACAGGTGGACAAGAGGTACAGTGTCACTGATGCATGCACTGTCACTGCTCACCATCCTCATGGCCTCCTCAAATGGTGCCAGGACAGTGCATGCATCCCTGATGATGCCCCACTGGCGTGGAGAAAAGAAAACAAGCTCCCCTGACCCTGTCCTGGTGCCGTAGTCGCACAGGTACTCATTGATGGCCCTCTGCTGCGTGTGCAGCCGCTGCAGCATGGCCAACGGTTGAGTTCCACCTGGTGGGCATGTCACATATAAGGCGGTTCTTGGGCAGGTTCAACTCCTTTTGCAGCTCAGCCAGGCGAGCACTGGCATTATAAGATCTGCGGAAATGCACACAGACTTTCCTGGCCTGCCTCAGGACATCCTGTAAGCCCGGGTACCTGCCCAAGAACCGCTGCACCACCAGGTTAAGGACGTGAGCCACACAGGGCACATGGGTCAGTTGTCCCTGTCGGAGGGCGGAGAGGAGGTTGGTGCCATTGTCGCAAACCACCATTCCTGGCTTAAGCTGGCGTGGCGTCAACCACCTCTCGGCCTGGCCCTGCAGAGCAGACAGGACCTCTGCCCCAGTGTGGCTTCTGTCCCCCAAACACACCAGCGCAAGCACGGCATGGCATCTTTTTGCCTGCGTACTTGCGTAGCCCCTTGAACGCCTACGGAGCACCGCTGGTTCCGAGGACAAACCACAGGAAGAGGCCATGGAGGAAGAAGAAGAGCAGGGGGTGGAGGAGAGAGGTGTGTCACAACCAGTAGTAGCATTTTGCAGGCGTGGCGGCGGAACAACCTCCAACACTACTGCACCTTGTCCTGCATCCTTCCCAGCTGCCAAAAGAGTGACCCAATGGGCCGTGAAAGAAAGGTAACGTCCCTGTCCATGCCTGCTGGACCATGAGTCAGCGGTAATATGCACCTTACCGCTGACCGCCCTGTCCAGCGAGGCCAAGACATTGCCTTCCACATGCCGGTAGAGAGCCGGAATAGCCTTCCGTGAGAAAAAGTGGCGTTTGGGAACCTGCCACTGAGGAACCGCACATTGCACAAACTCACGGAAGGGGGCCGAGTCTACCAACTGAAAAGGCAGCAGTTGAAGCGCTAGCAATTTAGCCAAGCTAGCATTCAACCGCTGGGCATGTGGATGGCTGGGAGTGAACTTCTTTCGACGGTCCAGCAGCTGGGGCAGGGAAATTTGCCTGCTAGAATCGGACGTCGGTGTACTGCTAGCAGAGTGGCCGCAAGTACTTGGCTGTGACACACCTAATTCTACACCTTCATTCCTCTCAGTGCATGTTTCAGAGAGGACTGAAGTTATAGTGGGGTTGGAGATCCCAGCTGATGCGGTGCAAGGAGAGGTCCGCTTTGTTCTTTGGTGTGGGTCTTTGAGGTAGGCTTGCCAACGAGCTGCATGGCAGGTCAACATATGTCTGGTCAGGCATGTGGTACCCAAGCGGCTGATGTTTTGGCCACGTGATATACGCTTGAGACATATGTTGCAAGCAGCAGCTGTGCGATCTGATGCACTAGCCTCAAAAAAGGCCCACACCAAAGAACTTTTTGAATGACGGGCAGAGGCAGCGCCCTGCACAGGCGGAGCTCTGCGGTGTGATTCCGTCGGTGTACTGCCCTTACGCTGGCCACCAAAGGGCATCCTGCCTCGTTGGAGATGTGCCTCCTCCTCATCCTCCTCCTCCTCCTCTCTCCTATTAGGCACCCACGTGGAGTCAGTGACCTCATCATCACCTCCCTCCTCATCACTGGAGCCAATCTGGCAGTATGCTGCAGCTGCTGGAACATGACTGCCAGATTGGTGTCCTTCTTGAGCATCCCCTCTGTCTGCTCTCACGCTACTGCCTTCCTCTAGCTGGGTTTCATCATCAGACCCTTCGAAACGCTGGGCATCCTCCTGGAGCATGTACCCAACACTGTGCTCAAACAGTTCGGGGGACTCCTCAGGAGGAGGACATGGTGGGTCTAGGGAAGGAGTGACTGATGATGAGTCTGACATTGATACCAGGGAAGAGGACGCTTTGGCAGCTGCTTTTCCAGTACCCTGAGCCTGGGTGAGAGAGGATGAGGAGGAGGAGGAGGGCTTGGTCATCCACTCTACCAAGTCTTCGGCATGATGTGGCTCAACATGTCCAGCTGCCGAAAAGAAGGACAAGCGTGTCCCATGGCCATGTGCTGATGACAATGCACCGCGTCCACGACCAGCACTGTTGCCCCCAGACACAGAGCCTGCTTGCCCTCTTTTATTGCCTCCTGACTGTCTGCCTCTCCTTGTTTGCCTTCCAGACATTCTAATAGATGGCCTGCAGGGAGATGGGAAAAAAGCAATAAGGGCTACCTTCAGGTGTCCTTCTCTGTCCCTTTACTTAAGGATTTCTAAATATGGTTGAGGATGATTGCTTTTGCACAGAATAGCACAACGACAATTTCCCTGACTGTCCAAAAAAACAAGGATTTCAAAGATGGTTGATGAGGAATGCTTTAGCACACTATAGCACAAGGAGAATTCCCTCACTGTCCTTCCCTGTCCCTAGAAACAAGGATTCGCACAGTAAAAGACACTGACACTCTCCCTACCTATAGTTTTCTGTCCCTAGAAAAAATGTTTTTTTAAAGCACACTATAGCACAAGGAGAATTTCACTCACTTTCCTTCTTTGTCCCTAGAAACAAGGATTATCACAGTGAAAGAAACTGACACTCTTCCTTCCTATAGTTTTCTGTCCCTAGAAAAAATGTTTTTTTTAAAGCACACTATAGCACAAGGAGAATTCCCTCACTATCCTTCCCTGTCCCTAGAAACAAGGATTCGCACAGTAAAAGACACTGACACTCTCCCTACCTATAGTTTTCTGTCCCTAGAAAAAATGTTTTTTTAAAGCACACTATAGCACAAGGAGAATTCCCTCACTGTCCTTCCCTGTCCCTAGAAACAAGGTTTCGCACAGTAAAACACACTGACACTCTCCCTACCTATAGTTTTCTGTCCCTAGAAAAAATGTTTTTTTAAAGCACACTATAGCACAAGGAGAATTCCCTCACTGTCCTTCCCTGTCCCTAGAAACAAGGTTTCGCACAGTAAAACACACTGACACTCTCCCTACCTATAGTTTTCTGTCCCTAGAAAAAATGTTTTTTTAAAGCACACTATAGCACAAGGAGAATTCCCTCACTGTCCTTCCCTGTCCCTAGAAACAAGGATTCGCACAGTAAAACACACTGACACTCTCCCTACCTATAGTTTTCTGTCCCTAGAAAAAATGTTTTTTAAAGCACACTATAGCACAAGGAGAATTTCACTCACTTTCCTTCTTTGTCCCTAGAAACAAGGATTATCACAGTGAAAGAAACTGACACTCTTCCTTCCTATAGTTTTCTGTCCCTAGAAAAAATGTTTTTTTAAAGCACACTATAGCACAAGGAGAATTCCCTCACTGTCCTTCCCTGTCCCTAGAAACAAGGATTCGCACAGTAAAACACACTGACACTCTCCCTACCTATAGTTTTCTGTCCCTAGAAAAAATGTTTTTTTAAAGCACACTATAGCACAAGGAGAATTCCCTCACTGTCCTTCCCTGTCCCTAGAAACAAGGATTCGCACAGTAAAACACACTGACACTCTCCCTACCTATAGTTTTCTGTCCCTAGAAATTTTTTTTTTTAAAGCACACTATAGCACAAGGAGAATTCCCTCACTGTCCTTCCCTGTCCCTAGAAACAAGGATTCGCACAGTAAAACACACTGACACTCTCCCTACCTATAGTTTTCTGTCCCTAGAAAGAATGTTTTTTTAAAGCACACTATAGCACAAGGAGAATTTCACTCACTTTCCTTCTTTGTCCCTAGAAACAAGGATTATCACAGTGAAAGAAACTGACACTCTCCCTACCTATAGTTTTCTGTCCCTAGAAAAAATGTTTTTTTAAAGCACACTATAGCACAAGGAGAATTCCCTCACTGTCCTTCCCTGTCCCTAGAAACAAGGATTCGCACAGTAAAACACACTGACACTCTCCCTACCTATAGTTTTCTGTCCCTAGAAAAAATGTTTTTTTAAAGCACACTATAGCACAAGGAGAATTCCCTCACTGTCCTTCCCTGTCCCTAGAAACAAGGATTCGCACAGTAAAACACACTGACACTCTCCCTACCTATAGTTTTCTGTCCCTAGAAAAAATGTTTTTTTAAAGCACACTATAGCACAAGGAGAATTCCCTCACTGTCCTTCCCTGTCCCTAGAAACAAGGATTCGCACAGTAAAACACACTGACACTCTCCCTACCTATAGTTTTCTGTCCCTAGAAAAAATGTTTTTTAAAGCACACTATAGCACAAGGAGAATTTCACTCACTTTCCTTCTTTGTCCCTAGAAACAAGGATTATCACAGTGAAAGAAACTGACACTCTTCCTTCCTATAGTTTTCTGTCCCTAGAAAAAATGTTTTTTTAAAGCACACTATAGCACAAGGAGAATTCCCTCACTGTCCTTCCCTGTCCCTAGAAACAAGGATTCGCACAGTAAAACACACTGACACTCTCCCTACCTATAGTTTTCTGTCCCTAGAAAAAATGTTTTTTTAAAGCACACTATAGCACAAGGAGAATTCCCTCACTGTCCTTCCCTGTCCCTAGAAACAAGGATTCGCACAGTAAAACACACTGACACTCTCCCTACCTATAGTTTTCTGTCCCTAGAAAAAATGTTTTTTTAAAGCACACTATAGCACAAGGAGAATTCCCTCACTGTCCTTCCCTGTCCCTAGAAACAAGGATTCGCACAGTAAAACACACTGACACTCTCCCTACCTATAGTTTTCTGTCCCTAGAAAAAATGTTTTTTAAAGCACACTATAGCACAAGGAGAATTTCACTCACTTTCCTTCTTTGTCCCTAGAAACAAGGATTATCACAGTGAAAGAAACTGACACTCTTCCTTCCTATAGTTTTCTGTCCCTAGAAAAAATGTTTTTTTAAAGCACACTATAGCACAAGGAGAATTCCCTCACTGTCCTTCCCTGTCCTTCCCTGTCCCTAGAAACAAGGATTCGCACAGTAAAACACACTGACACTCTCCCTACCTATAGTTTTCTGTCCCTAGAAAAAATGTTTTTTTAAAGCACACTATAGCACAAGGAGAATTTCACTCACTTTCCTTCTTTGTCCCTAGAAACAAGGATTATCACAGTGAAAGAAACTGACACTCTTCCTTCCTATAGTTTTCTGTCCCTAGAAAAAATGTTTTTTTAAAGCACACTATAGCACAAGGAGAATTCCCTCACTGTCCTTCCCTGTCCCTAGAAACAAGGATTCGCACAGTAAAACACACTGACACTCTCCCTACCTATAGTTTTCTGTCCCTAGAAAAAATGTTTTTTTTAAAGCACACTATAGCACAAGGAGAATTCCCTCACTATCCTTCCCTGTCCCTAGAAACAAGGATTCGCACAGTAAAAGACACTGACACTCTCCCTACCTATAGTTTTCTGTCCCTAGAAAAAATGTTTTTTTAAAGCACACTATAGCACAAGGAGAATTTCACTCACTTTCCTTCTTTGTCCCTAGAAACAAGGATTATCACAGTGAAAGAAACTGACACTCTTCCTTCCTATAGTTTTCTGTCCCTAGAAAAAATGTTTTTTTAAAGCACACTATAGCACAAGGAGAATTCCCTCACTGTCCTTCCCTGTCCCTAGAAACAAGGATTCGCACAGTAAAACACACTGACACTCTCCCTACCTATAGTTTTCTGTCCCTAGAAAAAATGTTTTTTTAAAGCACACTATAGCACAAGGAGAATTTCACTCACTTTCCTTCTTTGTCCCTAGAAACAAGGATTATCACAGTGAAAGAAACTGACACTCTTCCTTCCTATAGTTTTCTGTCCCTAGAAAAAATGTTTTTTTAAAGCACACTATAGCACAAGGAGAATTCCCTCACTGTCCTTCCCTGTCCCTAGAAACAAGGATTTGCACAGTAAAACACACTGACACTCTCCCTACCTATAGTTTTCTGTCCCTAGAAAAAATGTTTTTTTAAAGCACACTATAGCACAAGGAGAATTCCCTCACTGTCCTTCCCTGTCCCTAGAAACAAGGATTCGCACAGTAAAACACACTGACACTCTCCCTACCTATAGTTTTCTGTCCCTAGAAAAAATGTTTTTTTAAAGCACACTATAGCACAAGGAGAATTCCCTCACTGTCCTTCCCTGTCCCTAGAAACAAGGATTCGCACAGTAAAACACACTGACACTCTCCCTACCTATAGTTTTCTGTCCCTAGAAAAAATGTTTTTTAAAGCACACTATAGCACAAGGAGAATTTCACTCACTTTCCTTCTTTGTCCCTAGAAACAAGGATTATCACAGTGAAAGAAACTGACACTCTTCCTTCCTATAGTTTTCTGTCCCTAGAAAAAATGTTTTTTTAAAGCACACTATAGCACAAGGAGAATTCCCTCACTGTCCTTCCCTGTCCCTAGAAACAAGGATTCGCACAGTAAAACACACTGACACTCTCCCTACCTATAGTTTTCTGTCCCTAGAAAAAATGTTTTTTTAAAGCACACTATAGCACAAGGAGAATTCCCTCACTGTCCTTCCCTGTCCCTAGAAACAAGGATTCGCACAGTAAAACACACTGACACTCTCCCTACCTATAGTTTTCTGTCCCTAGAAATTTTTTTTTTTAAAGCACACTATAGCACAAGGAGAATTCCCTCACTGTCCTTCCCTGTCCCTAGAAACAAGGATTCGCACAGTAAAACACACTGACACTCTCCCTACCTATAGTTTTCTGTCCCTAGAAAAAATGTTTTTTTAAAGCACACTATAGCACAAGGAGAATTTCACTCACTTTCCTTCTTTGTCCCTAGAAACAAGGATTATCACAGTGAAAGAAACTGACACTCTCCCTACCTATAGTTTTCTGTCCCTAGAAAAAATGTTTTTTTAAAGCACACTATAGCACAAGGAGAATTCCCTCACTGTCCTTCCCTGTCCCTAGAAACAAGGATTCGCACAGTAAAACACACTGACACTCTCCCTACCTATAGTTTTCTGTCCCTAGAAAAAATGTTTTTTTAAAGCACACTATAGCTCAAGGAGAATTCCCTCACTGTCCTTCCCTGTCCCTAGAAACAAGGATTCGCACAGTAAAACACACTGACACTCTCCCTACCTATAGTTTTCTGTCCCTAGAAAAAATGTTTTTTAAAGCACACTATAGCACAAGGAGAATTTCACTCACTTTCCTTCTTTGTCCCTAGAAACAAGGATTATCACAGTGAAAGAAACTGACACTCTTCCTTCCTATAGTTTTCTGTCCCTAGAAAAAATGTTTTTTTAAAGCACACTATAGCACAAGGAGAATTCCCTCACTGTCCTTCCCTGTCCCTAGAAACAAGGATTCGCACAGTAAAACACACTGACACTCTCCCTACCTATAGTTTTCTGTCCCTAGAAAAAATGTTTTTTTAAAGCACACTATAGCACAAGGAGAATTCCCTCACTGTCCTTCCCTGTCCCTAGAAACAAGGATTCGCACAGTAAAACACACTGACACTCTCCCTACCTATAGTTTTCTGTCCCTAGAAAAAATGTTTTTTTAAAGCACACTATAGCACAAGGAGAATTCCCTCACTGTCCTTCCCTGTCCCTAGAAACAAGGATTCGCACAGTAAAACACACTGACACTCTCCCTACCTATCCTTCTCTTTCCCTAAACTAAAGGAATCCAGGTTAAGCAAGAAAAAAATAAATGTCACTGTCCCTGCCTATGTTTCTCTTTCCCTGCTCCGGAACACACTACACTAGGCCGCCGTGCTGGCGGCCTTTTATAGTGTGGGGCGTGTACTAAACACCCTCAGCAATAATTGGCCACAGGCATCCTGCCTGTGGCCAATCATTGCTCTCCTCGCTGCCGGCGCTGTGATTGGCCAAGCATGCGGGGTCACAGTGCATGCTTGGCCAATCACAGCGCCTGGATGACACTGCGATGGCGTAGTGCATTGTGGGCCGTTCGCGTCACTCGAATTTGGCGCGAACGGCCCAAATCGTTCGATCTTCGTCGAACGATCGAACAGCCGATGTTCGAGTCGAACGTATGTTCGACTCGAACACCGAGCTCATCCCTACTCCTGAGTACGGGGATACCACATGTGTGAGACTTTTTGGGAGCCTAGCCACGTACGGGACCCCAAAAACCAAGCACCGCCTTCAGGCTTTCTAAGGGTGTACATTTTTGATTTCACTTCTCACTGCCTATCACAGTTTCGGAGGCCATGGAATGCCCAGATAGCACAAAACCCCCCCAAATGACCCCATTTTGGAAAGTAGACACCCCAAGCTATTTGCTGAGAGGTATTGTGAGTATTTTGCAGATCTCGCTTTTTGTCACAAAGTTTTGAAATGTGAAAAAAAAAAAAATATATATATATATTTTCTTTCTTCATTTTCAAAAATAAATGAGAGCTGTAAAATACTCGCCATTCCTCTCAGCAAATAGCTTGGGGTGTCTATATTCCAAAATGGGGTCATTTGGGGGGGTTTTGTGCGATTTTGGCATTTTATGGCCTTCGAAACTGTGATAGGTAGTGAGGAGTGAAATCAAAAATTTGTGCCTAGAAATCCTGAAGGCGGTGCTTGGTTTTCGGGGTCCCGTACGCGGCTAGGCTCCTAAAAAGTCCCACACATGTGGTATCCCCGTACTCAGGAGAAGCAGAAAAATGTATTTTGGGGTGTAATTCCACATATAACCATGGCATGTGTGAGCAATATATCATTTAGTGACAACTTTTAGTAATTTTTTTTTTTTTGTTTGTTTTTTTGTCATTATTCAATCACTTGGGACAAAAAAAAAATATATTCAATGGGCTCAACAGGCCTCTCAGCAATTTCCTTGGGGTGTCTACTTTCTAAAATGGGGTCATTTGGGGGGGGGGTTGTGCTATTTTGGCATTTTATGGCCTTCGAAACTGTGATAGGTAGTGAGGAGTGAAATCAAAAATCTGCGCCCTTAGAAATCCTGAAGGCGGTGCTTGGTTTCCGGGGTCCCGTACGCGGCTAGGCTCCCAAAAAGTCCCACACATGTGGTATCCCCGTACTCAGGAGAAGCAGCAAAATGTATTTTGGGGTGAAATTCCACATATAACCATGGCATGTGTGAGCAATATATCATTTAGTGACAACTTTTTGTAATTTTTTTTTTTTTTTTTTTTTTTTTTAGTCATTATTCAATCACTTGGGACAAAAAAATAAAAAATTCAATGGGCTCAACATGCCTCTCAGCAATTTCCTTGGGGTGTCTACTTTCCAAAATGGGGTCATTTGGGGGGGTTTTGTACTGCCCTGTCATTTTAGCACCTCAAGAAATGAGATAGGCAGTCATAAATTTAAAGCTGTGTAAATTTCAGAAAATGTACCCTAGTTTGTAAACTCTATAACTTTTGCGCAAACCAATAAATATACGCTTATTGACATTTTTTTTACTAAAAAAATGTGGCTGAATACATTTTGGCCTAAATGTATGACTACAATTGAGTTTATTCGATTTTTCTTATAACAAAAAGTAGAAAATATAATTTTTTTTCAAAATTTTCGGTCTTTTTCCGTTTATATCGCAAAAAATAAAAATCGCAGAGGCAATCAAATACCATTAAAAGAAAGCTCTATTTGTGGGAAGAAAAGGACGCAAATTTCGTTTGGGTACAACATTGCATGTCCGCACAATTTACAGTTAAAGCAGCGCAGTGCAAAATTCTGAATTCACCTCTGGTCCTCTAGCTACCAAATGGTCCGGGGCTTAAGTGGTTAAATAATGCTTAAAATGAAAAAATAAAAGTGAAATATTCCTTTAAATTTCGTACCCGGGGGGTGTGTATGATATGCATGTGAAGTGGCGCATGTTTCCCGTGCTTAGAACTGTCCCTGCACAAAGTGTCATTTTTGAAAGAAAAAAATTCATTTAAAACTGACTCGCGGCTATTAATGAAGTGTCGGCTCCCGGCAATACATTCAAAAGTCATTGATAAAAAAATTTAAAAAAGCGTGGGGGTTCCCCAGAATTCAATTACCAGGCCCTTCAGGTCTGGAATGGATATTAAGGGGAACCCTGCCGCAAATTTAAAAAAAAATTGACGTGGGGTTCCCCCAAATATCCATTCCAGGCCCTTCAGATCTGGCATGGATTTTAAGGGGAACTCCACCCCAAATTTAAAAAAAATGGCGTGGAGTCCCCCTAAAAATCCATACCAGACCCCTTATCCGAGCACGCAACCTGGCCGGCCGCAGGGGAAAAGGGGGGGACGAGAGAGCGGCCCCCCTCCCTCCTGAACCGTACCAGGCCACATGCCCTCAACATGGGGAGGATGTCCCCATGTTGATGGGGACAAGGGCCTCATCCCCACAACCCTTGCCCGGTGGTTGTGGGGGTCTGCGGGCGGGGGGCTTATCGGAATCTGGAAGACCCCTTTAACAAAGGGGACCCCCAGATCCCGGCCCCCCCTATGTGAATTGGTAAGGAGTACATTGTACCCCAAGGGGAGAGGCGCCTCTGAGTGCAGATGTTTAAAACAATTTAATAAGAGATTGCAGTACAAGCAACTCACATTTTACTGGATAAAAACAGGCATTGTACGATTTCCATATGTAGAAGAGGGTATCATCAGGTCAGTCATCAGCCTCCTTCTCCTGCTGGGGCGCTGTGTTGCTGGTTCTTCCTATCTGCACCGCTTTAGATGGATGGAATAGCCGGCGGCGGTGGAGATACTGCAGAGCACGGCCTGGGTGATGGTTTTTCCGGCAGGCGAGGGCCGATGACGTCACTGGCATGCGACGCGTTTCCTGAGCCGGCGTGCTGCGTGTGACGTGGCAGTCGTGCTCCTTTGTCAAGCTGTAGTTTCTGTTTCTCCTTGATGGCAGCCCTGAGACTGTATATGTGACTGTTTTTACTACTCCCCGCCCGGCTCCCTCCCCTTCATTCATTTATCCATTTTTTCTCTCTCCCCTCCACATGCCCCGAGAGCCTGGTCTCTATGTTTACCGATTGTACATGCATTGTACATACACTATCCTAAACCCCATACTCTAAGGATAACATCGATTTGGACTCATGCGCATATTTACTTGTATAATGTACATTGTACCCCTACCATTTCACGAAGAAAGCGTAAAAAAATGTTTAAAAAAAGACACAAACACCTTGAAAAAGTCCTTTATTTAAAAAAAAAAAAAAACATTCCAGCGATGAAATCCAGTGTCCCGGGGCGATCCCGATGTCCAGCGCTGTCCTTCATTGGTTGTGCCTGAGCGGACCTGATGGGGAACTCCCTCTCAGTATTTTAAATGTATAGACCAGCCCCTTCTGAAGTTCCCCATCAGGTCCGCTCAGCGGACCAGATGCGGAACATGAGAAGGGGCGGGTCTATACATGTATTACCAAAGTGAGAGCAGTTCCCCATCAGGTCCGCCCCCTCGGTATGTCGGACCCGCCTACGTCATTGGCTTGAGCGGGGAACTTCCTTCACTATGTAAATTTAAATTACACAGTGAAGGAAGTTCCCCGCTCAAGACAATGACATAGGCTGGTCCGACATACCGAGGGGGCGGACCTGATGGGGAACTGCTCTCACTTTGGTAATACATGTTCCGCATCTGGTCCGCTTAGCGGACCTGATGGGGAACTTTAGAAGGGGCGGGTCTATACATTTAAAATACTGAGAGGGAGTTCCCCATCAGGTCCGCTCAGGCACAACCAATAAAGGACAGCGCTGGACATCGGGATCGCCGCGGGACACTGGATTTCACCGCTGGAATGTTTTTTGTTTTTTTTTAAATAAAGGACTTTTTCAAGGTGTTTGTGTGTTTTTTTAAACATTTTTTTACGCTTTCTTCGTGAAATGGTAGGGGTACAATGTACCCCTTACCAATTCACATAGGGGGGGCCGGGATCTGGGGGTCCCCTTTGTTAAAGGGGTCTTCCAGATTCCGATAAGCCCCCCGCCCGCAGACCCCCACAACCACCGGGCAAGGGTTGTGGGGATGAGGCCCTTGTCCCCATCAACATGGGGACATCCTCCCCATGTTGAGGGCATGTGGCTTGGTACGGTTCAGGAGGGAGGGGGGGCCGCTCTCTTGTCCCCCCCTTTTCCCCTGCGGCCGGCCAGGTTACGTGCTCGGATAAGGGGTCTGGTATGGATTTTTAGGGGGACTCCACGCCATTTTTTTTTTTAATTTGGGGTGGAGTTCCCCTTAAAATCCATGCCAGATCTGAAGGGCCTGGAATGGATATTTGGGGGAACCCCACGTCAATTTTTTTTTAAATTTGCGGCGGGGTTCCCCTTAATATCCATTCCAGACCTGAAGGGCCTGGTAATTGAATTCTGGGGAACCCCCACGCTTTTTTTTTTTTTTTTTTATCAATGACTTTTGTATGTATTGCCGGGAGCCGACAATTCATTAATAGCCGCAAATCAGTTTTAAATGACTTTTTTTCTTTCAAAAATGAATTTTTTTGCAGGGACAGTTCTAAGCACGGGAAACATGCGCCACTTTACATGCATATCATACACACCCCCCAGGTACGAAATTTAAAGGAAATATTTCACTTTTATTTTTTCATTTTAAGCATTATTAAAATCACTGCTCCCGAAAAAAACGGCCGTTTTTAAAACTTCTTTTTGCATTGATACATGTCCCCTGGGGCAGGACCCAGGTCCCCAAACACTTTTTAGGACAATAACTTGCATATAAGCCTTTATAATTAGCACTTAAGATTTCTCCCATAGATTTTTCGAATTTGCCGCGAACACCCCAATTTGTTCGCTGTTCGGCGAACGGGCGAACAGGCAATGTTCGAGTCGAACTCGAAGCTCATCCCTATTGTCCAGGAAGCATCCTCTTTGGATATTTTCAAAAGGAGACTCAAGACACATCTATTCACCCATATCTACAGCAAAACCTGACAAATGTTTCTCTCCAAAGATCTCAACATCAATTTGACCAGAGCTTTGAATCCCCAGGGAGAAAAGTACTAAAGGACCACCATTTAGATTTTTTTTTTAAGCTCATTATTGTATCTTGATCTCCTCACACTATTTTCAAGTACCCCTCTATATATTCTATTAATCATCCTACTTCAAATACTTCAAGCCTTTCCATATATGCTTGCAGTCCAAAACTCTGTTCTTGTAAAGCCCTGTACACACGATCGGATTTCCTATGGATTCTAATCCGATGGATTTTTCTATCGGAAATCCGATGAAGCTGACTTCCATCAGTCTTGCCCACACGCCATCAGTCAAAAAACCGATCGTCCAAAATGCTGTGACGTAAAACACTCCGACAAGCCGAGAAAAATTAAGTTCAATGCTTCTGAGAATGCGTCGACTTGATTCTGAGCATGCGTGGGTTTTTTGTCCGATGGAGTTCCACACAGACGATCAGAATTTGCTATAGTTTTTTTTCCATCGGATGAATTTAAAACATGTTATATTTTTTCTCACCGATGGAAAAAAGACCGATGGGGCCCAAAAAACAATCGGTTTGTCCGATGACAAAAGTCCATGGGACCGTTTTCATTGGTAAAACCAATCGTGTGTACACGGCTTTAGAGTTTCATTAGCTAAATAATTTGTTTTACTTGACAGAATATGTAATATGAACTGTTATTGAGTGATATAATAAATGCACACTGCATAGTCAATATACACTTATGTAAAAATCAAGATAATCAATTCGTTTTGACCATTTTGCAAATTAATGAGTCTACTGATTTGATTATCACTACCTAAAAATTACATCAAGTCTACTTAAGGTCTGCTTATACAGGCTCTAGTTGTGTGTGTTGTGGCCCAGTTAAGCGCAGCAATTTTTTCCTTTTTTTCCCTTGGGCATTTATGTGTGTTCTGTAGTGTATTAAGCAGCAATTTTTTATTTTTTTTAAGTTTTATTTATCATTTTTCAGTAAGAAGTACAAAATGTTAGCCACAAAGGGCAAGAAGGTTACATACAATAAACTATATACACTTCTTCAGCATTTGACTCCTTGTACAACTCAGGAACCTCTGCTAAAGTAAGAAGAATTTAGGGCCTCCAATCAAGCAGCAATGATTAAACTTCAAGATGTTAGCAAGATCTTGAGATCTTCCAAAGCATTTTACACATTTCAAGCAGATGTTTTCAAATCCTTAACAAGGAACTTGTCAGGGTAGAATACGGGTACTGTCACTGCCGAGGCAAATATAAGGTCAAAGATCATCCAAAATCCAAAAATTTCTGGCCTGAGCACCTACTGTAAACGAAAATAGCAATCCGAAATGTGAATCACCCAAGTGCACCTCCACCTTAGGGTAAAAAGTGTCTTCTTACCAGAAATCGTTGACTCTTTATTTGAAAAGGGTCCAAAACACTGTATTAATAGAATATCATCTGAGATGGAACATACTTTCGCTCCTCTCCATCATCTTTGGTTAATGCAGTCTCCCAAGTAATGGTAAAGAGTGCTCCATCATAGCATATAGGGGAAATAAAATTGGTTGATGTCAAATGTGATGAAATGTGTAGGGTGGAGTATGCGCTTGTGATATCACCATGCACGCCAAAGCCACGAGTTGGTTGGATCGGATCCCGGGACCGGTATTCTTTTATTTACATGCTTGTTTTTATGACCTATCTTGTAAATGACTAGTATTCAACTTTTTTTTATAATAAACCTATTATACAGTTTCACACTATATGTTTTTTTCCGATTTTATTTCCCCTATATTTTATGATGGAGCACTCTTTATTTGGAAGATAGCATTAACCACAGATGATGGAGAGGAGCGAAAGGTTTCCATCTCAGATGATATTCTATTGATACAGTGATTATGACTCTTTTCAAATAAGGAGTCCACGATTTCTGGTAAGAAGCCACTTTTTACCCCAAGGTGGAAGTGCACTTGGGTGATTCACATTTTGGATTGCTATTTTCATTTATATATTGGACAAATCTACTGGGCTTGAACAAACTTGGAACCTTTAAGCCTCATACACACGATCGGATTATCCGACAGGAATTGTGTGATGACAGGCTGTTGTCGGAAAATCCGACCGTTTGTATGCTCCATCGGACAATTGTTGTTCTAAGATTTTCCGCCAACAAATGTGGGATAGCATGCTTTAAAATTGTCCGCCAACAATTGTGTGTTGTCGGATTATCCGATCGTGTGTACACAAGTCCATCGGACAAAACTCCAAAGTACAAACACACATGCTCAGAAGCAATGCTAACCATAACACAACATTAGCAGAAGTTGCCCAAAGGGTGGCGCTAAAGAGCTGAAAAACCATGTAGTTTCATGTTTGTTGGCTGACAATTCTTTGCTGTTTGTATGTAATACAAGTTCCTGGCCAACGCCGTTCGGACAAAAGTCCTACGCTTTGTCTGATGAAAATCAGATCGTGTGTATGAGGCTTAAAACTCAAGGCCCGTCCGTACACACGATTGGATATTTTGACAATTGTGTGATGGCAGGGTTTTGTCGGATAATCCGACCGTCTGTATGCTCCATCGGACGATTGTTGTTGAAATTTTCTACAACAAATGTTGGATAGCCATGCTCTCAAATTGTCCGACAACAAATGTGTTACAGGACAGGACGGCAGGAGAGTCTGTGTGAGGCTAAAGCCCCATACACACGGTCGGACTTCCATCTGACTTTTCCCTGGATTTTTGTCCGAACGGAGTTGGCTGGGCACACCCATAGCATACACACCACAGGACTTTTCTGCAAACTTTCCCAAAACTTTTTGCAACATCACGTGGCTTTTCTGCTCTTTTCTGCTCTTTACTGCCACCCTTTGGTCAACTTCTGCTATTGTTGGTTGATTTTAACATAAAGCCCCATACACACAGTAGGACTTTTGGCCAACAAACTTCATTTTGAGCAAGTTGGACCAACATTCCGACCGTGTGTACGCTCCATCGGACAAACTTTTTTGCTTCTTTCTTGTTTTCATTGGACAAAAGTTGGGTCTGCAAACGGACAAACTTTTGCCCAACAAAAGTCCGATGGAGCAAAGTCTGACCGTGTGTACAGAAAACCATAGGACTTTTGTCCGATGGACAAAACAACTAATGTTAAAATCAACCAACAATAGCAGAAGTTGACCAAAGGGTGGCGGTAAAGAGCAGAAATGAGCTGAAAAACCACGTGATGTTGCAAAAAGTTTTGGGAAAGTTTGCAGGAAAGTCCTGCCGTGTGTATGCTATGGGTGTTCCTGACCAACTCCGTTTGGACAAAAATCCACGGAAAAGTCAGATGGAAGTCCGACTGTGTGTATGGGGCTTTAGTTGTTTTGTCCATCGGACAAAAGTCCTATGGTTTTCTGTACACACGGTCGGACTTTGCTCCATCGGACTTTTGTTGGCCAAAAGTTTGTCCGTTTGCAGACTGAACTTTTGTCCGATAAAAAAAAAAAAAAAAAAAAAGTTTGTCCGATGGAGCATACGGTCGGATTGTTGGTCCAACTTGCTCAAAATGAAGTTTGTTGGCCAAAAGTCTGATCGTGTGTATGGGGCACACGGTCGGACTTTTGGCCAACAAACTTCATTTTGACCAAGTTGGACCAACAATCCGACTGTACTCTCCATCGGACAAACTTTTTTTTTTTTTTTTCATCGGACAAAAGTTCAGTCTGCAAACGGACAAACTTTTGGCCAACAAAAGTCCGATGGAGCAAAGTCCGACCGTGTGTACAGATAACCATCGGACTTTTGTCCGATGGACAAAACAACTAATGTTAAAATCAACCAACAATAGCAGAAGTTGACCAAAGGGTGGCAGTAAAGAGCAGAAAGATGTGATGTTGGAAAAAGTTTTGGGAAAGTTTGCAGAAAAGTCCTGTGGTGTGTATGCTATGGGTGTGCCCGGCCAACTCCGTTCGGACAAAAAAACACGGAAAAGTCCGATGGAAGTCCGACCGTATGTATGGGGCTTATGGAGGACTTTACCATATCATTACGGACCTGTTTTAGAGTGGTGCACTTCTGCATCCACGCTGTGTGAGTACCCTGGCAGGGGATTTCTTAATTTAATAAACCTTTAAAAACATTACGGCCCCATTCACACTGAGGCATTAAAAAAAAATTATGTTTTTTTTTACCGCGATTTTACTGCGTTCGCGGTAAAAATAGCGCTAACGCATATGTGTTTTTACTGCGTTTTTACCGCGTTTTTGCGGTAAAAAGGATTATTTGGTATCCCACAATCCTCCACTCTACTGCGGTCATGTGACCTTCCCACAGCTTCTGGGTGTTTTTTACCGCGTTTTTACAGCGGTACTCATTCATTTCAATGGGGATAGGCGTTTTTACAGTGCTATTTTATGCACCCCAAAGATGCTCTAAAAAAGTTGTTTGCAGGATTTTTTCCAACGCACAGCCAGCAAAACGCCTCAGTGTGAAAGCCCTCAGGGCTTTCACATTGAGAATGATGGGGCAGAATAATTTCAGGCATTTTTACAGCGCTGTTTTTACCGCGAAAACGCGGTAAAAACGCCTCAGTGTGAAAGGGGCATACTTGTACCATCCAAGTTTTTTTCTATCTTCTATGATCTGGAAAATATATTAAGGAGACCTGGATCCCAGGATTGCCCAATAAGCGTGCACAGACCAAGTTTAGCTGCAAGGTTGCACGCTCTGAGGTGAGCGTCCATTACCTTGGGGGAGCACCTGTGTGACAGCACTCTGATACAGCTTTTTGGATCACTCACTGGGCTGTGTGGTTTTATGAACTGTAATACTTATCATTCCAGGAATTCTGCTATTTGAATATCACATGCACTGAAGCACTTTGGAGTATTCATTATATGCACTGGAGCACTTGTATATATTTATTGTGTGTCAATATATATTCATTCTTTAGGATTTATTGTTTATCACCATTTTTGATATTTATGCATGTTTTTGCACTGTGTTGCACGATTATGCGATTTACACTGTGTTGCACGATTATGCGATTTGCACTGTGTTGCATGATTATGCGATTTGCACTGTATATTTAATTTTCTGGTACTTTTATCATTTTGTATCACTTACTGGACACATACCAATTTTTTGTAGTGGTGTGTGCACTACTATGTTTCTCAGCGCTGCATTTTGTTTATTCATTTAATTTGGCACGAATTTATGAGAGGTGTTTCACGCTAGCAGCTTTATTTATATTTATTACATTTAAGCCTATAGGAGTGATGGCTTGCAGGACTATTGCTATTTCAACAAATGTGTTTCGTCGGATTATCCGATCGTGTGTTCACAAGTCCATCGGACTAAAATCCAAAGTACAAACACGCATGCTCCGAACCAATGCTAACCATCATACAACATTAGCAGAAGTTGCCCAAAGGGTGGCGGTAAAGAGCTGAAAAAACACGTAGTTTTGTGTGTGTTGGCTGAAAAAGTTGTGCCGTCTGTATGCAGAACAAGTTCACGGCCAACGCCCTTCGGACAAAAATCCACAGATTTGTGCGATGGAAATCCGATCGTGTGTACGAGGCTTTACAATCTCAATACTGGGATATAATAGACTGTTTATCACATGGGACTCAATTTTTTGGGATTATATCCACTAGATTTTTGTTTTAATTGAATTAATTACTAGCATGGAACAAAATCTTATACATACTGTTTACAATCCAATCTGATTTTTTTTTCTTTGCCAGCTGCCCTCTTCTTTTGATCTACCAGCACAATATTTATTTATTTTTAGCCACACTAATTTACTGCTGGAGATCAGAGAGATAGCTGGCACATAGTGATGAGCCGAACACCCCCGGGTTCGGTTCGCACCAGAACCCGCGAACGGACCGAAAGTTTGCACGAACTTTAGAACCCTATTAAATACAATGGATGCGAACGTTCGAAATCTAAAGTGCTAATTATAACGACTATTATGCATGTTATTGTCCTAAAAAGGGTTTGGGAACCCGGGTTCTGCACCAGGGGACATGTATCAATCCAAAAAAAAGTTTTAAAAACGGCCGTTTTTCGGGAGCAGTCATTTTAACCACTTCAATACCATGCACTTATACAGCTTCCTGCCCAAGCCAATTTTGAGCTTTCAGCGCTGTCGCAATTTAAATGACAATTGCGCGGTGTGACAGCAGGAAGGTAAAGTCACCTGGTTGCATCCAGGGGGGTAGATATATTTCGCCCAGATTCAGGCTTTACGCTGACTTATACAGCTAGGTGGAGAGTTGTATAAGCCCAGCTGAGACTAGTGGGCTCATTGATGACTCATACCTCTAGGGAGAGGGCTGGGCGTCGTGCAGACAGGGAGTTGATGAGGCCAGCTGAAGCTTGTCAGCTCATTTAGGCCTCTATAAAAAACTCCCAGATTCATTAGATGTTAGCTCATGCCTGGAAGCAGACCTGTGTGGACTGTCTAGGGAGAGTGAACCCCTGTGCGGTGAGAGAAAGCCTGTGTGGCTATATTTTGCTTGGACATTTAAAACCAGGGACTAGGACAGCACTAGGCTGATCCCAGTTGTTAGTTAGGAAACCTGTATGTTTAGTCAGAGGTCAAGTTGACCAGGATTTATTTTGTTTGTTTCTTTTGCTTTGCTGTGTTTTTGTCACTGTAAATAGAAAATAAACGGCACCTTTTTGATTTTGAAAACCACAACCTCCGTCTGCTGGGCCTGTTTTTGTGTGGGGAGCCCATCCCGGGGGTCACACACACCCGCTGCCGAGCTAACCCCCTCACAGTTGGTGGAGAACCAGTGGCAGTTTTTTTTTAAGCCAGCATGGAGGAGATACTGAAACAGCTGGCTCTAGCAAATGCCAATCAACAGCAGACAAATGCAGGTTTGCAAAAGAGCCTTGCAGCTCAACAACAGAACTTCGCAGCCCAGCAGCAAGCTCATCAACAGAGCCTTGCAGCCCAGCAGCAAGCTCACCAACAGAGTCTGGAAGCTCAGCAACAAGCCCAGCAACGATCTGAGGCCCGCTTCATAGACCTATTACAGAAGCAAGAGCAGAGACTACAACAAATGGAAGCAGTAATGCAGCAACGTCCGCAGACCAGTGAGGAAAGCCGTCCCACTAATACCGCGTCCTTTGGGGTGAGTCGTTTATTGACAAAAATGACTGGAGAGGATGATCCAGAGGTATTTTTGACCACGTTTGAAAGGACTGCTGAAAGAGAAAAGTGGCCTGAGGAGCAGTGGGCTGGACTGGTGGCTCCTCTGTTAACGGGTGAATCGCAGAAAGCTTACTATGACCTAGAGCCTGACCAAGCAAAAGACTATGTGATGCTAAAAGCTGAAATATTGGCAAGGCTGGGTGTCACCCTGGCTGTCCGGGCTCAGCGTGTGCATAACTGGACTTTCCAGCTTGGAAAACCCCCCAGGTCTCAAATGTATGATCTCATTCACCTGAGCAGAAAGTGGCTACAGCCAGAGACTTTGTCCGCACCAAAGATTGTGGAACGTGTTGTAATGGATCGGTTTTTGAGAGCTCTTCCTACTGCCATCCAAAAGTGGGTAAGCCATGGAGACCCAGAGACGGCCGATGGTCTTGTGGATCGTGTGGAGAAATACTTGGCTACAGAGAACCTGACGGCCTCTTCCAGAGACACTCGGACTTTCCACCCTAAGACCAGACCATCCCCAGGGGCGGATAAGATGATTCCAAGGGGTAAGGGTGGAGAGAGTGAGAGGGTGGGAGCTCTACCCCAAGTTTGGCGAGAACAGCCTGGGAAATCAGCGGCTCAAGAGGCGGCAAGAAGGATCATTTGCTACCGCTGCCGGCAAGCGGGACATATTGCAGCAAATTGCCCGGTTTTGGAGGAACCCATGCAGTGTGACTTTCTGACGGGCAGACGTCAGTCGCTGTGTGCGACAGTCGCATGCACTGCCATTCGGGGAACTGAGAAACATTTATGCAAAATGTGTATTAATGGTAGAAATGTTGTGGTATTGCTGGATTCAGGTAGCCTTGTGACCCTGATAAAGGCTGAATTAGTTAAAACAGAGGTCTCTGGGAATAGCAAGGTAGCTGTTATTTGTGTGCATGGGGACACCCGAGAGTATCCAGTGACTACAGTGTGTTTCGAGACCCCCAAAGGTACCCTTTCTCATCCAGTGGGCTTAGTGTCTCAGTTACCGCATGACGCCATTGTGGGAAGGGATTTTCCGAAGTTCTGGGAACTGTGGGATGATCCTGAGCCCCCCACTGGTGCCCCTATGTACCAGGAATATGATAGCCAGAACTCCTCTGAGAGTGGTGAGGACTCTCCCGAATTTCCCTTGTCAGTATTGGCAGGGGAGACTCAAGAAACTGGAGAGGAGCCCACCTCCTCAGACGAAAACCTACCGTCTGTGGAGTTTTCTGATCTTGAGGTTCACAGGGAAAACTTTGCCACAGAACAGTTGAAAGACCCCGCCCTAATAAAGGCACGGGAAAACGTAGTGAAAATAGATGGCGAGTTAGTGAACCCAGATAATACCTGCACTTACCCATACTTCAGCGTAGAGAAGGACCTACTGTATCGGGTGGCAAAAAGGGCAGAAGAAACCGTTGAGCAGCTTGTGGTGCCCAAACCTTACAGGAAGTTGGTGTTGGAGTTGGCCCATGGGCACATTCTTGGAGGTCATCTGGGGACAGAGAAAACCCGAGAGAGGGTATTACAGAGATTCTATTGGCCTGGGGTGATGAAGGACATAGAAAATTATTGTTCCTCCTGCCCTGTGTGTCAGAGGTCGGCCCCGATGCCACACTTCCGTAGCCCGCTGGTCCCTCTACCCATCATTGAGGTCCCGTTTGAGAGAATCGCAATGGATTTGGTAGGTCCTATAATCAAGTCCGCTAGGGGGCACCAGTACATATTGGTTATAATGGACTATGCCACCCGTTATCCAGAAGCGATCCCTCTCAGAAATACCTCGGCCAAAACCATAGCCAAAGAGCTATCTCTTGTTTTTAGCCGGGTGGGTATTTGTAAAGAACTGCTTACGGACCAAGGTACACCCTTTATGTCCCGGGTTATGAAGGAGCTGTGTAAATTGTTCAAAGTGACGCAATTACGTACATCTGTGTATCACCCCCAAACCGATGGGCTGGTTGAAAGATTCAACAAAACCCTAAAACAAATGTTGAAGAAAGTGGTGGATAGGGATGGAAAGGATTGGGACTGTCTACTTCCTTATTTGATGTTTGCTATTAGGGAGGTGCCCCAATCCTCTACGGGATTCTCCCCCTTTGAGTTACTGTATGGGAGACACCCAAGAGGGCTGTTGGATATTGCCAAGGAAACTTGGGAAAGTGAGAGTTCTCCCCACAGGAGTGTGATTGAGCATGTCGCCCTGATGCAAGATCGAATTGCACAGGTAATGCCCATCGTGAAGGAACATTTGGCCCAAGCGCAGTTGGCACAGCAGAGAGTGTACAACCGTGGAGCCAAGACCCGTACCTTTTCCCCGGGGGATAGGATATTGGTACTTGTCCCTACGGTTGAAAGTAAATTCCTTGCCAAATGGCAAGGCCCCTACGAGATAATGGAAAAAGTGAGCGAAGTGAATTACAAGGTCAGACAACCAGGAAGGCGAAAGCCCGAACAGATCTATCACGTTAATCTGTTGAAAGCCTGGAGGGATAGAGAGTCCCTAGTCGCAGACACTTGGTCACCAGCTCAAACTGGTTGCGTGATTCCTGAGGTTGGAATCGCAGCCACCTTGTCACAACCCCAACAACAGGAGGTTAAGGAGTTTGTGCTTCGCAACAAGGAGGTATTCTCTGAGCTGCCGGGACAAACATCTGGGGTAGAGCATGACATTATTACCCCGCCCGGTGAAAGGGTGAAGTTAAAACCCTATCGGATCCCAGAGGCCCGACGGGAGGCAATACGGGAGGAAGTACAGAAAATGCTGAACTTAGGGGTGATAGAGGAGTCCCAAAGTGATTGGTCTAGTCCCATTGTGTTGGTGCCTAAACCGGATGGGAGCTGGCGATTTTGTAACGATTTTCGTCAGTTGAACAAAGTTACAAAATTTGACACCTACCCCATGCCACGTATAGATGAGTTGATCGACCGGCTGGGAACAGCCCGATACATGACGACTCTTGACCTCACAAAAGGGTATTGGCAAATCCCCCTGGCCAAGTCAGCCAAAGAGAAAACCGCATTTGTAACCCCAGACGGGGCGTTCCAATATAAAAGAATGCCGTTCGGGTTACAGAATGCGCCGGCCACATTCCAGCGGAAAATGGACCAGATGCTGAGGCCCCATCGGAAGTATGCTGCGGCTTACCTGGATGACGTAATTGTCCATAGCACAGATTGGGCCTCACATCTGCCAAAAGTGCAAGCAGTCCTGGACTCTGTTCGGGAAGCAGGGTTTACGGCTAACCCCAAGAAGTGTACCATTGGGCAGGAGGAGGCCAAATATCTTGGGTACACCATTGGGAGGGGAGTAATAAAACCCCAACTCAACAAAGTCGAGGCCATCCAGAGTTGGCCACGTCCCAACAGCAAGAAGCAGGTACGAGCCTTTCTGGGAATCGCTGGGTATTATCGGCGATTCATTCCCCACTTTGCTTCTAAGGCTGTGCCCCTAACCAACCTGACGAAGGGGAAAGGGTCGGTCATGATTAAATGGACCCCCGAGGCTGAGGCAGCATTCCAATTCTTGAAACAAGCCTTATGTAGCCAGCCAGTGTTGTACTCACCCGACTTCTCTAAAGACTTTGTCGTACAAAGTGATGCGTCAGATGTGGGGTTAGGAGCAGTATTGTCCCAGGTCTGGAACGGGGAAGAGCACCCAGTCATTTACCTCAGCAGGAAGTTGAAGTCCCATGAGGTAAATTACGCCACCGTTGAAAAGGAGTGTTTAGCGGTGAAGTGGGCTCTAGATTCCCTTCGGTACTACCTGCTAGGTAGGCACTTTGACATGGTTACGGATCACGCTCCGTTAAAGTGGATGGCTCAAAACAAGGAAACAAATAGAAGAGTGAATAGGTGGTTCCTGGCCCTCCAGGAATTCAACTTCACAGTAAAGCATCGCCCTGGCGTTCAAATGGGGAATGTGGATGCTTT
Organism: Rana muscosa; assembly: GCA_029206835.1. NCBI lineage: Eukaryota > Metazoa > Chordata > Amphibia > Anura > Ranidae > Rana > Rana muscosa. Next base: position 495,605,404 of record CM055116.1, on the reverse strand, counting down.
GTCTCGAGTACATGAATGCCTGATTGCTGGTGTTCCAACCCCGAGGTTAAAACAAGAGGGGGGGGTATGTGACAGCAGGAAGGTAAAGTCACCTGGTTGCATCCAGGGGGGTAGATATATTTCGCCCAGATTCAGGCTTTACGCTGACTTATACAGCTAGGTGGAGAGTTGTATAAGCCCAGCTGAGACTAGTGGGCTCATTGATGACTCATACCTCTAGGGAGAGGGCTGGGCGTCGTGCAGACAGGGAGTTGATGAGGCCAGCTGAAGCTTGTCAGCTCATTTAGGCCTCTATAAAAAACTCCCAGATTCATTAGATGTTAGCTCATGCCTGGAAGCAGACCTGTGTGGACTGTCTAGGGAGAGTGAACCCCTGTGCGGTGAGAGAAAGCCTGTGTGGCTATATTTTGCTTGGACATTTAAAACCAGGGACTAGGACAGCACTAGGCTGATCCCAGTTGTTAGTTAGGAAACCTGTATGTTTAGTCAGAGGTCAAGTTGACCAGGATTTATTTTGTTTGTTTCTTTTGCTTTGCTGTGTTTTTGTCACTGTAAATAGAAAATAAACGGCACCTTTTTGATTTTGAAAACCACAACCTCCGTCTGCTGGGCCTGTTTTTGTGTGGGGAGCCCATCCCGGGGGTCACACACACCCGCTGCCGAGCTAACCCCCTCACAGCGGTCATGCTACACTGTACCCAAACAAATTTTTTATCATTTTGTTCCCACAAATAGAGCTTTCTTTCGGTGGTATTTGATCGCCTCTGTGAGTTTTATTTTTTGCACAACAAATAAAAAAATTGCGAAAATGTTGAAAAAAAATATGTTTTTCTTTGTTTCTGTAACATTTTTTTGGTAAATAAGTACCTTTTCTACTTCAATGACGGGCACTGATAAGGCGGAACTGATAAGGCGACACTGATGGGCACCGATGAGGTGGCACCAATGAGGTGGCACCGATGAGGTGGCACCGATGAGGTGGCACTGATGATGGGCACTGATGATGGGCACTGATGATGGGCACTGATGATGGGCACTGATGATGGGCACTGATATGTGGCACTGATTGGCACTCATAGGCGACACTGATTGGCACTCATAGGCGGCACTGATTGGCACTTACAGGCGGCACTGATGGGCACTTATAGGCGGCACTGATAGGTGGCACGGACGGGCACTGATAGGTGGGCACTGATAGGTGGCGCTGATGGACACTAGTAGGTGGCACTGATGGACACTGATGCCCAGCAATGCCAGCCACCACACATTGTGGTTGTGCCATCATAGTGCCAGTCAGTGCCCATTTGTGGGCACTGATTGGCATTTTTTTTTTAACTACATGTGGATGGCCATGGGGGCCATCCACATGCTTGGGGTTTCCCTGTGGTCCTGGGGGGCTTCCCTGGTGGTCCAGTGTGGGTATCCGAGGGGGGGCTGCGCTGATAAACAATCAGCGCGAACCCCCCCTGTCAGGAGAGCCGCCGATCGGCTCTCCTCTACTCGCGTCTGCCAGACGCGAGTGAGGAAGAGCCGATCAACGGCTCTTCCTGTTTACATCGTGATCAGCCGTGATTGGACACGGCTGATCACGTGGTAAAAAGCCTCCGCCGGAGGCTTTTTACCAAGATCAGTGTAGCGGTGGGTCAGACTGACCCACCGCTCCACCGATCGCCGCGATGCACGCCCCCCTGGGCGCGCGGCGGCTGTTATCCCGCAGGACATCATATGACGTCCAGTGTGGATAACTGAACCACTTCCCGGACGTCAATATGCTATTGACTGGGCGGGAAGTGGTTAATGATGCATAAAGTGAAAAAAAAAAAAGTCAAATATGCCTTTAAATATCGTACCTTGGGGGTGTCTAAAGTATGCCTGTGAAGTGCCACGTGTTTCCCGTGTTTAGAACTGTCCCTGCACAAAATTACATTTCTAAAGGAAAAAAAGGCATTTAAAACTGCTTGCGGCTTTAATGTAATGTCTGGTCCCGGTAATATGGATGAAAATCTTTAAGAAAAATGGCATAGCTACCCCATCACAGCCCCTACCCCAGCCCATTACCAGCCCCTTTGGGTCTTGTATGGATATTAAGGGGAACCCCGCACACAAAATAAAAAAGGTCCTATATACTCTGAACAGCCGTATACAGGCGGTGCATACAAGACAGGGACTGTAGGTTTGTTCTTATGTAGAATCTGTTTGTAATTTTGAACAGGTACATTGTTTAAGTGTAGCTCCAGCCAAAAAATCTATTTTTAAGCTTTTTGGAAAACATAGGGAAGGGTTATCACCCCTGTAACATTTGTTTTGCTGTCTGTGCAGTGTGCACCTGTTCAGAACAGTTCACCTCACTTTCCGTCCTAATGACAAATGTTTTTTGAAAATTAGTTTTTTTTATTGAAACAAGAATTGGTGATAAAGCATCAGTGGAGAGGAGACACTTTTTTTCCCATATTAACTCTTACAGGAGAGAATTTGCCTTCCTAGGGGTAGATTTCCTCTCACTTCCTGTTGTATCCTTCCGTTTGCAAGGAGGAGTCGTTTGTAAGTTGGATGTTTGAAAGTAGGGGCCTGCCGTATATACTCAGCTGAAATTTGCCCCTTACATGTTGGAGTTGCCACAACACTGTGAGCCCTCACAGTTACTCTTGGTGGGCGCATGAATGGGCCCTGCTGTGAATTATTAGATCAAGAATTGTAATTGCATGCCCCTGTTGAACAGGGGCTGAAAAATTGGGCCTTTGGTGGTGGTGGTGGTGGTGTTGACACAACACTGTAAGGCCTCACAGTTACTCTTGGTGGGCGCAGGAATGGGCCCTGCTGTGAATTATTAGATCAAGAATTGTAATTACATGCCCCTGTTAAACAGGGGCAGAAAAATTGGGCCTTAGGCACTGGTGCCACAACACTGCAACCCCTCACAAATACTGTACTTGGAGCACAGCAATGAGCCCTGTTGCAAAGTATTGCATCAAAAATTGTAATTACATGCCCCTGTTAAACAGGGGCTGAAAAATTGGGCCTTAGCCACTGGTGTTGGTGCCACGACACTGCAACCTCTCCCAGATACTCTAGTTGGAGTGCAGGAATGAGCCCTGCTGCAAAGCATTGCATAAAAATTTTTAATAACACGCCCCTGTTAAACAGGGGCTGAAAAATTGGGCCTTAGCCACTGGTGCTGGTGCCACGACACTGAAACCTCTCCCAGATACTCTAGTTGGAGTGCAGGAATGAGCCCTGCTGCAAAGCATTGCATAAAAAATTGAAAAATTGGGCCTTAGCCACTGGTGGCGGCACCCAGAAACAAAAATGTTCTTCCAAGCTATCATCATCAATTGGATCATTGAGGAGGAGGAGGATAGTCAGTCAACATAACAGGACAGTCTCTCAGCATCAGCATCAGTCTTGAAGGGATGTGACATTTGAAAATAAATTAGTCTGTTATATCAGCTTCAGGTGTTTGGTAGCTGGTGGTGATCCAAGACTGGTTCATCTTTATGAAGGTCAGTCGATCAACCGAGTCGGTGGACAGGCGCAACCTGTGATCCGTGACAAATCCTCCAGCAGCACTGAATGTGCGTTCTGAAAGAACGCTGGATGCAGGACAGGCCAGTAGCTCAATTGCATACTGTGCAAGCTCTGGCCAGTGATCCATCCTCAAGACCCAGTAAGCCAGAGGATTTTCGGTGGGGAAGGTGTCCAAGTCTGACCTTGCCCCTAGGTATTCCTGCACCATGTATATCAGACGCTGGCGATGGTTGCTGGAACCGATCATACCTTGGGGCTGCGGACTAAAGAATTGTCTGAACGCATCGGTCAGACGGCCACCTTCCCCACCGCTCCTTCTTTGACTGACCGAAGCCTCAGCAACTCGTTGTCCAGGACCATTAGTTTGTAACCTCCCAGTCTCTGGGAACGAGTTGCACAGACCTTTCTGCAAGGCCTCCCGGAGTTGTCTCATCCTCTGCTCCCTCTGCGACGGTAAGATAAGGTCCGCAACCTTACCCTTGTACCATGGATCAAGGAGAGTGGCTAGCCAGTAATGGTCCCTCTCCTTGATTCGAAGAATACGAGGATCCTTCCGCAGACTTTGCAGGATCATGAAGGCCATGCAGCGTAGGTTAGCTGAGGCATTCGGTCCGGAGTCCTCTGGGTCACTAAGGACGACATGATCCGCAGCCACCTCCTGAAAATTAAGTTCAATGCTTCTGAGAATGCGTCGACTTGATTCTGAGCATGCGTGGGTTTTTTGTCCGATGGAGTTCCACACAGACGATCAGAATTTGCTATAGTTTTTTTTCCATCGGATGAATTTAAAACATGTTATATTTTTTCTCACCGATGGAAAAAAGACCGATGGGGCCCAAAAAACAATCGGTTTGTCCGATGACAAAAGTCCATGGGACCGTTTTCATTGGTAAAACCAATCGTGTGTACACGGCTTTAGAGTTTCATTAGCTAAATAATTTGTTTTACTTGACAGAATATGTAATATGAACTGTTATTGAGTGATATAATAAATGCACACTGCATAGTCAATATACACTTATGTAAAAATCAAGATAATCAATTCGTTTTGACCATTTTGCAAATTAATGAGTCTACTGATTTGATTATCACTACCTAAAAATTACATCAAGTCTACTTAAGGTCTGCTTATACAGGCTCTAGTTGTGTGTGTTGTGGCCCAGTTAAGCGCAGCAATTTTTTCCTTTTTTTCCCTTGGGCATTTATGTGTGTTCTGTAGTGTATTAAGCAGCAATTTTTTATTTTTTTTAAGTTTTATTTATCATTTTTCAGTAAGAAGTACAAAATGTTAGCCACAAAGGGCAAGAAGGTTACATACAATAAACTATATACACTTCTTCAGCATTTGACTCCTTGTACAACTCAGGAACCTCTGCTAAAGTAAGAAGAATTTAGGGCCTCCAATCAAGCAGCAATGATTAAACTTCAAGATGTTAGCAAGATCTTGAGATCTTCCAAAGCATTTTACACATTTCAAGCAGATGTTTTCAAATCCTTAACAAGGAACTTGTCAGGGTAGAATACGGGTACTGTCACTGCCGAGGCAAATATAAGGTCAAAGATCATCCAAAATCCAAAAATTTCTGGCCTGAGCACCTACTGTAAACGAAAATAGCAATCCGAAATGTGAATCACCCAAGTGCACCTCCACCTTAGGGTAAAAAGTGTCTTCTTACCAGAAATCGTTGACTCTTTATTTGAAAAGGGTCCAAAACACTGTATTAATAGAATATCATCTGAGATGGAACATACTTTCGCTCCTCTCCATCATCTTTGGTTAATGCAGTCTCCCAAGTAATGGTAAAGAGTGCTCCATCATAGCATATAGGGGAAATAAAATTGGTTGATGTCAAATGTGATGAAATGTGTAGGGTGGAGTATGCGCTTGTGATATCACCATGCACGCCAAAGCCACGAGTTGGTTGGATCGGATCCCGGGACCGGTATTCTTTTATTTACATGCTTGTTTTTATGACCTATCTTGTAAATGACTAGTATTCAACTTTTTTTTATAATAAACCTATTATACAGTTTCACACTATATGTTTTTTTCCGATTTTATTTCCCCTATATTTTATGATGGAGCACTCTTTATTTGGAAGATAGCATTAACCACAGATGATGGAGAGGAGCGAAAGGTTTCCATCTCAGATGATATTCTATTGATACAGTGATTATGACTCTTTTCAAATAAGGAGTCCACGATTTCTGGTAAGAAGCCACTTTTTACCCCAAGGTGGAAGTGCACTTGGGTGATTCACATTTTGGATTGCTATTTTCATTTATATATTGGACAAATCTACTGGGCTTGAACAAACTTGGAACCTTTAAGCCTCATACACACGATCGGATTATCCGACAGGAATTGTGTGATGACAGGCTGTTGTCGGAAAATCCGACCGTTTGTATGCTCCATCGGACAATTGTTGTTCTAAGATTTTCCGCCAACAAATGTGGGATAGCATGCTTTAAAATTGTCCGCCAACAATTGTGTGTTGTCGGATTATCCGATCGTGTGTACACAAGTCCATCGGACAAAACTCCAAAGTACAAACACACATGCTCAGAAGCAATGCTAACCATAACACAACATTAGCAGAAGTTGCCCAAAGGGTGGCGCTAAAGAGCTGAAAAACCATGTAGTTTCATGTTTGTTGGCTGACAATTCTTTGCTGTTTGTATGTAATACAAGTTCCTGGCCAACGCCGTTCGGACAAAAGTCCTACGCTTTGTCTGATGAAAATCAGATCGTGTGTATGAGGCTTAAAACTCAAGGCCCGTACACACGATTGGATATTTTGACAATTGTGTGATGGCAGGGTTTTGTCGGATAATCCGACCGTCTGTATGCTCCATCGGACGATTGTTGTTGAAATTTTCTACAACAAATGTTGGATAGCCATGCTCTCAAATTGTCCGACAACAAATGTGTTACAGGACAGGACGGCAGGAGAGTCTGTGTGAGGCTAAAGCCCCATACACACGGTCGGACTTCCATCTGACTTTTCCCTGGATTTTTGTCCGAACGGAGTTGGCTGGGCACACCCATAGCATACACACCACAGGACTTTTCTGCAAACTTTCCCAAAACTTTTTGCAACATCACGTGGCTTTTCTGCTCTTTTCTGCTCTTTACTGCCACCCTTTGGTCAACTTCTGCTATTGTTGGTTGATTTTAACATAAAGCCCCATACACACAGTAGGACTTTTGGCCAACAAACTTCATTTTGAGCAAGTTGGACCAACATTCCGACCGTGTGTACGCTCCATCGGACAAACTTTTTTGCTTCTTTCTTGTTTTCATTGGACAAAAGTTGGGTCTGCAAACGGACAAACTTTTGCCCAACAAAAGTCCGATGGAGCAAAGTCTGACCGTGTGTACAGAAAACCATAGGACTTTTGTCCGATGGACAAAACAACTAATGTTAAAATCAACCAACAATAGCAGAAGTTGACCAAAGGGTGGCGGTAAAGAGCAGAAATGAGCTGAAAAACCACGTGATGTTGCAAAAAGTTTTGGGAAAGTTTGCAGGAAAGTCCTGCCGTGTGTATGCTATGGGTGTTCCTGACCAACTCCGTTTGGACAAAAATCCACGGAAAAGTCAGATGGAAGTCCGACTGTGTGTATGGGGCTTTAGTTGTTTTGTCCATCGGACAAAAGTCCTATGGTTTTCTGTACACACGGTCGGACTTTGCTCCATCGGACTTTTGTTGGCCAAAAGTTTGTCCGTTTGCAGACTGAACTTTTGTCCGATAAAAAAAAAAAAAAAAAAAAGTTTGTCCGATGGAGCATACGGTCGGATTGTTGGTCCAACTTGCTCAAAATGAAGTTTGTTGGCCAAAAGTCTGATCGTGTGTATGGGGCACACGGTCGGACTTTTGGCCAACAAACTTCATTTTGACCAAGTTGGACCAACAATCCGACTGTACTCTCCATCGGACAAACTTTTTTTTTTTTTTTTTCATCGGACAAAAGTTCAGTCTGCAAACGGACAAACTTTTGGCCAACAAAAGTCCGATGGAGCAAAGTCCGACCGTGTGTACAGATAACCATCGGACTTTTGTCCGATGGACAAAACAACTAATGTTAAAATCAACCAACAATAGCAGAAGTTGACCAAAGGGTGGCAGTAAAAAGCAGAAAAGAACAGAAAGACGTGATGTTGGAAAAAGTTTTGGGAAAGTTTGCAGAAAAGTCCTGTGGTGTGTATGCTATGGGTGTGCCCGGCCAACTCCGTTCGGACAAAAAAACACGGAAAAGTCTGATGGAAGTCCGACCGTGTGTATGGGGCTTATGGAGGACTTTACCATATCATTACGGACCTGTTTTAGAGTGGTGCACTTCTGCATCCACGCTGTGTGAGTACCCTGGCAGGGGATTTCTTAATTTAATAAACCTTTAAAAACATTACGGCCCCATTCACACTGAGGCATTAAAAAAAAATTATGTTTTTTTTTACCGCAATTTTACCGCGTTCGCGGTAAAAATAGCGCTAACGCATATGTGTTTTTACTGCGTTTTTACCGCGTTTTTGCGGTAAAAAGGATTATTTGGTATCCCACAATCCTCCACTCTACTGCGGTCATGTGACCTTCCCACAGCTTCTGGGTGTTTTTTACCGCGTTTTTACAGCGGTACTCATTCATTTCAATGGGGATAGGCGTTTTTACAGTGCTATTTTATGCACCCCAAAGATGCTCTAAAAAAGTTGTTTGCAGGATTTTTTCCAACGCACAGCCAGCAAAACGCCTCAGTGTGAAAGCCCTCAGGGCTTTCACATTGAGAATGATGGGGCAGAATAATTTCAGGCATTTTTACAGCGCTGTTTTTACCGCGAAAACGCGGTAAAAACGCCTCAGTGTGAAAGGGGCATACTTGTACCATCCAAGTTTTTTTCTATCTTCTATGATCTGGAAAATATATTAAGGAGACCTGGATCCCAGGATTGCCCAATAAGCGTGCACAGACCAAGTTTAGCTGCAAGGTTGCACGCTCTGAGGTGAGCGTCCATTACCTTGGGGGAGCACCTGTGTGACAGCACTCTGATACAGCTTTTTGGATCACTCACTGGGCTGTGTGGTTTTATGAACTGTAATACTTATCATTCCAGGAATTCTGCTATTTGAATATCACATGCACTGAAGCACTTTGGAGTATTCATTATATGCACTGGAGCACTTGTATATATTTATTGTGTGTCAATATATATTCATTCTTTAGGATTTATTGTTTATCACCATTTTTGATATTTATGCATGTTTTTGCACTGTGTTGCACGATTATGCGATTTACACTGTGTTGCACGATTATGCGATTTGCACTGTGTTGCATGATTATGCGATTTGCACTGTATATTTAATTTTCTGGTACTTTTATCATTTTGTATCACTTACTGGACACATACCAATTTTTTGTAGTGGTGTGTGCACTACTATGTTTCTCAGCGCTGCATTTTGTTTATTCATTTAATTTGGCACGAATTTATGAGAGGTGTTTCACGCTAGCAGCTTTATTTATATTTATTACATTTAAGCCTATAGGAGTGATGGCTTGCAGGACTATTGCTATTTCAACAAATGTGTTTCGTCGGATTATCCGATCGTGTGTTCACAAGTCCATCGGACTAAAATCCAAAGTACAAACACGCATGCTCCGAACCAATGCTAACCATCATACAACATTAGCAGAAGTTGCCCAAAGGGTGGCGGTAAAGAGCTGAAAAAACACGTAGTTTTGTGTGTGTTGGCTGAAAAAGTTGTGCCGTCTGTATGCAGAACAAGTTCACGGCCAACGCCCTTCGGACAAAAATCCACAGATTTGTGCGATGGAAATCCGATCGTGTGTACGAGGCTTTACAATCTCAATACTGGGATATAATAGACTGTTTATCACATGGGACTCAATTTTTTGGGATTATATCCACTAGATTTTTGTTTTAATTGAATTAATTACTAGCAAGGAACAAAATCTTATACATACTGTTTACAATCCAATCTGATTTTTTTTTCTTTGCCAGCTGCCCTCTTCTTTTGATCTACCAGCACAATATTTATTTATTTTTAGCCACACTAATTTACTGCTGGAGATCAGAGAGATAGCTGGCACATAGTGATGAGCCGAACACCCCCGGGTTCGGTTCGCACCAGAACCCGCGAACGGACCGAAAGTTTGCACGAACTTTAGAACCCTATTAAATACAATGGATGCGAACGTTCGAAATCTAAAGTGCTAATTATAACGACTATTATGCATGTTATTGTCCTAAAAAGGGTCTGGGAACCCGGGTTCTGCACCAGGGGACATGTATCAATCCAAAAAAAAGTTTTAAAAACGGCCGTTTTTCGGGAGCAGTCATTTTAACCACTTCAATACCATGCACTTATACAGCTTCCTGCCCAAGCTAATTTTGAGCTTTCAGCGCTGTCGCAATTTAAATGACAATTGCGCGGTCATGCTACACTGTACCCAAACAAATTTTTTATCATTTTGTTCCCACAAATAGAGCTTTCTTTCGGTGGTATTTGATCGCCTCTGTGAGTTTTATTTTTTGCACAACAAATAAAAAAATTGCGAAAATGTTGAAAAAAAATATGTTTTTCTTTGTTTCTGTAACATTTTTTTGGTAAATAAGTACCTTTTCTACTTCAATGACGGGCACTGATAAGGCGGAACTGATAAGGCGACACTGATGGGCACCGATGAGGTGGCACCAATGAGGTGGCACCAATGAGGTGGCACCGATGAGGTGGCACTGATGATGGGCACTGATGATGGGCACTGATGATGGGCACTGATGATGGGCACTGATGATGGGCACTGATATGTGGCACTGATTGGCACTCATAGGCGACACTGATTGGCACTCATAGGCGGCACTGATTGGCACTTACAGGCGGCACTGATGGGCACTTATAGGCGGCACTGATAGGTGGCACGGACGGGCACTGATAGGTGGGCACTGATAGGTGGCGCTGATGGACACTAGTAGGTGGCACTGATGGACACTGATGCCCAGCAATGCCAGCCACCACACATTGTGGTTGTGCCATCATAGTGCCAGTCAGTGCCCATTTGTGGGCACTGATTGGCATTTTTTTTTTAACTACATGTGGATGGCCATGGGGGCCATCCACATGCTTGGGGTTTCCCTGTGGTCCTGGGGGGCTTCCCTGGTGGTCCAGTGTGGGTATCCGAGGGGGGGCTGCGCTGATAAACAATCAGCGCGAACCCCCCCTGTCAGGAGAGCCGCCGATCGGCTCTCCTCTACTCGCGTCTGCCAGACGCGAGTGAGGAAGAGCCGATCAACGGCTCTTCCTGTTTACATCGTGATCAGCCGTGATTGGACACGGCTGATCACGTGGTAAAAAGCCTCTGCCGGAGGCTTTTTACCAAGATCAGTGTAGCGGTGGGTCAGACTGACCCACCGCTCCACCGATCGCCGCGATGCACGCCCCCCTGGGCGCGCGGCGGCTGTTATCCCGCAGGACATCATATGACGTCCAGTGTGGATAACTGAACCACTTCCCGGACGTCAATATGCTATTGACTGGGCGGGAAGTGGTTAATGATGCATAAAGTGAAAAAAAAAAAGTCAAATATGCCTTTAAATATCGTACCTTGGGGGTGTCTAAAGTATGCCTGTGAAGTGCCACGTGTTTCCCGTGTTTAGAACTGTCCCTGCACAAAATTACATTTCTAAAGGAAAAAAAGGCATTTAAAACTGCTTGCGGCTTTAATGTAATGTCTGGTCCCGGTAATATGGATGAAAATCTTTAAGAAAAATGGCATAGCTACCCCATCACAGCCCCTACCCCAGCCCATTACCAGCCCCTTTGGGTCTTGTATGGATATTAAGGGGAACCCCGCACACAAAATAAAAAAGGTCCTATATACTCTGAACAGCCGTATACAGGCGGTGCATACAAGACAGGGACTGTAGGTTTGTTCTTATGTAGAATCTGTTTGTAATTTTGAACAGGTACATTGTTTAAGTGTAGCTCCAGCCAAAAAATCTATTTTTAAGCTTTTTGGAAAACATAGGGAAGGGTTATCACCCCTGTAACATTTGTTTTGCTGTCTGTGCAGTGTGCACCTGTTCAGAACAGTTCACCTCACTTTCCGTCCTAATGACAAATGTTTTTTGAAAATTAGTTTTTTTTATTGAAACAAGAATTGGTGATAAAGCATCAGTGGAGAGGAGACACTTTTTTTCCCATATTAACTCTTACAGGAGAGAATTTGACTTCCTAGGGGTAGATTTCCTCTCACTTCCTGTTGTATCCTTCCGTTTGCAAGGAGGAGTCGTTTGTAAGTTGGATGTTTGAAAGTAGGGGCCTGCCGTATATACTCAGCTGAAATTTGCCCCTTACATGTTGGAGTTGCCACAACACTGTGAGCCCTCACAGTTACTCTTGGTGGGCGCATGAATGGGCCCTGCTGTGAATTATTAGATCAAGAATTGTAATTGCATGCCCCTGTTGAACAGGGGCTGAAAAATTGGGCCTTTGGTGGTGGTGGTGGTGGTGTTGACACAACACTGTAAGGCCTCACAGTTACTCTTGGTGGGCGCAGGAATGGGCCCTGCTGTGAATTATTAGATCAAGAATTGTAATTACATGCCCCTGTTAAACAGGGGCAGAAAAATTGGGCCTTAGGCACTGGTGCCACAACACTGCAACCCCTCACAAATACTGTACTTGGAGCACAGCAATGAGCCCTGTTGCAAAGTATTGCATCAAAAATTGTAATTACATGCCCCTGTTAAACAGGGGCTGAAAAATTGGGCCTTAGCCACTGGTGTTGGTGCCACGACACTGCAACCTCTCCCAGATACTCTAGTTGGAGTGCAGGAATGAGCCCTGCTGCAAAGCATTGCATAAAAAATTTTAATAACACGCCCCTGTTAAACAGGGGCTGAAAAATTGGGCCTTAGCCACTGGTGATGGTGCCACGACACTGCAACCTCTCCCAGATACTCTAGTTGGAGTGCAGGAATGAGCCCTGCTGCAAAGCATTGCATAAAAAATTGTAATTACATGCCCCTGTTAAACAGGGGCTGAAAAATTGGGCCTTAGCCACTGGTGGCGGCACCCAGAAACAAAAATGTTCTTCCAAGCTATCATCATCAATTGGATCATTGAGGAGGAGGAGGATAGTCAGTCAACATAACAGGACAGTCTCTCAGCATCAGCATCAGTCTTGAAGGGATGTGACATTTGAAAATAAATTAGTCTGTTATATCAGCTTCAGGTGTTTGGTAGCTGGTGGTGATCCAAGACTGGTTCATCTTTATGAAGGTCAGTCGATCAACCGAGTCGGTGGACAGGCGCAACCTGTGATCCGTGACAAATCCTCCAGCAGCACTGAATGTGCGTTCTGAAAGAACGCTGGATGCAGGACAGGCCAGTAGCTCAATTGCATACTGTGCAAGCTCTGGCCAGTGATCCATCCTCAAGACCCAGTAAGCCAGAGGATTTTCGGTGGGGAAGGTGTCCAAGTCTGACCTTGCCCCTAGGTATTCCTGCACCATGTATATCAGACGCTGGCGATGGTTGCTGGAACCGATCATACCTTGGGGCTGCGGACTAAAGAATTGTCTGAACGCATCGGTCAGACGGCCACCTTCCCCACCGCTCCTTCTTTGACTGACCGAAGCCTCAGCAACTCGTTGTCCAGGACCATTAGTTTGTAACCTCCCAGTCTCTGGGAACGAGTTGCACAGACCTTTCTGCAAGGCCTCCCGGAGTTGTCTCATCCTCTGCTCCCTCTGCGACGGTAAGATAAGGTCCGCAACCTTACCCTTGTACCATGGATCAAGGAGAGTGGCTAGCCAGTAATGGTCCCTCTCCTTGATTCGAAGAATACGAGGATCCTTCCGCAGACTTTGCAGGATCATGAAGGCCATGCAGCGTAGGTTAGCTGAGGCATTCGGTCCGGAGTCCTCTGGGTCACTAAGGACGACATGATCCGCAGCCACCTCCTCCCAGCCACGTACAAGTCCACTGGTTTCTTGGGACTGTAAATCATCCCTAAAAGACTGCTGCTGATGATGCTGAGTGCCAGGCTCAACCTCCATGCTGACACAATCCTCCTCCTCCTCCTCCTTCTCCTGTGCGATGGGTGGGACAGAAGGAACACTGTCTGGGTAAAGGGGGCCTTGAGAGGCAAGGAAGTCCTCCTCTTCCTGCCTCTGTTCTGCCTCAAGTGCCCTGTCCATTATTCCACGCAGCGTATGTTCCAACAGGTGGACAAGAGGTACAGTGTCACTGATGCATGCACTGTCACTGCTCACCATCCTCGTGGCCTCCTCAAATGGTGCCAGGACAGTGCATGCATCCCTGATCATGCCCCACTGGCGTGGTGAAAAAAAAACGAGCTTCCCTGACCCTGTCCTGGTGCCGTAGTTGCACAGGTACTCATTGATGGCCCTCTGCTGCGTGTGCAGCCGCTGCAGCATGGCCAACGTTGAGTTCCACCTGGTGGGCATGTCACATATAAGGCGGTTCTTGGGCAGGTTCAACTCCTTTTGCAGCTCAGCCAGGCGAGCACTGGCATTATAAGATCTGCGGAAATGCACACAGACTTTCCTGGCCTGCCTCAGGACATCCTGTAAGCCCGGGTACCTGCCCAAGAACCGCTGCACCACCAGGTTAAGGACGTGAGCCACACAGGGCACATGGGTCAGTTGTCCCTGTCGGAGGGCGGAGAGGAGGTTGGTGCCATTGTCGCAAACCACCATTCCTGGCTTAAGCTGGCGTGGCGTCAACCACCTCTCGGCCTGCCCCTGCAGAGCAGACAGAACCTCTGCCCCAGAGCAGAACCTCTGTGGCTCCTGTCCCCCAAACACACCAGCGCAAGCACGGCATGGCATATTTTTGCCTGCGTACTTGCGTAGCCCCTTGAACGCCTACGGAGCACCGCTGGTTCCGAGGACAAAGCACAGGAAGAGGCCATGGAGGAAGAAGAAGAGCAGGGGGTGGAGGAGAGAGGTGTGTCACAACCAGTAGTAGCATTTTGCAGGCGTGGCGGCGGAACAACCTCCAACACTACTGCACCTTGTCCTGCATCCTTCCCAGCTGCCAAAAGAGTGACCCAATGGGCCGTGAAAGAAAGGTAACGTCTAGACTTGTGCACAACGGAAAAATTCGTTCCGTTTCGGTTCGTTTCTTTCCGGTCCTGTTGATTCGTAATCATTCGTAATTTTGCTAGACGGGATTTTTCGTGTTCGGACTCATTCGTATTTTTGCAAGCGACATTTTTCGTTGAATTTTTTGTTGCTTTATAATTCGTACTTTCGGTAGAGTACGTTGTTTTTCGTTGATTCTGGACACAACTCCTACTTTCGTAACTTTTTTTGGGTTCGTACTTTCGGTAGAGTACGTTGTTTTTCGTTGATTCTGGACACAACTCCTACTTTCGTAACTTTTTTTGGGTTCGTTGATTCGTAATTTTCCGTGTCTCTCTCACAACGACGCTGCCTATTATGCCTAATGTGCTTCGAATGGATTTGTACTTTTCTAAATACATTGCGGTTATTTGTAACGATTCGAAATCTCGTATTTTACTTTCGTTTTTAACATGCGGCTATAGGCTCCGCCCCTGTACACCATTTTCAGAGGGTTCAGCACGGTGAGGGAGAAGCAGAGAGCAGAGCAGAGTGAGTGTTATTGTGCTTCGAATGGATTCGAAATCTCGTATTTTACTTTCGTTTTTTACATGCGGCTATAACCTCCGCCCCTGTACACCATTTTGAGAGGGAGTTCAGCACGGTGTGGGAGAAGCAGAGAGCAGAGCAGAGTGAGTGTTATTGTGCTTCGTATGGATTCGTACATTCGTAACTTTTTCATAACGAATTATGCCGAAGACATTCGGGCATTCGCTATTTGCGGTATAATTTATTTCGGATTCGGTCTTATTCGTAATTGCTTTGTTCGGAAATTCGAATGCTTCCGAATGTCCGAAAGTTGCTAAATTCGGACGAATTTCAATTCGTTACGAAACGAATTGCACAAGCCTAGTAACGTCCCTGTCCATGCCTGCTGGACCATGAGTCAGCGGTAATATGCACCTTACCGCTGACCGCCCTGTCCAGCGAGGCCAAGATATTGCCTTCCACATGCCGGTAGAGAGCCGGAATCGCCTTCCGTGAGAAAAAGTGGCGTTTGGGAACCTGCCACTGAGGAACCGCACATTGCACAAACTCACGGAAGGGGGCCGAGTCTACCAACTGAAAAGGCAGCAGTTGAAGCGCTAGCAATTTAGCCAAGCTAGCATTCAACCGCTGGGCATGTGGATGGCTGGGAGTGAACTTCTTTCGACGGTCCAGCAGCTGGGGCAGGGAAATTTGCCTGCTAGAATCGGACGTCGGTGTACTGCTAGCAGAGTGCCCACAAGTACTTGGCTGTGACACACCTAATTCTACACCTTCATTCCTCTCAGTGCAGGTTTCAGAGAGGACTGAAGGTATAGTGGGGTTGGAGATCCCAGATGATGTGGTGCAAGGAGAGGTCCGCTTTGTTCTTTGGTGTGGGTCTTTAAGGTAGGCTTGCCAACGAGCTGCATGGCAGGTCAACATATGTCTGGTCAAGCATGTGGTGCCCAAGCGGGTGATGTTTTGGCCACGCGATATACGCTTGAGACATATGTTGCAAACAGCAGCTGTGCGATCTGATGCACTCGACTCAAAAAAGGCCCACACCAAAGAACTTTTTGAATAACGGGCAGAGGCAGCGCCCTGCACAGGCGGAGCTCTGCGGTGTGATTCCGTCGGTGTGCTGCCCTTACGCTGGCCCCCCGAGGGCATCCTGCCTCGTTGGAGATGTGCCTCCTCCTCATCCTCCTCCTCCTCTCTCCTATTAGGCACCCACGTGGAGTCAGTGACCTCATTATCCCCTCCCTCCTCATCACTGGAGCCAATCTGGCAGTATGCTGCAGCTGCTGGAACATGACTGCCAGATTGGTGTCCTTCTTGAGCATCCCCTCTCTCTGCTCTCACGCTACTGCCTTCCTCTAGCTGGGTATCATCATCAGACCCTTTGAAATGCTGGGCATCCTCCTGGAGCATGTACCCAACATTGTGCTCAAACAGTTCGGGGGACTCCTCAGGAGGACATGGTTGGTCTAGGGAAGGAGTGACTGATGATGACATTGATACCAGGGAAGAGGATGCTTTGGCAGCTGCTTTGCCAGTACCCTGAGCCTGGGCGAGAGAGGATGAGGAGGATGAGGAGGGCTTGGTCATCCACTCTACCAAGTCTTCGGCATGATGCGGCTCAACACGTCCAGCTGCCGAAAAGAAGGACAAGCGTGTCCCATGGCCACGTGCTGATGGCGATGCACAGCGTCCATGACCAGCACTGTTGTCTCTAGACACAGAGCCTGCTTGCCCTCTTTTATTGGCTCCTGACTGTCTGCCTCTCCTTGTTTGCCTTCCAGACATTCTAATGGCCTGCAGGGAAATGGGAAAACCAGCAATAAGGACTAGCTTCAGGAGTATATTTTGCAGGAATCACACTACGCCTGCTGTAGGTGCTGCAAATGCCTGTTGGTGTAACACACCAGGAAAACGCAGCAATACAGGCTAACTTCAGGTGTATAAGGTGCAGGAGGCACACTCCGCCCGCTGTAAGTGCTGCAAATGCCTGTTGGTGTAACACACCAGGAAAACGCAGCAATACAGGCTAACTTCAGGTGTATAAGGTGCAGGAGGCACACTCCGCCCGCTGTAAGTGCTGCAAATGCCTGTTGGTGTAACACACCAGGAAAACGCAGCAATACAGGCTAACTTCAGGTGTAATATGATCAGGAGGCACACTCCGCCCGCTGTAAGTGCTGCAAATGCCTGTTGGTGTAACACACCAGGAAAAAGCAGTAATACAGGCTAACTTCAGGTGTAATATGATCAGGAGGCACACTCCGCCCGCTGTAAGTGCTGCAAATGCCTGTTGGTGTAACACACCAGGAAAACGCAGCAATACAGGCTAACTTCAGGTGTATAAGGTGCAGGAGGCACACTCCGCCCGCTGTAAGTGCTGCAAATGCCTGTTGGTGTAACACACCAGGAAAACGCAGCAATACAGGCTAACTTCAGGTGTATAAGGTGCAGGAGGCACACTCCGCCCGCTGTAAGTGCTGCAAATGCCTGTTGGTGTAACACACCAGGAAAACACAGCAATACGGGCTAACTTCAGGTGTATAATGTGCAGGAGGCTTAGCAACAATGACACTGACACTGTCCCCTGCCTATCCTTCTCTCTCCCTGCACACAAGGTTTATCAAAGTATATGACACTGACACTGTCCCCTGCCTATCCTTCTCTCCCTGCACACATGGTTTATCAAAGAATATGACACTGACACTGTTCCCTGCCTATCCTTCTCTCTCCCTGCACACAAGGTTTAGCAAAGAATGTGACACTGACACTGTCCCCTGCCTATCCTTCTCTCTCCCTGCACACAAGGTTTAGCAAAGAATATGACACTGACACTCTCCCTGCCTATCCTTCTCTCTCCCTACACACAAGTTTGAGGTACAAATAGCACTGACACTGTCCCTGCCTATGTAACTCTTTCCCTGCGCCGGAACACACTACACAAGGCCGCCGCGCTGGCAGCCTTTTATAGTGTGGGGCGTGTGCTAAACCCCCTGAGCTATAATTGGCCACAGGCAACCTGCCTGTGGCCAATTATGGCTCTCCTAGCTGCCGGCGCTGTGATTGGCCAAGCATGCGGGGTCACAGTGCATGCTTGGCCAATCACAGCGCCGGGATTGCACTGCGATGGCGCAGTGTATTGTGGGCCGTTCGTGTCACTTGAATTTGGCGCGAACGGCCCAAATCGTTCGATGTTCGCCGAAAGGTCGAACAGCCGTTGTATGTTTCGACTCAAATACCGAGCTCATCCCTACTGGCACAGTTGTAACAAGTAACAATACCTTGCATTCCCACAATTCAAAAATAGAATAAAAGGTTTTAGCTGGAGTTGGGCTACACGGTGATACATGTTAGAACCAGAGTATTTATCTTGTTGAGTTTTGGGATACAGTGGGGCAAAAAAGTATTTAGTCAGCCACCAATTGTGCAAGTTCTCCCACTTAAAAAGATGAGAGAGGCCTCTAATTGTCATCATAGGTATACCTCAACTACGAGAGTCAGAATGTGGAAACAAATCCAGACAATCACATTTGGAAATAATTTTTTTTTTGCAAATTATGGTGGAAAATAAGTATTTGGTCACCTACAAACAAGCAAGATTCCTGGCTCTCACAGACCTGTATCTTCTTCTTTAAGAGGCTCCTCTGCCCTCCACTCATTACCTGTATTAATGGCACCTGTTTGAACTTGTTATCAGTATAAAAGACACCTGTCCACAACCTCAAACAGTCACACTCCAAACTCCACTATGGTGAAGACCAAAGAGCTGTCGAAGGACACCAGAAACAAAATTGTAGACCTGCACCAGGCTGGGAAGACTGAATCTGCAATAGGCAAGCAGCTTGGTGTGAAGAAATCAACTGTGGGAGCAATAATTAGAAAATGGAAGACATACAAGACCACTGATAATCTCCCTCGATCTGGGGCTCCAAGCAAGATCTCACCCCGTGGGGTCAAAATTATCACAAGAACGGTAAGCAAATATCCCAGAAGCACACGGGGGGACCTAGTGAATGGCCTGCAGAGAGCTGGGACCAACGTAACAAAGGCTACCATCAGTAACACACTACGCCGCCAGGGACTCCGATCTTGCAGTGCCAGACGTGTCCCCCTGCTTAAGCCAGTACATGTCCGGGCCCGTCTGAGATTTGCTAGAGAGCATTTGGATGATCCAGAAGAGGATTGGGAGAATGTCATATGGTCAGATGAAACCAAAGTAGAACTGTTTGGTAGAAACACAACTCATCGTGTTTGGAGGAGAGAGAATGCTGAGTTGCAACCAAAGAACACCATACCTACTGTGAAGCATGAGGGTGGCAACTTCATCCTTTGGGGCTGTTTCTCTGCAAAGGGAACAGGACGACTGATCCGTGTACATGAAAGAATGAATGGGGCCATGTATCGTGAGATTTTGAGTGCAAACCTCCTCCCATCAGCAAGGGCATTGAAGATGAAACTTGGCTGGGTCTTTCAGCATGACAATGATCCCAAACAGAAGCATTTTCAAGGTCCTGGAGTGGCCTAGCCAGTCACCAGATCTCAACCCCATAGAAAATCTTTGGAGGGAGTTGAAAGTCTGTGTTGCCCAGCGACAGCCCCAAAACATCACTGCTCTAGTGGAGATCTGCATGGAGGAATGGGCCAACATACCAGCAACAGTGTGCGACAACCTTGTGAAGACTATAGTTAATTTCACACTGAGGCGCTGGCGGTATAGCGGCGCTATTTTTAGCGCCGCTATACCGTATTTTTTGCCGCGATCTGCGGGCGCTAGCAGGGGGATTTTAACCCCCGCTAGCGGCCGAAAATGGGTTAAAAACGCCCGCAATAACGCCTCTTTGCGGCGTTTTGCGGGCGTTTTGGAGGCGCTACCCCGTTGGTTTCAATGGGCAGGGGCGCTATAGGAGCGGTATTTTTACCGCTCCTATCGCGCCTCAAAGATGCGGCTTGCGGGAGTTTTTTGACCCTCCTGCAAGCGCAACGCTCCATTGTGAAAGCCCTCGGGCTTTCACATTGGATACAATTGAGCGGCTTTTTTGGGGCGCATTGCAGGCGCTATTTTTAGCGCAATAGTGCCTGCAAAGCGCCTCAGTGTGAAAGGGGCCTTACAGAAAACGTTTGACCCCTGTCATTGCCAACAAAGGATATATAACAAAGTATTGAGATAAACTTTTGATATTGACCAAATACTTATTTTCCACCATAATTTGCAAATAAATTCTTTCCAAATCAGACAATGTGATTGTCTGGATTTGTTTCCACATTTTGTCTCTCATAGTTGAGGTATACCTATGATGACAATTACAGGCCTCTCTCATCTTTTTAAGTGGGAGAACTTTCACAATTGGTGGCTAACTAAATACTTTTTTGCCCCACTGTACCTGTACATTTTTTTGGAGCTTTGGATTTAATATCTAAAAACATAACCAAGCCTCTAGTCTTTTTTTCTACCTTCATGTCAACATGTGTATCACATTAGGTTCAGTTTAGTGAATGTCCTCACATACAGCATGGGTATAATAATGCTAATTGACAGCCTCCCCTGAGAGCAGCTGAGCAAGCCTTAAAAAAGTAATCAGTTAGAAGTTCTATACATTTGTGGCACAGACCATAGGATTCAACCGTTTTTCGATATGTTTTGTCATGTTGCAGAAAATAGAAACAAATTTGAAGGTTTTTCAATAGCTGCTGGTGATTTATCAGTAGCTCTGTGAACACAATGCTATAAAATAATCAGCAGTAATGCACTCCTGTGTTTTCACATCCTTCAATACCATTACTTAAATGAAGTGCTCCAATTTTAGACTGTAAGTGGATTTTCAGATGTTCAGTCGATTGGGTTGCAGCCATAACTGGGACAGGGGGCAGCCAGATGTTCTGGAACATGCAGTGTCTCATAATGTTGTGCATTGCTCATTAGTGCTGATTCATATATTCCTGATATATGGCACATTTGAAAGCTAAATCTCAGATACTGTGTACAGCTTTGGTGTGACGCACATTGCTCCAGCACTGCTTCCCTGTAAGGTCAGGTTACCTCACTGGTGTCCAATAGAGAAACACATTTTAGACTACCATTGATAAACTGAAATTTGTTTTCCCATGTGTACAACATGTAAGACTTTTCCAAAATGATCTTTTTCATTCCTGTAGCACAAATTTTATTGCAGTTGCTGTATAGGAAGATTGTACGTAGACAAGGGATATGTAGGGGGTGGGTAAATAATTTAGAAATAAGATGTCTTCCACAGGTGTGGAAAGATTTACGGACATAATAGGAATAGATTTTGGTTTTGTATATTTTTATGCATTAACCACTTCAGCCCCGGAAGACTTGGCTGCTCAATGACCAGGCCATTTTTTGCGATACGGCACTGCGTCATTTTAACTGACAATTGCGCGGTCGTGCGAAGTTGTACCCAAACAAAATTGAGCTTTCTTTTGGTGGTATTTGATCACCTCTGCAGTTTTTTTTTTTTTTTTTTTGCGCTATAAACAAAAAAAGCACAATATCCTTTTTACTATAGTAAATATCCAATTTAAAAAAAAAAAAAACGAATTTTTCCTCAGTTTAGGCCGATATGTATTCTTCTCCATATTTTTGTTTAAAAAAAACACAATAAGCTTATATTGATTGGTTTGCGCAAAAGTTATAGCATCTACAAACTATGGGAAAGTTTTATGGCATTTATATGGCGTTTTTATTATTTTAATTTTTTTACTAGTAATGGTGGGGGATCTGCGATTTTTAGCGGTATTGCGATATTGTGGTGGACAGGTCGGACACTTTTTGACACATTTTTGGAACCATTGACATTTGCAGAGCGATCAGTGCTATAAATATGCACTGATTACTATGTAAATGTCACTGGCAGGGAAGAGGTTAACAATGGGGGCGATCAAGGGGTTAACTGTGTTCCCTATGTGTGTGGGGGATGGGACTAACTAGGAGAGATTACAGATCGTGGTTTCTACTTTTGCCTGCCAGCCACACGCATCGGGTTCCCCGCCACGCAGCGGGAGCATGCACGCGTGCCTCTGGCGGTGCTCGCACGCCCTCTGGTGGCTCTACTGGGCAAAGCCGTATATGTACAGGATTTCGCCCAGGAGAGCCATTCTGCCGCAGTATATCTGCATGAGCCGGTCGGGAACCGGCTAATATTTTGATTATGGCCAAGACAAAAAATAAATAATTATTAACGTGAATAGGGAAGCTTGCATAAGAATGTTTGTTTGCATCAAATGTCGTTCTTTTTTTCATATGTTTTAGAGATTATTTTTCCTCTGTGGAAAGGGTTTACAGAGCTCAGTAGTTTAAGTTGAAATGTACCCGTTCAAGAGAATGAGTCAGACCATTGACCCATCCCGCCTTTCAGACAGTTGTGTATAAAGTTTCTGTCAGAGACAAAGAGCCTCGAAGGAAACAGTTTATTTGGTGCATCATCTAGTAACTATTTATGGGTAATATAAATTATATATATATTTTTTCCATTAAAACAAAAATTGTCCCGTCCCCACAATACAACAGTGGTTACATGTGGTTGATCACATATACCACATGGAAGTATGAAAACAGAGATTTAACGTCGGTAGCGAATAAAATATGGGCCTTTACTGTATGTTCTTCGCTAATTATGCTGATCTTATGTCTAAGAACAACTGAAAATTACTTTTGCACTACTGAATAGTTGTCATTGCTAACCCTGAGAGCAAGAGTATCTCATACCCTTTCCTCCTTTTCCTCCCTCATATTCTTCCCCCTCTTTCCTCCTGTGCCTTTGGGGGGTGACCCCCCTCATTTTCTTTGTTCCTTTTATCTCTGAGCATTCCCTTTGTCCCCCTCTTCCGTCCCCTCAAAGTATTTCTTCTCTACCAATTATACTACCATATGTCCAGTGCCGGCCCAAGACATGGTGCTGCCTGAGACCAAGAACGAAATGCTGCCCCCCCCCTCAAAAAAAAACAAAAAAAACACGCCCACCAAAAGGCCCCCACATTCATTAATTTATATCATGATCATCATCAACCAGGCCATTTTTTACTATTTAGCACGGCACTAATTTAAGTGGTGATTGCGCGGTCATGTAACACTGTACCCAACCAAAATTTATATCATTTTTTCCACACAAATAGAGCTTTATATTGGTGGTATTTGATCACTTCAGTTTTTTTATTTTTTATTATTTAAACGAAAAAAGACCGAAATTTTTAAAAACAAACAATATTTTTTACATTCTGCTATAAAACATAACCAATAAAAAAAAATCAAATTTCTTTATAAAGTTTGTCCAAAATGTATTCTGCTACATTTGGTAAAAAAAATGGCAATAAGTGCATATTGATTGGTTTGCATAAAAATGATAGCGTTTACAAACTATGGTACATATACCGGAATTTTTTTTTTTACACCACTAATGGCAGTAAACAGCGACTAATTCTAAGATAAATTGGACTGCGATAGTGCGACGGACAATCTGACACTGAGCGGGGACTAACTACCACTGATATCACTAGTGACACTAATACAGTGATCAGTGATTATACTATACACTGTCACTGTACTAATGACACTGGCTGGGAAGGGGTTAACATCTCAGGTAATCAAAGAGTTAAACGTGTGCCAAATTTTTTTAAATTTGTGTAATGTGTGCTGCTTTTTACTATAGATCTCTGTTTCTTCTTCCTGCAAAGCAGGGAGAAGAAACCGAGAAATGTTTTTCTTCTGTACAAAGCCCTGTAATGATTGCCAATGCAGGGCTCTGGGCTGTGATTGGACACAGCCAATCAGCAGATCCGGGCCATGAATCATTGGCGGGGACCATCTCCTGCTGAGTACAATCACAGTGGGTGACAGTGGGTGGGGGGGGCTGCTAGCGGCCTAAAAATTGCCGCGGAATTGCGGCGGTATTCGGCTGCTAGTGGTGCGGTATTAACCCCTGCTAGCGGCCTAAAAAGGGTTAATACCGCCCGCAATACACCTCTGCAGAGGCGCATTGCCGGCGGTATTACCGCGGTTTGCCATTACTTTCAATGGGAAGGAGCGATAAACACACCGCTCCAAAGATGCTGCTAGCAGGACTTTTGGAGCGGTCCTGCTAGCGCACCGCCTCAGTTTGAAAGCCCTCAGGCTTTCACATTGAGACTGCATGGGCAGGAGTTTTCAGGCGGTATTTTGGCGCTATTTTTAGCGCTAAACCGCCTGAAAGACTCCTCAGTGTGAAAGGGGTCTAACTGCTCTGCTCCCATTCTAGCTGTACTCTCAGTTTGACCAGCCTCAGATTAGAGGGCGGGGCAGTGGCCTGGTGACATGCCAATCCTTTTTGAGTTGTTTGAGACATGCGGTGCTAAGCAAGCATAGCTTTTCACCATAGGTCTTAATGGTAAAGCTTGAAAAGCCTACAAGTTGATGACTTAACCATTGGGGCTAATGAATAATAGTTTGCACATGGACAGTACTATGAGCAGGAATCAAGCACTGCCCAGCACAGGCCACAACTACTAGACTGGGTTGCCAGCTGATCTTCAGTATAGCAAGACGGGAAAGGCGGACAGCTAGGATTAATTAGTATAAAAGTATAGTTAATTTCTATTTATCACATCAATATACCATCGTGAAGAACATAATGAAAAAATGGATTACGTAGATACTCCTTCAGTATTCATTCATAATGCTGAGGAGGAGCCAACTTTATAAAAATGGCTGTGGGTCTAACATATCTCTAGTAAAAAAGTTAGGGCACTTTCACACTGGGGCAGGGGGCGTCGGCGGTAAAGCACCACTATTTTTAGCGGCGCTTTACCTTCGATTTAGTGGCACATTTTGGCCACTAGCGGGGCGCTTTTTACCCCCGCTAGCGGCTGATGAAGGGGTTAATAGTGCCCACAAAGCGCTTTGCAGGAGCTTCGGCGGCACTGCCCATTGGATTTTCCTACCGCTCCTAAAGTGCCCCAAAGATGCTGCTTGCAAGACTTTTTTTTAATGTCCTGCCAGCGCAGCGCCCCAGTGTGAAAGCACTCAGGCTTTCACACGGGAGTGACAGGAGAGGCGCTTTGCAGGCGCTATTTTTAGCACTAAAATGCCCGTAAAGCGCCTCAGTGTAAAAGTAGCTTTACGTTTTCATCTGGACTGGGGGCTGTTTTCATGCAGTTTTGTTAGAGCCCTTTCACACTGGAGGCGTTTTTCAGGCGCTTTTGGGCTAAAAATAGCGCCTGTAAAGCGCCTCCCCTGCAATCCCAGTGTGAAAGCCTGAGTGCTTTCACACTGGGGCGATGCGCTGGCAGGACATTAAAAAAAAGTCCTGCAAGCAGCATCTATAGGGCGGTGGAGGAGCGGTGTATACACCACTCCTGCCCATTGAAAAGAATGGGCAGCGCTGCTGAAGCGCCTGCAAAGTGCTTCGGCAGTGGCACTACACGGGCGCATTTAACCCTTTCTTCAGCCACTAGTGAGGGTTAAAAGCTCCCCGCTAGCGGCCGAATAGCACCGCTAAAACGACAGTGAAGCGCCGCTACAACTAGCAGTTTTTTACCGTCAACGCCCGCCCCAGTTTGGAAGCAGTCTAAAATGTTTTTTAAAATTGTGTTCCGTTTGCTAATGCTGTACATACAGGGCAGGCATTCTGAGGAAAACGTGCTTTATCTCCATATGTCACCCCTTACTGACAATCTGATCTATCTTGCACAGAGTAATTAACCTCTTTTATGCCTGTAACCAATAAAATTCACCACTATTGTGCATCTTGATTAGAAGCCATCAAAAAAATACAAATCATTTTATAGTTTGTATTTTAAAAGCGTGTTTCTTTTGTAAATCTGCATGATCATTTTTTTTTAAAAGAAGAAAGTTTTGCTTTCAATTACAAACAGTACAGAAGATAAGGCCTCATCAAAGTGTTTCCAGGGAAACCATGGGTCCAATACAAAGAAAGATCAGTCACATTCAATCCAGCTTGAGTCCCTTATAAAAAAAAATCTTAGAGAGAAACCACCACAGTTGTACTCTACTACTACCAACCAACCTAAGTCACCTTTTTTTCAGATAGGCTGCCCAGGCTCAGCTCACACTGTCACCGGGCACAGCCGCACAGGCAGCTCTCCTCAGATCCACGCTTCCGTCACGCAGGAGATGGAAGAGGTGGGCGGAGCAATTGATTGGTGCGGAGGCTGAGCGCTGTGAATGCTGGGGCGGCCGTGGCCTCTGACGTCACTGGTTGCTAGGCGATTTTTTTCAACCAGTGCAGAAGACAGCGCACAGCCAACCAGCATCCGCTCCGCTCTGCTCCTAAGGCTGAGAGCCTCCTGAAAAGTTCTTGCCGGCCGGGCTGCCGCCCCTCCTAAATGCCGCCTGGAACCATGGTCCCATTGGGTCCCATGGTAGGGCCGGCCCTGCATATGTCTACTGACTGGATGCTGTTTTGTACTTTTGTCAGGTTACTACTGACACGGAATGTTACTTTATTCAATGCTTACTTTGGCATTACATTTGATGTCCCACAATTTGTATTTACATTATTTTCAATAAAAACTTATTGAAAAAAATAATAAAAATATATGTCCCTAATTCATTATAGTTCAAGGAACAAGACAGAATATTTAACCTCGACTTGCATACCTGTTCTGTGTTTCAGTTTTTCATCCAGGCATTGCTGTATGCACTACTCTACCGTGGTCCCTGTAGTGTGTCTGTAATCTAGTGATCTTGAAACCCATTTACTTTAGCTGTTTTAGACACAGCTGCTGTAGGCTTAGTTCTATCTTTCCCATACAGATATCCTTATTAGTGACAAAGGGGGTGATTTAATACAATTGGAGCACTCAGAATCTGGTACAGCTGTGCATGGTAGCCAATCAGCTTCTAACTTCAGCTTGTTCAATGAAGCTTTAACAAAAAAAAAAAAAACCCTGAATGCTGATTGTTTGGTTTCTATGCAGAGCTGCACCAGATTTTGCACTTCAATTTTAGTAAATCAACACCACTGATACTTCAGAAGAGTCTGACAACTCCAATAATGTTCAAAACTACCTAGAGGGGATTTACTTAAACTGGAGCACACAGACTCGGGTCAGGGCCGTCTTTGGCGCAGGGCAAATAGAGCAGCTGCCCAGGGCCCGATCACTGTTGGGGGGCCCAAAGCAGCTGCCAATTGAGCCCACTCTGCTGCCCGCCGGAGTTCCGCCACTTGTACACAGGGAGAAACTCCTTGTGAAGCAGCTTGCACGGACGGACGTCCTGTAAGTTTACTAAGCAAAAAATATGTGTAGTGGCCCTTCCGAAGAACAAGCGCTCATGGAGGTGAATAAAACACTCAGAATAAGAAATGCATGGAGAGGTACTACAAAACACCTCCCTCCTACTTCCAATTGCAGGTAAAGCAGCTGCCTAATCCTGTCAAAGCAGGTAAAAACATAGAAACAAACAATATACAGTACAATATATATTGGGCAGTGCTATTACAGTAAATATTAGCACGGGAAGTCAGTTAATATATATGAGTCCATTAATCAGAAAAAATTAATGAAAAGATCCAAGAGCCAGTCCGTGAAAGAAAAGAGCTTGAAGGAAGTAGTTTCATTTGATAAAGCAATCTCCTTCCAACGCCAGCACCACCACTGGTGAGAAATAGCAGGGGGATGTGGACCACCCTTGTTGTAATTGCTCTTACCAGACGGCGCTGGATCAAACACCTTGATTAATTATAGATGAAATCCTCATCACTCAAAACCGAATGGTAGGTACTGAACGATAAGTGCTGATATCCAATCAGGTGCTCATATATCATGAAAAAGGAAATGGCCACAATAGTGTAATTCCGCAATCAATTTTATTAATACAATCCCCTGTAAACAACCGCACTTACACTATAAAATCATACATCGCATTAGGTGATATCACTCACGGACACTACGAGGTATCAGAGCGGCGTCTCCAGCCTCTGCTCGATAGTTCCGGTCTGCTAGCATCCAATTGCGGCGAGCAGCGTCGTGACGTCACTATGATTGGCAATCACTGTATCCAACCCAGACGCGTTTCATCATTACTTGACATCATCTGTGGGCGTAGACCAGTGACACACGCTGCCGTGATTATATGGAGCAGCTCTCACAGCTAATTGGTAGACTCAGAGGGAGTAAAAAGGACATCTGCCCTGGTACCTCCTCATTACTATTCCATTTAGCTAGTACATTATGTAACCATTCCTTTCTTGCCCCCTATCGAGGAAAAGGAAAACTGCACTGCTTATAAACAATTTAAAAAAGCTTACCATACTAAGCTCATTGAAGGCAGCTATTGACTCAAATATCCACATCAAAATCAGTATATATATGTATACATGAATAAATTATGCAAATCCGGAAGGAAAATTGGTCTATGAATCTAGATGGTAAGACTACTCCTTATAAAATTACATAAATGTCTCCATAAGTGAAAAGAGTTGAAAAAAATAAATATAAAAATAAAAATAAATATAAAAGTGAATATAAAAATAAAAATGAATGTATATAAATTAAAATAAGTAAAAAAAGTAAAAGAAAATGTATGTTAAAAATGTTTAAAACATTTAAAATTGTATCTATGTGTATATATACACCTAACATCTTGAAAAGATGTAACTATAAACCTAGTAAACGCAAAAAGGCAACTTATTAAATTAATATCTCAGATAACGTAAGCTGCATAACTGGCATATATATATATATATTGTGAGGGGGTTAGCTCGGCAGCGGGTGTGTGTGACCCCCGGGATGGGCTCCCCACACAAAAACAGGCCCAGCAAACGGAGGTTGTGGTTTTCAAAATCAAAAAAAGGTGCGGTTTATTTTCTATTTACAGTGACAAAACACAGCAAAGCCAAAAGAAACATAAACAAAATAAATCCTGGTCAACTTGACCTCTGACTAAACATACAGGTTTCCTAACTAACAACTGGGATCAGCCTAGTGCTGTCCTAGTCCCTAAGTCCCTGGTTTTAAATGTCCAAGCAAATAGCCACACAGGCTTTGTCTCACCGCACAGGGGTTCACTCTCCCTAGACAGTCCACACAGGTCTGGTTCCAGGCATGAGCTAACATCTAATGAAGCTGGGAGTTCTTATAGAGGCCTAAATGAGCTGACAAGCTTCAGCTGGTCTCATCAACTCCCTGTCTGCACGACGCCCCACACTCTCCCTAGACATATGAGTCATCCATGAGCCCACTAGCCTTAGCTGGGCTTATACAACTCTCCACCTAGTTGTATAAGTCGGCGTAAAGCCTGAATCTGGGCGAAATATATCTACCCCCCTGGATGCAACCAGGTGACTTTACCTTCCTGCTGTCACATACCCCCCCCCTCTTGTTTTAACCTCGGGGTTGGAACACCAGCAATCAGGCATTCATGTACTCGAGACAAAGCATCCACATTCCCCATTTGAACGCCAGGGCGATGCTTTACTGTGAAGTTGAATTCCTGGAGGGCAAGGAACCACCTATTCACTCTTCTATTTGTTTCCTTGTTTTGAGCCATCCACTTTAACGGAGCGTGATCCGTAACCATGTCAAAGTGCCTACCTAGCAGGTAGTACCGAAGGGAATCTAGAGCCCACTTCACCGCTAAACACTCCTTTTCAACGGTGGCGTAATTTACCTCATGGGACTTCAACTTCCTGCTGAGGTAAATGACTGGGTGCTCTTCCCCGTTCCAGACCTGGGACAATACTGCTCCTAACCCCACATCTGACGCATCACTTTGTACGACAAAGTCTTTAGAGAAGTCGGGTGAGTACAACACTGGCTGGCTACATAAGGCTTGTTTCAAGAATTGGAATGCTGCCTCAGCCTCGGGGGTCCATTTAATCATGACCGACCCTTTCCCCTTCGTTAGGTTGGTTAGGGGCACAGCCTTAGAAGCAAAGTGGGGAATGAATCGCCGATAATACCCAGCGATTCCCAGAAAGGCTCGTACCTGCTTCTTGCTGTTGGGACGTGGCCAACTCTGGATGGCCTCGACTTTGTTGAGTTGGGGTTTTATTACTCCCCTCCCAATGGTGTACCCAAGATATTTGGCCTCCTCCTGCCCAATGGTACACTTCTTGGGGTTAGCCGTAAACCCCGCTTCCCGAACAGAGTCCAGGACTGCTTGCACTTTTGGCAGATGTGAGGCCCAATCTGTGCTATGGACAATTACGTCATCCAGGTAAGCCGCAGCATACTTCCGATGGGGCCTCAGCATCTGGTCCATTTTCCGCTGGAATGTGGCCGGCGCATTCTGTAACCCGAACGGCATTCTTTTATATTGGAACGCCCCGTCTGGGGTTACAAATGCGGTTTTCTCTTTGGCCAATTTGGCCAGGGGGATTTGCCAATACCCTTTTGTGAGGTCAAGAGTCGTCATGTATCGGGCTGTTCCCAGCCGGTCGATCAACTCATCTATACGTGGCATGGGGTAGGTGTCAAATTTTGTAACTTTGTTCAACTGACGAAAATCGTTACAAAATCGCCAGCTCCCATCCGGTTTAGGCACCAACACAATGGGACTAGACCAATCACTTTGGGACTCCTCTATCACCCCTAAGTTCAGCATTTTCTGTACTTCCTCCCGTATTGCCTCCCGTCGGGCCTCTGGGATCCGATAGGGTTTTAACTTCACCCTTTCACCGGGCGGGGTAATGATGTCATGCTCTACCCCAAATGTTTGTCCCGGCAGCTCAGAGAATACCTCCTTGTTGCGAAGCACAAACTCCTTAACCTCCTGTTGTTGGGGTTGTGACAAGGTGGCTGCTATTCCAACCTCAGGAATCACGCAACCAGTTTGAGCTGGTGACCAAGTGTCTGCGACTAGGGACTCTCTATCCCTCCAGGCTTTCAACAGATTAACGTGATAGATCTGTTCGGGCTTTCGCCTTCCTGGTTGTCTGACCTTGTAATTCACTTCGCTCACTTTTTCCATTATCTCGTAGGGGCCTTGCCATTTGGCAAGGAATTTACTTTCAACCGTAGGGACAAGTACCAGTATCCTATCCCCCGGGGAAAAGGTACGGGTCTTGGCTCCACGGTTGTACACTCTCTGCTGTGCTAACTGCGCTTGGGCCAAATGTTCCTTCACGATGGGCATTACCTGTGCAATTCGGTCTTGCATCAGGGCGACATGCTCAATCACACTCCTGTGGGGAGAACTCTCACTTTCCCAAGTTTCCTTGGCAATATCCAACAGCCCTCTTGGGTGTCTCCCATACAGTAACTCAAAGGGGGAGAATCCCGTAGAGGATTGGGGCACCTCCCTAATAGCAAACATCAGATAAGGAAGTAGACAGTCCCAATCCTTTCCATCTCTATCCACCACTTTCTTCAACATTTGTTTTAGGGTTTTGTTGAATCTTTCAACCAGCCCATCGGTTTGGGGGTGATACACAGATGTACGTAATTGCGTCACTTTGAACAATTTACACAGCTCCTTCATAACCCGGGACATAAAGGGTGTACCTTGGTCCGTAAGCAGTTCTTTACAAATACCCACCCGGCTAAACACAAGAGATAGCTCTTTGGCTATGGTTTTGGCCGAGGTATTTCGGAGAGGGATCGCTTCTGGATAACGGGTGGCATAGTCCATTATAACTAATATGTACTGGTGCCCCCTAGCGGACTTGATTATAGGACCTACCAAATCCATGGCGATCCTCTCAAACGGGACCTCAATGATGGGTAGAGGGACCAGCGGGCTACGGAAATGTGGCATCGGGGCCGACCTCTGACACACAGGGCAGGAGGAACAATAATATTCTATGTCCTTCATCACCCCCGGCCAATAGAATCTCTGTAATACCCTCTCTCGGGTTTTCTCTGTCCCCAGATGACCTCCAAGAATGTGCCCATGGGCCAACTCCAACACCAACTTCCTGTAAGGTTTGGGCACCACAAGCTGCTCAACGGTTTCTTCTGCCCTTTTTGCCACCCGATACAGTAGGTCCTTCTCTACGCTGAAGTATGGGTAAGTGCAGGTATTATCTGGGTTCACTAACTCGCCATCTATTTTCACTACGTTTTCCCGTGCCTTTATTAGGGCGGGGTCTTTCAACTGTTCTGTGGCAAAGTTTTCCCTGTGAACCTCAAGATCAGAAAACTCCACAGACGGTAGGTTTTCGTCTGAGGAGGTGGGCTCCTCTCCAGTTTCTTGAGTCTCCCCTGCCAATACTGATAAGGGAAATTCCGGAGAGTCCTCACCACTCTCAGGGGAGTTCTGGCTATCACATTCCTGGTACATAGGGGCACCAGTGGGGGGCTCAGGATCATCCCACAGTTCCCAGAACTTCGGAAAATCCCTTCCCACAATGGCGTCATACGGTAACTGAGATACTAAGCCCACTGGATGAGAGAGGGTACCTTTGGGGGTCTCGAAACACACTGTAGTCACTGGATACTCTCGGGTGTCCCCATGCACACAAATAACAGCTACCTTGCTATTCCCAGAGACCTCTGTTTTAACTAACTCAGCCTTTATCAGGGTCACAAGGCTACCTGAATCCAGCAATACCACAACATTTCTACCATTAACACACATTTTGCATAAATGTTTCTCAGTTCCTCGAATGGCAGTGCATGCGACTGTCGCACACAGCGACTGACGTCTGCCCGTCAGAAAGTCACACTGCATGGGTTCCTCCACAACCGGGCAATTGGCTGCAATATGTCCCGCTTGCCGGCAGCGGTAGCAAACGATCCTTCTTGCCGCCTCTTGAGCCGCTGATTTCCCAGGCTGTTCTCGCCAAACTTGGGGTAGAGCTCCCACCCTCTCACTCTCTCCACCCTTACCCCTTGGAATCCTCTTATCCGCCCCTGGGGATGGTCTGGTCTTAGGGTGGAAAGTCCGAGTGTCTCTGGAAGAGGCCGTCAGGTTCTCTGTAGCCAAGTATTTCTCCACACGATCCACAAGACCATCGGCCGTCTCTGGGTCTCCATGGCTTACCCACTTTTGGATGGCAGTAGGAAGAGCTCTCAAAAACCGATCCATTACAACACGTTCCACAATCTTTGGTGCGGACAAAGTCTCTGGCTGTAGCCACTTTCTGCTCAGGTGAATGAGATCATACATTTGAGACCTGGGGGGTTTTCCAAGCTGGAAAGTCCAGTTATGCACACGCTGAGCCCGGACAGCCTGGGTGACACCCAGCCTTGCCAATATCTCAGCTTTTAGCATCACATAGTCTTTTGCTTGGTCAGGCTCTAGGTCATAGTAAGCCTTCTGCGATTCACCAGTTAACAGAGGAGCCACCAGTCCAGCCCACTGCTCCTCAGGCCACTTTTCTCTTTCAGCAGTCCTTTCAAATGTGGTCAAAAATACCTCTGGATCATCCTCTCCAGTCATTTTTGTCAATAAACGACTCACCCCAAAGGACGCGGTATTAGTGGGACGGCTTTCCTCACTGGTCTGCGGACGTTGCTGCATTACTGCTTCCATTTGTTGTAGTCTCTGCTCTTGCTTCTGTAACAGGTCTATGAAGCGGGCCTCAGATTGCTGCTGGGCTTGTTGCTGAGCTTCCAGACTCTGTTGGTGAGCTTGCTGCTGGGCTGCAAGGCTCTGTTGATGAGCTTGCTGCTGGGCTGCGAAGTTCTGTTGTTGAGCTGCAAGGCTCTGTTGATGAGCTGCAAGGCTCTTTTGCAAACCTGCATTTGTCTGCTGTTGATTGGCATTTGCTAGAGCCAGCTGCTTCAGTATCTCCTCCATGCTGGCTTAAAAAAAACTGCCACTGGTTCTCCACCAACTGTGAGGGGGTTAGCTCGGCAGCGGGTGTGTGTGACCCCCGGGATGGGCTCCCCACACAAAAACAGGCCCAGCAAACGGAGGTTGTGGTTTTCAAAATCAAAAAAAGGTGCGGTTTATTTTCTATTTACAGTGACAAAACACAGCAAAGCCAAAAGAAACATAAACAAAATAAATCCTGGTCAACTTGACCTCTGACTAAACATACAGGTTTCCTAACTAACAACTGGGATCAGCCTAGTGCTGTCCTAGTCCCTAAGTCCCTGGTTTTAAATGTCCAAGCAAATAGCCACACAGGCTTTGTCTCACCGCACAGGGGTTCACTCTCCCTAGACAGTCCACACAGGTCTGGTTCCAGGCATGAGCTAACATCTAATGAAGCTGGGAGTTCTTATAGAGGCCTAAATGAGCTGACAAGCTTCAGCTGGTCTCATCAACTCCCTGTCTGCACGACGCCCCACACTCTCCCTAGACATATGAGTCATCCATGAGCCCACTAGCCTTAGCTGGGCTTATACAACTCTCCACCTAGTTGTATAAGTCGGCGTAAAGCCTGAATCTGGGCGAAATATATCTACCCCCCTGGATGCAACCAGGTGACTTTACCTTCCTGCTGTCACAATATATATATATATATATATATATATATATATATATATATATATATATACCCCAATGCTAATATTATCCGAGTAATAAAGGTTAATATACCACACATGATCTACACATAACCTCGAGAGGGCAAAATGGATAGAACAGAAGGACTAAGATTTAATAGTCACTGATAAAGCAGTTCACATCCAATTCCACGTTCATTCCTCTCGGGGTGAGTGTATCCATGAGAAATATCCAACGTGTTTCTCGCTTGGATATTTCACACACCAAATTAGAACCCCTCCAGTTCTGATGTATACAATCAACACCCCAAAATTTCAGGACTGAGGGGTCTTGGCTGTGATGTTCCTTAAAATGTAAGGACACACTGTGGTATTTATAACCAATTTCAATGTTGTGTATATGTTCTGAGATCCTAATCTTCAGTTTCCTCTTAGTTCGACCAACATACATAAGATTACAGGGACATTGCAACACGTACACCACGTGAGTCGTGTTGCAAGTAATAAACTCCGAGATACTACATGGTCTATTGTTCCCTGAAGATACAAATTCTGTAAGTCCCCTAATATAGTTGTTCACTGTTAGGCAAGAACTACATTTTCTACATGAGTAGAAACCTTTAAGTTGCCAACACATACTCTTTCTTATTGGAGGATCCAAAACCTTTTGCACGACTTTGGCACCGATATTCGGCGCTTTACGGTAAATAAAGGGTGGTTGTACCGGTAAAGCTTTTTGTAGGACTCTGTCTAGGCATAAAACATGCCAGTGCTTCTTGAATATTTTTTCAATACCTCTATACTGCATATGGAAATTAGATATAAAACGCCATTCCTGTCTGGGATTAACAGTATGTACTCTGTCAGTAAAACACACATCTCTTGGGGTATCCGCCAATTCTTCCACTATCTTATTTAAAGCTTGTTCATTATACCCTTTCTGTATAAACCTCTCCTTGATCACATTGGAATGGATAATGAAATCATCATTGGTGGTACAGTTCCGCTTTACCCTCATAGTTGCCCCTTAGGGACATTCCTTAACCACTGGGGGTGATGTCCACTCACCAGTGGCAAATAGCTGTTCCTATCTGTAGGTTTGAAATAGATAGTAGTGGAGAGTAACGAACCTTGTAATTTCACATCTACATCTAGGAAGTGGATGTGTTCATTGCTGAACTCATATTCTAGTTTGATGTTATTCTTATTAGCATTTAATTCTTTCAAGAATTCATGCAAAGATAACTCATCCCCTTCCCAAATGAAGAACAAATCGTCTATGTACCTTCTGTAAAACCGTAGGCCATCTTTATGATTTGCAAACACAGATTTATCCTCCCACTCCCCCATGAACAGATTGGCGATGCTCGGCGCAAATCTGGCGCCCATCGCCACTCCCTTCTTCTGGGAGAAATACTCATGGTTATACCAGAAGTGATTATGGGCCAGGCAAAAATCTAATGCCTGACCCAAAAATACTTTCTGTTCATGGGGGATATCATCACGCTGACTTAGCGCCCAATTCAGTGCCAACAGGGCATCATCGTGTTGAATGACCGTGTACAATGATGCCACGTCCGCAGTTACCAAATAGAGACTAGTCTTCCCTGCTAGATCTACCTCACTGATTAGTTGTAGGAAACAACTTCCTTCAAGCTCTTTTCTTTCACGGACTGGCTCTTGGATCTTTTCATTCATTTTTTCTGATTAATGGACTCATATATATTAACTGACTTCCCGTGCTAATATTTATTGCAATAGCGCTGCCCAATATATATTGTACTGTATATTGTTTGTTTCTATGTCCTGTAAGTTTAGTTGATCTTCTGTAGATAGCTGCACTCTGACTGTGATGTTTTCTAGATGCTAGGAGAGGATTTAGGGAGGGAGAAAATCTCTACACTGGAGTGGGTGGGACAGGGGGGTGAGCTCTGAACTGGAATCTGGGGGAGAGCTTTGTACAGGGGGATGGAAAACTTGGATGTACACAGCCCTCAGCCCTGCCCTCCATATGTAGCGCACCCCTCAACCCCACATTCCATACATAGTGCACCCCTCAACCCCGCATTCCATAGGTATCACACCCCTCAAACCCACATTCCATACGTAGCACACCCCTCAACGCCGTATTCCATACATAGCTCACCCTTCAACCCTGCATTCCATACATAGTTTACCCCTCAACCATGCACTCTGTACGTAGCTCAACCCGGCACTCTGAATGTAGGTCACTCCTCAACCATGCACTCTGTACATAGCGCAATCTTCAACCCTGTACTCTATGTAGTGCACTCCAGAACCCTGCAGTCTGTATATGGAGCATTCCTGAAATCCTGGCTTATAACAATGCCTCACTGTTAGCTGTTTAGCCACACTCACAATTTGATGCAGGGATAATGATGTGCAGTAACCTCTAGCAACCACTCGGTGAACAGTAATAATCTGCTATAATCTCTAGCAACAAGTCAGTGAGTAGTAATGATGTGCAGTAACCTCTAGCAACCAATCAATTAGCAGTTATGATGTGCAGTAACCTATAGCAGTCAATCAGTGAGCGGTAATGATGCGTAGTAACCTCTAGCAACCAATCAGTGAGCAGTGAGGATTTCCAGTAACCTCTAGCAACCAATCAGCAAGCAGAAATAATGTGTTTTCGCTTCTAGCAATCAGTCAGTGAGTGGCAATGATATGCTCCAAGCTCTGGCAACCAATCGCAATCGCTGCCTGATCTGCTGCAGTAAACTGATTTTGAGTCTAGCTGCTATTTAATGTATATCTCAGAATCGGCAGGGTCCAATCAATGTTAAAGACGGTCCTGACTCTGGTGCAACTGTGCATCTTAACCAATCATCTTCTAGCTTTTATTGTCAAAGCTTAATTGAACAAGTTGAAGTTAGAAGCTGATTGTTTACTACGCACCAGAATCAGCCCCAGTTCACATTTATGCACTGAAGCATAATTATAAAATATCATGCCGTACACAGTGCGAATTTGCATTGCGATTTCTGCTTGCCATGTGCGATTTCAATGCAAATTTAGTGTGAATTTGTAAGGGGAAGTGGTCACATATGCAATTTTATTTTCTATAAAAACGAGGCAAAAAAAATTGCAGTGATGTGAACACTAGACTGCGATTTCAATCTGGTCCTATAGAAGTCTATGGAGCTGAATTTCGCACCGCACCACATTAAACTTGCACAGGACCCTTTTGTGAACCAGATCAAATTCGCACTGCATATATGTGAACAGCCTTTATTGGAAATAATGCTTTTTACATGACATGCAAATCTATGCTTTTCGGTTCGCATCTGATCCGCATAGAATTCACATAGGTGTTAACCGGGGCTCAGTGTGCAACAATTTTAGTAAATCACCACCCTAGTAAGTTCAAATCTGACTTATCTTGGGAAATAGACTCATGCTTGTCTCTTGTGAAAAGCAGCCTGATTTTTAGCTGCAGTAAAATCGAGATTAAGATAGAATTTAATGGATTTTCTATTGTTAGCACAGCTGCAGTGTTTGCTGTCTAGCTTTAACAACTCCCTGATTGGCTTCACTTGTTCCCTAGAATTGCTCTGCTTAAATAATTTTAAGGTATTCTTTTCTCTTTGGGTCTATCAGATAGTCCACTAAAATGTCACAACAGATGGGAAAGTGTAAGGTATATTAAAGATTTGACCCTAACGCAGTCCAGTATATAGTCCTGCCGAGCTAATGCTCTGTAACAAAGTAACTACATCCTAATAGGAATAACATAAATCGATTATAATAGGGCCAGAAATGTCATCCAGAAAGGCCCCTTCACTTCAGAGCTTTCCAGGACCCTCCAACTGCCCTCTCTTTTATTTAGACAGGTACGGTAATTATTTCCACCTGTTACATTACTACATGAACCAAAACCATGTCTTATTCCATTTTTATAACCACATGCGCAGTTTATTACTCCAGTACCTGACTTGCCAATGCAAAGGAAGTGCTGATGTGTTGTCAGCATGACTACAAAGTAACTTTTTTTGCTTTAGATACCAAAACAAGAAGCATATTGACCTAGGATGTCTGAATTACAGTACTTTCCAACTCGATCATTGCTAAATTTCTTTGTATTTATGTTGCATGCCCTATTAAATAGATTTGAAGGCATCTAAACATATTTGCAGTAATAATAACTAGGGCTGTGGAAATTAACTATTAATTCCTCGATTAATCGATTAATTGTTTTGATCGATCAAAATTCTTTTGATCGATCAAAATTCTTTTGATTGGTACTCATCTCTCCCCCGACTTTCGGGTCTTCAGGGAGATACGCTGACGTCACGGACACCGGCGGGGCTTACCATGTCCATCTGAAGGGCTCCTTTGCTGTGCCTTCATATCTGCATGCCGGCGGGACCTTACTATCTGCCAGCCACACTTCCCTCTATCAACCTGGGATTCTACAGCCATCCATTGGGAGTTGTGATAGTTCCCTTCACGGGACATCTACATGCCGACGGACTGATGTTAGCCCCTTCTCATCTGGATTCAGCAGTGGTATCGTTGTACACATTTTTATACCAGTATCATACTTGGCTACATGTTTTTATGACTGCTTTTGCTACCGTTTGGTATTACTCGCACCATTTTTACAGTTTATGTAGCTACATCGATTTTATCTCCAGTGCAATATTTATTTTGTTACCTACTTGAAGACTATAAAAGTTTTAATTCTATTCCCATTGAGCGCTGCCTTTGTGTGTTTTTTGTATCCTGCTATCCATTTTTCCAGTGGTTGGTAGCTGCACTGGGAATCAGCCTGCAAGGAGATCAGCTAAAAGTAGTTGGATTTATGTGCATTATAATTAATCGAAATTAGTCGATTAATCGATAAAAAAAAATCGATTAATCGAACACGAAAATGTAATCAGTAACAGCCCTAATAATAACCTATTTTTTTTTTTTTTTATTTAAATCAGGAAGGCCGGTCCATCCAGACCACAGATACAGAGATAATACACTTGCAAGACATACCACAGTCGTTCGTACAGGTTTCCCACATACAGAAATATATAGCATAGAGTTCAAAGGTGTAGGTCCAGCTTAGGACATCCGGCAGGGAACTGTCCCGCCAGAGACCCTGGTAAGACCGCTCCTGTGGGACGTCAACATAAGTGACCAGCCGGTGGAGGCAGGTGTCTTCCCCGTGTCCATCGGGCGCGGCCTAACTACATTTTCTATTTTTCTATAGTAAAGAAAAGAGAGATCGGAGATATGAGAGTAAACTTAGAATACAAAAAGCCAGAATGAAGTTCCAGAGAATAAGAGTGTGGAAGGAGACTAGCAGAATATAGGGGGTAATGGGTGGTGTGGAAGGAAAGGTAGAGACAGGGGTCCTCGAACATGGATTCCGGGGCGCGGACTGCACAGGCCCAGGTGCTCATCTACAGTAGGTGTATGATGTGGCGGGCAAGGAATGGAATGGGGAGAAAGCAGTCGTCAGGTCGGTGAAGTCAATCCTCTGAGGTGCTGTCCCTCATCGGAGTATTTAAACATGTCCCATAGCCGCCATGTCTTGGTATATGTTTCCCGCCGGTTTTGGTCGGTGAGGATCAAGTCCACCATCCGACCAATGTCATCCACTTTGTGTAACCATTGAGCAATGGTCGGTGGGTGTGGGGATTTCCAGGATAGTGGAATGCAGGCCTTGGCTGCGTCCAAGAGGTGTCTAACCACTGATTTCTTATATGTTCGCATCGGGGTGTCCGTCGTGTGGAGGAGAAAATAGGCCGGATCGTCCGGAACCGGTCGATCCGAGAATTCCTGGGCGATCCGACGGACCTCTCCCCAGAAATTCCGTAGCATAGGGCATGACCAAAATATGTGCAGGAGGGTGCCTGTCTCTGACTGACAGCGCCAGCAGAGGTCTGAGGAGGTAGGGAATAGCTTATGAAGGAGGGCAGGGGTCCTGTACCACCGCGTAAGGATCTTAAAGTTGGTCTCCTGCACCTTGGAGCATACTGAGGACTTATGAGTAAGTTGGATGATTTGTAGTTTCTTGGCGTCAGTGAAGTGGCAGTTCAAGTCACTCTCCCATTTGGTCAAGCACGGGGGGAAGAAGTCATTCGGAGGCTCGGTCAGTATGGCATATGTTAGTGATAGCGTGTGGGAAATCACCTAATAATAACCTATTATCCCTTACGTAACTACAGTGGCGTCACTAGGGTTGGTGTCACCCGATGCGGTAAAACATGGTGTCACCCCTATATAACTATAGTCGCCCACCAGTACAGACCCCCCATCAGTGCAGACCCCGCTTACGATAAACCACCCCCTCTATCAGAGCAGACCCCCCGGGGATAAACCATCCCCTCCATTGGTGCAGACCCCCCTCAGGATAACCCCTCCTCCATCAGTGCCGACCCCCCTCAGGATAACCCCCCTCCATCAGTGCAGACCCCCCTCAGGATAACCCCCCAATAAGTGCAGACCCCCCTCAGGATAAACCCCCCAAATAAGTGCAGACCCCTCCTCAGGATAAACCACCCCCCATCAGTGCAGACCCCCTCAGGATAACCCCCAATAAGTGCAGACCCCCTCAGGATAAACCCTCCTCCCCAATAAGTGCAGACCCCCCAGGATAAACCACCCCCCTCCATCAGTGCAGACCCCCCTCAGGATAACCCCCCAATAAGTGCAGACCCCTCCTCAGGATAAACCACCCCCATCAGTGCAGACCCCCCTCAGGATAACCCCCCAATAAGTGCAGACCCCCCTCAGGATAAACCTCCCTCTCCAATAAGTGCAGACCCCCAGGATGAAACACCCCTCTCCATCAGTGCAGACCCCCCACAGGATAACATGCCACACCCCCTGCCTCCACCAGCAATGCCGCTGCGTAACTACAGAATATAATTACCCTTCTACAATTCTCAATATATGATATGCAATAGATATTATATGCTAGAACTCATTACTTTGTTGTCCTCTACATTACTGATTTTAATCATTTTAACCTGTCCTTTGTGTAGCATGCCAACAGTTAAGCCAGCCATACATGGATCTATAGTATCTCACAAGTAAATACATCCCTCACATTGTTGTAAATATTTTATTCTATCTTTTCATGTGACAACACTGAAGAGATTACACTTTTCTACAATGTAAAGTAGTGAGCGTACAGCTTGAATAACAGTGTAAATTTGCTGTCCCCTCAAAATAACTCAACACACAGCCATTAATGTCTAAACCGCTGGCAACAAAAGTAAGTGCCATCTACGCACTGTCTTTGTTTGTTGGACCTAAGAATAGTTTTCATATTTCTTAAGGCAAAGTCTGTAATGAGCATAGGGTATATTAAGCAGGTGGCACTGAATGGAGATACAGTACTTTTTGGTCAATCTATTAGCGTCGGACACAGTCAGGGACACATGGTGGGTGTTATATGTCTATCAGACCTATGATCTTATCATCTGTCAAGAGTGAAGTCTTCCAGCATTGACTTCCTTTGCGGGTCTGAGATTGCATGTAACTAAGTGCCAAGAGCAACAAAAAGTGGATGCTGAAAGATGTAATAAGGTATGTCCCAATAAACGAGGTCCTTTAGGAACATCCATCCATTCTTTAGCATGCCTCCGCATCATTGCAATTAAAGGGCATTTTAGCCCACAAGAAGTTGAAGGGCGACTTGGTGGTATTT
This sequence comes from Rana muscosa, assembly GCA_029206835.1. Classification (NCBI taxonomy): domain Eukaryota; kingdom Metazoa; phylum Chordata; class Amphibia; order Anura; family Ranidae; genus Rana; species Rana muscosa. The sequence continues at coordinate 495,563,206 of CM055116.1, read as the reverse complement.
GTCCCCCAGACCAAAGGTCTCTTGCCCTCCCTTGAACATCTGTTACAAGAACTGTTTTTCACACTCAAAATCCCAAATACCTAAGGTTGTCCATACAGTATGTAACGGCACCCCAAGTATGAAAGGGGTTAACGCCATTTAAGATATTCCATTCCCGAACACAGGACAGCTACCAGACACTCCAACCAGCCGAATAAGACCCCATACAAATAATTATCCCTCCACAAACGAGACAACGCTCTGTGTTGAGGTTAAAAACAGGGAATGACAATCTTTATTGAAAAACTACAAGTTTTATACACCAAAAGGGGAGGTTCTTACATTCTCCTCATTTTCCTCTGAAAAATACACCTTTGACCAGACCTAATTTACATGAGCTAATTAACTACAGCTGATGACTCAGACACATGACCTTTAGGCTAGCCTTGCTGTCTCCTAAACTACAGTACACATTATCACAGGACTCTTTCACACAATATAGGGTCAATTAACACAATGAAAAATCCTCAGAAGCCATCCTAGATTCATTTACATCACAACAGGCAGACAGGTGGGCTGGAGTTGGTGACATTAGCATCTAACAGTATGGGGCTGATTTACGAAACGTTTGCGCCATGAGTATCTGCGTGTGCAACGGCTGTTTTGGTATTTACAAAACATTTGCGCCGGTAGCGCAGCGCAATTCCCCATTTACTATAGTGTTCTCGGCGCACGGGAGGAGGCGCTCGGTGCGCCACTATGGACCTGGCGCACGACATCTTCAAATAAAAATATAAAGAAGCTGGAAGTGCCAATATAATGGGGTGATGTGGGGTGATGTGAGGAAGTGTAGTGACACCTGCCCAAGTAACAAATATGCCCAAAATAGAGTGAAAAAGTAACTTTCTCGGAACCAGCCCGCTGCGACGGCAATTACGTTTAGAACTGCGAGAGGTTTTTTTTAAATCAGCGCGGGAATTTCACTCATTCAAACGCGCCGGGACACTGCGCCGGAAAAATCTTCGTAAATGTCAAGTCACGTAAATCAATTTGCATAAGTTGAACAGGCGCAGCTCTGAACTTGCCATTGTATAACAGTGCGCCAGCAAAATTACATTTCTAAAGGAAAAAAAAAGGCATTTAAAAGCACCCGTGGCTATAATGAATTGTCGGTTCCCGTCAATATAGAGAAAAGTCATTGAAAGTCATTGATAAAAAAAAACAAAAATGCGTAGGGTCCCCCCAAATTCCATTACCAGGCCCTTCAGGTCTGGTATGGATATTAAGGGGAACTCCGCGCCAATTTTTTTTAAAAAAAATTACGTGCGGGTCCCCCTCAAAATCCGTACCAGGCCCTTCAGGTCTGGTATGGATTTTAAGGGGAACCCCCGCGCCAAACTTAAAAAAAATGGCGTGAAGTCCCCCTAAAAATCCACACCAGACCCTTATCCGAGCACGCAACCTGGCAGGCTGCAGGAAAAGAGGGGGAGACGAGAGAGCGGCCCCCCTCCTTCCTGAACCGTACCAGGCCACATGCCCTCAACATGGGGAGGATGTCCCCATGTTGATGGGGGTAAGGGCCTCATCCCCACAACCCTTGCCGGTGGTTGTGGGGGGTCTGCGGGCGGGGGGCTTATCGGAATCTGGAAGACCCCTTTAACAAAGGGGACCCCCAGATACGCCCCCCCCACCGTGTGAAATGGTAATGGGGTACATTGTATCCCTACCATTTCACAAAGAAAGGGTCAAAAATTTAAAAAATGACAATAGCTGGTTTTTGACAATTCCTTTATTAATGTCTTCTCCTTTCTTCCATTTTCTTCCTTCTTCTTCTTCCATCTTCTTCTTTTCTCCATTCGGGTTTCTTCCTCCATCTTGTTCTTCATCTTCCTCTTCATCTTCATCTTCCTTCTTCCTTCGGTGTTCTCGTCCGCATCTTGCTCCGGCTTCTTCTTCCCTTCTTCTTTCTCCGGCCGCTCCGCTTGAGTTCGAGGTTCCCGCTGTGTGACGCTTCAGTTCTTCAGTTCTCCTCTGTGTCCGCTGCCAGCCGATGGCTCCGCCCCCCTCTGATACCACGGGAAAATCTAAGTGAAATCCATGTGCGTCAGAGGGGGGCGGGGTCACCGGGTGGCAGCAGACCCAGAGGAGAACTGAAGCGTCACACAGCGGGAACCTCAAATTCAAGCGGAGCGGCCGGAGAAAGAAGAAGGGAACAAGAAGCCGGAGCAAGGTGCGGACGAGAACACCGAAGGAAGAAGGAAGATGAAGATGGAGAGGAAGATGAAGAACAAGATGGAGGAAGAAACCCGAATGGAGAAAAGAAGAAGCTGGAAGAAGAAGGTGGAAGAAGAAGAAGGAAGAAGATGGAAGAAAGGAGAAGACATTAATAAAGGAATTGTCAAAAACCGGCTATTGTCATTTTTAACATTTTTGACACTTTTTTTTTGTGAAATGATAGGGGTACATTTGTACCTCATTACCATTTCACACAGGGGGGGGCGGGATCTGGGGGTCCCCTTTGTTAAAGGGGTCTTCCAGATTCTGATAAGCCCCCCGCCCGCAGACCCCCACAACCACCGGCAAGGGTTGTGGGGATGAGGCCCTTGTCCCCATCAACATGAGGACATGGTGCTTTGGGGTCACAGACCCCCAAAGCATCCTCCCCATGTTGAGGGCATGTGGCCTGGTATGGTTCAGGAGGGAGGGGGCCGCTCTCTCGTCCCCCCCTCTTTTCCTGCGGCCTGCCAAGTTGCGTGCTCGGATAAGGGTCTAGTGTGTATTTCTAGGGGGACCCCCGCGCCATTTTTTTTTAAGCTTCGTGCGGGGGTCCCCTTGAAATCCATACCAGACCTAAAGGGCCTGGTATGGATTTTGTGGGGAACCCCCACGCCATTTAAAAAAAAAATTGGCGCGGAGTTCCCCTTAATATCCATACCAGACCTGAAGGGCCTGGTAATGGAATTTTTTTTTTCAAAGACTTTCAATGACTTTTATCTGTATTGACGGGAACCAGCAATTCATTACAGCCGTGAGTACTTTTAAATGGCTATTTTTTTACTTTAGAAATGTAATTTTGCTCTCGAACTGTTATAAACATGGAAAACATGCGCTACTTTACAGGCATACTATAGACACCCCCCAGGTGTGATATTTAGGGCCAGTTCACACCGGATGCAGTGCACTGCGTTTTTTTGATGCATGAAAAAAGCAAAGAAAGTTGATCACATTAATGCCAATGGCATAGGTCACACCACTGCAGTCCGTTCCAGTGCATTTCAGAAAGAAAAAAAAAATGGTCATGCTGCATTTTTTATGTACAGAACTGTACTGGACTACAGTAAAACACTTTAAAAACGCTACGGAAGGTAACAAAAACGCACTGGAATGCACCGGAACGCACCTAAATGCACCAAAGACGCACTGCAACACACTTGTCCTAAATGAAAAGAGGGGGAAAAAAACCCTGGACTGCATCAAAAACGCATCAAAAATACACTGGAACGTGTCAAAAACACGCATGCAGAAAAGCACCTGGAACGCATCCAGACTGCATTTCTATGGTGTGAACTAGGGCTAGTTCACACCATAGAACGCAATCCGGATGCGTTCCAGGTGCTTTTTTGCATGCACGTTTTTGATGTGTTCCAGTGCATTTTTAGTACGTTTTTGATGCAGTCCAGTGTTTTTTTTCACCCCTCTTTTTTATTAACCATAGATAAGGACAAGTGTGTTCCAGTGCGTTTTTGGTGCATTTAGGTGTGTTCCGGTGCGTTCTAGTGCGTTTTTGATGCGTTTTGCTGCCTTCCAGTACAGTCCAGTGCAGGTAAAATGCAGCATGTTCTACTTTTTTTGTGGAACTGGAACGCACTGGAACAAACACTGCCATTTAGAACCATATAACCAACTTTCCATGCATTTTTGATGCATAAAAAACATTTTTTTTATTTGTTATGTATTTGCAAAACAGGTGTTTGTTTTACATTTGTTGATTGTATTTTTTTGTGTGGGGGAAATGTTCCCCTGAATTAATTTTGATGTTGTTAATGTGTGTTGTTTGTTCACTTTGATTTAATTGTCTGTGCTGCATTATTTTGCTAAATCTTTCTCAAGATGTTGTGACTAATGTTTCAAATTGACCATGTTTTTTATTTTGTCTTCCCTTTGTTTTGTTGACCAATAAAATTTGATGCAAAGTTTTGATGTTTCTTTTTTGTTTTCTATGCAACAAATGTGACAGCTGATTGGCATGTCAAAACAAAACAGGTGTGATTTGTCTAACCTGGTGCCTTCATGCTAGCATATCCATGTATTGTGTGCTGCCATGGATAGTCACCAGGAAATGAAAAATACAGAGCGGTAAGTATTCAATTTTCCTTTTTACTGCAGTGGTTCTCAGCCTCAGTCCTCAAGTACCCCCAACAGGACATGTTTTGTGAATTTATCTTATCAAGAATTGCTGTCCAAAATACAAAACCATTGACTGTGATTTAAAGCACACGTGCAAGATGAAGGAAAACCTGCAAACATGGCCTGTTGGGGGTACTTGAGAAGCACTGATTTATAGCACTGCACTTAAAAATAGCTCAAGGCAATACAATTCTAATTGTGGGCATTTTGAGGGAAACCAAGTAAGTGTTAGAACCCCTGCTTGTTTTTTTTAGGTTGGGCTTTGTGTCCCTTTTAGTAAAATTGGCTTCACTTCCTGTCAGACAGTTAAACAGGAAGTGAAGGTAAAACCCTACCGATGTCTTTTCCTGGGGACACAGATTAATCTAACTAGTGTCCCTATTAAGCAAATTGCACTCTAGCACTTTGTTGTGTACACCCCAAATCATTGGGTAGTTTGGGGTTTAGTAAAGACAAATCCACTCTGCAGTAAAAGTGTAGCTGCTGAAAATCTGAGGGGAAGCACTGGTGATTGTAACATCCAATCATGTAAAAGCAAAGATGGTGGTTTTTTTGTTTGCTTGCATGTCCCCCTCAGATATCCAGCAAGTGCACTTGTAGTGCAAAGTAGATTTGCCTTTAGTAAATAAACCCCAAAGTCCAAAATACCTAATAATTTGGGGTGTACCCCGCAAAATGCTGGAGTGCAATGTACATAATGGGGAAAGTATTTAGATTGACCTGTGTGTCCTCAAGGAAAGACATTGGTAGGGATTTACCCTCACTTCCTGTGTGGCTATGTGACAGGAAGTGAATTATTTGGAAGGATAAAGTGGCCAAATTTGGGAGTTGTCTTCACCCTATCAGGGGTGCAGACATCCCCAAAATCTGTCTAGACTTCTAATCCCTCTGCACTCTATCCCCAAGCAAAAATAAGAAAGGATTTTATTTAGTTTAACTTTGCAAAGACACATTCCTAAGTGGAATTGTGATGCATGTCAATGGCCCATTTAGACCCTCTTTAATCACTTGAGATCAGTGCTATAACTGATCAACGGCCACAGCACGTTCCTCAATTCCCAGGAGTCCGTCAATAGACGTCCTCTCCTTCGCGCGCGTGCTGTGGTCACCGAGTCACTGAGACTCGGGTGATGACAGATCCGAGTAAGGGGCCGATCCCTGCCCCTTGCCATGTGATCAGCTGTCAGACAATGACAGCTGATCACGTGATGTAAACAAAAGCTGGGTAATGGTTTTTGTTTTCTCCTTGTGCTGACAGCGTGAGTATAAAAAAAAGGCAATCACCGGCTTATGTGCAAGGGACATCGGGCCCGAAGAGGAAGAGGCAATTTTGCGTCATCTGTGACAATCAGTAGCCCCTGCCAGTGCCACCTATCAATGCCCACCACTGGTGCCAATCAGTGCCACCTAGCAGTGCTGCCTATCAGTGCCCATCACTGCCAACTATCATTGCCACCTAGCAGTGCCACTTCTCAATGCCCACCAGTGCCAACTAGCAATGCCACCTCTCAGTGCCCACCCTTGCCACCTTATCGGTGCCCATCAGTGCAGCCCATTAGTGCAGTCTCATCAGTGTACATCAATGAAGGAGAAAAATTACCTTTTTTCAAAATGTTCCAAATATTAACCACTTTCCTACCGCCCACAGTCAAATGACATCCTTGGCTTTGTGCAGTGACATCTGAATGATGCCTGCAGTTGCAGGCATCATTCAGATATCATTCTTTTCAGCCGGTGATTCTGTGCATGATAAAAACGATCATAGCGGCAGTTCCGCCGCTTGATCGTTCTTATAGGCGGTGGGAGGGGACGTTCCCCCCTCCCGCCGCCATCCGGTGCTTCTCCGGGCTCTCCCGTGCCATCTGGGGCTCAGAGAATGAATTGGCCAGCGCCGGATGGGAAGCATAGAGATGACTGGTGATCAGATGGTCACCAGTCATCTCTATGACCGTCGGAGGCCCGGGCGCGACGTTATGACATCACGCCGGGTTCCCGTATGTAAACAAAGCCGTGATCTCGGCTGTCAGCATGAGATCGGTGAATTTTTTTGACCGATCTCATGCTTTCCAGCCTGGAGGAGAGATGTGGGGTCTTATTGCATCTCTCCATAAAGAGGACCTGTCACAATAGATTCCTATTACAAGGGATGTTTACATTCCTTGTAATAGGAATAAAAGTGATTAAAAAAACTAAAAAGTTAAAAAAAGAGTAAAAAAGAAAAAAAAGGTAAAAAAGAAAAAAAAGGTAAAAAAGAAAAATAATAATAATAAAAAAAAAAACGCCCATGTCCCCGGTAGCTCGCGCTCAGAAGCGAACACACACGTAAGTCCCGCCCACATATGTAAATGCCGTTCAAACCACACATGTGAGGTATTGCTGCGTGCGTTAGAATGAGTGCAAAAATTCTAGCACTAGACCTCCTCTGTAATGCGAAAATGGTAACGTGTAAAAAAAATTAAAGCATCGCCTAGGGAGATTTTTAAGTACTGAAGTTTGGTGTCATTCCATGATTGTGCGCAATTTTAAAGCGTGACATGTTAGGTATCTATTTACTCAGCATAACAACATCTTTCACATTATACCAAAAAATTGGGCTAACTTTACTGTTTTGTAATTTTTTTTAATTCATGAAACCATTTTTTTTCCCAAAAAAAGGCATTTGAAAATTTCTTGCGTAAATACCGAGCGAGATAAAAATTTGCAATGACCGCCATTTTATTCCCTAGGGTGTCTGCTAAAAAAAACAAATATAATGTTTGGGGTTTTGAAGTAATTTTATAGCCATAAAATTATGATTTTTACATGAAGAAGAGAAGTGCCAGAATAGGCCCGGTGCTGAAGTAATTAAAAGATCCAAATTATTTTTTTTTAGTCGGTCTTTTGTATTTATAGAAAAAAAAAACGCAGAGGTGATCAAATAGCACCAAAAGAAAGCTCTATTTGTGTGCAAAAAAATAATACATTTTCATTGGGTTACAGTGTTGTATGAGCGCGCAATTGTCATTCAAAGTGCATCAGCGCTGAAATTTGAAAATTGGTCTGGGCAGGAAGGGGGTTTAAGTAAGCAAGTGGTTAATATAAGGCTACATGCACACAGACGTTTTTCCAGCCGCTTGTTTGAGCGTTTTTTGCAGCTTAAAAACGGCTCTCCATGTTAGCCTATGGCCTCATGGCCACCATGGCGTTTTTAAGCTGTAAATGGCATAGGCGTTTTTAGGCCCCATGTACACGGGACACTGATGCAAAGTGTTCAGAACTAAGGTTGAAAGCAGCGTTTAGAAAGGTGCGCTTTGTCGCGTTTGCATGCCGCGTTTTACCACATTTGCGTCTATATGCGTTTAGTTAGGAAACATCATAAGGACCCGCCCTAAGCTCCAAAAACAGTATTATTAACCATTTCAGCTATTTTGTGAGACCAGTGTGAGTAGCAGCAGCTGAGAGAGCAGCAGTGTACTTGTATTTAGCGTGTCACTTGCCACAAGTTGTGGATTGTCCACTTGCCACGTCAGCTGCCCCAAGTTGTGGATTGTCCACTTGCCACGTCACCTGCCACAAGTTGTGTATTGTCCACTTGCCACGTCACCTGCCACAAGTTGTGGATTGTCCACAATGCAATGGAAGCAATTACATTTTCTTTTTATATATATATATATATATTTTTAATGTTTTTTCCTCATTTGCCATAATTTTTGAGTTTATCAATGTAAAAAAAGAGGTCACCTTTAAAAACGCTTCTAAACTAAAACGCGGCTAAACGCCGGTACCGCGTCTAAAACGTGGAAATCTTTGGCGTCTGAAGGCATTTTTTGGCTTTGTGAAAAACGAGGTTAAACGCAACTGCACACAAGGCTCTCTTCCCGACAACCCTGGCCGTTGGTTGTAGAGGTCTGCGGGCAGGGGGCTTATCGGAATCCGGGAGCCCCCTTTAATAAGGGGGGCCCCAAATCCCGGCCCCCCACCCTATGTGAATGAGTATGGGGTACATCGTACCCCTACCCATTCACCTGGTGGCAAAAAAAGTCAATAAAAAACACAACATAGGTTTTTAAAGTAATTTATTAGGCAGCTCCGGGGGTCTTTTTCCGACTTCGGGGGTCTTTCTGCCGGGCGCCCCGCTATCTTCTTCCAGCTCTTTTGCTAGCGGGGTCTCGGTCTTCATCGTCGTCTTCTTCCGACTTCGTGGTCTTTCTGACGGGCGCCCCTCTATCTTCTTTCAGCTCTTTTACTAACGGGGTCCCGGTCTTCATCGTCGTCTTCTTCTGTGTTTTTTATTAACTTTTTTTTCCACCAAGTAAATGGGTAGGGGTACGATGTACCCCATACTCATTCACATAGGGTGGGGGGGCTGGGATCTGGGGGCCCCCTTATTGAGGAAGAGGCCCTTGTCCCCATCAACATGGGGGCAGGTGCTTTGGGGTGGGGGAGCGCAGGGCGCCCCCTGCCCCAAAGCACCCACCCCCCCATGTTGAGGGCATGCGGCCTGGTATGGTTCAGGAGGGGGGGCGCGCTCGCTCGGCCCCCCTTTCCTGACCTGCTGGGCTGCGTGCTCGGATAAGGGTCTGGTATGGATTTTTGGGGGACCCCCATGCCGTTTTCCGGCGTAGGGGGTTTCCCTTAAAATCCATACCAGACCTAAGGGCCTGGTATGCTCCTGGAGGGGAACCCATGCCTGTTTTTTAGTTAAAATTTGCCGTGGAGTTCCCCTTCATGATTCATACCAAACACAGGGGACAGCGAGCGTGATGCTTGCAGTACCCTGTTGCCGAGAACCAGCGCGATGGCATCGCGCTGGAGACATTCTCGGGCAGGTAGTCGCCTCTAGGACACGACTTGAGCGGCTGCTTCACGCTCAAGTCGTGTCCAAGGCGCCTCGCAAAGTCGCGCTGTCCCTCTGTCAGCCAGCACACGAGTCGCCCCGCAAGTCGGATCGTCTTCATCCGACTTCCCGGGCGACCTCTATTCAAATCAAGGGGCTCCCATAGGGAACCATTCATTTTCAATAGAGCGCCGCTGCCATTTTTATTTACTATAGCAGTGCGCGGCCGGTTCATGCGCTCAATTAAGGATTTATCCGGCGCACCAATTAAGGTATGAACCGGCGCAGCGCACTGTTGATAGTAAATCACCCTCTATGTGTCCCAACATTATGAATGAGTCACTTTTTCAGTTAACCTGTTGAGTTCAGTATCAACAACCAGTAAATAGTTATTTTACTTATATCCTGGGAGATATTACTATCCCATTTTCGGTAGTCCAAGGTATATTTCCTCAGTCACCCTATTCCCAAAGTGACTCCTGTCACACATCTCCCCTTTCGGCAGGAGACTAACACAGGAGGAGATCCCAGGCAGGTTGACTCCGAAGTTAGTCCATAGTTCCAGTCCCACAATGCCGGGACAACCCAGCTGATGGTGAAGTTGTAAGGTTGCAGGGCGAATAATGACATTCAGTTTTGGAGCAGTCACTTGCTTTGCTCTCTCAATGTCTCCCAAAACTTGTTGCTGATGCTCTTGGGAGAGGTAAGGCAGAACCTGGGTGCAAATCCCATTTAACCTTTTGGCAATTTCAGCCTGTTTGTGCATTTCAATGTTCAAGCCATGGGACATCTCATAATACATGGTGTAGTGTCGTTGCATCTCCGATTTCTCACTGGTCAACTTGTCGCATTCCAATTTTAAACTGTGCTATTGTGCCTGATCTACGGTACATGTCATGGGAGATAGTCTTACCCGGTTCTCAGCCGCAAGCGGGCCGGTTACAGCAGCACGGGTCTGGGCACAGGTAGTCACTGCGTTGGCTTCAGCGGGGCCCATCGGGGCGTAAGCAGAAACGAGGGGGGCCAAATCATTCCCCAGTAGTACATCAGCTGGCAAATCCTTCATCACCCCCACATTCACGTATCCCGAACCAACCCCCCAATCCAGGTGAACACGGGCAACGGGTAGCCGGAAGACGGTGCCTCCCGCTACTCTTACGGCTACAGTGTCTCCGGTGTGTTGGCTCTCTGGGATGAGGTTCTTCTGTAGTAGGATCATGGTGGTGCCAGTATCACGTAGGCCATTGGCTACCTTTCCATTGACCCAGACAGTCTGCCTGTGTTAGCTGCTTGTATTGGATCAGCCTTGTGCAGGATGCCCCAATGTTCTTCCTCCTCAACGCAGTGGGCCGCAGGCATGTATGTGCGGGGGTTCCCCCCTCCTGGCTGTCTCCACGACTGGGACTGCCTGGCTGGATTCAACGGACAGTCTGGCTTTTTGTGCCCTAGCTGTTTACACCCGAAACACCTGATGGGTTGTGAGTAGTCCTGGGAGTTGAACCTGGGCTGCTGAGAATAAGTGGCCACTGGAGGTGGTGCTGTAGGGCGGTACGACTGTGGTTGGTAGGCGATAGCCGGAGGGGGTGCCGCTGATCGATAATCCACCCAAGCTTTTGTCTTGACCACAGGGTTATCCAGTTAGCGGGCATCTGTGTATTTGTCCGCCAGGCGAGCTGCTTCAGGCAAGGTGAAAGGTTTTCGGTCCCGGACCCACTCTCTGACTTCCAGGGACAGTTTGTCAAAGAAGTGCTCCAGCAGGAACACCTGCAGCACTTCTTCTCCGGATTCTGCTTGGCATCCAGCGACCCAGTGGGATGCTGTGCGGTGTAGGCGGCATGCCCACTCGGTATATGAGTCTCCAGTCTGCTTGCTCATCTCTCGGAACCGCCTCCGGTATGCCTCCGGTGTGACGGCATACCTGGCCAAAAGTGCTTCTTTTACCAGTCCATAGTTCATAATATCTTCGTCTGGGATGGCCCTGAATGCTTCACTGGCCAGGCCGGACAATTTCCCAGACAAAATGGTAACCCATTCCTCTGTGGGCACACGATGTAGGGCACATTGCCGTTTAAAATCGGCAAGGTACCCATCAATCTCCCCTTCAGTTTCAATGAAATTTTTAAAAGCAGCAAAATGTATCTTTCTCCTTTCAGTTGGTGCTGCTCTGACTTCTGATGCTGCAGAACCTCTTTGCTGTAGCCAATTTGCGTCCACAGCCGCTATAACTCGGTCTATGATCTCCGCTGTAGGGTTAGGACCATAATGTGCCAGTCTTATGTTAACAGCCCGATCAAAACTTGCCTCTTCGGGTGTCCTGTCTGTTACGCTGGGGCTTTCGGTTATGTTGGGTCTTTCGGCTCCATCCATTTCGACGAGTTCTGCAATAATGTCCCTCTTCTTACGGTTGTTGGCCGATCGGCCCTGGTTCTCCAGTAAGTCCTTGAGGGAAGAGAGCTTTAGCCGTCCCTACTGTGCTTCCATTGTCCGGTGTCCTCTTGTAGCTGTCCTTCTGGCTGTGGGAATCAACCCGCTGCTTGCCACCAATTGTAACGGCATCCCAAGTATGAAAGGGGTTATCGCCATTTAAGATATTCCATTCCCGAACACACGACAGCTACCAGACACTCCAACCAGCCGAATAAGACCCCATACAAATAATTCTCCCCCCACAAACAAGACAACGCTCTGTGTTGAGGTTCCAAACAGGGAATGACAATCTTTATTGAAAAACTACAAGTTTTATACACCAAAAGAGGAGGTTCTTACATTCTCCTAATTTTCCTCTGAAAAATACACCTTTGACCAGACCTAATTTACATGAGCTAATTACCTGTATTTTTCGCACCATAAGACGCACCTGACCATAAGACGCACCTAGGTTTTAGAGTAGGAAACCAAGAAAAAAAAATCACCAGTCATCTCAATGATTGTCGGAGGCCCGGGCGCGATGTGATGACGTCACGCCCGGGTTCTCAAATGTAAACAAAGCCGCCATTGCGGCTGTAAGTATGAGATCAGTGAATTTTTTTTCACTGATCTCATGCTTTCCAGCCTGGAGGAGAGATGTGGGGTCTTATTGACCCTGCATCTCTCCATAAAGAGGGCCTGTCACACACATTCCTATTACAAGGGATGTTTACATTCCTTGTAATAGGAATAAAAGTGATCCAAAAAAATTAAAAATTGTATATAAAAAAAGTAAAAATAAAAAATAACAAGTAAAATAAAAAAATACATTTTTTTTTTTTTAATACGCCCCTCCCCAATAGCTCGCGCTTAGAAGCGAACACACACGTAAGTCCCGCCCGCATATGTAAACGCCGTTCAAACCACATATGTGAGGTATCGCCGCGTGCGTTAGAGCACGTGCAACAATTCTAGTACTAAACCTCCTCTGTAACTCTAACCTGGTAAGCTGTAAAAAATGTCAAAGCGTCGCCTATGGAGATTTTTAAGTACCGAAGTTTGGCGCCATTCCATGAGTGTGCGCAATTTTAAAGCGTGACATGTTAGGTATCTTTTTTACTCGGCGTAACATAAGCTTTCATATTTTACAAAAAAATTGGGCTAACTTTACTGCTTTGTTATTATTTAATTCATGAAACCATTTTTTGAAAAATTATTGCGCAAATACCGTGCCAGATAAAAAGTTGCAACGACCGTCATTTTATTCCCTAGGGTGTCTGCTAAAAAAAAACATATATAATGTTTGGAGGTTCTGAGCAATTTTGTAGCAAAAGAATGATGATTTGTACATGTAGGAGAGAAGTGCCAGAATAGGCCCGGTATGGAAGTGGTATAAAAAGCCCTGTATGGAAGTGGTTAAGGAATCACTGCTTATACCTATTGATTTATGTCTACTGAGTTTATTATCTAGCGCTGCACTCTTTTATGTCTATACATTTTTGTGCCCCATATCAGGGTTATAGTGTTCAGCCGCAAGACGTCCATCACGGATTTTGTTATACAGTGGGGCAAAAAAGTATTTAGTCAGCCACCAATTGTGCAAGTTCTCCCACTTAAAAAGATGAGAGAGGCCTATAATTGTCATCATAGGTATACCTCAACTATGAGAGACAAAATGTGGAAACAAATCCAGACAATCACATTGTCTGATTTGGAAAGAATTTTTTTTGCAAATTATGGTGAAAAATAAGTATTTGGTCACCTACAAACAAGCAAGATCTCTGGCTCTCACAGACCTGTATCTTCTTCTTTAACAGGTTCCTCTGTCCTCCACTCATTACCTGTATTAATGGCACCTGTTTGAACTTGTTATCAGTATAAAAGACACCTGTCCACAACCTCAAACAGTCACGCTCCAAACTCCACTATGGTGAAGACCAAAGAGCTGTCGAAGGACACCAGAAACAAAATTGTAGACCTGCACCAGGGTGGGAAGACTGAATCTGCAATAGGCAAGCAGCTTGGTGTGAAGAAATCAACTGTGGGAGCAATAATTAGAAAATGGAAGACATACAAGACCACTGATAATCTCCCTCGATCTGGGGCTCCATGCAAGATCTCACCCCGTGGGGTCAAAATGATCACAAGAACAGTGAGCAAAAATCCTAGAACCACACGGGGAGACCTAGTGAATGACCTGCAGAGAGCTGGGACCAACGTAACAAAGGCTACCATCAGTAACACACTACGCCGCCAGGGACTCAGATCCTGCAGTGCCAGACGTGTCCCCCTGCTTAAGCCAGTACATGTCCGGGCCCATCTGAGATTTGCTAGAGAGCATTTGGATGATCCAGAAGAGGATTGGGAGAATGTCATATGGTCAGATGAAACCAAAGTAGAACTGTTTGGTAGAAACACAACTCGTCGTGTTTGGAGGAGAGAGAATGCTAAGTTGCAACCAAAGAACACCATACCTACTGTGAAGCATAGGGGTGGCAACATCATACTTTGGGGCTGTTTCTCTGCAAAGGGAACAGGACGACTGATCCGTGTACATGAAAGAATGAATGGGGCCATGTATCGTGAGATTTTGAGTGCAAACCTCCTCCCATCAGCAAGGGCATTGAAGATGAAACGTGGCTGGGTCTTTCAGCATGACAATGATCCCAATCACACCGCCCGGGCAATGAAGGAGTGGCTTCGTAAGAAGCATTTCAAGGTCCTGGAGTGGCCTAGCCAGTCTCCAGATCTCAACCCCATAGAAAACCTTTGGAGGGAGTTGAAAGTCCGTGTTGCCCAGCGACAGCCCCAAAACATCACTGCTCTAGAGGAGATCTACATGGAGGAATGGGCCAACATACCAGCAACAGTGTGTGACAACCTTGTGAAGACTTACAGAAAACGTTTGACCTCTGTCATTGCCAACAAAGGATATATAACAAAGTATTGAGATGAACTTTTGATATTGACCAAATACTTATTTTCCACCATAATTTGCAAAAAAAATTATTTCCAAATCAGACAATGTGATTGTCTGGATTTGTTTCCACATTTTGTCTCTCATAGTTGAGGTATACCTATGATGACAATTATAGGCCTCTCTCATCTTTTTAAGTGGGAGAACTTGCACAATTGGTGGTTGACTAAATACTTTTTTGCCCCACTCTATATTTTTTCATATATATATATATATATATATATATATATATATATATTCACTATTACCACGCACCTAGCGCAAATCTTATTTTCCTTTATTTCTAGAGATTGTTTAGTGTCATGGATGTAATGGGCAGGTAGGAAGCATGTAAACTACTAGAGTAGGGTCTATACAAATAAGACTGCAGTTATTTAAAAAGCTTGCCCTACCTTTTTACCCTCTCAATGCATTGTTTAAGGCTGGCCATCCCGAGTGCCAGATCATGCTTTTTTTGGGGTGACCCTAGAAGGTAACAATGAGTATTTCCAACAACTTGTTGGAAATTCCTCATGACATATTCTTGACCCCTTTCCTATTTTCTAAATAAAATGGGGGAGGAAAGTAGTGATAATCACGTGTGCCATTTTCTCTCACTGAGTAGGTTGCATAATTACCAACAGTGGGCTCCAGCAGTACAAATGATTACAGTTGAAAGATGTGTCCTCAACCTGTTCTCCTTAGAGACATGTAGCAAGGTGTTATTATAGACCGTATCTTAACAGACTGCAATTTATGCCTAATGGGGAACTTGGCTCCCTCTGGTGCTTGTTTTGTGTTATAATTTGGAAGTTGTTTGGTTCCATCATGTTAAGAACAAAGCATGGTGGGCATTGTAGTGCAAGAGACAGAGACTCTATTGCCGTGGGTTGGATTGAGACTACAATACCCACAAATCCCACTGTGCTACCAAAATGCATTACGCCACGCACAGCCTACTGGCAGAACTGATTTAAGGCAGAGGCGGGCCTCAGCCCGCTCTCTCGGGACGCCATCTTCAACAGGCAAGAGGCCTGCTGTGTGCGTGCCTAGGCCAGAGAAGTCTGGGCCTAAAGTTACAGAGAGTGAGAATCGCCTGACTGAGGGATCCTTGTGGACAGCCTCGCTGATCGAGCCAGAGAGGGACCGGTCTACACTTCACAGCATCCGGAGTCAACTATCCACCGGCACCTTGTGAACGGCTGCGCGGAGGATCAGGGGCCTCATGTTACAGAGAGACTGAGAACAAGGAGAGGTTCCAGACGGAGTGTACCGGCGAGGCAAGGCCTCATTTGGTGAGAAGGCACTTGCATATCAACATAGTTAACTGGGTCGCAGGAAGGTGGTTTCCATAGTTCCACGTGTACTTGCTGGCATCTGCAGTGCCACAAGTAGGGATACGTTACACCTGAGAGTGATACAGCGGCTGGGAAGAACTAGTGTTTGTCCTGCCTATACACTACATGCATTAAGTGGTTGTCATTTCTCTTCACCCTGTTTATTGGAATACAAAAAGATAAGTGCACCAACGAAGCTAGCAGAAGACTAACTGACATTTAAAGGAACAGTCATCTGCTTACTTTATTTTCGGAAGTTCTACAACGGAACACTCACCAGTTGAACTGTCCACTAGGTAGAGACATATAGCTTATGATCTTATATGTTCAGTATAACTGTTTGCATCACTTTGTTATTTCACTATTTGGGTAAGTGGTGTGGGATTTGGTGGAGAGGTGTCCCAGTGCTGGTGCCATTGCATTGGGAGATTCCTCCACCATACACTCACTCAGATCTGACCCCAGGTCATGTTATTTGTGTCTGGGAGCAGAGACATTCTGCACCAGTTGTGTCACATTGACTTTTGCAGGGAGCTGTTTGTAGTCAATCTTGTCTGTGTAACCATTGTTTTATTCTTTTGCCAAGTAAACACCTTACCACTGGTTAAGTTACATCTTGTGTGGGACTCTTGTCACCAAGGTAACAATATTTAAATATGAACAAAAATGAGGGGGAAGTCCGGCTGATGGTAAAGACACCCAAGAAAAAGAAGCACCTCATCCCATAAAGTATGTATACATGATAACAAGGGGAGGAAAGGGATTTTCTTGGTCCTGTATGTGATAATGAGAAGTCCAAAACAGGAAAAAGATAATAAAATTCAAATATTTTAATATAATTCCATTTAAAAATACAAGGAACCACATAACAGTAGTTACTATTTTGAACAACAGACAGCTGGTTGGTCAATTGGCTGGTTGTATACAGTACAAAATTACACGTGAAGTCCCGACATGTTTCGCATTATCGCTTCATCTGGGGACATACGAGTACAGAGAAGAAGTTGTATGATACTAAACATGAATACAAAAATAAATTAATTAGAAACAGGTATCAAATAAATTTTTTCACAGTATAAAACACATGGTAGGAACAAAGTGCCAATATTCAAGAACATCCGCCCTCCCCATAGGCAAGAACACAAAATCCTAAATCCTGTGGAGGATTCTATGTTGGTAAAACCAAACGTCTTTTTTGTATACGTATTAAAGATCATATGAAACCTATTTACAAAAAAAAGATGGAGACTGCCATTAGTAAACATGTAGGAATTTTTCACAAGTTTGATGACAGTTGTGTCAAATTTTCTGCCCTGGAACATGTTCCGCTTGATGAAAGGGGAGGCAGCGTTGACCATACGCTGTTTCAACTTGAAGCCAGGTGGACCTATGTTCTAAGGGCTACCCAATTTCCAGGCTTCAACGAACATCTTAGTTTCAAACCCTTCCTGTAATTATTATGTTTTTTATTTCCCCTCCTTACTCTCTTAATTAACCACCGTGCCCAGTTTTGAGTTTTTTTCCCCTACCAGCTCCCCTGTCCCCTGCCCTGTCACCTCTGGCCACATTGGGCCAGAACTTTGTGCTGTCCTTGGAGAATTTGTGGCAAAATGTCAGAGAGACCCCCCAGCATACTCAGTAGCTGGTTACAGGAAACTCAGGATCTTCTCAGGAAGGCAACCAGTGCCTTCAGCGGAAGACAGCCTTGAGTGGCTGGACCAAGCCACACAATCTTTTGATGAATGGGACATCCCAGAAGCTCATAAGAAGCAGAGAATCGCAGAGAGCTTGAAGGGACCTGCCTTGGAAGCCATTCGCAACCTGAAGCTCAGCAAGCGAGATTGTAATGCCCAGGACTACCTGAACATTCTACGGGATGTGTTTGGGCGCACCGAGAAAGTATCTGATCTCATCTACCAGATGGAGCACTCTTATTAAAAAGAAGGAGAGAGGTTGTCGGAGTACATTAGGCATCTGGATAAAATCATATATCAGATCCTGCTGAAGAAAGGTCTAGACCCTCGGAAGGTGGATGAAATCAGAGACACGCAAGTTCTAAAGGGGGCCCAACCCTTAGGTCCTATTACCCTCCTGTAGAGAGCCCGGCAAGATGGTGGTATCCTGAAGTATCCAGACCTAATCAGGATTGTCAGAGAGGAAGAAGTCATGCTGGACCATAAAAAGAAGAGTCAGAAACCCGAATCTGCTGGTCCGGGTGATAAATGCCGACGATGGTGACCCGCAGGTTGAGCTCTTAAAGACTCAAGTGTTGCAGCTGATAGAGATAATGTCCTTGTTGACCAGCCAACCAACTGTTTTGTCCAGTGAAAAAGCTTCAGAGGAACCCAAGAAGTCTCTAAGTTCTACTGTTGCCCAAGTGCAGAAGCAAAGGAAACTATTGACCTGTTTCAACTGTGGAGTAGTCGGACACTTTCGAGAAGTATGCCCAAGTCCAGAGAAAGCTGCGGCACAGTACCGAAAGCCGGCAGAAAACTCCAGAGGGCCCCGGTGAAGGAGTCAACTGGGTGCCCACCAACTTCAGCTAACTGCATAAAACTCAACGACGTGAGGAGACAGCCTCGCGAGTACAGACCCTTGGAAAGGGCCCCCGTTGTTGCCTCTGAGCGACCCAGTGTCCCATGCCCTTTGATCCAACATGCCCGGGAACGGAGAGTCAATGCACACCAGACCCAACAGAGGTCAAACTCGGGTCAGAATGGAAAAAAAAGAATGAGGATCCAAACCACTGAACAAGCCAAACATTGTCCCTGTCCAAGTAGAAGGGATTTACACCAAGGCCCTCCTGGATACTGGAGCCCAAGTGACTCTACTATACCGAGACTTCTATGACAAGCACCTAAAACACTTGCCGTTGCAGAAGTTAGAAGAGTTGGAGATATGGGGCATTGGGACTCAGAGCTTCCCATATGATGGCTACCTACCAGTCAAGCTGTCCTTTGACCCCTCAGTGGCTGGAAAAGCAGAGACTTTTGACACTTTGGCAGTGATCTGCCCTCGCCCACCAGGGGCTAGCAAAGTTCCCTCATTATAGGGACCAACACTGACCTGGTCAGGAGACTACTAACACCTCTGGCTCAGGGACAAAATGCTTCAACTTCAGGTGTGCACCCCATGCTGAGACAGGCTTACCAGCGCCTGGTTCAAGAACAGAAGGTACCAGCTGAAGGAGTGGGAAAAATCTGGCGTTTGGACAGGAAAGAGAGTGCTGCAGCCAGGGAATGTGGCCTGTTTGAGGGTGTCCGTTAAGCTTACTTGGAAGCAACCAGGCCCCTTTATCGTCCTCGAAACTGACCAACAGAAGGAAGACAAGGGAATAGAGATAATTCCTGAAGTGGTCCCTTTGAAGGCCTTGCAGAGGAATCATGGGAAGGTCTCGGTGAGTGTTCACAATACAACCACCTCACCTGTGAAGATACCAGCTTGAATGTTGATAGGCAGAGTGAGCACGGCTACCCCGGTCGCACCATCTGAACTGATGAGGGAAAAGAAGGGGGGAGTTTCAGTAGAGGAATTCTATCCGAAGGACGCTACTCTCCCTCCGGAATAGAGAGAAAGAGTTAAAACTCAGCTTTCCAGATGGCAGGCCACATTCTCCAAGAGTGAATTCGATGTGGGGTGTGCCAAGAGTGCTACACACAAGATTCGTCTGCAAGAGGATAAGCCGTTTAGAGAAAGGGTCCGACGGGTACCGCTGGGGGACTTGGAAGACCTGCGTGAGCAATTGGCAGAATTTAAAAGAGCAAGGATCATCAGAGAGTCTAGGAGTCCATACGCTTCTCCGATAGTGGTGGTGCGAAAGAAAAATGGGTCACTAAGGCTGTGCATTGACTACAGAACGCTGAACAGAAGAACCATCCCTTACCAGTACACCACCCCCCGGATAGAAGATGCCTTGTAGAGCCTGTCAGGGGCTAAGTGGTTCAGTGTACTGGATCTGAAGAGTGGGTATTACCATATCCCCATGCATCCTGAGGATAAAGAGAAAACTGCCTTCATTACCCCAGTAGGATTCTTTGAGTTTGATCGTATGCCTCAAGGTCTGTCTGGGGCCCCGGCGAACCTTCCAAAGGCTGATGGAAAAGACAGTGGGTGACATGAACCTGATCGAGGTGTTGGTGTACCTGGATGGTATCATAGTGTTTGGCAGGACTCTGGAAGAGCATGAAGAGAGGCTGGAAAAGGTCTTGAAGAGACTTCATGAAGAAGGGCTGAAGCTCTCCGTAGAGAAGTGTCAGTTTTATCAGCCTTCGGTCCACTACCTGGGCCACATTAATGGCTGCGGAAGGAGTGGCCACAGACCCAGAGAAGCTGGACGCCGTCACCTCTTGGCCAAGACCCACTAATGTGACTGAACTTCGGTCATTCCTGGGGTTCTGCTCCTATTATCGAAGATTTGTAGAGGGATTCGCAAAGATAGCTCACCCACTTAATGAGCTACTGAGGAGCGAAGGAGAGGATGATGCCCAGGCTTGGTCAAATCTGTGAGACCAGCAGGAGGGCCCAGAAAACCCAGAGAGTCCATCCAGGACCAGTGGACTACCAAGTGTGAAGAGGCCTTTAAGTGGCTGAAATGGAGCCTAACATCTGCCCCAGTCCTGTCCTATGCAGATACAACCAAGTCTTATGAATTACATGTCGATGCCAGCTGAGATAGGCTAGGGGGAGTGTTGTATCAAGAACATGACGGTCACCTACGGCCTGTTGCCTATGTGAGTCAAAGTTTGGGCCCAGCTGAAAGGAACTACCCCACCCATAAACTTGAGTTCCTGTCCTTGAAGTGGGCTGTGGTGGATAAATTAAGAGATTATCTCTACGGGGCAGAATTTGTGATTAAGACCGACAACAACCCACTCACCTACCTCCTCACCACAGCCAAGTTGGATGCCACAGGACACAGATGGTTGGCTGCCCTATCAGGGTTCACGTTCAGCCTGAAGTATTGACCGGGGGTTGGAAATAGAAATGCGGACGCCCTATCTAGAAGGCCTTCTAGTGATCCCATAGAAGAGTGGACCCAGCCGACCCCAGAAGTAGTATGAGCCTTGTATCAGGGAGCCGAACATCAAGCTGGGGGAGGATCCAGGGCCGAGGACATAGGAGTTTCTGCTGCTGGTGTCCCCAAGTATTATTGCAATGTAACCCAAGTCGGGGATGAAGGCCTGCCAAAACTTTCGAAAAAAGACCGGAGAAGGGATCAGTTGGAAGACCACCTGGGTAACTTGGCATTGAAGGCTCTGGAGAATCAATGTCCCGACATGCTCCTTACCGACTCCCCAAAGGAGGCCCGTCTACTGCACCAGGAGTGGGATCGTTTGCAGCTGCATCAAGGGGTGGTCTACCGAAGGGCCCCCTCTGATGGTCTTGAAGAAAAATGGCAGCTGTTTCTACCCAGAAAGTGTTAACTGCCCTTCATGACAACCATGGCCATCTAGGGCCTGAGAGGACTTTCCATTTGGTGAGAGACTGATTCTACTGGCCCTGCATGCGGGCTGAAGTCGAGGGCTATTGCCACTCCTGTATTCGATGTATTCAAAGGAAAACTTTGCCTCACCGAGCTGCCCCAATGGGCCATCTTCAGAGTCAGGGACCCATGGAGCTGGTGTGCATTGACTTTCTGTGCTTGGAGCCTGATCTGAGTGGGCAGGGAACTATTCTGGTGGTGACTGACCACTTTACTAGATATACCCAAGCATTCCTCACAAAGGATCAACAAGCCTCAACAGTGGCCAAGATTTTAGTGGAGAAGTTCTTTGTGCACTATGGCCTGCCTCAACGTATCCACTCAGATCAAGGGAGAGATTTCGAGAGCAGCCTGTTAGGCATCAAAAAGTCCAGGACCACCCTGTACCATCCCCAGGGGGATCCTCAACCAGAGAGGTTCAACCGAACTCTGCTAGACATGCTTGGGACTTTAAACTCAGAGAAGAAGCAACATTGGAGCAAACATGTAGCCGCCATTGTACATGCCTATAACAATACTGCAAACAATGCCACAGGATACTCTCCTTATCGCCTAATGTTCAGACGGGAGGCCCGGTTACCAGTAGACCTGGCCTTTGGCACCTCCCTAGACCACACCTCAGCAACTTCCCACAGAGGGTTTGTAGATCGCCTGCGGAAAAGCCTGAAGACCGCCTATGACAAGGCCCAAGCTACTTCAGACTGGAGGGGTCTTAGAAACAAGAAGGTAATAGTGCAGCGCTACATGTAGGCCAGTGGGAGCTGGACTGTAACTCAAATGTGACCATATATAGAAACACACAAAAAAAGAATGAGAAGGGACAGGCTGAACGCCCCACCCAATATCTAAAGTGTCCACAACACTAAACAAAGTGATAAGTGTCCAAAACAGTGGATAAATAACATTAAATGGATGTGGAAATTCTGGCACAATTCTTCACGTGGATGATGACATACATGTGTGCTTACCGGAAACGTTGGACCCGAATGTCATACGACAGAGGATCAATCGAGCTTGAGAGTATCTCCAACGGATGCTCCACAGGAACGTCACCGGGTCTCTGATGGATGATGAGATGTACCGGTTGAACGGTCAGATGTCAACAATCCTGGATGGAACTGATGGATGTAATACTTCTTGGGTCTCCAATACCCTCAAGGCTGGAGATCTTACCAGAAGATTGATATTCTGGATCCTGGTATTCAACCGGACGGTGGGATACAATCAAACTTAGGTAGAAAATACCCCGACAAGGGTATTGTAAAAGGACCAACTGGAGAAAACTGAAAAAAAATGTTTCCTCACCGAATTCATGCAAAGAGTAGAAAAAAATAGGGGGCTCCAATGGTGAAGATCAAAAAATTGTTTTTTAATCAAAAAAACACCAACATACAGAAATAAAAAGTGATCACAGTTCATATATTAAAAGGCAACATGGGAAGCAAAATGCATAGCCCAAAGGCAGCAGCAGCTTTCAAGTGGGGGGAGTGTGTAGCAAGGTGTTATTATAGACCGTATCTTAACAGACTGCAATTGATGCCTAATGGGGAACTTGGCTCTGGTGCTCGTTTTGTGTTATAATTTGGAAGTTGTTTGGTTCCGTAATGTTAGGAACAAAGCATGGTGGGCATTGTAGTGCAAGAGACAGAGACTCTATTGCCATGGGTTGGATTGAGACTACAATACCCGCAAATCCCACTGTGCTACCAAAATGCAGTGCGCCACGCACAGCCTACTGGGAGAACTGATGTAAGGCAGAGGCAGGATGCCATCTTCAACAGGCAAGAGGCCTGCTGTGTGCGTGCCTAGGCCGGAGAAGCCTGGGCCTAAAGTTACAGAGAGAGAGGATCGCCTGACAGGGATCCTTGTGGACAGCCTCGCTGATCGGCCAGAGAGGGAACAGTCTACACTTCACAGCATCCGGAGTCACCTATCCACCAGCATCTTGTGAACTGCTGCGCGGAGGACCAGGGGCCTTGTGTTACAGAGAGAGTGAGAACAAGGAGAGGTTCCAGACGGAGTGTACCGGCGAGGCCTCATTTGGTGAGAAGGCACTTGCCTATCAACATAGTTAACTGGGTCGCAGGAACGCAGGAAGGTGGTTTCCATAGTTTCACGTGTACTTGCTGGCATCTGCAGTGCCGCAAGTAGGGATACGTTACACCTGAGAGTGATACAGCGGCTGGGAAGAACTAGTGTTTGTCCTGCCTATACTCTACATGCATCAAGTGATTGTCATTTCTCTTCACCCTGTTTATTAGAATACCAATACATAAGTGCACCAACGAAGCTAGCAGAAGACTAACTGACATTTAAAGGAACAGTCATCTGCTTACTTTATTTTCGGAAGTTCTACAACGGGACACTCACCAGTTGAATTGTTTTATTCTTTTGCCAAGTAAACACCTTACCACCACAATCATATTATTGTCCAGTTGTGCCAAGGAGGGGATCGAGCCGAACCTTAGGGGTTGACAGGCAGAGTGCAGACCCAAAAATATAACCAGCAGCTCCTACGGGGGTAGTGCTACAGACATATACCCTGTCTATTCTTAGTAGCTGTCAAATGTGTACAAAGTCAGTGACAATTTAGGATCTGCATCAACAGGCTTTGGGCTTTTATTGATAGCATCAGTTTACAATACTTCTGAGATCGATCAAAATTCATTGACAGATGCATTTGACCTCCTTCTGAACTACATTTCACCTGCTTCAAGAGTGTTTTGCATTCCTATAGAATTGGATAGGAATAAGAAAGCCATTTGACACAAACAAAAGCTCATCAACACAGGCCCTAAAAGGGGCTTTAAAGCTAGATTAAACATTTTTAAAAAGGGTTCCCCGTAAAGAAAAAAGCTTATACTTGTTCTTCCTGCCACCATCCCAGCTGAACTTAGCTCTATCTATTAGCTCACAGCTGCATGCCATCTGCCAACCCCAATCACTACCGCAGAAGAGGACCAGGCACCTGACACACCCAAAAGTATGTTGGATGCTGAAGAGTCTCCATCCACCATAGCTTTTGAAAAGATGAAAGATCATTTGTATGGGCTGCAGAACATCTAATCTAAGGGCTGGTTCACACCACAATTTCTGTGTTCTGGATGCATTTCTTGATTTTTTTATGTGTTTTTTTTATGCATTCAGGTGCATTTTCCCCTCTTTTTTCTATATCTCAATTCAGGACATGTGCATTCTTGAGCATGTTTATGTTTTTTTGATGTGTTGTGGTCCATATTTGATGCGTTTTGCCGTGTTCCATACAGAAAAATTGCAGAATGTTCTACTTTTGTTGACTGCACTGGAACACAACGGACTGCCATGAACTACGGCTATTGGAATTCATGGAAAACACTGTGCATGCATTTTTGATGCAGATTAAAAATGCACTGGAGTGCATCTGGTATGCACCAACCCTATCAAAAGAGTTACTTTCATAATTAAAACATGCTATACTAGAAAATCATTATACACTATATTAACAAAAGTATTGGGACACCTGCCTTTACACGCAAATTAACGTTAATGGCATCCCAGTCTTAGTCCGTAGGGATGAATGGCCAAACATTTCCATAGACACACTCCTAACCTTGTGGACAGCCTTCCCAGAAGATTGAAGTTGTTATAGCTGAAAAGGGTGGGCCAACTTAATATTGAACCCTATGGACTAAGACTGGGTGCCATTAAAGTTCATGTAAGCAGGTGTCACAATTCTTTTGACAATATAGCCTACAATGGTATAGACACTCTCTAATACTGTTATAACTATGCAGGTATCATAACTGCTTTTGTATGGTTTCAGAAATGTTCTATCATGTGACCATGTATCTCTTCTTCCTGGTAGTGGGGGGGCAGGGTTACAGGACACTGTGCACATACACATTGTGCCAATATGTCATAGTTTGTTCAGCCTAAAGCAAGATGTAGGCTGTACTTGAGCAGGGGGTTTGTTCAAGAGGCAGGCTGTGATATGGAGGGGGTGTGTGCCAGCGGCAGGCTGTGATGGGGGGAGGTGGTGACTGAACAATCTACCCAATACAGGCATGCTGTTTGTCTGTACAGTGTCCTGTACTTCTGAATGGTCAGCCAAAGGATGAAAACAAACCAAACAAGCACAGATCAACTTCTGCGAGTTTTACGGTCAGTTTAGTACAAAACAGAAAGGTGACTGGCAGGATCAACCAGGTACTTCTAATGGAAGAAGTAAATGAAAATGATAGAGACTATGATTTATAAAATTTGCATGTGCAAACACACACATAGAAAAACACTATATTTAGAATAACATATACTTTATCTATTGAATTTTTTTTTTTAAAGGGGGTTATCTATAAAAATAAAAAAAAAACATTTGATTAGTTAAGTTTATTTATACCATATTTATCACTCAAAACATGCCAAAGCTTTGCTTGGTGCTTTTAATTATCCTAAAACATAAGTGTTAGCTATAGTTAAAGATCTTCTTTAACCACTTGACAACTGGGCACTTAAACCCCCTTAATAACCAAAAAGCATTTTTCGTTGTTTCTGTTATAATATTTACCAAAATTAGTAATTTTTCTTCATAAATTTTGGCCAAAATGTATACTGCTTCATATCCTTGGTAAAAATAAGTACAAATTGGTGCATATTATTTGGTCTTTGTGAAAGTTATAGAGTCCACAAGCTATGGTGCCAATATCTGAAAATTGATCACACCTGAAGTACTGACGGCCTTTCTTATTTCTTGAGACCCTAACATGCCAGAAAAGTACAAGTACCCCCCAAATGACCCCTTTTTGAAAATAAGACATTCCAAGGTATTTAGAAAGAGGCATTGTGAGTTTTTTGAAGTTGTAATTTTTTCCCACAATTCTTTGCAAAATCAAGATTTTTTTTTTCTTTTTTTTTCTTTTTCACAAAATTGTCATATTAGCAGGTTATTTCTCACACACAGCATATGCATACCACAAATTACACCCCAAAACACATTCTGCTATTACTCCCGGGTATGGCGATACCACATGTGTGAGACTTTTACACAGTGTGTCCACATACAGAGGCCCAACATGCAGGGAGCACCTTCAGGCGTTCTGGAGCACCCAGGCCAATTCTGACATTTCTCTCCTACATGTAAAAATCATCATTTATTTTCTAGAAAATTACATAGAACCCGAAAACATTATATGTGATTTTTTAGCAAAGACCTTAGAGAATACAATGGCGGTCAATGCAACTTTTTATCTTGCACGGTATTTGCGCAGAAATTTTTCGAACGCTTTTTGTTTGTGAAAAAAAACAGTCTGTGCTTTAAAAAAAATAAAACAGTAAAGTTAGCCCAATGTTTTTGCACAATGTGAAAGATGAAGTTACGCCAAGTAAATAGATACCTAACATGTCACCCTTCAAAATTGCACAGGCTCGTGGAATGGCGCAAAACTTCGCTACTTAAAAATCCTCATAGGCGATGCTTTCAAATTTGTTACTGGTTACATGTTTTGACTTACAGAAGAGGTCTAGGGCCATAATTATTGCTCTCGCTCTAACGTTCGCAGCGATACCTCACATGTGTGGTTTGAGCACCGTTTTCATATGTGGGCGGGACTTGCGTATGTGTTCCCTTCTGCATGCAAGCACACGGGGACAGGGGCGCTTTAAATTTTATTTTATTTTTTATTGTTACATTATTTATTTTAGTTTGACACTTTTTTCCCCAAAAATAAATATTTTGATCACTTTTATTCCTTGTATTAGGAATATGGCATGACAGGTCCTCTTTACAGTGAGATATGGGGTCAATAAGACCCCACATCTCACCTCTAGGCTGGAAAACCTGAAATAAAAAAAATAAAAAAAAACGATCCTGGCTTCGATCGTAGCGGTGAGTCGGTAGAAGCACCGACGGGCGGCGGGAGGTGGGGACGTCCCCTCTCACCGCCCGTAAGAATGATTAAGAGGCAGAACAGCCGCTATGATCATTCTTATGGTGTAGGGAATCGCCGGCTGAAAAAGCTTATATCTGAATGATGCCTGTAGCTGCAAGCATCATTCAGATATCCCCGCACAAAGTCAAGGACGTCATATGACAGCCGGCGGGCAGGAAGTGGTTAAAACGATTTTTTTTTTTTTAACACAAAGTTGTCCATTTATACAACATTTCTAACACATAGCATGTACATACCAAAAACGACACCCCAAAATAGATTCTCCTACTCCTCCTGAGTACGGCGATACCACATGTGTGAGACTTCCACAGCCTGGCCACATACAGAGGCAGAGTACAGCCAAGTATAGCTGAGCATGGCAGGGTATGGCTGAGTATCGCCGAGTATGGCTGGGTACGACTGGGTATTGCAGAGTATGGCTGGGTATTGCAGAGTATGGCTGGGTATTGCAGAGTATGGTGGGGTATTGCAGAGTATGGTGGGGTATTGCAGAGTATGGCAGGGTATGGCAGGGTATGGCGGGGTATGGAAGAGGATGGCAGAGTATTGCAGGGATGGCAGAGTATTGCAGGGATGGCAGAGTATTGCAGGGATAGCAGGGTATGGAAGAGTATGGCAGAGTATTGCAGGGATGGCAGAGTATTGCAGGGATGGCAGGGTATGGAAGAGTATGGTAGAGTTTTGCATTGATGGCAGAGTATTGCAGAGTATTGAAGAGTATTGCAGGGGTGGCAGAGTATTGCAGGGATGGCAGAGCATGGATGGATGGATCTGTGACTGCAATTGTCACAGAGCAGCACTGTGGGCACTACAGATCCAGCCCACAACGCTGCTGCCATCCGCTCTCCCCCCTCTCCTCTCACACTGTACCGATCGGTACAGAGAGGGGAGAGAGGAACCGGCTTCATAACATGACGCCGGTTTGTTTACAAGTGATCGCTCCATCATTTGACGGAGCGATCACGTGGTAAACGGCCGCAATCAGCGGCCATTTACGTGATCCGTGAAGCGCCGTGTCCTCTGGACCCGGCGGTCACGGACACTCCCGTGTGCGCGCCCAATTCTGGGAGGACGTCAACCTTTAACGTTAACCTTTCACAGAGAAAAATAAACAAATCTACAATTTCATTTAGTTTCATTCATAAGAGTATATTTCAACAGAACCTTATAATTTCCTGATAAAAGCAATTATTATAGCCCATATATTGACTGCATTGTAATGTTAATAAAGCAATAAAAGCTTAAAAGGCAAGACAATTATGTGTCATGCGGTTTCTGGAAGTGGACCTTCAAACTCACAAAATCCTAGCGGACAGCTCTGTCTTGCCAAGAATTACTGGACGTGATCATCTGTCAAGAATGTCATTGTGGGTTTTATTAATACCAATTTCCAAAGATAAGTGAAGTCCAGTATCTTGTTACATTCATTCAGAAATGTACGTTCAGCAGGTAGATTACCACCAGGTTTATTAAAAAAATGAATGCAAAGTACAATACCTGTGTGCAATGTAAAGTAACTCCTAACACATTTGTATTTACTGTGCTGCTGGGTTGTTATAGTTTTTTACACGTTTCACATAGTTATTTCACTTTTTGCTATCCTAATAAAGAAAGCCGTACTTAATTTATAGCCTACCCTCAAAAGGAATGACTTTAATTTAGTGCTGGTAGGCTGTAATCAACTTAAGCTGGTCATTTGGTCTGTCCCAAGCCTTGTGTTATTGTTTGTTTCTGTCTGATTCTGATCAAAATAAAATAATATTTAGTTATGAAAATGTATATCTCCCTAGTCAACCACTTTGAGGTTTATTGCCAATGGTGCGGAGTGCAGACTAGGAGAGGGTATACATTTTTGGGTGTGACCTTGTGCAGATTGCGTCTCACAGACTTCTGCCTGGAGGAGGGTGCATGCTGGAAAGCGAATCCCCTTAGGCCTGCTGCCTAATGAGAGCACCCATTTGTTTGTGAGAAAAGGCCATAGTCTGGGGCCTAGGCTCTCATTGCCTACTAGAGGCAGTTTTCCCACAAGGAGTGGGGCCAATCCTGGGAAGGAGCTCCAGGGAGGGACTTCCACTGGAGCTACCCAGATTGCTGGAATTTGGCATGGAACTTACATGTAGTCTGATATCTTTTTTTTTTTTAAAACACTTTAATGAATTTTATTGCAAAAAAACACAATATATAGCTAAATTGTTTGGTAAAATGTAAAAGATGATATTATGCTGAGTAACTAGATGACAAACATGTCACGCTTTAAAATTGTGCACGCATGTGGAATAGTGACAAACTACGATACTTAAAAATCTCCATAGGCGATGCTTTAATTTTTTTTACAGGTTACCAGTTTAGAGTTACAAAGGAGGTCTAGCACAAGAATTATTGCTCTTGCTATAACGTTCCTGGTAATACCTCACATATGTGGTGGGAACACCGTGCATATGCGTCTGGGACCTACAAATGCGTTCGCCTCTGCGCGCAAGCACGTGGGGAAGAGGGGTGCTTTAAAATGTTTTAATTCAATTTTTTTATATATGATTTATTTATTTTTTAACTGTCCCTTAATTTTTTCTTTACATCTGCTCTAACCAGAAGTGACCAAATGCTCATCGCTTCCAGTCTCCTAGACCATAGAGGTGATCGGAGATGATCCTGTCCCCGGTTACCTCTATTGTAAGCTGGCGCAAGAGCATTTGACACAGCTCCCCATAAACGTTTACTGTACAAAATAAGGTCCAATGGCATGGACCATAGGGTGAGTACATGGATTGAAAACTGGCTAAAAGGGCGAGTTCAGAGGGTGGTGATAAATGGGAAGTACTCAGAATGGTCAGGGGTGGGTAGTGGGGTCCCCCAGGGTTCTGTGCTGTGACCACAGAGGATGGTGCTGTGACCTGGAGGATGGTGTAAACAGCTCAATCTCAGTATTTGCGGACAATACTAAGCTAAGCAGGGCAATACTTCTCCGCAGGATGTGGAAAACTTGCAAGAAGATCTGAACAAATTAATGGGGTAGGCAACTACATGGCAAATGAGGTTTAATGTAGAAAAATGTAAAATAATGCATTTGGGTGCCAAAAATTTGAATGAAATCTATACACTGGGGGGAGAACCTCTGGGGGAATCAAGGATGGAAAAGGACATGGGGGTCCTAGTAGATGATAGACTCAGCAATGGCATGCAATGCCAAGCTGCTGCTAACAAAGCAAACATAATATTGTCATACATTAAAAAGGGAATCAACTCCAGAGATAAAAGGATAATTCTGCTGTACAAGACTCTGGTCCGGCCGCACCTAGAGTATGCTGTACAGTTCTGGGCTCCAGTTCTCTGGAAATGAGGAAAGTACAAAGCTAATAAAGGGTCTGGAGGATGTTAGTTATGAGGAAAGGTTGCGAGCACTGAACTTATTCTCTCTTTAGAAGAGACACTTGAGAGGGGATATGATTTCAATTTACAAATACTGTACTGGTGACCCCACAATAGGAATAAAACGTTTTTGCAGAAGGAAGTTTAACAAGACACGTGTTCTCCAAAAAAACAATAACTAGTGTAGTGCACAGACCAGATTGGTCGGGTTGTTTGATTCCAGCTTCTATTCTCTAAAAGGCACAAAACATTTCCCATTCACTCGAGTCAGAGAACAGACTGTGCATGTATTTTTTTGGGGGGATTTTATTTTGGGTAGAACTTGGATAAGGTGAGGGTGAGCCTAGGGATACTTTGTAACTTGACAATGAGAACTCTAAAACCCTGTACACACGATCGGATTTCCTATGGATTTTAAACCGATGGATTTTTCCATCGGAAACCCGATGAAGCTGACTTCCATCAGTCTTGCCTACACACCATCAGTCAAAAAACCGATCGTCCCAAACGCCGTGACGTAAAACACTCTGGCGAGCCAAGAAAAATGAAGTTCTTTGCTTCTGAGCATGCGTCGACTTGATTCTGAGCATGCGTGGGTTTTTTATCCGATGGAGTTCCCCACAGACGATAGTAATTTGCTATCGTTTTTCCATCGGATACATTTAAAACATGTTCTATTTTTTAACACCGATGGAAAAAAGACCAATGGGGCCCATACACGATCGGTTTGTCCGATGAAAAAAGTCCATCGGACTGTTTTCATCGGTAAAACCGATCGTGTGTGCAGGGCTTAATTCTGCACTTCACCGATGGAAAAAAGACCAATGGGGCCCATACACGATCGGTTTGTCCGATGAAAAAAGTCCATCGGACGGTTTTCATCGGTAAAACCGATCGTGTGTGCAGGGCTTAATTCTGCACTTCAGGGTAAAGGTATCCCCTTTGAAGTGTAAAACTGAACAGCATCAAACCGGAATCCCTAAACAGGAATCCAGTCCTGAATGTAGAGAGTAATAGCTAATGATCTCCCAGGAAAGCTAAAGAAAATCTTTAGATCCAGAAGGTTGGTACTGTTTCTTGATTTCCAGGCAGCCATGTGCAGGGTCAGTCAACTTCGGTACTCCAGAAGCCTGTATCCTGGACCTTTAAAATACTTTTTAAGAATGCTACTGGAGGATAGAACAGAGACCCCCAGCCAAACTGTAGCTGGGACCCCACAATAGTGCTTGCAGTTCCAGATGAATTTCCCAGGGATGCCCCAGCCCTCAGAGCAGACCTAACTAATCAAAAAGTGCTCTTCCTGGTTACAGGAAGGCCAAAAACGTGATTTAATAGAATAGTAGCTCTATGGGGTGCTACACTAGAAATCAGAGATTGAAAGTTGCAGTTGCATTATAATGAATGCGGTGCACAGCACATATATAGAGTTCTGGCATGCCAATTAATACATTTGACCCTGGTTACACTTTTGTATTCATGGCCAGTCCTGCTTTACTTTTTCTAAATAATAACAGATCAATAGCTAGTATACATCATATATGTAATATACTGTGTATTTGGAATTGTATTTTCTACTTTTTGTCTAATCACATCTACACTGCAGTGTACATGTGTACATTGTAAATGTTTTACGTTAGAGGTTCCTGCCAATATGCTTATCAGTTCACACTCCTAGATGCTAAGCGTGGGTCTGTCTCTGTGGTGTCTGCACACATCTGGCTTTTACATTATCGCAGCATTCTGGTAAGAAAATGTTTTGGTTCATTTGGATATGAACACTTGAAAGTGATGGTTTACCAGTGACATCATTATATTTATTAAAGCAGAAAAAGGGTTCCAAATGTACAATAAACACCTTTAAAATGATGCGAAGAGGACACCTAAACCCACCTCATATTATACATTTTAGAAATCATCACAAAAAAAAAAATACTTATGTGTTAGAGCCCATTCACACAGGGGCGTCTTTAGATCCGACTCCAAATCGCCCCAGGTCGCCCCTAGTCGCCTCAGGTCGCGCTGGCTGAAGAAATCAATGTAAGTTAATGGAGCCGTCCTTATGCACACTACTGCAGTCGCTCCGACTTCAAAAAAGGTCCCTGTACTACTTCAATCCGACTCCTAGGCGACCTGTAACCATTCATTTCAATGGGAGTCGCCTCTCACTGTCTTAATAGGAGCGACTCTCCAGGAAGAAAACATACATTTCTCCTGCAAACCTCTCCCTCCCCCTCCCTCCCACAGAGCTGATTCTTGTTTGATTGGCCACTGGAATGTCTCTTGTCCTGCAGGCAACTTGGAGTTGCCTTGTAAATAGCTCCAGGTCACGCTGTGATTCATACTCAGGTCGTGTCTGAGTTGCCTCATAAAATCGGGCTGGAAGTCGTGTTGCCCCTGTGTGAATGGGCTCTTAAAAAAAAATCAAAAAGCTTTGTCTTCATAGCTGAAAAACAATCTCTACAAAACACAAACCAGTTTACTGGGCAACAGTGTTGCAAGTTTATGTTTGCCTAATAACCTAGTGTGTCCAGGCACAGTTAAACATGGTTTATGATTTTTCACTATGTCTTTTGTTAGTGTGGTGCAAAATAAACCTAGAACACATGTGGAAGTAAAAATTGTTTATGCAACAATTCCAGAATAAATTGAACAGTTATAGATTTTACTGTAATATTTAAAGCACCCTTTCGTTTTCCAGTGTTTACAGAAACCATTGCCAAATGTGAACTTTTCAGCTTTTAAAGAACTCATTGACACGTAATCAGCAAACAAAAACTCTGCTCCAGTCTGTCCTCCAAGACCTACTTATTACCCTGTTGGGCACCAGTATGGAGCGAATTATAAAGGAACCACTGGGTTACATGCTTGGGAAATGGAAACGTTTACTTTAAAGTGTTTGTAAAGGCTTAAGGTTTTTCACCTTCATGCATTCTATGCATGAAGGTAAAAAACCTTCTCTGTGCAGCAGTCCACCCTTAAGCCCCATACACACAGTAGGACTTCAAACAAACTTTTCCGTGGATTTTTGTTTGAAGGGCGTTGGCCGGGAACACCCATAGCATACACACGGCAGGATTTTTTCTGCAAACTTTCCCAAAATCACGTGTTTTTTCTGCTCTTTACCACCACCCTTTGGTCAACTTCTGCTATTGTTGGTTGATTTTAACATTGGTTCTGGGCATGCGTGTTTGTACTTTGGACTTTTGTTGCCGAAAAGTTTGTCCGTTTGCAGAGAGAACTTTTGTCCAATGAAAACCGAAAATGTTTGTCCGATGGATTGTACACACCGTAGGATTTTTTTGAAAACCTGCTCATTTTGAAGTTTGTTGTCATAAAGTCCTACCGTGTGTATGGGGCTTAATACTTAGCTGAGCCCCATCGTGATGTGCTCAACAGCCTCGGCTCTCCTGGGACTCTCACTTCTCATTGTCTAAGGCAGCAACAGGAGTCACTGGCCGGCGGGGGACCAAAGAGGAGGAGGATCCGGGCTGCTCTGTGCATAACCACTGCACAGAGCAGGTGAGTATGACACTCTAAAAACAATAAAACACAAAGCTTTAATATCACTTTAAGGACAACTTACATTTGTCCTTTAATAAACCTCCCCAACCTCTGAGTACAGCCTATCTGGGATGATATCTTCCTCCCTCATCCAGCGATCTTTTCTCTGACAAGGTCCCCATTGGCTGCTCTTTATATCACTCATTGCAGCTCCATTCATTCCTACTCGTCAGTCGAACTCAGGAAGACCACTGGAGGCCACCTGCAGTATGGCTACCTACATGAATGCATGGGGCTGTGGCACGCATGCTCAGTATGAAGAAAAGTTGCCCGGGACCTTTTTAGAGGAAATAACACTAGATTGAGGTGGAAGGTATACCAGGTATACCAGGTGGGCTGCATTCACTAGGGAAGTGAAGCCTCGTACACACGACCAAAACCGGCAAGAAAAGTGCCGCGAGAGCTTTTTCCCTCGAGAAAAACGTTCGTGTGTATGGTTTTACGATGAGAAAATTGCCGTGAATCTCGACGAGAAAATAGAGAACCTGCTCTCTATTTTCTCGTCAGGATTCCAGATTTCCTCGTCGTGTTTCTCGTCGGCCTGTTTTGTGACGAGAAAATGGTTTGTGTGTATGCTTTAACGAGTCTTTCAAAAGCGCGCATGCTCAGAAGCAAGTATGAGACGGGAGCGCATCTTCTGGTAAAACAAGCCTTCGTAATGGAGATAGCACATTCGTCACGCTCGAAATTATTGCATCGTTTAAATGTTGTGCATTGAAATTTTCTTTAGAATGTTACATTAATCAAAACGAAAGAACTTGCTGCTGATATTCACACAGAGTTATGACTATATTTTTTTAACATTTTTCATGCTGCTCTTAAGAAGATTTATGTGTATTATATCGTGCAAGTTTTTATGAATATTTAACATTTTTATATTTTTCAAACTGATGTTAATTTTAATTTCGCAATGTTTTGATAGTGATCTCCCATTGAATATTTTAATATATAGTTGTTAAATTTTACACCCTCTTTTTTGGGAAATCAGATTCTTTTATTTTTTAGGGGGGTTGTTATCAGTCCCTTTTTTTGTCAGTCAAATGTCTCTGCTTACTCCAAAGCTAAATTTTTAATTTTTACAAATACACATAGTCAAGTATGAACTTAAACAAAAATAACATTTATTCATGTTTCAAATAAAATAAAGAGAAGGCAGCGCTGGAGAACCTGCTGCCATTTTTGCATCCCAGGGACCCCAGACCACACATCAACCCTGTGTGGACACTAAAATTGGGAGGTTGAGAAGGCCAACATTTCTGAGCACAATCTGATGCTGGCCTCCCAGAGGTCAGGAACAGCAGCAGGTGATATATATGTCCCAAGTGTGTGGTACTACAACAGGCTGCCTTCTGTCCGACCACAATGAAGCAAGGCCATCACTTCCTCGTCTTCCTGGCAACCTTCCCTGCAACCTTTCCTGAAGCCTTCCCTGCAGCCTTCCTTCTTCGTTTGGCTGGAGGCTGGGCCACTGGAGGGGTACTCCTGTCAGGAGGAGGAGGAGGTGGAGGAGAAGGGGGTGGCGCAGAAGAACAAGGTGGAGGTGGAGGAGAAGGGGGTGGGGCGGAAGAACAAGGTGAAGGTGGAGGAGAAGGGGGTGGGGCGGAAGAACAAGGTGGAGGAGGAGGTGGAGGAGAAGGGGGTGGGGCAGAAGAAGAAGGTGGAGGTGGAGGAGAAGGGGGTGGGACAGAAGAAGAAGGTGGAGGTGGAGGAGGAGGTTGAGGTTGGGACAGTTGTGCCACCTCACAAATTGCTGTATTGGAGGTAATTTTTCCCATCACCCCCTTGTTGAGCAAGGTGATGAGCAGGGGCTCGCATAGGAGGCGTTGCTCCATGCTCATCACCTTGAACTTTGCCTCCACTAGGCCGGCAATGGCCTCTTCAGGGGATGTGGGCTCTTTGAGGGTGGCATGGGCCTCTTTAATAAGGGCCATTGCTGCCTCACTGGTGGTCCTGTCCCTCCTGCCTCTTTTGGGAAATCGGATGGGAGGCACCTGTGATCTGGTGCTTCTCCTTTGCCCTGCCACCTCCTGGCTGCCACTGGGCCCTGCCACCTCCTGGCTGCCACTGGGCCCTGCCACCTCCTGCCTTCCACTGGGCCCTGCCACCTCCTGGCTGCCACTGGGCCCTTCCTCCTCCTGCCTGACAGTTTCCAGACCCTCCTCCTGGCTGATTTCATCCTGTGTATGAAAAAGGGACATAGTTTAATATGTTGCTTTAATCTTTGCCTCAAAATTTATAATCATGATTGAAGCAATTAGAATGTAAATCCTGAAATCATTTTCTAAACTTTACAACTACATCAGATTGACTATTTAGCACCCAATTAAGTGCAGACTAATGTCTAGAAATCTTGATTTCACTTGTGGAACTCTAAATAGTTTATGTTTGTCATCTTGACATATTTGTCAAACATTAATCCAGGATGGCTGCCTCCTCTTGCTCCAGAGAAGGCTCAGGTTGGCTGCAGGGAAGTCTGGGGGGAAGAGTGGAGAGTGATGGCCTTGCCTCAATGTGGTCATCCAGAAAGGACATCCTGCTGTAGTACCACAAATTTGGGACATAAACATCATCTGCTGCTGCTCCTGACCTCTGAGAAGCCAGGACCTTAGAGCATTCAGTCCTGTAGGTGCCTCTCAAGCTCCCAATATTAGTGTCCACCTGTTTTGCTGTGGCTGTGGGCACCTTGGTATGCACAAATGGGAGCAGGGTCTCCAGCGCTGCTTTTCTCACCCCTCTTTTTTTGTGGATGGGGTTTTTCGTCTCCCACAGAGGGGGCAGCTCCCTTACCCGGTCTATAAATTCCGCCAGGAAATCTCTATCACTAATGAAGACATTCATATTGTATCTGCAAGTAAAATAAATAATATATAACTAATGTGAGGCAAACAGTCTAACCTCCTTAACATCCTAGTCACCATATATATCCTACAACATTCTCAAGACAGTATAGGCCAACAATTTGTCCAACTCACAAAATCACATACCTTCGTTCGCACGTCCGTAACTTGAACTCCTCTCTCCGCACACCGAACGTAGTATAGTCACATGTGTGTTTGCTATACATACACCACGCATGCGTCAAACTACGAACACGTCGCTCCGCACACGTCGCCCGCCCATGACGTTCTAACTAACATCTTTTCCCCGCCCCTTCTCTTTCGGCGCGCAGACAGATATGGCGGATTTAGAGCAGGTGTCTGATAATTCCGCAACTAACGAGGAGGAGACAAGCCCGGAGACCGAGGAAACGTCACGATCAAGGAGGAGATTCAAGGCATCTAATATGTCTTTTGCGGAGATGGCGGAGATGGTGGACATCTTGCTCAAGTCTGATTATGACGCAAAGCATGGGCCGTATAGCAAACCAAATAGAAGGAAGGCCAAAATCCTCAAGAAAGTCGTGAAGAGTCTGAAGACGAATTTCGGGGTGAAACGCTCAAATGAGCAGCTCAGAAAGAGGTGGTCAGACCTCAAACTGAGGGAGCCAGAGCAGTTAAGGAGCATTAAGAGAATGCTATCAAAAAGTAAGTAAAATGTACACTTTTCGGCTATTAATGTTTTTCTCAACTTACATGTTGCACCTTTTTGTGATTTTATCATATTGGACTCCCTTCCCTAATTTAATAATTTGAACTTGGTTTGGCACAGTAATCGTTCGTTACTTTACAGACACTTCGTTCGGCCACTATCCGCTGTTTTGGCTTATTTTATAGCCACAAAAGTAATTAGACATCTGCGTGTTTTTTTAACATTTTTGTTCCAAATTTTTAGGCTAGATGATGTGTTTGTAAAGAGAATGAAATGCAAACTTTAGTCAGTGTAAAGGAGAGGACACTCAGCAGCTGCTTCCACATCTGTACTTTGGAGCACTATAGTGTGGGCCACCAGACCCGCCTTTTTTGGGTGTCCCACACAGGTGCATTAGTGATTTTTTGTGGTGCCTCCATGTCTAAAAACTGACAGCCAAAGGTGAATACTAAACATATTTTTGGTTCCAAATAATGCATTCATCTTTAAATTCCGCACAAACATACACTTGTACCCCACTTCCAAGCAATTTAGCCTGTTTTTATTTTTCATAGCGAATTTCAGTGTGATAAATAGACCTTTTGTTTGATTATCATAGGGGAGAGAAGACTGGGAGGAGAACACTCCAGGGAGCACAGGAACCCCACAGCTTCACAACAACCCCAAACTCCCAAAGACCCACAACCGAAGGATGTTGAGGAAGTTGAGGTGGAGGAAGGAGAAGTGCAGGAAGGAGAGGTGGATGACGTTGTGGAACTGGTCACCACAACAGGTCAGTATCTGACACCACAGCTTCAGGTAAGAGATGTAGGCCTGCAGAGTTATAATACCTTTTTATTTTGTTTTTAGGGGATGTAAATGTTGTGGTGAAGGATAGTACACGTTTCTCTGCTGACAGTGCCCTCCGAATAATACAGCAAGTGATGGAATGTAGCACGGAACTGGACAGAATAAAACAAATAATTCATGTGATGGATCAAACATTTAAAGACATTCTAGATGTTTTGGGGAGAATCGAATAAGTCAACCAAACCCCCATTTTTTTTTCAGGAATGACTGTTCATCAACCTTTTATACTGTTTTTGACAATGCAACCAGCCAAAAATTGAATATGCACACAGTGTGTAAACATGTGCCATCTGCCATCAGGGGATATCCATGTACGTCTTTTGGGGGTGCAACCCCTTCCTCGTATCTAAAGTAGGTGAACTGAGGAAGGGGTTGCACCCCCAAAACACGTCCATTGATCACCCCTGATGGTAGATAGCACATGTTGACAATAGGGATCAGGAGTCTCAAATCCCTAGTGGAAAATAATACAAAATGTGTGCATATTCAATTTTTGGCTGGGCAAGGGGTGGCAAGACCCCATATTAGGACGGGCACATAGAGACATATAGTTTGTGTAAGTGAATGTGTCAGATTGCTCAGAGGTATCCAATGTTGTAATTTTTGGAATGCAACTGTTTTTGTATTTTCCTAAGAAAAGAATTGGCGGTTTGTGGCCAGGAAAAAAATAAAAAAAGGAAACATGTGTGTGAATGTGCACAGAGTAAAATGTTTGAACAGAAACAACGTGTAGCTTCTTTTTTCAATACGCTCTAACCTGATTTGTGTTTTTTTTAAGGTTACATAGTGAAATGGTTGTTATTTACTAAAGGAAAATACACTTGGCACTACAAATGCACTAAGACAAACTAGGAGACAGGAAACAAACCTAAGTTAAAATTAGAAATCAGAATTTTATTTAACTCATTCTCCAGGAATCTTTAGCCATAGCCTGGCATAGGAATTGCCCCCCTACCCGTGAAATATTCCATATATTTGTCCTGAACCTCACGGGCATTTTGGGGGGGCAAGCCAGGACGGGCAGATTCCAGGCAGGGGATTAGCAGGTGAAAGTCCAGCCTCAGGCAATACTGAGGCCATATATGAATTGGATTTTCTGCTGAGAAAATTGTGTAGCACACAGCAGCATAAAACTACATAGTTTATTTTGTAGTCCGCCAAGTGTATGGAAGTCATAAAAATGCGGAACCGGCTGGCCATTATGCCGAAGGCATTTTCAACGACTCTTCGGCCCCTGGCCAGCCGGTAATTGAACACCCTCTTCTCTGGGGTCAGGGTCCTGTGAGGAAATGGCCTCATAAGATGCGGTCCGAGTCCAAAGGCTTCATCAGCCAAGAAAACAAAGGGGAGTCCTTCAATATTCCCTGCATCCGGTGGCAATGCAAGGTCGTCACTCTGGAGACGGAGGGCAAACTCCGTCTGGATGAAGGATCCCCCATCGGACATCCAGCCATTCTTCCCTACATCAACATAGAGGAATTCATACCGTGCTGACACCACCGCCATCAGCACAATGCTATGAAACCCCTTGTAATTGAAGTAGTAGGACCCAGAACGGGGTGGCGGCACGATGCGGACGTGCTTCCCGTCTATGGCACCACCGCAGTTGGGGAAGTCCCACCGCGTGGCAAACTCCGATGCCACAGTCTGCCATTCCTGTGGCGTGGAAGGAAGCTGGGGAGTCAAACAAGATGAAAGAAAATTAGAATTTAAAAATATTACATTACAAGGAGATTATAATAAAAAACATTAGAGGCCAACATCAATCAAATTCAACGTTTATTAAGGTGTTTTCAATAAGTATAATGGAAGGCTCATGTTTCATATTCATCACCCCCTCTGATGGTCCATTAATACATTATTTTGGGGGGGGGGTAGATGTGTTTGGCCACAGGATAGCAGTGCAGTGGCGGTGCGTCCAGAGTGGGCGCTGGAGCACTGCCCCCTCTCTCCTGTGCCCATCACTCAGAACAATACATAGGTTCTTGCCTTGCATTAACCTATGTATTGTCAATGCCGCCCACTATTCAGGTGGATGGCCCCCTGTTAAGCGACCAACATATGAATAACTGCGGCATTTATGGGGTGAAAATTGCATATCAGAAACAGGGAGGCAAATAGGCTTGCACATTACAGCCTGAGGGATGTAATTGGCTTCATAAAAGTTAAATAGGGGACGCAGGGGGGGGGGGAGAATTCCTTGGGTAAACACTGACAGGCTGCTCTGCCAATCATGTTCACCAAGTCTGTTTAATGGTAACATGATTGGCTGATGCAACATCAAGGGAAGGAGAAGACATCAAGGACAGAAGAAGGATGGCGCTGACCACAAGAAGGTATGTGCAGGGCTGGGGACAAAATGGCTGCATTGGAGGGGACAAAATGGCTGCATTGGAGGGGACAAAATGGCTACATTGGAGGGGACAAAATGGCTGCATTGGAGGGGACAAAATGGCTGCATTGGAGGGAACAAAATGGCTGCATTGGAGGGTTACAAAATGGCTGCATTGGAGGGAACAAAATGGCTGCATTGGAGGGAACAAAATGACTGCATTGGAGGGGACAAAATGGCTGCATTGGAGGGGACAACTGGGGGCGTTTAATAGGCACCTTTGCAAAAATGGAGGAAGTTTATTTCCTAAATTGGGGTTGGACCCCCAAACATTTGTTGCAACAGGCGCCCCTGCTGGAAAGGTTAGTGAAGGGAAATATGCATGGAGGAGAAAAAAGGGGAAATCTAAAGCTTCCAGCATGCATGGGGACAAAGGGGACATTCTCAGCATATTACAATCATGGTAATTAGGGAAGGATGAAAGAAATACAATACATTAGCATACATGTAATACATTAAATGTGATGTTAAAGGAGAAAACTTACCCTAATATAGTCCTCCTGCAGGACATGTATAATGGCAGAACAGGTGTCTGGGATTATGAGGCCCAGAGCCTGGGGGGGGATGCCTGTCGTGAACTTCAAGTCTTGAAGACTTCTCCCTGTCGCCAGATAACGTAACGTGGCGATGAGCCTCTGCTCAGCACTGATGGCTTCCCGCATAACGGTGTCCTGCCTGGTAATATAGGGGGACACCAAAGCCAACAGTTCCTGAAAAACGGGGTCAGACATCCACAGGAAATTCCTGTAGTCCTCAGGATTATTCTCGACTATCTCCAGCAGCAGAGGCATATGGCAGAATTGGTCCCGCTGGAGCAACCAATTCTTGGTCCATGAACTCCTCCTCACACCATTCATGGACTGGTCTTGGTCCAAAACAAGCAGACCAACACCAAGCGCACGCACAGCACGAACTCGACGACGAGAACGTCCAGGCGACATGGCTAGGAAACGGTCGTCTTATCAGAACGTACAGAACAGAACGCACTTTAGAACAGCAAGGCCTATGAATAACGAACTGAAAATCAGAAACGAACGGGCAAGAACGCACTGTAAAACAGATACGACCTGCCTAGACGCCCTGAAAGTCAAGATACAAACCCACAAGCACAAACTGAACCTCAGAAAACTAACTGAAAAGCTCGAAGACTGAAAAGCGCGAATCGTCTCTTCCCAAACTTTTACTTCACACGCGGTAACACGAGATCAGCAAAAGCAGCCCAAGGGGTGGCGCCAAGAAAATCGATCTTCCCCTTTTATAGTGCCGTCGTACGTGCTGGACGTGACCGCGGAGAACAACGAGGAAATTGGGAAATGTCAGTGTGTACGCATAGAAAGCTTGACGAGAAACTCGTCAAGGTTAACAAGAATCTCGTCGAAAAAAACGACGTGTTTTTAACGACGAGAAACTCGGTCGTGTGTACGAGGCTTGAGATTTATTAATGGACAACTTTACTAAAGGTGAAGCTGTTCTTTAATTAAACCAGTTACTATGAGAACATGGGCGGTTATTTACGAAAGGTAAATCTACTTTGCACTACAAGTGCCCTGCAAGTGCACTTGAAAGTGCACTTGTAAGTGCCGTCGCTGTAGATCGATGTAGATCTGAGGGGTAGATCTGAAATGAGGGGAAGCTCTTCTGATTTTATTATCTAATCATGTGCAAGCAAAAATTCTGTTTTCTATTTTCCTTGCATGTCCCCCTCAGATCTACAAAGACTGCACTTGAAAGTGCACTTGCAGTGCACTTGTAGTGAAATGTTGATTTGCCTTTCGTAAATAACCCCCATGGTTTTGCTTGTGTCAAAATATAGCTTAACAAGACATTTAACCATTTTTTGCTTAGTTTTAAAGCGGAAGAAAACCCATTCATAAAACTGTTTCATTTCCGGGACGTGACGGAAATATAACACTCCCATTGGCTGTGCTCTTAACCAAACTGTCAAACCATCCAATGGCTGGTGTCATAACTGATCACATGTTCAGCATCATGGCAGTTGAAGATTAAACAGAGGCAAAGATGGCAGCTTCCTTGGCTGAAACGATAGGGGGGTTTACTTACACTTTAAGGGAAAGCCCTAATTTAAAAAAAAAAAAACGATACAAGACAGAATCTTCCACAGTACTATTTTAAGCGATAGTGTTTTCCAAAGTTTGTAATGTGCACAGCTAATAAAGCCCTGTACACACGATCGGATATCCTATGGATTTTCGTCCGATGGATTCTTTGCATCAGACAAACCAATCGTGTATGGGACCCATCGGTCTTTTTTCCATCGGTTTTAAAAAATAGAACATGTTTTAAATTTTTACGATGGATAAAAAAACGATCGAAAACTCAGATCGTCTATGGGCAAGTCCATCGGCTCAAGAACCCACGCATGCTCAGAATCAAGTCGACGCATGCTCAGAAGCATTAAACTTAATTTTTCTCGGCTCATCGGAGTGTTTTACGTCACCGTGTTTGGAACGGTCGGTTTTTTGACTGATGGTGTGTGGGCAAGACTGATGGAAAACAGTTTCATCGGATATCCGATGGACAAATCTATTGGACTAGAATCCATAGGAAATCTGATCGTGTGTACAGGGCTTTAGACTTGCTTCTCCATTGGTGGGGATATAGCAGAGCTGTACCATGTGATCTCTGGAAAGAAGATCCTGAGTGTTCTGGAAGATCATAGAGTTAAAGTGGTTGTAAAGCCTAAACATTTTTTACCTTAATGCATTCCGGGTTTTCGTTGGCTTTGCTGAGGCACCGGGAGCCGTTGGCTCCCAGTGCTGTCAATCAAAGCCAGGAGTGATGAGGGAGCCGGGGGGTGGGGCTGAGTCCCGCTGTCTGTGTCAATGGACACAGCAGCGGGGCTCAGGTTCAAGCACGCACGAGTGCGCCCATGCAAAGCCGCTTTCCATTAGGGCACTGGACAGAGGGGAGGGGCCAGGAGTTCCAGCGGGGGACCCAAAAATAGGAAGTTTGTGGCCTGTACAGAGCAGGCAAGTATAGACAAGTTGTTGTTTTTTTTTTTTTTTTTTTTTAAATGTACCTTTACAATCACTTTAATAACAGCATAAAGGCAGACTTTACCTGCCACCTGTACTGACCCTGGCCTGTTTAATGACTACATTTCTGCCTGCTGCCTGGGCCGATCATTTGCCTGTTTGCTGACCATGTCACTGCCTGCCCCCTGAACTGACCCTTCTGCATATCCCACTGACTACGTTCCAGCGAGACACCAGTTCCTGCCATTCCCTGCAGACAACTGCACTCCTGGGACCACAGGAACACTTTTGTTTTTTCTTTTTTTCAGCCACCTATACTTTCTGGCCAGTGAACATTGCATTCCCTGAGGCATGCAAATAAGAAGAAAACAGGTCGCAAATCGCAGTAGTAATCCAATAAAAAAGGTCCTGTGCCATTGTCCCATGTTTGAAGAATAAAGGATGTTTTATTGGATTACCACTGCGGTGTGCGAC
This sequence comes from Rana muscosa, assembly GCA_029206835.1. Classification (NCBI taxonomy): domain Eukaryota; kingdom Metazoa; phylum Chordata; class Amphibia; order Anura; family Ranidae; genus Rana; species Rana muscosa. Next base: position 495,518,733 of record CM055116.1, on the reverse strand, counting down.
CAATTTTCTTCTCATTTGCATGTCACTGCGGTATTGAGGTATTAATAAGCATGAGGTATTACTATACTTGGGAGGAGTAGCAGAATGTCTTTTTGGGTTGTAATTCTCGGTATGATCCTGTTGTTTGTGTGAAATATCATAATAAATTGACAACCTTGTATAAAAAATTCATTTTGATTTTCTTTCCACATTTTGGATTTTGGGCCTCTCTATGTGGTTAGGCTGTGAAAAAATCTCACACATCCGATATTGCCTTACTCAGAAGGAGTAGCAAAATGTGTTTTGGGGTGTAATTCTAATTATGCATATGCGGTGTGTTAGAAATATCCTATTTATACACAATAGGTTTGCTTTCCTTTTAAATAGTGAAAAATTATTAAAATTCAATATAAATCAACAAAAATACTCCACAACTCAGTTTAAACACTAGTGCAACAAGATAAGGTAATCCCCTTTAAACATCAGTGAAAAAGTTCATAGGTGAACAAATCTTTTTATTTTAAATGTGATGTGCCACAAGTCCACTTCAAACAAGTGCCAACTTCAGTGTGCCAGACCACTAAAGTGCCCAAAACTCCTAAGGGGATGAGTAGAATCTCAAACTTCTAAGAGATCGCTAGCACATAAGGAATAATGGATTCCACGAGCCACAAGCAAGAAAGATCATTCGCCATCAGCCAGACTAACAGGGCTGACAAGCATCATAGAAAGAACATAACGACAAACCACATTGCGTGATAAAGTTTAAACCATGAAGAGTTTATTAAATGAGTTATGCGGCAAACACACGATCGTTTTTCATGCCATTTTTTTAACCAACGTTTTTCTCGTCGTTTTTTTTTCATGTTTCCTCTCAAGCCTGTCTTGCATCCACACGATCATTAAAAAAAAAACGCTTGAGCAAAGCGCAGTGACGTACAACACGTACGACGGCACTATAAAGGGGAGGTTCCATTCGAATGGCGCCACCCTTCATGTTAGTAAACTTTGTTGAGCGGCGATTCGCGCTTTTTAGCCTTGTGCTTTTCAGTCCGTTACAGCGTGACGAATGTGCTATCTCCATTACGAACGCTAGTTTTACCAGAACGAGCACTCCCGTCTCATACTTGATTCTGAGAATGCGTGTTTTTTTTCCCCTCGTAAAAGCATACACACTAATGAAAAACGACGTGAAAAAATAGAGCATGTTCGAAATTTTTAATGCCTGTTTTTCACGCCGTTAAAAATGCTCTGGAGCATACACACGATCGGTTTTAATGGCCATTTTAAAAAATGGCATTTTTAACGGCATGAAAAACGATTGTGTGTGCGCCGCATAACACTCACAAGCATATGAGAGAGCAGATCATATAGCACCACTGCTCACCAGCTGCCGGGTGTAATGATGTCACTGGCCAGGCTCCACCCAGTGTTTGGTGGCCTGGCACACTGAAGTTGGCACTTGTTTGAAGTGGACTTGTGGCACATCACATTTAAGATTTGTTCACCTATAAAAGTTTTCACTAATATTTAAAGGGAAATCTACCTTTTCTTGTTGCACTAGTATTTAAACTGAGTTGGAGTATTTTTGTCAATTTATATTGAATTTTAATAATTTGTCACTATTTAAAGGTGAAAGCGAAGCTATTGTGTGTATATATTTTTTATCCTGCATTCAGGTATTTAAAGTGCTGCTTTTTTGGCTGAAAACACACCCAGTGCAGAAATATCTGGTTTTTAGAAATATCCTATTATTTGACAGCTTTGTCTAATAAAACACTTTTTCATTTTGCATTTTCCAAAAACCTGTAAAAAAATAAGAGTTTTCAAAAGACTCGCTCCACCTCTTAAAAAATGCATTTGGGTGCTTGCTTTTCAAAATGTAGTAATTTTGTGGGTGTTTCCACTAGGCTCGTGCAATTCGTTTCGTAACGAATCGAAATTCGTCCGAATTTAGCAACTTTCGGACATTCGGAAGCATTCGAATTTCTGAACAAAGCAATTACGAATAAAACCGAATCCGAAATAAATTATATCGCAAATAGTGAATGCCCGAATGTCTTCGGCATAATTCGTTATGAAAAAAGTTACGAATGTACGAATCCATTCGAAGCACAATAACACTCTGCTCTGCTCTCTGCTTCTCCCTCACCGTGCTGAACTCCCTCTCAAAATGGTGTACAGGGGCGGAGGCTATAGCCGCATGTAAAAAACGAAAGTAAAATACGAGATTTCGAATCGTTACAAATAACCGCTATGTATTTAGAAAAGTACAAATCCATTCGAAGCACATTAGGCATAATAGGCAGCGTCATTGTGAGAGAGACACGGAAAATTACGAATCAACGAACCAAAAAAAAGTTACGAAAGTAGGAGTTGTGTCCAGAATCAACGAAAAACAATGTACTCTACCGAAAGTACGAATTACAAATAGACTAAAAATAAGGCTTACATTAATACGAATCATTCCGATTCAACGAAAAATAAGGCTTACATTAATACGAATCATTCCGATTCAACGAAAAATGTCGCTTGCGAAAATACGAATTAGTCCAAACACGAAAAATCCCGTCTACCAATATTACGAACGATTACGAATCAACAGGACCGAAAAGAAACGAACCGAAACTAAACAAATTTTTCCGTTGTGCACAAGTCTAGTTTCCACCACTACCCCGTGCTCCATAGCCTCCAAAAATGTAATAGCTAGTCAGGAAATTGCATGTGTAATGTATGCCCCTAAAATGCCTAAATGTGGTTCTTGGATTTTTTTGCCCTTATGTGAAAAAGTCTCACATATGGTATAGCCATACTTGGGAGAAGTATTAGAAAGTGTTTTGGAATATAATTCTAAAGCCTTATACACACACACACACACACACACACACACAATTGGATTTTCTGCGGACAAAGCATAGGACTTTTGTCCGAAGGGCGTTAGCCATGAACTTGTCTTGCATACAAACGGCAAAGAATTTTCGGCCAACAAACACAAAACTACATGTTTTTTTAGCTCTTTAGCGCCACCCTTTGGGCAACTTCTGCTAATGTTGTGCTATGGTTAGCATTGCTTCTGAGCATGCGTGTTTGTACTTTGGAGTTTTTTCTGATGTACTTGTGTACACACGATCGGATAATCCGACAACACACTTGTGGCATTTGTTGGCAGACAATTTTAAAGCATGCTATCCCATGCTATCCCACATTTGTTGGCGGAAAATCCGACAACAATTGTCCGATGGAGCGTACAAACGGTCAGATTTTCCAACAACAGCCTGTCATCACACAATTCCCGTTGGATAATCCGATCGTGTGTATGAGGCTTAAGTATGCTTATGCTATGTGTTAGAAATATTTCATTAAATGACAACTTTGTATAAAAAAAAAAAGAAAATCATCTTCTTTCCTGCATTTTCCAAAAACTTGTGGCAAAAAAAATGAAATTTTCAAAAGACTCACTATGCTTTTCAGAAAATACCTTTGGAGTGTTTGCTTTCCAAAATACAGTCATTTGTGGGTGTTTCGCCTGCCCTGGTACTTCAGGGATTCAATAAATATTATAGGTGGTCAGGAAATTGGATGCATAATTTATGCTCCTTGAAAGCCCAAAGGTGCCCCTCTATGCGTCTAGGCTGTGGTATTCCCGTACTTACCGGTAGTAACAAAATGTGTTTTGGGGTGTAATTGTAAGTATGCCTATGCTGTGTGTGAGAAATAACTTGTTAAAATTAACATTTTGTGAAAAAAAATTAATTTAATTTCTTAATTTTCCCAAAAAATTGTGACAAAAAATTCAAAAACTCCCTATGCCCCTTTCTAGATACATTGGTCTGTCTACTTTCCAAAAAGTGGTCATTTGGGGGTATTTATACTGTCCTGACATTTTAGGGCCTCAAAAACTTAGGCAGTCATTAGGACTGATTTTTAAATATACTGTATAAACACCTTAGTTTGTAAACTCTATAACTTTTCCTTGTACAAAGGGTTTTATTGATAACACACATTAACAAAATAGAACAAAGGCAGTGGAGGACACATCATGGGCTAACAAGTAAAAAAAAAAAAATTGTAGGTATCAAAAGGATTAATCCGGGATCCAGAAATTTGAGTCAGGCCTCGTACACACTAATGAGTTTCTCGGCAAAAACCAGCAAGAAACTTGCTGGCAGAGATTTTTTGCCGAGAAATTCGTTCGTGTGTATGGTTTCTCGTCAAGAAAAGCGACAAGAATCTTGACGAGAAAATAGAGAACCTGCTCTCTATTTTCTCGTCGAGATTCTCGTCAGCCTGTTTCTCGACGAGAAAATTGTGTGTGTGTACACTTACCTTTTCGCCGGGAAGCCCGCGCATGCTCGAAATGACTTTGACGCATGCGCGGTAGCTTCCTAGGCATAGGTAGGGTATACCAAGATGGCGGCGACGGCATCGAATGTGACGAGCGCATGCTCGTCGTAGTCGATGACGTCACCGCATACGCTCCATTCAAAGAACCGCGGGTTCTTTGAATCGAGCGTGTGTACACTCGGCCGGGACAATTTTCTTGTCCAAGAATCTCGTCGAAAAAAACGACATGTTTTTTTCGATGAGAATCTCGGCCGTGTGTACGAGGCCTCAGTCCTTAAAAGTCCTATGGTGGGTAAAGATGACTAGAAAAAGGATGACCATATCTTATATGATGCGATAAAGTGACGTCATGTTGATCTAGACCACATACCGGCTATCTCACCGGATTACATATAAAAATTTAAGGCGAGATGAGGATATAACATACAACAGTATAAAAAAAATAAAATAAAAAAAAATAAACATAAACAAAAAAGCTCACATAATAGGAGAAGAACATTCGTAAAACAAACAGTGGCACATCATGTGTCCAAGCCCAACAGGACCAAGCCTGAGGGCCAGAGCAGTATAGAGAGGAAAGAAAGAATCAATGAGGAGAAAGAGGGCAGTAAAAAAAGAGGGAAAGAAAGGAAAGAAATAGGAAAGAAGGGGCTAAGGGAGGAAAGGGGGGGTCCACGGGATGGGGGGGAACAGAGGCTCATTAAAAGGGAAAGTAACACTGAGTCAAATTGCGAAGGGTGGTTGTGAGTCACCCAGGGCTGCCATATCCGGAGAAATTTATCATGAGTGTCCGACAGAACGGCAGTAAGTTTCTCATTCACCATGATATCATTAACACAGTTTTTATAACTTTTACGCAGACTGAATAATATACACATATTGGTTTTGTTTTGTTTTTTTATCAAAGATATGTAGCAGAATAAAAAAATTTCCCCAAATGTATTAAAAAAGATGTATTTAACAGAAACTAAGAAAAACTGTTATTTTTTCAAAATCTTCAGTCTTCTTTATATTGCAAAGAATAAAAAAAAACAGTGGTGAGTAAATACCACCAAAGGAAAGCTCTATCGGTCTCAAAAAAATTATACAAAATTGTAATTCAAAGCATGACAGTGCTGAAAACTGAACATTTTGCTGGGCAGGAACACAGATCACTCTGTTCATTCCTGTCAGAACGGTGATCTGCCTTGTTTACATGGGCAGATCCCCGTTCTGTGTCTGTGGGAAGCGATCACGGGTTGCAGCCGGATATCACGTCTGCCGGACCTGCTGATTTGCTCCCCCTCTGGCCAATCAGCGCGCGCCCCCGCTGGCTGGAACGGTGATCTGCCTTGTTTATATGGCTGAAACAGTACAGTCTTGAAGTGGTTAAAGAGTCTCTAAAAATGTAAATAATGGTTTCAAAATAACCATAAGCCACCTGTTTAATGTGCATTATTCACCTTTATTGTCTGATTCTGGACCATATCGATTTTGAGTAACTATGGTTCACTTAAGGATGCGTTAATACCATCCCCCTTTTGGACTTGAGCTCCACCGTTATACTGCATACAACTGAAGAAGGTATTTTATAGATTTGCCTTCTCTTTGTCACCAGTGACCAAAGTTATCTTGTAAAGGGCCTATGTGCTCACATCTAGTCTACTAGTCTAGTTTACTATTAATATATTTAACCACCTGCCGACCGGCTGCATATACTGCGGCAGGTCAACTCTATTGCGCAAAATTACATACCTGTACGTCCTTTCGTGCAATAGCCAGTGGGGGCGCGCGCTGATTGGTCAGAGGGGGAGTCAATCAGCAGATCCAGCGGACGTGATATTCGGCGGCCATCCGCAATCGCTCCCCAGAGACACAGAACAGGGATCTGCCCATGTAAACAAGGCAGATAACCGTTCTGACAGGAATGAACAGAGTGATCTGTGTTCCTGCTAAGCAGGAACACTGATCTCTCTGTTCATCCAGTGAGTCCATCCCCCACACAGTTTGAAAGCACCCCCTAGGGAAACACTTAACCTTTTGATCGCCCCTGGTGTTAACTCCTTCCCTGTCAGTGTCATTAGTACAGTAACAGTGCATATTTGTAACACTGATCACTGTAATAATGTCACTGGTTCCCAAAAAGTGTCAAATGTGTCAGTTAGGTGACCAATTTGTCCTCCGCAATGTCACAGTCCCGCTGAAAATCGTAACCGCCATTACTAGTAAAAAAATTTATAAAAATACCATAAATATATCCCATAGTTTGTAGACGCGATAACTTTTGCGCAAACCAATCAACATATGCTTATCGGGATTTTTTTAACCAAAAATATGTAGCAGAATACACTGGTGAAGAAAATAGTTTTTATTTTTTTAATTATTGGGTATGTTTGGTAGCAGAGTGTAAAAACTATTGTTTTTTTTTTTTCAAAATTGTCTCTTTTTTTGTTTCTAGCGCAAAAAATGAAAACCACAGAGGGGCTAAAATACCACCAAAAGAAAGCTCTATTTGTGGGGAAAAAGTGACATCATTTTTATTTGGGTACAGCGTCGCACAAGCACACAATTGTCAGTTAAAGTAACACAGTGCTGTATCACAAAAAATGGCCTGGTCATTAAGGGGGTAAAACCTTCCGGGGCTGAAGTGGTTAAATTGTTTTTGGGGGTTTGTCCTACATTTTTTCACAGTCTGCAGTTTACCTTGAATTTTAGCTATCCTGATATCTTGTAGCAGCTTTTGCCTTATTTCGTGTAACTTTTTAAATCATGAATTTGTCTTGTTCTGTCACAGTCAGGGGGTCAGGCTCAGAGACTAGTAGCTATAGCAGTAGAGAAGCTCCCACCGGTCAGCAGGATAAATAAACAAGCACCCTGGAGGATGATGGGGGCTCACACAAAGCATGGGATCTAAGCATTAACTAAGTATTCACCAGAGCTCCTGATGGTGGAGATGGGTTTTGCTGAGTTTTAGTACCAGGTCACAGTCATCAGGATCGCCACACCAGGAGGTGAGCAAGCCGATGACAAGTCACAGATATAGCAGGTACTGTAGTGATCAAGCAGAAGTGTAATCAGTAAACAAGCCAAAGGTTGGTAACATGTGGTTGCAGGTTGGGATCAAGTGAAAGCATAGTCGAGGAACAAGTCAAAGGTCGATAATGAGTGGTTGTGAAGATAGGGACAGCTGCAGATACACAAAGGAGCAAAATATCGTCTGGAGAGAGCACTATAATCTGGCAAATAGTAAGTGCAGAGACATGGCTTAAATCAGGAAGTTCATGAGAAGAGTTTGAGGTTCAACCAAAACAAGAGACAAGGCAAGGAAGTCCAAAGGATCTAACAGGGAGTTGACCAGCATCTCAGGTGGTCCAGCAAGGACTGACGCAGCAAAGATTATGGGTTCAGATTCTGGTCCTTACAGTGTCTTTTGTATTGTATATTTTTTAGTTAAATGTTGCAGAAATTAGCACCCTAAATGGATGCGGGTGGGGCTATATGTGCGCCAAGTTTGGCCAGTACCGGGTCCCCAAAATCTGGGAAATCAGGCGCAAAACCGTGACTCGAGTATAAGCCGAGGGGGGCATTTTCAGCACAAAAAAATGTGCTGAAAAACTCGGCTTATACTCGAGTATATACGGTATATCCCATCCGCCTTGCCTTTAGGATGAATAATAAAAGCTTAAATTCTTTACCTAAATCTATAGACATTTGTGCACAATGGTTTTAACAGTATTTTGATTATTTTTTGTTTGGAAATATTTAATTGTTTATAGCACACATATTTGCTATACTAAAATAGGCGCTGGATGGTAAAACCTTACATGTTTTAATCATTAAAACTTGCTGATGCAAGCATTTCTAGGCATTTAGCTGATTTTGTTTCAGTATGAGAACATGCATTGTATTCAGTGGTCTTTGCTTTTGTGAATTGAGGGGTGATGATGAACATTAAAAAATGATTTCTGAACACAGTAATTTGAGAGTACTTTCCCCTCGCATCATAATCTAAAGCACACTCATATTGCTCAGAAATACACACTATGAACAATTCGTCAATAAATGACATACAAAATGCCCCAAAGCACCTGGAAAAAATGCTCACAATATTTCAAAATGCAGTGCAGCACTTTGAAAATTAAGTTCATTAAAGCGGAGTTCCATACAAAAATGGAACTTCTGCTTTAAGTGATGGTGGCCCCATTTGGCATGTCATTTTTTTGGGAGGGGGAGCAGATACCCTCTTTTTATAGGCATCCAGCTCCCACTTCCTCCCGGGGGTTCCGCGGCACTAGAAGGAAGTTCACCTCTCCCCCCTCCCTCCCTACAATCTTTTGGGACACATCACGGATGTCAGAAGATTTCCCGGCCAATCACATCGTGCAGCGCGGCTCGCACATGCGCAGTGCGTGCCCGGCTGTGAAGCCACAGCCGGGCGCCCACAGTAGTGATGCTGGCGCCGCAGAGAGGAGGGGGAGAGAAGCGGGGCTTCGTTCGCCCACATTGCTGGACCATGGGACAGGTGAGTGTCCGATTATTAAAAGTCAGCAGCTACACTTTTTGAAGCTACTGACTTTTATATGGGTGGAACTCCGCTTTAACATGCATTATTGCCAGGCATTTTCAAGTGTTGCTAGTGTGAACAAACCTTGTGTATTTTCCTTCAATAATGCAAATGTTATACAATGTGTGCATCATTTGTATCTACAGTATGTTAGTGAATACTGGATAATTGATACATAATCAACATTTTTGCAGTGTTACACTTATGGTGTCCATATACTAGATTGTTCAAAAATCGTTCAAAACTCTATCGTTTGGACAGTGTTATGTTTTTCTTGCCTGTTAAAAATATAACTGTTGGTACCACACAAGTGTGACCCAGAAGCAAAAAACAAATGAGAAAATGATTCACTTATGTCTATTAAACAATTTATCGTTCAAAATTCGCTCATTACATGATGGCAATATCGTTTGCGCTCACGTCCATGTGTTCGTTTTTCAAAAACGCGTTCAAGCCATTTTTAGACTGGTGTATGGCTAGCATTAGTTTATGTGCAGCAATGTATTTGTTTCATTTATTCTCCTACTGTTTAATCGCTTGCCGACCGCCGCACGGGGATTTACGTCGACAGAATGGCAAGGCTGCGCAAATGGGGGTATATATACGTCCCCTTTAATTTGCTGGCAGTGTGACCGCGAGCTCCGTGACCGTGCCCGTGGGACCCGCAGACTCGATGTCTGCCGGTGTCCCGCGATCGTGTCATGGAGCTGAGGAATGGGGAGATGTTAGTGTAAACACAACATCTCCCCATTCTTCCTAGTGACATGTCACTGATCGTCTGTTCCCCGTCATTGGGAACAGCGATCAGTGATGTGTCACGGCAAGCCACGCCCCCTAACAGTTAGAATCACTTCCTAGGTCACACTTAACCCCTTTAGCGCCCCCACAGGTTAACCCCTTCACTGCCAGTGCAATTTTTATAGTAATCAGTGCATTTTTATAGCACTGATCGCTGTAAAAATGACAATGGTCCCAAAATGGTGTCAAAAGTGTCCGCCATAATGTCGCAGTCAAGATAAAAATCGCTGATCGCCACCATTAGTAAAAAAAAATTAATGAAAATGCCATAAAACTATCCTCTGTTTTGTAGATGCTATAACTTTTGCGCAAACCAATCAATAGATGCTTATTGCGATTTTTTTACCAAAAATATGTAGAAGAATATGTATCGGCCTATATATTTTTGGGGGAAATTTATTATAGCAAAAAGTAAAAAATATTGCATTTTTTTCAAAATTGTCGCTCTATTTTTGTTTATAGCAAAAAAAAAAAAACGCAGAGGTGATCAAATACCACCAAAAGAAAGCTCTATTTGTGGGGAAAAAAGGACGTCAATTTTGTTTGGGAGTCACGTCGTACGACCGTGCAATTGTCAGTTAAAGCGACGCAGTGCCAAATCGCAAAAAGTGGCCTGGTCTTTGGCCAGCCAAATGGTCCGGGGCTGAAGTGGTTAAAATACATTTTTATAAAATAAGTACAATAACAGTAAGAACTTTACAAAAAGCAAGGAAAGTCTGTACATAAATATAGGACCATCCACCACCTTTTACCTTTGCAGATTTAGGGCAATACTCCTGTGGTTTGTGGGGAAAAAAATCAACATAGTTTGCAGTTAAACATCAGAATCTTGATTGCATTTATTTTGCTGTGAGATTCCTAAATACTCTTGGTGCAACCAGTTGCCTTTCGAAATCACATAATTATTTAAATGGAGTCCACCTGGGTGTATTTAAAGCTTCACCTGATCTCAAAATAAAAATACATGTTTTTGGAAAGCCATAGAGATTGCTAGTGAACATACCAACACAAACAGCATTATGAAGCATTATCAGGATAAACTATTTGCAAGTTGCAACATCTGCTTTCAATATTAAGACTGTCTTTGCATTAAAAAAAAAGAAGAAAAAAGCAGTGTCCCCCATGGCTAAAATTATTCTCTGATGTTGTGGAGCTGCCATACCTAAACCCAATAATTTTTTTTAATGCTTTTCATAATTCATCTGCTGACCGGTTGCCACACTTGTTCAGTTGTCCTCAAATGTACTCCAGACTCACCATTTTTTCTCTTTTTTTATCATAGGAATTATATTGGATGTACCTAAATTTAAATGAGCTGAAGAACACCTAACTATGACCTGAGCATTGGTAATAGTACTATACCATTATTAATTTAGGCAAAAATACCATTATTGAAAAGAGAGGTAAAGCACTGTGAGTTTTACACTATTAAGCACAAAAAAATATTCTATGCCAAAATAATAAACCTACTGTATACCGTATGCTACATTATACAAAAATATTAAACAATTGCCCTACGCCATACAGTGAACATATAAAATAAGCTATGCAAATCATGTGCCATGCACACAATATCTCTTATATGACTAGTGAGTAGTATATAAAGTTGGATAAACAAATCTTACACTGTGCCACAATAACCAAAGTGTCATCAAAGTGTATCAGACAGTCCTCAGTCCATATAAAGCATCAATATCTTCAGTGAAAATATATTCAAAGTGCTCTTTAACCACTTCATTACCCAGCCATTGTCAAATGACGTCCACAGATGGGATCTCTCATCCTGGGTGGACGTCATATGATGTCCTTGGCGTCATAGCGGCGATCGGGGATCCAGTGTGTCGCTCGGGACACAGCCGTCCCCCAATCGGGTTATGAAGTGGCGGCGGAGCGGCGGCGGCGGAGCTTTCCGTGTGGCTAACCGGCTCCCATATGCAGAGCTGCAGCAGCGGCGTGCACGGCGCCCGCAGGCACGGCGTTCGGGGATCCAGTGTGTCCCTCGGGACACAGCCGATCCCCGATGGGCTGAATGTAGTGGCGGCGGAGCAGCGGGTGGTGGAGATTCCGGTATAACTTACCAGATTTGATGATGCAGAGCAACGCAGCGGCGAGCACGGCGCCCCCAGGGGCACGCAGCGCAGCGATCGGGGCTGAGGCTTTTCCCTTGGATACAGCCCAGCCCTGATCAGGGTGAAGAGCCAATGAAATTGGCTCTTTACCACGTGACCGGCTGTGTCCAATCACAGCCGATCACTAAATGTAAACAAAACACACCATTGTGTGTAACTTACTGTTGCTGGTTTCTCCTCTTCACACACCGATCCAGTGTGAGGAGGAGATCAGCTAACAGTGAGTTACACATATTTTATGTACTACTGTGCCCAGATTGCGCCACCAGAGTACCCGCCACCAGAGTACCTGCCACCTCACCAGAGTACCCGCCACCAGACTACCTGCCACCAGACTACCCGCCACCAGAGTACCCCGCCACCAGAGTACCCACCACCTCACCACCTTCCACCAGAGTACCTGCCACCAGAGTACCTGCCACCTCACCACCTGCGACAAGAGTACCTGCCATAAGAGTACCTGCCACCAGAGTACCTGCCACCTCACCAGAGTACACGCCACCTCACCACCTGCCACCAGAGTACCTGCCACCAGAGTACCTGCCACCAGAGTACCTGCCACCAGAGTACCTGCCACCACGGTACCTGCCACCTCACCACCTACCACCAGAGTACCCGCCACCTCACCAGAGTACCTGCCACCAGAGTACCTGCCACCAGAGTACCTGCCAGAAACCAGTACCTGGTTGAGAAATGAGATGTGTAATTTTTGCTTGTAGAACGCCCGACAGTGCTACTTCAATGTTGGGCCTCTGTACGTGGCCAGGCTGTGTAAAAGTCTCACACATGTGACATCGCCATACTGAGGAGGAGTAGCAAAAGTATTTTGGGGTGTCAGTTTTGCTATGTACAGTACATGCTATGTGTTGGAAATATCTTATAAATGGACAACTTTGTATAAAAAAAAATGCGTTTTCATTCTTTTCCCACATATTCCAAAAACTTCTGGAAAAAAATGAACTATTCAAAAGACTCATTATGCCTCATAGATTATACGTTGGGGTGTTAGCTTTCCAAAATGGGGTCATTTTGTGGGCGTTTTCCATTGACCTGGTGCTCCAGGGCCTTCAAACCTGTGATAGGTTGTCATCAAATGAGATGTGCAATTTATGCTCGTAGAACGCCTGACGGTGCTACTTGGATGCTAGACCGCTGTATGTGGCCAGGTTGTGTAAAAGTCTCACACATGTGGTATCACTATACTCAGGAGGAGTATCAAAATTTATTTTGGGGTGTCATTGCAAGTATGCATGTGCTGTGTAAGAGAAATAACTTGTTATTATGACAATTTTGTGAAAAAAATAAAAATAAAAATACATTTTTTCCCAAGAATTGTGGGAAAAAAATACAACTTCAAAAAACTCACCATACCTCTTACTAAATACTTTGGAATGTCTGCTTTCCAAAAAGGGGTAATTTGAGGGGTATTTGTACTTTCCTGGCTTGTTAGGGTCTCAAGAAATGACCTTCAGTACATGTGATCAGATGTGATCATTTTTCAATGATTTGCACCAAAGCTTGTAGACTCTAAAACTTTCACAGAGACCAAATAATATACACTTTTTTTGGTTATTTTTACTAAAGATATGTATCAGTATACATTTTGGCCCAAATGTATGAAGAAATATGACTTATTTGCAACATTTTACAATAGAAACAAAAAAAAAAGTTTTTTTTTTTTTTTTTAAATGTCTCTTTTTCCGCTTATATTGCAAAAAATTTAAAACCCAGCAGTGATTAAATACCACCAAAAGAAAGCTCTGTTTGTGAGAAAAAAATTATAAAAATTTGGTTTGGGTACAGTGTAGCATGACTGAGTAATTGTTATTCAAAATGTGAGAGCACTGAAAGCTTGGTCTGGGAAGGAAGGGTGTATAAATGCCCTGTATTAAAGTGGTTAATCATCACACAATGAGGTTGATTTACTAAAACTGTAGCGTGCAGCATCTGGTGCAGATGTGCATGATAGCCAATCAGCTCCTACCTTCAGCTTGTTCAATTAAGCTTTGACGGAAAAACCTGGAAGCTGATTGGTTTCTATGCAGAGCCGCACCAGATTTTGCACTTTCCAGTTTTAGTAAATCAGTCTAATTGTATGATGTGGCATAAAACACTTCCAATGATCGTGAGGCTCTGTGTGCCAATCCGCCCCACCCCAAGTGAAAGACACACTCACCAAATCAAAATGATCTCCTAAAATAATAAGGTCTGCTTGTTTTTATGTGTAATCCAGCTCCACCAGGTATCCTCCTCCCACTCTCTCTCCTCCGGTTATACAATTTAATGCCAGCTTTCTGCAACCTCCATGCCACTGTGGAATATGAAGAAGATCTAAACATAGGGGTTGGTTTACTAAAGGCAAATAGGCTTGTACACTTTGCAAAGTAGAGTTGCACTATGCAAGTGCAGTTGCTCCAGAGCTTGGTAAATAAGGTAAAGCTTAATTTTGCAAAGAGTACCAATCACTTACAAGGAAAATAAAGAAAACAGCATTTTTGCTTGCACATGATTGGATGATGGAAGTCAGCAGAGATTCTGCTCATTTACTAAGACCTGGAGCAACTTCTCTTGCAAAGTGTAACTGAACCTTGCAAAATGCACAGTCTATTTTCCTTTTAGTAAATCAACCCCAGTGTGTGATACTGTTTTTATTGAAATGAAAACAATAACAGCCTAAAATGTGAACTTACGCTTAGTAGACCGGAGACTGATGACTGATGACATCAAGTAGACAAAACGCATTGGAAGGGGCTTAAGCCATGATGTCACTTTTACCAGCCATCTTGGATAGGGGCCAACGATGCTTAAGTGTAAGTGCACATTTCAGGCTGTTATTGTGTAACCTTGTTGTTTAAGTCCACTGGGGTTTATGCCTCCTCATAAACGTGTAGCGGGGTCCTCAATTTAAGGGGAGTGTTTGGGAGGTAGTATGCCCAAAAACTTTGATTTGTCAGGGTTTACAACCATTTTATCCACAGGGAGAGTATTGGTGTACAGTTCCCTGTGGCCTACGGGTGGCGCTGCCATGGTAGGCTGGGGTTGAACCACCAGTACAGGGCTGTGCTTTTTGTGTCCCCTCTCGGCAAACGCACGGTGGGGCGGGGTTAACCTGCTGTGCGTGCTGGGAGAGGAGATAAAAGGGGCAGACGCTGCCTGTTCGGGGTTAGTCGGTGGGGTCCTACCCCTGGTTCTGGTTCCAGTCTGCCCTGGGCGCCCTAGGCCCACGGGCGGGTGTGTTCTTGTTCCGGTTCCATCCTGGGCACCTTTAGTCCCAGGGTGAGGTACTACACTGCTGTTCCTGTCCGTCCTGGATGCGGGGACTTGGAAGTTGCAGCAAAGGCCTGGGCCCAGCGCTTTTGGCTGGGGCACGTCGGGGATCGAGGAGTCTCAGGGTGCCGCCTTGTGAGGGGACCCGTATCTGAGTAGAGGAAGCCGGGTGAGGAACCGTTCCGAGGGACTGATGCGGTAGTCACGGTGAAGGAAAGGGTCCCGGTAACTCTCCGGAGGGATGTTTTCTCCCTAGGCCAAAGTCAAGTTCATCAGGTCTGTGGCAGAGACCAATTTCATCGGGTTTGTGGCAGAGACTTTGAGTAAAACGTGAGTGTCATTTGGCTGCTAGTCTTGTTCTAAGTAAACTATCCATTTGAGGCTGAGTCTGTTCGAGAAGCTGAACAGTGAAGGGACTGAGATTGTGCCAGGACTTTTCCCCACATCTTGTGCCATCCCTTTCCTTGCTCCAACCTTTGTTTCTATCAAGAGATTGTTATTTGCTGAAAAAAGAAATAAACTCTCTGTTGGAGTTCTAGCAAGTGTGGACATTCTATTCACTGGGGAAAGCAAGTACCTAAATCTGTTATCCACAGAGGTGAGAAAAATCATTCTCTGGCTCAACTGTAAAATGACCCACCAACAACACCGCTCAACCTCTTTACACAGGAGGGTACGGGCTTGTGGCATGGTGTGCCCCTTCTTCCTGCGAAGAGCCGAAGAACAAGGCAGGTAAAAGGGGGTCTGTGTGCTACAAACTTATCACTTTGGAGGGGCAGATTACCCCCCTTGTATTAGCAAGAAAGGTAAAAAAAATATGAAAAAACTAATAACCTGTAAAGGCTTTTAAAGTGTAGCCTATGGACAATTTTGGGTAGTGTAGTTTTTTTGCCATTTCATGGGTGCATGAAATTTTAAAAGAGAAGTTTGGGATTTAAAAAAACAAACAATTATATACTGTATCTATATGAATGCAGCATCAAGCCAATGCTGTATCTGTCCCCCTCTGGCTCTGTAGCAAGAACTGAGTGATCAAACACAGATGAACACCGCTGATCGCTCAGTTTCCCCCATTTCCTCTAAGCAGAGAGCTGTCACTGTCAGTCAGTGGCTCCCTGCTCTCTCCTTGAGCACTCACTGGAGCGCTGGGCTATGGAGGGGGCAGGAGGGGCTGTCTCAGGCTCTCTGTGGATTGCTGAGAGGCTGAGCCAGGTGCCAGTCCAGGCATCTGGGTGGATGCTGACCATATGATCAGGATCTTTCTCAAGCCGGGACTGGCTGAGTGAAGGGTCGTACAAGTGCAGAACGAACTGCACTCTTGAGAGTGCAGTTCGTTCTGCACTTGTATGACCCGTCACTCACCCAGTCCAGGCTTGGGAAAGATCCCGATCATATGTGTGGCCAAAAAAGCTTCAGTCATACTTCTTTAAAGCTTGCTGGGTATACATTTACTTGATGCAGCCCCATCTTTTTTATGTAACAAAAATATTGATATAAAAGTGGTTGTACCCTAAAAAATAAAAATAAAATGTTCCTGTTCCTTTAAAACGTGACCTATAGCATAATGCTTGTGTCCTGTAATTTGTCCCATTATATAATATAAAATGTTCATGTGTCCCCCTGTGTGTGCTGACCACGGTAATCATGGCTGCTGATCCATGATACCATGGTCTGTTTAAGTGCCTCCGTCATCCCACTCTCTGCTCTCTGACTTGAGTCTCTCCACTCTCAACCTTCACCCCTTCCTCCCTGCATGTCGGTTCTGAGGCCTGTGTGTGAGAGAGATCTCCCCTCCCCCCACCTCTCCTCCTGAGGCTATTACTGTAATCAAATAGTAATGTTTTAAAATCGCTGGCATCCCCTCTGTTTTGGGCAGATCTAAAGTATTGTGTGTCAATTTAAAAAAAAATTATATTCTTAAATACCTTCTTGTCACGTGGTCTCCCTCTGCTGGCCAGCTGATGACAGATGGGAATCTCAGCCCCTCCCTCTGCTCTCCTTAGATTGGGGACAGAGGGCAGAGGGGGAATCACGTGACCACACAGTGGAGCTGTGGAAAAAGGTATTTAGGATTATAATCTTTAAAAAAATAGGTGCTTTATATCTGCTTAAAACAGAGGGGGATAAAGGTGATTTAATGTAGTGACTTAAAAACCACTTTAAATTGTGTTTATGTAACAATATTACTTTTAGTGTATTTTTTCCTAAAAATATGCATTTGATAAACATTTGTGTAAAGATCATTCACTATAAAATATTGCAACTGCCACTATTTTATTCTACATGGCCTCTGCTTTTAAACAAATAATATAATGTTTGATTTTAAAATGTGTGCAAAAAAATAAAAATAAATTGCCCCAGTAGACAAGGTTGACTACGTAATCTTCTCCAATAGAATTATGATAGACTAAAAAATATATACACAAATAAAAAGTTAAAAATGACTGGTCAGCAATTATAAATGTGGACAAGTACATCCATCTGTATCAAACAAATGGACAAAAAAAAAAAAAAACAGAGTGTAGAAGAAAATATGCCGATTTCCTTGTAGGACAAGAATAATGTGTGATCTAGTTCACCATCCTGTGGTTAGTCATAGAAGTGCAGTGTGGAAGAAAGACGATCAGATAATAAATATTACTAAATGCAGCAATCATACCAAGTTGGTAATGTGCTGAAAAATAAATATTCGTAATATTATTTTAACAGAAAAATTGCTATAGAAGCAAAAGATTAAACAATAAATTGATAAAGTATGTATTTGTTCTCTGTTTTAGTCAATGTAGTCAATGCATGTATGCTTTCCTTGTAGTAAGGTTACACCTGTAGTGTATCAGCATGCTTACTGCATTGGACTGCCATACCTCACATCTTGATCTTCAATTCTCTATTTATAATAGACAAATGTTATAGCCTCAGGGACAGCTCCTCTGTTTAATGATCACTGCTCAGAGAGAAAAAAAAATCAATAATTGTATTAATAATACATCTATTGCTGCCTATGAAGTACCTCTCATGTTTGTACCTGACCACTCATGTTTGTACCTCAGATATACTGCAAATTAGGATTTCAAACCTAAAATGCTCTATTTCATCACTGAAAATTGTAGGTGAATGTAGGCAGGTAAGTGTGCCTAAATTCATTTGCTCCTAATAAGTATTTATAAATGTAGTCCAAAAAAAGAAAAAAAAAACGTAAAGAAGTAAAACATAACAATAGTAACTGACTAAAAATACTTAGAATATTTTTTTTTAAATCACTGTGTAAAGGCCTCAGGTATTCGCACAGCCATCAAGACTAATCACAGTATTGGGTGTAACATGTTTGTTTCCTGTGATTAACCGCTCCAACTATTGGTCATATTTCAGAATGCAGGTATGGGAGCAAGCACAGGTGCAGAAAAGAGTGTAGCTAAGATTTTGGGAAGTATACATAGGTGAAGTGGGCAGGGGACAGATGCAGCAGTGGAAGGAGGAGTGCAACAATGGTGGATGGTGAGAGAAGGGGGGCTGTAATTGTGGTGGGTACTAAGGCAAAGAGTGCTTTTGACCTGTTAGGTGCTGAGAAAAGTGGGGCTGCAGGCACAATGGGTGGTGAGGACAGTAGGTACAATAGGTGCTGAGTAGAGAAAAACAAACTGAGCCTAGTGCCAGAACCCAGCTAAAGCCTGTAAAAGACTAATCTTGTGATTTTTTTTTTAATGGCCTTTTTCAAAGGCCAGTTTGCATGCTCTTGTTAAAAAAAGACATGGGTACTTTAGCACTGCCATCGGGGACATGTACCAATACAAATCTTTTTTTTTTGTTTTTAAATACCATGGGGAATTCAGTCAAAAAAAGGTTTCCCCTCCAAAAAAATGAATACCAGACTCTTATCCAGGAATGCAGCCTGACTGGTCAAGAAAGAAGGACCAGCTAGTGTTGGACCTCTCCTGAACCATACAAAAAATGTGACATACCTTATCACTTGTGAAGAGTGTACTGCACACTAAAGGGGGATGATAAGACAGTGACTGCCTCCAAAATCACATATACGATACAGTGAAAAAACATGACACTAATGTAGCACGACATTTCAATGAACATCGTGGAGGGAATACAATGGCCATTCCTATACAGGCAATAGAGAGGGTCCCTGTCCCCAAAATTGGGGAGACACATTTAGGCTACTGTGTAAACTCAAGGTATATTGGATATTCCATCTTTGCACCAGGATCCCACATGGCCTTAAAGGGTTACTAAACCCTTGGTTTTTTTTTTTAAATAACAAACATATCATACTTACCACCTCTGTGCAGTTGGTTTTGCACAGAGTGGCCCCGATTATCCTCTTCTGGGGTCCCTCAGCGAGTCGCTGGTGGCTCTTCAGGACACCCGTGCGGGCGTGCTCCCGAGTCCTGCTGCTGCGTTGACACAGACAGCAGAACTCGCCCCCGCCCCCTGATGCCCGCATCATTGAGTTTGATTGACAGCAGCGGGAGCCAATGGCTGCGCTGCTATCAATCTATCCAATCAGGACATGAGAAAACGGCCGGACCTGGTGTGCTCGTTCCCGTCGCGGGAATTACAGGGCTCAAGTAAGTAAAAGGAGGGCCCTGGGGGGCTGCTGCATGACAGGAGGTTTTCTATGCATTAAGGTGAAAAACCTCAAGGGTTTACAACCCCTTAATTTTGAATGTATTTTTATGAATAGGGGTTTGTTTACACAGTACCCTGGTGTTTTCATCAAGGCATATGTATTCATATTCACATCTGTAAGTATTGGAATACAAAAGATGATTGGTGCCATTAATACATAAAGGGTGATTGGTCTATAGTTCAATAATCAATGTGTGATTGAATTATAATTGGAGCACCAATTCTTTAATTGTGGATTGTTGTAATATGATACTGTGATATGGGACAGCCTTGATTATTAGAGTGGGGAAACCTACTGGGTTGAAATATCATTGAGGGTCCGGTATCTATTTATATATTCTGAAAAGTAATGGTTTTATATATTATTTGTGTTTTATTGTTTTTTGTTGTTGTAAATACAGCAAGTTAGAGCCCATTCACACAGGGACGACTTTGGATCCGACTTCAAGTCGCCCCAAGTCGCCCCTAGTCGCCTCAAGTCGCGCTGCATGAGAAAATCAATGTAAGTGAATGGAGCCGTCTTAATGCACACTACTGCAGTCGCTCTGACTTCAAAAAAGGTTCCTGTACTACTTCAATCCGACTTCTAGGCGACTGCTAGGCGACTTGTACCCACTGATTTCAATGGAAGTCCCCTCAGAAGTCGGATCCCCTGTCTTAACAGAAGCAACTTTCCAGGAAGAGAACATACATTTCTCAGGCAAACCTCTTCCTCCCCCCTCCCTCCCACAGAGCTGATTCTTGTTTGATTGGCCACTGGAAAGTCGCCTGTCCTGGAGGCAACTTGAAGTTGCCTTGTAAGTTGCTTCATGTTGCGCTGTGATTCATACTCAAGTCGTGTCCAAGTTGCCTCCCAAAGTCGTGCTGGAAGTCGTGTTGCCCCTGTGTGAATGGGGTCTTATTGTTTTAGGTGAATCTGACACATTGCGGAGGCCCATGGTGGCTACTACAGACTGTCTGAACATTGGTTCTGCTATGTCTTGTGGTCCTCATCCCGGTCCACCTGAGGTCTTATGGGCTGTTTTATTATTTATTTATTTTTTATGTTTTTACTTTTGGATTTATATGGGGTGGACTGAGACGCACAATATTTGCCTGGACTTTAGAATTGTATTATGATTTTCACCCGTACTTGGAGTATATATGGGAGGTATAGCTATGTGGCAGTTGGTTATGAGTAAGCGCTGTTTGTAGTGTGAAATGCGTTAACATCTGACTGTCCCGCAGTGTTTGTGATGTTTTTATTAATGTTTTGAAACTAAAGATTTCAAGGAGTGCAGCAAATTCTGTCTTTTTCTCGTTACATGTATCAGCAGATGGGCTGTGCGAGCACCCTCGTGATTAATCTGTCGCAGAAACCATTTGTTGGTTCACCTGGAGCAACACAGGACTTTTGTTTCTTATGCCCTTTTGTAAGAGCTGATTAAATTTGATTTACTTGAAGTGGGCAAGGTTTCAAAATGTGAAGAAGCTAGATTCAGGTCTTACTCGTGGTGCAGATAAAGTTCATCCCTATTGCTGAAAGAAGAAGGGCTGCAGGCACAATGGGTGGTAATATAAAGGGGACTGAAGGTGCAATGGGTACTCAGTGAAAGGGCTGTAGGTGTGGTTGGTGCTGAGAGAAGGAGGGTTGCAGGCAGATTAGGTACAGAGAGAAGTGGGTATGCAGGTGTAGTGGGTGCTGCGAGAAAGGGGAGATTGCAAGCATGGTGTGTACTGAAAGATAGAAGGGGTGCAGATGCAATCAGTGATGAGAAAAGGGGGGTGCAGGCCCAGTGGATCGAGCAGCTTGTACTAAAAGAAGAGGATTGCAGAGGGGGTTTATGGTAAGAGAATGGTGTGGTGTAAGAGTGGAGGGATTGAGAGAAAGAGGGCACATGTATTTTGGATGGTCAATGAAGGACAGAGGGTGGGATGCAACTAGAGTTCAGGGAGTTGGAAGAGGAAGTAAAGGGAAGAGTTGGGCCCCTTTCACACTACTGCAACTGCCTGTGTAAGTGGCATCAAAATCGGACCAAAGTAGTGCAGGGACTACTTTGAAGTCGGAACGACTTAAAGTCGTACTAATATGAATGTTTGTCATTGGAAATCATGGGAAACTATTGTCATGCTACTTTGCCATCACAAATCGTGGGACAAGTCGTATAAGTGTGAAAGGGGCCTAAATATTTTGTAATTCCCCCAGTGACAAAACAGAAGTGTGTGTTTTTTTCTTTTTTTTATATTATTAAGGATGTGTTTTAATTAGTATTTTGTAACTTTCTGAAACAGAAGACCAGTAAGTGAACTTTTTATATCAGAGCATTTATCCTTCAACAGCAGACATATGCCCTGCAACCAATCGCTGCCAAGTGTAAAATCCCATTTTATTAATCCTGGGTAAATGTGAACTGAGCAAAAAGCAATAATTTTTCACCTCCTGGCAAAACAATTCTCCAAGGACAAATAAATGTTATATGTGTCTAGATTAATGAAGTCAGATTTAATCAGTGCATTTCCCTCAGCAACAAGAGCATGACTTCTTCAATGGCAGAGAGATCTGCGGCTTCAGTGTCACTAAACAAATGAAGAAAAAGAGGTGTCTATAGACAGGTACAAGAACAAAGCATCTGTTAATTGCAGCATTGACAGCAACATAATCCAGTAGCAAGAAATTCCTTTCCCATATTATATGGCCTTGGAGACGTATCCCATCATCTAGAAATGCGTACTGTATGAGTTTTTTATTGTTTCCTAGCTAACTTCAAATTGTTTAGGGAAAATTTATAGGATTCCACTGCTAATTCTTTTTTATTTTAATATCGCCCATATTTTTGTTGCTGCTACAGTTCACTAAAGGGACAGTCGCCCTGTTCTAATTTGGCTGCTAGGAGCTTTGAAGTCTGCTGCTGTACTTAAACAAACAAGTGTAAATATACAGTGGCATGGGGGAAAATAATTATTTGATCCCCTGCTGATTTTGTAAGTTTGCCCACTTACAAAGAAATGAGGGGTCTATCATTTTTATCATAGGTGTATTTTAAAAGATAGAGATAGAATATCATACAAAAATCCAGAAAAAAAACCCACATAAAACAAATGCTATAAATTAAGTAGCAGTTCAGTGAGTAAAATAAGTATTTAATCCCCAAGCAAAACATGACTTAGTACTTGGTGGAGAAACCCTTGTTGGCAAGCACAGAAGTAAGACGTTTCTTGTAGTTGGTGACGAGGTTTGCACACATCTCAGGAGGGATTTTGATCCACTCTTCTTTACAGATCTTTTCTAAATCTTTAAGGTTTCTTGGCTCTCTTGGCAACTTGAAGTTTCAGCTCCCTCCATAAAATTTCTATAGGATTAAGGTCTGGAAACTGGCTAGGGCACTCCATGACCTTAATATGCTTCTTGAGCCACTCTTTTGTTGCCTTGGCGGAATGTTTTGGGTCATTGTAATGCTGGAAGACCCATCCACGACCCATCTTCAGAGTTCTGGCTGAGGAATGAAGGTTCTCATCCAAGATTTTACAATACATGGCCCCGTCCATTGGCCCCTCAATGCGGCAAAGCCTGTACCTTTAGCAGAGAAACAGTCCCAAAGCATCATGTTTCCACCTCCATGATTGACTGTAGGGATGGTGTTCTTAGGGTCATAGTCAGTATTTTTCTTCCTCCAAACACGGCAAGTAGAGTAAATGCCAAAGAGTTGAATTTTGGTCTCATCTGCCCACAGCACTTTCTCCCAATCTTTCTCTGAATTATTTAGATGTTCATTGGCATGACTGTACATGTGCCTTCTTGAGCAGTGGGACTCATCGTGTTTAACCACTTAACGACCGCTCACTGTATATATACGTCGGCAGAATGGCACCGACAGGCACAATCACGTACAGTGTACGTGATCGCCTTTGTACAGTTGGGGGGTCCGATCGGACCCCCCTCCTATACAGTGAGCGGCCGTTTATCGTTGGGGAGCGTTCCGAGATGAGGGGGCGGCCATTCGATTCCGGCCACCCCCCGCGATCGCTCCCGGCGAATGAAAATGCTCCCTCTGCCTGTGTAATGTAAACACAGGCAGAGGAAGTGATGTCATCTCTCCTCGTGTCGGTCTTTTCGTTCCCGGCGCAGAGGAGAGAAGAAGCAGGTTAGTGCACCAACAGTCCACTGACACATAGGTACACATAGGCACACATTTCACCCCCCAGTCACCCCCAGATCACCCCCCAGGTCACCCCCCACCCCCCAATCACAGTGTCACTGATTGCAGTGATCATTTATTTTACTGATCACTGCATTTAGTGTCATCTGTGACAGTAAAAAGTTGCAGGGCAGTTAGGTTTAGGCCCCTTTAGGTCCAGGGTAGCCCCCCAACCCCCCCTAATAAAGGCTTAACCCCTTGATCGCCCCCCAGGTAACCCTTTCACCCCCTAACGCCAGCGTCACTAAGCAATCGTATTTCCGATCGCTGTATTTAGTGTCGGTGGTGCTCTAGATAGTCAGTTATTTATTTTTAGTTTCGCTGCAGGTTTTTATAGCGCCAGGTACCCCCATATATTATTTTAACCCCCTGATTGCCCCTAGAGTTAACCCTTTCACCA
Organism: Rana muscosa; assembly: GCA_029206835.1. NCBI lineage: Eukaryota > Metazoa > Chordata > Amphibia > Anura > Ranidae > Rana > Rana muscosa. Next base: position 495,494,460 of record CM055116.1, on the reverse strand, counting down.
GTGATCACCGTATAAGCGTCACTGGTGACACTGGTTACCCAGTTAGTTATTTAGTTATTTAGGTAACCCGTCAGGTTTTTCTATAGCGTCGGGTACCCCCATATTTAACCTAATAAAGGTTTTAACCCCCTGATTGCCCCTAGTTAACCCTTTCACCAGTGATCACCATATAAAGGTTACGGGTGACGCTGGTTGGTTAGTTTGCTTTTTATAGCATCAGGGCACCCGCCGTATATAACCCAATAAAGGTTTAACCCCCTGATCGCCCGGCGGGTGAGATCAATTAGGTTTTAGCGCCAGAGAGGGTCTGCGTCGCCCCAAGCAGCGTTAGGTTAGTGCCAGTAACGCTAACACCCACGCGCAAAGCATACACCTCCCTTAGTGGTATAGTATCTGAACAGATCAATATCTGATCTGATCAGATCTATACTAGCGTCCCCAGCGGTTTAGGGTTCCCAAAAACACAGTGTTAGCGGGATCAGCCCAGATACCTGCTAGCACCTGCGTTTAGCCCCTCCGCCCAGCCCAGCCCAGCCCACCCAAGTGCAGTATCGATCGATCACTGTCACTTACCAAACACAAAACACATAACTGCAGCGTTCGCAGAGACAGGCCTGATCCCTGCGATCGCTAACAGTTTTTTTTGTAGCGTTTGATATATTTGCTGACGACAGTCAGGTGCTTTTTTTCCTGTGAATCTTACTAGTGTACCCCTAAATTTAGAGCCCAAAATGGCAAGTCGAAGGTACACTAGTAAAGAGGCCTAAGAGATTCTGAGCATGACAGATAGTGAAGAGGAGGTCACGTATCGGTCAGATTCAGGCTCAGAATATCTTCCCGTAGAAGACAGTGACGTCAGCGGCCCCACGTCAGATAGCTCTGACGACGAATTTGAGGTCCCTGCTAAGGTCAGGCGTACCCGATCCCGATCTTCTGAGGTTGTTGAGGAGCAAGAACCGCAGGGCTCTCGTATCATGGAGCAGAGGAGTACTAGCGCCGCTATTCCTTCTGGTGAATTGGCAAGCACCAGCGGCCTAGTACAGCCTGGGCGTACATCCAGCACTGCAGTATCACGTGGTGACGTGGCGAGTCCCATAAGTGCAGTTCAAGCTGGCGAGGTGGCAAGCACAAGTAGTGTCCCGCTGCCACCAATAAGAAGACAAAGGCAGGCCCGTCGTACCCATAGTGCTCTTCCTGCAGAATTCGCCTATCCTGATTGGGTCCCCACCACTTCTGCAGAACCCGTACTTCCCCCATTCACTGCCCAACCCGGTATTCAGGTGGAAACAGCTGATTTTATGCCAATTGATTATTATTTGCTGTTTTTCACGGAAGATCTCTATAGATCTATTGTGGACCAGAGTAATTTATATGCTGGTCAATTCATCGCCGCTAATCCCCAGTTGCCTTCCATTGCCAAAGATTGGAAACCAATTACGTTTTCCGAATTTAAGACCTTTCTGGGCCTTTCCCTCAACATGGGCACACATAAATTCCCGTCATTGCGTGCTTATTGGTCCACGCACCCAATTGACCACATGCCCGTGTTCTCTACCTCCATCCCTAGGAAACGATACGAGCAGATCTTGCGGTTCATGCACTTCAACGACAATGAACTTTGTCATCCACGTGGGGACCCTGAATACGACCGGCTCTATAAAATTCGGCCCCTCATAAACCACTTCAACAAACGTTTTGCAGCCTTGTTTACTCCCGATCAAGTTGTCTGCGTTGATGAGTTCCTGATTAAATTTTCTGGCCGCTTGGCTTTCAAGCAGTACCTTCCCAGCAAGCGTGCCAGATAGGGGGTCAAGCTCTATAAGTTCTGTGACAGGGCAACAGGCTATGTATGGAGCTTTATGGTTTATGAGGGAAAAGATAGTCAGGTTGAGACGGTCAACTGCCCAGATTACATAGGGAGCGCTGGCAAGATAGTGTGGAAATTGGTGTCAGCCTTATTCGGAAAGGGGTACCACTTGTATGTGGACAATTATTACACGAGCGTGCCACTGTTTAGTCACTTGTTTGATCATCAGATTGGAGCATGTGGCACCGTGCGACCTAATCGCCGGGGCTTTCCCCAGCGGCTTGTAGATGCCCGTCTTAGGCTGGGGTAGAGAGCCTGCGTAAAGTGTAATAACTTGCTCGCTATGAAGTGGAGGGACAATAAGAATGTTTTCCTTCTTACCTCCCTTCATGCAGACACGACAGTCCAAATTCCTACGGCGACTGGTGTTGTGGAGAAACCCCTCTGTGTCCACGAATATAACAAAAATATGGGAGGGGTGGACCTCAACGACCAGTTGTTGGCGCCGTATCTAATTGACCGTAAGGCGAGACGCTGGTACAAAAAAAGTGTCTCTATCCTTATTTCAATTGGCTTTGCTGAACGCTCATGTGCTATACAGAGCTTCAGGCGGGACTTTATCTCTTCTAAAATTCCAGAATGAGATTGTCACAGAACTCCTTTATCCAGGCGGTTCTGCACCTCACCATCCCCAACCAAATGCAGTAAGCCGGCTGCATGAGAGGCATTATACGTATGTCCTCCCAAGTACCCCTACCCAACGAGCCCCCCAAAAAAGATGTCGTGTCTGTAGCAAGCGCGGATTTAGGCGTGACACCCGTCATTATTGTCCACTCTGTCCTGACAAGCCTGGTCTTTGCCTTTGTGAATGTTTTGAACGCTACCACTCAAAAGTGAAGTTTTAGCGTAGGGTACAGCATTTCACAGACTAGGACACACTTACACAGGGTCTCCCAAGATGCCATTACATTTTGAGAGACCCGAACCATTACAGTTGTTAAAGTTACAAAAAAAAAGTGTAAAAAAAAAAAAAAAAAAAACTTAAAAAACAAAACACAAAAAAAATATAAAATAAAAAAAACAAAAATAGTTGTAGTTTTATTGTTCTCTCTCTCTCTATTTTCTCTCTATTGTTCTGCTCTTTTTTACTGTATTCCATTCTGCAATGTTTTATCATGCTTGCTTTTCAGGTATGTAATTTTTTGTTTTCAGGTGCGCCATTCAACTGCAGCGCGGAATTATTTATCTTGACAGCAACAGCGTTTGCTCCCACGATACATAAAGCCGTGACTCCAGTGCTGTAGGAGGTGATTTCACCACCACAGTTAAAAAAAAGAGCATATATGCCGAAGCATGGGGGCAGCAGGGGCGGAGGAGCGATTTTGCTCCTAATGCCGCGTACATACGGTCGAAATTCCGACGAAGGCTTGCCCGTGGAAAAGTCCGACCGTGTGTACACGGCATAACTTTTTTGCGGGAGGATGCCCCCATGCTTCGGCATATATATATTTTAGGCACAGGTTGCGTTAAAACATTTTTTAATTTTTTACTAGGTTTTGTTTTGGTATTTGCTTTGCAGGTATGGTATGGTAAGGTCTTACTGTTGTACTGTAATGTTACTTTGTTTTAATGTTAACCATCATTTGCTTAGCAGGTACACCATTCAGTTGCAGAGCGGATCTATTTATCTTGACAGCAACATCGTTTGCTCCCACGATACATAAAGCCGTGACTCCAACGCTGTAGGAGGTGATTTCACCACCACAGTTAAAAAAAAGAGCATATATGCCGAAGCATGGGGGCAGCAGGGGCGGAGGAGCGATTTTGCTCCTAATGCCGCGTATATACGGTCGAAATTCCGACGGAGGCTTGCCCGTGGAAAAGTCCGACCGTGTGTACGCGGCATAACCTTTTATGCCGCGTACATACGGTCGAAATTCCGACGAAGGCTTGCCCGTGGAAAAGTCCGACCGTGTGTACGCGGCATAACTTTTTTGCGGGAGGATGCCCCCATGCTTCGGCATATATATATTTTAGGCACAGGTTGCGTTAAAAAAATGTTTTATTTTTTACTAGGTTTTGTTTTGGTATTTGCTTTGCAGGTATGGTATGGTAAGGTCTTACTGTTGTACTGTAATGTTACTTTGTTTTAATGTTAACCATTATGCCCCGTACACACGATCGTTTTTCATGCCGTTAAAACTGCCATTTTAAAAAATGACCCTGAAAAATGATCGTGTGTATGCTCCAGAGCATTTTTAACGACGTGAAAAACGGCCATTAAAAATTCCGGACATGCTCTCTTTTTTCACGTCGTTTTTCATGTCGTTTTTTTTAACGACGTGAAAAACGATAGTGTGTATGCTTTCACGACGTGAAAAAAAACGCGCATGCTCAGAAGCAACTATGAGACGGGAGCGCTCGTTTTGGTAAAGCTAATGTTGGAAATGGAGGTGGCACATTCGTCACGGTGGAATTAATAGCATCGTTTTAATGCTGCGCATTCCGTTCTTCTTTTGATAATGCTTTAAAATTACCCTCTTTTGATAATGACATTGAGAGTTATGCCAAACTTGTTTCTAAAGTAATTCCAAATTGCTCTAATGATAGTAAAATATTATTTATAAGCCGGACCTCCCTCATAAATAATAATAATAATAATAAAATAATGTAATTCTCCTTTTTTCTTTAAATTATATTTTACTATTGTGTTTTTTTTTGTGGCCTTTTTTTTATTATTTTGGCTTAAATTATTCTTGTGTAAAGTTACCACAACAACCTTCCAAATGTGTCTCATTTGGCCTCAGGGAGGTTTGTGTCCCCTGATAATAACAATAATATAATTTGAGATGTCCCTGCCTGCTCCCTAGCAAGCTCTCTTTTGAAATACAAATCACATAGTCAAGTTTTTTAAGGGCACTAAAAAATTTTTTATTTCAGAACATTAACAAATTAAAGTGGAAGGCAGCACTGGAGAGCCTGCTTGTATTTGTGCATCCCTTTGACCCCACAACAACCATCCAAAACCAAAATAGAGATTAGATCCCCAAAAAAAAGGAGCCCAATCTTGTCTTGAGCTCCCAGAGGTCAGGAGCCACAGCAGATAAGTCCTATATGTCCCCAGTCTGTGGTACTACAGCAGGCATTATTTTCTCCTCTTCCTTGTAGCCTTCTTTCCAGCCTTCTCTGCAGCCTTGGTTGGTTTCTTCCTTGGAGGCTGGGGATCAGGAGGAGAGGTTGTGGCAGGAGGAGTAGTAGGAGGAGGAGGTGGAGGAGTAGGGACAACCTCCGTTATGTCCGTGTACCTAGTGAGTTCACCCAGCACGCCCTTATTGATGACTTTCAATAGCAGGGTCTCACTGTAAATTTTTTGCCGCAACTCCATTTGCCCTAGTTTGTGGGCGAGGACGGCGGCAAATCCCTCATCAACAGAGGGTGCCTCTTTGAGGGCCGCTGTTGCCTCTCTGAGGAAGGCCCTGGTTTCCTCCTCCACCTGCCTACCTCTCCTTGGCCCTCGTGGTTTAACTACCAGGGGAGGCATCTGGGCTCTTGTGCTGGGCCCAGCCTCCTCCTGGGTGCCACTGGGCCCAGCCTCCTCCTGGGTGCCACTGGGCCCAGCCTCCTCCTGGGTGCCACTGGGCCCTGCCTCCTCCTGATCCCCAACATCACCCTCTTCCTGGCTCTGCTCTGGCTGTAAAAAAAGAAAGGGACATTATTTATTTTGCCACATCATCATTCACAGACATTGTTCACCTCTAGACATTGTTGAAATCAATGCCAAAAGTTATGTTATTTTCATTGATTCCGCATCCTGGTTTTGTTGTCTTGTGCACATAAAATTAGGCCACTACTGTATCTTGCTCTTCACAAACTTTATTGGTAGAAGTGTACATACCTTTAACAATACTAACATCTATTTAAATTCTACAATTTTGTAAGATATAAATATAGATATCAATACTTTACCTGGCTCCATATCTCCAAATCTGCCTCCTCAAGGCCCTGATCTTGATCCTCAGAGGAAGCCAGAGCAGGGTTGACAGGAAGGCTGGAGGACTGGCTGCAGGGAAGGCTGGAGGGTTGGGTACAAGGAAGGCTGGATTGACCTCTGGGGGGAAGGGTGGAGAGAGATTCCCGCACTTCCAGCTGGTCATCCAGAAAAGCAAGCTTACTGTAGTACCACAGACTGGGTTTATAAACCTTATCTGCTGGTGCACCTGACCTCTGGAACCTCAGGACCATAGTCCTCTGGGTCCTGTATGTCCCTCTGATGGTCGCAATTTTGGTTTTGACATCTTGGAGAGTTGTTGTGGGTACCTTTGTTTGCACAAATGCAAGCAGGCTCTCCAGTGCTGCTTTCCTGGCGTCTTTATTTTTATTACCGCCACTTTTTGTTTGCCATAATATAGGGAGCTCTTGCCATTTGTCGATGAACTCCCCCATGAAGTCTGGGTTTTTAAAAGTATTCATGATATCTGTAAAAGCGAGAAACCAAAAAAAATATATATTTCAGGCAACATTCCTCAACTGTGCATTGTCTACATATTTTGAGCACACAAATCTCCTCGTCTGATGAACCTCAAAAAGTAAAATTGTTAGGTACCTTCGTCACGACGTTCGTTGCTAACTCCCTCTCCCGTCAAATGAACGTATTTCCCAGACATGGATCTTCACTTGATATACACAGCGCATGCGTGAAACTCTGCACGCTTTCCCCGCCCCTGACGTTCGATATTGTACTTTCCCCGCCCCTTCTCGCTCGTAGTGCTGAACAAAACATGGCGGAGACACAGGTGGCTGAGATTACCTCTACAGAGGATGAAATTCCAGAGGAGCCCAAATCAAGACCCAGGAGATATAAGGCATCCAACATGTCATTCGAGGAAATGGTGGAGATGGTCGCCATTTTAAAGAAGGAGGATTATGATGCCAAGCATGGTCCGTATAAAAGGCCTAATCTGGTCAAGTCCAGAATTATGGGCAAAGTGGTCAAAAGTCTTCACAAAAAATTTGGGGTGTGCAGAACGAAGGAACAGCTCAGAAAACGATGGTCTGATCTGAAGTTGCGGGAGACCGACCAATATAAAAGAATCAAGAAAGTTATAGTAAAAAGTAAGTAATTTTTTTTTAGTTTCCATGGTACATATTATTTTCTTGTATTCTGTCGTGTATTTTTAACTTTCATATAGTACACTGAAAGATACCATCTTTCAGGTTCGTCCGCACAGTAAACGGACGTATTAAACCTCTTTCTCCGTACAGTTCCTCAAACGATGTTTTAGGATCATCCAGTGTGAACACCCATGTATTTTGGTTTATTTGGGGGAGTAAATTTGGGCCTCACTTATTTTTTGGGTGCTAATCCAAAGGACATTTGTTCGTTAGAAAAAACGATATGCATGGTAATGTTAAGAGAGTGAATGCTCAGCAGCTGATGAAACATCTGAACGCAGTAGTACAAGTGTGGGCCTAAAGCCAAAAAGCTTGAGGGTGTCACACACAGGTGATCCTGTGTAGATACTTTGGGGTGTTACAATGTGTCAAATTTGTGTTCAAAATGTATATGCTCTGGTTTTGGCTATGTATCCAATCATTTGTCCCGGTTGGCACAGGGGGTAAAATTTAAAATGGAGCATGCTTCAAAAGAATGATTACAAAGTATTTTTTCATGTTTCTTATTTTAGCAAAATTCAGTCGCTACTAATGAAACTATTCCTTTTATTTCAATCTCCCTAGGGATTCGAAAAGCTACCTCAGATGAGACGATAATTGCAACACCTACAACAATACCCCCAGAACCCCAGGATGGAGAGGAATGTGATGTTGTGGAAGTGGAAAGTGGCACCACCACAGGTCAGAGAGAAACCAGACACATGCATGTTAAATAGATGTAGGTCTACATATTCTATCCTACATATTTCTTTTTACATTTAGGTGCAGTTCTGGCCGAAGACCCCAATAAGTTGACACATCACAGTGCCCAGATCCTGATCCAATACCTGATGGTCTGCTGTCGTGACCTCAAAAAAATTAAGGGAGACTTGCTAGAGATCAGGGCAAATACAAAGCGGGTGGAGGAAAGGCTCCAAAATATCATGGCTGTGCTTGGGCGTGTCTAATGTTTTTACACCAAATAACGTTTTACTTGCAGAGTTTTATAAGTATTTTTGTTATTTTACCCTTTAATGACTAGCACATGTTTAGCTTTTTCAAAATTTTGACGAATATAGTTTGTTTATGCATGGCTGGTCATGCGTTTTAATACACCCGAAATTAAGGGAACATCCACATTTCTAAGGAAGTTTCCCACCTAAAAAAAGAAATAAAGGTATTTTTACATAACAAATAATTGTGGCTTCATTATGTAAATGTGGTGCTGAGTGAACTAATCAATGTTTGGTGTTTACACTGACAATGAAGGCTAATTAAGATTGTTTAATCCACATGGCAAAACAAGTGCACTAGGTAAACCTACCAGAAACATCAAACATTATACAATAAAAAATCCAAACCAATCTTTACTCCAGAAAAAGTTTTATTTTTTTGGTATAAAATTATTAAAGATTGTCTGGCATTTCAATGGCCCCCCTACCCATAAAATAGTCCACATATTGGTTACGGACCTCACGTCCGGTTGGGGGGGCCAAGCCAGGACGGCCAGGTTACAGGGCCACCAAAGTTTCTGCATTGATTAAAGAGGCCTCAGGCCCACTCAAAGATATATAACTCGTTGAATGCACCCTTAGGAAATTATGCAGCACACAGCACGTCATAACCACATGGTTCCATTTGTATGGGGCAAGGTGGATGGAGGTAAGGAAGAGGCGAAATCGGCTGGCCATGATCCCAAACGCATTTTCCACCACCCTTCTGGCTCTGGCCAGCCGATAATTGAACACCCTCCTCTCAGGGGTGAGGGTGCGTTGCGGGAATGGCCTCATCAAATGGGGTCCCAGGCCAAACGCCTCATCCGCCACAAAGACAAAAGGTAGTCCCTCCACATTCTGCTCCGCTGGTGGCAAGGCCAGCAGATCCAAAAGGAGCCGTTCCCCAAACTCCGTCTGGGCAAAAACTCCTCCATCAGACATCCTGCCATTCTTGCCAACGTCCACATAGAGGAACTCGTAGGTGGTCGACACCACTGCCATCATCACCACGCTGTGGAACCCCTTATAATTATAATAAAAGGATCCCGAATGGGGTGGTGGGACGACCCGAACATGTTTGCCGTCGATGGCTCCTCCACAGTTCGGAATGTTCCATCGCTGGGCAAACTCGGAAGCCACATTCTGCCATTCATGTGGCGAAGAAGGGAACTGTGGAATTAAAGAAATAATAAATTAATACTTGGAGCCAGAAACATTGAAAGCTGATTTCATACACACATTCATGGCCAACATTGGTAGAAACTGTTCAAAACATAAAAAATTGGAAGCAACAAAAGACAAACAAACCAAAAAATTATGGGGGGGGGGGTTGAAGATGAGTTGGGAATATCACACATGAAGGCTGTAGCACTCTGTATTGAAGTTAACAAAAATGAAACATTCCTAGGCAAAATTTAGGGTGCGTTTTGGGTAAAGCACTACGATGGAACATAGAATAAAAAACATGGAAATTACTAGGCAAGGTAGGTATGGCCCCAGGATAGCATGCTGGAGAGGTTAGGTAAGCCAAATTTACAGGTAGGCCTCAAACCCCAAACTTTAAATAATAAAACATGGGGAGAAAGGGGACATTCCCTGCAGCTAAGAATCATGTGAATTAGGGACTGCAAATAAAGCAAATTAAAAAGTATCCAAAAATAAAAACCATACAATGTGAATTTTTGAAGAAGAACACTTACCTTAATATAGTCCTCCTGCAAAACTTGAAGGATGGCAGAACAAGTCTCTGGTATAATGATCCCCAGAGCCTGGGGGGATATGCCTGTGGAGAACTTAAGGTCCTGCAGGCTTCTCCCAGTCGCCAGGTATCGCAACGTGGCGATGAGCCTCTGCTCAGCACTGATGGCTTCCCGCATAACGGTGTCCTGCCTGGTAATATAGGGGGACACCAAAGCCAACAGCTGCTGAAATATGGGGTCAGACATCCTGAGAAAATTCCTGAAATCATCAGGATTATTCTCCCTGATCTCCCGCAACAAAGTCTTCTGACAGAATTGGTGCCGCTGGAGCAACCAATTCTTGGTCCATGAACTCCTCCTGACCCTGCTCATGGCATGGAGTCGGGATACAGCATGAACCCCTGCACCAACTACAGCACGAACTCTACGACGAGTACGTAGCCGCAACATGGCTAGATAACGGTCGGCTGAACAGAACGAACTAGAAGAACGCACGGAAGAACAGCAAGGCCTATGAAGAACAAGCTGAAAAACACGAACGTGCAGAGCAGGCCGCACTGAATAAACAGATACGAACTGACTACAAGCAGTGCTAAACAGATACGAACCCACAGGCGCAAACTGAACTCCCGAAAACGATCTTCAAAGCACGAAGACTGAAAAGCGCGAATCGTCTCTCACCAAACTTTTACTAACACGCGGTAACACGGAATTAGCAAAAGCGTCCCAAAGGGTGGCGTCATTCAAACGGAACTTCCCCTTTATAGTGCCGTCGTACGTGTTGAACGTCACTGCGCTTTGCTTGATCGTTTTTTTTAATGATGGTGTGTACGCAAGGCAGGCTTGAGAGGAAACATGAAAAAAAACGAGGAGAAAAACGTCGGTTTAAAAAAAATGACATTAAAAACGATCGTGTGTACGGGGCATTAGAGTTGAGCGGACACCTGGATGTTCGGGTTCGACGGGTTCGGCCGAACTTCGGAAAAAAGTTTGGGTTCGGGACCAAACTTTAACCCGAACCCGGACCCGAACTCGAACCCCATTGAAGTCAATGGGGACCCGGACTTCTAAGGACTAAAAAGGCTCTAAAAAGGTAATGGAAAGGGCTAGAGGGCTGCAAATGGCAGCAAAATGTTGTTAAGAGCATGGCAAGTGCGCTGCAAACAAATGTGGATAGGGAATTAACTTAAAATAACATAAAAAAAATAATAATAATCTTGACCTAGGAGGACGAGGTCCATATGGAGTAGGAGGTTGAGGTGGCGGTGGATGTGGCTGTGTAGGTGGAAGCGGCGGTGGAGGAGGACGAGGTAGCCAACACTGATTCAAAAATACAACAATGGCTGGGTAAGGCCGGTGATGTGTCGAATTCTGTCCCCCGTCAAATAGTGTCCACCCTGTACTGCGCTTGCTCAGTATGTAGGACAAGGGGATTTCGAAAATCTCCCAAGATGAACGGCGCCTGCGTGGTGAGTTCAGATGAAGGCCACACCATCCGTGGTTCAAGCCGAGCCAAGTGAGGCCGTGCCCGAAGCGTGGCGATCGAACCGAGCCCGTGAGGGGCCCTGTTACTATGTGCTACCGTATGTTCACTTGGATGGTGGGGCTTGAACCTGCACTCACAGCGCATGCGCCGTTCATCTTCGGAGATTTTGTGAATCTCCTTGTCCTCTGTACTGCGCAAGCACTGCGCCTTCGCAGTATGGGCCGGACACAATCCGATGGCCGGACAGTTTTTGTCACAACACCGGTATACATGTCTATTCTGCACAAGGTACGGACAAGTCCTGTGGGATCCATGCCTGGTTCATTTTAATGAACGTGAGCTTGTCCACATTGGCTCTGGACAGGCGGCTGCGCTTGTCTGTGATAACGCCCCCTGCCGTGCTAAATACACGTTCAGATAATACACTGGCTGCAGGGCAGGCCAGCACCTCCAAGGCATAAAGGGCAAGCTCAGGCCATGTGCCCAATTTGGAGACCCAGAAGTTAAAGGGGGCAGACCCGTCATCCAGTACGTGTAGGCCTGTGGACACATACTGCTCAACCATGTTGGTGAAATGCTGCCTCCTGCTAAGACGTTCCATCTCAGCTGGTGGTGCTGGTTGTTGTGGCGTGCTGACAAAGCTTTTCCACATTTCAGCCATGCTAACCCTGCCTTCTGAGGTGCTGCCGGTGCCCTGGCTGCGTTGGCGACCTCTTCCTCCTCCTCTGCCTTCACCTTGTGCTTCCACCGTACGCCCGCTGTCAGGTGGGAATGCCACCAGCAGCGCGTCTACCAGCGTGCGCTTGTACTCGCGCATCTTACGATCCCGCTCCAGTGAGGGAATTAAGGACGGTACGTTGTCCTTGTAACGGGGATCCAGCAGGGTGGCCACCCAGTAATCAGCCCCAGTTAAAATGTGGGCAACTCGGCGGTCATTGCGGAAACACTGCAGCATGTAATCGCTCATGTGTGCCAGGCTGCCCAGAGGCAAAGAAAAGCTGTCCTCTGTGGGAGGTGTATCGTCTGTGTCCTCTGTATCCCCCCAGCCACGCACCAGTGATGGCCACGAGCTGGTCTGGGTGCCACCCTGCTGTGAAAATGGCTCCTCCTCCTCCTCCCCCTCCATCTCCTCCTCCACCTCGTCATCCTCCAGAACTGTGCCCTTTCTGCCGGACAATTGTGTACCTGGCGTTTGTTGGTGCAGGAACCCACCCTCGTAGCCACTTGTGAAAGACTGCCCTGAAAGCCTTTGAAATGATCCCGCTTCCTCCTCCTCCTCCTCATCCTCCTGTGCCACATCCTGTTCCATCATCGCCCGAAGCGTTTTTTCAAGGAGGCATAGAACTGGGATAGTAACGCTAAGAACGGCGTCATTGGCACTGGACATGTTGGTGGAGTACTCGAAACAGCGCAACAAGGCACACAGGTCTCGCATGGAGGCCCAGTTATTGGTGGTGAAGTGGTGCTGTTCCGCAGAGCGACTCACGCGTGATTGCTGCAGCTGAAACTCCACTATCGCCTGCTGCTGCTCGCACAGTCTGGCCAGCATGTGCAAGGTGGAGTTCCACCTTGTGGGCACGTCACATATGAGGCAGTGAGCGGGAAGGCCGAAGTTACGCTGCAGCGCTGACAGGCGAGCAGCAGCAGGGTGAGAACGCCGAAAGTGCGCACACACAGCCCGCACTTTCTGCAGCAGCTCTGGCATATTGGGGTAATTTTTAAGGAACCTCTGGACCACCAAGTTCAGCACATGCGCCAGGCAAGGGATGTGCGTCAAACCGGCTAGGCCCAGAGCTGCTACGAGATTTCGCCCATTATCGCACACCACCAGGCCGGGCTTGAGGCTCACTGACAGCAACCACTCATTGGTCTGTTGTTCCATGTCCCTCCACAACTCCTGCACGGTGTGGGATTTTTCCCCCAAACAGGAAAGTTTTAAAACTGCCTGCTGTCGTTTACCCCTGGCTGTGCTGAAGTTGGTGGTGAAGGTGTTACGCTGACCAGATGAGGAGGCGGTAGAGGATGAGGAAGCGGAGTAGGAGGAGTTAGCAACAGGAGGCAAACTGAAGCGCCCTGCAATCCTCGGTGGTGGAAGGACATGCGCCAAACTGCTATCTGCCTCAGGCCCAGCCGCCACTGCATTTACCCAGTGTGCTGTTAGGGAGATATAACGTCCCTGACCGTGCTTACTGGTCCACGCATCCGTAGTTAGGTGGACCTTGCCACAGATGGCGTTGCGCAGTGCACACCTGATTTTGTCCCCCACTAGGTTGTGCAGGGAAGGGATGGCTCGTCTGGAAAAATAGTGGCGGCTGGGCACGACGTACTGTGGGACAGCCAATGCCATCAGGCTTTTAAAACTCTGCGTCTCCACCAGACGGAATGACAGAATTTCAAAGGCCAGGAGTTTTGAAATGCTGGCATTCAGGGCCAGGGATCGCGGGTGGCTAGGGGGGTACTTCCTCTTCCGCTCCAATGTTTGGGAGATAGAGAGCTGAACGCTTCCATGGGACATTGTGGAGATGGTTGGTGACCCAGGTGGTAGTGTTGCTGGCAGATCCTCTGTTTGCGGGGTGGCAGGTGCCACTGTCACTACAGAGGTGGATGAAGAGGCCGAGACTGCAGCAGAAGAGGAAGCAGGAGGAGCCAGAGACCTTTCTTGGTTTTTGAGGTGTCTACTCCACTGCAGCTCGTGCTTTGCACTTAGATGCCTGGTCATGCAGGTTGTGCTCAGGTTGAGAACGTTTATGCCTCGCTTCAGGCTCTGATTGCACAGCGTGCAAACCACTCGTGTCTTGTCATCAGCACATTGTGTGAAGAACTGCTACGCTGGGGAACTCCTTGGACCTGGCTTTGGTGTGCTCGGTCCCTTGCTGTGTTGAGCAGTAGCAGACATACTGTCTAGCTGACAGACGCTCCGCTTTTGCACCCTGCTCCCTCTTCTGCTGTGCTGGTGGCTCTGTGCGACCACCGCCTCTTCCTCCAAACTACACTGGTCACCTGCATAACGTTGATTCCATGTGGGGTCGAGGACCTCATCGTCCTCCACATCATCTTCCACCCAGTCTTCACCCCTGCCCTCCTTGTCTGTCTGCACAATTGCGAAAGCAGCAGCAGTTGGCACCTGTGTTTCGTCATCATCCGAGACGTACTGCGATGGTCCTCCCATGTACTCATCATGAAACATAAGTGGTTGGTCATCGGTGCACTCAATCTCTTCCACTTCTGGGGCAGGGCTAGGTGGATGGCCCTGGGAAACCCTGCTAACAGAGTCATCGAAAAGCAGAAGAGACTGCTGCATGATTCGGGGCTCAGACTGCTTGGCTGATTTGCAAGGGGGTGAGGTGAAAGACTGATGGACATGGGTTTCAGGTGCCAACTCTGTTCTTTCATCAGAAGAGTGGGTGGGAGACAATGTGAAGGAACCCAAGGCACTGTCAGCAACCCAATCTACTATCGCCTGTACTTGTCCTGGCCTAAACATTCGTACAGCCTCATTAGGCGCGACAAAATACCGCCGCAGGCTCGGTCGCCTACTCGCACCTGAGGAATGTGTTTCACTTGTGCGTGTATCTGGCACAGATCCACCACGTCCTCTCCCTGCAACAGGAGCTCCACCAGCAGCACCACGACCGGGGCCACCACGTCCCTTTGACCTTCTCCTCATATTTTCAAAATTTAGGATCTTGCCCTAAATGGGTGTTTTTGGAAGCGCAGAACACAACCAAAGTACGTAACCGCTGAATCGCACAGCTACAGAACTGCAGAAAATGCTATTCAAAAAAAATTTTGTTTTTTTAGTATAGCACAGTAGGAGAAAACTATATAGAAATTGTTTATTTCACACACCTCAAAATATGTATAACACACTGCAAACTTTTTTTTGTGCCCCTAAACGGCGTTTTTTGGAAGAGCAGAACACACCCACAGTACGTAAGCGCTGAATCGCACAGCTACAGAACTGCAGAAAATGCTATTCAAAAAAATGTTGTTTTTTTAGTATAGCACAGTAGGAGAAAACTATATAGGAATTGTTTATTTCACACACCTCAAAATATGTATAACACACTGAAAACTTTTTTTTGTGCCCCTAAACGGCGTTTTTTGGAAGAGCAGAACACACCCACAGTACGTAACCGCTGAATCGCACAGCTACAGAACTGCAGAAAATGCTATTCAAAAAAAATGTTGTTTTTTTAGTATAGCACAGTAGGAGAAAACTATATAGAAATTGTTTATTTCACACACCTCAAAATATGTATAACACACTGCAAACTTTTTTTTGTGCCCCTAAACGGCGTTTTTTGCAAGCGTACATTAACCACTTAACGACCGCTCACTATATATATACGTCGGCAGAATGGCACCGACAGGCACAATCACGTAGAGCATACGTGATTGCCTTTGTATAGTTGGGGGGTCCAAGCGGACCCCCCTCCTATACAGTGAGCGGTGGCTAAGTGTCCGGGAGCGTTCCGGGATGAGGGGGCAGCGATTCGTTTCCGGCCACCCCCTCGCGATCGCTCCCGGCGAATAGAAATGCCCCCTCTGTCTGTGTCAGGCAGAGGAAGCAGGAGGAAGTGATGTCATCTCTGGTGCGGCGCTCACATATACCGAGCGCCGTTCAAGAGAAGACATCAGGTCAGTGCACACAACACTACACTGACACCAGGACACATAGGGACATAAATCGCCCCCCCAGGCCCCCCCAGACACCCCCAGATCACCCCCAGATCAGCCCCCAGTCACAGTGTCACTGATTGCAGTGACCATTTATTTACTGATCACTGCAATCAGTGACATTTGTGACTGTAAAAGTGTCAGTACATTCAGCTTTAGGTCCAGTGCAGCCCCCTAACCCCCCCTAATAAAGGTTTAACCCCCTGATCACCCTCCAGATAACCCTTTCACCCCCTATCACCACTGTCGCTAAGCGATCATTTTTTTGATCGCTGTCTTAGCGTCAGTGATGCCGATCGGCAGCCAGTAATTTTTTTTAGGTTCGCCGCATGTTTTTATAGCGTCAGGTACCCCAATATATTATCTAATAAAGGTTTAACCCCCTTGATCGCCCCCCAGGTAACCCTTTCACCCCCTATCACCACTGTCGCTAAGCAATCGTTTTTCTAAACGCTGTCTTAGTGTCGGTGATGCAGATCGGTAGCCGGTAATTTTTTTTAGGTTCGCCGCAGGTTTTTATAGCGTCAGGTACCCCAATATTCTATCTAATAAAATTTTAACCCCCTTGATCGCCCCCCAGGTAACCCTTTCACCCCCTATCACCACTGTCGCTAAGCGATCGTTTTTCTAAACGCTGTCTTAGTGTCGGTGATGCAGATCGGTAGCCAGTAATTTTTTTTAGGTTCGCCGCATGTTTTTATAGCGTCAGGTACCCCCATATATTATCTAATAAAGGTTTAACCCCCTTGATCGCCCCCCAGGTAACCCTTTCACCCCCTATCACCACTGTCGCTAAGCGATCGTTTTTCTAAACGCTGTCTTAGTGTCGGTGATGCAGATCGGTAGCTGGTAATTTTTTTTAGGTTCGCCGCAGGTTTTTATAGCGTCAGGTACCCCAATATATTATCTAGTAAAGGTTTAACACCCTTGATCGCCCCCCAGGTAACCCTTTCACCCCCTATCACCACTGTCGCTAAGCGATCGTTTTTCTGATCGCTGTCTTAGTGTCGGTGATGCAGATCGGTAGCCAGTAATTTTTTTTAGGTTCGCCGCAGGTTTTTATAGCGTCAGGTACCCCCATATATTATCTAATAAAGGTTTTAACCCCCTGATTGCCCCTAGATCACCATATAAGTGTTACGGGTGACGCTGGTTAGTTAGTTTGCTTTTATAGTGTCAGGGCACCCGCCGTATATAACCCAATAAAGGTTTAACCCCCTGATTGCCCGGCGGGTGATATCAATTAGGTTTTAGCGTCAGAGAGGGTCTGCGTCACACCCCAGGCAGCGTCAGGTTAGTGCCAGTAACGCTAACACCCACGCGTGAAGCATACACCCCCCTTAGTGGTATAGTATCTGAACAGATCAATATCTGATCTGATCAGATCTATACTAGCGTCCCCAGCAGTTTAGGGTTCCCAAAAACGCAGTGTTAGTGGGATCAGCCCAGATACCTGCTGGCACCTGCGTTTTGCCCCTCCTTCCAGCCCAGGCCACCCAAGTGCAGTATCGATCGATCACTGTCACTTACAAAACAAAAACACACATAACTGCAGTGTTCGCAGAGACAGGCCTGATCCCTGCGACTCCAGTGCTGTAGGAGGTGATTTCACCACCACAGTTAAATAAAAAAAGCATATATGCCGAAGCATTGGGGCAGCAGGAGCGGAGGAGCGATTTTGCTCCTAATGCCGCGTACATACGGTCGAAATTCCGACGGAGGCTTGCCCGTGGAAAAGTCCGACCATGTGTGTGCGGCATTAACTTTTTTGCGGGAGGATGCCCCCATGCTTCGGCATATATAAATGGTGCGTGTATGCCCATCATTGGAAGTAGGTGGATGAAGGGCGGTATTCTAATGGTGGGCATACCCACCGATCAATCTCTTTTTTCGTTCAGTCAACTGGCTGCATGGAAAAAAAAGATTACAATACATGTCCAACAAGGACCAGCAACGTACTGGTATGTTGCTGGACTTTGAATGTTTATAGCAGAATGATGCCTGCGGGTTTAGGTATCATCTTGGTATCATTCTTTTCAGCCTGCGGCCGGCTTTCATGTAAAAGAAATCCTAGCGGCTAATTAGCCTCTGGACTGCTTTTACAAGCAGTGGGAGGGAATGCCCCCCCGGATATAAAAAGCGCCATTGGGAAATTGGGAAAGCATTTTATCACACCGATCTTGGTGTGGTCAGATGCTTTGAGGGCAGAGGAAAAATCTAGGGTCTAGAAGACCCCAGTTTTTTCAAAAAAAGAGTACCTGTCACTACCTATTGCTATCATAGGGGATATTTACATTCCCTGAGATAACAATAAAAATGATAAAAAAAAAAAATACTTGGAAGGAACAATTTAAAAATAAAATAAAAAAGCAAAATTAATAATAAAAAAAAAATAAAAAAAGCACCCCTGTCCTGCCCTGCTCTTGCCCAATGGCGAACGCAAGCGTCGGTCTGGCGTCATATGTAAACAGCAATTGCACCATGCATGTGAGGTATCACCGCGAAGGTCAGATCGAGGGCAGTCATTTTAGCAGTAGACCTCCTCTGTAAATCTACTGGGGTAACCTGTAAAGGCTTTTGAAGGCTTTTAAAAATGTATGTAGTTTGTCGCCAATGCGCGTTTGTGCGAAATTTTAAAGCATGTTGTGTTTGGTATCTATGTACTCGGCCTAAGATCATCTTTTTTATTTCATCAAACATTTGGGCAATATAGTGTGTTTTAGTGCATTAAAATTAAAAAAGTATATTTTTTAACCCAAAAAATGCGTTTGAAAAATCGCTGCGCAAATACTGTGTACAAAAAAAAATGCAACACCCACCATTTTAATCTGTAGGGCCTTTGCTTTAAAAATATATATAATGTTTGGGGGTTCAACATAATTTTCTTGCAAAAAAAAAAATGTTTTCATGTAAACAAAAAGTGTCAAAAAGAGCTTTGTCTTCAAGTGGTTAGAAGAGTGGATGTAAGCTTCCTAATGTTGTGTATAAAATGCCAGAACAGTTCAAAACCCCCCCCCCCCAAATGACCCCATTTTGGAAAGTAGACACCCCAAGCTATATACTGAGAGGCATGTCGAGTCCATGGAATATTTTATATGTTGACACAAGTTGCGGAAAAACGACAATTTGTTTTTTTTGTTGTTTTTTTTTGCACAAAGTTGTCACTAAATGATATATTGCTCAAACAAGCCATGGGCATATGTGGAATTACACCCCAAAATACATTCTGTTGCTTCTCCTGAGTACGGGGATACCACATGTGTGAGACTTTTTGGGAGCCTAGCCGCGTACGGGATCCCAAAAACCAAGCACCGCCTTCAGGCTTTCTAAGGGTGTAAATTTTTGATTTCACTTCTCACTGCCTATCACAGTTTCGGAGGCCATGGAATGCCCAGATGGCACAAAACCCCCCCAAATGACCCCAGTTTGGAAAGTAGACACCCCAAGCTATTTGCTGAGAGGTATTGTGAGTATTTTGCAGATCTCGCTTTTTGTCACAAAGTTTTGAAAATTGAAAAAAAAAATATATATATATATATTTTCTTTCTTCATTTTCAAAAACAAATGAGAGCTGTAAAATACTCGCCATGCCTCTCAGCAAATAGCTTGGGGTGTCTATATTCCAAAATGGGGTCATTTGGGGGGGTTTTGTGCTATTTTGGCATTTTATGGCCTTTGAAACTGTGATAGGTAGTGAGGAGTGAAATCCAAAATTTGTGCCTAGAAATCCTGAAGGCCGTGCTTGGTTTTCGGGGTCCCGTACGCGGCTAGGCTCCTAAAAAGTCCCACACATGTGGTATCCCCGTACTCAGGAGAAGCAGAAAAATTTATTTTGGGGTGTAATTCCACATATAACCATGGCATGTGTGAGCAATATATCATTTAGTGACAACTTTTTGTATTTTTTTTTTTTTTTGTCATTATTTAATCACTTGGGACAAAAAAAATATATTCAATGGGCTCAAAAGGCCTCTCAGCAATTTCCTTGGGGTGTCTATTTTCTAAAATGGGGTCATTTGGGGGGGTTTTGTGCTATTTTGGCATTTTATGGCCTTCGAAACTGTGATAGGTAGTGAGGAGTGAAATCAAAAATTTGCGCCCTTAGAAATCCTGAAGGCGGTGCTTGGTTTCCGGGGTCCCGTACGCGGCTAGGCTCCCAAAAGGTCCCACACATGTGGTATCCCCGTACTCAGGAGAAGCAGCAAAATGTATTTTGGGGTGCAATTCCACATATAACCATGGCATGTGTGAGCAATATATCATTTAGTGACAACTTTTTGTAATTTCTTTTTTTTTTTTTTGTCATTATTCAATCACTTAAGACAAAAAAAAAAAAAATTCAATGGGCTCAACATGCCTCTCAGCAATTTCCTTGGGGTGTCTACTTTCCAAAATGGGGTCATTTGGGGGGGTTTTGTACTGCCCTGTCATTTTAGCACCTCAAGAAATGAGATAGGCAGTTATAAATTTAAAGCTGTGTAAATTTCAGAAAATGTACCCTAGTTTGTAAACTCTATAACTTTTGCGCAAACCAATGAATATACGCTTATTGACATTTTTTTACTAAAAACATGTGGCTGAATACATTTTGGCCTAAATGTATGACTAAAATTGAGTTTATTCGATTATTCTTATAACAAAAAGTAGAAAATATAATTTTTTTTCAAAATTTTCGGTCTTTTTCCGTTTATATCGCAAAAAATAAAAATCGCAGAGGCAATCAAATACCATTAAAAGAAAGCTCTATTTGTGGGAAGAAAAGGACGTAAATTTCGTTTGGGTACAACATTGCATGTCCGCACAATTTACAGTTAAAGCAGCGCAGTGCAAAATTCTGAATTCACCTCTGGTCCTTTAGCTACCAAATGGTCCGGGGCTTAAGTGGTTAAAGTGCAATTTTTTTTATTTTTTATTTTTTGCCCTAAACGGGTCTTTTTTTGCACGAGCAAAATAAAATGCTTTTTTTTTTTTGCCCTATGGGTCTTTTGGAAAAGAGCACAATAAAGTGCCTTTTTTTTTTCCCCTAAAAGTTAGATTTTCTCTGACACTGGGCTCATGGCAGTGTAAAAAGACTGCACTGCAACACAAATAGGTAAACCTATGCAGATCGCTGATTTTAATCTCTGAATCTTGACTCCTATATAATATTCTCTCTCCCTGAAAGCACCAACACAGGAACCTGGCCCTACACTACACTATCTCTCTATCTTTTCCCTCAAATTGTAGAATCAGGACTACCTCATCTATCTTTCTGTCTCTCCCTAAAAGCAGCAGCAGCAGACTAGATCCTCTCCCTATCTATTCTGAAGCAGAGTGACATGTGTGCTGTGTGCCTCTAGCTTATATAGAAGCTGGGTCACATGTTGCACTGACCAATCACAGCCATGCCATTAGTAGGCATGGCTATGATGGCCTCTAAGGGCACACCAGCTAATCAAAAGGTGATTGGCTGGCCCCTGAAGCATTTCTAAATGCGTAATTAGATTGCCGAACCCGAACCCGGACTTTTGGGCAAAGTCCGGGTTCGGGTTCGGGAAAAAGCTAAAGTTCGGTACGGACCCGAACTTTACAGTTCGGGTTCGCTCAACACTATTACCCATCATTTGCTTAGCAGGTACACCATTCAGTTGCAGAGTGGATCTATTTATCTTGACAGCAACAGCGTTTGCTCCCACGATACATAAAGCCGTGACTCCAACGCTGTAGGAGGTGATTTCACCACCACAGTTAAAAAAAAGAGCATATATGCCGAAGCATGGGGGCAACAGGGGCGGAGGAGCGATTTTGCTCCTAATGCCGCGTATATACGGTCGAAATTCCGATGAAGGCTTGCCCGTGGAAAAGTCCGACCGTGTGTACGCGGCATAACTTTTTTGCGGGAGGATGCCCCCATGCTTCGGCATATATGCCCATCATTAGAAGTGGGTGGATGGAGGGAGGTATTCTAATGGTGGGCATACCCACCGATCAATCTCTTTTTTTCGTTCAGCCAACAGGCTGCATGAAAAAAAAGATTACAATACATGTCCAACAAGGACCAGCAACGTACTGGTATGTTGCTGGACTTTGAATGGTTATACCAGAATGATGCCTGTAGGTTTAGGTATCATCTTGGTATCATTCTTTTCAGCCAGTGGCCGGCTTTCATGTAAAAGCAATTCTAGCAGATAATTAGCCTCTAGACTGCTTTTACAAGCAGTGGGAGGGAATGCCCCCCCCCCCCCGGATATAAACAGCGCCATTGGGAAATTGGGAAAGCATTTTATCACACCGATCTTGGTGTGGTCAGATGCTTTGAGGGCAGAGGAAAGATCTAGGATCTAACCCCACAATTTTTTTACAAAAAAAAGAGTACCTGCCACTACTTATTGCTATCATAGGGGATATTTACATTCCCTGAGATAACAATAAAAATGGTAAAAAAAAAATATATGGAAGGAACAGTTTAAAAATCAAATAAAAAAGCAAAATAAATAATAATAAAAAAAAGCACCGCTGTCCCCCCCTGCTCTTGCGCAAAGGCGAACGCAAGCGTCGGTCTAGCGTCATATGTAAACAGCAATTGCATCATGCATGCGAGGTATCACCGCGAAGGTCAGATCGAGGGCAGTAATTTTAGCAGTAGACAATGCGCGTTTGTGTGCAATTTTAAAGCATGCCGTGTTTGGTATCCATGTACTCGGCCTAAGATCATCTTTTTTATTTCATCAAACATTTGGGCAATATAGTGTTTTTTAGTGCATTAAAAATTAAAAAGGGTGTTTTTCCCCCAAAAAATGCGTTTGAAAAATCGCTGCGCAAATACTGTGTGAAAAAAAAAAATGCAACACCCACTATTTTAATCTGTAGGGCCTTTGCTTTAAAAAAATATATAATGTTTGGGGGTTCAACATAATTTTCTTGCAAAAATGTTTTTTTTTTCATGTAAACAAAAAGTGTCAGAAAGGGCTTTGTCTTCAAGTGGTTAGAAGAGTGGATGATGTGTGACATAAGCTTCCTAATGTTGTGCATAAAATGCCAGGACAGTTCAAAACCCCCCCAAATGACCCCATTTTGGAAAGTAGACACCTCAAGGTATTTGCTGAGAGGCATGTTAAGCCCATTGAATATTTTTTTTTTTTGTCCCAAGTGATTGAATAATGACAAAAGGAAAAAAAAAAATGTACAAAAAGTTGTCACTAAATTATATATTGCTCAAACATGCCATGGTTATATGTGGAATTACACCCCAAAATACATTCTGTTGCTTCTCCTGAGTACGGGGATACCACATGTGTGAGACATTTTGGGAGCCTAGCCGCATACAGGACCCCGAAAACCAAGCACCGCCTTCAGGATTTCTATGGGTGTAAATTTTTGATTTCACTCCTCACTGCCTATCACAGTTTCGGAGGCCATGGAATGCCCAGATGGCACAACCCCCCCCCAAATGACCCCATTTTGGAAAGTAGACACCCCAAGCTATTTGCTGAGAGGTATGTTGAGTATTTTGCAGATCTCGCTTTTTGTCACAAAGTTTTGAAAATTGAAAAAAAAATATATATATATATATATATATATATATATCTTTCTTCATTTTCAAAACAAATGAGAGCTGTAAAATACTCACCATGCCTCTCAGCAAATAGCTTGGGGTGTCTACTTTCCAAAATGGGGTCATTTGTGGGGGTTTTGGGCTATCTTGGCATTTTATGGCCTTCAAAACTGTGATAGGTAGTGAGGAGTGAAATCAAAAATTTGTGCCCTTAGAAATCCTGAAGGCGGTGCTTGGTTTTCGGGGGCCCGTACGCGGCTAGGCTCTTAAAAAGTCCCACACATGTGATATCCCTGTACTCAGGAGAAGCAGCAGAATGTATTTTGGGGTGCAATTCCGCATATAACCATGGCATGTTTGAGCAATATATCATTTAGTGACAACTTTTTGTAATTTTTTTTTTTCTTTTTGTCATTATTCAATCACTTGGGACAAAAAAAAAAATATTCAATGGGCTCAACATGCCTCTCAGCAATTTCCTTGGGGTGTCTACTTTCCAAAATGGGGTCATTTGTGGGGGTTTTGTGCTATTTTGGCATTTTATGGCCTTCAAAACTGTGATAGGTAGTGAGGAGTGAAATCAAAAATTTACGCCCTTAGAAATCCTGAAGGCGGTGCTTGGTTTTTGGGGCCCCGTACGCGGCTAGGCTCCCAAAAAGTCCCACACATGTGGTATCCCCGTACTCAGGAGAAGCAGCAGAATGTATTTTGGGGTGTAATTTCACATATGCCCATGGCATGTGTGAGCAATATATCATTTAGTGACAACTTTGTGCAAAAAAAAAAAAAGTTTGTCATATTCCCGCAACTTGTGGCAAAATATTAAATATTCCATGGACTGAACATGCCTCTCAGTAAATAGCTTGGGGTGTCTACTTTCCAAAATGGGGTCATTTGGGGGGTTTTTGTGCTATTTTGGCATTTTATGGCCTTCGAAACTGTGATAGGTAGTGAGGAGTGAAATCAAAAATTTGCACCCTTAGAAATCCTGAAGGCGGTGCTTGGTTTCCGGGGTCCCGTACAGGGCCGATCCTAGGCAGGGTGCTTGGGGTGCTCCGCACCCAGGCGCCGCAGAGGTGGGGGCGCCAAAGCTCCAGAGTGCTCCCCTCCCTCCTCCTTGTCTGTGTCCAGAGGCGGAGCGCATGTAGCGGGTGCTGCAGTTCCCCATCCCACTTCCTCTCTCTGCTGGCAACTGACAAGAGCGCATACCTCCCGCTGTCCCCGGAATCCGGGCTGGGTACCGCAGCAGAGCCCAGTACCGGAACACGTTCCGGTACTAGGCTCCACTAATTATTCTGTCCGGTGCGCGTGGAGCAGTCTCCTGTCTGCCCCACCCCCTCTGCGTGTGTCCGCTCTTCTTCCATAGGCGGTGTGATGAGAGGCTTCTGGGTTGGCCGGAGCTGCTGCCAATCATCCCGTGCACTCCCAGAAATGCTCTCCGAGTGCCACCCTCCTAGTAACCAAAGATGCCACGTATGCCCCCCCTGTAATGTGCTTTTGCTCCCAGCCCGAGCTACAGGGATCTATTAAACAGGTACTGATCTATGGGGACACCTGCTGTGGGGGGGCTCTGATGGGGGACACCTGCTGTGGGGGGGCTCTGATGGGGGACACCTGCTGTGGGGGGGCTCCGATGGGGGACACCTGCTGTGGGGGGGCTCCGATGGGGGACACCTGCTGTGGGGGGGCTCCGATGGGGGACACCTGCTGTGGGGGGGCTCTGATGGGGGACACTTGTGGGGGGGCTCTGATGGGGGACACCTGCTGTGGGGGGGCTCTGATGGGGGACACCTGCTGTGGGGGGGCTCTGATGGGGGACACCTGTGGGGGGCTCTGATGGGGACACTTGTGGGGGGGCTCCGATGGGGGACACCTGCTGTGGGGGGCTCCGATGGGGGACACCTGCTGTGGGGGGGCTCCGATGGGGGGCTCTGATGGGGGACACCTGCTGTGTGGGCTATGATGGGGGACACTTGTGGGGGGGGGCTCTGATGGGGGACACCTGCTGTGGGTGGGCACTGATGGGGACACCTGCTGTGGGGGGGCTCTGGTGGGGACACCTGCTGTGGGGGGGCTCTGATGGGGGACACCTGCTGTGGGGGGGCTCTGATGGGGGACACCTGCTGTGGGGGGGCTCTGATGGGGGACACCTGCTGTGGGGGGGCTCTGATGGGGGACACCTGCTGTGGGGGGGCTCCGATGGGGGGCTCTGATGGGGGACACCTGCTGTGTGGGCTCTGATGGGGGACACTTGTGGGGGGGGCTCTAATGGGGGACACCTGCTGTGGGTGGGCACTGATGGGGACACCTGCTGTGGGGGGGCTCTGATGGGGGACACTGCTGTGGGGGGGCTCTGATGGGGGACACCTGCTGTGGGGGGGCTCTGATGGGGACACTTGTGGGGGGGGCTCTGATGGGGGACACCTGCTGTGGGGGGGCTCTGATGGGGGACACCTGCTGTGGGGGGGCTCTGATGGGGGACACCTGCTGTGGGGGGGCTCTGATGGGGGACACCTGCTATGGGGGGACTCTGATGGGAACCCTGATGTAAGGAGGGACTATGATGGGGACTTTGATATAAGCTGCGAGTGCCGCAGGTCACTCCCTCCCCAGAATGTCCCTCATTCTCAATTTTAAAAGCTGGGAGGTATGCAGGAGCGGATCAGGGGAGGAGAGACTGTGCAACCGCTACCCCTGTTATCAACGGCAAGAGGGCTCTCTGTGTTTACTGCCCATCCTCCTCCCTCCTTCTGTTTGAGGAGGAGAGCGAAGCAGCCAGAGATTGGAGCGCCCGTGTCTGAGTGGAGAAAGGGCAGTCGCGGGCTCTTAGACCCCTCTTCTCCTCGCATTGCTGTACTAGTGAGCGGCGCTTGCCAGGACAGCTGCCAGCTATGTTTCTTCTCCCTCCTTCATATTGGCCAGGGAGCGAAATACAATAAAAAAGGACCAGAGAAGAGGATTGTGGGACATGTAGTCCCGAGGACTGGCGGCCCCATTGTGACCCAGAAACTGCAGCTCACACAGCATGGCCAGCTGAATGAGAGAGGGGGGGAGAGAAAGAGAGAGCCAGGAGCCCGGGAAAGCTTTTGGGGAAGTGCACCCAGGACTCCAGGGAGAGGACAGTGCTGAGGGAATACCATCAGAGAGAGAACCCCGCTGCCCTGCGCCACCAGAGGGAAAGCCGTACAGCCTTGCACTTTCCCTGGTGAAGAAAGGAATGGAGTCATTGCCAGAATACAGATCTGAGCACTACCCAGCGGAGTCGTCATGGGCAACCCAGAGTGAGCTGACTCCTGATCAGAGGAACCGATGTTTCTGTATCGCCGGGTCTGGTGAGAGGGCCGGTCGGCCATTATCTACTGCCATCCATAGGAACTGCAGCCTCCAGTAGTGTGTCTGCAGTCCCTGATCATCTCCTATATTATGTCTGCAGTCTTTGACCATCTCCTGTTCTATGTCTGCAGTCTCTGACCATCTCCTGTTTCATGTCTGCAGTATGTCTGGGGGCTCTTTCTAACAGACTGTCTCTGTGTGCATTAGAGAGACCCCCCCTCCAGGTCCCATTAATGTACTCATTTTCTTTATTGTTAAAAGATCATGGGAGGATCCCAGGGTAATGAAGACTTCTCAGGGAAGCATCTCTGTGTTTGAGTCATAGCCATAGAAACATTTGTAAAGGCGAGGAGTTAGTAAGATGACCACGCCCATGTGGGGGCGCCAAATATATTTCTGCACCCAGGCGTCTGTGACCCTAGGATTGGCCCTGGTCCCGTACGTGGCTAGGCTCCTAAAAAGTCCCACACATGTGGTATCCCCGTACCAGGGCCGATCCTAGGGTCACAGACGCCTGGGTGCAGAAATATTTCTGGCGCCCCCACATGGG
The DNA here is from genome assembly GCA_029206835.1 of Rana muscosa. Lineage (NCBI taxonomy): Eukaryota > Metazoa > Chordata > Amphibia > Anura > Ranidae > Rana > Rana muscosa. The sequence goes on along the minus strand of CM055116.1, from coordinate 495,467,224 downwards.
CGTGGTCACCATCTTACCAACTCCTCCCCTTTACAAATGTTTCTAGGGCAACGACTCAAACACAGAGATGCTCCCCTAAGAAGTCTTCATTACCCTAGGATCCTCCCATGATCTTTTAACAATTAAGAAAATTCTGGAAGAGAGTACACTAATGAGACCTGGAGGGGAGTCTCTCTGATGAACACAGAGAGGGCTTCTGTTAGAGAGTGCCCCAAGACATACTACAGGAGATGCTCAGAGACTGTAGACATGATACAAGAGACGGTCAGAGACTGCAATCATAGTACAGGAGATGGTCAGAGAGTGCAGACATATTACAGGATACGGTCAGAGAGTGCAGACATATTACAGGAGATGGTCAGAGACTGCAGACATACTACAGGAGATGGTCAGAGACTGGAGATATAATACAGGAGATGGTCAGAGACTGCAGTTCCTATGGACGCTAGTAGATAATGGCCGATCGGCCCTCTCACCTGACCCAGCGATACAGCAACAACGGTTCCTCTGATCAGGAGTCAGCTCACTCTGAATTGCCCATAGCGACTCCGCTGGGTAGAGCCCAGGTCTGTATTCTGGCAATGACTCCATTCTTTTTTACACCAGGGATGGCGCCAGGCTGTGTGGCTTTCACTCTGGTGGCGCAGGGCAGCGGGGTTCTCTCTCTGATGGTGTTCTCTCAGCACTGTCCACTCCCTCTGGAGTCCTGGGTGCACTTCCCTGAAAGCTTTTCTGGGCTCCTGGCTCTCTCTCTCTCTCCCATTCAGCTGGGCATGCTGTGTGGGCTGCAGTTTCTTTGTTACAGTGGGGCTGCCAGTCCTCGAACTACATGTCCCGCAATCCTCTTCTCTGCTCCTTTTTCTATTCTATTTCTTCCCTGGCCGATATGAAGGTGGGGGGAAGAAACAAAGTGGGCGGCTGTGCTGGCAAGCGCCGCTCACTAGTACAGCATTGCGTGCGAGGAGGAGAGGGAGGGGGGAAAGAAGAGCCCGCAGCTGCAGTGGCGTCACTAGGGTTGGTGTCACCCGGTGTGGTAAAACATAGTGTCACCCCCCTTCCACCACCTATAGTCGCCCCTCAGTACAGACCCCCTCCACTAAGTATAGACCCCCTCCGTCAGTGCAGACTCCCCACTAAGTATAAACCCCTCCCTCAGTACAGACCCCCAAGGACAAACCACCCCCTCCATTAGTACAGACCCCCCCAGGACAAACCAATCCATCTCCATTAGTACAGACTCCCCAGGACAAACCCCCCCATTAGCACAGACCCCCAGGACAAACTTTCCCATTAGTAAAGACTCCCCCCCCCAAGACAAACCCCCCCTCCATTCGTACAGACCCCTCCAGGACAACCCCCCATAGTACAGACTCCCTTCAGGACAACCCCCCATAGTACAGACTCCCCCCAGGACAAACCCCCCCATTAGTACAGACTCCCCCCAGGAGAAACCCACCCCTCCATTAGTACAGACTGCCCCAGGACAAACCACCCCCCAACTTTAGTACAGACCCCTCCAGGACAACCCCCCCATTAGTACAGACTCTCCCCAGGACAAACCCTGCCTCCATTAGTACAGACCCCTCCAGGACAACCCCCCCATTAGTACAGACTCCCCCAGGACAACCCCCCATCCATTAATACAGACCCCCCAGGACAAACCCCCCCCTTAGCCCAGACCACTCCAGGACAACCCCCCATTAGTAAAGACTCCCCCCAGGACAAACCCCCCTCCATTAGTACAGACCCCTCCAGGACAACCCCCCTATTAGTACAGACTCCCCCCATTAGTAAAGACTCCCCCCAGGACAAACCCCCCTCCATTAGTACAGACCCCCCAGGACAACCCCCCCATTAGTACAGACTCCCCCCAGGACAAACCCAGCCTCCATTAGTACAGACCCCCCCAGGACAAACCCCCCTCTCCATTAGTACAGACCCCCCAGGACAACCCCCCCATTAGTACAGACTCCCCCCAGGACAAACCCCCCTCTCTATTAGTACAGACCCCCCAGGACAACCCCCCATTAGTACAGACTCCCCCCAAGACAAACCCCGCCTCCATTAGTACAGACCCCTCCAGGACAACCCCCCCATTAGTACAGACTCCCCCCAGGACAAACCCCCCTCCATTAATACAGACCCCCCAGGAAGAACCCCCCCATTAGTCCAGACCCCTCCAAGACAACCCCCCCAGGACAAACCCCCCTATTAGTACAGACTCCCCAGGACAAACCCCCCCTCCGGCCCCCTCCATTAGTCCCCCCCAATTACATACATAAAAACACCCGGCGGCAGCTGAAGAGGAGAGGACAATGTGCAGCCGCGCCGCCCGGGTGGAGCACAGATCACAGCAGCAGCAGCAGGCAGGAGCTAAGACACAGAGAGGAGGAGAAGGCACGGACCGCCCCCTCAGCGACGGCATTGCGCGGCTTGTCTCTCTCCACACAGAGAGAGCCGCTCTGAGCTCTGCTTCACTCTCCTCCTCTGACAGGAGGAAGGAGGAGGGAGGAGGGAGGGGGGAGGGGGGACGCCGGGCTTAGGTTTGAAAAACACATCAGCGGCGGCGACTGGCACGGACAAGGAGAGGAGGTGGAGAATAGAGGGGAGCACTCTGGCGCTTCAGCGCCCCCACCTCTGAGGCGCCTGGGTGAACTGCACCCCCCGCACCATATCTAGGATCGGCCCTGCCCCGTACTCAGGAGAAGCAGCAGAATGTATTTTGGGGTGCAATTCCACATATAATCATGGCATGTGTGAGCAATATATCATTTAGTGACAACTTTTTGTAATTTTTTTTTTTTGTCATTATTCAATCACTTGGGACAAAAAAAAAAATATTCAATGGGCTCAACATGCCTCTCAGCAATTTCCTTAGGGTGTCTACTTTCCAAAATGGGGTCATTTGGAGGGGTTTTGTACTGCCCTGCCATTTTAGCACCTCAAGAAATGAGATAGGCAGTCATAAATTTAAAGCTGTGTAAATTCCAGAAAATGTACCCTAGTTTGTAAACGCTATAACTTTTGCGCAAACCAATAAATATACGCTTATTGCCATTTTTTTTACTAAAGACATGTGGCTGAATACATTTTGGCCTAAATGTATGACTAAAATTGAGTTTATTCGATTTTTCCTATAACAAAAATTAGAAAATATCATTTTTTTTTCAAAATTTTCGGTCTTTTTCCGTTTATATCGCAAAAAATAAAAATCGCAGAGGCAATCAAATACCATTAAAAGAAAGCTCTATTTGTGGGAAGAAAAGGACGCAAATTTCGTTTGGGTACAACATTGCATGTCCGCACAATTTACAGTTAAAGCAGCGCAGTGCAAAATTCTGAAATCACCTCTGGTCCTCTAGCTACCAAATGGTCCGGGGCTTAAGTGGTTAAGGAAGAAAAATGCTGACTAAGACCCTAAGAACACCATCCCTACAGTCAAGCACAGTGGTGGAAACATTATGCTTTGGGGCTGTTTCTCTGCTAAAGAAACTGACCGACTTTGCCGCATTAAGGGGCAAATTGATGGGGCCATGTATTGTAAAATCTTGGCTGAGAACCTTCTTCCCTCAGCCAGAACATTGAAGATGGGTTATGGAAGGGTTTCCAGCATGACAATGACCACAAAGCATACTGCCAGGGCAACTGAAACTTTGAGTTGCGCAGTGACAGCCAAGAAACCTTATCCCCTTAGCGCTGACCGTACGCACATTTGCATTCGTGGCTTTCGTTGTTTAGAGCCGGTGGCCGGCTCTTTAGGGATAACAACCGATGCAGATAAAAGCTGTTTAGTTGCTATCCCAAACGAACGGGAGGGGACGTCCCCCTCCTCCCGCCGCTCTCTCCGGGCCTCCCGTCCCACCAGGAGACCCGATCCGCGATCTGGCACTTCCGCCGGCTAAAGTAAGACTGAAACAAAGCCGGAAACGGCTTTGTTACAGTCTTCTATGTAAACACACAGAAGCGACGTCACAACGTCACTTCCCGTTTACTCGGCTGACGATGGCGCTGTTTTAAAAAAAAGTCACAGTTTTTTGGCGATCTGAATACTTTGAAGTGCAAAGGAGGGATTTGGGGGACTTTTAGACCCCCGATCCCTCCATAAAGAGTACCTGTCACCACACATTACTGTCACAAGGGATGTTTATAGTACATTCCTTGTGACAGCAATAAAAGTGATCAGAATTTTGTTTTTAAAGTGACAATTTAAAAAATAAAAATAAATAAAAATAAATGTTTTAAAGCGACCCCGTTCCCTCGGGCTCACACAACAAAGAAAACACATACGTAAGTCACGCCCACATATGTAAACGGTGTAAAAATAAAACATGTAAGGTATCGCCATGATCGTTAGAGTTAGAACAATAATTCTAGCAAAACTCTAAAGCCTCGTACACACGACCAATTTTCTCATTCAAAACCGTCAAGAAAAGTGCCGCGAGAGCTTTTTTGTCGAGAAAAACGTTTGTGTGTATGGTTTTACGACGAGAAAATTGCCGAGAATCTCGATGAGAAAATAGAGAACCTGCTCTCTATTTTCTCGTCAGGATTCCAGATTTCCTCGTCGTGTTTCTCGTCGGCCTGTTTTGTGACGAGAAAATGGTTTGTGTGTATGCTTTTACGACTCTTCCAAAAGCGCGCATGCTCACAAGCAACTATGAGACGGGAGCGCATCTTCTGGTAAAACAAGCCTTCGTAATGGAGAGAGCACATTCGTCACGCTCCAAATTATTGCATCGTTTAAATGTTCTGCATTGAAATCTTCGTTAGAATGTTACATTAATCAAAACGAGTGACCTTCTTTTGCTGTTGATATTCACACCGAGTTATGACTATTTTTTTTTAACCTTTTTCCTGCTGCTCTTAAGAAGATTTATGTGTATTATATCGTGCAAGTTTTTCGGAATAATTTAAATTGTCATATTTTTCAAAATGATGTTAATTATAATTTCGCAATGTTTTGATAGTGATCTCCCATTTAATTTTGGAATCTATATTAGTTAAATTTTCCACCATCTTTTTTTGCAAATCAGATTTAGTTATTCTTTTGGGGGGTTGTTATCTGTCCCTTTTTTTGTCAGTCAAATGTATCTGCTTACTCCAAAGCTAGATTTTTAATTTTTACAAATACACATAGTCAAGTATGAACTTAAACAAAAATCACATTTATTCATGTTTCGAACTAAAATAAAGAGAAGGCAGCGCTGGAGAACCTGCTGCCATTTGTGCATCCCAGGGACCCCAGAGCACACAGCAACCCTGTGTGGACCCTAAAATTGGGAGCTTGAGAGAAGGCCAACATTTCTGAACACAATCTGATGCTGGCCTCCCAGAGGTCAGGAACAGCAGCAGGTGATATATATGTCCCAAGTGTGTGGTACTACAACAGGCTGCCTTCTGTTCGACCACAATGAAGCAAGGCCATCACTTCCTCTTCTTCCTGGCAACCTTCCCTGCAACCTTCCCTGGAGCCTTCTCTGCAGCCTTCCTTCTGCGTGTGGCTGGAGGCTGGGCCACTGGAGGGGTACTCCTGTCAGGAGGAGGAGGAGGAGATGTAGCAGAAGGGGGTGGGGCAGAAGAAGAAGGTGGAGGTGTAGCAGAAGGGGGTGGGGCAGAAGAAGGTGGAGGTGTAGCAGAAGGGGGTGGGGCAGAAGAAGAAGGTGGAGGTGTAGCAGAAGGGGGTGGGGCAGAAGAAGAAGGTGGAGGTGTAGCAGAAGGGGGTGGGGCAGAAGAAGAAGGTGGAGGTGTAGCAGAAGGGGGAGGGGCAGAAGAAGAAGGGGGAGGTGTAGCAGAAGAGGGTGGGGCAGAAGAAGAAGGTGGAGGTGTAGCAGAAGGGGGTGGGGCAGAAGAAGAAGGTGGAGGTGTAGCAGAAGGGGGTGGGGCAGAAGAAGAAGGGGGAGGTGTAGCAGAAGGGGGTGGGGCAGAAGAAGAAGGGGAGGTGGAGGTTGAGGTTGGGTCAGTTGTGCCACCTCACATATGGTGGTATTGGGGGTAATTTTCTCCATCACCCCCTTGTTGAGCAAGGTGATGAGCAGGGGCTCGCATAGGAGGCGTTGCTCCATGCTCATCACCTTGAACTTAGCCTCCACTAGGCCGGCAATGGCCTCTTCAGGGGATGTGGGCTCCTGGAGGGTGGCATGGGCCTCACGAATAAGGGCCATTGCTGCCTCACTCGTGCTCCTGTCCCTCCTGCCTCTTTTGGGAAGCCGGATGGGAGGCACCTGGGATCTGGTGCTTCTCCTTTGCCCTGCCACCTCCTGTCTGCCACTGGGCCCTGCCACCTCCTGTCTGCCACTGGGCCCTGCCACCTCCTGGCTGCCACTGGGCCCTGCCACCTCCTGGCTGCCACTGGGCCCTTCCTCCTCCTGCCTGACAGTTTCCAGACCCTCCTCCTGGCTGATTTCATCCTGTGTATGAAAAAGGGACATAGTTTAATATGTTGGTTTAATCTTTGCATCAAACTGTGTAATCCTGATTGAAGCAATTAGAATGTAAATCCAGAAATCCTTGCTTTAAATTTACCACTACATCAGATTGACTATTTAGCACCCAATTAAGTGCAGACTAATGTCTACAGATCTTGATTTCACTTGTGGAATCCAAAATATTTTATGTTTGTCATCTTGACATATTTGTCAAACATTAAGTTGATCCCAATACATTTTCAGTTAATACTATACCTGGCTCCAGATGGCCAAATCAGGATCATCCAGGATGGCTGCCTCCTCTTGCTCCAGAGAAGGCTCAGGTTGGCTGCAGGGAAGTCTGGGGGGAAGAGTGGAGAGTAGTGATGAGCCGAACACCCCCGGGTTCGGTTTGCACCAGAACCCGCGAACGGACCGAAAGTTCGTACGAACATTAGAACCCTATTAAATACAATGGATGCGAACGTTCGAATTCTAAAGTGCTAATTATAACGACTATTATGCATGTTATTGTCCTAAAAAGGGTTTGGGAACCCGGGTTCTGCACCAGGGGACATGTATCAATGCAAAAAGAAGTTTTAAAAACGGACGTTTTTCGGGAGCAGTCATTTTAATGATGCATAAAGTGAAAAAAAATAAGTCAAATATTCCTTTAAATATCGTACCTGGGGGGTGTCTAAAGTATGCCTGTGAAGTGCCACGTGTTTCCCGTATTTAGAACTGTCCCTGCACAAAATGACACTTCTAAAGGGAAAAAAAAGCCATTTAAAACTGCTTGCGGCTTTAATGTAATGTCTGGTCCCGATAATATGGATGAAAATCTTTAAGAAAAATGGCATAGCTACCCCATGACCCCCCCCCTACCCCAGCCCATTACCAGCCCCTTTGGGTCTTGTATGGATATTAAGGGGAACCCCGCACATAAAATAAAAAAGGCCCTATATACTCTGAACAGCCGTATACAGGCGGTGCATACAAGACAGGGACTGTAGGTTTGTTCTTATGTAGAATCTGTTTGTAATTTTGAACAGGTACATTGTTGAAGTGTAGCTCCAGCCCAAAAATCTATTTTTAAACTTTTTGGAAAACATAGGTAAGGGTTATCACCCCTGTAACATTTGTTTTGCTGTCTGTGCCCCTGTTCAGAACATTTCACCTCACTTTCCGTCCCAATGACAACTGTTTTTGAAATGTGGTGTTTTTCTTGAAACAAGGATTGCTGATAAAGCATCAGTACAGAGGAGACACCTTTCTCCCATATTTATTCTTACAGGAGAGAATTTTCCTTCCTAGTGGTAGATTTCCTCTCACTTCCTGTTGTCTTCTTGCGTTTGCAAGTAGGAGTCGTTTGTAAGTTGGATGTTTGAAAGTAGGGACCTGCCGTATATACTCTGCAGAAATAGGGCCCTTAGTTGTTGGTGTTGGCACAACACTGTAAGCACTCACAGTTACTCTTGGTTGGTGCTGGAACGCCCTGCTGTCAACTATTATATCAGGAATTTTAATTACATATAATTGTTGAACAGTGGTAGTAAAAATTGGGCCTTTGATGGTGGTGCTGGTGCCACAACACTGTAAGCCCTGACAGTTACTCTTGGTGGGTGCAGCAATGGGCCCTGCTGTGAATTATTAGATCAAGGATTGTAATTGCATGCCCCTGTTGAACAGGGGCTGAAAAATTGGGCCTTTCGTGGTGGTGGTGGTGGTGGTGGTGTTGCCACAACACTGTAAGCCCTCAGAGTTACTCTTGGTGGGTGCAGGAATGGGCCCTGCTGTGAATTATTAGATCAAGAATTGTAATTACATGCCCCTTTTGAACAGGGGCTGAAAAATTGGGCCTTTCGTGGTGGTGGTGGTGGTGGCGTTGCCACAACACTGTAAGCCCTCAGAGTTACTCTTGGTGGGTGCAGCAATGGGCCCTGCTGTGAATTATTAGATCAAGAATTGTAATTGCATGCCCCTGTTGAACAGGGGCTGAAAAATTGGGCCTTTCGTGGTGGTGGTGGTGGTGTTGCCACAACACTGTAAGCCCTCAGAGTTACTCTTGGTGGGTGCAGCAATGGGCCCTGCTGTGAATTATTAGATCAAGAATTGTAATTACATGCCCCTTTTGAACAGGGGCTGAAAAATTGGGCCTTAGGCACTGGTGCCACAACACTCCAACCCCTCACAGATACTGTACTTGGAGCACAGCAATGAGCCCTGTTGCAAAGTATTGCTTCAAAAATTGTAATGACACGCCCCTGTTAAACAGGGGCTGAAAAATTGGGCCTTAGGCACTGGTGCCACAACACTCCAACCCCTCACAGATACTGTACTTGGAGCACAGCAATGAGCCCTATGGCAAATTATTGCTAAAAAAATTGTAATTACACGCCCCTGTAAAACAGGGGCTGAAAAATTGGGCCTTAGCCACTGGTGGCGGCACCCATAAACAAAAATGATCTTCCAAGCTATCATCATCAATCGTATCATTGAGGACTCGGAGGAGGAGGATAGCCAGTCAACATAACAGCACAGGCACTCAGCATCAGCATCAGTCTTGAAGGGATGTGACATGTTAAAATCAATTAGTCTGTTATATCAGCATCAGGTGTGTGGTAGCTGGTGGTGATCCAAGACTGGTTCATCTTGATGAAAGTCAGTCGATCAACCGAGTCGGTGGACAGGCGCACCCTGTGATCCGTGACAAATCCTCCAGCAGCACTGAATATGCGTTCCGAAAGAACGCTGGATGCAGGACAGGCCAGTAGCTCAATTGCATACTGTGCAAGCTCTGGCCAGTGATCCATCCTCAAGACCCAGTAAGCCAGAGGATTTTCGGTGGGGAAGGTGTCCAAGTCTGACCTTGCCCCTAGATATTCCTGCACCATGTTTATCAGACGCTGGCGATGGTTGCTGGAACCGATCATACTTTGGGGCTGCGGACTAAAGAATTGTCTGAACGCATCGGTCAGACGGCCACCTTCCCCACCGCTCCTTCTTTGACTGGCCGAAGCCTCAGCAACTCGTTGTCCAGGACCAGGAGTTTGTAACCTCCCAGTCTCTGGGAACGCGTTGCACAGACCTTTCTGCAAGGCCTCCCGGAGTTGTCTCATCCTCTGCTCCCTCTGCGAAGGTAACATAAGGTCCGCAACCTTACCCTTGTACCGTGGATCAAGGAGAGTGGCCAGCCAGTAATGGTCCCTCTCCTTGATCCAAAGAATACGAGGATCCTTCCGCAGACTTTGCAGGATCAGGGAGGCCATGCAGCGTAGGTTTGCTGAGGCATTCGCTCCGGAGTCCTCTGGGTCACTAAGGACGACATGATCCGCAGCCACCTCCTCCCAGCCACGTACAAGTCCACTGGTTTCTTGGGACTGTAAATCATCCCTAAAAGACTGCTGCTGATGATGCTGAGTGCCAGCCTCCACCTCCATGCTGACACAATCCTCCTCCTCCTCCTCCTCCTCTTCCTCTTCCTGTGCGATGGGTGGGACAGAAGGAACACTGTCTGGGTAAAGGGGGCCTTGAGAGGCAAGGAAGTCCTCCTCTTCCTGCCTCTGTTTTGCCTCAAGTGCCCTGTCCATTATTCCACGCAGCGTGTGCTCCAACAGGTGGACAAGAGGTACAGTGTCACTGATGCATGCACTGTCACTGCTCACCATCCTCGTGGCCTCCTCAAATGGTGCCAGGACAGTGCATGCATCCCTGATCATGCCCCACTGGCGTGGAGAAAAAAAACAAGCTCCCCTGACCCTGTCCTGGTGCCGTAGTCGCACAGGTACTCATTGATGGCCCTCTGCTGCGTGTGCAGCCGCTGCAGCATGGCCAACGTTGAGTTCCACCTGGTGGGCATGTCACATATAAGGCGGTTCTTGGGCAGGTTCAACTCCTTTTGCAGCTCAGCCAGGCGAGCACTGGCATTATAAGATCTGCGGAAATGCACACAGACTTTCCTGGCCTGCCTCAGGACATCCTGTAAGCCCGGGTACCTGGCCAAGAACCGCTGCACCACCAGGTTAAGGACGTGAGCCACACAGGGCACATGGGTCAGTTGTCCCTGTCGGAGGGCGGAGAGGAGGTTGGTGCCATTGTCGCAAACCACCATTCCTGGCTTAAGCTGGCGTGGCGTCAACCACCTCTCGGCCTGGCCCTGCAGAGCAGACAGGACCTCTGCCCCAGTGTGGCTTCTGTCCCCCAAACACACCAGCGCAAGCACGGCATGGCATCTTTTTGCCTGCGTACTTGCGTAGCCCCGTGAACGGCTACGGAGCACCGCTGGTTCATAGGACAAACCACAGGAAGAGGCCATGGAGGAAGAAGAAGAGGAGGGGGTGGAGGAGAGAGGTGTGTCACAACCAGTAGTAGCATTTTGGAGGCGTGGCGGTGGAACAACCTCCAACACTACTGCACCTTGTCCTGCATCCTTCCCAGCTGCCAAAAGAGTGACCCAATGGGCCGTGAAAGAAAGGTAACGTCCCTGTCCATGCCTGCTGGACCATGAGTCAGCGGTAATATGCACCTTACCGCTGACCGCCCTGTCCAGCGAGGCCAAGACATTGCCTTCCACATGCCGGTAGAGAGCCGGAATAGCCTTCCGTGAGAAAAAGTGGCATTTGGGAACCTGCCACTGAGGAACCGCACATTGCACAAACTCACGGAAGGGGGCCGAGTCTACCAACTGAAAAGGCAGCAGTTGAACCGCTGGCAATTTAGCCAAGCTAGCATTCAACCGCTGGGCATGTGGATGGCTGGGAGTGAACTTCTTTCGACGGTCCAGCAGCTGGGGCAGGAAAATTTGCCTGCTAGAATCGGACGTCGGTGTACTGCTAGCAGAGTGGCCGCAAGTACTTGGCTGTGACACACCTAATTCTACACCTTCATTCCTCTCAGTGCATGTTTCAGAGAGGACTGAAGTTATAGTGGGGTTGGAGATCCCAGCTGATGCGGTGCAAGGAGAGGTCCGCTTTGTTCTTTGGTGTGGGTCTTTGAGGTAGGCTTGCCAACGAGCTGCATGGCAGGTCAACATATGTCTGGTCAGGCATGTGGTACCCAAGCGGCTGATGTTTTGGCCACGCGATATACGCTTGAGACATATGTTGCAAACAGCAGCTGTGCGATCTGATGCACTAGCCTCAAAAAAGGCCCACACCAAGGAACTTTTTGAATGACGGGCAGAGGCAGCGCCCTGCACAGGCGGAGCTCTGCGGTGTGATTCCGTCGGTGTACTGCCCTTACGCTGGCCACCAAAGGGCATCCTGCCTCGTTGGAGATGTGCCTCCTCCTCATCCTCCTCCTCCTCCTCTCTCCTATTAGGCACCCACGTGGAGTCAGTGACCTCATCATCCCCTCCCTCCTCATCACTGGAGCCAATCTGGCAGTATGCTGCAGCTGCTGGAACATGACTGCCAGATTGGTGTCCTTCTTGAGCATCCCCTCTGTCTGCTCTCACGCTACTGCCTTCCTGTAGCTGGGTTTCATCATCAGACCCTTCGAAATGCTGGGCATCCTCCTGGAGCATGTACCCAACACTGTGCTCAAACAGTTCGGGGGACTCCTCAGGAGGAGGACATGGTGGGTCTAGGGAAGGAGTGACTGATGATGAGTCTGACATTGATACCAGGGAAGAGGACGCTTTGGCAGCTGCTTTGCCAGTACCCTGAGCCTGGGTGAGAGAGGATGAGGAGGAGGAGGAGGGCTTGGTCATCCACTCTACCAAGTCTTCGGCATGATGTGGCTCAACATGTCCAGCTGCCGAAAAGAAGGACAAGCGTGTCCCATGGCCATGTGCTGATGACAATGCACCGCGTCCACGACCAGCACTGTTGCCCCCAGACACAGAGCCTGCTTGCCCTCTTTTATTGCCTCCTGACTGTCTGCCTCTCCTTGTTTGCCTTCCAGACATTCTAATAGATGGCCTGCAGGGAGATGGGAAAAAAGCAATAAGGGCTACCTTCAGGTGTCCTTCTCTGTCCCTTTACTTAAGGATTTCTAAATATGGTTGAGGATTATTGCTTTTGCACAGAATAGCACAACGACAATTTCCCTGACTGTCCAAAAAACAAGGATTTCAAAGATGGTTGATGAGGAATGCTTTGGCACACTATAGCACAAGGAGAAATCCCCTCACTTTCCTTCTTTGTCCCTAGAAACAAGGACTGGCACAGTGAAAGAAACTGACACTCTCCCTACCTACAGTTTTCTGTCCCTAGAAAAAGTGTTTTTTTAAAGCACACTATAGCACAAGCCTCACTTTCCTTCTTTGTCCCTAGAAACAAGGACTGGCACAGTGAAAGAAACTGACACTCTCCCTACCTACAGTTTTCTGTCCCTAGAAAAAATGTTTTTTTAAAGCACACTATAGCACAAGGAGAATTCCCCTCACTTTCCTTCTTTGTCCCTAGAAACAAGGACTGGCACAGTGAAAGAAACTGACACTCTCCCTACCTACAGTTTTCTGTCCCTAGAAAATATGTTTTTTTAAAGCACACTATAGCACAAGGAGAATTCCCCTCACTTTCCTTCTTTGTCCCTAGAAACAAGGACTGGCACAGTGAAAGAAACTGACACTCTCCCTACCTACAGTTTTCTGTCCCTAGAAAAAATGTTTTTTTAAAGCACACTATAGCACAAGGAGAATTCCCCTCACTTTCCTTCTTTGTCCCTAGAAACAAGGACTGGCACAGTGAAAGAAACTGACACTCTCCCTACCTACAGTTTTCTGTCCCTAGAAAAAATGTTTTTTAAAGCACACTATAGCACAAGGAGAATTCCCCTCACTTTCCTTCTTTGTCCCTAGAAACAAGGACTGGCACAGTGAAAGAAACTGACACTCTCCCTACCTACAGTTTTCTGTCCCTAGAAAAAATGTTTTTTTAAAGCACACTATAGCACAAGGAGAAATCCCCTCACTTTCCTTCTTTGTCCCTAGAAACAAGGACTGGTACAGTGAAAGAAACTGACACTCTCCCTACCTACAGTTTTCTGTCCCTAGAAAAAATGTTTTTTTAAAGCACACTATAGCACAAGGAGAATTCCCCTCACTTTCCTTCTTTGTCCCTAGAAACAAGGACTGGCACAGTGAAAGAAACTGACACTCTCCCTACCTACAGTTTTCTGTCCCTAGAAAAAATGTTTTTTTAAAGCACACTATAGCACAAGGAGAAATCCCCTCACTTTCCTTCTTTGTCCCTAGAAACAAGGACTGGCACAGTGAAAGAAACTGACACTCTCCCTACCTACAGTTTTCTGTCCCTAGAAAAAATGTTTTTTTAAAGCACACTATAGCACAAGGAGAATTCCCCTCACTTTCCTTCTTTGTCCCTAGAAACAAGGACTGGCACAGTGAAAGAAACTGACACTCTCCCTACCTACAGTTTTCTGTCCCTAGAAAAAATGTTTTTTTAAAGCACACTATAGCACAAGGAGAAATCCCCTCACTTTCCTTCTTTGTCCCTAGAAACAAGGACTGGCACAGTGAAAGAAACTGACACTCTCCCTACCTACAGTTTTCTGTCCCTAGAAAATATGTTTTTTTAAAGCACACTATAGCACAAGGAGAATTCCCCTCACTTTCCTTCTTTGTCCCTAGAAACAAGGACTGGCACAGTGAAAGAAACTGACACTCTCCCTACCTACAGTTTTCTGTCCCTAGAAAAAATGTTTTTTTAAAGCACACTATAGCACAAGGAGAAATCCCCTCACTTTCCTTCTTTGTCCCTAGAAACAAGGACTGGCACAGTGAAAGAAACTGACACTCTCCCTACCTACAGTTTTCTGTCCCTAGAAAAAATGTTTTTTTAAAGCACACTATAGCACAAGGAGAATTCCCCTCACTTTCCTTCTTTGTCCCTAGAAACAAGGACTGGCACAGTGAAAGAAACTGACACTCTCCCTACCTACAGTTTTCTGTCCCTAGAAAAAATGTTTTTTAAAGCACACTATAGCACAAGGAGAATTCCCCTCACTTTCCTTCTTTGTCCCTAGAAACAAGGACTGGCACAGTGAAAGAAACTGACACTCTCCCTACCTACAGTTTTCTGTCCCTAGAAAAAATGTTTTTTTAAAGCACACTATAGCACAAGGAGAAATCCCCTCACTTTCCTTCTTTGTCCCTAGAAACAAGGACTGGCACAGTGAAAGAAACTGACACTCTCCCTACCTACAGTTTTCTGTCCCTAGAAAAAATGTTTTTTTAAAGCACACTATAGCACAAGGAGAAATCCCCTCACTTTCCTTCTTTGTCCCTAGAAACAAGGACTCGCACAGTAAAACACACTGACACTCTCCCTACCTATCCTTCTCTTTCCCTAAACTAAAGGAATCCAGGTTAAGCAAGAAAAAAATAAATGTCACTGTCCCTGCCTATGCTTGTCTTTCCCTGCTCCGGAACACACTACACTAGGCCGCCGTGCTGGCGGCCTTTTATAGTGTGGGGCGTGTACTAAACACCCTCAGCAATAATTGGCCACAGGCATCCTGCCTGTGGCCAATCATTGCTCTCCTCGCTGCCGGCGCTGTGATTGGCCAAGCATGCGGGGTCACAGTGCATGCTTGGCCAATCACAGCGCCTGGATGACACTGCGATGGCGTAGTGCATTGTGGGCCGTTCGCGTCACTCGAATTTGGCGCGAACGGCCCAAATCGTTCGATCTTCGTCGAACGATCGAACAGCCGATGTTCGAGTCGAACGTATGTTCGACTCGAACACGAAGCTCATCCCTAGTGGAGAGTGATGGCCTTGTCTCAATGTGGTCATCCAGGAAGGACACCCTGTTGTAGTACCACAAAATCGGGACATAAACATCACCTGCTGCTGCTCCTGACCTCTGAGAAGCCAGCACCTTAGAGCGTTCAGTCCTGTAGGTACCTCTCAAGCTCCCAATTTTAGTGTCCACTTGTTTTGCTGTGGCTGTGGGCACCTTGGTATGCACAAATGGGAGCAGCTTCTCCAGCGCTGCTTTTCTCACCCCTCTTTTTTTGTGGATGGGGTTTTTCGTCTCCCACAGAGCGGGCAGCTCCCTTACCTGGTCAATAAATTCCGCCAGGAAATCCTTGTCGCTTATAAAGACATTCATATTGTATCTGCAAGTTAAATAAATTATATATAACTAATGTGAGGCAAACAGTCTAACCTCCTTAACATCCTAGTCACCATATATATCCTCCAACATTCTCAAGACAGTATAGGCCAACAATTTGTACAAGTTACAAAATCACATACCTTCGTTCGCACGTCCGTCACTTGAACTCCTCTATCCGCACACCGAACGTACTATAGTCACATGTGTGTTGCTATATACACACCACGCATGCGTCAAATTTCGAACACGTCGCTCCGCACACGTCGCCCGGCCATGACGTTCTAACTAACATCTTTTCCCCGCCCCTTCTCTTTCGGCGCGCAGACAAATATGGCGGAGTTACAGCAGGTGTCTGATAATTCCGCAACTAACGAGGAGGAGACAAGCCCGGAGACCGAGGAAGCGTCACGATCAAAGAGGAGATTCAAGGCATCGAATATGTCTTTTGCCGAGATGGCAGAGATGGTGGACATCTTGCTCAAGTCTGATTATGACGCAAAGCATGGGCCGTATAGCAAACCAAATAGAAGGAAGGCCAAAATCCTCACTAAAGTCGTGAAGAGTCTGAAGACGAATTTCGGGGTGAAACGCTCAAATGAGCAGCTCAGAAAGAGGTGGTCAGACCTCAAACTGAGGGAGCCAGAGCAGTTGAGGAGCATAAAGAGAATGCTAGCAAAATGTAAGTAAAATGTAGACTTTTCTGCATTTAATCTTTTTCTAAACTTACATGTTGCTCTTTATTTTGGTTTCTCATATTGGACTCCCTTCCAAAATGTAATATTTTGAACTTGGTTGGGCACAGTAATCGTTCGTTACGTTACAGACACTTCGTTCGGCCACTATCCGCGGTTTTGGCTTATTTTATAGCCACAAAAGTAATTAGACATCTGCCATTTTTTGTCAAATATTGTTGCGAAATTTTTAGGCTAGGCTAGATGACGTGTTTGTAAAGAGAATGAAATGCAAACTTTTATCAGTGTAAAGGAGACGACACTCAGCAGCTGCTTCCACATCTGTACTTTGGAGCACTATAGTGTGGGCCACCAGACCCACCTTTTTTGGGTGTCCCACACAGGTGCATCAGTGAATTTTTGTGGTGCCTCCATGTCAAAAAAATTACATCCAAAGGTGAATACTAAACATATTCTTGGTCAGAAATAATGCATTCTTCTTTAAATTCCGCACAAACACACACTTGTACCCCACTTCCAAGCAATTTAGCCTGTTTTTATTTTAACATTGAGATTTACAGTGTGATAAATAGACCTTTTGTTTGATTCTCATAGGGGAGAGAAGACTGGGAGGAGAACACTCCAGGGAGCACATGCACCCCACAACTTCCAAGCAACACCAAACTCCCAAAGACCCACAACCGAAAGATGTGCAGGAAGTTGAGGTGGAGGAAGGAGAAGTGCAGGAAGGAGAGGTGGATGACGTTGTGGATCTGGTCACCACAACAGGTCAGTATCTGTCACCACAGCTTCAGGTAAGAGATGTAGGCCTGCAGAGTTATAATACCTTTTGTTTTTTGTTTTTAGGGGATGTAAATGTTGTGAAGGATAGTACACGGTTCTCTGCTGACAGTGCCCTCCGCCTCATCCAGCAAGTGATGGAATGTAGCACGGAACTGGACCTAATTAAACAAAGAATCCATGTGATGGAACAAACATTTAAAGACATTCTCGATGTTTTGGGGAGAATTCAATAAGCCATCCAAACACATTTGTTTTTACATGTTTGTTATTGCACATTTTAGAATATTTTTGACAATCAAACCAGCCAAAAATTGAATCTGCACACAGTGTGTCAACATGTGCTATCTGCCATCAGGGGATATCCATGTACGTCTTTTGGGGGTGCAACCCCTTCCTCGTATCTAAAGTCGGTGAACTGAGGAAGGGGTTGCACCCCCAAAACACGTCCATTGATCACCCCTGATGGCAGATAGCACATGTTGACAATAGGGATCAGGATTGTAAACTTCCTAGATGAAAAAAAATAGGATTTTTATAACAGCTTACCTGTAAAATCCTTTTCTTGGAGTACATCACGGGACACAGAGCGGCATAGTCATTACTATGTGGGTTATATAGATACCTTCAGGTGCTGGCACTGGCAACTTCCAAAACCGGAAGTACCCTCCCCTATATAAGCCCCTCCCATCCGGGAGCACCTCAGTTTTGTAGCAAAGCAATAAGTGTCCCCAAAGAGGGGTGGGAGCTCTGTGTCCCGTGATGTACTCCAAGAAAAGGATTTTACAGGTAAGCTGTTATAAAAATCCTATTTTCTTTCTCGTACATCACGGGACACAGAGCGGCATAGTCATTACTATGTGGGATGTCCTAAAGCAATGCCCAATGAGGGGGGGGATACACCATACATAAGCTGAGCGCTATCAGACATGAGGATCTTTTGCGGCCTGCAACACACTGCGCCCAAAGGCGACATCCTCCTGACTTCTAACGTCCACCTGGTAGAACCTAGTAAAACGTGTGTACTGAAGACCACGTTGCGGCCTTACAGATTTGAGCCAGGGAGGCCTGGTGATGCACTGCCCATGAAGTTCCAACTGCTCTCGTGGAGTGCGCCCTAACTTTGAACGGAGGCGGTCTCCTTCTCAAGCCATAGGCTTGCATTATGACCTGTCGAATCCACTTGGCTAAAGTAGATTTTGACGCTGCCTGACCCTTTCTGGGGCCTTCCGGCAGAATAAACAAAGTATCCGTTCTGCGAATCTGAGCAGTGGCTTTTAGATAAGCTTTAACTGCTCTTACTACATCCAAAGAATGCAATAACTTTTCCTCTACCGAACTAGGTTTGGGGAAAAAAGAAGGAAGAACCACATCTTGGTTCAAATGAAAACCTTGATACCACCTTAGGAAGAAAGGCTGGATGAGGACGTAACACTACTCTGTCCTTATGGATAACCAGATATGGCTCTTTACAGGACATAGCTGCTAATTCCGACACTCTTTTAGCCGAACAAATGGCTACTAGAAAAAACAATTTCCTGGTGAGAAGAACCAAGGAACTATGCTGTAATGGTTCAAATGGTTGTTTCTGTAGAACCGACAGAACCAGGTTTAGATCCCATGGACATATGGGAATATTAACCGGAGGACTAATACGCATCACTCCTTATCTAAAGGCTTTGACTAGTGAATGCGAAGCCAAGGGCCTTTGAAAAAATATTGACAAGGCCGAAAACTGACCTTTGATAGTAATCAAGGCAAGCTTCCTATCTACAGCCCACTGTAGGAAGTCCAGACTCCTACCTATTACGTACTTATGTGGATGCCATTTCTTGGCCTCACACCACGCGATGTACGCCTTCCAGATTCTATAGTAGATCTGCCTGGATACCGGCTTCCTGGCATTGATCATGGTAGATACCACAGGATTAGAGAGCCCTCTCTTTTTTAGAATGTGGGCTTCAATAGCCAGGCCGTCAAACCTAGGGCTGGTAAGGAAGGGTGGTATATCGGTCCTTGCGAAAGCAGGTCCGGACGACGTGGGAGAGTCCAAGGACTCCCCACTGACATTTTACAATCTCCGCGTACCACGCTCTTCGGGGCCACGCTGGAGCCACCAGAATCACTGGTTTCTTTTCTACCCTGATTCTGCGGAGTAATCGAGGTAACCATTGTGGCGGTGTGAATGCATATATCAGCTTGAACTGATCCCAAGGGAACACTAGGGCATCCGAGCCGCAAGCTAGGGGATCCCTTGTCCGACAAACCTGTCCACCTTTGCGTTGAATCTGGATGATAGAAGATCTACATCCGGTGTTCCCCACCGCTGACATATTGTCCAGAAAACCTCGGGGTGAAGGGACCATTCCTCTGGGCATAATTGCTGGCGACTTAGAAAGTCCGCCTTCCAATTCTCCACTCCTGGAATGAATACCGCAGATATGGCTGGGACATATCTTTATGCCCATTTCAGGATGTAATTTACTTCCCTCTGGGCTGCACGACTCCTGGTGCCCCCCTGATGATTGATATATGCCACTGCTGTGGCATTGTCTGATTGAATTCTGACAGGGGACCCTTGGAGTTTGGATGTCCATGCTACTAGGGCATACCGGGCTGCTCGTATCTCTAAGAGATTGATGGGCAGGGCCTTTTCTGCATCCGACCATCTGCCCTGGAGAGACCATTGCTCCAGTACTGCTCCCCAGCCTATAAGGCTGGCATCTGTAGTGACCACCTTCCAAGAAATCGGACTGAAGGATTTCCCTTTTTCCAGATTCTGGGGAACCAACCACCAACGGAGGCTCTTTCGAACGGAAGGGGACAAGGACATTGTAAGTCTAGGGCCTGAACTTTTTTGTTCCAGGCTGACAGTATGGCCCCTTGCAAATTCCATGAATGGAATTGACCGTAGGGTACTGCTTCGAATGATGCCACCATTTTTCCCAGCAGCCTCATGCACAGGCGTATGGACGGCTGTCTTTTTTGTACCCACTAAGTGGATCAAATCTTTCAAAGACAACACCTTTCCTCGAGGCAAGAATATTTTTCTCTGGCCTGAATCCAACCTTAGCCCCAAGTATTCCAGACTTTTGACTGTTTTTTAGGGCTGACTTGTCTCGGTTGATAATCCAACCGTGAGATTCCAGATACTTGATTGTCTTGTGAACGACCACGTCTAGTTTTTTCACTGAGTGGTCTATCAGCAACAAGTCATCTAGATATGCCATTATCATTACACCTTGTGTTCTTAGATTGGCCAAAAAAGGGCCAGAATTTTTGTAAACACTCGTGGTGCTGTGGCCAGACCGAAGGGTAAGGCTCTGAACTGAAAATGGCGCCCTTCTACTGCAAAGCGTAGAAATTTTTGGTGGACTGGAAAGATGGGAATGTGCAAATAAGCATCTTTGATGTCGATCGCGGCTAACCAATCCTCCCCTTGTAGGGCAGTGGCCACCGATCGGATCGACTCCATCGGAAAGTCCTGATATACAGGAATTTGTTTAGCCCTTTTAGAATTAATATGGGCCTTCCGTCCCCGTTTGCTTCGGGACTGTAAAGAGGTTTGAGTAAAACCCGAACCCCCATTCTTCCAGGGGAACCTCCATAATTACTCCTTGGAGCAATAGTTGTTCTAGTGCCAACAGGAGGGACTCTCTCTTCCGGGGATCCCTTGGCACGTTTGACCTCAAAAATGGGAAGGAGGAGAGTCTTTTAACTCCAATCTGTATCCCAAACATACTGCGGAGAGCACCTATCTGTTTTGATCGTGTCCCGCCAGGTCTCTTGCAAACAACTGGAGTCCTCCCCCCACCCGACTGAGTGGGGGCAACCCTTCAATGAATTTAACTTTGGGGGAGGTTTTGTACCTCCCCTGACCCAGGGTTTCTCATTACCCTGCGATTGTCCCTGTTTTTTACCCCCGGGAATTGACCGAGGAGGCCGTCGGAACTGTTACACAGCCGATGCCCCAGGGACTGGAGAAGCAGGCCTCTTAAAGAGGGACCTCTAACTCTGTTTTTAACCGGCAAGAGTGTATTTTTACCGCTGGAAATTTTCTGGATATATTTGTCCAGGTCTTCCCTGAATAAGCGTTCACCATGAAATGGGACGCTAACCAGCCATTCTTTACAGGGAGCTTCAGCAGACCAGTTTTTGAGCCATAGAAGCCTACGCATATGTACTACAGACAGCGTAAGGCGGGAGGCCTGATGGATTGAATCCTTTATGGCGTCAACCGCAAAGCCTAAGGCTCTAGGTAGATCAGCTAGGGCAAGGGCCTGCTGATCTGTCAAGTCCCTCAAGACCTGTTTCAACTGATCCTTCACTGCTTAGCAGACCCCACTGCTGGTTGTGTCACCAAGCTTGCTGTAGAAAGAAGCAGATTTTCATAAGGACTCCAATCTTTTATCTATTGGGTTCTTGAACATTTGGACATTATCCACTAGACATGTCAGTGATTTATACACACAAGAGATGGCTGCGTCCACTGTAGGGACCTTCCATTTTTTGATGAACTTATCCTCCATGGGATAGACCACCGGAAATCTCTTGGGGGGAATAAATATTTTCTCAGGATGTTCCCAATCCTGGTAAATGAGCCCTTTCAGTAAAGGGTGAAGTGGAAAAGAACAGACAGTCTGGGGGCTTCTAGCGACCCCAACGAGGATACAGTAGTGGTTGATGGTTCCGCAAGGTGCATTTTTAAATGCTGATCGGACCATGTTAGTCAGAGACTGAACCCATAATCTTTCAGCTTGAGATGCTGAGAAAAGGTTCCTCCACTGTTGATTCCTCTATAACAGAATCAACCTCATCCTGATCCCCTTCAGGCAGGTCGATCCCTGTATGGGACTGTTGCTCTGCTAACAGGCACTCTGAAGGAGGAGACGGAGATCGGGCGTGCTTTCCCTGACAGGGAGGCAGCGATCAATGTTGACAATCTCTCTCTAATCCTCCCAGAGCTAAGGAAAAAACCTCCTCTGTTACATACACAGGAGCAGGTGAACTGAGGACAGCCACAGTACCAAGTACCCCTGCGGGGTCTCTACGGTCACTTACCTCTGAACTTCAGGGGAGACTGGTGCAGCAGAAGCATGCCCAAGATCCTCAGAGCCCGATGAGACCCCCTTCGCTTCCTGGAAGATTCAGTTCCGGAGCTTCTGGACGGCATATTCCTAAGCCTAAAGCTGAGGTATTCCAGCCGTAATACACCACTTTTACTGAGAATAGTCTAGCACAATTGCTGCTATATAACAGTTGGTGTCTACTAAAGTGCCTTTCTAGGGGATGCCTGCATCAACCGCCTCTGTGTGCCTTTATACTGTTGCTAGCTCTGTCTGTGCACTTCAATAGCCAGCTATGATTGTGCTTTAAAACACGCTGGACGCCCGCACATGCGCAGTAGCGCCGCGGCACACACCGAGCGTCATCCACCCGCTCCGCCCCTTTTTCCAGATCGCCTCTATATATAGAGGCGCGTGCACGCGCGCGGGCGCGGGCACGTGCGCCTTCGGCGCCTTTTTTGAAAAAAATAAGGAGCTAGATGGGAGCCAGGGTCCCTGCCGCAGGGCCCGGGGATGGATGAGCGCAGCAACAGGGCAGAGGAGACAGCTTCCCAGCAGAGAACTTACCAACTGCCTGGATTTGATTTTGGAAGAAAAAAATCCACATTACAAGAAAAAGAACCATAGCGGCCTCTAGTGTCTAACACAGGTACCGCGGTATTACATTTTTTTTTTTTTCTTGCCTACTATTAAAATTTTTACATTTTCTCAGTAGTAACAGGCATACACAGAATATTAGCGGGAATACCTTAGGTAACAGGCAGAAAGACAAAATAGGCTTGGGGGTCCCTCAATAGAACCAAGTTCCCGAGGGCCCCCACTTACCTTTTCCTCGCCGCAGGACTCTGTTTGGTCCACAGAAGCCCAAACTTCACCTATCACGGCAGGCATTGTAATTAAACCTTCAGGGACCGGGTTTCCAAGGATTCCACTCCCCTGGACCTGTATAGCACCCTGCACAGAAAACATCTTGGTCGTGGGTATGACCAGAGCTCTGGATCCCAGGGTCCAGCCCTCCTAAGAGAGGCATTACAGGCAAAACCTTGCTCTTCTCTTGCAAGGCCCGGGTACCGACCGTTTAGCTATGAAGCTTTTTTGGTCGGATCCGGAATAGCTTACTGAGGCCCAAAAGAACCTGTACGCAAGCTCAGTGAAAAACACATGTTACTTCTTGGCCAACACCTTAGACACTGGCAAAAAAACTGAGGTGCTCCCGGATGGGAGGGGCTTATATAGGGGAGGGTACTTCCGGTTTTGGAAGTTGCCAGTGCCAGCACCTGAAGGTATCTATATAACCCACATAGTAATGACTATGCCGCTCTGTGTCCCGTGATGTACGAGAAAGAAATCCCAAATGTGTGCATATTCAATTTTTGGCTGGGCAAGGGGTGGCAGGACCCCATATTAGGACGGGCACATAGAGACATAGTTTGTGTAAGTGAATGTCTCAGATTGCTCAGAGGTATCCAATGTTGTAATTTTTGGAATGCAACTGTTATTTTGTATTTTCCTAAGAAAACAATTGCCGGTTTGTGGCCAGGCCAACCCAAAAAACCAGAAAAAAAAAAAAAAGTGTGAATGTGCACAGAGTAAAATATTTGACCACAAACAACGTGTAGCTTCTTTTTATAATACCCTCTAACCTTATTTGGTTATTTTGTAAGGTTACATAGTGAAATGGTTGTTAGTTACTAAAGTAAAATACACTTGGCACTACAAATGCACTAAGACAAACTAGGAGACAGGAAAGAACAAATAATTAAAGGTTTAAACAAGCTTTTTATTTGGATCCTTAGACATAGGCTGGCATAGGAATTGCCCCCCTACCCGTGAAATACTCCATGTATTTGTCCCGAACCTCACAGGCATTTTGGGAGGGCAAGCCAGGACGGGCAGATTCCAGGCCCGGCAGGGGATTTGCAGGGGAAAGTCCAGCCTCTGGCAAAACTGAGGCCATATAGGAATTTGATTTTTGGCTCAGAAAGTTGTGTAGCACACAGCAGCATAATATGACATAGTTTATTTTGTAGTCCGCCAAGTGGATGGAAGTCATAAAAATGCGGAACCGGCTGGCCATTATGCCGAAGGCATTTTTGACAACTCTTCGGCCCCTGGCCAGCCGGTAATTGAACACCCTCTTGTCTGGGGTCAGGGTCCTCTGAGGAAATGGCCTCATAAGATGCCGTCCGAGTCCGAAGGCTTCATCAGCCAAAAAAACAAAGGGGAGTCCTTCAATATTCCCTGCATCCGGTGGCAATGCAAGGTCGTCACTCTGGAGACGGAGGGCAAACTCCGTCTGGATGAAGGATCCCCCATCGGACATCCGGCCATTCTTCCCTACATCAACATAGAGGAATTCATACCGTGCTGACACCACCGCCATCAGCACAATGCTATGAAACCCCTTGTAGTTGTAGTAGTAGGACCCAGAACGGGGTGGCGGCACGATGCGGACGTGCTTCCCGTCTATGGCACCACCGCAGTTGGGGAAGTCCCACCGCGTGGCAAACTCCGATGCCACAGTCTGCCATTCCTGTGGCGTGGAAGGAAGCTGTGGAGTGAAACAAGATGAAATAATATTAGAATACAAAAATCATACATTACAAGGGAATTCTCTGAAAAAACATTAGAGGCCAACATCAATCAAATTCTACATTTATTAAGGTGTTTAAAATAAGTATAATGGAAGGCTCATTTATCATATTCATCACCCCCTCTGATGGGCCATTACTAAATTATTTTGGGGGGGGGAGATGTGTTTGGCCACAGGATAGCATTGCAGTGGCGGTGCATCCAGAGTGGGCGCTGGAGCACTGCCCCCTCTCTCCTGTGCCCATCACTCAGAACAATACATAGGTTCATGCATTGCATTAACCTATGTATTGTCTATGCCGCCCACTATTCAGGTGGATGGCCTCTTGTTAAGCGACCGACATATGAATAACTGCGGCATTTAGGGGGTTCAAATTGCATAGCAGAAACAGGTAGTAAAATAGTCTTGCACATTACAACCTGAGGGATGCAATTGGCTTCCTAAAAGTAAAATAGGGGACGCAGGGGGGGGGCATTCCTTGGGGAAACACTGGCAGGCTGCTCTGCCAATCATGTTCACCAAGTCTGTTTAATGGTAACATGATTGGCTGATGCAACATCAAGGGAAGGAGAACACATCAAGGACAGAAGAAGGATGGCGCTGACCACAAGAAGGTAAGTGCAGGGCTGGGGGGAAACTGGCTGCATTAGGGGGAACAAAATGGCTGCATTAGAGGGGACTAAATGGCTGCATTGGAGGGAACAAAATGGCTGCATTAGAGGGGACAACTGGGGGCGTTTAATAGGCACCTGAGCAAAAAAGGAGGAAGTTTAGTTCATAAATTGGGGTGGGACCCCCAAACATTTGGAGCAACAGGCGCCCCTGCTGGAAAAGTTAGTGAAGGGAAATATTTATGGAGGAGAAAAAAGGGGCAATCTAAAGCTTCCAGCATGCATGAGGACAAAGGGGACATTCTCAGCATATTACAATCATGGTAATTAGGGAAGGATGAAAGAAATACAATACATTAGCATACATGAAATACATAAAATGTGATGTTAATGGAGAAAACTTACCCTAATATAGTCCTCCTGCAGGACTTGTATAATGGCAGAACAGGTGTCTGGGATTATGAGGCCCAGAGCCTGGGGGGAGATGCCTGTCGTGAACTTCAAGTCCTGAAGACTTCTCCCTGTCGCCAGGTAACGCAACGTGGCAATGAGCCTCTGCTCAGCACTGATGGCTTCCCGCATAACGGTGTCCTGCCTGGTAATATAGGGGGACACCAAAGCCAACAGTTCCTGAAAAACGGGGTCAGACATCCGCAGAAAATTCCTGTAGTCCTCAGGATTATTCTCGACGATCTCCCGCAGCAGAGGCATATGGCAGAATTGATCCCGCTGGAGCAACCAATTCTTGGTCCATGAACTCCTCCTCACACCATTCATGGACTGGTCTTGGTCCAAAACAAGCAGACCAACACCAAGCGCACGCACAGCACGAACTCGACGATGAGAACGTCCAGGTGACATGGCTAAGAAACGGTCGTCTTATCAGAACGTACAGAACAGAACGCTCTTTAGAACAGCAAGGCCTATGAATAACGAACTGAAAAGCAGAAACGAACAGGCAAGAACGCACTGTAAAACAGATACGACCTGCCTAGACGCCCTGAAAGTCAAGATACGAACCCACAAGCACAAACTGAACCGCAGAAAACGAACTGAAAAGTACGAAGACTGAAAAGCGCGAATCGTCTCTTCCCAAACTTTTACTTCACACGCGGTAACACGAGATCAGCAAAAGCAGCCCAAGGGGTGGCGCCAAGAAAAAAGATCTTCCCCTTTATAGTGCCGTCGTACGTGCTGGACGTGACCGCGGAGAACAACGAGGAAATTGGAAATTGTCAGTGTGTACGCATGGAAAGCTTGACGAGAAAATCGACAAGGTTAACAAGAATCTCGTCGAAAAAAACGACGTGTTTTTTACGACGAGAAAATCGGTCGTGTGTACGAGGCCTGACTCTAACTGTAACTCTATCCTGGTAACCATTAGATTTTTTTAAAGCGTCGCCTATGGAGATTTTTAGGTACCGTAGTTTGTTTCCATTCCACGAGCGGGCGCAATTTTAAAGCAAGACATTTTAGTTATCCATTTACTCAGCATAACACCATCTTTTACATTATACAAAATAATTGGACTAACTTTACTGTTTATTTTATTTTTTATTCATGAAAGTGTATTTTTTCCCCAAAAAGTGCGTTTGAATGACCGCTGCGCAAATACCGTGTGACATAAAATATTGCAATGAGCACCTTTTTATTCTCTAGGGTCATATGTAATGTTTGGGGGTTCTAAGTAATTTTGTAGCAAAAAATACAGACTTTAACTTGTAAGCAACAAATGTCAGAAATAGGCCTAGGCGTGAAAGGGTTGTTAAGCCACTCTGACATTACCATACTATCCTCTCTGTCTCCTAATCCTGTGTCCCCCTGTGTGTGTAATTTATTTAAAAAAAAAGCAGATTATACCTAATTTCAGAGTGGCACTCAGCGATCACGTGACTGGCTGGTTCTCTCCTTTGTCCGTCTGACAGCTGCAGCGGGGGCCGAGATTCCCCCGCTGACGTCAGCCGGGAGGGGAGGAGAAGAGGAGGATAGAACCGGCTGGTCACGTGATCGCCGAGCGCCGCTCTGAAATGAGGTATAATTGGCTTTTTTTTCACAAATCACACATAGGTAGACACAGGATTAGGAAACCGAGAGGATAGTATAGTAATGTAAATGTTATTCCATCGGCAGGAAGGGGAGGGGGGGCGGCCCTTGTACGATCTGACAGGCAGGAATGGGAAGAGGAGGAGGACACAGGAGACACAGGGAGAGCACAGAGCAGGGCTGCGGATGACAGAGGCATGTAAACTGACCACGGTGTCAGGGTTCATCAGTACAAAAGGAAAGACCAAACCATCACCGTATATCTGCTGTTGTGAAATTTGACCTCTGATCCACTGCCGCTCCTCTTATAGAGGTTACTGCCGTAGGCAATTGACTGCATATGAAAAAGTTGTATTTCCCTGGGAGGGCCTGAAGAAACAGGAATCCCCAAAGAAAAATAAAGGGCTACTATTGGCTATAATGGACAATAATGGATCATGCATAAAAAGTATTATTTTATTAAATGTATCAAAAGGTCAAGTTACATGATAAAATGTGTCGCTCTCATAGAAAGAGCTATTATAAACTAGTTATGCTTATTATCAATCAGTGTAGCACCGTTAAAACGAGGTTAACAATAAGGCGCACAAACAAAAAACACATAGACATGTGCGAACAATAGACAAACAATAAACATGAACGGTCCGGACGCCTAAATAACCACATATGCAGGATTCCCAAGCGGTAAATACTCCGCTAGTCTTTTAACAAAATATGCAGTATATGGGAAATCTATGCATGTGTGGCCACCCGGGGGATGTAGAAGAGTAGCAGGTGTGTAATAAGGTAGCTGACTATTGGTCTATTGTCACTGATGCTTTCCAGGATTAGAAAATAAAAATAGAAAATGCATTCATGGCAGTCCTTGATGTAAAGATCATTTAACAATTTAAGAATCCGGTGTATCAAGGAAGTCCTTCCATGTTGTAAGGGCTTAAGATCATAGATATTGTGTTGCTGTTGTATCTAAATCTGGGCATCTATGGTGAACTGAACTCAGATCTTGTGTGGACCTGTCACGAGAAGTAGTTTGCTGATTGCTGAATTTTAAATTGTATTTGCTCAGATTTTGGTTTTAATGAGCGGTGATCCTGTTTTGTGTATGGAGGATCTTCATTCACACAGTTTCATTCGTTTTTGGCCATCAGTGAATAAGACCATGTAAGCCCCAGTGCGAAGATGTATATATGATCCAGGCTTATTAACCATGCGTTTGCCATATACTGCTGCAGTTACCAGGCACCCAAAGGGTCTGTCCGGTTGACGTATAGATCATAAGTATCTTATAGGGCAAAGTGGTCTGACAGATAGCTCGTGAAATAACTGAAAATTAAAAAAGGGGATGGTTTTCCTACATTACCGCCTCCATTCGTTGCAGGGACATGCTGTGGAACGTTTTCTGTGTCTATGATAGACAGTATCCTTCTCCTGTATTCCTGTCTCTTTGTGTATGCATACACATTTGAGGAGGTAGGTAGGAGGAAAGCACTGTGTGATATAGCGCTGAGGACTTCAGCAATGCTTCGGCGGAGATTCCGGGACCAAGTCAGCTGGTTGTGTTTGTATTTGGCGCTCGGTTCTCAGCTCTGCATATCCCGTTTGATTGGGGGATCACTCAGGCGGCATCACAGGGCCGTGTGACGTCAACGCATTTCGCAACTGTGTGTTACGTAGCTTCGTCATCAGCCATGGCATACCTTGGTCGGTTTACAGGGGTGAGGGCAGAAATTGGCAGGATCGGCCAGGTATTTCAGGTGACACAGGGGGCCAAATTACACAGCACGAGCACTGTGCTGTATAACATGCTTTAAAGGGACAGGATTCATTTTTTTTTTAAGTTAACAAACACTTTAAGGATTTAGAGAAGATCTGTAAAGAAGAGTGGACCAAAATCCCTTCTGAAGCCTCGTACACACGAACGAGTTTCTCGGCAAAAACCAGCAAGAAACTTGCTGGCAGAGATTTCTTGCCGAGAAATTTGTTAGTGTGTATGGTTTCTCGTCAAGAAAAGCGACAAGAATCTCGACGAGAAAATAGAGAATAGGGATGAGCTTCGAGTTCGAGTCGAACTCATGTTCGACTCGAACATTGCCTGTTCGCCCGTTCGCCGAACAGCGAACAAATTGGGGTGTTCGCGGCAAATTCGAAAAATCTATGGGAGAAATCTAAAGTGCTAATTATAAAGGCTTATATGCAAGTTATTGTCCTAAAAAGTGTTTGGGGACCCGGGTCCTGCCCCAGGGGACATGTATCAATGCAAAAAGAAGTTTTAAAAACGGCCGTTTTTTCGGGAGCAGTGATTTTAATAATGCTTAAAATGAAAAAATAAAAGTGAAATATTCCTTTAAATTTCGTACCTGGGGGGTGTGTATGATATGCATGTAAAGTGGCGCATGTTTCCCGTGCTTAGAAATGTCCCTGCAAAAAGTGTCATTTTTGAAAGAAAAAAATGCATTTAAAACTGACTCGCGGCTATTAATGAATTGTCGGCTCCCGGCAATACATACAAAAGTCATTGATAAAAAAAAAAAAAAAAGCGTGGGGGTTCCCCAGAATTCAATTACCAGGCCCTTCAGGTCTGGAATGGATATTAAGGGGAACCCCGCCGCAAATTAAAAAAAAATTGACGTGGGGTTCCCCCAAATATCCATTCCAGGCCCTTCAGATCTGGCATGGATTTTAAGGGGAACTCCACCCCAAATTAAAAAAAAAATGGCGTGGAGTCCCCCTAAAAAT
Source organism: Rana muscosa (assembly GCA_029206835.1). Lineage (NCBI taxonomy): Eukaryota > Metazoa > Chordata > Amphibia > Anura > Ranidae > Rana > Rana muscosa. The sequence goes on along the minus strand of CM055116.1, from coordinate 495,437,213 downwards.
CCATACCAGACCCCTTATCCGAGCACGCAACCTGGCCGGCCGCAGGGGAAAAGTGGGAGACGAGAGAGCGGCCCCCCCTCCCTCCTGAACCGTACCAAGCCACATGCCCTCAACATGGGGAGGATGTCCCCATGTTGATGGGGACAAGGGCCTCATCCCCACAACCCTTGCCAGGTGGTTGTGGGGGTCTGCGGGCGGGGGGCTTATCGGAATCTGGAAGACCCCTTTAACAAAGAGGACCCCCAGATCCCGGCCCCCCCCCTATGTGAATTGGTAAGGGGTACATTGTACCCCTACCATTTCACGAAGAAAGCGTAAAAAAATGTTTTAAAAAACACACAAACACCTTGAAAAAGTCCTTTATTTAAAAAAATAAATAAATAAACATTCCAGCGGTGAAATCCAGTGTCCCGCGGCGATCCCGATGTCCAGCGCTGTCCGTCATTGGTTGTGCCTGAGCGGACCTGATGGGGAACTCCCTCTCAGTATTTTAAATGTATAGACCCGCCCCTTCTAAAGTTCCCCATCAGGTCCGCTGAGCGGACGAGATGCGGAACATGAGAAGGGGCGGGTCTATACATGTATTACCAAAGTGAGAGCAGTTCCCCATCAGGTCCGCCTCCTCGGTATGTCAGACCCGCCTACGTCATTGGTCTGAGCGGGGAACTTCCTTCACTATGTAAATTTAAATTACACAGTGAAGGAAGTTCCCCGCTCAAGCCAATGACGTAGGCGGGTCCGACATACCGAGGGGGCGGACCTGATGGGGGAACTGCTCTCACTTTGGTAATACATGTATAGACCCGCCCCTTCTCATGTTCCGCATCTCGTCCGCTGAGCGGACCTGATGGGGAACTTTAGAAGGGGCGGGTCTATACATTTAAAATACTGAGAGGGAGTTCCCCATCAGGTCCGCTCAGGCACAACCAATGAAGGACAGCGCTGGACATCGGGATCGCCGCGGGACACTGGATTTCACCGCTGGAATGTTTATTTATTTATTTTTTTAAATAAAGGACTTTTTCAAGGTGTTTGTGTGTTTTTTTAAACATTTTTTTACGCTTTCTTCGTGAAATGGTAGGGGTACAATGTACCCCTTACCAATTCACATAGGGGGGGGGGCCGGGATCTGGGGGTCCTCTTTGTTAAAGGGGTCTTCCAGATTCCGATAAGCCCCCCGCCCGCAGACCCCCACAACCACCGGGCAAGGGTTGTGGGGATGAGGCCCTTGTCCCCATCAACATGGGGACATCCTCCCCATGTTGAGGGCATGTGGCTTGGTACGGTTCAGGAGGGAGGGGGGGCCGCTCTCTCGTCCCCCCCTTTTCCCCTGCGGCCGGCCAGGTTGCGTGCTCGGATAAGGGGTCTGGTATGGATTTTTAGGGGGACTCCACGCCATTTTTTTTTTAAACTTGGGGTGGAGTTCCCCTTAAAATCCATGCCAGATCTGAAGGGCCTGGTAATTGAATTCTGGGGAACCCCCACGCTTTTTTTTTTTTTTTTTCTCAATGACTTTTGTATGTATTGCCGGGAGCCGACAATTCATTAATAGCCGCGAGTCAGTTTTAAATGCATTTTTTTTCTTTCAAAAATGACATTTTTTGCAGGGACAGTTCTAAGCACGGGAAACATGCGCCACTTCACATGCATATCATACACACCCCCCAGGTACGAAATTTAAAGGAATATTTCACTTTTATTTTTTCATTTTAAGCATTATTAAAATCACTGCTCCCGAAAAAACGGCCGTTTTTAAAACTTCTTTTTGCATTGATACATGTCCCCTGGGGCAGGACCCGGGTCCCCAAACACTTTTTAGGACAATAACTTGCATATTAGCCTTTATAATTAACACTTTAGATTTCGAACGTTCGAGTTCATTGTATTTAATAGGGTTCTAAAGTTTACACGAACATTTTGTCTGTTCGCAGGTTCTGGTGCGAACCGAACAGGGGGGTGTTCGGCTCATCCCTGATAGAGAACCTGCTCTCTATTTTCTCGTTGAGATTCTCGTCAGCCTGTTTCTCAACGAGAAAATTGTGTGTGTGTATACTTACCTTTTCGCCGGGAAGCCCGCGCATGCTCAAAATGACTTCGACGCATGCGCGGTAGCTTCCTAGGCATAGGTAGGGTGAACAAAGATGGCGGCGACGGCATCGAATGTGACGAGCGCATGCTCGTCGTATTCGATGACGTCACCGCGTTCGCTCCATTCAAAGAACCGCGGACTCTTTGAAAGGAGCGTGTGTACACTCGGCCGGGACAAGTTTCTTGTCCAAGAATCTCGTCGAAAAAAACGACATGTTTTTTTCAACGAGAATCTCGGCCGTGTGTACGAGGCATGAGATGTGTGCAAACCTCGTCACCAACTGTGCCTGTGCTTGCCTTGTGTTTTGCTTGGGGGTTAAATACTTATTTTGAGCTACCGCCCCATCTCTCTCCTCAATTTGGATATAAAACTTCTGGCGAAAATCCTAGCGAACAGACTAAAAAACCTTATACCTGAGATTATCCACCCAGACCAAATCGGCTTCATAACAGGCAGAGAGGCCAGGGACAACTCCCTCAGAGCTGTCCATCTCATCTAATGGGCCCGTGCCCATCCGAACCCGCAGCCATATATAATTCTCTCAACGGACGCGGAAAAGGCCTTTGACCATGTAGACTGGTCTTATTTAACAGTGGTACTTAGATCAATAGGGTTAGCCCCGCGAATGATGGCGTAGATCCTGGCCCTATACTCCACACCTTGTGCACAAGTCAAAGTGAACGGGACCCTCTCTTCTCGATTCCCCATCAAGAACGGCACGAGACAGGGGTGTCTCCTTTCCCCCTTTTTGTTTGCTCTGGTGCTGGAGCCATTACTCCGCACTGTGCGAGCCAGCCAAGGGCCTACAGGTTGGGAACACGGAACATAAGCTCTTGGCATACGCCGATGATGTCCTATTCCACCTATCAGACCCCCTGCTCTCGTTGCCCAAACTGATGAAGGAACTAAAGCTCTTTGGGTCACTCTTCAACTTCAAGATCAATTTCAGGAAATCGGAGATTCTTCCCATCTACCTGCCCCCCACTTAGTCTTGAGTCTTAAGGCTGCCTTCCCCTTTGCCTGGGCCACGACGTCCCTGCGCTACTTGGGGATACAACTTACAGATCGATTCGACACCCTTTACGTCACCAACTACCCCCCACTGCTGGCCTCGGTCAAGAAGGACCTCTCGCAATGGACACGTACTGCCTTTACATGGTTGGGCCGGGAGAACATCATAAAAATGAACGTGTTGCCACGCATACTCTTTTACCTACAGATGCTCCAGGTCCCCCTACCCAGACTTTTTTTTGACCGTCTGTCCAGCATGCTGTCCGACTTTATATGGAACGCACGTAAACCCAGAATAGCTCTGAGGGTACTGCGGCACCCCGAAGCGGGGAGGCGGCCTGGGGGTCCCAGACATTAGGCGGTACTACCAAGCTAAAGCCCTGCAGAGGGTCCTCAACCGGGGTTTCCATACTCACTCGAAACTCTGGGTTTCCCTAGAGAAAAGCCTGGCGGGCAGGAATTTGTCCTATGCGCCATGGCTATCCCGGGAACATAGGGGGCTATCCGAGACGACTTCCCCACTGACGACCCAGGTGCTTTCGGTTTAGGATAAGATCAATCCACTGCTGAAATTAGCCCCCCCTATGTCCCCGTTGGCTCCGTTGGGTGGTTTCCGATGGTTCCCCCCGGGCGAACAGATGGTCTTTTTTGGGCCATGGGTCGATGACGGAAACGCCAGTTGTGGCAAACTCATGAAAGATGGAAAACTCCTGAGTTTTGAAGCTCTTCCAGCCGGACGTCAGGGCCCACGAATGAATTTTTGGAAATATAGACAATTATACCACTTCTTTGAGATACATGGCCGCACGATTAGAGATCTCTCGTCCCTCACCCCGTTTGAGCGCCTCTTCATTGAGTAGGCTCCTGCCCCTACCTGGTGTCGGAACTGTACCGACTTCTAGCTTCAGCTGCCCCTCAGCCCAAGCCCGCCTATATCCGACGATAGGAAACCGACCTAGGGCAGGATCTTACGGACACACAATTAACTCACTTATACTACCTCACCCATTCGTCCTCTATTGACTCCAAGACTCAGGAAACAAACTTTAAATTACTGTCCCGCTGGTACTGGGTACCGGCTGATATGGCCCGTATTTAGCCCTCTGCGTCTGAGCTTTGCTGGCACGGCTGTGGACTCCGGGGTACGCTTATCCACATATGGTGGGAATGTCCCCTAATTAAACCCTTCTAGGAAGACCTACAAGACCAAATAAAAATAGTAACGGGGATAGATGTTCCTTTTTCTCTGAAGCACTTCTTTCTGCATGTCCCCCCGATTCCACTCAGCCAATTTAAAAAAAGCGTGCTGCCCCACCTGCTTAATGCAGCATTCCAATCTACTGGAAAAAGCCCACTCGCGAGGAATGGATCAGCGGGGTGAATGCAGTCCGAGAGGCTGAGGATTGGATAGCGACTTGTCGGGGTTCCCGAGACCGGTTTACTGGGCACCCTGGACTGAATATGTTTCTGACCCTACCTAAGTACCATCCAGTTTAGATACTGCCTTACTAGAATTGGCAGACCCCTCCCTTAAAGCTTGCAGGTTAATGAACACCTAGAGGACGGAGATACATCCCCCCAGTGGGCTGCAGACACTGGAATTCAGCTACACAGATGGCCTAATCCTGGCGTGATGTGCCCGGTGTGAATATGAACGCAGTTCCTTACTAGATTGCAGGTACACCCCCCTTTTTTTTTTTTTTCCTTTCTTCCTGCCCCTTTTTTTTTTGCTCTCTCTCTCTCTTTTTTCCCCCTTTTGCCCCTCCCTTCATTTTCTTCCTTTCTTTCTATTTCTACTTACAAGTTCTATGTTGCTCTTATTATTATACTGTTGATTTAAAAGATCTAATGTGTAGCTGTGGGAGGGAGTTGATGCATAAAGCCCCCGCGCTCACGGGACAGGCCCCTGACCTTACGGGGGCACTGGTAGTCCCAAGTGAGTGCGCTCTGTTGCCTTTTGGTGCCCTTGGCATGTGGAAAGAGTAGGCGGCGGTATAATGGAGGCCACTGGCCCCCCCCACCCTGGCCACGGGCCACGGTACCATGCATGTCGTACATTTCTGGGGACAGCCCCCCTGGCCCATCTCCGGGGACAGGGCTGTCCATGGGCAGGCCAAGATGCTATATACACTGTTCACACCCCCACAGCTATTCTCTTTGTCATGTCCCCCTCTGGGCTCCTATAATATTTCTTGACCCAGTGGACACACGGAGCATCCCATTCGTTGCCCGTCAACATTGCTTTTGTCATTATATGTATATTTCTTTGTTCAACCTATTTTTTTTTTTCGTGCCACTTCTGTTTAAACTACCCTGCGAGGTCGGTGTTTTCTACTTTTACCATTGACTGTTGAACATGTCCTGTTATATGTTATTTTGGAAAAATAAAATACTGATTATAAAAAAAAATACTTATTTTACTCACTAAACTGCAACTGAATTTATAGCATTTGTTTTATGTGTTTTTTTTTTCTGGATTTTTGTTTGATATTCTGTCTCTATCATTTAAAATACACATATGATGAAAATTATAGACCCCTCATTTCTTTGTAAGTGGTCAAACTTACAAAATCTACAGCGGATCAAATAATTATTTTCCCCGCTGAATATAAAATCTGTGACGCTATGCTAATTATTATTTTACTGAAACAGCAGGATTTATCAGTTAAAGTGGTAATCCATTGTAAAGCAATTATTATTTTGCATCTTACCAATTCTTAGAAGTGATGGCTGTATTTTTTTTCTTTTTAGGTTTTCTTTTTTCTATTTTTATTTGGTGATCCTGTCAGTAAGTCTGTTGTTTTTCAAAAGAACCAGCTCTCTTGCAGTTACAGGGATGAGACCAACTATTTAAAACTGGCAAGGGTGCTCACAGTGATGCTCTTATTTATGTGAAACCTTTATCCCAAAAGAAATAAAAATGTTTGTTGTAACGGCTTAAAATGTATTTTAAGTAGTTCCTGACAGTGGTGTCATCTACCTGGTTGTGCTGTTTAAGGGAACTGTGCAAATCTCAAGAATTGATGGACAAAAATACAAATCTTTTGGCAGGTAATAAATCTCACTCATAGCACCTCAATGCACCCTTCTAATGCCCCTGCATTTCAACGCACCACAACGCACAGTATTGACCATGTAATGTGAACTGCATTTCTGTATGCACCTTTTTGTACATTCTGGTACATTAGGCAACCCCTTCAAATGAATGGACTGCCTTTACACAAAACACACAGTACCGAACACTGTGTGATACTGTAAATTGTAAGTTCACATTTAGTAACTTTTTATAAAGTCCCCCTGTGCAATTCCAGATTCTATAAATAGCTCAGCTGCTGCGACTTGAGAAGGGGAATAGCAGGAGCAGCATTTTAAAATGAGGACTATTTATGGGATGAGGAATTGCAAAGGGTTTTTTTTTCTAAAAAGTAACACAACCTGCTTTGGGACCTCTATGTGTACATACTATCCAACAATCCAAAAATGAATAAATCAATAAAGACCTTTGGTGCTCCACCTCAATGGAAAACCTGCTTTATATAAGCTTAATATTAAAACAGTTACCATGGTATGGTAAAATCATTGCCAGTTCCAGAATATCCTCTTTATTGAGACACTGAAGTAGCACCCTCTACCATAGGTAGGTGCTAGAGGTGTAGTGTTTGTAGGTTCTGTCAGTGCAGGTAAATTTTAACAGGTTTATGCTGCAAGCTAGGCCTGTTTGTTTTTGATCTGGGGGCAGGGAGTGGTTAGTGTAGCAGTGGGTGTGACTGACATGTACTTCAGCTCTTGGGCGTCTCCCCTGCTTTCAGTGAGAATGTTCTGAAAGAGGGGCAGGGCTGAGAGTTGGAGTGGCATGGAGTATATGTGAGGAGCCCTGACCAATCTTCAACTAGGATTGGCGGGGGGGCTGGCCTCCTACATATACTCACAGTCAGCCTGCTGGGGAGGAGTTGTCGGCTGGGTGAACTGAAGGATGGAGTGCTAGACTGCGTGCTGGACAAACACCTCCATCTGGGGGGGGGGGGGTGGATCCGGCGGAGGAGCTTGGGAGCTGGGAGGGAGCCTCTCCTTACACGGTCATGGAGAGGTGTCCTGGAACAGGAGCTGGAGGAGCAGTTGGTCCGCATGGTCTGGGTAAATCCTTCAGGAAGGACTCAGTGCAGGAGTCGTGAGTGAAGCACAGTGGAGATTTGGAAGAGTCATGCCAGGGGAGCTGGGTGCAGAGCCAGAGGAGAGACTGTGGGATTTTGTGTCACATCGTTGCAGCCTGAGGGCTCAGGATTTGCAAGTCGGGCTTGCTGGGAACAGTAGTCGACCGTCAGATATCTTTTACAAATAAATGTTCAGGGCCATCAAGAAGGGGTACTGCAGGCCCCTGGTCTATTAATCATCAAGGGAAACTATTCCTAGGACTTATTCAAAGTGAGGCCTAGTCAGCTCATGATGGTGGGACAGGATGTCTTATGCTGTGACAGGAAAGTGATGCGCAAGAGGAGAAGTGTCCTGGAGGTAAAAGTCTGCAGGGAGAGAGTGCGGAGGCGGGAGAAGTTCTGAGGTGAAAAGTCTGTCAAGATTAGAGTCCACCATTTTTGTTCTATTCAAGATAATTTAAAGTTAATTAGATAACCATTTGTCAATGTAAAGCCTGATCCGCTCTAACATTGCAAATACCAATTTGTTCTATGGGCATCCCATATCCCTTCCCCCAACCAAGTTCAATCCCCCAAATAAAACAACAAAACAAAGCAAAAGACTTTTCATTGTCTACATGTGTGATGTATGGATGTCTGGCAGCAGGGTGAATATGCGCGGATGTTAGTAACTCGTAGCAACACACTGCTACACTTATAATATTTTTCTTAATTAAGTCTGTAAATGACTGACGTACTTTTAAAACATGTAGTTATCAATTCACATGACATAAAATAAAGTCGTAACTTAGGCGGCGTCCCAGAACTGAACCCCTAAATTACACCACCTCCCACCCTAACATGGACCCCCAGCTATTCCTCTGCCTGTCCTTGGTTCCCTTCTAACCTAAGCTGCACGCAGGTTGTGGAGCTATCCTTTCCTCCAGCCACTGTTACCAGAGAGGATGATAGACTGTTAAAACCATCTCCTCCTCATTGCCCTCCAAACCCTGACATTACTGAGCAACCTATAAGGGCACAATAAGTTGGAGACGGCTGCAGCAGCACAGACATTTTTCAAGTTGAATTCCAGGTATGGTTTGTATTGCATACTTATATCAGTCCATAGTGGTAGCAGAGAACAACTGAAGTAGTCGCCGCCACTACAGTGATCACAGTGATGGATCTTGGGGTTCTCTCACTTGGCATGGCTGTCATTTAGGGAACGGTTTGCATTTTTCTTAATGAAGGCAATATATGTTCTCCCCTTCCTTTATCACCTACTGCATCTGCACCTCCCTTTCTCTCACCACCTATGTGCCTGCACTCCCCTTCTCTCTCTCATCACTGAATGCACCTGCACCCCTTTCCCCATCAATCAGCACCTACCATGCTTACAACCTCTTCTTTCGCTCAGCATATACCACACCTGCAACCCCCCCTTTTCTCAACACCGATTGCACCTGCAGCCCCCTTCCCCTGTTGCACCTACAATCCTCCTTTTTTCACCACCCATTGCGTCTGCAGCCCTTCTTCTCTCAGTGCACCAAAGCAGCCCTCATTCTTTCAGTACCAATCATGCCTAAAGCTCCATTTCTCGTCTCAGCACCCATTGTGCCTGCAGCGCTACCATTCTCACCACCCACCACACCTGCACTCCACCTTCCCTCACCATCCACTTTGTCTGCCCTCCTCCTTCTACCACTTCATGTGTACTCTCAACACTTCACCTGTGCATATCCCATATCCCCCCCCCCCCCAGCACTCCCATTCCTGCATTCAGACTCGCCAGCTCTCACCAGTGCACCAAAACAGCCCCCATAGTCACATCCAAAGCTTGCAGCCCCCTTATGCCCTACCATCATGCCTGCACTCTGTCCCCCTGCACACTATCACACACTGTACCCCCAATGCCAACAAATCTGCAGGTCCTTCACTCTCCAACTTACCCCAATCCTACACTCTACCTCTGCATTGTCAGCACTGCACTAGCAGAACCCCCTTCACCCACCAAGCCCGCACCTCTCTGCTCTTATCATCACACCTGTACCCTCCCTCACGCAACCATGCTTGCACCCCCTCTGTCACCCATTCACTGCACTCTTATAACCACTTTCATTCAATACCTCACACCCCTGCTGTGACCCCATGCCTGGAGAAAGCATGGTCCCCTTGACATCCAGTGCCCCTCACCATCACCCTCCTTTTCTGCTCTGAACTCCCCTCTCTCCCATGCTCTCAGAGCCCCAACCTTGCTTGCTCTGAAAGAGGCACACTAGCAAATAGTTGAACAACCTAAGCATTTGTAGAATGTAGTATAAGCTCAGTAAAAAGGCATTGGCTGCATCCATGGTGTGTGATAAAATAGTTTTTTTTTCCCCTTTTAAAAGCTTCTTATGCTTTCAAACATGTACTGTGTTGCAAGCAAACTAAAGACATCAATTAAATTTATGATGATTTTTTTTATTTACCAAGATGCATTCAAGACAACATATAATTATCCTGGCACGACTGTGTGCAGCAGGACAGGAATAGAAATGTCTTATTTATGAAATTGGCTAAATAAAAAGCTGTATTTAGAGAAACTAAATGGAAATACAGAATGTCTGACACAAGTGGCCTTATTTCAGCTGCTGCAGCAAATTCCAACAGACGGAGATGAGATGATAACATTTCAGGCATACTGCAGTGCTGTGTCATGGCTGGCAAAGGCCCCTCAAGAAAGCAAACTCAGAGGTAAGCACATGCTGATATCTTGTGGCTTGCATCTGTACCTTCCAGTTAGCTTACTTATAGATAATGATGGACCATAGACCTCAAAAAAAATAAGATCATTTATAGCAATTAGTTATGGGGATTCGGGAATCTGTCTAGGTTTGATTCACCAGGGGTTCAACAAATCTTGTTTGAAATTCTGCATCCCCATTGAAGTCCAAAATGGGGGAGACCTTGTTATTAATATCTGGCCAAATTGAGGGCTAATAGGGAAACTACTTTTATAAAATATATGAAGCTGGGGACTGTTATGAGGGACATTTACCAAGCCCAATTTAAAATAAAAAATACAATACAGTGGGGAGAGATTCATTTTATGCAGTTTTAAAGGGAACAATGAAAATGCAAAAATCCTTTAACCACTTCAACTGAAGATTTACTCCCCTTCATGACCAGGCAATTTTTTTGCTTTTTGGCACTGCGTTATTTTAACTGACAATTGCGCGGTCATGCAGCACTGTACCCAAAAAAAGAAATGTCTTTTTATGCCGACAAATAGAGCTTTCTTTTAGTGGTATTTGATTAACACTGAGTTTTTTGGGGGTTTTTGCGCTATAAACAAAAAAGACTGATCATTTTGGGGAAGAAAAAAACATTATTTTTTCGTTCTGCTATAAAACATATCCAATAAAAAAAAAAAAAAATCTAATCTCTTCATATATTTAGGCCAATATGTATTTTGCCACATATTTTTAGTAAAAAAAAATCCCAATAAGCGTATATTGATTGATTTGCTCTAATGTTATAGCCTCTACAAACCATGGTATATACTGTACATGGGGATACCTTAATGCTGTAACTGGTGTTATGAAACTGTACAATTTTCATGGACAGTCTTAGCGAAAGCATACACTGGCAGCACATTTTTGGCTGTGGAATTGATTTTTTACTTTTACAATTAACTTGGATTACATGCAGCAGCGGCATCCGAATTTGTTTAAGCTTGAAAAAAAAGTTTTTTTTAGGTAGCTTAAGTGCTGGTTCACACAGGGGCGACATGACTTTGGGGGCGACTCGTGCAGGCGATTTCAAGACGACTTGAGAGGCGATTTGCAAAATGACTTCTGTATAGAAGTCAATGCAAGTCGCCCCGAGTCGCCCCCAAAGTAGTACAGGAACCTTTTTCTAAGTCGGAGCGACTCAGGTCGCTCCTATTAGAACGGTTCCATAGCCCAGAGCGGGATGCGACTCCTCAGGCGACCGAGTCGCCTGAGGAGTCGCCCCTATGTGAACCGGGCCTTAGCAACAACGTATACTTTTTCATCAAATGGTATTAGGCCAGGTTTGGTTGGCAGAAATTGAACAGTAGTTCGCTGTGGCTGTCCTTGTTCCTGCTGCTGCAAAACTGTCCTGCTACTGTCCAATTTCTATCAAGCTCTCATCAAGAATTAAGAGTCCACAGATGATACAGCAATGTAAAATTGTCCAGCAGCAGGACAATTGTAATGGACAATTGTAATGAGGGAGAATTATTATTATTTTAATAAGGGATAATAGGCCTAACTGGTGTATGCTGAAATTTATATGTTATCTATATGAATAGGGGGCACATTGAATTAAAACACAGCAGCTGCATGCTGTGAACAAAAGGAAGCTCCAGGGTACATGATCAGCAACATACAATATATGAATGGTAAATTATTGCACCCCAAATTTTAAAAAGGCCATGCCACCATAACATAAAATTAAGAAATCCTTAAAAGAAATTAACTTCAAAATACCACCCCTTTAAGCAAAAGCCATTTTCTTTTTAGGGAAGACTTGCTGCAAATAAGAAGCAGTTTAACCTAAAATAAAGGCACTATCAACATAAAATGCAATCAATATAGCCCCATACTAAATGAAAGCCCAAAAATACTATTGCTGAAACAAAAGCAATTTTTTTTAAAGAGAGGTTTGCAGCAAAATATATTTTTTTTACTATGCACAGCACAGCAGCTAAACGTGACCACTGACCTCAGATCAACCACAAAAAGAAAGACAAAAAATACCCCTCAATAACAGAACAATAAACAGCAAAGGAATTGGTTTCTCAAGGAACTAAGAGAACAGAAATATCTAAGGGTGCTTACAATACCCACTTTTATTTACATGGCTTAATTCTGTATTTTCCAAAATAAATTAATGTTGCTGTACCTGCTTAAAGAGTGTTAGCTGGAGTTAAGCTTTAACCACTTCAATACAGGGCTTTTTGTACCACTTCAATACCGGGCCTATTCTAGCACTTCTCTCCTACATGTACAAATCATCATTCTTTTGCTAGAAAATTACTCAGAACCCCCAAACATTATATATGTTTTTTTAGCAGACACCCTAGGGAATAAAATGACGGTCATTGCAAAAAAAATTCTTGCATGATATTTGCGCAATAATTTTTCAAACGCCTTTTTAAAAAAAAAAATGGTTTCATGAATTAAAAAATAACAAAACAGTAAAGTTAGCCCAATTTTTGGGGAAAATATAAAAGATGATGTTACGCCGAGTAAATAGATACCTAACATGTCACGCTTTAAAATTGCGCACACTCATGGAATGGCGCCAAACTTCGGTACTTAAAAATCTCCATGGGCGACGCTTTAATTTTTTTTACAGGTTACCAGGTTAGAATTACAGAGGAGGTCTAGTGCTAGAATTGTTGCATGTGCTCTAACGCACGCGGCGATACCTCACATGCGTGGTTTGAACGGCGTTTACATATGTGGGCGACTTACGTGTGCATTCGCTTCTGATCGCGAGCTACCGGGGACAGGGGCGTTTTAATTTTTTTTTTTACTTATTTTTTTTTTTTTTTTTACAATTATTTTATTTTTATTTTTTTTGATCACTTTTATTCCTATTACAAGGAATGTAAACATCCCTTGTAATAGGAATGTTTGTGACAGGTTCTCTTTATTGAGAGATGCGGGGTCAATAAGAACCCACATCTCTCCAACAGCCTGGAAAGCATGAGATCAGTGAAAATTTTTTCACTGATCTCATACTTACAGCCACAATGGCGGCTTTGTTTACATTTGAGGCCCGGGCGTGACGTCATCACATCGTGCCCGGGCCTCCGACGATCATAGAGATGACTGGTGACCATCTGGTCACCAGTCATCTCTATGCTCATCACGTGACCCACCAACGACGCCGGAAGATTCGCTCCGGGTCCCCGATCGCACGGGAGAGCCCGGAGAAGCACTGGATGGCGGCGGGAGGGGGGGATGTCCCCTCCCGCCGCCTGTAAGAACGATCAAGCGGTGGAACCGCTGCTATGATCATTCTAATGGTGCACAGAATCGCTGGCCCAAGAAAAGGATATCTGTATGATGCCTCTAGCTGCAGGCATCATTCAGATATCCCCCTACAAAGCCGAGGACGTCATATGACGTCCACCCAGGATGGGAGATCCCATCTGTGGATGTCATATGACTATGGCTGGGTAGGGAAGTGGTTAATAAGTTTGAACTGAAAATAACTTTACCCACTTGCCGCCAAATCATGTACATGTACAGGGTTAAGTGCAAGTGGCTGCAGCTGTCAACCATAACCCCAATATTGTTTTTTAGAGCCGACGATGCTTCACAAAGTAAAAGTAATCCTAGCGGCTAAGTAGCCACTAAGTTGCTTTTACAGGAGGTCCACCAGTGCCTCCCCAGGCTCTCCCGTCCCAGCAGGGAGACCGGCATCTGATCCGGCGGTTGCAACGACTTATAATAGAAGTGACCGTAGACCGGATTGTCTCCAATCACCTCTATGGTCTAGGAGACCGGAAGCAACGAGTATTGGTAGATGTAAACACTGACATTTTTTTGGGAAAGCATCAGATTAATGTGGTTTTTCTTTGCTTTCAAGAGTAGAGAAGTGATCTCGGGTCTTATAGATCCCAGATCTCTCCATATAGAGGACCTGTCATTCTTTATTTCTATCACAAGGGATATTTACATTCTTTATGATAGGAATAAAAACATTTTTTTATCAATTAAATAATTAAAACATTTTCTAAGCATCCCCGTCCCCATGTGCTTGCGCATACCTAGGTCGCGCACGCATATGTAAACAGTGTTTGCAACACACATGTGAGGTATCGTTGTGAAAGTTATAGTGAGAGCAATAATTCTAGTTCTGGACCTCCTTTGTAACTCTAAACTGGTAACCTGTAAAAGTTTTCAAAGTGTTGCCTATGGAGATTTTTAAGTATTATATTTTGTTGCCATTCCACGAGCGTGTGTAATTTTTAAAGCGTGATATGTTATGTATCTATTTCCTCGGCATAACATCCTATTTTTTTATATTTTACCAAAAATTTGGTTAGAAATTGTGGTTTTTGTTTGCGAAAAATATCATTAAAGTGTATTTTTTCCAAACAAATTGCATTTGAAAAAACGCTGCACAAATACTGTAGTGACATCTACAGGCCAGAGGAATAAATGCCCCACCATTTTCACTGCAGAGTGTTGTCACCTTGTTACAGGAAGTCAAAAAATAATGAATCTATTGGCAGGATCAATAGGTAATATATCTATATCACAGGGGGCTAAAAAAGGCTGTATGGCTTGTGTGAGCCTAATGATACATTTATTTTACCTCTCTTGAGTCTGCCAAGTTCTCTTTCATTTATGTCACATCTTCTCCCTCTCAGACACTGCTACTCACAATAGGAGGGTTTCCTCAACAGAACAAGTGTTTGTTAAACCAGAAAGTACTGGGCAGGACTAGGTGTTACCAGCTGCTGATTGATAAGATACAGGCTTATAAATCATCAATCAGCGATGAAGATGATAGCCATGCCCCCATCCAACTGTAATGCAACAGCGCATTAAAAAATGACAGTATTCAGAATCGCAGTTTTTGACGATCTAAATACTTTGAAGTGCAAAGGAGGGATTTGTGGTCTTTTAGACCTATTACTGCCACAAGGGATGTTTACATCCCTTGTGACAGCAATAAAAGTGATCAGAAATCTTTTTTTAAAATGACAATGTAAAAAATAAATAAAAATAATTAAGAAAAATAATATTTTTTAAAGCGTCCCCGTCTCCGCGAGCTCGCACTGTAAAGAAAACGCATGCGTAAGTCATGCCCGCATATGTAAACGTTTTTCAAATCACACATGTGAGGTATCACCGCGATCGTTTAGAGTGAGAGCAACAATTATAGCAAAAGACTTCCTCTGTAACTCTAACCTGGTTACTGCTAAATTCTTTAAAGCATCGCCTATGGAGATTTTTAGGTACCATAATTTGTCGCCATTCCACGAGTGTGCGCAATTTCAAAGCATGACATATTAGGTGTCTATTTACTCGGCGTAACATCATCTTTCACATTATATAAAAGAATTGGGCTAACTTTATTGTTTAGATTTTTTTTTAATACATGAATGTGTAATTTTTTCCCCAAAAATTGCGTTTAAATGAAAGCTGCGCAAATACCGTGCCACATAAAATATTGCAACGATCACCATTTTATTCTCTAGGGTCTCTACAAAAAATTGTATATATATATATATATATATGTAGCGGGGTCTCCTTTAAGGCCCCGGGACTACAGTACCTAGAGCCCCATTCGGCCTCGGGGCGGAGGTTCCGCCGCAGAGACTCATGGGAGAGGTTACTTAAGAGAGAGGCGGGGCGGAGCTCGCTCTCTTGGGACAACGTGATTCAAGCAACAAGTCATCCTGCGCGGAGCTGCTGCAGGGTAAGGCCTGAAGCTTAAGGCCTTACCTGAAGCTAGAAGAGCCTTCCACCATCCTGTGGAGCCTGGGTGGATCCTGGACCGTCAGTGTAAGACTCCAGTTGGATCGGGGACCCGATCGGTTGCAGACGCTGTGTGCGACGGACACACACGGTGGAAGACCCAGGCTGGGATCGCGCCTGGAATGGTGAGCGGGCACCTGCCCATATCCATAGACTGAGTCATATTCAGGCCTATAGACTGCCTAGGCCCACTGTTCGCTCACCAGTGTCCCTTGGGGGTCCGGTAGTTGGGACAGAGTTGAAGTGCCTACCCCCCCCCCCGTTTGCATACTGCTGCTACGAGTTACCACCCATTTTGGATTACAATTTGGTCATTTCTTCAAGTGCACCAACGAAAGCTGGCCGGTGAAGAAAATCTTACTCCCTTAGGGAAAGGGGACTATTTTTATACACTGTCAGGCCTGACATAGGTGGGGAAAGTTATAAAGTTTGTGTTGCTGTGTCATAGGGCGCGCACGCCATAATAGCTCCGCGTGGTGGATACTGCGCGGTGCCATATTGTAGTGCTGCCTCTGTTGCATTGGTTGATATAGGGTTCTGCAGACCCATGTAAATGTTGCATGCCATGTTTTATGCCACCATTTTATAGTAAAGCTATTACTTATTCATATTCCTGCCTCAGAGTGTTGTCTGCCTATTTAGGAACTGTTAAGTATCATACACCTGAGAGTGATAGGAGGAAGTTATCCCTAGACTAACTGTGCCAGAGTGGGTCGAGTCAGATTGCCGGGGGTTGGCGGAGCTGTACACAGGGCCCGAGAAAAACAAACCAGCAGCTCTCTTAACTGGGGGTAGCGCTACACATGGGGGCTCTTGAGTCCGGGATCCTGTTACAGCAAATAGCAGCCAAAAGGTACCAGCATGGACCCACTAGAAATAGGAAAGTGGTGCGCAGTAGTAAATACAGATCCACATGAAGTAGTGATCATAGAACTTGCAGGGACCTGGCAAGATGATGCAGTGAAACAGTTAGTGGTGTCACTGTCCCCGCAACAAAAAGCATACATAGTGGATGTCAGATCAGAACCTCCCATGACATATGTACTGGTGAAGTGGAAGGATGGAGTCCCAGAAGACTTCAAGAAGCCGAGCATAGAAACGGCAGATAAACAAATCTTTAAGTTAATACGTGCTCCACCCGACTTAAAAGATGTCAAGAAAGAGATGAATCCTGGGTCACCACAGGGCGCTCTCAGCACAGAATCATGCGCGGTCCTAGGGGAAATCATAGCGCGCTGCAAGAAAGATCCTGCGGATTACCAAACGTCAGGATACCGGAAACTTAGAATGTTTTCAGGAAGGAAGCCTATACCTTCAGGAGAGGAAGGATTTGAGGAGTGGTTAGATGGCGCTACTCAGGCCTTAGAGGAGTGGGAAGTCCCAGACCACAGAAAGAAACAGAGAATTGCTGAGAGCTTAAAAGGGCCTGCTCTAGAGGCCATACGCAACCTTAAGATGAGCAAGAAAGACTGTGTTGCGCAAGACTATCTAGACATTCTGCAGAATGTGTTTGGAGGAACAGAAAAGATCACTGAGCTTACCTACCAACTAGAGCACTGCTACCAGAAGGCAGGGGAGAAGCTATCAGAGTTTATGATGCGCCTAGATAAAATACTGCACAAGATGATCCTAAAGAAGGGGATTGACCCGAAGAAGGTGGATGAGGCCCGGGTCCAGCAGGTCATGAGAGGATCTCAACCCCTGGATCCCATCGCACTGGCGCTATGTACAAGACAGGATGGGAAGAGCCTGGAGTACCCTGACTTGATCCGAGTAGTCAGAGAAGAAGAAGCTATGCTGGAGGAGAAGAAAAGGAGCCAACCAGTTGAGCTGGTGCAGCCCCCTCCAGTGATGGTCAGGGCCGCCAGGACCTTAGAAAGAGACGCAGAGGTGGCTACCTTAAAGTCACAGATGTCCCAAGTGCTGGGAATGTTGACCTCCCTGATGGAAAAGGAGTCAAGGGTACCTGAGAGGAACAGCCCAAGGAAGGGGTTGTTTCCAAATACTTCAGCACCCGCATCCCTGGAAGATAGGGGGGATATGATCTGTTTCAACTGTGGAGGAGTTGGCCACGCGGCCAGAGTGTGTTCCAGTCCCAAAAAGAGGAAGATGAACAACCGCAAGCCGCCGGAAAACTTCAGTGGGCCCCGGTGAAGGAGTCAACCGGGTGCCCATCATCCTTACGGAACTCCATACTGAATAAGAAGCACACAAAAGAAGGAAGCAGGACCCCACAGGAGAAACCAAGGGTTCCTCAGAAGGAACGCACTCCAAAGAAGCATAGTAATGTCCCTCAGCGGGTAGTTACACCCAGACAGAGGAGGGAAATCAGTACATACCAGGCCCAGGAGAGACTTAGGTCCAAAGACAAACGGAAGAAGGAAAGTCAGAAAGGGAAATGCAGAGATCAGAAGAAGGGGACCCCTTCAAAGCAGTACCCAGAGAAGCTGGTGGGCCCCTCTCCAATCGTATCCATTCAGGTGGAGGGAGTCTACGCGAGAGCCCTGTTGGATACTGGAGCACAGGTGACCTTGTTGTACCGAGACTTCTACGACAGACACCTGAGTCACCTGCCCATCCGAAAGCTTGAAGACTTGGAGATATGGGGAATCGGAACGGAAAAGTTTCCTTATGACGGATATCTGCCCACCAAATTGACTTTTGACCCATCCATAGCTGGGAAGGGGGAAACGTTTGACACCTTGGCTGTGGTGTGCCCCCGACCGCCTGGAGCCAACAGGAGCTCCTTGATAATAGGGACCAACACGGATCTGGTCAGGAGACTTTTGGCCCCACTAACAAAAGGGAAGAACCCCACAGTCACTGAGATCCACCCCATGTTGAAGACCGCCTACCAACGGTTGATCTTAGAACAAAAGGCCCCGGAAGAGGGGGTAGGGAAGGTCTGGAGACTGGGAAGGAAAGGGATAGTACTGCAACCCGGTGAAGTAACCTGTTTGAAGGCCACAGTGAAACTCACTTGGGAGCAGCCGGGCCCCTTTGTGATGTTGGAACCCGATCCAAGGGAAGAACCCTCGGGCCTGGAAGTAGTCCCGGAAGTGGTCCCAGTGAGGGTCCTGAAGAAGGCCCATTGCAGGGTGCCAGTGAGTGTCAGAAATACCACGGATGGTCCAATGGAAATCCCAGCCAGGCTGTTGCTGGGTCGAGTAAGCTCAGCCACACCAGTTGCCTCCTCAGATGTAGAGAGGACAGATGGAGAATGTACTGTGTGGGAAAAGCTCTCTATGCAGAACCTAAACCTGCCCAGGGCTTGGAGAGAGAGACCCCGGGACCAGTTGACTCGGTGGAAGAGGATCTTCTCCCATGATGAGTTTGATGTGGGGTGTGCTAGGAGTGCCACCCATCGAATCCGCCTCCAGGAAGACAAGCCCTTCAGGGAAAGGGTGAGGCGGGTTCCATTGGCAGACCTCGAAGATTTAAGGGAACAGCTTGCTGAGCTCAAGCAAACAGGTGTAATCCAAGAATCCAGAAGTCCGTACGCCTCTCCCATAGTGGTGGTACGAAAGAAGAACAGATCGCTAAGGTTGTGTATCGATTATAGGACCCTCAACAGGAGAACCACTCCGGATCAGTATACCACTCCAAGGATAGAAGACGCCTTGCAGAGCTTGTCCGGAGCCAAATGGTTCAGTGTTATGGACCTGAAGAGCGGGTATTATCAGATCCTGATGCACCCAGAGGACAAAGAGAAGACGGCTTTCATAACCCCAGTGGGGTTCTTTGAATTCAACCAGATGCCTCAAGGTCTGTCTGGAGCCCCAGCCACATTCCAAAGACTTATGGAGAAGACTGTGGGAGACATGAACCTCATCGAGGTCCTTGTATACTTGGATGACATCATAGTCTTCGGAAGAACTTTGGAGGAACATGAAGAGAGGCTGTAGAAGGTCTTGAAGAGACTGAGTGAGGAAGGACTCAAGCTCTCCCCTGAAAAATGTCAATTTTACCAATCCTCAGTCAACTATCTGGGGCACATAGTGTCTGAAGATGGGGTGTCTACGGACCCTGAAAAGCTGGAGGCTGTCACCTCCTGGCCAAGACCCACCACCGTAACAGAACTTAGGTCCTTCTTGGGGTTCTGTTCTTATTACTGAAGGTTCGTGGAGGGGTTTGCTCGAATAGCAAGACTCCTGAATTTGTTGCTGAAGACGGAGGGGGAAGAGGATGACTCGGGCCCCAGGAGACCGAGATGAGTCAGTCAGGGGCCAGTGGAACGAGAAATGTGAAGATGCCTTCCAGATGCTGAAAAAGAGCTTGACCACTGCTCCTGTCCTGGCCTATGCGGACCTGAAGAAGCCTTTACAAACTCCATGTGGATGCCAGCCATGATGGACTGGGAGGAGTACTCTACCAGGAGCATGAAGGACAACAGAGACCTGTCGCATATGTGAGCAGAAGCCTGACCCCCTCCGAAAAGAACTATCCCACCCATAAGCTGGAGTTCCTGGCTCTCAAGTGGGCCGTAGTCGACAAACTTAGAGATTATTTGTATGGGGCAGACTTCACGGTCAAGACGGATAACAATCCTCTCACCTACCTGTTCACCACGGCCAAGCTGGACGCCACCGGACATAGATGGTTGGCGGCACTGTCTGCTTTCAATTTCAGCTTGAAGTATAGACCTGGGGTGGGAAACCGAGATGCGGACGCCCTGTCCAGAAGGTCTCATGTCCCTACCCACCGTGTCGAAGACTGGACCCAAGTAGCACCTGACAGGGTACGGGCCCTCTGCCAAGGGGCTGAACTCCAAGCCAGGGGAGGCTCAAGAGCGGAAGAAATAGGGGTGACTATCATAGGAGTCCCCAAGCAGTACTGCGAAGTAGCTCAACTGGGAGGAGACAACTTACCCAGACTAACGAAGAAGGAGTTGAGATCCGACCAATTGGAAGACCCTGTGGGGAGGTTGGTCCTAGAAGCATTGGCGAATCAGGATCCGAATGTACTCCTACATCATCCCTCAATGGAAGCTCGCCTACTTAAGAAAGAGTGGGACAGACTGCTGGTGCGTCAGGGAGTGGCCTACCGAAGGGGCCCCTCTGATGACCAAGAAGACAAGTGGCAGTTGTTCCTGCCGGAGAAACACAGAGAAACTGTCATGATTGCTCTGCACGACAACCATGGACACCTAGGAGTGGAAAGGACTTTCCAACTTGTTAGAGACCGTTTTTATTGGCCTTGCATGAGGGCTGAGGTTGAGGAATACTGCCATTCCTGTACACGGTGCATACAGAGAAAGACACTGCCCCATCAAGCGGCCCCAATGGGCCATTTACAAAGTGAAGGTCCGCTTGACCTGGTATGTATTGATTTCCTCTGCCTCGAACCCGACCTGAGCGGACAGGGAAATGTTCTGGTGGTAACCGACCATTTCACCCGTAATGCACAAGCCTTTCCTACCAAAGACCAGAAGGCCTCCACTGTGGCCAAAACACTCATGGAGAAATACTTTATACATTACGGATTGCCAAAAAGGCTTCAATCGGATCAGGGAAGGGACTTTGAGAGTAAACTCATACGGAAGCTCCTGGATGCCTTGGGAATCAAGAAAACCAGGACTACCCCTTATCACCCACAAGGTGATGCTCAACCGGAGAGGTTCAATCGAACCCTGCTCAACATGCTGGGAACTTTGAGTAGTGAAAGGAAGCAGCATTGGAGTAATCACATAGCGGCCCTTGTGCATGCTTACAACAGCACCGTCAGCGATGCTACAGGGTATTCCCCTTACAGACTTATGTTCGGGAGGGAAGCTAGATTGCCAGTGGATTTGGCCTTCGGCACTTCCATAGACCATTGTTCTGCTGCTTCTCACAAGGGATATGTGGATAGACTTAGGCACAATCTGAAAATGGCCTATGAGCAAGCCCAGGCAGCCTCGGATCAACGGGGGGCTCATAATAAGAGAAATTTTGACCTAAAGGTTAGGATCCAAGACTTGCAACCAGGAGACAGAGTATTGCTGCGGAACCTGGGAGACCCTGGAAAACATAAGCTTGCGGATAGATGGAGACCCGAACCTTATGTCATTTGCAAAAAACTACCGGGCCTAGACGTTTACAGACTTAAACCTGAGGGAAAGTTGGGGCCATTGAAGACTTGGCATCGGAACCACCTACTTCCTCTGGCTGAAGCGGTTCGGTTACCTCCTAACATGGATTGCCCTGAACCCATATCCATTCTAGACACTCCTAGACCCAACACTCGGTCTCAGACCCCTCGGATGGGGGATACAGAGGATTCAGAAATGAGTGAAGATGAGGGAGAGGAAATTGGCTGGCTTTGGCCTTCCCAGGGACCAACAACTTCTGCTATTGATCTTCCGCCTGACGAAGACACAGAGGATCACACACTGAATGCAGAAGCGACAGAGTTTATCCCTTCCTGTCCTTGGTTGGGCGCTTGGGAAAGTGCCAGTGAACCATCTGTAGAGGAAGATCCGAGAGAAGCCATGTACCTTCCTGCTCCGGAGCCGGATGTTCCCGAGGAAGGGGGAAGTCCTGAGTTAGCAACAGAAGAAGAGTCTGCTCCAACAGAAAGCCCAAGAGGACAGAGGAAGCGGAGGGCAATAAAACCTCCCAGGAGACTAACCTACCCACAGATGGGTGAAAGTGCGGAAGACACTG
Organism: Rana muscosa; assembly: GCA_029206835.1. Lineage (NCBI taxonomy): Eukaryota > Metazoa > Chordata > Amphibia > Anura > Ranidae > Rana > Rana muscosa. The sequence goes on along the minus strand of CM055116.1, from coordinate 495,414,829 downwards.
TAGTCACTGCTAGAAGGAGTATGGAAGACCATGACCCTCTCGCTGTTTATTTGGTGGGAGGCAGCCCCGACTCACTCTCTGGCACAGTTAGACAGGATACTGATGTTAATGTGTCCTGTGGGCAGAGGAGTTCACTGCCTCGTTTTTGGTGGGAATTTCCTCTGCCGACATGATATGAAGGATTGATGGATGTTGTGAGATCTGTAGTTGGAGATTATGTTATCTTTGGGGACCAAAGAGTTCAAGTGGGGGGAGTGTGTAGCGGGGTCTCCTTTAAGGCCCCAGGACTACAGTACCCAGAGCCCCATTCGGCCTCGGGGCGGAGGTTCCGCCGCAGAGACTCATGGGAGAGGTTACTTAAGAGAGAGGCGGGGCGGAGCAACAAGTCATCCTGCGCGGAGCTGCTGCAGGGTAAGGCCTGAAGCTTAAGGCCTTACCTGAAGCTAGAAGAGCCTTCCACCATCCTGTGGAGCCTGGGTGGATCCTGGACCGTCAGTGTAAGACTCCAGTTGGATCGGGGACCCGATCGGTTGCAGACGCTGTGTGCGACGGACACATGCGGTGGAAGACCCAGGCTGGGATCGCGCCTGGAACGGTGAGCGGGCACCTGCCCATATCCATAGACTGAGTCATATTCAGGCCTATAGACTGCCTAGGCCCACTGTTCGCTCACCAGTGTCCCTTGGGGGTCCGGTAGTTGGGACAGAGTTGAAGTGCCTACCCCCCCCCCCGTTTGCATACTGCTGCTACGAGTTACCACCCATTTTGGATTACAATTTGGCCATTTCTTCAAGTGCACCAACGAAAGCTGGCCGGTGAAGAAAATCTTACTCCCTTAGGGAAAGGGGACTATTTTTATACACTGTCAGGCCTGACATAGGTGGGGAAAGTTATAAAGTTTGTGTTGCTGTGTCATAGGGCGCGCACGCCATAATAGCTCCGCGTGGTGGATACTGCGCAGCGCCATATTGTAGTGCTGCCTCTGTTGCATTGGTTGATATAGGGTTCTGCAGACTCATGTAAATGTTGCATGCCATGTTTTATGCCACCATTTTATAGTAAAGCTATTACTTATTCATATTCCTGCCTCAGAGTGTTGTCTGCCTATTTAGGAACTGTTAAGTATCATACACCTGAGAGTGATAGGAGGAAGTTATCCCTAGACTAACTGTGCCAGAGTGGGTCGAGTCAGATTGCCGGGGGTTGGCGGAGCTGTACACAGGGCCCGAGAAAAACAAACCAGCGGCTCTCTTAACTGGGGGTAGCGCTACATATATATATATATATATATATATATATATATATATATATATATAATGTTCGGGGGTTCCAACAAATTTTCTAGCAAAACATACAGATTTTAACTTGTAAGCAACAAATGTCAGAAATAGGCTTAGGCATGAATGGGTAATAGAGCTTTTCTGTTGCACACTTTGATTACACATTTGTGTATTTCTGGTTCATGAGTTAATTAATTGCCTTTTAACTATTATATGTTGCACATTGAAAGTGTACGTTGTTTGATATTGTATGAATGTGTACATTTATTCAGTTTGTTTTATTACAATGATTGTTGAAGAACTTTAGGTCACATGATATATTGTCACTTTATATATATTGATTATAGAAGTTTTAAAGGGAGGTCATAGTTCCACTCAAATTCTAGTCACACACCCCATCATATACATATCATTTTTTATTTTGACAATTGTTTTAGTTTTAGTTTTTATTCTGCAACATGGTAAAAATTTAAAAATAAATAAAAAAGTAGTGTTCACTGCACTACTTACCTTCTCTCCAGTGCCGTGCTTACACACACATCTGTGATCCAGTGCTGGTCCTCTTCTGAGCTGAATGATGTCCAAGTTAAATAACTTCAGACATTTCAGAGAGAAAATTGTTTTAGCCTTAGCACCCAATCAGCTTTTTCTTGTTGAAAGCTAGTCCAAGTAAATTTGTTTGCACTGCTATTCAGAAAAACAGGGCCAAGAGTTATTAATCCAAACTAATTTTCATGTCCCCCAACCTAGTATATTCTTCTTTTGGTTTGACAAAAAAAAAATATATTGGGGGCGTGGTCTGGTGCCGTTCCAGGATGGACGTGTAGTGTGCGAGCTCCCGTCCCGAGGTCCAGCAACTTCAGCTTATCAGCTTACCTGCTCCACCGGACATGGTGAGAACCGCTCGCAGTGCCTCGGCAACCCGTTCCCGATCCCCGCTGAACACCGACACCCCGCTGAGTCAGCAAATCCCCGAGATATTCCGGTCACGGCCTACGGCCAGGATGCAGGCCTCGCAAGCAGCCTCCTCCCAAGCGCCACGCGCCCAGAGCTCCAGCCCGCAGCGACCCGAGGAGCAGAGATCCCCAGGTCTGGCAACGGGGATGACTCACCCCCCGGCAGTGAGCCTTAATGACCTGCACAGCGTCGCTACGGATATTAAAAACACCCTCATGGCGGCCATCTTGGACATGAGGTCGGACATACACGCCATGACGCTTAGGGTGGAAGAGGTGGAATACGCTCAAGCCCGCCAAGACACAGCGATTTGTCACGTTCAACAGGTAACAGAGTCGCATGCGATCCACCTCAGGGAGATCAATCGCCACATGGAAGATTTAGATAATCGCGGAAGGCGTCACAACCTTAGAGTGAGGGGTATTCCAGAAATGATCGATGCCAGCCAGCTCCCAGTGGCAGTAACTACCATCTTTAACGATCTACTTGAAAGAGCCCCTAATACTCCGATCGCGTTCGAACGGCTCCACAGGGCACTGCGCCCGCGGGGAAGGGACACAGATCCCCCACGGGATGCAGTCTGCTGCCTCACAGACTTTCCCTTGAAGGAGGAAATATTACGCAAGGCCAGACACCGCAACCAACTGTCTTTCCAGGGAACGGATATCAGAATCTACCAGGACCTATCTAACATCACCCTGCAGCGCAGACGCGAGCTACGTCCCCTCCTGGAAACACTGAGGGCCAGATCCATAATCTACCGATGGAAGTTCCCCTTCTGCCTGACAGCAACTCACCAAGGCCGCACAGCCAATCTAAAAGTCCCGGAGGATTTAGACCACTTCTGCACGGCCATGGAGATACCGTATGTGGAAGTACCAGACTGGTACAGCGACTTCCGTATACCGCCACTCAGAAGAGTCACCTCCATGGAAGGTATCGCAGAAGCAGGCAACTTTAGTATCGGCCGCCGACGCTCTCACCCACCTCCTCCCCACACTCCTTCAAAGGATCAAAGAGCCCCGCGTAATGGTAGCCCGACGGCTTCTCCAGTGCCCCGCAAAGCACGCATCGCCTAACAAGAAACATGAATACCGTCCTTCTGTTTCCACCTCACAGCTGGACTCTGGACCACTCCAATTCGCAGGTAACTTTATACAGCAATCCCTAGGGAACACTGGCAGAACGGTTGGTACCCTCTTTCCCTCTTGGACAACTCCCGAAGGTTTCCCCGGTCGCCCTAACTTCCTTATGTCGGGTCAGAGACTACCTTCTCCCGCACTGATTGTCTTTTCCTCCTTCTCCTCACACTGTATTCATTCTTGCTCATCGGCTGTACCCTTTTTCTATTGAAGCCTTCTTCCTACATTCTCCTATCTACTCCAATGCAGCTAATGACATGTCGATATATAATCCCCCGATTGCATTATGTGCTGTCTTTCTCCCCACAGGCCCTACTAGCTCCTAGCTCCTGAATTTTCTGCTTTACAGCACTGAGGGTGGTCGGGGATCCGAGGGGGACATGCACAGGTGTGTGGCCTACGTGGATGTCGGGTAGAATCCATTCTCAGGTTTGGGAATGGGCGTGCCCCCCTCGGATTTAGACAGCCTGCCCTTAACCCCTGGGTATGATTTTGTTTACTATGTTTTTGTTTACTATGTTTTGTTTGCTATGTTATCCATATTTGGATTTTTGAGGTCAGCCATAACTGCAGATGCATACTTGTTCACGGTAACGCAAGCTGTACGTTCTGTTCTGTTCTGTTTTAACTAATTCACCATGTTACTGACTCTGTTCCCTGCATATTCCTCTAAACCAAAGTATATGCCCCCTATTCTCTGTCATGTGACATCTGAAATTTGAGCAATACACTTAATTTCTTATCCCCCTCTTCCACACAAACCCCCAGATTACACAATGCTAAACATCCTCCTCTAATTGCCGAATAAATGCCCTTACAACTCCACAGCCTTCATGCTTTATGAGAATAAGCCGTTACACACAGCCCTGACGTCACCTACGAATCACCCTCTCACCATGTCCTTATAGGATGACCTGTCCGTCATCTACACAACAAGATTACTCCTCTGACACCAAAATGAGCCATAGATGACACTAACAATCAGCAGCGTCTGTTATCCTTAAGACCTCATAGAGAGACGCAGACCTCACCTCTCTCTAGTTGAACTCCACCTACCGCTCTCACACACAGCGGACTCTGGTAGACACCGCTGAACCTCACCGGTACCCCCACTCCTAATTGGTGGGCTTGCAGGTCAAGTCCCACACCCGGTATAATACCCCATCCCCCTACCTGTCCCCTCCTTCCTCCCTGGTTATCTTCCTCCTCAACGTCCTAACCTCACCTACCCCACATCTTCCCTTCTCCCCATCCGCATAACCCCCCCCTTTCTTTTCCTCCCGTCTCTGACTTCCCCATATCCTCCCGCCCCCCACTCGCTTAAACCTCTACTACCAACATGAGCCCCGATAATGTCCGAGGCGCCAACCTGTCCCTAAAGGTAGTCTCCCTTAACGCCAAAGGACTGAACATACCTGAAAAGCGAACACAACTCTTTTCCCTCATGCGCAGCATGAAAGCTGACATAATCTTCTTACAGGAAACCCACTTTTGTAAGAAATCAGTTCCCAATATGACTAATCGCCTCTTCCCCCATAGTTTCCATGCAACCTCACCTATCTCGAAATCCAAAGGAGTCTCCATAATCATTTCCAAAAACCTTCCCATCCAAATTACAGACACTCACCTTGACGAACTAGGCAGGTATATCTTCCTAAAAGGGACACTCAGGAACAAACCAATCACTTTGGCTAACATATACAGCCCCAACTCGTCCCAAGTTCCCTTTTTTAGGGCTGTAACAAGACACCTAACCAATTTCCAAGAGGGTATTCTTATACTGGGAGGGGATCTCAATGTACCCCTGAACCCCCTTTTAGACACCTCGTCGGGGAAATCCCACCTACCATACAGGGCGCTCCGACAAATCAGAAAATGTTTCCAAGAACTCTTGCTCCACGACACATGGCGCACCTTACACCCGAACGTAAAGGATTTTACATTCTTCTCCGCCCCACATAACAAATATTCACGACTAGACTACATATTTCTTACCCAACAGGATCTCCCGTCCCTGAAAGCAGCAACCGTCGAACCGATGACCTTCTCGGACCACCACCCTATCTCAATGACCCTCACTTTCCCTGAAAAAGTATACCGCTCGCAAATTTGGAGACTAGACCCTTCCATCCTGACAGACAAAACCAAAGAATTAGAGATTCAAACTTGCCTAAGCAATTATTTCACTGAGAACAACACCCCGGACATTTCTAAACTTACTCAGTGGGCGGCTCACAAATGTGTTGTCCGAGGGAAATTGATTTCCCTGGGGGCCGCAATTAGAAAGGAAAAACGGGCCAAACTGGCTGATCTCTTTTCCAAACTTAATAAACTAGAAGCACTACACAAACGAAACCTGGCCCAGCAAACCCTCGTAGAACTACTAGAGACTCGTACACTCATTCAGGAAGAATTGGGCCATCACCTCAGGAAGAAATACACTCTATCTCAGAAACTTTTTTACGAATTCGGCAACAAAAGTGGCCATCTTCTTGCTCAAGCCTTACGCAAGAAAAGGGCTGCTAATACGATACACCACATACAATCCCCCACGGGTAAGACTCTCACGAATAACAATGACATAGCCAGAGAGTTTGAGAAGTACTACTCGTCCCTATATAATCTAGATAAATCCGAACCCCCTACTACCTTATCGAATGACAGACCCAATGATATTAACTCGTTCTTAGACCAATTTGCTCCAGGAAAGCTCCCCACTGACACCACCACGATTCTGGAATCCCCGATCTCTATTCAGGAATGGAAAAAAGCTTTAAAACAACTTAAGCCTGGTAAGAGCCCGGGACCTGATGGTCTTTCCGCCGTATATTTCAAGACATTCTCAGACCTTCTTCAACAACCCTTCCTTGACGCCTTCAATACACTCTCTCCCACAAATCCTTTCAAAAGCGAAATGTTAGAAGCACATATCGTTGTTATCCCCAAAGAAGATAAGGACCCCACCCAAACGGGAAATTATAGACCAATCTCATTATTGAATGTAGATGTCAAAATCTTTTCTAAGATTTTGGCAAACAGACTCTTACCGCTTCTCCCTTCCTTAATCTCTCATGACCAGACCGGCTTTATCCCTGGACGTGAAGCCAGGGACAACACTGTTAAAGCAATAAACTTACACCACCTTATGACACAGACAACCCAAAAAGGCCTGTTTTTGTCACTCGATGCGGAGAAGGCGTTCGACAGAGTAGCTTGGGACTATATGACAGCGGTTCTGAGGGCCATAGGATTGGGCCCATATATGTTAGGCCTAATCCTGTCACTATACACGGGACCATCTGCTAAGGTACGGGTCAACAATACTCTGTCGGACGCCTTTCCCATCGGAAATGGCACAAGACAGGGCTGCCCCCTGTCCCCCATCCTCTTTGTACTCACACTTGAACCATTCCTCCGTAAACTGACATACAACCCAGATATCCAAGGTATAAGTTCCTCCAAAAGAGAATATAAATACGCTGCTTTCGCAGACGATATTTTGTTGTTCCTGTCGAACCCACTGATCTCCCTACCAAACCTTCTTTCTGAATTTAAACAATTTCAGTTCCTCTCCCACCTTAAAATTAATTTCTCGAAATCCTTTGCCCTTAATATAACATTACCTCAACACATAGTTGATCAATGTAAGGCTAACTTCCCGTTCCAATGGAAACATGATTCCATCACATACCTAGGGATACAACTCCCTTCCAAACTCTCAAACCTCTACGCTAAAAACCATGTTCCTATCCTACACAGAATATCCTCTGATCTTGAAACATGGAACAAACCGCTTTTCTCTTGGTTTGGCAGAGCGGCGATCCTCAAAATGAATGCCCTCCCGAGAATACTCTATATATTGCAGGCGATCCCTATACATATACCTCCGGCCTTTTTTAAATCTTATAGAAACATATGCACTAAATTCTTATGGGGGAACCGTAGACCCAGAATCAGCTTTACGCAGCTCACCCGACCTAAAAGACTTGGGGGCATAGGCCTCCCCAACCTTCTCAATTATTACACTGCTACACACCTTACCAGGATAGTGGACTGGAATACTCAATCTCTCCACAAAGATTGGGTTTCCCTAGAAGCATCTTTTTCTGCTCTCCCTTTGGAGTCTCTCCCATGGTTACTCTCACCCCACGTCCCCTCTGAATTACACGTACACCCACTTATAGGCCCAACCTTGCAATGCTTCAAAAAGCTTTGCTACCGATCACCCATATCTTCGATTCCCGGCCCACTGACACCTGTAAAAATGAACCCTGGGTTCCCACCAGGTATGCACGCAAAGTTTCTTACCGATAACTGGACACAGAGCCCAATTAGATCACATCAGTTCTTCCTCCGGGGCAAACTATTGTCTACATCCCAACTCTCCTCCCAACTAAACAAGCCACCCATTCCCCCTTGGACATATATTTTAATTGCTCATTTTCTAAAATCCCTTAACAAGAATATACAATGCTCCAGAGAACTCACCCCTTTCGAAAAGCTATGTATCCAAACGACACCCCAATCTCATCTAGTTTCTACCACACATGAACTCCTCTTCGCCGAGATGAAAGCTAACGAGACCTTAGCCTGTAAGAACTGGGAGTCAGATCTCTCGGTATCTCTTTCAGCGGAACAATGGGAACTAATTTTCCTCAACATACATAAAGGGTCGACGAATGTGTCGACCCAGGAAAACGGCTTTAAGATCCAATCTAGATGGTACCGCACGCCCACCCTTCTGCATAAATATAATCCCACAATCCCAGAGGTTTGGTGGAGATGTCTCCGGGAAAGGGGAACCCTTCTCCATATCTGGTGGTCCTGTCCATCTCTAAAAGACTTCTGGGAAAAGGTATGCCATATAACCTCTCGAGTCACCTCATATCATTTGGACCTTTCCCCTTCTCAATTCCTTCTACACCATTCACCCCTGTCGCACAATTCCTATCACAAATCCCTAGCAATGCACATGATCAATGCGGCAAAGCAGTGTATCCCTATACACTGGAAATCGACTCACCAACCAACCATAAAAGAATGGTTTAACAGAATATGCAAAATTGAGGAAATGGAAAATCTTATACATATTGCAAGAGAGACTCCGTCATCATTTAGTAAAAAATGGGCCTGCTGGTTACACTATAAAACGACCCCAGAATTTGCAAACTCCCTGAACCCTGACAAAGGATAAATTACTCCTCTGAGAATTGTCATTAAAAATCTACGACGTGCCAGGATCTCCCCTTAACCCTAAACCTTACAAAGACACCTCTCTCCTCCTATATCTCCCCCTATACAGATCCGCCCCTAGTTTCTCATAACACGCCCCTTGAACACCCCAAGGGGTCGGGGAAGTCAGAGACGGACCCCCTGCCAACGCCATCCCTTCCTGCCTCACTCCCCTCCCCTCGATCCCCACCCCACCCCTTCTCCTTCCACCACTTACCCCCTCCTACTTTCTCATCCACAAGCTTCTGTACAATACAACCACTAACATAGCTCCAGCCTACACTCCCGCATTCATACACTCTCAACGAAATAAACCTGTTTATAGCTCCTTCCCTCCCTTTCTGCCATATTGCACCTGTTGGCCTTTCCCTCCCACACAGACCAAAAGTCCATAACGGCATCCGTGAACCTACCTAGCTCTAACCTACCAACAAGATCTATCCCCGTCAATGGTAGTGGACTTTGACTAGACCCCACAACTACCTTGAATTAAGGTAGCCCACCCCAACACGGCCTAGTTCATGAAGGATGCACATAGCCATTTCATTTTCACTACCCGCAAGTTGAATTGTATGTGACACATGTTATTCATCCATGTTTTGTGGTTGTATTAATACCTTATTGTACTACTATTGTTCAAGATATCTGTAAATGCTTTTTACATTTCAATAAACTGTTTTTGGGGAAAAAAAAAAAATATATATTTTATTTCTTTAATATGTTAAGAAATACATTTTAAATATGTTTGACTATTTTTTTTTTAGGCAGAAATATTACAAATGTATATTTTGTATTGTCATTTGCAGTTAATTGGTGGTGCTTTAGGCTCATTTTTAAATTTGTTATCTATCTATTCTTAGCTGCTCTGTTGAATGAAGCCTCTGCTTTGCTGGGCTTATTAGCCAAGTGTTAAAATTAACTGACAACAGCATATCATCTGTCTACAGTATTTATCATAATATCAATGTCATTTGTGTATTTAATCTATGAGTCTAAGTTCTTGGGAATGATTCCAGAATAATGGAACGTCTTTCTAAAATGAGACTGTTCTTAAATAAACCCCGTAAGCTGTCGTATGTTTGTCTGCTGGAAACAAACAGACATTGTTCTTGGAGTAGATATATTTGGTTTTTCAAAGATACCATCTGCTTCTATGTACAGTATATTTTTGAATGCTTAACTTATATAAGAATGTTTCAATCATGTAAAAACTGTGTAATTTAGACTGTTTTTAGAGTGATAATGAAACATCATGATTGTGAATTCTGACGTGACTTTAATAAAATATATCCAACACAAAGACACCCAAAAATAAAAATATCTCTATCCAGGTATAGCAATATAAACTTCTTAATATATGTAAACGATATAGTATATAATCTTTAAAATGTCACTAAGCCCACACCATAAACAACTCTTAATAAATGGTGTATTACATGCTGTTCATACTCACACTAGATTCTACAAAAAACCTAGTTGATCCTGTTTTCTCTATCTCCCCCTTCTGTTCATGTCCTCAACTCAGCTAGGGATTTTTCATCTGAAGTGGCAGCTCTGCACATGCTGGGGGGGGGGGGCAAGTTGATAGTTGAGTCATTGATATTGACAGAGAAATCAGGGGAAGTGGCACCTGGGGGTGGAAATATCATGAGCTCGGTTTTGGATAGGGCGAGTTTGAGGAAGTGATTTGACATCCAGTGTGATATGTCTGGTAGTAAGTTTGTGATGCGTGAGGAGACATAGATTTGGGTGTGATCAGCTTAGAGATGATATTGAAAGCCATGGGAGGCAATAAACTGACCCAGGGAGGTGGCGTAGATTGAGAAAAGGAGAGGTCCAAGAACAGAACCTTGGAGGTCCCCGACAGAGAAAGGAAGAGGAGAGGAGAAAGTAGAGTTGTAAGCGACACTGAAGGAGTGGTGGGATAGGTAGGATGAGAACCAGCGAAGAGTACAGTCACGGAGACCAAAGGAGTGGAGTTTTTTGAGGAGGAGGGGTAGTCCACTGTGTCAAAGGCAGCAGAGAGGTCCAGGAGAAGTAGTACAGAATAGTGACTGTTGGTTTTAGCCGTTAGTAGGTGATTTGTGAGTTTAAGGAGTTTAAAGTGGTTGTAAACCCTCTCTGACTTGTTTTACCTACAGGTAAGCCTAGATTAAGGCTTACCTGTAGGTGTTTGCAATATCTCCTAAACCTACACAGCTTAGGAGATATTTGCCACAAAGAATGCACCGTTGTCTACGACGCATGCGCACCATAGACAACGGCGCAGGCGCACTGAGAATGCCGGTTTTCTCAATGGGTAATGCCGGCATTGACGGCTCCCACGCGCATGCACAGGGTGACGTCTTTGCCGCTCCGGCCAATCACAGCGCCGGAGCGCGATACCCGGAAGCAACCTACGGGGGAGATGTCTGCGGCCAGAGGGGGAGAGGAGGACAGCTTCGGGGGCTTCAATCTAGGGTAAGTAATTCATAATGAGCTAGTATGCTAGTCATACTAGCTCATTATGCCTTTGTCTTTCAGGTTTTTCTTCATTTTTTTTTCTTTAATTGGGGGTTTACAACCACTTTAACCACTTGCCGACCACCTCCTGTAGATATACGTCAGCAGAATGGCATGGACAGGCATATCAACGTACCTGTACGTCCCCTTTAAATGCCTGTCCGTGTGGTCGCGCGCACGCTGCTGGCAGCGCACTTGCAACCCTGCCGCCATCCCCGTGAGTCGGACCGCGGTCTCACGGAGGTATAGAGCGGTGAAGATGCTTGTGTAAACAAGCATCTCCCCGCTCTGACTAGTGACAATGACACTGATCTCTGCTCCGTGTACTCGGAGCGGAGATTGGTGTCATGTGACACAGAGCCCATCCCCCCTACAGTAAGAAACACTATGCAGGGAACACTTAACCCCTACAGCGCCACCTAGTGGTTAACCCCTTCACTGCCATTTGTGTGTGTATGTAATTTTCACAGTAATCAGTCCATTTTTTAGCACTGATCGCTGTGAAAATGACAATGGTCCCAAAAATGTGTCAAAAGTGTCCGATGTGTCCGCCATAATGTCGCAGTCATGATAAAAATCGCTGATCGCCGCCATTACTAGTAAAAATAATAATAATAAAAATGCCATAAAACTATCCCCTATTTTGTAAACGCTATAACTTTTGCACAAACCAATCAATAAACGCTTATTGCGTTTTTTTCAACCAAAAATATGTAGAAGAATACGTATCGGCCTAAACTGAGGAAAAAAACATTTTTTTAATATATTTTTTGGGGATATTTATTATAGCAAAAAGTAAAAAATATTGCATTTTTTTCAAAATTGTCGCTCTATTTTTGTTTATAGCGCAAAAAATAAAAACCGCAGAGGTGCTCAAAATACTACCAAAAGAAAACTCTATTTGTGGGAGAAAAAGGACGTCAATATTGTTTGGGAGCCACGTCGCACGACCGCGCAATTGTCAGTTAAAGCGACGCAGTGCTGAATCGCAAAAAGGGGCCAGGTCCTTTAGCTGCAAAATGGTCCGGGCCTTAAGTGGTTAAGGATAGAGTGTTGAGGGAGAAATCTGTACTGAAGGGGATCAAGAAGTTTGTTCATATGGCTTCTGGATTCTCTTTAATGTGTTCTCAAAGTTCAGGTCCTACACTAAAATCTCAGACACTAAGGTTTCAGGGCTGTACACATGTCACAGCCCAACTCCAGTACCAACCCCTGATTTGACAGTATACATGTTGCCCTCCCACAGACTAGTCATACTGCCAGCTGTATGGCACTTAGATTCCTAGTCACAAAGTAACTCGACAGCATGTTATACAAGTCTTCACAGCCTTCACTGTAGTTTTTAGTTCAATCTTAGTGTATTCGATTATTTCAGAGACAATACCAAAGAACAATTACAATAGTCCTCAAATTTACATAGTGGCATACATTATAGAGTATTGTTTAAAAGGCATATAGATGCAAATGTATACTGTATGTAATGTACATGGATTTAAATCGTATCTAAGTAACATTACTTCATTTATTTAGTATTAGAAAACTATGGATTCTCCTATCTTTTGCCTACCCGATAATCATTGGTAGTGTATCTACTTATCTTAATATGAGATTACCTAGTGACACCATAGCATGCTCAGCAATAAAAAAATAAAAAAAGTTCAAAGTTGAAGGAGGGAATTTTACCAGCGATTACCAATGGAAAGGGACAGTAGCATTTGTATTGTCTGCGTTTAATATTTTTTTTATATTATTAAGAAAGAAAGTATCCACTCAGGTGTCAAATGCAATAAATGTGCATAATATTAGTTTATTTGTTATAGCTACAACATAATAATAATGCTAACATACCTTGTGTTCTAGATATGAAATGAAATGATATAGGAAATTATATAAAAACACCACTTCAAGGTTTAAAATGCTGATTTAGTTCAAGAAATGTTTATTTTGTCAAAAAGGTCACTCGTTAGCCATTTTTGAACTGCTAGTTTGGACATAATGTTTATTGTGATTTTCCATTTTGCTTTAATTCATTTAAAAATGGGTGATCCTTAGTTTTTCGACTATGGTTGATCGTTCTTTTGCAATATCTAATAAAGCCATTTGCCTGTAATATCACGCTTTCTTTCATGTTAAGCAGCTGGGATTATAAATTTGAATATCATAGCTATCCATTTCAGTTTTTTTAGTTCTCCAAAGAACACTAATGCCTTGTACACACAATCGGATTTCCAATGGAATTCTCTGTCGGAATTCCGATGAAGCTGACTTCCATCAGTCTTGCATACACACTGTCAGACTAAATTCCGACCGTCCAAAACGCGGTGACGTAAAACACTCCAACGAGCCGAGAAAAATGAAGTTCAATGCTTCCGAGCATGCATCGACTTGATTCTGTGTGGATTTTTCCATCGAAAAAATTTAAAACATGTTCTATTTTTTTTACTCCGATGGAAAAAAGTCAGATGGGGCCCACACACGATCGGAATTTCCGATGAAACAAGTCCATCGGATTTTATTCCATCAGAAATCTGATCGTGTGTACAAGGCATAAGGCATAGTGTAATGGAACAACAAGAACGGGTTTTTATTATATATAGCAATCTCCCAGATGGTTACATTAAGTATGCATGAATATTGTAAATATTACTGGCTTATAATTTGATGAGACTTGTCCCCTAACTGTAATATAAGTCGGCAGTTCTCATGGATAAATCATATCTCACTCTTAAGTGGCAGAGAATATAGCATTTATATCCAATCACGTAGTACTGGAGAACATATCTGCAGGCAAATTACCGTATATACTCGAGTATAAGCCGAGATTTTCAGCCCTTTTTTGGGGCTGAAAGTCCCCCCCTCGGCTTATACTCGAGTCAGCGAAATTTAAGATTGTAAATAGTACCTGAAAAAAAGTTGAGAGGCTGCGGCGTCCATCGTTTAAATCTCGCGGCCTCTTCCTGGTCCCTTCCGTGATAGGCGATTCTCAGCAGACACTCTCCGCCTATCACGAACGTTCTCTCATCCTCAGTTTCCCAGCAGACGTCTGTGATTGGCGGAACACCGAACACAGTGTCTGCTGGGATGGGTGAGGATGAGAGAACGTTCGTGATAGGCGGAGAGTGTCTGCTGAGAATCGCCTATCACGGAAGGGACCAGGAAGAGACCGCGAGATTTAAACGATGGACGCCGCAGCCTCTCAACTTTTTTTCAGGTACTATTTACAATGTTAAATTTAAACAGTGAGCTAGGGAACAGTGAGCTAGGGAACAGTGAGCATAGGAACAGTGAGGATAGGAACAGTGAGGTGAGGAACAGTGAGGTGAGGAACAGTGAGGTGAGGAACAGTGAGGTGAGGAACAGTGAGGTGAGGAACAGTGAGGATAGGAAAAGTGAGGTGAGGAACAGTGAGGTGAGGAACAGTGAGGTGAGGAACAGTGAGGATAGGAACAGTGAGGATAGGAACAGTGAGGATAGGAACAGTGAGGATAGGAACAGTGAGGATATGAACAGTGAGGAACAGTGAGGATGGGCACAGTAAGGATGGGAACAGTAAGGCATTGTTGACCCTAGGCTTATACTCGAGTCAGTAAGTTTTCCCAGTTTTTTGTGGTAACATTAGGTACCTCGGCTTATACTCGGGTCGGCTTATACTCGAGTATATACGGTAACTCATTTTCATAACTGGAAAACACAATACATGTATGTGTACATGGGTGTGGAGATGAAAAACTGATTGACAAGAACCAGGATCCTACATGAATGGTGTTGGCTTATTTAACACAAATATCTGTGAACAGTCAGTTTCTAACAAAATGTTTGCATATATTTTAACACCTGCAGATGTTCCATTGGCTCTCCTATACTGCCCTGTATACTCTCCTATTCTCCCTTTTGCCTGACCTTTTCACAGCCAATAAAGAGAGTTTTTGTGATTAGACCCAATCCCCATATAAATGCATTGCAGAACACAGGATATTAATTTTCTGCGTGATTTTGGAACCTGGATCCTTCAGAGCGATCCTTCCAGTGGGTCTGATCCCAGTCATTTACCAAACTGTAGTGTTCGATACAGCTGTCACTAAAGTCTTCTCATTTTCTGCATCTGTTTGGTCAGTTCTGACCCCTGTTAGTAGCTGAGGGTCTGAGCACTGAGGCATCACTTGATGTTACAGGGTATGAAATAAAAAATAAAATAAAGCTATAGGGACTTTGGGCTTACAATTTACAAATTACTGGGGACCTGCATGTGTTTATGCCACATGTATTACAAATACTTCTGAGCACACTCTCCAGCTAGTCAGCACAAAAAAAAAAACAATTACTAATCTCATGTTAAAAACTGTTTTATTTATTACTTTGCTGGATTTGATCTGCCTTAAACAATGCAGGGCTTCTGATGTGTTGCTATACCTTTTAGGAGGAAAGGGCTGCCTTTTAATAACCCACTCCTAATCTATGCAATGCTATATCTTTAATAACAAAAATAAATAAATCATTCTGCTTTGCCACTGAAGGAATAAAATGTCAAACTTCCACTGGAGGAATTAAAAACATTAAAGTAACTATGGTCAAATCATACATTTTCTTTTTATAACATCAGCAGTGCAATAAAAATAGAAACGTTAGTTATATTGGACAATCCAATTGGAGCTTGCTTGAAAAATCTAATTTCATGTTGTGAGTGCTGCCTGTCTGCTGGCCATCTCTTTCCACAACTTTCTGGATTGCCTGCATGCTTTGCAGCTTCTCCTCTGCTGTTTACTTTCAATTTCTAAAGACTACATATCCCATGGTACCTTGCTGCCTGTAATCAGTGATTCCTGTACTGACTCCACAATTTGGAACTCTACCTCTCAACACCTCAATAGTTCAGAAGGTAGGCTCTGTGAAATGCGGGACACAACATTGCATACGCAAAGGGCATAGTGATTAGGTGTCACAGAATTCAATGAAGCAAAATGTGTGGGTACGTTTACAAATGTCAAGATCATTCAGATTAATAGGTTGGGGCTAGAAATAATTGAAATACAATGTAGAACTTAATATTAATTTTTCACCATAGATATGCTTTAACATGAACTACTTCCTTTGTTCTGACACTCAAAAACAGACAGTGCAACAGTGGCGGTGCGTCCATAGTGGGCACAGGAGCACCGCCCCCTCTCTCCCCTGCTGTCACTCAAGTCAACAATACATAGATTCATGCATTTCTGCCACTGCCGCCCACTATTCAGATGGCCAGCCCCCTGGCGAGCGCCGGCCATCTGAATAACAGCAGTTGGTTGGTTTTGGAAGTGTCTATCAGAGCCTGTGGGCTGTAATCGGCTTCCAAATAGTTAACCAGGGGACGCACAGGGTGTGTGTTCCCTGGTTAACACTGACACGCATCTCAGCCAATCAGGTTCACCGCGTCTTGTTACCGGTAACCTGATTGGCTGAAGCGACATCGAGGGCAGGAGAAGACATTGAGGGAGCGTGGAGGGAGGATGGCTGACCCGAGAAAGGTAAGTGCCAGGCGGGGGGGGGGGGGGAAATCTGGTGGTATTTGAGGGGGCAATCTGGCGGCATTTAAGGGGCAAACTGGTGTTTTTTGAGGGGGCAAACTGGCGGCAATTGATTGGCACAGTGGTGACAATTGATGGCATGGCACAGTGGCGACAATTGATGGGCACAGTGGCTGCGTTTTATGGTGTAGCGGACCCCCAAAATTGGGGTCGCTGTGCCCTAAATTTAAGGCTGGCCTGGGCAATAGTTTGGCTCAGGTTCTGATTCTTTAGATTGGACTCTGCTCTGCTGTGGTGTTGCCTGGGTGTATAGTTCCCCTTGACCTGCAGGTGGCACTGTTGCCCGGGTCTTTGGTCGAACCACAGGTGGCATTGTGGCGTGATTGGGTGTCCTCTCTCGGCGGCCATACAGTGAGCGTGGTCTACCTGCTGTGCATGCCGGGAGAGGGTACATAAGGGGCAGACGCCATTAGGCTGGGGGATTCCAAAGGGGACCCCAGGTGGCGAGAGTCGCGCCCTTTGGCCCTGCTGGCCAGGGGTGCGTGAATTGGTTGAGGAGTCTCGGGCACCTTCAGCCCGAGGCTATAGTGTTCCAGGTAGGCCCAGTACCTTCAACTGGGTCTACAACTAAACCATCAGAGTCCCAGGGTACCCGAGGGAGGGTGGCCCGCTCTGAAAGAGAGGAAACCAGGGGAGAACCTGTCCGGAGGATCGGTGAAGGAAGTCACTGCCTCAGGAGAGGGAAGGATTCCGTGAGTTGCACAATAACTCCTGTGATGTGCCCCACTGGCACTTATGGTTTCTAAAGTTGCGGGCGCTAGAGAGTTCTAGATTCGGGAACTAAAGGATTCTGTGGCAGAGGATCTCCTGAACTTATCTTTGAAGGGGACAAAAATCTAAGGTAACTGTTCGTGCTTCACTCCGGCTGCTAGAACTGTGAGAGGGATCTATCCGGGTGAGCAATACCCACTCAGGCTTGAGTGGAGAATAGGGTAAATGGGTGCCGCGTACCTGAACACATTGTTGGAGTTTAACCACTTAAGCCCCGGACCAATACGGGCCATTATGACCAGGCCCCTTTTTGCGATTCGGCACTGCGTTGCTTTAACTGACAATTGCGCGGTCGTGCAACGTGGCTCCCAAACTAAATTTACGTCCTTTTTTTCCCACAAATAGAGCTTTCTTTTGGTGGTATTTGATCACCTCTGCGGTTTTTATTTTTTGCGCTATAAACAAAAATAGAGCGAAATTTTTTTTTTAAATTACATATTTTTTACTTTTTGCTATAATAAATATCCCCAAAAAATATATAAAAAACCATTTTTTTTCCTCAGTTTAGGCCGATACGTATTCTTCTACATATTTTTTGTAAAAAAATCGCAATCGCCGTTTATTGATTGGTTTGCGCAAAAATTATAGCGTTTACAAAATAGGGTATAGTTTTAAGGCATTTTTTTTTTTTTTTTTTTTTTTTTACTAGTAATGGCGGCAATCAGCGATTTTTTTCATGACTGCGACATTATGGCGGACACATCGGACACTTTTGACACATTTTTGGGACCATTGTCATTTTCACAGCGAACAGTGCAATAAAAATGCACTGGTTACTGTGAAAATTACACTGGCAGTGAAGGGGTTAACCACTAGGGGCGCTGGAGGGGTTAAGTGTGCCTAGGGGCGTGTTACTAACTGAGGGGGGGCGTGGCTACGACTGACACGTCACTGATCTCCGCTCTGATTACACAGAGCGAAGATCGCTGACATTGTCAGTAGAGGAGCGGAGAGATGTTGTGTTTACACACACATCTCCCCGCTCCGAGCCTCCGTGAGACGATCGCGGGGATCCCCGTGGCGATCGAGTCCGCGGGACCCACGGTCCCACTCACGGGGAACGCAGGGGGGTCGCGAGCGCGCTGCCGGCGGCACGCGCGCGACCCCGACGTCGGCAGTTAAAGGGCCACGTACAGGTACGTGATTGTGCCTGTACGAGCCATTCTGCCGACGTATATATACCGTCAGCGGTCGGCAAGTGGTTAAACAGTCTGGACATTGGCCTTCTTTTAGGAAAGAGAATGGACTTTTCCCTACACTCTAGGGACGAGAACCAATGGAGGGAGGTAACTCGCTGCAGGACCCAAAAATAGTATGAACACCACTCAACCTCTTATACCAGGAGGATACGGGCATGTGGCATGGTGTGCCCTACTCTGCAAGTGGAGGCAAGCAGAAGAAAAAGGGTCTTGTGTGCTACAATTGCATGGCACAGTGGCGGCAACTGATGGGCACAGTGGTGACAATTGATGACACAGTGGCGACAACTGATGGCATGGCACAGTGGCTGTGTTTGATGGCATGGCACAGTGGCTGCGTTTGAGGGCATGGCAAAGTGGGGACAATTGATGGCACAGTGAGGACAATTGATGGCACAGTGGCGACAATTGATGGCATGGCACAGTGGCGACAATTGATGGCATGGCACAGTGGCGACAATTGATGGCACAGTAGCGACAATTGATGGCACAGTGGCAACAGTTGATGGGCACAGTGGCGACAATTGATGGCACAGTGGCGACAATTGATGGCATGGCACAGTGGCTGCGTTTGATGGCATGGCACAGTGGCTGCGTTTGATGGCATGGCACAGTGGGGACAATTGATGGCACAGTGGCGACAATTGATGGCACAGTGGCGACAATTGATGGCACAGTGGTGACAATTGATGGCATGGCACAGTGGCGACAATTGATGGCATGGCACAGTGGCGACAATTGATGGCACAGTGGCGACAATTGATGGCATGGCACAGTGGCGACAATTGATGGCATGGCACAGTGGCGACAATTGATGGGCACAGTAGCTGCGTTTGATGGGCACAGTGAGGCTGCAATTGATGTTTTTTTTTGTTTTGTTTTTTTGTTTGCGTCCCCCCAAAAATTTTAAGCACCAGCCGCCACTGCAGTGCAAGGTAAATATTTCACATTCAGCCTTTAAAAAACACTTTCATTATATTTTTTTTTCTGTTGACTAGGGCCCCTTTCACACAAGGCAGACTCCGTTCCGATCAGCAGGGGATCTTGAGGGGATCAGATCGGAGGTAGGCGGGTGTAAACAGACACAACTTTGCACCCACCAGTCCATAGGGGTTAGTGGACTGTTCGATAAGGTCCACCTGAAAAACTGACAGGCAGACCTGATTGGAAAGGTTGTGTCAAAGGGGCCCAGCTGTAGCGTGTGCTGAGGAATTTTTGTAGTACTTTGTAGATTGACCAACGCATGTACACTCTATTACTCTTTAACAGTTTTAAATTAATCGTAGTGTCCATGCTTGCTATTCCACATATATGCCATGTATGTGTGTATGGCATGTGTGTGTACTTGTTGCAGTGACATATTGTTTACATATTCCTCACAATCTGCATTTTCTGCCAGAGCCCACTGATGGATGGTATCACAGAGATTAGGTGCATGAAATCGCTCTACTTGAATACTATTTTTCACTCAAGGCACCTGTTTCTTTGCATACTTTGCTGTCACAATTTAAAGTGGTGTCTTAAGGCAACACGAACTTGCGGTAAATATGCTCAGTTTAAGATGAATATGCGGTAATCTGAGAGATATGGTGTGCAGGGAATCTCACTGCTATAAGCAATATGTGAAGCTTTGTTCAAATCTTAAAAGCCCACCAGGAACTTTGTGACTCTTCATGCAAATTATGGCACATTTTGGTAGATTCTGGAAAGAATTGCTGACAGCTGAGTTTTAGATGACATACATGAGAATAGTTTTACATCCCAGGTTCTTTCCAAACCTTAAGGCTAAACAGCTTAACAGTTTCATTTGAACGCTTTCTATATTCCTACTGCCACAGAGTAACTTGTGTCTGATAATAACAAGCATTACGACTTTCATTTTGGCTCATCTTTCCTTTAGGCTTTTCAATTCCTTTAAAATCTCCTTTTTTTAGCAACATAAATAAGTGTGAATCAACAAATTATGCTCATGTTTTTCCTATTTCCTTCCTGAACACAAACAGTTTGGTCCTTTTTAGACAGGCCAAAACTAACATCCATGATCATTATGCAGCGGCCTCACCCCTCTCCCTTCCTTTATCGGTTGTATGGCTGTTGTCTAGGGGTACCTGGGAGAGAGAGATGATGCACACCACGGCCCATGTCCTCCGTAGCTAAGAGGTGAAGGCCAGAAGATTGGGCCTTTGTGTAAGTGTCCTAGAGTCAAGTCCAGTCCTTCGTCCCCGACTCCTTTGCTTAGTAACCCAAGTTCCACACAGTGAATAGGTACAACTCAGTTTTATTCTTCTTGCCAAGCAATAAAACAATCTTTCTTCTTTAGAAAATGGGGACAGATCGAGGCACAATCCTTTCCCTTTGTAACGTACCTTAGGTGTGAGCCTGACGTGCGGAGAGGGACCTCCCGTACAACCCCGGCTCGGAGACCACTGGAGTGGGGACAGTGGTGGTAAGAGCACGGTGAGGTAAGGGTGCCTGTCTGATCCTCACTGCTTGGAGTGGTGGAGCCGAGTGGAGACTGGAACGGCTGGTTCCGGAAGCAGCGGATGCAGGTCCAGCTTGCAGAGCAGAGGATGCAGGTCAGCAGGTGCCGGTTTGCAGAGCAGGGATGCAGGTCAGCAGGTGCAGGTTTGCAGAGCAGGGATGCAGGTCAGCAGGTGCAGGTTTGCAGAGCAGGGATGCAGGTCAGCAGGTGCAGGTTTGCAGAGCAGGGATGCAGGTCAGCAGGTGCAGGTTTGCAGAGCAGGGATGCAGGTCAGCAGGTGCAGGTTTGCAGAGCAGGGATGCAGGTCAGCAGGTGCAGGTTTGCAGAGCAGGGATGCAGGTCAGCAGGTGCAGGTTTGCATTGCAAAGGATGCAGGTCAGCGTGTGCAGCTTGCAGAGCAGAGGATGCAGGTAAGCTGGTGCAGGTTTGCAGAGTCAGACAAGCCGGGTCATACACATCAAGGTAAACATCACAAGTGGCAGGCAGAGAGTAGTCAAAGTCCAGGCCGAATCTTGGCAACAGGCAGACTGGCAGATAACTGAGCAGGGTCAAACGAGCCGAGGTCAGGACTGGGGACAGAAGCGTGGTCAGGAAGCCGGGTCAAACACAGGAACAGGATACAAGCACAGAATCAGGAACTCAGGGAACAGAAGCAGATCAAACCGCAAGGAGCAACATCTCTGGAATGTCTTTTATAGGAAGTACATGGGAGGAGCAAGGGGTTCAGAGTTCAACAGTAATCAGACACCAAGCAGAGTAGTCTAATGGATCAGATAGGTTATCCAGCAGATCAGGCAGGGAACTGTCCAGCATCTCAGATAGCTCCGCTGGTAGAGTCAATGCCAGACACAGAAGAGGTCCCAGGTTCAAGCCCAGCACGTCCCTGACAGTGCCCCCCCCCCCCTTAAGGGCAACCTCCGGGCGCCCAATAGAGCTCTTTTCTGGGGGTGACTGCGAAAAAAAGCCTGGATTAACTCTCGGGCGTGAATGTTCTGTTGGGGTTCCCAGGAGTTCTCCTCCAGACCGTACCCCTTCCACTTGATCAGGAATTGAAGCTGGTTCCCTCTTCTTCGGCAGTCCAAGACGGCCTCCACCTCGAACTCCTCATCACCGTCAATGATTACAGGCTTTGGTGGTCCCGAACCCCTGTCTGGGAACGGGTCGGGCACTGCGGGTTTCAGCAAGGAAACGTGAAAGACTGGGTGAATCTTCAATGACTCCGGTAAGGCAAGTTCATAGGAGACCTCGTTTAATTTCCGTTTTACTGGGAAAGGACCGATGAACTTGGGTGCCAGTTTCCTTGTGGGGCAAGCCATCTTAAGGTTGGTGGTCGATAACCATACTTGGTCACCTTGTTGCAGGCATAATTCCCCTCTCCTTTTCCTGTCAAAGATCCTTTTATTGGCTGCTTGTGCCCTAGTCATGGCTTCCTGCAATATCCTGCTGTTACGGGTCAGGAAATCAACAATACTCTGGACCGCTGGGACTGTTGAATCAGGGATGAGATCAGGTAAGAAGGTCGGGTGAAACCCGTAGTTGGCAAAAAATGGCGATTGACCTGTAGCCGAATGACTGGCGTTGTTAAAGGCAAACTCTGCCAACGGTAGTAAAGCTACCCAGTCGTCTTGAACGAAGGTGGTGAAGCATCTGAGGTACTGTTCGAGCGTCTGATTCGTTCTTTCGGTTTGCCCGTTAGTTTGGGGGTGATAGGCCGAGGACATGGACAACTCAATCTTCAGGACCTTGCACAAAGCCTTCCAAAAGCGAGAGGTGAACTGCACCCCTCTATCCGAAACGATGTCCGCAGGGACCCCATGTAGCCTTACTACTTCCCTAATGAAGACCTGGGCAGTTTCCATGGCAGAGGGCGTGCCTTTGAGAGGCACGAAGTGGGCCATCTTGGATAGACGGTCAACCACTACAAAGATGGCTGTGCAACCTTCAGACGGGGGGAGTTCCACTATGAAGTCCATGGCAATCATTTTCCAGGGACGGTCAGGGACTGGTAAGGGTCTGAGCAGACCCCAGGCCTTGCTTCTAGTGGTCTTGCTACGGATACAGGTGGCACATGAACCTACATATTCCCTGCAGTCTTTTTCAAGATCCGGCCACCAAAACGTGCGTTGAATCAGTTCAAGGGTTTTATGCATTCCGAAATGGCCTGCCAGGGGATGATCATGACACAAGTTTAACACTGTGACTCGAACTTCTTCTGGCACAAAGATTTTGTCATTCTTCCAAAGTAACCCGTCCTTGGGTACCAGAGTGATTTCAGAGGGACCAGACACACCTGTAGAAGCTTGCTTCAAGACAGACATCAGGCTAGTTTGTAAAAGTAAGAAGTTGCCTTCCGATAGAATGGTATCTGGAGCTGACACCTCTTTTGGATTATCAAACATGCGGGAAAGAGCGTCTGGTTTGGTGTTCTTGGAGCCTGGCCGGTAAGTTATGTGGAACGAGAACCTAGAGAAAAATAGTGCCCAACGTGCCTGGCGTGGTCTCAGACGTTTGGCAGCTCTCAGATACTCTAGGTTCTTGTGGTCTGTGTAAATGAGTATAGGATGCGCTGCTCCCTCCAACAAGTACCTCCACTCCTCAAGGGCAGATTTAATGGCCAGGAGCTCCCGGTCTCCAACATCATAATTCCTCTCGGATGGGGTAAGCTTACGGGAGAAGAAGGCTACCGGGTGTATCAAGTCCTTGAGACCTTGGCGCTGGGAGATAACAGCTCCAACCGCTGTCTCTGAGGCATCTACCTCAAGTAGATACGGTAGGGCAGGATCGGGATGACTTAGGATAGGAGCAGACGTAAAAAGTATTTTTAGGTTTTTGAAAGCAGCCTGTGCTTCAGATGTCCACTGGAATCGAGCATTTTGCTTCGTTAGCTGCGTAATCGGGGAAATAATAGCAGAGAATCCCTTGATAAACCTCCGATAAAAATTGGCAAAGCCAACGAAGCGCTGCACCCCCTTTTTATCTGAAGGTGCAGGCCAATCCAGAATGGCTGAAACCTTCTGTGGGTCCATCTTGAATCCCTCTGTAGAGATCACTAGGCCAAGGAACTGGATACTCTGTCGCTCGAATTCACACTTTTCTGGTTTTGCGTACAGTCCATGCTGGCGGAGACGACAGAGTACACTCTTGACGTGTTTCCGGTGCTGCTCAAGAGAGGAGGAAAAAATCAAAATATCATCAAGATAGACAACTACATAAATGTCCAGACAGTCTCTGAAAACATCATTGACTAGATGCTGAAAGGTGGCAGGGGCGTTACATAGGCCGAAGGGCATTACTAGGTATTCGTAATGGCCGAACCTGGTACGAAAGGCAGTCTTCCATTCATCCCCTGCTCGGATGCGTACCAGGTTGTACGCCCCCCGCAGGTCTAATTTGGTAAACACAGAGGAAGTCCTGAGTCTTTGAAAAAGTTCAGGTACCAGAGGCAGAGGGTACCGGTTCTTGACCGTGATTTTATTTAATTCCCGGTAATCTACACAGGGCCGAAGAGAATGGTCTTTTTTCTCCACAAAGAAGATTCCTGCCCCTGCTGGAGAAGTGGAAGGACGGATGAAACCCCTCTTAAGGTTCTCATCAACATATTCTTTCAGTACCTCAAGCTCCCGTTCAGATAGGGGGAAGATCCGTCCGAAAGGAATCTCAGCACCGGGAAGAAGCTCAATTGGACAATCGTAAGGACGATGAGGCGGGAGGACTTCGGCCCCTCGTTTGCTGAAGACGTCCAGGAACTCATGATATTGTTTGGGTACAGAAGCTCGTATCTCTGGATCTGAATCCAGGCATAACAGAGGCCCCAAGGTGCTGGGACATGGAAGCATGCAGTGGCGTTGACAGTATGGTGACTGGAACTTAATACTCCCGGTTCCCCAATCAATCTGTGGATTGTGTGCCTGAAGCCAGGGTAGACCCAGGATAACTGGAAACATGGGAGATGCAATAGCATCCAAAGTCAATAGTTCCTTATGGTCCATGGAGGTGATCACAGGCAAAGGAGGGGTCTCCTGGGTCACTACTCCGGACTTGATGCGAGACCCATCTGCTAGGAAAATGGAAAGTGCCTGAGTCTTAGGTTGGAGTGGGATGTGTTGTTGTGCTGCAAAGTCTAGATCGACAAAACAATTACACGCCCCTGAGTCGATTATTGCAGTTACTGGTATTGTCCTCCCTGGTAGTTGGAAAGAGATAGGAAGAGCCAGGTGAGTAGCATTGGTAGATGGAGGTGAGTAGTTGGGAGAAGAGGTAGCCAGGACCTTGCGCAGCTTAGCAGGACAAGAAGAGACATAATGACCGGGTTCACCGCAATACAGGCATAGATAATTCTGCAGCCGACGAAGTCGTTCCTTGGCCGATAGGGAATGTTTCATTAGTCCAAGCTGCCCTGGCTTGATGGTCTGGTTGAGGGCTGAGGGTTCAGTTGGAACCGTACTGGCACTGGCAGGGTACACAGGGGCTCGTATCCGGGGTAGCATCCAAGCTGGGCGGAGCTGTTGGGTAGACCTTTCTGCTCTGCGCTCCCGGAGTCGTCGGTCTATCTGGATAGACAAATTAATTAAAGTCTCTAGAACATCAGGAACACCGACCCGTGCTAACTCATCCTTCAGGCTTTCAGAGAGACCAAGACGGAACTGATGCCGCAGAGCCGCCTCATTCCACTGGGTATCCGTGCTCCAGCGTCTGAAATCAGTCACATAGTCCTCGACCGCTCGGCGGCCTTGCTGGAGCGCATGGAGAGCAGCCTCGGCAGTAGAAGTCCGCTGTGGATCGTCATAAAGTCGGGCCATGGCATCAAGAAAAGAGGGCAGAGAGTCTAGAACTACATGGCGGACTTCAAGTAGGAGATGGGCCCAAGCTTGAGGTTCCCCCTGCAGCAAAGCGATAACGAAGCCCACCTTGGTGGCTTCAGATGAAAAAGTCAGAGGTAGCAACGAAAAGTAAAGTTCACATGCGTTGCGAAACGCACGGAATTTACTCCGATCCCCGAAAAACTTCTCAGGAACAGGGACCCTGGGCTCAGGAGATGGTAACATTCCAATAGAGGAAGTTGGGGTTGGAGGTGAATCTGCAGAGGTGGCTTGAGTTTGTGTCTGCTTATCCATTCGGACATGGCTGCCCTGCAGAGACTTCACGATCTGAGTGAGAGCTGTAAGGTGTTGATAGACATTGTCCATAGGCAAGGTATCTCCTGCAGGCTCAGGCATGGCGGTTTGATACTGTAACGTACCTTAGGTGTGAGCCTGACGTGCGGAGAGGGACCTCCCGTACAACCCCGGCTCGGAGACCACTGGAGTGGGGACAGTGGTGGTAAGAGCACGGTGAGGTAAGGGTGCCTGTCTGATCCTCACTGCTTGGAGTGGTGGAGCCGAGTGGAGACTGGAACGGCTGGTTCCGGAAGCAGCGGATGCAGGTCAGCAGGTTCAGCTTGCAGAGCAGAGGATGCAGGTCAGCAGGTGCCGGTTTGCAGAGCAGGGATGCAGGTCAGCAGGTGCAGGTTTGCAGAGCAGGGATGCAGGTCAGCAGGTGCAGGTTTGCAGAGCAGGGATGCAGGTCAGCAGGTGCAGGTTTGCAGAGCAGGGATGCAGGTCAGCAGGTGCAGGTTTGCAGAGCAGGGATGCAGGTCAGCAGGTGCAGGTTTGCATTGCAAAGGATGCAGGTCAGCGTGTGCAGCTTGCAGAGCAGAGGATGCAGGTAAGCTGGTGCAGGTTTGCAGAGTCAGACAAGCCGGGTCATACACATCAAGGTAAACATCACAAGTGGCAGGCAGAGAGTAGTCAAAGTCCAGGCCGAATCTTGGCAACAGGCAGACTGGCAGATAACTGAGCAGGGTCAAACGAGCCGAGGTCAGGACTGGGGACAGAAGCGTGGTCAGGAAGCCGGGTCAAACACAGGAACAGGATACAAGCACAGAATCAGGAACTCAGGGAACAGAAGCAGATCAAACCGCAAGGAGCAACATCTCTGGAATGTCTTTTATAGGAAGTACATGGGAGGAGCAAGGGGTTCAGAGTTCAACAGTAATCAGACACCAAGCAGAGTAGTCTAATGGATCAGATAGGTTATCCAGCAGATCAGGCAGGGAACTGTCCAGCATCTCAGATAGCTCCGCTGGTAGAGTCAATGCCAGACACAGAAGAGGTCCCAGGTTCAAGCCCAGCACGTCCCTGACACCCTTCTTGCTGCTGCCCACTGTGCTGTCACCAGTGGTGAATAGTCACTGCCACTGACTAGGTAATATAGAACGTGAATTACCTTCGCTCACTTTGCCCCTGTCAGAGGGAGAAATCCGTCCAAGGAAGAAATGGAGGCCTCTCCATCACCAGCAATGCTGCGCCGGACTCTTCAGAGAAGTTACTGCGCACCAGTCCTCATGAACTCAGACACGGGCACCCAAGGCGTTAGGGCCCCCTCGAATTCCTCTACCCTCGCGGAACTCAGTCGAAGGTACTGAGCCCCAGGCATCCGCCACAGTACCTCACCCCAGGCTAAAGGTGCCTGAGATGGACTCCATCTCTGTTCCAGCTAGGCCAAGGGTGCCTAGGCCTGGAACACCGGAACGCCAGCACCCAAGCTGAAGGTGCCTGGGCGCGGCCACGTCCTCCGACTCTCCAAAATCAGGGCCTCCGCCCCCTTTATGGCCAGCTCCAGGGAGGACAAAAAGGCACGGTTCGCGGTGTGTGTTCAGCTCGGGCCCAAGGCAACAGCGCCACCCAGGGACCCCAAGGAACTTCACACCACCAGAGTCCTTACAAAATTCAAATATCCGCTACAATTAGAACATTCGAGAAAGACTCCAGTAAGGATTAGTTCATAGCCTAGGCAGTCAAGAGCCCCTCTAGGTAACAATAGACCAAGGCGCTCCTGCCAAAAAATTCCCCTTTGTCGTGTTTGGTTGCCAGAATGCTCCCTGGGGCATCACAAGAGCAAGCACCATTCTTGCTCAGAGCCCAATGCATGTACAGTGCACTCTCTCTCCCATCACCATGGCTAAACTCAGTGGCTGTGACAGGGGAGAGAGCACACTGTGCATGCATAGGGCCCTGAACAAGAACAATGCTAGCTGCTGTGATGTTGGGGGTGAGTATCCAATGGCTGGCTCATCCTGGCAACAGGACAGAATGGAGCTATGCAGAATTTTGGGAGTTTATCGGCAGGATTTAATAGGGGGGGCGCAAATGGACTACAGATACGGCACATACAATAATGAAGATTTTTAAAAGCCGATTCGTTTATGGTTACTCACTGGGGCTTCTCGACTCCATAGACTGCTTTTTCCTTTTACAAAGCTAAACCAACACTTTGCAAAAGACAAGAACAATGTACTGGAGACTGATGAATCAAAGATAGTTGTTTGGCCACAATAACAGGCATGGTTTTTGCAAATCTGACAACATTTCAGAAGATCCTCATAATAACTGTAAAACATGGTCATGAAAATATAAGGAAATAATTCTGGACAGCTGCACTTCCAATAATCTGTTTCGTGTAAATGTCAGCGCTTAGTCATTACCTAATGATTTGCACGAAATGCGCCTACCGCTTTGTTCCCTGCTCCATCTGTCAATAACTTGTCATATGAAGCTTCAATAAAAGGGATTACTGGAAGTGCAGCCATCCAGGGTCATTTCCTTATGTTACATAGCATGCAAGCTGGGCTAGCACCTGACTAGTGTGTGTGGGGATTAACTAGAGACTCGCTCACCTGGAGCGGCTTTTTTGTTTCATTATGGTCATGAAAATATTATGGTTTAGGCTTGCTGCTTCATGGGCTGGGCATCTTGTAGACATTGAATTAATTATGTGTAGCGGGTATTTGAATTTAGGGGAAGCATCTGGGTGGTAGTGTAACCCAGATGCACTGATTGCTAGGGAATCTGAGACCCTTTTGTGGTTCTTGGAGGACTCTGGTGGTGTGAGGTTCCCTGCGGCCTGCAGGTGGCATTGTCGCCCTGGCCGGAGTTGAACCCACACCGCAAGACTGTGCCTTTTTGTCCTCCCCTGGCGCTGGTACGGCGGGGCGGGGAACCCGCTGTGACGCAAAGGGAGAGGGGATAAAAGGGGCGGATGCCCTTACCACGGGGTTCAGAGTTCAGAGTCGGAGGACGCGGGCGCACTCCGGCACCCTCAGCCTAGGTGCTGGCGTTCCGGTGTTCCGGGCCCAGGTGCCCTTGACCTGGCCGGAGCGGGAGATGGAGTCCATCTCAGGCACCTTTAGCCTGGGGTGAGGTACTATGGCGGATGCCTGGGGCTCAGTACCTTCGACTAAATTCCGCGAGGGTGGAGGAATCCGAGGGGGCCCTAACTCTTTGGGTGCCCGTGTCTGAGGTCGAGGAGACTGGTGAGCGGAACTTCTCTGGAGAGTCCGGCGCAGCATTGCTGGTGACAGAGAGGCCTAAGGTGACTCCCTTGGAGGGATATCCTTCCCCTGACAGGGGCTGTGCTAGCGAAGGTAATTCATGTTCTACTTCATATAGTCAGTGGCAGTGACTTTTCGCTATTGATGACACCACAGTGGTGAGCGATACTTTAAAGGATTGTGCCTCGGCCTACTCCCATTAATACTGAACTGTTGCAAAGGTCCCAACTTGACTGTGCTGTACGTTTATTCGCTAAAAAGAATAAAACTGTGTTGGACCTATTCAGTGTGTGGAACTCTGGTTACTAGGAGCAAAGGGGGAGTCAAAGACGGAGGAAAGGATTTGACTCTAGGACACCTACACAAAGCCCGATCTTTCTGGCCTTCACCTCTTCACTATGGAGGACATGGGCCGTGGTGTATCTCATCCCTCCCCCTGGTACTAACACCCCTAGACAAAGACAGACAAGCCGAGAATGAGAAGGGGAGAGAGGGGTGAGGTCGCTACACGTGGGGGCATCGTGTCCGGGATGTGTATGGTGTCTGAATTTGAACTTTGCTGCCCGGAGGAGTTCCGAGTAGGTCGGCCATATTGGCCAACGCGCCACGAGGCAAAACATAGCTGCGCAGTTCGTGGGCGGGGAAAAGGAAAAGCCCGCGAAAAAGTGCAGGGTGTGGGAGGAGTCTGGCCATGTGGACGGACACACGTGGAGATTCCGGCGCGAGTGGGTCAGTGCGCATTGGAGCAGCGAACAGGGAAGATGACTTCAAGTACCCCGTGGATTTCTGCTTCTTCCTTCACGGACATGACTTCTCTAGCTGCTCCGATTATGGACACAGGAATAAGACTAAGGCCCCGGGGGCGATTGGCTCTGTACACCTGCAGAGACATGGAGGCCCTCGGAGTGATCTGTCCCGGCTGTTTGGGACTGGTGGTCCAATTGAAGCCATTCGGGCGATGTGAGGTCTGCAAGGAGTTTCTTTTCGAGGTGGAACCATCCACAGAAAGGCCTCGCGCCTTCTACCTCAACTACCTCACAGGTACTGCCACTCCGGAGGGAGAGATCAATGCCATGGCGGGTATTCCTGTGCGCGCTGACCAGGGGAAGTGACTGCCCAAGCGGAGATTAAGAGAGAGAAATCCGAGGATGCTGCCTCGGTCACCAGCAGCTTCCTGCTCCGACCGCCGAAGAGGAGAGTCGGCCTGGTACAGGCCTCCTGTGGTCGTGGAAGAGCTTCGCCCCATCGCTTGCCTGGCCTGGATGGATCCGGAGGGAAGAGCCCTGGACATCCCTGTTCTTCTGAAGGCCCAGGTGAGCCAGGGGTTGGGACTGTGTGTGTGGTTGGAGGTGTCGGCAGCCCACTTCCGGTGGAGGCCGTCAAGGGGGATGATTCCGTGACTGGGAATTATCTACCGCTGAGTGTTATGACACCTCCGACCTGGATTCATTGTCTGACAATGGGGATGATGGGGAGATAGACGAGATCTTCCACCGGAAGGGATGGGACAAGATGAAGTTACCCTCGTCCCATGTCAAAAGGGACCCACCTATGTCCATTGGGGATAGTACACCCCGGGTGGAGGCCTCGGAGCCTAGGGAGGAATCTGGTCCGCTGTCTGCAATCCCTCTTCTGGATCCAACTTCCATTTCACCTGCTCCTGTTGCGGGAGTGCAATGCCAGTCATTGCGGGCCCCTATGCCCAAGTCTGCCGAGGTGGTGAACGCACCTCGCTATCCGGAAGCTATTGTTTTGCCTGGAGAAGGAGACCGTGTTACGATGCCACCTTTATCAAGGCTGCAGCGTCTCTTTGGCCAGAAGTTTGCCCAAGAGTATGGGTGAGAGTACCCATACCTGCCTCGAGAATTGCTCTATGAGGTGGAAGTTTTTCACCAGAGGTGGTACGATACTTTTGTTTGGGACAAACTCAAGGTACCTCAAGCACGCCGATACCTTTCATGTTCACCAACGGTCACCAAAAAGTTTCGGGACTGTACGGCTAAGTGGATGCTGGGAAGGCATATCCATGCGTACAGAGTGGTAACTTGTCGCAAGGATGGAGGAAATGTTGAATATAACATGGAGGCTTTTGACAAGCATTTGAAGCCTGTGTTCCTGCCGCATCCAAAGTTTTATTCGTAAGAGAAAGAGACTCTTTTCTGTTTATTACTGCTGAGTTTTCCTGAAATAAGTGCTGGAACACAGAGACTGTGCCCTCTATTTTTCTGGGTGTTTGTTCTTGGGAGAATGGGAACTGTTGCCGTTTGTTTCCTTTTCCCTCCCTCATCAAGTGAAATTAGTGACTTTGGGGTTTTAGTCAGTGTAGGGCCACAGAGAAAAAAAAAGAGCAAGAGAGAAAAGTTCTGGATTTGATAAGTGTCTTTACCGCGGCATTACCACCAGGTGGCAGTGTTGCGCAACGATTGTTGTTTGTTTTGTACATTATGCAACACTCATTGGAGTGAATGGGTTTCTTCTCAGATAGACCCATTCGTTCCAAGCAAACACATATATTATGTTAGGATGTGTGTTGCTTTTTCTTTTCTTCCCTCTGCAGGAGACTCGTCTATCAAGGCTGCTGAGAATGGGGTGGTCCTTAGGTAGCCAGCAGGGGGGGAGAAATGTGAATATGTGAGATATTTAAAGTATTTTACTACAAAAGTTTATAGTTTTATATTACTGTTTCCCTTTCCCTTTTTAGGTCCTGGCACAATTCCTGATCGAAATTTGTTGAGTTTGGATTTATGTGAATGTTGTCTCTGGGTTGAACTTATGTTACCACTCTTTGGAGACATGGGTTTGCACCAGACACTGGGGACCAGTGTCAAATCACCAGGGGGAGAGTGTAGCGGGTATTTGAATTTAAGGGAAGCATCTGGGTGGTAGTGTAACCCAGATGCACTGATTGCTAGGGAATCTGAGACCCTTTTGTGGTTCTTGGAGGACTCTGGTAGTGTGAGGTTCCCTGCGGCCTGCAGGTGGCATTGTAGCCCTGGCCGGAGTTAAACCCACACTGCAAGACTGTGCCTTTTTGTCCTCCCCTGGCGTTGGTACGGCGGGGTGGGGAACCCGCTGTGACGCAAAGGGAGAGGGGATAAAAGGGGCGGATGCCCTTACCACGGGGTTCAGAGTTCGAAGTCGGAGGACGCGGCCGCACTCAGGCACCCTCGGCCTGGGTTCTGGCGTTCCGGTGTTCTGGGCCCAGGTGCCCTTGGCCTGGCCGGAGCGGGAGATAGAGTCCATCTCAGGCACCTTTAGCCTGGGGTGAGGTACTATGGCGGATGCCTGGGGCTCAGTACCTTCGACTGAGTTCCGCAAGGGTGGAGGAATCCGAGGGGGCCCTAACTCCTTGGGTGCCCGTGTCTGAGGTCGAGGAGACTGGTGAGCGGAACTTCTCTGGAGAGTCCGGCGCATCATTGCTGGTGACAGAGAGGCCTCCGGTGACTCCCTTGGACGGATATCCTTCCCTTGACAGGGGCTGTGCTAGCGAAGGTAATTCATGTTCTACCTCATATAGTCAGTGGCAGTGAATATTCGCCATTGGTGACACCACAGTGGTGAGCGATACTTTAAAGGATTGTGCCTCGGCCTACTCCCATTAATACTGAACTGTTGCAAAGGTCCCAACTTGACTGTGCTGTGCGTTTATTCGCTGAGAAGAATAAAACTGTGTTGGACCTATTTAGTGTGTGGAATTCTGGTTACTAGGAGTAAAGGGGGAGTCAAAGACGGAGGAAAGGTTTTGACTCTAGGAGACCTACACAAAGCCTGATCTTTCTGGCCTTTACCTCTTCACTATGGAGGACATGGGCCGTGGTGTATCTCATCCCTCCCCCTGGTACTAACACCCCTAGACAAAGACAGACAAGCCGAGAATGAGAAGGGGAGAGACGGGTGAGGTCGCTACATATGATTTATTTTTTATCATGACATAGAGTGCTTAGAGAAGATGTCTCACTAAGGGCCCTTTCACACGGCCGTATGTCCGTTTTTTCATACATCAGTATTCGATGAAAAAGGGACATACATGTATCCCTATGGGATAGCGGGTGTCAGCGCATGAACATCCGCTGACACCCGATCTCATCCGTGTCCGCTATGCTCCGTTTCTGCAAACAGAGGAAAATCCTATTTTTCCATCTGTCTGCAGAGCGGATCGGATGAACACGGACAGATGGTGCGTGTTCATCCGATCCCCCCATAGAGTAAGGTGACCAGATTTTTAAAATGAAATCCGGGGACATATTTTTTTTTTTTACTAGTAATGACGGCAATCAGCGACTCTCTGCCCGTCGCCGCCGCCGCCCACCTCACAGCCTGTCAAGTCTTACTCTCCAGGCCCCGGCTACTACTGGGTGGGGAGCGGAGGAAGATCACTCTGCCAGGGAAGGCAAGGAGATAAACAGGCAGGCGGCTGGCCGGGACTTGAGCCAAGGCAGAAGAACATGCGAGTGGAGCTGAATGGGCATGCACCCGAAACTGAAGAAATATTCCCTCCGCTCCGACCAGCACATGATCATGAGAAAGGGGCACAGATAATGAAAAAAAATTCACCCCCCTAAGCTAGTAGGAGTGGCGGAGTGGGGGGTGGTGTAATTCAGATTTTTTTTTCAATTCTGCACTGACCGTCTTTAAAATTGCCCCAGCCCCTGTTCAAATCCAATCCGGGGACAAAACCGGGGACAGAATTGGTCCGGGGACAGTGTCCTCAATCCGGGGACTGTCCCCTGAAACCGGGGATGTCTGGTCACCCTACCATAGAGGAGAGCTGAGATCTGACAAGGCGGTCCCTGCACAGTGTGCCGGGACCACCCTGTCATCCGCCGGCTCAGCGGGGATCAACGGAGCGATCCCCGCTGAGCAAGCGGATGTTCACGGGGCGGATCATCACGGGATCCGCCCGTGTGAAAGGGCCCTTAGAGTTAATAAGGCTCGTTAACCCCTAGCTACCATCTGCACATAGCACTTGTCCCAATTAAAAAGTGCTGAGGCTCCTAAGCAGCGCTGTCAGCAATCAAGCTCCTCCCACCATCCATCACTCTTTAACCACTTCAGCCCCGGAAGATTTGCCTGCTTAATGGTTCGGGCCATTTTTTGCGATATGGCACTGCGTTGCTTTAACCACTTGAGACCCGCGCTATAGCCGAAAGACGGCTGCAGCGCGGCTCTCAAGTACCGGGTGGACATCCCCAGGACGTCCTGGTTTGTTTACATCCCGCTGCGCGCCGCTGAGGGCGCGCGGCGGGGAACAGCTGTGCGCGCCGCATCACGTGATGCCGATGCGCATGCCTGGCGGCCGCGATGTCCGCCAGGTACATGCAATCGGCTTTTACAGAGGCAGGACGTGGATCTCTGTGTGTAAACACAGAGATCCATGTCCTGTCAGGGAGAGAGGAGACCGATGCAGATCGGTCACCTCCCCCAGTCAGTCCCCTCCCCCACACAGTAAGAAACACTAATAGGGAACATATTTAACCCCTTGATCGCCCCCTAGTGTTAACCCCTTCCCTGCCAGTCACATTTATACAGTAATCAGTGCATTTTTATAGCACTGTTCGCTGTATAAATGTGAATGGTCCCAAAATAGTGTCAAAAGTGTCCGATATGTCCGCCGCAATATCGCAGGCCTGACAAAAATCGCAGATCGCCGTCATTACTTAAAATATATAATAAAAATGTCATAATTCTATCCCCTATTTTGTAGGCGCTATAACTTTTGCGCAAACCAATCACTATACGCTTATTGCAATTTTTTTTACCAAAAATAAATAGAAGAATACGTATCGGCCTAAACTGAGAAAAAAAATATTTTTTTTAACCACTTAACGACCGCTCACTGTATATGTACGTCGGCAGAATGGCACCGACAGGCACAATCACGTACAGTGTACGTGATTGCCTTTGTACAGTTGGGGGGTCCGATCGGACCCCCTCCTATACAGTGAGCGGCCGTTTATCGTTGGGGAGCGATCAGAGATGAGGGGGTGACCATTCGATTTCGGCCACCCCTTGCGATCGCTCCCGGCGAATGAAAATGCTCCCTCTGCATGTGTAATGTAAACACAGGCAGAGGAAGCAGGAGGAAGTGATGTCATCTCCCTCGCGGCGGTCTTTTCGTCCGCAGCGCCGAGGAGAGAAGAAGCAGGTTAGTGCACCAACAGTCCACTGACACATAGGTACACATAGGCACACATTTCACCCCCCAGTCACCCCCAGATCACCCCCCAGGTCACCCCCCAGCCCCCAATCACAGTGTCACTGATTGCAGTGATCATTTATTTTACTGATCACTGCATTTAGTGTCATCTGTGATAGTAAAAAGTTGCAGGGCAGTTAGGTTTAGGCCCCTTTAGGTCCAGGGTAGCCCCCTAACCCCCCTAATAAAGGTTTAACCCCTTGATCGCCCCCCAGGTAACCCTTTCACCCCCTAACGCCAGCGTCACTAAGTGATCGTATTTTCGATCGCTGTATTTAGTGCCGGTGGTGCCCTAGATAGCCAGTTATTTATTTTTAGTTTCGCCGCAAGTTTTTAGAGCGTCAGGTACCCCCATATATTATTTGAACCCCCTGATTGCCCCTAGAGTTAACCCTTTCACCAGTGATCACCGTATAAGCGCCACTGGTGACACTGGTTAGCCAGTTAGTTATTTAGTTATTTAGGTAACCCGTCAGGTTTTTATATAGCGTCGGGTACCCCCATATTTAACCTAATAAAGGTTTTAACCCCCTGATTGCCCCTAGTTAACCCTTTCACCAGTGATCACCACATAAAGGTTACGGGTGACGCTGGTTGGTTAGTTTGCTTTTTATAGCATCAGGGCACCCGCCGTATATAACCCAATAAAGGTTTAACCCCCTGATCGCCCGGCGGGTGAGATCAATTAGGTTTTAGCGCCAGAGAGGGTCTGCGTCGCCCCAGGCAGCGTTAGGTTAGTGCCAGTAACGCTAACACCCACGCGCAAAGCATACACCTCCCTTAGTGGTATAGTATCTGATCAGATCTATACTAGCGTCCCCAGCGGTTTAGGGTTCCCAAAAACACAGTGTTAGCCGGATCAGCCCAGATACCTGCTAGCATCTGCGTTTAGCCCCTCCGCCCAGCCCAGCCCAGCCCAGCCCACCCAAGTGCAGTATTGATCGATCACTGTCACTTACCAAACGCAACACACATAACTGCAGCGTTCGCAGAGACAGTCCTGATCCCTGCGATCGCTAACAGTTTTTTTGTAGCGTTTGATATATTTGCTGACGACAGTCGGGTGCTTTTTTTCCTGTGAATCTTACTAGTGTACCCCTAAATTTAGAGCCCAAAATGGCAAGACGAAGATACACTAGTAAAGAGGCCTACGAGATTCTGAGCATGACAGATAGTCAAGAGGAGGTCACGTACCTGTCAGATTCAAGCTCAGAATATCTTCCCGTAGAAGACAGTGACGTCAGCGGCCCCACGTCAGATAGCTCTGACGACGAAGTTGAGGTCCCTGCTAAGGTCAGGCGTACCCGATCCCGATCTTCTGAGGTTGTTGAGAAGCAAGAACCGCAGGGCTCTCGTATCATGGAGCAGAGGAGTACTAGCGCTGCTATTCCTTCTGGTGAATTGGCAAGCACCAGCGGCCTAGTACAGCCTGGGCGTACATCCAGCACTGCAGTATCACTTGGTGACGTGACGAGTCCCATAAGTGCAGTTCAAGCTGGCGAGGTGGCAAGCACAAGTAGTGTCCCGCTGCCACCAATAAGAAGACAAAGGCAGGCCCGTCTTACCCATAGTGCTCTTCCTGCAGAATTCGCCTATCCTGATTGGGTCCCCACCACTTCTGCAGAACCCGTACTTCCCCCATTCACTGCCCAACCCGGTATTCAGGTGGATACAGCTGATTTTATGCCAATTGATTATTATTTGCTGTTTTTCACGGAAGATCTCTATAGATCTATTGTGGACCCGAGTAATTTATATGCTGGTCAATTTATCGCCGCTAATCCCCAGTTGCCTTCCATTGCCAAAGATTGGAAACCAATTACGGTTTCCGAATTTAAGACCTTTCTGGGCCTTTCCCTCAACATGGGCACACATAAATTCCCGTCATTGCGTGCTTATTGGTCCACGCACCCAATTGACCACATGCCCGTGTTCTCTGCCTCC
Organism: Rana muscosa; assembly: GCA_029206835.1. Taxonomy (NCBI): domain Eukaryota; kingdom Metazoa; phylum Chordata; class Amphibia; order Anura; family Ranidae; genus Rana; species Rana muscosa. Next base: position 495,377,192 of record CM055116.1, on the reverse strand, counting down.
ATGCCCAGGAAACGATACGAGCAGATTTTGCGGTTCATGCACTTCAACGACAATGAACTTTGTCGTCCACGTGGGGACCCTGAATACGACCGGCTCTATAAAATTCGGCCCCTCATAAACCACTTCAACGAACGTTTTGCAGCCTTGTTTACTCCCGATCAAGTTGTTTGCGTTGATGAGTCCCTGATTAAATTTTCTGGCCGCTTGGCTTTCAAGCAGTACCTTCCCAGCAAGCGTGCCAGATACAGGGTCAAGCTCTATAAGTTCTCTGACAGGGCAACAGGCTATGTATGGAGCTTTATGGTTTATGAGGGAAAAGATAGTCAGGTTGAGCAGGTCAACTGCCCGGATTACATAGGGAGCGCTGGCAAGATAGTGTGGAAATTGGTGTCACCCTTATTCGGAAAGGGGTACCACTTGTATGTGGAGAATTATTACACGAGCGTGCCACTGTTTAGTCACTTGTTTGATCATCAGATTGGAGCATGTGGCACCGTGCGACCTAATCGCCGGGGCTTTCCCCAGCGGCTTGTAGATGCCCGTCTTAGGCTGGGGGAGAGAGCCTGCGTAAAGTGTAATAACTTGCTCGCTATGAAGTGGAGGGACAATAAGAATGTTTTCCTTCTTACCTCCCTTCATGCAGACACGACAGTCCAAATTCCTACGGCGACTGGTGTTGTGGAGAAACCCCTCTGTGTCCACGAATATAACAAAAATATGGGAGGGGTGGACCTCAACGACCAGTTGTTGGCGCCGTATCTAATTGACCGTAAGGCGAGACGCTGGTACAAAAAAGTGTCTCTATCCTTATTTCAATTGGCTTTGCTGAACGCTCATGAGCTATACAGAGCTTCAGGCGGGACTTTATCTCTTCTAAAATTCCAGAATGAGATAGTCACAGAACTCCTGTATCCAGGCGGTTCTGCACCTCACCATCCCCTACCAAATGCAGTAAGCCGGCTGCATGAGAGGCATTATACGCATGTCCTCCCGAGTACCCCTACCCAACGAGCCCCCCAAAAAAGATGTTGTGTCTGTAGCAAGCGCGGATTTAGGCGTAACACCCGTCATTATTGTCCACTCTGTCCTGGCAAGCCTGGTCTTTGCCTTGGTGAATGTTTTGAACGCTACCACTCAAAAGTGAAGTTTTAGCGTAGGGTACAGCATTTCACAGACTAGGACACACTTACACAGGGTCTCCCAAGATACCATTACATTTTGAGAGACCCGAACCATTACAGTTGTTAAAGTTACAAAAAAAAAAAGTGTAAAAAAGAAAAAAAAATACATAAAAAACAAAACACAAAAAAAATATAAAATAAAAAAAACAAAAATAGTTGTCGTTTTATTGTTCTCTCTCTCTCTATTTTCTCTCTATTGTTCTGCTCTTTTTTACTGTATTCCATTCTGCAATGTTTTATCATGCTTGCTTTTCAGGTATGTAATTTTTTGTTTTCAGGTGCGCCATTCAACTGCAGCGCGGAATTATTTATCTTGGACAGCAACAGCGTTTGCTCCCACGATACATAAAGCCGTGACTCCAGTGCTGTAGGAGGTGATTTCACCACCACAGATAAAAAAAAGAGCATATATTTTGCTCCTAATGCCGCGTACATACGGTCGAAATTCCGACGGAGACTTGCCCGTGGAAAAGTCTGACTGTGTGTACGCGGCATAACTTTTTTGCGGGAGGATGCCCCCATGCTTCGGCATATATATATTTTAGGCACAGGTTGCGTTAAAAAAAACGCTGTAGGAGGTGATTTCACCACCACAGTTAAAAAAAGAGCATATATGCCGAAGCATGGGGGCAGCAGGGGCGGAGGAGCGATTTTGCTCCTAATGCCGCGTATATACGGTCGAAATTCCGACGGAGGCTTGCCCGTGGAAAAGTTTGACCGTGTGTACGCGGCATAACCTTTTATGCCGCGTACATACGGTCGAAATTTCGACAAAGGCTTTCCCGTGGAAAAGTCCGACCGTGTGTACGCGGCATAACTTTTTTGCGGGAGGATGCCCCCATGCTTCGGCATATACCGTATTTATCGGCGTATAACACGCACCGGCGTATAACACGCACCCCAAGTTTAGGAGGGAATTTTAGGGAAAAAAACTTTTAGGAGGGAAGTTTAACCACTTAACGACCGCTCACTGTATATATACGTCGGCAGAATGGCACCGACAGGCACAATCACGTAGAGCATACGTGATTGCCTTTGTACAGTTGGGGGGTCCAATCGGACCCCCCTCCTATACAGTGAGCGGTGGCTAAGTGTCCGGGAGCGTTCCGGGATGAGGGGGCAGCCATTCGTTTCTGGCCACCCCCTCGCGATCGCTCCCGGCGAATGGAAATGCCCCCTCTGTCTGTGTCAGACAGAGGGAGCAGGAGGAAGTGATGTCATCTCTGGTGCGGCGCTCACATATACCGAGCGCCGTACAAGAGAAGATATCAGGTCAGTGCACACAACACTACACTGACACCAGGACACATAGGGACATAAATCGCCCCCCCAGGCCCCCCCAGACACCCCAGATCACCCCCCAGATCACCCCCCCAGCCACAGTGTCACTGATTGCAGTGACCATTTATTTAGTGATCACTGCAATCAGTGACATTTGTGACTGTAAAAGTGTCACCAAAGTTTAGTCTTAGGTCCAGTGTAGCCCCCTAACCCCCCCTAATAAAGGTTTAACCCCCTGATCACCCCCCAGATAACCCTTTCACCCCCTATCACCACTGTCGCTTAGCGATCATTTTTCTGATCTCTGTCTTAGCGTCAGTGATGCCGATCGGCAGCCAGTAATTTTTTTTAGGTTCGCCGCAGGTTTTTATAGCGTCAGGTACCCCAATGTATTATCTAATAAAGGTTTAACCCCCTTGATCGCCCCCCAGGTAACCCTTTCACCCCCTATCACCACTATCACTAAGCGATCGTTTTTCTAAACGCTGTCTTAGTGTCTGTGATGCAGATCGGTAGCCGGTAATTTTTTTTAGGTTCGCCGCAGGTTTTTATAGCGTCAGGTACCCCAATATATTATCTAATAAAGGTTTGACCCCCTTGATCGCCCCCCAGGTAACCCTTTCACCCCCTATCACCACTGTCGCTAAGCAATTGTTTTTCTAAACGCTGTCTTAGTGTCGGTGATGCAGATCGTAGCCAGTAATTTTTTTTAGGTTCGCCGCATGTTTTTATAGCGTCAGGTACCCCAATATATTATCTAATAAAGGTTTAACCCCCTTGATCGCCCCCCAGGTAACCCTTTCACCCCCTATCACCACTGTCACTAAGCGATCGTTTTTCTAAACGCTGTCTTAGTGTCTGTGATGCAGATCGGTAGCCGGTAATTTTTTTTAGGTTCGCCGCAGGTTTTTATAGCGTCAGGTACCCCAATATATTATCTAATAAAGGTTTAACCCCCTTGATCGCCCCCCAGGTAACCCTTTCACCCCCTATCACCACTGTCGCTAAGCAATTGTTTTTCTAAACGCTGTCTTAGTGTCGGTGATGCAGATCGTAGCCAGTATTTTTTTTTAGGTTCGCCGCATGTTTTTATAGCGTCAGGTACCCCAATATATTATCTAATAAAGGTTTAACCCCCTTGATCGCCCCCCCAGGTAACCCTTTCACCCCCATCACCACTGTCGCTAAGCAATCGTTTTTGTAAACGCTGTCTTAGTGTCGGTGATGCAGATCGGTAGCTGGTAATTTTTTTTAGGTTCGCCGCAGGTTTTTATAGCGTCAGGTACCCCCATATATTATCTAATAAAGGTTTTAACCCCCTGATTGCCCCTAGTTAACCCTTTCACCAGTGATCACCATATAAGTGTTACGGGTGACGCTGGTTAGTTAGTTTGCTTTTTATAGTGTCAGGGCACTGATATCAATTAGGTTTTAGCGTCAGAGAGGGTCTGAGTCACACCCCAGGCAGCGTCAGGTTAGTGCCAGTAACGCTAACACCCACGCGTGAAGCATACACCCCCCTTAGTGGTATAGTATCTGAACAGATCAATATCTGATCTGATCAGATCTATACTAGCGTCCCCAGCAGTTTAGGGTTCACAAAAATGCAGTGTTAGCGGGATCAGCCCAGATACCTGCTGGCACCTGCGTTTTGCCCCTCCGTCCAGCCCAGGCCACCCAAGTGCAGTATCGATCGATCACTGTCACTTGCAAAACAAAAACACACATAACTGCAGCGTTCGCAGAGACAGGCCTGATCCCTGCGACTCCAGTGCTGTAGGAGGTGATTTCACCACCACAGTTAAAAAAAAAAAAGCAAATATGCCGAAGCATTGGGGCAGCAGGGGCGGAGGAGCGATTTTGCTCCTAATGCCGCGTACATACGGTCGAAATTCCGACGGAGGCTTGCCCGTGGAAAAGTCCGACCATGTGTGTGCGGCATAACTTTTTTGCGGGAGGATGCCCCCATGCTTCGGCATATATAAATGGTGCGTGTATGCCCATCATTGGAAGTGGGTGGATGAAGGGCGGTATTCTAATGGTGGGCATACCCACCGATCAATCTCTTTTTTCGTTCAGCCAGCTGGCTGCATGAAATAAAAAGATTACAATACATGTCCAACAAGGACCAGCAACGTACTGGTATGTTGCTGGACTTTGAATGTTTATACCAGAATGATGCCTGCGGGTTTAGGTATCATCTTGGTATCATTCTTTTCAGCCTGCGGCCGGCTTTCATGTAAAAGCAATCCTAGTGGCTAATTAGCCTCTGGACTGCTTTTACAAGCAGTGGGAGGGAATGCCCCCCCCCCCGGATATAAAAAGCGCCATTGGGAAATTGGGAAAGCATTTTATCACACCGATCTTGGTGTGGTCAGATGCTTTGAGGGCAGAGGAAAAATCTAGGGTCTAGAAGACCCCAGTTTTTTCAAAAAAAGAGTACCTGTCACTACCTATTGCTATCATAGGGGATATTTACATTCCCTGAGATAACAATAAAAATGATAAAAAAAAAAAAAAATACTTGGAAGGAACAATTTAAAAATAAAATAAAAAAGCAAAATTAATAATAAAAAAAAAAAAGCACCCCTGTCCTGCCCTGCTCTTGCCCAATGGCGAACGCAAGCGTCGGTCTGGCGTCATATGTAAACAGCAATTGCACCATGCATGTGAGGTATCACCGCGAAGGTCAGATCGAGGGCAATCATTTTAGCAGTAGACCTCCTCTGTAAATCTACTGGGGTAACCTGTAAAGGCTTTTAAAGGCTTTTAAAAATGTATGTAGTTTGTCGCCAATGCGCGTTTGTGTGAAATTTTAAAGCATGTCGTGTTTGGTATCTATGTACTCGGCCTAAGATCATCTTTTTTATTTCATCAAACATTTGGGCAATATAGTGTGTTTTAGTGCATTAAAATTAAAAAAAGTGTATTTTTTAACCCAAAAAATGCGTTTGAAAAATCGCTGCGCAAATACTGTGTAGAAAAAAAAATGCAACACCCACCATTTTAATCTGTAGGGCCTCTGCTTTAAAAATATATATAATGTTTGGGGGTTCAACATAATTTTCTTGCAAAAAAAATTTTTTTTCATGTAAACAAAAAGTGTCAAAAAGGGCTTTGTCTTCAAGAGGTTAGAAGAGTGGATGTAAGCTTCCTAATGTTGTGTATAAAATGCCAGAACAGTTCAAAACCCCCCCAAATGACCCCATTTTGGAAAGTAGACACCCCAAGCTATATACTGAGAGGCATGTCGAGTCCATGGAATATTTTATATGTTGACACAAGTTGCGGAAAAACGACAATTTTTTTTTTTTTTTTTGCTCAAAGTTGTCACTAAATGATATATTGCTCAAACATGCCATGGGCATATGTGGAATTACACCCCAAAATACATTCTGTTGCTTCTCCTGAGTACGGGGATACCACATGTGTGAGACTTTTTGGGAGCCTAGCCATGTACGGGACCCCAAAAACCAAGCACCGCCTTCAGGCTTTCTAAGGGTGTAAATTTTTGATTTCACTTCTCACTGCCTATCACAGTTTCGGAGGCCATGGAATGCCCAGATAGCACAAACCCCCCCCCCCCCCAAATGACCCCATTTTGGAAAGTAGACACCCCAAGCTATTTGCTGAGAGGTATTGTGAGTATTTTGCAGATCTCGCTTTTTGTCACAAAGTTTTGAAAATTGAAAAAAAAAAATATATATATATATATATATATATATATATATATATATATATATATATATATTGTCTTTCTTAATTTTCAAAAACAAATGAGAGCTGTAAAATACTCGCCATTCCTCTCAGCAAATAGCTTGGGGTGTCTATATTCCAAAATGGGGTCATTTGGGGGGGTTTTGTGCGATTTTGGCATTTTATGGCCTTCGAAACTGTGATAGGTAGTGAGGAGTGAAATCAAAAATTTGTGCCTAGAAATCCTGAAGGCGGTGCTTGGTTTTCGGGGTCCCGTACGCGGCTAGGCTCCTAAAAAGTCCCACACATGTGGTATCCCCGTACTCAGGAGAAGCAGAAAAATGTATTTTGGGGTGTAATTCCACATATAACCATGGCATGTGTGAGAAATATATCATTTAGTGACAACTTTTTGTAATTTTTTTTTTTTTTTGTCATTATTCAATCACTTGGGACAAAAAAAATTATATTCAATGGGCTCAACAGGCCTCTCAGCAATTTCCTTGGGGTGTCTACTTTCTAAAATGGGGTCATTTGGGGGGGTTTTGTGCCATTTTGGCATTTTATGGCCTTCGAAACTGTGATAGGTAGTGAGGAGTGAAATCAAAAATTTGCGCCCTTAGAAATCCTGAAGGCGGTGCTTGGTTTCCGGGGTCCCGTACGCGGCTAGGCTCCCAAAAAGTCCCACACATGTGGTATCCCCGTTACTCAGGAGAAGCAGCAAAATGTATTTTGGGGTGAAATTCCACATATAACCATGGCATGTGTGAGCAATATATCATTTAGTGACAACTTTTTGTAATTTTTTTTTTCTTTTTTTTTTAGTCATTATTCAATCACTTGGGACAAAAAAATAAAAAATTCAATGGGCTCAACATGCCTCTCAGCAATTTCCTTGGGGTGTCTACTTTCCAAAATGGGGTCATTTGGGGGGGTTTTGTACTGCCCTGTCATTTTAGCACCTCAAGAAATGAGATAGGCAGTCATAAATTTAAAGCTGTGTAAATTTCAGAAAATGTACCCTAGTTTGTAAACTCTATAACTTTTGCGCAAACCAATAAATATACGCTTATTGACATTTTTTTTACTAAAAACATGTGGCTGAATACATTTTGGCCTAAATGTATGACTACAATTGAGTTTATTCGATTTTTCTTATAACAAAAAGTAGAAAATATCTTTTTTTTTCAAAATTTTCGGTCTTTTTCCGTTTATATCGCAAAAAAGAAAAATCGCAGAGGCAATCAAATACCATTAAAAGAAAGCTCTATTTGTGGGAAGAAAAGGACGCAAATTTTGTTTGGGTACAACATTGCATGTCCGCACAATTTACAGTTAAAGCAGCGCAGTGCAAAATTCTGAATTCACCTCTGGTCCTCTAGCTACCAAATGGTCCGGGGCTTAAGTGGTTAAGGAAAAAAAAAACTTACATTTAAATGCAGCCTTACCAGTGTCCGTTGCAGCCTTGTCAGCAGTGTCCATTGCAGCCTTGCCCCAGTGTCCAGTGCAGCCTTTGCCCAGTGTCCAGTGCAGCCTTTGCCCAGTGTCCAGTGCAGCCTTTGCCCAGTGTCCAGTGCAGCCTTTGCCCAGTGTCCAGTGCAGCCTTTGCCCAGTGTCCAGTGCAGCCTTTGCCCAGTGCAGCTTTACCCAGTGTCCAGTGCAGCCTTTGCCCAGTGTAGCTTTGCCCAGTGTCCAGTGCAGCTTTACCCAGTGTCCAGTGCAGCCTTTGCCCAGTGCAGCCTTTGCCCAGTGTAGCTTTGTCCAGTGCAGCCTTTGTCCAGTGTCCAGTGCAGCTTTGCCCAGTGTCCAGTGCAGCCTTTGCTAAGTGCAGCCTTGCCCCAGTTTTCAAAATTGGCGCCGCCGAGATCGCCGCAGAGACTGGGCGGAGCGGGGCGAACGCCGCCGAGAACGCAGGGAACGCAGAGACGCAGGGACTGGGCGGAGCCGCCGCCGAGATACACATAGCCGAGTGTACTCGGCTATACTCGGCTTTTCTCGGCTCCGCTCACAGTCACGCCGAGTCCCGCCCTATGATGGACATATCACAGGTCCAATGGCGGGACTGGGCGTGACTGTGAGCAGAGCCGAGAAAAGCCGAGTATAGCCGAGTACACTCGGCTATGTGTATCTCGGCGGCGATCGCTGCGCTCCGCTCAGTCAGCGGAGATCGCCGGGATCAGTGGGTATCGGCGTATAACACGCACCCACGATTTTCCCCTGATTTTAAGGGGAAAAAAGTGCGTGTTATACGCCGATAAATACGGTATATATTTTAGGCACAGGTTGCGTTAAAAAATTTTTTTATTTTTTACTAGGTTTTGTTTTGGTATTTGCTTTGCAGGTATGGTATGGTACGGTCTTACTGTTGTACTGTAATGTTACTTTGTTTTAATGTTAACCATCATTTGCTTAGCAGGTACGCCATTCAGTTGCATCGCGGATTTATTTATCTTGACAGCAACAGCGTTTGCTCCCACGATACATAAAGCCGTGACTCCAATGCTGTAGGAGGTGATTTCACCACCACAGTTAAAAAAAAGAGCATATATGCCGAAGCATGGGGGCAGCAGGGGCGGAGGAGCGATTTTGCTCCTAATGCCGCGTATATACGGTTGAAATTCTGACGGAGGCTTGCCCGTGGAAAAGTTTGACCGTGTGTACGTGGCATAACCTTTTATGCCGCGTACATACGGTCGAAATTCCGACGGAGGCTTGCCCGTGGAAAAGTCCGACCGTGTGTACGCGGAATAACTTTTTTGCGGGCGGATGCCCCCATGCTTCGGCATATATGCCCATCATTAGAAGTGGGTGGATGAAGGGAGGTATTCTAATGGTGGGCATACCCACTGATCAATCTCTTTTTTTCGTTCAGCCAACAGGCTGCATGAAAAAAAAGATTACAATACATGTCCAACAAGGACCAGCAACGTACTGGTATGTTGCTGGACTTTGAATGTTTATACCAGAATGATGCCTGCAGGTTTAGGTATCATCTTGGTATCATTCTTTTCAGCCAGCGGCCGGCTTTCATGTAAAAGCAATTCTAGCAGATAATTAGCTTCTAGACTGCTTTTACAAGCAGTGGGAGGGAATGCCCCCCCCCCCGGATATAAACAGCGCCACTGGGAAATTGGGAAAGCATTTTATCACACCGATCTTGGTGTGGTCAGATGCTTTGAGGGCAGAGGAAAGATCTAGGGTCTAACCTTCCAATTTTTTTTAAAAAAAGAGTACCTGTCACTACTTATTGCTATCATAGGGGATATTTACATTCCCTGAGATAAGAATAAAAATTATAAAAAAAAAAAAAATATGGAAGGAACAGTTTAAAAATAAAATAAAAAAGCAAAATAAATAATAAAAAAAAAAAAAAAGCACCGCTGTCCCCCCTGCTCTTGCGCAAAGGCGAACGCAAGCTTCGGTCTAGCGTCATATGTAAACAGCAATTGCATCATGCATGTGAGGTATCACCGCGAAGGTCAGATCGAGGGCAGTAATTTTAGCAGTAGACCTCCTCTGTAAGTCTAACGTGGTAACCTGTAAAGGCTTTTAAATGCTTTTAAAAATGAATGTAGTTTCTCGCCGCTGCGCGTTTGTGCGCAATTTTAAAGCATGTCGTGTTTGGTATCCATGTACTCGGCCTAAGATCATCTTTTTTATTTCATCAAACATATGGGCAATATAGTGTTTTTAGTGCATTAAAAATAAAAAAAGTGTGTTTTTCCCCCAAAAAATGCGTTCGAAAAATCGCTGCGCAAATACTGTGTGGAAAAAAAAATGCAACACCCACTATTTTAATCTGTAGGGCCTTTGCTTTAAAAAAATATATAATGTTTGGGGGTTCAACATAATTTTCTTGCAAAAAAAAAATGTTTTCATGTAAACTAAAAGTGTCAGAAAGGGCTTTGTCTTCAAATGGTTAGAAGAGTGGATGATGTGTGACATAAGAATCCTAATGTTGTGCATAAAATGCAAAAGGACAGTTCAAAACCCCCCCAAATGACCCCATTTTGGAAAGTAGACACCTCAAGCTATTTGCTGAGAGGCATGTTGAGCCCATTGAATATTTTTTTTTTGTCCCAAGTGATTGAATAATGACAAAAAGAAAAAAAAAAAAAAAATGTACAAAAAGTTGTCACTAAATTATATATTGCTTAAACATGCCATGGTTATATGTGGAATTGCACCCCAAAATACATTCTGTTGCTTCTCCTGAGTACGGGGATACCACATGTGTGAGACATTTTGGGAGCCTAGCCGCGTACAGGACCCCGAAAACCAAGCACCGCCTTCAGGATTTCTATGGGTGTAAATTTTTGATTTCACTCCTCACTGCCTATCACAGTTTCGGAGGCCATGGAATGCCCAGATGGCACAAACCCCCCCCCCCCCAAATGACCCCATTTTGGAAAGTAGACACCCCAAGCTATTTGCTGAGAGGTATGTTGAGTATTTTGCAGATCTCGCTTTTTGTCACAAAGTTTTTAAAAATTGAAAAAAGAAAAAAAAAATATGTCTTTCTTCATTTTCAAAAACAAATGAGAGCTGTAAAATACTCACCATGCCTCTCAGCAAATAGCTTGGGGTGTCTACTTTCCAAAATGGGGTCATTTGTGGGGGTTTTGGGCTATCTTGGCATTTTATGGCCTCCAAAACTGTGATAGGTAGTGAGGAGTGAAATCAAAAATTTGTGCCCTTAGAAATCCTGAAGGCGGTGCTTGGATTTCAGGGGCCCGTACGCGGCTAGGCTCCCAAAAAGTCCCACACATGTGGTATCCCCGTACTCAGGAGAAGCAGCCAAATGTATTTTGGGGTGCAATTCCGCATATAACCATGGCATGTTTGAGCAATATATCATTTAATGACAACTTTTTGTACATTTTTTTTTTCTTTTTGTCATTATTCAATCACTTGGGACAAAAAAATAAAAATATTCAATGGGCTCAACATGCCTCTCAGCAATTTCCTTGGGGTGTCTACTTTCCAAAATGGGGTCATTTTGGGGGGTTTTGTGCTATCTTGGCATTTTATGGCCTTCAAAACTGTGATAGGTAGTGAGGAGTGAAATCAAAAATTTACGCCCATAGAAATCCTGAAGGCGGTGCTTGGTTTTTGGGGCCCCGTACCCGGCTAGGCTCCCAAAAAGTCCCACACATGTGGTATCCCCGTACTCAGGAGAAGCAGCAGAATGTATTTTGGGGTGCAATTCCACATATAACCATGGCATGTGTGAGCAATATATCATTTAGTGACAACTTTTTGTACATTTTTTCTTTTTTTTTTCTTTTTGTGATTATTCAATCATTTGGGACAAAAAAAAAAAATATTCAATCGGCTCAACATGTCTCTCAGCCAATAGCTTGGGGTGTCTACTTTCCAAAATGGGGTAATTTGGGGGGTTTTGTGCCATCTTGGCATTTTATGGCCTTCAAAACTGTGATAGGTAGTGAGGAGTGAAATCAAAAATGTATACCCTTAGAAAGCCTGAAGGCAGTGCTTGGTTTTTGGGGTCCCGTACGCGATTAGGCTCCAAAAAAGTCCCACACATGTGGTATCCCCGTACTCAGGAGAAGCAGCAGAATGTATTTTGGGGTGTAATTTCACATATGCCCATGGCATGTGTGAGCAATATATCATTTAGTGACAACTTTGTGCAAAAAAAATAAAGTTTGTCATATTCCCGCAACTTGTGGCAAAATATAAAATATTCCATGGACTGAACATGCCTCTCAGTAAATAGCTTGGGGTGTCTACTTTCCAAAATGGGGTCATTTGGGGGGGTTTTATGCTATTTTGGCATTTTATGGCCTTCGAAACTGTGATAGGTAGTGAGGAGTGAAATCAAAAATTTGCGCCCTTAGAAATCCTGAAGGCGGTGCTTGGTGTCCGGGGTCCCGTGCGTGGCTAGGCTCCTAAAAAGTCCCACACATGTGGTATCCCCGTACTCAGGAGAAGCAGCAAAATGTATTTTGGGGTGCAATTCCACATATAACCATGGCATGTGTGAGCAATATATCATTTAGTGACAACTTTTTGTAATTTTTTTTTTGTCATTATTCAATCACTTGGGACAAAAAAAAAAAATATTCAATGGGCTCAACATGCCTCTCAACAATTTTCTTGGGGTGTCTACTTTCCAAAATGGGGTCATTTGGGGGGGGGGGGTTTGTACTGCCCTGCCATTTTAGCACCTCAAGAAATGAGATAGGCAGTCATAAATTAAAAGCTGTGTAAATTCCAGAAAATGTACCCTAGTTTGTAGACGCTATAACTTTTGCGCAAACCAATAAATATACGCTTATTGACATTTTTTTTACTAAAGACATGTGGCTGAATACATTTTGGCCTAAATGTATGACTAAAATTGAGTTTATTCGATTTTTCTTATAACAAAAATTAGAAAATATCATTTTTTTTCAAAATTTTCGGTCTTTTTCCGTTTATATCGCAAAAAATAAAAATCGCAGAGGCAATCAAATACCATTAAAAGAAAGCTCTATTTGTGGGAAGAAAAGGACGCAAATTTCGTTTGGGTACAACATTGCATGTCCGCACAATTTACAGTTAAAGCAGCGCAGTGCAAAATTCTGAAATCACCTCTGGTCCTCTAGCTACCAAATGGTCCGGGGCTTAAGTGGTTAAAGAAAATTGGGATATTATTATAACAAAAGTAAAAAAATATTGTGTTTTTTTTTCAAAATTTTCTGTCTTTTTTTGTTTATAGCGCAAAAAATAAAAACTGCAGAGGTGGTCAAATACCACCAAAAGAAAGCTCTATTTGTGGGAAAAAAATTATAAAAATATAATTTGAGTACAGTGTTGTATGATCGCGCAATTGTCATTCAAATTGCGTCAGCGCTGAAAGCTGAAAATTGGTTTGGGTACGAAGGGGGTTTAAGTGCCCAGTAAGGAAGTGGTTAACTGACAATTGCACGGTTGTGCAACACTGTAGCAAAACAAAATCAACGTCCTTATTTCCCTATAAATAGAGCTTTCTTTTGGTGTTATTTGCTCACCTCTGCGGTTTTTATTTTTTGCGCTATAAACAAAAAAACAGCAACAATTTTGAAAAAAACACAATATTTTGAACTTTTTGCTATAATAAATATCAATTACATTTTTTAAAAAGCAATTTTTTTCCCCAGTTTAGGTCGATATGTTTTCTTCTACATATTTTTGGTAATAAAAATCACAATAAGTGTATATTAATTGGTTTGCGCAAAAGTTATAGCGTCTACAAACTATGAGTAAGCGTCAATTCGTGACGTGAAACGCGTTAGCCACCCTTCCCTGCATGCACACTATCTGCATTTGTTGTTTTGGATTTATGGATTTATTTTGAATTTGGATTTTTTACCTGAAATTTTGGAATAAATAACTGTCTATACAGAGTGCGGCAGTCCAGGGTTTCTTTTTCTCCCATGCATCAGTGCAGAGCCAGCACCTGTGTGAGTGACCGGGCGGAAGCAGCTATTTGGTGAATTCTCAAGCTTTTGAGCGGTACGTTTTTCCTTTCGTCTACAAACTATGGGAAAGATTTATGCCTTTTTTATTGTTTTTTTATTATAATTTTTTTTACTAGTAATGGCGGCGATCTGCAATTTTTATCAGGACTGCGACATTATGGCGGACAGATCGGACACCTTTGACACATTTTTGGGACCATTGACATTTATACAGCGATCAGTGCTATAAAATTGCTTTGTAAATGTACTGTGTAATGTACTGTGCAAATGTCACTGGCAGGGAAGGGGTTTTTCACTAGGGTGCAATCAAGGAGTTTACACACACACGTCCCTGTTCTGGCTCTCGTGCCTGCGATCGCCCATGGCCAACGGTCATAGCGACCGCTGGCCACACGCGTCGGTTCCCCCGCAGTGCAGTGGGCCAACGTACAGCTACAATGGCTCGCGGGAACGTGCCGACCTGCCGCAGTATAATGACGGCCGCTGGTCGGCAAGCGGTTAACAGTGCTGGACAAAAGGAGTCAAAGAGCACACAGGGCCTCCAGAAACCCTGCTTCCCGTGAAGGCAGCACACAAAACATCTGCAGCCCTCCTTGCCATGCATCCCTGTGCCTTCTCTGCTCCATTTGTACAAATAAAATGCTGAGTCTTCAACCTCCCACAGCCCTATTTTCATGTCTCCTCTGGTACCGTTTAAAAATTGAGCTTGCAATCATCCTTAGCTTCTAGCTAGGTCAAAGTAGATGACTGCAGTAGTGTGTGGTGGCTTGTGTTGTGTGGATGACTGCAGTTGGAGATCAGTGGCAGCTACTACACTAGTCTATCTCAGTCTATGTTGTAGCTGTCTGCATGTGCTATTATTGGCTTGTGTTTTTGTGAAGAATAGCCCTGCTCCCCAGCCACTGTCACTACTAATAAGGCATGGCAAGGAGGGCTGCAGAATAGAAATGGCGGTGGTGACTTCAGTGCTGCCTGTACCTCCATCACCTAGTTCAAATTTATATATATTATATATAAATATATTGATTGTATCAACAACATCTGCAGTGGAAGTTTAGTAGTCATCTGTGCATTTCTGCACATCGCTTCCTCACTACCTATCACAATTTCATGCAGCCGACACCGCATCTGGAATTGGGAATTGGGCCACAGCACCTTCTGGATACAAAAGGGCCATGATGATCTCTTCCTGAAATTTTCAGAAGGATCCAATTCATCCTATTGCTTTGTAAATTACAAAAGCGTTACATACAGCCAATTAAAATAGATAAATAGACACCTTTTTGTACCAGTGTCTGACTTTTCGGGAAACTAAATACAGCTTCATCATTTGGTCGTTGAAGTCCACCCTCCCACGTTAAGGTCATAGTCGAGGACACAGATGGTCTTCTCAACAACGCCAGATGCCGTGCTAATTTTGACCATAGTGTCTGCGTGAATGGAAGACAGGACAGAAACATCCAGTTTATGATGCAAGCAATTCATAATTTTTCAAGAAGGCTTTCTCCCCCTTTCTAAGTTGGGTATTTACAAGTCGTTGGGGAAAGCCCTGGCAATTAGGTCGCATGGTGCCACAAGAGCCAATTCCAAGATTGTATAAATGTCTAAATAGTGGCACGCTTTTATAGAAGTTGTCCACATACAAGTGGTACCCCTTGCAGAACAAAGACAAAGCCTGTCACCTCTGACAGAGCTTATACATTTTGACCCCAGATCTGGCACACTTGCTGGAGAGATACTGTTTGAATTCAAGGAGGCAAGTGAAATGTATGAGGGACTAATCTGCGTAGATGTTGGGGCTCTGCAAATTTCTCAGCGAGGTGGTTTATGAGGGGCCGAAATTTGTAGAGCTGATCATATTCAGGGTCACCTCGAGGATGACAGAGTGTGAAGTCACTAAAATGCATGAAACGCATTATCGTCCCATATCTACTTTTTCAGGGAAGCCTATCCCACACCCACCTAAGAACTGACCCAAGCCACCCCCATCAAATCATCCCCCACAGCTATTACCTTTTGTACTACCACCACCCCCTAGAATGTAATCTCTATGAGAAGGGCCCTCCTGTACCTTCTGTATTGAACTGTATCATATTTGTGCTGTCCCCCCTCTTCATTGTAAAGCGCTGCGCAAACTGATGGCGCTATATAAATCATGTATAATAATAATAATATCTATGCCTGGCCATCGCAGCAGAGAACATGGCAATATGATGAAGTGGGTCTCTGGACCAATATGACCGCAACTCATTCTTTTTTGTAATACCCATGTTGAGTGAGGGTTAGGCCCAAAACTGTGATAGGTTTCTATGCATATTGTCTGGCAAGAGTTGAATTTGGGTGGGCAGCGATGTATTGTTGCGCGTAAAAATGTATTTTTTTAGCACCGCTGCCCTGTACCCCGCCCACACCAGACCGAGACTCTACATGACAAGGGGCTCAAGGGGAAGCTGCTTATGGGTCCACAATAATGACTGGGCCCTGGGCAGCTGCCCCTTTTTCCCCACGTTAAAGACGGCCCTGACCCTTAGTCAAATAAAACAGCAGACTAGCAGACCAGCAGACTCCTTAGACAAAAAGTAGACAGCAGTATGGAAAAAGTCTTTGAGCTGTAACCAGCAATCTGTACTTTTGCAGCGACAGCTGTCTACTATAGTAACTCACAAGATGAGTCAGGAATTCTCTGGATGATTCTGTCTTGATGTTTTGCCAGGCTCTCCACAGTTCCCTGGTCCATGACAGAGTAACTTCTGGTACTTCATCTCAGGTCTCCATCCTTTCCTTCATGCCTCCAGGCAACAGGCCAGCTCTCCCTTGCAGAGCCTCGAGCACATGACTAGGCCTTAGGCCTACCCATCACAGCTGCTATTCCTTAGACATCCACACCGGACCAAGGTCTGGGTGGGAAGACCCTGATCACTTGACCTCTCAAATATTTATTCTATTTCCCAGCATGTTCAACGGCCAGAGAACTCCTACTGATTGGCTGAGAAAAATATGCATATTCATAACCTAGCTTCACTGTAGCTTGTCATACTAATGCCAAAGGTAACAGTGCTACCTTCTGACAAAAGGGAAGAACCACAGCTAAACCAGGCTTAGGAGAAAACCCAAATGATCATAAAGACTATAAATCAGACAGGCTAGTTACTACCTTGCACAGCTAAATTTACCAGTAGCCCCTGTTTAACCACTTCGCACCCAGGCCAATTCTGACACTTCGCTCATTGCAACTTTTTATCTCGCACAGTATTTGCGCAATAATTTTTCAAACGCATTTTTGGGGAAAAAAAACGGTTTCATGAATTAAAAAATATTAAAACATTAAAGTTAGCCCAATTTTTTTACATAATGTGAAAGATGAAGTTATGCCGAGTAAATAGATACCTAACTTGTCACACTTCAAAATTGCACACAATCGTGGAATGGCGCCAAACTTCGGTACTTAAACATCCTCATGGGCGACGCTTTAAATTTTTTTACTGGTCACATGTTTTGAGTTACAGAGGAGGTCTAGGGCTAGAATTATTGCTCTCGCTCTAACGTTCGCTGCGACACCTCACATGTGTGTTCTGAACACCGGTTTCATATGTGGGCGGGACTTACGTATGCGTTCGCTTCTGCGTACGAGCTACCGGGGACAGGGGCGCTTTACTTTTTTTTTTTTTTTTTTTTTATTTATTGTTAATTTTATTTTAAAATTTTTACTTTGACACTTTAAAGAAAAAAAAAATGATCACTTTTATTCCTATTACAAGGAATGTAAACATCCCTTGTAATAGGAATAAGCATGACAGGTCCTCTTTACAGTGAGATATGGGGTCAATAAGACCCCACATCTCACCTCCAGGCTGAGAAGCTTGGAATAAAAAAAAAAAAAGATCACCGCTTCCTAGCCGAAGCGGCGCCGTTTTTTTGAATGCAGAGGCCGGGCATGACGTCATAACATCGCGCCCGGCCTCCGAACGATCATAGAGACTCCGGCGAACATCTGGTCCGCCGGAAATCTCTATGGTAAGAAGCCGGGGCCGGCGGATCCTGTCACCGACTCACCGATCGCACAGGTGAGTCGGTAGAAGCACCGGAGGGCGGCGGGAGGGGGGACGTCCCCTCTCGCCGCCTGTAAGAACGATCAAGCGGCAGGACAGCCGCTATGATCATTCTTACGGTTAGTGATGAGCCGAACACCCCCGGGTTCGGTTCACACCAGAACCCGCGAACGGACCGAAAGTTCGCACGAACATTAGAACCCTATTAAATACAATGGATGCGAACGTTCGGATTCTAAAGTGCTAATTATAACGACTATTATCCATGTTATTGTCCGAAACAGAGTTTGGGAACCCGGCTTCTGCACCATGGGACATGTATCAATGCAAAAAGAAGTTTTAAAAACGGACGTTTTCCGGGAGCAGTCATTTTAATGATGCATAAAGTGAAAAAAAAAAAAGTCAAATATTCCTTTAAATATTGTACCTGGGGGGTGTCTAAAGTGTGCCTGTGAAGTGCCACATGTTTCCCGTGTTTAGAACTGTCCCTGCACAAAATAACATTTCTAAAGGGAAAAAAGTCATTTAAAACTGCTTGCGGCTTTAATGCAATGTCTGGTCCTGGTAATATGGATGAAAATCTTTAGGAAAAATGGCATAGCTACCCCATCAACCCCCCCCCCTACCCCAGCCCATTACCAGCCCCTTTGGGTCTTGTATGGATATTAAGGGGAACCCCACACACAAAATAAAAAAGGACCTATATACTCTGAACAGCCGTATACAGGCAGTTCATACAAGACAGGGACTGTAGGTTTTTTCTTATGTAGAATCTGTTTATAATTTTGAACAGCTGCATTGTTTAAGTGGAGCTCCATGGCAAATTCCTTTTTTTTAGCTTTTTGTAAAACATAGGGAACGGTTATCACCCCTGTCACATTTTTTTTGCTGTCTGTGCCCCTGTTCAGAACATTTCACCTCACTTTGCGTCCCAATGACAACTGTTTTTGAAATGTGGTATTTTTATTGAAACAAGGATTGGTGATAAAGCATCAGTAGAGAGGAGACACCTTTCTCCCATATTAATTCTTAAAGGAGAGAATTTTCCTTCCAAGGGGTAGATTTCCTCTCACTTCCTGTTGTCTTCTTCCGTTTGCAAGTAGTAGTAGTTTGTAAGTTGGATGTTTGAAAGTAGGGACCTTCCGTATATACTCTGCAGAAATTGGCCCCTTAGGTGTTGGTGTTGGCACAACACTGAAAGCACTCACAGTTATTCTTGGTGGGTGCTGGAACGCCCTGCTGTCAAGTATAATATCAGGAATTGTAATAACATATAATTGTTGATCAGTGGTAGTAAAAATTGGGCCTTTGATGGTGGTGCTGGTGCCACAACACTGTAAGGCCTGACAGTTACTCTTGGTGGGCGCAGCAATGGTCCCTGCTGTGAATTATTAGATCAATAATTATAATTGCATGCCCCTGTTGAACAGGGGCTGAAAAATTGGGCCTTTGGTGGTGGTGGTGGTGGTGATGGTGGTGCTGGTGCCACAACACTGTAAGGCCTGACAGTTACTCTTGGTGGGCGCAGCAATGGTCCCTGCTGTGAATTATTAGATCAATAATTATAATTGCATGCCCCTGTTGAACAGGGGCTGAAAAATTGGGCCTTTGGTGATGGTGGTGGTGGTGATGGTGGTGCTGGTGCCACAACACTGTAAGGCCTGACAGTTACTCTTGGTGGGCGCAGCAATGGGCCCTGCTGTGAATTATTAGATCAATAATTATAATTGCATGCCCCTGTTGAACAGGGGCTGAAAAATTGGGCCTTTGGTGGTGGTGGTGGTGGTGATGGTGGTGCTGGTGCCACAACACTGTAAGGCCTGACAGTTACTCTTGGTGGGTGCAGCAATGGGCCCTGCTGTGAATTATTAGATCAATAATTATAATTGCATGCCCCTGTTGAACAGGGGCTGAAAAATTGGGCCTTTGGTGGTGGTGGTGGTGGTGATGGTGGTGCTGGTGCCACAACACTGTAAGGCCTGACAGTTACTCTTGGTGGGTGCAGCAATGGGCCCTGCTGTGAATTATTAGATCAATAATTATAATTGCATGCCCCTGTTGAACAGGGGCTGAAAAATTGGGCCTTAGGCACTGGTGGCACAACACTGCAACCCCTCACAGATACTGTACTTGGAGCACAGCAATGAGGCCTGTTGCAAAGTATTGCATCAAAAATTTTAATTACACGCCCCTGTTAAACAGGGGCTGAAAAATTGGGCCTTAGCCACTGGTGGCGTCACCCATAAACCAAAATGATCTTCCAAGCTATCATCGTTAATCGTATCATTGAGGAGGAGGAGGAGGATAGCCAGTCAACATAACAGCACAGGCACTTAGCATCAGCATCAGTCTTGAAGGGATGTGACATTTTAAAATCAATTAGTCTATTATATCAGAATCTGGTGTGTGGTAGCTGGTGGTGATCCAAGACTGGTTCATCTTGATGAAAGTCAGTCGATCAACCGAGTCGGTGGACAGGCGCACCCTGTGATCCGTGACAAATCCTTCAGCAGCACTGAATGTGCGTTCTGAAAGAACGCTGGATGCAGGACAGGCCAGTAGCTCAATTGCATACTGTGCAAGCTCTGGCCAGTGATCCATCCTCAAGACCCAGTAAGCCAGAGGATTTTCGGTGGGGAAGGTGTCCAAGTCTGACCTTGCCCCTAGGTATTCCTGGACCATGTATATCAGACGCTGGCGATGGTTGCTGGAACCGATCATACTTTGGGGCTGCGGACTAAAGAATTGTCTGAACGCATCGGTCAGACGGCCACCTTCCCCACCGCTCCTTCTTTGACTGCCCGAAGCCTCAGCAACACGTTGTCCAGGACCAGGAGTTTGTAACCTCACAGTCTCTGGGAACGCGTTGCACAGACCTTTCTGCAAGGCCTCCCGGAGTTGTCTCATCCTCTGCTCCCTCTGCGACGGTACGATAAGGTCCGCAACCTTACCCTTGTACCGTGGATCAAGGAGAGTGGCCAGCCAGTAATGGTCCCTCTCCTTGATCCGAAGAATACGAGGATCCTTCCGCAGACTTTGCAGGATCAGGGAGGCCATGCAGCGTAGGTTAGCTGAGGCATTCAGTCCGGAGTCCTCTGGGTCACTAAGGACGACATGATCCGCAGCCACCTCCTCCCAGCCACGTACAAGTCCACTGGTTTCTTGGGACTGTAAATCATCCCTAAAAGACTGCTGCTGACACAATCCTCCTCCTCCTCCTCCTCCTCCTCCTCCTCCTCCTCCTCCTCCGGTGGGACAGAAGGAACACTGTCTGGGTAAAGGGGGCCTTGAGAGGCAAGGAAGTCCTCCTCTTCCTGCCTCTGTTCTGCCTCAAGTGCCCTGTCCATTATTCCACGCAGCGTGTGCTCCAACAGGTGGACAAGAGGTACAGTGTCACTGATGCATGCACTGTCACTGCTCACCATCCTCGTGGCCTCCTCAAATGGTGCCAGGACAGTGCATGCATCCCTGATCATGCCCCACTGGCGTGGTGAAAAAAACCCAAGCTCCCCTGACCCTGTCCTGGTGCCGTAGTCGCACAGGTACTCATTGATGGCCCTCTGCTGCGTGTGCAGCCGCTGCAGCATGGCCAACGTTGAGTTCCACCTGGTGGGCATGTCACATATAAGGCGGTTCTTGGGCAGGTTCAACTCCTTTTGAAGCTCAGCCAGGCGAGCACTGGCATTATAAGATCTGCGGAAATGCACACAGACTTTCCTGGCCTGCCTCAGGACATCCTGTAAGCCCGGGTACCTGCCCAAGAACCGCTGCACCACCAGGTTAAGGACGTGAGCCATACAGGGCACATGGGTCAGTTGTCCCTGTCGGAGGGCGGAGAGGAGGTTGGTGCCATTGTCGCAAACCACCATTCCTGGCTTAAGCTGGCGTGGCGTCAACCACCTCTCGGCCTGCCCCTGCAGAGCAGACAGGACCTCTGCCCCAGTGTGGCTCCTGTCCCCCAAACACACCAGCGCAAGCACGGCATGGCATCTTTTTGCCTGCGTACTTGCGTAGCCCCTTGAACGCCTACGGAGCACCGCTGGTTCCGAGGACAAATCACAGGAAGAGGCCATGGAGGAAGAAGAAGAGGAGGGGGTGGAGGAGAGAGGTGTGTCACAACCAGTAGTAGAATTTTGGAGGCGTGGCGGTGGAACAACCTCCAACACTACTGCACCTTGTCCTGCATCCTTCCCAGCTGCCAAAAGAGTGACCCAATTGGCCGTGAAAGAAAGGTAACGTCCCTGTCCATGCCTGCTGGACCATGAGTTAGCGGTAATATGCACCTTACCGCTGACCGCCCTGTCCAGCGAGGCCAAGACATTGCCTTCCACATGCCTGTAGAGAGCCGGAATAGCCTTCCGTGCGAAAAAGTGGCGTTTGGGAACCTGCCACTGAGGAACCGCACATTGCACAAACTCACGGAAGGGGGCCGAGTCTACCAACTGAAAAGGCAGCAGTTGAAGCGCTAGCAATTTAGCCAAGCTAGCATTCAACCGCTGGGCATGTGGATGGCTGGGAGTGAACTTCTTTCGACGGTCCAGCAGCTGAGGCAGGGAAATTTGCCTGCTAGAATTGGACGTCGGTGTACTGCTAGCAGAGTGCCCGCAAGTACTTGGCTGTGACACACCTAATTCTACACCTTCATTCCTCTCAGAGCAGGTTTCAGAGAGGACTGAAGGTATACTGGGGTTGGAGATCCCAGCTGATGCAGTGCAAGAAGAGGTCAGCTTTGTTCTTTGGTGTGGGTCTTTAAGGTAGGCTTGCCAACGAGCTGCATGGCAGGTCAACATATGTCTGATCAAGCATGTGGTGCCCAAGCGGCTGATGTTTTGGCCACGCGATATACGCTTGAGACATATGTTGCAAACAGCAGCTGTGCGATCTGATGCACTCGCCTCAAAAAAGGCCCACACCAAAGAACTTTTTGAATGACGGGCAGAGGCAGCGCCCTGCACAGGCGGAGCTCTGCGGTGTGATTCCGTCGGTGTGCTGCCCATACGCTGGCCACTCAAGGGCATCCTGCCTCGTTGGAGATGTGCCTCCTCCTCATCCTCCTCCTCCTCCTCCTCCTCTCTCCTATTAGGCACCCACGTGGAGTCAGTGACCTCATCATCCCCTCCCTCCTCATCACTGGAGCCAATCTGGCAGTATGCTGCAGCTGCTGGAGCATGACTGCCAGATTGGTGTCCTTCTTGAGCATCCCCTCTCTCTGCTCTCACGCTGCTGCCTTCCTCTAGCTGGGTATCATCATCAGATCCTTCCAAACGCTGGGCATCCTCCTGGAGCATGTACCCAACACTGTGCTCAAACAGTTCGGGGGACTCCTCAGGAGGAGGGCATGGTGGGTCTAGGGAAGGATTGACTAATGAAGATAATGATACCAGAGAAGAGGACGCTTTGGCAGCTGCTTTGCCAGTACCCTGAGCCTGGGTGAGAGAGGATGAGGAGGATGAGGTGGGCTTGGTCATCCACTCTACCAAGTCTTCGGCATGATGTGGCTCAACATGTCCAGCTGCCGAAAACAAGGACAAGCGTGTCCCATGGCCATGTGCTGATGACAATGTACCGCGTACATGACCAGCACTGTTGCCCCCAGACACAGAGCCTGCTTGCCCTCTTTTTTTGCCTCCTGACTGTCTGCCTCTCCTTGGTTGCCTTCCAGACATTTTAATGGATGGCCTGCAGGGAGATGGGAAAAACAGCAATAAGGGCTACCTTCAGGTGTATATTGTGCAGGAGGCTTAGCAACAATGACACTGACACTGTCCCCTGCCTATCCTTCTCTGTCCCTAAACACAAGGATTGAAAATATGGTTCAGCAAAATAGTTTTAGAACAGAATAGCACACTGACACTTTCCCTCACTGTCCTACTCTGTCCCTCCCTACAAACAAGATTTAGCACAGAATAGCACACTGATAATTTCTACGAGTGTCCTTCTCTGTCCCTAAACTCAAGGATTGAAAATATGGAACAGCAAAATAGGTTTAGAACAGAATAGCACACTGTCAGTTTCACTCACTGTACCTCTCTGTCCCTCAACTCAAGGATTGAAAATATGGAACAGCAAAATTGGTTTAGAACAGAATAGCACACTGTCAGTTTCACTCACTGTACCTCTCTGTCCCTCAACTCAAGGATTGAAAATATGGTTCAGCAAAATAGTTTTAGAACAGAATAGCACACTGTCAGTTTCACTCACTGTACCTCTCTGTCCCTCAACTCAAGGATTGAAAATATGGTTCAGCAAAATAGTTTTAGAACAGAATAGCACACTGTCAGTTTCACTCACTGTACCTCTCTGTCCCTCAACTCAAGGATTGAAAATATGGAACAGCAAAATTGGTTTAGAACAGAATAGCACACTGTCAGTTTCACTCACTGTACCTCTCTGTCCCTCAACTCAAGGATTGAAAATATGGAACAGCAAAATTGGTTTAGAACAGAATAGCACACTGTAAGTTTCACTCACTGTACCTCTCTGTCCCTCAACTCAAGGATTGAAAATATGGTTCAGCAAAATAGTTTTAGAACAGAATAGCACACTGACACTTTCCCTCACTGTCCTACTCTGTCCCTCCCTACAAACAAGATTTAGCACAGAATAGCACACTGATAATTTCTACGAGTGTCCTTCTCTGTCCCTCAACTCAAGGATTGAAAATATGGAACAGCAAAATTGGTTTAGAACAGAATAGCACACTGTCAGTTTCACTCACTGTACCTCTCTGTCCCTCAACTCAAGGATTGAAAATATGGAACAGCAAAATTGGTTTAGAACAGAATAGCACACTGTCAGTTTCACTCACTGTACCTCTCTGTCCCTCAACTCAAGGATTGAAAATATGGTTCAGCAAAATAGTTTTAGAACAGAATAGCACACTGACACTTTTCCTCACTGTCCTACTCTGTCCCTCCCTACAAACAAGATTTAGCACAGAATAGCACACTGATAATTTCTACGAGTGTCCTTCTCTGTCCCTAAACTCAAGGATTGAAAATATGGAATAGCAAAATTGGTTTAGAACAGAATAGCACACTGTCAGTTTCACTCACTGTACCTCTCTGTCCCTCAACTCAAGGATTGAAAATATGGTTCAGCAAAATAGTTTTAGAACAGAATAGCACACTGACACTTTCCCTCACTGTACCTCTCTGTCCCTAAACTCAAGGATTGAAAATATGGTTCAGCAAAATAGTTTTAGAACAGAATAGCACACTGACACTTTCCCTCACTGTACCTCTCTGTCCCTACAAACAAGGATTAGCACAGAATAGCACACTGTCACTGACACTCTCCCTACCTATCCTTATTTGTCCCTAAACACAAGGAATCCAGGAATAGTAAAGGAAAAATAATGTCACTGTCCCTGCCTATGCTTCTCTTTCCCTGCTCCGGAACACACTACACAAGGCCGCCGCGCTGGCAGCCTTTTATAGTGTGGGGCGTGTACTAAACCCCATCAGCAATAATTGGCCACAGGCATCCTGCCTGTGGCCAATCATTGCTCTCCTCGCTGCCGGCGCTGTGATTGGCCAAGCATGCGGGGTCACAGTGCATGCTTGGCCAATCACAGCGCCTGGATGACACTGCGATGGCGTAGTGCATTGTGGGCCGTTCGCGTCACTCGAATTTGGCGCGAACGGCCCAAATCGTTCGATCTTCGTCGAACGATCGAACAGCCGATGTTCGAGTCGAACGTATGTTCGACTCGAACACGAAGCTCATCCCTACTTATGGTACACAGAATCGCCGGGTCTAAAAAACGATATCTGAATGATGCCTGTAGCTGCAGGCATCATTCAGATATCCCGGCTCAAAGTCAAGGACGTCCATGGGCGTCCTTGGGTGTGAAGTGGTTAATACAAGGGTGCTACAACAATAATATACTGTTTACCAGAATGTAACTTGCAGGCATCTGAAGATATGAATACATTAAGAAAATGTATCTGAGAGAATGGAAGTTGCAAAACTATAATAAATTTGGCATCCCCTCAGAGCTCTCCTATTGAAGAACATCAGCCAAGGGTTCCTTTTATGAGAGCGGACAATCTTATCCATTTTATGGCCATTGACTAAATTTTGCCAGAACCCAAAAAACCCAAGACTTTAAAGTGGAGTTCCACTCTATTTAGAAACCACGGCCCCACTGGTAGCTGATCCCTATGCCCAGTGTCGGCCCAAGACATTGTGCTGCCTGATACCAAAAATGAAATGCTGCCCCCCCCCAAAAAAAATCACGCCCACCAAAATGCCCCCACATCCATTATTTTATATTATGATAACTAAAGTGGACCTGTCATGGCTCTATACATGTATATAAGAGTGTAAAGAGGACCTGTTATGGCTCTATACATGTATATAAGAGTATAAAGTGGACCTGTCATGGCTCTATACATGTATATAAGAGTATAAAGAGGACCTGTTATGGCTCTATACATGTATAGGAGTGTAAAGAGGACCAGTCATGGCATTATACGTGTATATAGAAGTATAATAAGGACCTTACATGGCTCTATACATGTATGTAGGAGTATAAAGAGGACCTGTCATGGCTCTATACATGTATGTAGGAGTATAAAGAGGACCTGTCATGGCTCTATACATGTATGTAGGAGTATAAAGAGGACCAGTCATGGCATTATACGTGTATATAGAAGTATAATAAGGACCTTACATGGCTCTATACAGGTATATAGAAGTATAAAGAGGACCTGTCATGGCTCTATACATGTATATTGGAGTATAAAAGGACCTGTGCTTGGTCGGCAGCCGCGATGCCACCCACGATCGCTCCACAGAGAGCCAGAACGGGGATCTGTCAATGTAAACAGACAGATCCCCATTCTGACAGGGGAGGAGAGACAGATCTGCTGTTCCTAGTGATTAGGAACAGAGATCTCTCTCCTCCTCCAGTCAGTCCCATCCCCCCCAGTTAGAAACACCTCCCCATTTAACCCCTTTCCAGACAGTGACATTTACACAGTAATCAGTGCAGTTTTATAGCACAGATCGCTGTATAGATGTCAATGATCCCAAATATGTGTCAAAAGTGTCTGAACCTGTCCACCGCAATGTCGTAGATCACTGCCATTACTAGTAAAAAAGTTAATAATAAAAATGCTTGAAGTGCAGCGGGGAGTGGAGCGGGCAATTTGCCTCACAGTGCAGGGGGCAGTGCCGGGACAAAGTCAACCAGCACCCAGGGCGAACATGCCAAGCTGCGCCCCCCCATGACCAATTATCTTACACACACACACACACACACAAATACATATATATATATATATATATATATATATATAGTGCAGAGGTCAGAATTGGATAGATTACAAAGTACAAGGATCAGGAGCAGTGTGTACAGTGTTCAGAGGTAGAGTATGTACAGTAATATACAATGTGCAGAAGTCAAGAGCAGTAAACTGCAGAGCACAGAGACCAGGAGTATATACACCCTAGTGTATAACAGTACCCCTATAAATTATATCAAATTTAGTGTATGTGTCATTATCAAATCTGACCAAGTGAAATATATAGCACATGAATATGGAACCAAAATACCAGTGCTGCAAACAAAATTATGAAGGGGCGAATCCCAAAACATATAATGCGAACAACTCATAAATATTCAATTACATATCACATGTGGGACCAAAATCACTGTGCTGCAAAAACATTTTGTGAGGGAACTGTAAATAAAAAATGTAAAATACTATAACATATAACATGAATAACTCCCAAATATTCAAATAACTCTAGTCAAATTCTTATGGTTCATTTGTACACAATTTGGTTTTGGAGTTACAACCAAACTCCCAGTGCTGCAAATCAAACACACAGTGCAAAGTAATATTAAAGTGCACTATAAAAAAACAGTCCACTAGAGCAGTGGTCTCCAAACTGCGGCCCTGGGGCCAGATGTGGCCCTTTGCTTGCCTTTATCTGGCCCTTGAGGCATTATTCCTGCCAATGACACCAATGATGGGGCATAATTCCTTCTACTGACAAAAAAAAGGGGCACTATTCCTCCCAACGACACCAGATCGCACATTGTTAAGTCCCACTGGGCACAGTTCGGCCCCCCTGAAGTCTGAAAGACAGTAAACTGGCCCTTTAGAGAGTTTGGAGACCCCTGCACTAGAGAGCAAGTGCTCTTGTGCACATTGCTGGATCGAGATGGGGCTCAAGCAAGTGGCTGACAGATTCCTCCATCCACACAAGTTGGATGGATGTGGGAATTGTATTCTGACAGCAGGGACTCTCCCCTATCAAAATACACTGATCAGCACTGCTTCCGTTTGGCTGCAAACAGCTAATTGAACAAGGATTTCCAGCAGAAGTGGATATAACAATCGGTTTCTGTCTAACAGAGAGGGTTACACACCGATCAAAAATTCAGCCCTTGCTGAACCCAATGAATTCTTTGCTGTGTATTCAGTTTTACCTTGTACTTTGCTTCAGCGGGCTCTCTGCAGTTCTGTTACTGGTCCCCTGCAGCTCCTGTGTCAGTTAGGAGTGACAGTGGTCACACTCCAGCCTCCACTTTGGACCATACAGGGTTAATCTTCCTCTATATGTGATAGGGAGGAGGAGGAGAGCACTGGAGCTGGCTGAAGCATAGAATCAAGTACAAAAAGACTATACAGTACCCCCCTTCTCCCCCCTCCCCCACACTGCAAGAGTGGACTTTCTTGAAGTTGGGCTGGGATAAGAAATCACATCCTTTGCTGTGTAATGTTATATTCTTGAACAGGTTAGGAATTAGTGTGACATTTCAGGTGCTACATACTGTAGATGTAATCCACATACACATTATATCTTATTAAAAAATCATTCTTTTTAGAAGATATAATGTGTATGTGGATTACATATAATGTAGCACCTGAAATGTCACACTAATTCCTAACCTGTTTAAGAATTTTACTTTCAATAAACCTGCAGTGAAAAGTGCAGGGCACGTTTATAATCACAGTATATGGAATGCAGAGCAGTCGGGACTCACAGTAGAAGAGCATCCAGCCTGTCATCCGTGATTTACACACCTTCACTCTGCTCTGGAGGAGGAGCGCTGTGCTGTGTGCTGGGCGGGAACCAAAGATCGATGCTGCAGTGTGAGGTTCTCTTTCTGCTCCGCCCACATGCACTTTCGCTGGGACTGTACCAGCTCCGATCCAGGGGGGGGGAGACTCATAGGAACTCAAGAAGGGAGCCTAGAAAGGGGTGCATCTGCTGCCGCAGAGCAGTGAGCAGGAGCGCATAATCCTTAAATTAGGCAGGCAACAGGGGCATACAAGTTTTACAGCTACATTTTGTGGATAGATTTTTCTGCTCACAGCTTTGCCGCCCCCCTAAATGTGCCGCCTGGTACAATGGTACCATCTGGTCCCATGGTAGGGCCGGCCCTGCCTATGCCATTACTTTTTGGATATGTTTTTTTTTTTTCGTTTTGATTAAATACCTTTTTTTCTTCACAAATCCCCTCACTTCCGGCCCACCTCGTCACGGCACGGATCCTCACAAATCAATACAGAGGCTTTACCATGGTGTTTAAGTTGGTTTATCATGCCGCGTACACACGACCATTTTTCATGACAAGAAAAATTTTATTTTTTAATTTTGTCATTAAAAACGATCGTGTGTGGGCTCCAGAGCATAAAAAATTTGGAACATGCTCTATTTTTTTTTGTCGTGAAAAACGGCCGTGTGTAGGCTTTAACGACGTGAAAAAAACGCGCATGCTCAGAAGCAAGTTATGAGAGCGCTCGTTCTGGAAAAACTAGCATTCGTAATGGAGATAGCACATTCGTCACGCTGTAACGGACTGAAGAGCACGAGGCTGAAAAGCGCGAATCGTCTCTCACCAAACTTTACTCAGCAAAAGCAGCCCAAAGGGTGGCGCCATCCGAATGAAACTTCCCCTTTATAGTGCCGTCGTACGTTTTGTACATCACCGCGCTTTGTTCAAGCATTTTTTTTCATGATCGTGTGTAGGCAAGGCAGACTTGAGAAGAATCACGTCGAGAAAAACTTTGTTTTTTCAATGACATTAGCCCACGTTCACACTGGGGCTGCGGGAGTGAAGGCTGCGAGTTCAGCTGAACTCGCACAATTTCACTCCCGCTGGCAGTCCCGATTTCAGCCACGATTTCAAAGATATTTGAAACAGATGTCAATGTAAATCGCGGCAGAAATCGCAAAAAGTAGTCCAGAAACTACTTTTTGTAATCGGTGCAGCGCCGCAGATGCGGCGTTGCACCGATTAGGACGGTGCCATTGCCCGCAATTTGCGGCAAATTTCGCCGATTTGGCATGTCAAATCGCACCAGTGTGAACCAGGGCTTAAAAACGGTCATGTGTACGCGGCATCACAGTTTAAAATGCATTAGTTTTCGACCGAATGCATTTTCGTCCGAATTTCGGGTATTTTCATTATCGTTCTAACAAACGATAACGAAAGCGCAGAATCCGAAATCCGAAAGATTCGACATAAACAAATGCTTTATTTTCGTTTTCGTTGCGACAACAGTTCGATATAGATAGGAGATTCGACATGACGCTGACAATAACAATCTGTGTCTATCTCACCTGCAGTCGAATGTGCCTAACCTTAACTCTATTAGTCCAAGATTTTTCTACATAGAGAAAAAAGATTTGACATAGAGAGAAAAGATTCGACATTATAGAGACATGAAGATTCGACGAAGCAGCTAAAAACATACGATCACAGCGAGCGGACATTTATGGTGAAATGCTCTGCCCATAGGCTATAGAAAAATTCTAATGTTGGTTGACTAGTAATAATAATTAATAAATATAATTATTGCTAGTCATACAACATTAGAATTCTACTATAGCTTGTAGGCGGAACATTCGACCGGAAATGTATGATTGCAGCGTCGTACAGTTTTTAGCTACTCCGTCGAATCTTCTTAGAACATTCGACAGACACCATAAGCCTTCAATGACAGATTCTACCTTAATTAATTGGGATTTTCGGACTAATGCATTTTTTAACAAAAAACTAAATAAATAAAAACGAATTCCGGGTGTAACTAAATAAATGTATTTTTCAGACGAAAACCAAATTCCGAAACAAAACATTTCAGTGTGCACATGTCTAGGCTCCCACCCCTACATCGCTACACATAGTAGAGGGGTTAGAGGATTAAGACATGGTGCATGGCTAGAGGGACAGCATTAAAATTGGTTGGAGACCAATATGATAAGTGGCTTTGGTTGACAGGTTGTCCCAACCAGAAGTGACAGGTTTGAACATTGCAGAACCTGGCATTATTTGAGTAGTACAAAGCGCTAGCCTATTTCTGTGCAGAAACAAGCAATTGATTCTCAATGAGAGGCGGGGGCAATTGTGTTTCATTTTGTAGCCAGATTTAAAAGTTTCATGTAGAAAATCTTTAAACAGCAATAGTTTAGAGTTGTAAAGATATTAGGTCTCACAGTAAAATCATAGGAAGGCTCCTACAAATTTTATCAAGCTTTGAGACTTGTGCCACACCCTGATGCTTTAATTCAACGATTTTCTTTGTACACTGGGTTCCCTAGGCTGCTGTGCACCACAATACATACACATGGGACCCCAGGCTAAAGATATGTCCTTGTTTAGGTTACTGCTAATACTTTTTGAAAAGGAAGTCTTATGCCTTCAAACAAAACATGTATCTTTTTAAAACATGTATTTATTTATTTTTTAAATTGTTGAATTTAGCATAGTTTATACTTTAGATTAGTTAGGGCTATGTGGTTTTATTGCTGTTGCTAAAATGTCTTTGCAACCTAGTGGTAAGTCTGTCTTGCTACATAAAAAAAAAATGTCCTGGTTTACTTCAAATAATAATAATGTTCACGTTCATCAGCTAGCTGCCACATCTCTTTTCAGCAACTGTAAAGCCCTGTACACACGATCGGATTTCCTATGGATTCTAGTCTGATGGATTTGTCCATCGGATATCCGATGAAACTGTTTTCCATCAGTCTTGCCCACACACCATCAGTCAAAAAACAGACCGTTCCTAACGCGGTGACGTAAAACACTCCGATGAGCCGAGAAAAATTAAGTTTAATGCTTCTGAGCATGCGTCGACTTGATTCTGAGCATGCGTGGGTTTTTTATCCGATGGACTTGCCCATAGACGATCGGAATTTGCTATCGGTTTTGGATCCATCGGAAAAATGTAAAACATGTTCTATCTTTTAAAACCGATGGAAAAAAGACCGATGGGTCCCATACACGATCGGTTTGTCCGATGAAAAAAATCCATCGGACGGTTTTCATCGGTAAAACCGATCGTGTGTACAGGGCTTAACAGTTTCACAGAACCTATCAAGCATTTTTCCAATGCAGGTAAATGGATGTGAGGAAATCTTTGGACTTTATTAGGGTTCATTCCTCTAGTAAGTTTCATTGCATTGATAAAAAAAAAACCTGCTAACTACATTTGGATGCACTGGTCTGTGCTTCACTATTCAATTTCTTTTTTGTTGTTTTTTAAAACATGTCAATACAACTTGTGTTCATTAATGTTCTGGTGTAAAAGAGAGTGAGCCCTTGGAAAGCTTGAACCCTTAAAGTTACCTTGTAAGTTGCAATAAAAAATGTGGTTTCCTGAAATAGAAGTGGCATTATATTTACCTCTCCGGCATCCCGTGTCTACTAACTTCACTCCCCTCTGGCCCTGCCGCCCCCATCAAAAATCTTCAACATTTGCCACTTCAGGGAGTGTCAACTGCCTTTGTCCTGTGGTTTGCTGTGGTTCCTTTCTCCAACTCCTATGTCACTACAAGACACAGTGCTTTTCTCATTCGAGACACAGCAACGGGTACAGCAACAGGTACACTTTAATGTCCCACTAGCGGTTCATACTCACCTTTTTTTATTTCTTTCCCCCGCCTCTTTGCTCTGCTGCCAGTAGGGAAGAAAAATACCTGGTACTAGCAGGTATGGGAGAGCATCAAACTCACTCCACTTCTTGCCATTTGAAAGTGCTGGTGCTTAGAGGTTGGGAGGTCAGGCATATGGCACTGTCCATACCAAGGGGTTGGAAGTAACTGCTCAGCCCTGTGTAATACAAACACAAGTGTAAGTGCGGGATCATCTAGAGCAGTGGTTCTCAACTCCTGTCCTCAGGACCCAGTACAAGGCCAGGTTTGCAAGAAAACTGAAATACATCACAGGTGTTATCATTTGCTGCTCAGTGATTGCAGTATTCTAGTCTGCATCTCCCCAAGGTAATACTTAAAATCTGGCTTGTTAGTGGGTCCTGAGGACAGGAGTTGAGAACCACTGATCTAGAGGGATTGAGCAGAAGTAAAAATGCGAGGCCGAATACTAGTCATCTAGGATGTAGTTTAAAGTGGATGTAAGCCCACTCTCATCCTTTCTGAACTACTGCCATAGTGCTGATCTATAAGGATATAGATGCCTCCTGCATGTATCTGTAGCACTACCCCCAGGTAAGAGAGCTGCTGGTATTGATTTGGGCCTGTACCTTACTGCTGTCAACCCCCGATAAACTGGCTCTGACCCTCCGCTGGCACGGCGGTTAAACAAGTGAGATTCTGCAGCACACGAGTAATGAAAACCACAATGCAATATACCTTCACTGTTTAAGGCTAAAGTACCTGTGCTGGCCGTCTCTCTGGAACAGTTAACAGTCCACACACCGTGATTGCTGAACCATAAAATATCTTTACTGGGTAATAAAAAGGTTAGGTTAACAGACAGGTATTTAAACATGCAGAGTCCTGCAAAGTCAAAGTTATGCACAATATAACCACTGTCTTGATATACCAATCTTATACACACTAATTGTCTCTAATAGAACTGCGCTCGCGAGCTTCCCCCTCGTGGGCAATATGGCGCCCGAACAATGTCCCCGTGAGTTATAGTCACTCCTATAGAAGGGATCTTCTCTAGCAACGTTGTGCACTTTTACATTTGTAATCCAAGGAATAGCCCAGTTAGTTGTAATCCTACTGTAGTTTTGGGCCTAAAGTCACAGGCAATGAGGCGCCCAACTTCAACTGCGCAGCACGCTATACTGGGTGCGCGGCACACTGCTGTGATGGCGGTGGGCCTAGGTAAAGAATCAAAGGCCTAACACAGTTAAGAGTTTCTGAGCAGTGCTCTCTCACCCGACCAGACCAATCCGTCAACCGATCCCGCTGCTGGGCTTCAGCACGAAATCTCCTGGTCACTCACAGTCTCCGATCTTCCGGACAACCAAAGGGGAAGGTGAAGATGGCTCGACCCTCAGGAACTCCGAGATGTCAACAGGCTCTCTGGATGAGGCTTCTCTCCCTCTCCGATTAGCAGGCTTGCTCTCACTCGGTAGGCCCGGACTCTCTATCAATGCAATAGGCCACAACAGGATCCAAGTTGCTGGGCGGGCGATGTCCAAAGAGAACGCGCGTTGCTCCTCCTTCCCTTAAATAGTCCACCCCCAGCAGACCTTGCGCCGGGCAATGCACGAGGGATGTTCCGTTGCACTGTGGGTATGGTAGTCTGTGTAGTACCCTTGCCATTGGAGTCCAACTCTCCCGGTCCCACAAATCCCACCATGCACTTCCCTTCTTATTGTCAAGCAATAGCCAGCATATTATCCAATAGGAACCAGAGGAGGACGGGACTCACTTAATGCAATATAGCCTCTTATGAACACCATAAAGTGACACCCCGCTACATATCCTTATCTGTCAAATGTCTCCCCTCTGTCTGTTATAAGAACTGAAAAACTGCAGATTCTGTGGGTGAATCTGTTGTCTGGAGCTCGGTGGGTGGAGTTGTGATGTCATTAGTCTCCCGCCCACCTCTACACTCCCCTTGTCAACATGCATTTTCTCCTGTGTATTCCTTCTGCTATGATCACTAACATCCAGTCGAAATCCAGAAAAGTAACCACATGACTTCAGAAAAGGAGTGGGGGTGGGAATTAAAAAATAATGCCTGTCTAAAGCTAGTGCACGAGATATGTAAATAACCTGTCACTCAAAGCAAGGGGGCGGAACGGACAAAGGTTTTTCTCTGTTTGTCCGTTTTATCTCACTGAACAATAAAAGAGGATTGCTCAGAGCTGGATTAACTCTTTGTGGCAAGACCTGGCACAAATGATAGGAAATCTTATATTCTACATTGTAACAGCAAAATAAATAAAGAAAACATTTCGGGTTTACATCCACTTTAAGTCATGTGAATGGTTTCCATTTTGTACTGCACATGTAAGATAGTAGGCAAATACAAATTTCAAGGGTGCATTCACACCTGCAAATGCACCTGAACTGCGATTAGATGCGAGAACCCAAGAAGGGGTTCCCACGATTTGATTACCTGCAATGGAAGGCTTCCAACTCCTGCAGCTAATCACGGCCACTCGCATGTAATCTCCTGTGCAGATGCAACGATCAGCCCTGGACCACCATGTCAACATACGATCCTGCCTACTCTAGTAAAATGTTTATGTAAACTCTTGCAATAAATTTGTCTTATTTACTCCCTTTTTGTCTGTTAAATATACCATTGAATGGTTTTGTACATATGTTTAATAAATGCAAAAACTACATGTTGATCCTGCCTGAAGCCAAGAGAGCTGATAACTGCCTGTACTTTCTGCCTCGATTTTTGACTGTTATCAGTTAGCATTTTTCCTAGTTTTCTCTGTGAGTTACAGAACATCTCCCGCATTCAGATTTCCATTCCTAGGTGTCTCCTGACCCTGTAAGTGACTCTATATGAAGGCACCTGGTAGAACCAGAGGGTGCCTGGGAACTCTGTGTTGGACGGAGTTGGAGTTGCATTGAACAGCCTCTGTATTTCAGATAAGCATGTTACAATATGGTCAGTCTGCTAAACTTGGGAGTACTGGCATGTGTGACTAGCAAAACAACTACATGCAGAGGGAGAGGGTACTTTTGTTATGTAGCTCACAAAGTTGGATAGGGTCTGGGCTGCTGTCACTATAATGTGCTGCAACTGTAAAGCCGTGTACACACGATCGGTTTTACCGATGAAAACAGTCCGATGGACTTTTCTCATTGGACAAACCGATCGTGTATGGGCCCCATCGGTCTTTTTTCCAGCGGTGAGAAAAAATAGAACATGTTTTAAATTTATCCGATGGGGAAAAAAAACGATAGCAAATTCCGATCGTCTGTGTGGAACTCCATCAGACAAAAAACCCACGCATGCTCAGAATCAAGTCGACGCATGCTCAGAAGCATTGAACTTAATTTTTCTCGACTTGTTGGAGTGTTTTACGTCACGGCGTTTGGGACAGTCGGATTTTTGACTGATGGTGTGTACAGGGCTTAAGTCACTTACTTCCCACAAAGCTTACTGTGAATTTCATTGGACCCTAAAATATGTATTTGATTTGGGATAGATCAGTGTAAGCTTCTGGTAAATACAGTAATCAAGTTAGCCTGAGAGGGCATCATGAGAGGGCATCATGTTTATTTATATATATATATATATATATATATATATATATATATATATACACAGTAAATATACACACACATCAACTGCCACCTGTGTTTGTACTATATATTAATTTTTATTGGACTGTGAATTATTATGTAATTTATGTTGAATGTGATATAAGAGTTTATTGTTTTAGAGGTTTTATGCCCAAATGTTTTTATATAAGAGACAATATAAATAAATACAACTTCTCAGTCATTATATTCCCTTGCTGCTGTGTGCTTCATATAAAGTCCCACTTCTCACTCTCTTCCTTATGGCAAATTTCAGACAAGTCCTAGTTTTTATTTTAATTGTCTATACAAATTAACACATTTCTATATACCAGAAGCCAATACATATTATGTGTATTTTGTAATTTTTTTACTTAAACAGGGTTCTACCAAACTTTGACCTCAAGTACGCTCACTTACGAGTCTCTACAGATTCTGATTTCTGACTTATATCCCAATAAAGAACCAAAAATTATCAGTGACCTTTGCCACCTTATGTTGTCAGAAATTGATAAGGAGAGTAAAGGTGAGTACATGTTTTACAATATAACTTTGGTTTAGCAGAATGAAAAAATGAGGCATACCGTAATTAAAATGAACACCACTCTTAATGCATTTCACACCCAGTTCCCGGGAAT
The DNA here is from genome assembly GCA_029206835.1 of Rana muscosa. Lineage (NCBI taxonomy): Eukaryota > Metazoa > Chordata > Amphibia > Anura > Ranidae > Rana > Rana muscosa. The sequence goes on along the minus strand of CM055116.1, from coordinate 495,340,392 downwards.
GTCAGACTGTATTTCGATGAGCCTGGGTCATACATCATACAGTGTTCCTGGCAGCTCTGTGTCCATTTCCCAGAACTTGTGTATAATAGAGGAAGGCTAGAGCATGAGACCTGTCATGGAAATATAATGCAGATTTATGTCTACCTTCAGCTTTATCTAGATAAAATTCATATATAGATGCCTTTTGAAACCCGCGTTGCTTATTACACCACAGGAGCTAGAAGGCCGTTGCCCAAAAAAATTATGGAAAAATAACATATTTATTATAGTTATTAGAGTGACATAAAGTGGAAAGCAACTAATAGGTTTATAATGTATCCATCCTGATGGTGGTCTAAAAGAACACACGGTCGGAAATTCCGACAACAAAACGGTGGATTTTTTTTCCGACGGAATGTTGGCTCAAACTTGTGTTGCATACACACGGTCACACAAATCTTGTCGGAAATTTCGAACATCAAGAACGTGGTGACGTACAAGACATACGGCGATGCCGAGATCAATGAAGTTCTGCTTGATTCTGAGCATGCATGGTTTTTTGTTCGTCGGAATAGCATACAGAAAATCTGAATTTCCGACAAGAACTTATCTTGTCGGAAAATTTGAAAACCAGCTCTCAAATTTTTGTTGTCGGAAATTCCGACAGCAAATGTCCGATGGAGCCTACACACGGTCGGAATATCCGACAAAAATCTCACATTGAACATTTGTTGTCGGAATTTCCGATCGTGTGTACGCGGCATTAGAAGGTATAGATTGGGAGAGGCTAATAAATAAAAGCCAAATACAAAAGTTTTCCAGCACAAAGACCTGTTGGGTAGTGATAGAAACCCAGTTAACCTAATGTTTTAATTAAAAACAAAGGTCTATCAGTTTCCATACATTTGCAAACAATAAATGGAGAGCTTGTAGAAAGGTAATCCAGGCACTAACGTGTATTTAAGTACTTCCTGCTGGTATTTATTTGTCACTGTTGCATCAACAAACAAAAAACGAAAGAGACTGGCCTCGTTCACATGGTTGTCCTTAAGTGTACGCCCCCGTGTGAGGGCAGTGTTTCACTGCACAGGTGTTCTGTGCATCCAATCCCCTGCAGGCAGTCCCATTCATGTCCATTGGATCTGCATTAGGGGACCCACACACACCTTCTCTCACACAGCTGTCAAATCTGGAGCATGGGCTGTATCCATGCAGCCACTGCGTTTCAACTGACATAAATGGGACTGCCTGCACGCAAACAGTGGTAACTTTGACATCAAATTTGAACTTAGTTATAGTCTTTTGACTAAAATGCCATTTTAGTTTTAGTCGTATTTTAGTCATCTGAATTGTTTTAGTTTTAGTCGTATTTTAGTCAACTAAAATCTCCAGTACATTTTAGTTAACTAAAATCTAATGGGTTTAGTTAAGGCATTTCTTTAGAATTGCCAAACTCATTATATACAGTATTCCTGGAGTAAAAATCTAACAACATATTATTTATGATATTAAGGTTTGAACATGCACTACAGACAGATTTAGCCGTTGCGATATATAACGTCTTGATAAATAAAACCAAGTTTCATAAACAAAAATATTGCTTTTTGACAAACACATCTACAACTTGAAAATATAAAAAATAAAAAACCTGTAAACTCTATTGACTGTAATTGCACATTACCTGAATATATTACCAATAGGGATGAGCCAATGTTCGAGTCGAATGTAAGTTCGACTCAAACATTGGGTGTTCGCCTGTTCGCCGAATAGCGAACAATTTGCGGTGTTCGCGGCAAATTCGAAAGCCGCGGAACACCCTTTAAAAGTCTATGGGAGAAATTAAAAGTGCTAATTTTAAAGGCTTATATGCATACTATTGTCATAAAAGGTGTTTGGGGACCTGGGTCCTGCCCCAGGAGACATGTATCAATGCAAAAAAAAGTTTTAAAAACTAAAGTTTTTTTGGGAGCAGTGATTTTAATAATGCTTAAAGTGAAACAATGACAGTGAAATATTCCTTTAAATATCATGCCTGGGGGGTGTCTATAGTATGCCTGTAAAGTGGCGCATTTTTCCCGTGTTTAGAACAGTCCCGCAGCAAAATGACATTTCTAAAAGGAAAAAATGTAATTTAAAACTGATCGCGGCTGTAATGATTTGTCGGGTTTCGGAAATACAGAAAAAAGACGTTGAAACCAAAACTTAAAAAAAAAATTGTGTGGGGGTCCCTGCAAATTCCATACCAGGCCCTTCAGGTCTGGTATGTATTTTAAGGGAAACCCTGCTCCAAAATTAAAAAAAATGGCGTAGGGGTCCCCCCAAAATTCCATACCAGATCCTTATCCAACCACGCAACCTGGCAGACCGCAGGAAAAGAGGGGGGGACGAAAGAGCGCCCCCCTCCTAAACCGTACCAGGCCACATGCCCCCAACATGGGGAGGATGCTTTGGGGGTCTGTGACCCCCAAAGCACCTTGTCCCTTGGACAGACACCCTTGCCCGGTGTCTGTGACCCCCAAAGCACCTTGTCCCCATGTTGATGGGGACAAGGGCCTCATCTCCACAACCCTTACCCGGTGGTTGTGGGGGTCTCCGGGCGGGGGGCTTATTGGAATCTGGAAGCCCCCTTTAACAAGGGGACCCCCATATCCCGCCCCCTCCCCTATGCTGGAAATTTTTATTTAACTTTTAATAAAGGACTTGTCCCAAGCTGGCTCTTGTCTTTTTAAAAAATCTGACACTTTTTGGGTGAAATGGTAGTGGTACAATGTACCTCGTTACCAATTCACATAGGGGGGCCGGGATCTGGGGGTCCCCTTGTTAAAGGGGGCCTCCAGATTCCGATAAGCCCCCCACCCGCAGACCCCCACAACCACCGGGCAAGGGTTGTGGGATTGAGGTCCTTGTCCCCATCAACATTGGGACAAGGTGCTTTGGGGTGGGGGGTACAGAGCCCCCCTGCCCCAAAGAACCCATCCCCCCCATGTTGAGGGCATGTGGCCTGGTACGGTTCAGGAGGGGGGCGCTCTCTCGTCCCCCCCTTTTAAAAATTGGCGCAGGGTTCCCCTTAATATATATTCCAGACCTGAAGGGCCTGGTATGGAATTTGGGGGGACCCTCACACAATTTTTTTTAAATTTTGGTTTGGCCGTTTTTTTCAATGACTTTTATCTGTATTGCCGAGACCCGACAATTCATTACAGCCGCGAGTAGTTTTACATTACTTTTTTCCTTTAGAAATGTAATTTTGCTGTGGTACTGTTCTAAACAGGGGAAATATGCACTACTTTACAGGCATACTATAGACACCCCCCAGGCATGATATTTAAAGGAATATTTCACTTTTATTGTTTCACTTTAAGCATTATTAAAATCACTTCTCCTGAAAAAACAGTTTTTAAACCTTTTTTTAGCATTGATACATGTCCCCTAGGGCAGGACTCAGGTCCCCAAACACTTTTTATGACAATACCATGCATATAAGCCTTTAAAATTAGCACTTTTGATTTTTCATGTTCGTGTCCCATAGACTTTAACGGTGTTCGAACAAATTTTTTGCCTGTTCGCAAGTTCTGGTGCGAACTGAATCGAGGATTCCACTCATCCTTAATTACCAACATTAAATATTAAGAAAAAAAATTAAGAAAAGCCTTTTTCTTTTTCTTTTAGCAGCTTAGTATATGCCACTTTATATTCTTAGATGACGCCGGACCACCATCACTTTATATATGCCTGATTTTTTCCTGCATCTTGTGAGTAGCCATTTGGCTGTCTTTTATTTAATTTGCCATTAAAGCTGTTATACTGCACTTAGTTTGGCGCACCTTCCTTTCCTTATGTCTTACAGAGCCTGCTTCTGCTTATGGTAGCTGCCGCTTACATTAATTATTGAAACTCACTGACATATGGATTTCATGCTCTGCCAGAACCTTTTTTTGCGCCATTTTTTCTTTTTTATTATTCCCTTTCAGTTGTCTGTGTCAGCACAATCCACAACTAAAACATTCAACCTCCTGGCTAGTTATGTGACAGCAGGGGTCTGCTTTGAATTGCAGGCATGTTCCATCACAACCTACATGGAGTATTTTTTTAATCAGAGAACACCTAAATTATAGGTGCAAAGCACTGCTCTCATGATTAGTAGATTGTGGGTGCAACGTCAGGCTCCTGTAGACACATCTTCCAGCTTTCTGCCAGTTCCTCAGTTAGAAAGCTGTCAGTGTCAGTGGACAACAAGTGTGCTTGTCAGAACACTCGTTGTCCATTGAGAATTATATGTTCGTCTTGCAGAGTGGCAGGTGGGACATGTAGCTTATTCATTTACAGATCCCTGTAACTGAAGGATGCTGCTGTTGGGGCAAAACTCAGCACAGCAACACCAATTTCAAAAGCGACAGTGGCTGTAGGGGGAGAGGAACTGTCATCCTCTGTCATGGGGAAAGGGGGCGATCTTAGGGGGTGAAAAATGCTAGATCATGTTACATCCTAAATACCGGTGTAAGATGTTCTAAAGATGAACTTATCTTTTCAGTTTCAATATTTTTATTGGAGTTTCAAAGTCATAACAAGCCATGGTTTGCCCACGCAAGGGCGACTTCGATCAGATATGTAAAGAAGTAGTGTAATGAGTAACATAACAATAAACCGTCACCAGGGCCATAGAGGACCAGGTTGGAAACTAGGTATATGTCATAGACTATATGACTCTGTACCACGGAGTACAACAGTCTACATTGCTAGCTTTCATATCAGAAAGGAAGAGGGGAAGAAGGAAACAGAGAAAAAAAGAAAAAGAAAACGGAGGAAAAGAGGGGCCCCAAGAGATGACGAGTACGACGGATGCGGGACCTGCAGAAACAAGGTTTAAAGCCACCATAACTAGTCGGGGGCAGAAATGGAAAGGAGTAACTTATCCACGGTTCCCAGATTTTCAAAAATGTTGCATGTGAATCCTTCAGTATACTATACTGGACATCTGCTCATCCATCATCAGAGCGGTCATTCTGGTTCTCACCCTCTGGAAAGCCACAGACGGAGTCTTCCAGGCCTGGGCAATGGTTCTCTTGGTGGATATAAAAAAAGATATGTGGCCAATTTCTGCAGGGGTGCAAAGAGGCCCAGTATAGGGCAATGTAAAAGTGCCAGTCGGGCATCTTACGGACTGTCGTATGAAATAACGTTTTCTTAATTTCTGTGATAAAATTTTGCAAATTAGTACTTTTTTTCATAAATTTTGGCCACAATTTATACTGCTACATATCTTTGGTAAAAATAATCCAAAATTTGTGGAAATTATTTGGTCTGTGTGAAAGTTTTAGAGTCTACAAGCTATAGTGCAAATCATAAAAAATGTATCACATCTGATGTACTGGCGGCCTATCTCATTTATTGAGACCCTAACAAGCCAGGAAAGTACAAATGCCCCCCAAAGAACCCCTTTTTGGAAAGTAGACATTCCAAGGTATTTAGTAAGAGGCATGGTGAGTTATTTGAAGTTGTATTTTTTCCCCACAATTCTTTGCAAAATTAAGATTTTTATTTTTTATTAAAAAAAAATCTCAAAATTGTCATTGTAATAGCTTATTTCTCTCATATGGCATGTGCATACCAAAAATGACACCACAAAATACATTCTGCTACTCCTCCTGAGTATTACGATACCATGTGTGTGTTACTTTTTCACTGCCTGGCCACATACAGAGGCCCAACATGCAGGGAGCACCATCAGGTGTTCTAGGAGCATAAATTACACATCTAACTTGTTGACTACCTATTACAATTTTGAAGGCCCTGGAGCACCAGGACAATAGAAACACCCACAAAATGACCCCATTTTGGAAAGCTAACACCCCAATGTATAATTTATGAGGCATAATGAGTCTTTTGAACTGTTCATTTTTTTCCAGAAGTTTTTGGAAAATGTGGAAAAAAAATGAAAACTAATTTTTTTTACACAAAGTTGTCAGTTTATAAGATATTTCCAACACATAGCATATAGAAAGTAAAAATGACACCCCAAAATACATTCTGTTACTTCTCCTGAGTACAACAATACCACATGTGTGAGACTTTTACACAGCCTGGCCACATACAGAGGCCCAACATTGAAGTAGCACCTTCAGGCGTTCTAGGAGCATAAATTACTGTATTTATTGGCGTATATCACTCACTTTTTTACCCTGAAAATAGAGGGCAAACTGTGCCTGTGTGTTATACGCAGGGGGCTGTGGAAAGTTTTTTTCCTGAAACTTCCCTCTTAAAGTTAGGATGCCTGTTATACGCCGATAAAAACGGTACACCTCTCATTTCTCAACCACCTATTACACTTTTGAAGGCCCTGGAGCACCAGGACAATGGAAACGCCCACAAAATGACCCCATTTTGGAAAGCTAACACCCCAACGTGTAATCTATGAGGCATAATGAGTCTTTTAAATGGTTCATTTTTTCCAGAAGTTTTTGGAAAATGTGGAAAAAAAATGAAAACACATTTTTTTTACGCAAACTTGGCAATTGATAAGATATTTCCAACACATAGCATGTACATAGCAAAAATGACACCCCAAAATACATTCTGATACTCCTCCTGAGTATAGTGATACCAAATGTGTGAGACTTTTACACAGCCTGGTCACATACAGAGATCCAACATGCAAGGAACACCGTCAGGTGTTCCAGGGACACATAGCATGCACATACCAAGAATTACACCCCAAAATACATTATGCTGAGCAAAGGGTAAACAAAAGATTACCTGTGGTTTTAGTAGTGCAGTTGTACACAGGAGGATAGCACTGGTTCAGGCAGCAGCTAGGGACTTGGTCAGCAACAGCATAGACAATTGTCCAGGCAGAAGGCAGGGATACTGTCCATATACAGTCCAGGGTCAGTGCAGGCAGAGATATTGTCAGCAGTGCCAAAAATATTGGTCCTGGTAGTAGGCAGGAACATGTGGTGTGGTCAGTGCGACAGGCAGAGACATAATGGCAGTAAGTCCTACAGGCAGCAGGCAGAAGTAGGGCCTCGTTCAGGACAGAATGGGGACAGGGGTAGAGGCTTCTCCCACCCAAATCTCTTTGAAGCCTCCGAGTCTCCAAATTGTTTTCTTCATCCAGAAAAACTTTTCTGGAGCCCCTCACATATGTGAGACCCCTGTGTTGAATCTCACTAGTCCAGTAGCCGGGTACAAGATCAATCCAAGAGGCAGGCAAAAAACATGGTCAAACAGTCCAAGGTCAGTTCCAGATCAGGCAGAGGTATGTACAGAATCGTTAGGCAGAAGCATGGTTGAAAAACAGTCCAGGGTCAGTTCCAGATCAAGCAGAGGTATGTACAGAATCGGCAGGCAGAAGTGTGGTCGAATAACAAGCCAGGGTCAGTTACAGAGCAGACAGTGGCATAAGGGGTGTGAAGATGTGTGAAGGCAGGAAATGAGGATTACGTTTACCATATTTCACTAATAATTTAGTGAAGTATGGTAACGGCGAAAACAGTCACCTATACAGAGGCCTGGTTGGGAAGGACACTGGGCACAATAATAAGATGTGTCTCTTCTGACTCCTCCACTTGTACACACCTTTCATTTTTTTTTACGTCGTTGGCCTGTTGGTCTGGGAGGGATTTTATCGGGAAATTGGCGCTTGGAGAGTTGACTAAGAACATCTGATCGGATGTTTTGGGGTGGGCCGTTCTGGAATTTCAGGGCAGTGGTGATTTCCTCCTGGTAGCCAAGGAAGGGTAGGGGGTTTTGGGTGGAGTTGCGGTAAATAACATAGGAGTTGTATATGGCCAAATGAAAAAAATAATAAATTGCTAATTTATTGTACCAATAGTATGTCCGTCTTGTGGCAAGGTAGGGTTCGAGCATTTGGTCGTTGAAGTCGACTCCCCCCATGAACAAATTGAATTCCTGGATGCATGTGGGCTTTTGGATGGGGCCATTCCTTCTGGGGATTTCCACGAAGGTATTATTGTGGAACGAAGACAACATGCACACATCCCTTCTGTCCCTCCACTTCACTGCCAGAACCTCCTTGTTTTGCAGACTTGCCGATTCTCCTCTTCTCAACTTCTTATTGACAAGACTTTGAGGAAAGCCCTTCCGGTTCTTTCTTACTGTGCCACATGCTGGCGTCTTCTTCCGGTGAAGGTTGTGGAACAGGGGCAGAGATGTGTAGAAGTTGTCTACGTATAAATGGTAGCCTTTGTCCAGTAGGGGGTTTATGAGTTCCCAAACAACTTTCCCGCTTGATCCCAAGTAGTCTGGGCAATTGGGGGGATGCAGCTGGGCATCCTTCCCTTTGTAGACTATGAAGGCATATATGTAACCTGGCTCTGGGCATTGCCGTGGAGAAGATTGGCATGTGGTAGATGGGGTGTTTTGACCAAAAGGATCGCAATTCATTTTTTTTGTTGAGTCCCATACAAAATGTGAGGTCCAAAAAAACCTTCAACTCCTCCACGGTTAGGTCTCTCCACTCGAAGGGACGGGCATAATAAGATGTTGGATTATTTGAAATAAATTGTTGGGCATATAGGTTGCACTGGGCCACAATTCTAGATAGCATGTCCTCAGTAAAAATTAAGTCAAAAAAATGGATTGGGGAAAAATTCTCTGTGTCCAACTGGACTCCTGGCTGGGCAGTGAAAGGGGGAATGTTGGCTTCTCCTGAATTAGGAGGAAGCCACAAGGGGTTCTGAAGGGCATAGGGAAGGCTGGCATGGGTCCTTGGCCTTTCTTGCCGAGGTACTGTGGTGCTGGTGGATGGTACTGCGGTGCTGGTGGATGGCACTGTGGTGCTGGTGGATGCCACTGCCTCCTCACCAGAGTGCCTTTGTTTGGCAGGTAGATCTTCCTCCTCTGAGCCTGTCAGTGTTCCACTACTGACGACTGGCTCATAATTTACGTCCGATTCAGAATCCGAATGGGAATCCAAAAAAAGAGAGCTCCCCGTTACTCTCGTCAGGCGTGGAAAGTATTTGGTATGCCTCCTCGACTGAAAAACATATTTTCGACATGGTTGCTGGTGGTGATGCGACTACACAGGTGTGTGCTAAGCCTGCACTGATGGGCACTGATGAGCCTGCACAGATGTGTGCTAATAAGCCTGCACTGATGAGGTGGCACAGATGTGTGCTAAGCCTGCACTGATGGGCACTGATGAGCACAGATGTGCACTAATGAGGCAAAACTGATGGGCACTAATTGATCGCAGAGATGTGCACTGATGAGGTGACACGGATGTGCACTGAGGCGGCACAGATGTGCACTGATTGATTGCACATATGTGCGTTGAGGCGGCACAGATGGGCACTGATGAGGCGGCACAGATGGGCACTGATGAGGCGGCACAGATGGGCCCTGATTGCACAGATGTGCACTAATGAGGCAGCACAGATGGCACAGATATGCATTGATTAAGTGGCACAGATGGGCACTAATGAGGTGGCACAGATGGGTACTGATGATGTGGAACAGATGTGCACTGATGAGGCGGCACATATGTGCACTGATTGATTGCACAGATGTGCACTGAAAAGGCGGCACAGATGGGCACTGTTGAGGTGGCACAGATGGGCACTGTTGAGGTGGCACAGATGGGCACTGATAAGGCGGCACAGATGGGCACTGATTGCACAGATGTGCACTGATGAGGCGGCACAGATGGGCACTGATGAGGTGGCACAGTTGGACACTGATGAGGTAGCACAGATGTGGGGGCACAGATGGGCACTGATTGCACAGATGTTCACTGAGGCGGCACAGATGGGCACTGATCACTGATGGTACAGGTGGGCACAGATGGCACAGGTGGGCACTAAGTGTTGATTTCACTCACTGTGACACTCAATTGGCACTGTGGCACTGTTTGGGCACTGTTTAGCTGTTTTACTTTATAGAACTTCACAGTAATCACTCACAGTACATGCACAAGTCGCTCTCCCTCCTCACACGCAGTGTCTGTGTGAGTAGGGAGAGCCGGTGTCTTGCAGAAAAAGTTCCCCCGGCGTATAAGGACTTCGTAGGCGTGAACTGAGCCTCCGAAAATAGCCAAACATGTAGAGCTGAGAGTCAGCTCTAGACGGCGCCTGCGCACACCAAATTGCTACACTTCTGACATCCAGGCTCTTTCCTTACCATCCCCGTGGACATGGAGATGATAAAAAAAGAGCCAGGAGGCCGAGCGAGCGAAGCGAGCCTTCCGAGCGAAGCAAGGACGTGAGGCCGACTGGCCACTTACAGCGAGGTCCACGTCGCCCCGGACCTGCTGTAATAACTATTTCATTGCGCAGGCGCCGTCTAGAGCCGACTCTCAGCTCTACATGTTCGGCTATTTTCGGAGCTCAGTTCACGCCTGCGCAGTACAGGGAGGAACTTATCCGCCGGGGGGAATTTATTCGGCAGAACACCGGCAATGAGAGATAATCTCATATGTTTACATTTGAGATCATCTCTCATTGCCCACGCCGATCACGCTGTAAATAGCCACTGTGATTGGCCATTTACAACGATTTGTGATTGGTTGTGTCCAAGGGACACGGCCAGCACAGAAGTTCCCCGATGCGCGCTCGGGAGCGCGCGCGGGGAACGAGGAAAGGGGAGGACGTATATTGACGGCCTCCCGGCATTTTAGGTCCGCGCTGTAGCCGTCATTCGGCTATAGAGCGGATGGGAAGTGGTTAATTTAACAAGCTGAAGTTAGATGCTGATTGGCTACTATGCGCAGCTGCACAAGATTTTGAGTGCACCAGTAAATCTCCCCTATAATAACATACAAAAAATAAAGTGAAATATGAAATAATTTTTGTGGTGCAACCAAAAATGTCCAAAGAGCCAGGGCCGGACTGGGAATAAAAACCAGCCCTGGAAATAATATAGCATATTTATACCAGCCCAACCGCATAACATCATAATTTTCTTGTTCATAAAAGGGAAAACCAGGCATTTTAAAGCACATTTGAAGAGTATATTATATATAAAATGTAAAATCTAATAAGACAGATGTGAAAGCACATAGGGCTAGGGATATATATATATATATATATATGTAGCGGGGGTTCCAAATTTAGGGACTGCTATACCAAATTTAGGGGTGATTTGAGTGGTAGTTGACTCAAATCTTTTAAATTGCTGTACTCTGTGTGGCGCTGTCATCTATACTCTGGGTTGAACTACAGGTGATGGGGCAGCGATTTGGTGTCTCCTCTCGGCAGCCGTACAGTGGGTGTGGTGGACATGCTGTGTATGCCGGGAGAGGGTACAAAATGGGCAGACGAGGTTGGAGTCGAGTTGCCGCCCGGGGACCTGTACCCGGGGGTAGGTATTGTGTGGAGTCCAGTTTCGAGTGCATGGCCCTCCAGGCCATGGGGCCACATGCGCCTCAGTACCAGGCACCTTTAGTCCTGGGACTGCAACTTCAGCCCTGGGCACAGCACCTTTTAGCTGGAGCCCACTTCGGGAGGAAGAATCCCAGGGTGCCGCCTTGCGAGGGGACCCGTTTCTGGAAGAGGAGGCTGGGGAAGGACCGTTCCGAAGGACTGGTGAGAAAATCACAGTGAAGGAAGGGGCCCAGTAACTCTCCGGAGGGATGTCATCCATCCGGAAGCCAGGGGCATAACATCTGGACCATCAGGAGTTTTTTCAGCACCATAGATCCTGTGGCAGAGGATCTCCTAGACGCATCCATTAGGGAACTAAATTGACTGTTCGAGCTACACGCCGGCTGCTAGTGCCATTGGGTGACTATCCGGGTGAGCTGTAACCACTTGGGATCAAGTGGCGACGAAGCCAGGAGTGCCTGAATTCCATCTGTCTTCCTAACATCTTTCTCCTTTCACGCATAAGAAAATAAAGCTCTACGTTGGAGTGATATACTGGTGTGGACCTTGGAGTTACTTGGGACATAGAGACTTTTGTCCTTATACACTAGGGACAGAAACCAACACTGAGGGGACTGCCGCAAAGACCCGTAAGGAAACTAAGTGTGCCTAACCTCTGTAACCCAGGGGGCACGGGCATGGAAGAGACCACGCGCTCCTTCCTCTCCAGTGAACGAGCCAAAGAGTGGAGAAGGAAGGTGGCGGGTGGCCGCTTCATATATATATATATATATATATATATATATATATATATATATATATATATATATATATATATATATATATAACAGTTCCAGTTAAAAGTAGTAAAAGAAGAGCAATCATCAAGAGGGACACCTGCGACTCTGGAAATGTGGGGGGGGGGGCGCTGTTGACCAGAGACCACCTTCCGCAAAAAGAATACACTAAGGTAAGAGGGGGGGGGGTTACTGATATAGTGGGGCTCCAGCTTGGAATCTCTGGTTTTTCTATAGTCTCCTCTCCACAGTCCACACATGTCTGAGTTCTCCCATGACCCCCATCCTGGCGGTGCTCCCATTTTTGACTCCTCTCCAGACCCTCAGAGACTGCAGACATGATATAAGACAAGAGATGGTCAGAGGTTGCGGACATAATACAAGAGATGGTTAGAGGCTGCGGGCATAGTACAGGAGATGGTCAGAGGTTGCAGACATGATACAGGAGATGTCAGAGGCTGTGGGCTTAGTACAGGAGATGTCAGAGGCTGTGGGCATGGTACAGGAGATGTCAAGGTGTCAGAGGCTGTGGGCATGGTACAGGAGATGTCAAGATGTCAGAGGCTGTGGGCATGGTACAGGAGATGGTTAGAGACTGAGGACATGATACTAAAGATGGTAAGAGAATGTAGACATGATACAGGAGATGGTCAGAGACTGCAGACATGGTACAAGAGATCAATGCAGCCTCACCAGTGCCCGTCAAATGCAGCCTCACTGTGCCCATCAATGCAGCCTCACTGTGCCCATCAATGCAGCCTCACTGTACCCATAACTCCACAGAAACTGCTCTCCTAAAGCTCAAACGATTTACTAACAGCTAAAACCAACGGTCAGTATTCTGTACTCTTAAGCCCTGTACACACAATCGGTTTTACCGATGAAAACAGTCCGATGGACTTTATTCTTCGGACAAACCGATCGTGTATGGGACCCATCGGTCTTTTTTCCATCGGTTTTAAAAAATAGAACATGTTTTACATTTTTCCGATGGATCAAAAACTGATAGCAAATTCCAATCGTCTATGGGCAAGTCCATCGGATAAAAAACCCACGCATGCTCAGAATCAAGTCGACGCATGCTCAGAAGCATTAAACTTCATTTTTCTTGGCTCAACGGAGTGTTTTACGTCACCGCGTTTGGAACGGTCGGTTTTTTGACTGATGGTGTGTAGGCAAGACTGATGGAAGACAGCGTCATCGGATTTCCGATGGACAAAACCATCGGATTAGAATCCATAGGATATCCGATCGTGTGTACGAGGCTTCACTCTTGGACCTCTCCGCTGCCTTTGATACAGTTGATCACCCCCTCCTCCTCAAAAAACTCAATTTGCTTGGTATCCATGACTGTGCTCTCCGTTGGTTTGAATCTTACCTATCTCACCGCACCTTCCGTGTCACTTACAACTCTACTTCCTCCTCTCCAACACCTCTTACCGTTGGTGTCCCCCAAGGTTATGTCCTTGGACCTCTACTATTCTCAATCTACACATCCTCCCTGGGTCAGCTGATAGCCTCCCATGGCTTCCACTACCATTTATATGCCGATGACACCCAAATCTATCTCTCTACCCCTCAGCTCACTCCATCAGTCTCCTCACACATCACTGATTTACTAACAGACATATCAGACTGGATGTCACACCATTTCCTCAAACTGAATCTATCTAAAACCAAGCTCATATTATTTCCTCCCCCACGTGCCCCTTCCCCTGAGTCCTCTGTCAAGATCAATGGCACAACTATCTGTCCGTCCCCAAATGCCAGGGGGCTAGTGGTAACCCTAGACTCTGAACTGTCCTTTCAAGCCCCCATCCAATCCCTGTCCAAATCATGCCACCTTAGCCTCCGCAACATCTCAAGAATACGCCCCTTTTTAACCAATGACACCACCAAGCTTTTAATTCACTCCCTGGTTATCTCTCGCCTCGACTACTGCAACTCACTCCTCATTGGATTACCTTTACATACACTATCCCCCCTTCAGACCATAATGAATGCTGCTGCAAGACTCATCCACCTTACCAACCATCAGTGTCCTCCACCCCTCTCTGCCAATCCCTCCACTGGCTTCCACTCAACCAACCAATAAAATTAGTAAAGTACTAACAATAATTTACAAAGCCGTCCACAACTCTGCCCCCAGCTACATCACTAATCTAGACTCAAAATACCAACCAAGCCACTCTCTTCAGTCCTCCCAAGACCTCCTGCTCTCTAGCTCCCTTGTCACCTCCTCCCATGCTCGCCTACAGGATTTGTCCAGAGCTTCTCCAATCCTTTGGAACTCCCTACCCCAATCTGTCCGACTGTCCCCTAATCTATCCATAATTAGCCAATCCCTGAAAACCCTTCTCTTTAAAGAAGCTTATGCTGCTTCTAACTAATACACTGTTTTACTTTCTCCATCAGCTCATCCCCACAGCTATTACCTTTTGTATCAATTGACCCTCCCTCCTAGATTGTAAGCTCTAGCGAGCAGGGCCCTCTGATTCCTCTTGTACCAAATTGTAATGTAATTGTAATGTCTGCCTTCTTTTTGTTAAGCGCTGCGCAAACTGTTGGCGCTATATAAATCCTGTATAATAATAAATAATAATAATTCAGCCTCACCAGTGCCCATCAAATGCAGCCTCCCTGTGCCCATCAATGCAGCCTCACTGTGCCCGTCAATGCAGCCTCACTGTGCCCGTCAGTGCAGCCTCACTGTACCCATCAATGAAGCTTCTGTGTCCGTCCATGCAGCCTCACAGGGACCATCCATGCAGCCTCACTGTACCCAAAAATGCAGCCTTACTGCCCATAAATGCAGCCTCACTGTGCCCATCATTGCAGCCTCACTGTGCCCATCAATGCAGCCTCATTGTGCCGATCAATGCAGCTTCACTGTGCCCATCATTGCAGCCTCACTGTGCCCATCATTGCAGCCTCACTGTGCCCATATTTGTAGCCTCACTGTACCCATCACTGCAGCCTCACTGCCCATCAATGTAGCCTCACTGTGCCCATCATTCCAGCATCACTGTGCCCATCAATGCAGCCTCACTGTGCCCACCATTGCAGCCTTTCTGTGCCCATCATTGCAGCCTCACTTTACCCATCATTGCAGCCTTACTGTGCCCATCATTACAGGCTTACCATGCCCATAATTGCAGCCTCACTGTGCCCATCATTGCAGCCTCACCGTGCCCATCATTGCAGCCTTTCTGTGCCCATCATTGCAGCCTCACCATGTCCATTATTGCAGCCTAACG
Organism: Rana muscosa; assembly: GCA_029206835.1. Lineage (NCBI taxonomy): Eukaryota > Metazoa > Chordata > Amphibia > Anura > Ranidae > Rana > Rana muscosa. Next base: position 495,325,041 of record CM055116.1, on the reverse strand, counting down.
GTGCCCATCATTGCAGCCTTACTGTGTCCATCATTGCAGCCTTACTGTGTCCATCATTGCAGCCTAACGGTGTCCATCATTGTAGCCTTACTGTGCCTATCATTGCAGCCTCACCGTGCCCATCATTGCAGCCTCACCGTGCCCATCAATGTAGCCTCGCCATGCCCATCATTGCAGTCTCACTGTGCCCATCATTTCAGCCTCACCATGCCCATCAATGCAGCCTTACCGTGCCCATCATTGCAGCCTTACTGTGCGAATCATTGTAGCCTCGCCGTGCCCATCATTGCAGCCTCACCATGCCCATTATTGCAGCCTAACAGTGCCCATCATTGCAGCCTAACGATGCCCATCATTGCAGCCTTGCTGTGCCCATCATTGCAAACTCACCATGCCCATCATTGCAGCCTCACCGTGCCCATCATTGCATTCCCATAGACACACTCCTAAACCTTGTGGACAGCCTTTCCAGAAGAGTTGAAGCTGTTATAGCTGCATATAGTGGGCCAACTTAATATTGAACCCTACAGACTAAGACTGGGATGCCATTAAAGTTCATGTGCGTGTAAAGGCAGGTGTCCCAATACTTTTGACAATATAGTGAATATGTGAGACAGGTAAATGCAGGTATTTTTTTTTTTTTTTTACATATGCAGTGGTTCCAGTATGCATAGGTACCAATCCAAAAACTTAAAGCACATAAATAGGTGTATGTAATAAGGCAATGCAAAACAGTTTGGAAATTCAAAATATAGTTATGCACATCAACAATTAATGTATCTGTTTATTTAAGTTACTGTATGTGAAAGAAAGATAAATACTGATGATTATAGATAATTGTGCTCTACTTGTTGCATTTAGCTTGTTTAATAGATTTATAATTAACTTTGATTAGGAATAAGCAAGCCAATTATAGTGCAAGCCAGGACAGTTCGTTTTGCATCAGTGATAATGAGGGACCAGTTTTGAAGCACCTGTATAGCTCTCAGCTTGACAAGATGGCATAGCCATAGAAGGACACTTTTGAGCAGAGAAAAAATAGGGAAAGGACACACTCATCATAGTACTTTTCCTTTATATTATCATTTATAAAGAATGCAATAATTTGAAAGATAGATAAAAAGTTAAGAGCAATATAAACAACTTTGTCTGTACAGTACTACACCCTATACAGGTGAATATACCAGGGCAAAAAAAAAGGGGACATTTGAGAAAGAAAGAAGGATGAATGGATTTGGTTCCATACCAAGATGGGTATGAGCAATGTATTTTTGTGTTTTGTTAAAGGATTAGTAAGCCCTTCATAATGACCATGGAAAAAAGCTTCCTTCCCACCTTCAGTAACCAATCAACTATACTGATTTTGCCGATACAGTACAATTTTTCTAAGATATCTACTGGCAAGTGGTAGTAGTGTATTAGGTCAATCTAAAGCCTCAAACTCATGATCGGACTTCCATCGGACAAATCCGTGGATTTTTGTCCGAAGGGCGTTGTCCGTGAACTTGTTCTGCATACAGACGGCAGAACATTTTCAGCCAACATACACAAAACTATGTGGTTTTTCAGCTCTTTACCGCCACCCTTTGGGCAACTTCTGCTATTGTTGTCTGATGTTTAGCATTGGTCTGGAGCAGTGTTTCTCAACTCCAGGCCTCAAGGCGCCCCAACAGGTCATGTTTTCAGGATTTCCATTAGTTTGCACAGGTAATTTGATCAGTTTCACTGCCTTAGTAATTACCACAGCTGTTTCATCTGAGGAAAATCCTGAAAACCTGACCTGTTGGTGCGCCTTGAGGACTGGAGTTGAGAAACACTGGTCTGGAGCATGCGTGTTTGTACTTTGGATTTTAGTCTGACGGATTTGTGTACACAAGATCGGATAATCCGACGGGAAACATTTGTTGTCACACAATTTGAGAGCATGAACAGCCAAGATTTGTTGTCGGAAATTCCGACAACAATTGTCCGATGGAGCATACAGACGGCCGGATTATCCGACAAAACATGTTTTGTCTGAATATCCTATCTTGTGTACGGGCTTTTAGTTTCTTTGGAAAACATTACTGTGCTGTCACAGAAGCCAGCTTTATTGTTGTGCATTGCTATGTTTTGTGTCTTGGCCATAGGTCTGTGCAGCCTATTGCATTAGGGTGTGCACCCCAAAGCTCAAACATGAGTGTGTTTGTATGTGTGTGTAATATATATACACAAACACACACTCTTATAAATAAATGTAAAAAACATTTTAAAATGTATTAAAACATGGATGTGTCAGTAGAGCAGTGGACGTGCCAGTAGGGCTGAGGTTGGTGTCAGTAGTTTTTTATTTTTATTATTTTATTTTTGTATTATCTTTTACAATTTTATTTTTAAATGAATTCTTTCACTTTTCTTGGGAGCCCCGTCAGGGGGGCTTTGGAGACATATCAGCAGTGCGAATCTGCGCCGCACTGGGTGATTAGGGTGTGCCCAGGCACACCCCAGCACACCCCCTGCGCACGCCTATGGTCTTGGCATAGTCCACTGCTTCCCTCCTTCGGTTATACACTCATTATGTCAGCCCTTAGTTACCACTCCCTGATTTCTCATGCTGTCTGTTACTTTCATTTTGGCCCTCAGTCTGGAATAAACTACATAAAATTTTATTCTGAGACTTATTTGTGAGTTGACACTGCCTGTGGACTTCTGCCAGGTCAGCAAATTGCCATACTGTCTACTGAGACTGGGGGGTTGATTTACTAAAGGCATAAAGACTGTGCAGTTGCACCATAGCTTAGTAAATGAGCAGAAGCGCTGATGACTTTCATCATCCAATCATGTGCAAGCAAAAATGCTGTTTTTTGTTTTTTTTCCTTATATGTGATTGGGTATTCTTTGCAAAGTGAAACTGTACCTCATTTACTAAGCTCTGGAGCAACGGCACTTGCAGAGCGCATTTTCACTTTGCAAAGTGCACAGTCTATTTGCCTTTAGTAAATCAAGCCCTGGGTCTCAGGAGGTATGTTCAATTGCATTAAACAACATTTGAAACACACCAAAGAAAGAGCTGAATTCAATATTCTTCCATACACTGTGCACAATCTAAGTTCTGGGGAAACTTTCCTTGCAATGTGCAACTTCACTTGCAACGTGAACAGTCTATTTGCCTTTAGTAAATGAAACCCTATATGTTTACTTATTGTATAATTAAAAAAAAATATTTCTTACTTTTTCACTAATCTTAACTCTTTAATTTATACACCGCAAGGAGAAATTGATGAAGACCAATTTGTTTTCTGGGTCCAATGTATGCCTCCAGATCAAGTCTCTTCAGTACTACAATTCCCAATCTTGCCACCAGATGGAACATCTTCTTCAGAGAGAGTCTTGCCTTATATACCTGTAAGTTAAGCTAAATACACAGTACACAATGGGGGTTATTTACTAAAGGCGAATCCACTTTCCACTACAAGTGCACTGCAAGTGCACTTGGAAGTGCAGTCGCTGTAGATCCGAGGGGGATATGCAAGGAAAATAAAAAAAAGCATTTTAGCTTGCACATGATTGGATAATAATATCAGCAGTGCTTTTCCTCATTTTAGATCTACCCCTCAGATCTACAGCGACTGCACTTCCACTTCCACTGTAGTGCAAAGTGGATTTGCCTTTAGTAAATAACCCCCAATGTGCTAAATTTAAACCATGTACATTGTTTATTGTTTAAAAATGTAAATGCTAAATTATACTTAGGCTTCCCTCACATGGGCGCTGTGGCCCATACAGCATGAATGAACCAGTTGTTTATGTAGATAGAGCTGCCAAGAGCTGCATGTCGGCAGCCTATGTTACATAAAAAAATGGACAATTTAAGTTGTAGGAGCCCATGAGGTCTAAAAGCGTGCAGCATCCTGCATACCTTATACGTCAGGCCGTTTAGCTCTGGGAAGGAAGGGGGGCATACTGAGTATTTATTCTTTTAACCTAAGAAACTTACATTTAACCCTAAAAGTGCTGCACATGTGTAAACCATTTACAGGCGGTTCCCGGGTTACAAATAAGACAGGTACTGTAGGTTTGTTCTTAAGTTAAATCTGTTTGTAAGTTGGAACAGCTAAATTTTTTAAGGGTAGCTCCAGCCAAAAAATCTATTTTTAAGATTTTTGGATAGCATGGGGAAAGGTTTACACCTCTGTAACATTAGTTTTGCTGTCTGTGCCCCTGTTCAGAAGATTTCACCTCACTTTCTGTCCCAATGACAATTGGATTTTGAGAATTTTGGGTTGTTGTGGAAACAAGCCTTGGTGATAAAGCATCAGTCGAGAGGAGACACGTTTTTCCCATAATAACTTTTTCAGAAGTGAATTTCCCTTCCTAGGGGTAGATTTCCTCTAACTTCCTGTTGTCACCCTCTGTTTGTAAGTAGGAGTCGTTTGTAAGTCGGATGTTTGTAACTAGGGGACCGCATGTATCAGTAAAGAATGCAATAATTTTATAGCAGATGCATTTTATTGACAAACAGGATAAGGGAATGTCAGATGAATAAGAAGCAAGGTAACCTGTCCACTTTTACAGGGTGAATGGTACATTAAGAACCTTCTCCTATTGTAATGATTTTTTTTTCTGGTTGGATGTCCACTAAATTAGCTTTATAAATTATGTGCACATTTACCAAAGAATTGCAGGTGTTGGGTGCGTTGGAATGTTGGGTGAAATGGCTATCAAAATGTTTACAAAAAGACTCCACAAGTTGAACTATAGTAGATATGATCAGTTTGCTGACCATATATATGCATAATGATTAAATCTTTTCTTTTTCTATTGTAGCATCCTACTAGAGTAGAGTAGGCTCTTGGGTAAATTTAGTTCCTCTGTAATCAGTGGAGTAGGAGTTGATTGTTTGGGCCTGCTCAGTGTCTCACAGGCTGCTGCGCTGATTAATTCCTCCTGTATTCTAGAGGATTCTGGAATTGTAGTGGGAGGAAGAATAGAGTGGGCAGCCTGAATATTTATGGGACTCCAGCAAATCCCTGGGGAGGCATGCCCAGTATGTAGTGGGAGAGTCCATAAATAGTCTGAGGCCTGAGGCAGGAGGTTCCTGGGTCCAGTCCTGCTGGAGGAGACCCCTTGGACAGAACACTATGAGGAGCCATCAGGAAGACATCGAGGTCCCAGCTAGGCTTAGCTAGGGGGCCTATTCACAAGCTTAAAGTCCTAGAATCAAGTTGGGTCTGGAGGTGCTCACTGGAGAGAGCAATGAGGAAGTTGGTGAGAAAGAGTCCAGCTGTCCTATGGTGATGTGAGTCTACAGCTCCCTCAATGAGAAGAGTCTGATAGATATTGGCAGGAGGCAACCAATGATTCTGGGGCTGTGTGAGTCAATTTCCCCAGTGCTGGAAAGTCAGTGACTGTGTGTAGCTTTTGTACTAGTCACCGTCAGCATAGAGATTCTGTGGAACATTCCCTTTTCACAGTTTAGCAAGTTAGTTAAAGAGTCCTTAAGTTATCCAGTTCTTCAGTTTCAGGCTATTCCATGCTCCCCTCATCCCCATTCTAGTTCTAAGTGGCAATAAAACACAAAAAGATGCCCCTAGACTGTTTCTTTGAGCCATTGGAAAAATTAAGAAAATCCTGTGTGAATGCCTGTGAATGCTATAACCAGGGGAATAGGATCAAGTTCACCAACAGCTCTTGCAGGGATGCACTACAAACAATTACACCCTTCAGAAATCAATTGCACTAAATGGATGGCTCAATCAAAAATGTATTAATTTTGTTGAAAAGGAATAATCAGTCCTGGTGGAACCCCAATCAAATTGTAAGTAAGCAAGCAATATTGTCTTTGCTGTGTCAAATAAACTTTTCCAAATGAAAGATCACTTGAAACACCTGAATCTATGCTTGATCACATGTTATGTGTATAGCCAGTATTACAGTAGATCTTCATATTTTCCATCTGGTAGGCAAGCACAGATGTGGGTGACAAGTGGAGAGTACGTGATGAGCAGCTTCAGCAGGTTGCCTCCCTAATGGCTAAAAGAAGAAGAGACTGGAGACTACTAGCAAACAACTTGGGCTTCCTAGAAAAAGACTCAATTTTCTTTGAGCAGAACCATTCTGAACTCAGAGAAAAGGTAATAAAGTTACACTTATGCCTTGTACACACGATCAGATTTCCGATGGAATTTTCCGTCGGAATTCCGATGACGCTGACTTCCATCAGTCTTGCATACACACTGTCAGACTAAATTTCGACTGTCCAAAACGCGGTGACGTAAAACACTGCTCCTTTTTGCTATCAGTTTGGTGATTTGGGAATCCTTGCAGGAGAGGAATTCTGAAACACCGATAGCAGGCTCTTGATGTAAAGAAAATATTACTGACTGAATCCAAAGGTAAACTACAGGGAGTCCCAGCAAGAAACCCTCTTTCCCCCCATCATCCTCCGGGACACATTTATCTACCTATGTCAGGCATTACACACAGACATTTGTAGACAATTTCAACTACTTTCAACTAGCATTTAATTGCAAAAATTACTAAATGGATCAAGGCAAACTTCTACCAACTGATGCATAGTCAGGTTGAAAGAAGACACAAGTACATGAAGTTCAATAAGTTTAATTATTTTACAGTTTTGATAGGTTGCAGTGGTCCTTAACCACTTAAGCCCCGGACCATTACGCAGCTTAATGACCGGAGGTGTTTTTACAATTTTGCACTGCGCTGCTTTAACTGGAAATTGTGCGGACATGCAATGTTGTATCCAAACAAAATTTGCGTCCTTTTCTTCCCACAAATAGAGCTTTCTTTTAATGGTATTTGATTGCCTCTGTGATTTTTTTTTTTTGCAATATAAACGTAAAAAGACCGAAATTTAAAAAAAAAAGATATTTTCTACTTTTTGTTATTAGAAAAATCGAATAAACTCAATTTTAGTCATACATTTAGGCCAAAATTTATTCAGCCACATGTCTTTAGTAAAAGAAATGTCAATAAGCGTATATTTATTGGTTTGCGCAAAAGTTATAGCATCTACAAACTAGGGTACATTTTCAGGAATTTACACAGCTTTTAATTTATGACTGCCTATCTCATTTCTTGAGGTGCTAAAATTATGATGGCAGGGCAGTACAACCCCCCCCCCCCCAAATGACCCCATTTTGGAAAGTAGACACCCCAAGGAAATTGCTGAGAGGCATGTTGAGCCCATTGAATATTTTTTTTTTGTCCCAAGTGATTGAATAATGACAAAAAAATACAAAAAGTTGTCACTAAATGATATATTGCTCACACATGCCATGGTTATATGTGGAATTGCACCCCAAAATACATTCTGCTGCTTCTCCTGAGTATGGGGATACCACATGTGTGGGACTTTTTAGGAGCCTAGCCACGTACGGGCCCCCGAAAACCAAGCACCGCCTTCAGGATTTCAAAGGGCGCAAATTTTTGATTTCACTCCTCACTACCTATCACAGTTTCGAAGGCCATAAAATGCCAAAATAGCACAAAACCCCCCCCCCAAATGACCCCATTTTGGAAAGTAGAAACACTAAGCTATTTGCTGAGAGGCATGGCGAGTATTTTACAGCTCTCATTTGTTTTTGAAAATGAAGAAAGAAAATATATATATATTTATTTTTTTCAATTTTCAAAACTTTGTGACAAAAAGCGAGATCTGCAAAATACTCACAATACCTCTCAGCAAATAGCTTGGGGTGTCTACTTTCCAAAATGAGGTCATTTGGGGGGAGGTTTGTGCCATCTGGGCATTCCATGGCCTCCGAAACTGTGATAGGCAGTGAGGAGTGAAATCAAAAATTTACACCCTTAGAAAGCCTGAAGGCGGTGCTTGGTTTTTGGGGTCCTGTACGCGGCTAGGCTCCCAAAAAGTCTCACACATGTGGTATCTCCGTACTCAGGAGAAGCTACAGAATGTATTTTGGGGTGTAATTCCACATATGCCCATGGCATGTTTGAGCAATAGTGACAACTTTGTGCAAAAAAAAAAAAAAAAAATATTATTTTTTTCCGCAACTTGTGTCAACATATAAAATATTCCATGGACTCGACATGCCTCTCAGCAAATAGCTTGGGGTGTCTACTTTCCAAAATGGAGTCATTTGGGGGGGTTTTGAACTGTTCTGGCATTTTATACACAACATTAGGAAGCTTATGTCACACATCATCCACTCTTCTAACCACTTGAAGACAAAGCCCTTTCTGACACTTTTTGTTTACATGAAAACATTTTTTTTTTTTGCAAGAAAATTAAGTTGAACCCCCAAAAATTATATATTTTTTTAATGCAAAGGCCCTACAGATTAAAATGGTGGGTGTTGCATTTTTTTTTCCACACAGTATTTGCGCAGCGATTTTTCAAACGCATTTTATTTTTTTGGAAACAATACACTTTTTTTAATTGTAATGCACTAAAACACACTATATTGCCCAAATGTTTGATGAAATAAAAAAAAGATGATCTTAGGCCGAGTACATGGATACCAAACACGACATGCTTTAAAATTTTGCACAAACGCGCAGTGGCAACAAACTACCGTATATACTCGAGTATAAGCCGAGTTTTTAAGCACAATTTTTTGTGCTGAAAATGCCCCCCTCGGCTTATACTTGAGTCACCTTTTTGCGCCTGATCTCCCGGACTTTGGGGACCCGGTACTGGTCGGCCGTATGTCCCCTGGACCCCAAACTTGGCACACATGTAGCCCCACTCTTCCTCTACAAGTGTGCAAAGGTTCTTGTCCGGGGACCTACGGCCTGGGAGCACCGATTTTTCAAACCGGGCACCCCTTCCATAGACTCCCATGTTAAACGGTAATTTCTCTGGTGACTTTGGGGACCCGGCACCGGCCGGTCGTAGGTCTTCTGGACCCCAAACTTGGCACCCATGTAGCCCCACTCCTCCTCTACAAGTTTGCAAAGTTTCTTGTCCAGGGGACCTATGGCCGGGGAGCACCGATTTTTCAAAGCCGGGCACCCCTTCCATAGACTCCCATGTTACACGTCAGTCTAGTCATGGACACAGTGAGGCATGAGCACAATGAGGCATGGGCACTAGGCTTATACTCGAGTCAATACGTTTTCCCAGTTTTTGTGGTAAAATTAGGTGCTTCGGCTTATATTCGGGTCGGCTTATACTCGAATATATACGGTACATACATTTTTAAAAGCCTTTAAAAGCCTTTACAGGTTACCACATTAGATTTACAGAGGAGGTCTACCGCTAAAATGACTGCCCTCGAACTGACCTTCATGGTGATACCTCACACGCATGATGCAATTGCTGTTTACATATGACGCCAGACCGACGCTTGCGTTCGCCTTTGCGCAAGAGCAGGGCGGGACATGGGTGCTTTTTTGTTTTTTTGTTTTTTTGTTTTTTTTTATTATTAATTTTACTTTTTTATTTTATTTTCAAACTGTTCCTTCCATATTTTTTTTTATCATTTTTATTGTTATCTCAGGGAATGTAAATATCCCCTATGATAGCAATAGGTAGTGACAGGTACTCTTTTTTTGAAAAAACTGGGGTCTAGTAGACCCTAGATCTTTCCTCTGCCCTCAAAGCATCTGACCACACCAAGATCGGTGTGATAAAATGCTTTCCCCAATTTCCCAATGGCGCTTTTTATATCCGGGGGGGACATTCCCTCCCACTGCTTGTAAAAGCAGTCCAGAGGCTAATTAGCCGCTAGGATTGCTTTTACATGAAAGCCGGCCACTGGCTGAAAAGAATGATACCAAGATGATACCTAAACCCGCAGGCATCATTCTGGTATAACCATTCAAAGTCCAGCAACATACCAGTACGTTGCTGGTCCTTGTTGGACATGTATTGTAATCTTTTTTTTCATGCAGCCTGTTGGCTGAACGAAAAAAAGAGATTGATCGGTGGGTATGCCCACCATTAGAATACCTCCCTTCATTCACCCCCACTTCTAATGATGGGCATACATGCACCATTTATATATGCCGAAGCATGGGGGCATCCTCCGGCAAAAGTTATGCCACGTACACACGGTCGGACTTTTCAACGGGCAAACCTCTGTCTGAATTTTCGACCGTGTGTACGCGGCATTAAGAGCAAATCGCTCCTCCGCCCCTGCTGCCCCTATGCTTCGGCATATATGCTCTTTTTTTTAACTATGGTGGTGAAATCACCTCCTACAGCACTGGAGTCACGGCTTTATGTATCGTGGGAGCAATCGTTGTTGCTGTCAAGATAAATATATCCGCGTTGCAGCTGAATGGCGTACCTGAAAACAAAAAAATGGTTAACAATAAACCACAGTAAACAGTAAATTATAAAAAAAAATTACATACCTGAAAAGCAAGCATGATAAAACATAATAACAATAAAACATTGCAGAATAGAATACAGTAAAAAAAAAAGCAAAACAATAGAGAGAGAATAGAGAGGGAGAGAACAATAAAACGACAACTATTTTTGTTTTTATTATTTTATATTTTTTTTGTGTTTTTATTTTTTACTTTTTTTAACACTTTTTTTTGTAACTGTAACTGTTTGGTTCCAGGTTTGGGTCTCTAAAAATGCGATGGCATCTTGGGAAACCCTGTGAAAGTGTGTCCTAGTCTGTGAAATTCTGTACCCTACGCTAATACTGCACTAGTGTGTGGTAGCGTTCAAAACATTCACCAATGCAAAGACCAGGATTGTCAGGACAGCGTGGACAATAATAACAGGTGTCACGCCTATATCCGCGCTTTCTACAGACACAACATTTTCTTTGGGGGGCTCGTTGGGTAGGGGTACTTTGGAGGACATACGGAAAATGCCTCTCATGCAGCCGGCTTACTGCATTTGGTTGGGGATGGTGAGGTGCAGCACTGCCTGGATACAGGAGGGCTCGGACAATATCTCCCTGGAATTTACGGAAAGATTCAGTCCGTCCTGAAGCTTTGTATAGCACAAAAGCATTCAGCAAAGCCAGAGGTGGGGGACTTGAGACACATGACTTGACTTAAGTCAGACTTGAGTCACCTGTTTGAGGACTTGCGACTTGCTTGACAGAATTCAATAAATGACTCGACTTGACTTTGACTTGTCACTAATGACTTGCGACTTGACTTTGACTTGGGCTATATGACTTGCAATGACTTGGCACCACTAACACTAACCGCAAGCCGCCGTCTGCCTACCTGATCAGCGTGTCATGCAGACAGACGGCGGCCATCGCAGTATTTAAAAGCTGTGCCTCCTCATCTGTGATAGGCGGAACACTCAATTTCACAGCAGGCAGTGTTCAGCCTATCACGGACATCCTCTTATCCTCGTCTGTGTTATGAGGATGAGCGGATGTCGTGATAGGCGGAACACTGAATGCTGGGAAATTGAGTGTTCCGCCTATCACAGACGAGGAGGAGGCGCGGCTTTTGAATACTGGAATGGCCGCCGGGATGCCGCCGATCAGGTACACGGCTGACGGGCACAGTGAAGCATGGGCACAGTGAGACATGGGCACAGTGAGACACAGGCACAGTGAGACACGAGCACAGTGAGGCATTGGGCACAGTGAGGCATTGGGCACAGTGAGACACGGGCACAGTGAGGCATTGGGCACAGTGAGGCATTGGCACAGTGAGACACAGGCACAGTGAGGCATTGGGCACAGTGAAGCACAGGCACAGTGAAGTACAGGCACAGTGAGGTACAGGCACAGTGAGGTACGGGCACAGTGGGGCATGGGCACAGTGAAGCATGGGCACAGTGAGGCATGGGCACATAACCAATATTATTTATTGTTATCCCTCCTATTATTTTTATACAGTATGGGGTAGATCAGTATTTTGACTTGATTTGTGACTTGACCAAAATAAATGACTTGACTTGACTTGCTTGACTTCTAGCAGGAACTCGACTTGACTTGCACATGTGTGACTTACTCCCATGTCTGAGCAAAGCCAATTGAAATAAGTAAACAGACACTTTTTTGTACCAGCGTCTGGCCTTACGGGCAACTAGATACGGCGCCAACAACTGGTCGTTGATGTCCACCCCTCCCATATTTTGGTTATATTCGTGGACACAGAGGGGTTTCTCCACAACACCAGTCGCCATACGAATTTGGACTGTCGTGTCTGCATAAAGGGAGGAAAGAACAAAAACATTCTTATTATCCCTCCACTTCACAGCGAGCAACTTATTACACATTGAGCAGGCTCTCTCCCCCAGCCTAAGATAGGAATCTACAAGCCACTGGGGTAAGCCCCGGCGATTAGGTCGCACGGTGCCACATGCGCCAATTTGCCAATTTGCTGATCAAACAAGTGACTAAAAAGTGGCACGCTCGTGTAATAATTGTCCACATACCCCTTTCCGAATAAGGGTGACACCAAGTTCCACACTATCTTGCCAGCGCTCCCTATGTAATCTGGGCAGTTCTCCGGCTCTACGTGACTATCTTTTCCCTCATAAACCATGAAACTACACGTATAGCCTGTGGCCCTGTCACAGAGCTTATACATCTTGACCCCATATCTGGCACGCTTGCTGGGAAGGTACTGTTTGAAAGACAAGCGGCCAGAAAATTTAATCAGGGACTCGTCAACGCAGACAACTTGATGGGGAGTATACAAGGATGCAAAACATTCGTTGAAGTAGTTTATGAGGGGCCGAATTTTGTAGAGCCAATTCAGGGTCTCCACGAGGACGACAAAGTTCATTGTCGTTTAAGTGCATGATGTGCTTGTATCGTGCCCTGGACATGGAGGCAGAGAACACGGGCACATGGTAAACTGGGTCAATGGACCAATATAACCGCAGCTCACTCAATTTAACTATGCCCATGTCGAGGGAAAGGCCCAGAAAGGTCTTAAATTCAGAAACCATAATTGGTTTCCATTCTTTGGCAAGGGAGGACTGGGGATTAGCGGCGATGAATTGACAAGCATACAAATTTGTTTGGTCCACAATAGATCTATAGAGATCTTCCGTGAAAAACAATGAATAAAAATCAAGTGCCATAAAATCAACTGTTTCCACCTGAATTCCGGGTTGGCCAGTGAATGGGGGAAGTACGGGTGCTGCAGAAGTGGTGTGGACCCAATCAGGATTGGCAAATTCTGCAGGAAGGACACTGTGGGCACGACGGGCCTGTCTTTGTCTTCTTCTTGGTGGCAGCAGGACACTACTTGTGCTTGCCACCTCGCCAGCTTGAACTACACTTATGGGACTCGCCACATCACCAAGTGTTACTGCAGTGCTGGATGTACGTCCAGGGTTCTTGCACCTCAACAACAGCAGAATAATGGGATAGAGTACGCCTGACCTTGGCAGGGACCTCAACTTCGTCGTCAGTGCTATCTGTCATGGAGCCGCTGTCGTCTACAGGATCGTATTCTGAGCCTGAATCTGACAGATGAGTGACCTCCTCTTCACTATCTGTCATGCTCAGAAACGTGTAGGCCTCTTCACTAGTGTACCTTCGATTTGCCATTTTGAGCTCTAAATTTACTGGTACAGTAGTAAGATTCACAGGTAAAAAAGCACCTAGGCTGTCAGCAACTGAGTCAAATGCTACCAAAAAAACTGTTAGCGATCGCAGGGATCAGGCCTGACTCTACGAACGCTGAAGTTATGTGTTTAGTGTTTTGTAAGTGACAGTGATCGATCAATACTGCACTTGGGTGGGCTGGGCGGAGGGGCAAAATGCAGGTGCTAGCAGGTATCTGGGCTGATCCCGCTAACACTGCGTTTTTGGGAACCCTAAACTGCTGGGGATGCTAGTATAGATCTGATCAGATCAGATATTGATCTGTTCAGATACTATGCCACTAAGGGAGGTGTATGCTGTGTGCATGGGTGTTAGCACTACTGGCCCTAATCTGACGCTGCCTGGGGCGACGCAGACCCTATCTGACACTAAAACCTAATTGATATCACCCGCCGGGCGATCATGGGGTTAAACCTTTATTGGGTAATAAATGGCGGGTGCCCTGAAGCTATAAAAAGCAAACTAACTTACCAGCGTCACCCGTAACACTTATACGGAGATCACTGGTGAAAGGGTTAACTAGGGGGCAATCAGGGGGTTAAAATCTTTATTAGGTAATATATGGGGGTACCTGACACTATATAAAAACCTGGCGGTGAACCTAAATAGCTAACTGGCTAACTAGCGTCACCAGTGACACTTATACGGTGATCACTGGTCAAAGGGTTAACTAGGGGGCAATCAGGGCGTTAAAACCTTTATTAGGTAATATATGGGGGTACCTGATGCTATAAAAACCTGACGTGAACCTAAATAAACTAACTGGCTACCTAGCATCACCAGTGACACTAATACGGCGATCAGAAAACAGATCACTTAGTGACACTGGCGACAGGGGGTGAAAGGGTTACCTGGGAGGCACTCAAGGGGTTAAACCTTTATTAGGGGGGTTAGGGGTGTACCCTGGACCTAAAGATAACTGCCCTGACACTTTTTACAGTCACAAATGACACTGCATGCAGTGATCAGTAAAAAAATGACCACTGCAAACGGTGACACTGTGACTGGGGGTGATCTGGGGGGTGATTTGGGGGTGATTGGGGGGTGATTTGTGTGCCTATGTGTCCTGGTGTTAGTGTAGTGTTAGTGCACTTACTTCATGTCTTCTCTCCTCGAGCTCCGGACGAAAAGACCGCCGCGAGGAGAGATGACATCACTTCCTCTGCTTCTGTTTACATTTACAGAAGCAGAGGAAGCTTCTCAATTGCCAGGAGCAATCGCGAGGGGGTGGCCACCAATCGATGGCCACCCCTCGTCACGGATCGCTCCTGGAGAGATTCTGACAGCCGTGGGCACCAGGGGGGGCTCGATCGAGCCCCCCACCCGCTGGGAGGCAGGGACCTACAGGTACGCCCATCTACCTACCCGTGCCATTCTGTCGAAGTATATCGTTGTGCAGAGGTCGGCAACTGGTTAAGTAAATATTTTGGAATCTAAGAATGTGTGGTCTTCTTTGCAATGTATTGCATATTTGGCAATCTGGGGACCTCAGTTGTGGTCCAGACCCAAAGCCTGAGCTAGTCTTTTTAGCAGGCATCTTCTTCTTTAAAAAGGAATGATACATAAAGTAAGCCTTCTATATTTGTAGTATGAGACTGAAAATTAAAGCGGAGTTCCACTGAAAAGTGGAAGCTCTGCTTGTTTGCTTCCTCCCCCCATCTGGTGCCACATTTGGCACCTTTCGGGGGGGACGAGTACCTGTTTTTGACAGGTACCCATCCCCACTTGCAGGGGACCTGGCTGTGGCAAGATGCGGCGAGGTCCCCCTGAAGTTAGGCCCCCCTCCTCCTTCCCTTGCCGCCCGGCCAGTTGGAAAGCACAGCGCAGTAGGGAACCGGCTGTGAGGCCGAAAGGTTTCCTGTACCAGGAATTGCAGCGGTGGCACCTGAGAGCCGATCTGAAAATCGGTTAGGGTGCCGACATCGCGGGGTCCCTAGACAGGTAAGTGTCCTAATATACAGTATTTGTAGCTGCTGCCTTTTAATTTTTTTGGTGGCGGCGACCGAACTCCAAGATGGACGCTTAGCCCAGGAGCTCCGCTTGTCAGCCTGAGATAACATCAGCCACCACAGCCCACCGGCGATCCTGCGAGCCCTGCGATCGGTCATCCGATCACTGACCTGCCGAGGAACAACCCGGTGATGCCCAGGAATCGTAAATCACCGCTGCAGCCCCAGAAACTAGACAGCTTCTTCGGAGCAGCAGCGAGGGGAATGCAGCAAAATGGCGGCGGCGACGGAGCGCGAGTCCCACAGCACGCCTCGCAGCCAGGAGCACTTACCACAGGCAACGGCCCGCCGTCCGGCGCCATCCGCTCGGCTACAGCACACAGCGCTTCCTCCTCCGGGACATCCAGCCCCTCAACGCGGAGCCCAGCCAAATCGAGGCCGAGGAGGGACTCCCCAGCTAGGCCGCAGCCGGATCTCAACATGGAGGTAAGCGGGCCGCAATCCACCAGCACTAGCCAGCGGCAACAGAGGGGGGACCCCATATCAGAATTCCCCACGGCAGATAGACCAGTATCCGACACCGTGCTGAAGGACATGCTCCTTTCATTGAGAACATCCCTGCAGTCAGATATATACAGTGGGATCACTGCATGCCAAAAAGAAGTACAGGCCATAGGACAGAGGGTCCATGTTGTGGAAGACAAAGTGGAAGAGCACACTTCTGCATTTAACATGATGGTGGATGCCATCAAGGCACAGGGGGAGGAAATAGTTTGGCTCAAGGATAAGATGGCGGACCTCGAGGACAGATCAAGAAGGAATAACCTCAAACTGAGGGGGTCCCTGAAAATGTTCCCCCCACACAGCTCCTTCAATACACCCAGACTCTGTTCTCCACGTTGCTGCCAGATGCAACAGCACAGGATCTTATCATTGATAGAATCCATAGGGTCCCTAAACCGTCGTTCCTCCCTGACGAGACTCCCAGGGATGTACTGATGAGGGTACATTTTTTTCACGTCAAAGATCGCATACTACAAGCGTCACGTACCCCAGGGAAAGTCCCGCCACAATACGCCAACATCAGGATGCTACCTGACCTGTCCAGACACACTCTCCAGCGCAGACGCAATCTGCTCACTGTAACCAAAGCATTGAGGAATCACAACATACCGCATAAGTGGAAATATCCAGCCACTCTTATTATCACCTACAATGGGACCAGTGTCTCAGTGTCCAAAATAGAAGAAGGGCTGGCTGCTCTACGCCAATGGGGGATTCTCCCGGAACAAGTTCCTCAATCCCAATCCTCGGCAAGCCCACGGCCAATACAGAATGACTGGCAGGTAGTGTCACACAAGAAGGCTAGTAAGAAAAAAGCCGGTGAAGCAACATAATTACTTACACTCACCAATCTCGTTTATCTCAGGTGCACAGGTACCGCAGTGAGGTACCAACTGTACACCCTCCGTTCTGCACTTGCAGCTACGTCTGCTCGAGGATCAATTTATGGATCCATTTCTTATGCAAATCCAGTTATATCCATTTTTTTTTCTTATGTCTCCGTTGCTGTTTTCCTTTTTTCTCCCCAGTGTCCCTTTTGATATACACAGAAACGCTCAATGTATAATGACAGCGGTAAATGAAGAACATGTTAGACTTCCCTCAGCATTCCACAAGGATGGACGAAACCAACCAACTTTCTCCGAGACGAGTAAGTGCCTCACCAGTTTCCTCACACACGATACCAATCCAATAACACTATGACGATTAAGATCCTATCTATTAATGCCCGGGGTCTGAACCACCCAGTAAAACGCTTCTCCATGTGGAAGGAAGCCGGCATTCAGAGAGCTGACATACTCTGTGTGCAGGAAACACATTTCCAAAAAGATGCTGCCCCGAAGTGTTCACATAAGGACTACCCTTTCATATATACGGCTTGTACGCCTGACAACAAGAAGGGCGGAGTCCTATTAGCCATCAAAAACTCCCTATCATTCCAACCGAAAACGACTGTTCTAGACGAGGGAGGCAGATATATAATCCTTACGGGAGACATTAACTCCAAACCATACACGATTGTGTCAGTATATGCCCCCAACACTCACCAACTCCGCTTCTTGAGGAAAATCCTTACCAAAGCCCAAAATTTGCAATATGGCAACCTCCTGATATGCGGTGATTTTAACATGACATCGGACCCACTACTGGATATTACCTCTGGCAAACCCAGGACCCACCTGTCTCTGCAACCTTTGTTACACAAAGTGGAACTCTTTGATGTATGGAGATGTCTCCACGCCAACGAACGTGACTATACTTTTTTCTCGAACAGACACAGTTCATATTCTCGTATAGACATGTTCCTAACTGATAAATGGTTGCTGCAGAACGTTGAAAACACTAGTATACACAATATTACATGGTCAGATTATGCTGCTATATCTTTATCTATTATAGAAAAGGGTGTCTCCCCTTCTATCCCCATCTGGCGTAGTAACAATAGGGTTCTTCAAGAACCAATCCTCCAAAAGTCTATAGCCCAACACCTAACGAATTACTTCGCAGAAAATGCTGATTCTGTAACTGATCCAAACATTCTGTGGAATGCACATAAAGCCTATATTCGAGGGGTATTAATCCAAATTGGCGCTAGGGAAAAAAGAAAACTAACGCACTCACTTAACTCTACTATTGCTGACATACAGATTCTAGAAGCCATGCATAAGCAGTCACCGTCAGAACCCTTAACTAGTAAACTGTGCGCCAGCAGAGAAAAGCTTAGAGAACTTCTATCGCGCCAATTTGATAGGCACCTAAGACGCCTGAAACTCCTACACTATGCCAACGCGAACAGAGCAGGCAAATATTTAGCAAATAGACTCAAAGCCACTCGTTCCAAAACTAGAATACAATACCTGAAACACCCATCCACTTCACTAAAAATTATTCACCCCCAAGATATAGCCGATCAATTTGCTGACTACTATAGCTCGCTTTACAACCTCCAGAGAGACTCCAATACCCCTCAACCGACAACAGAAAAAATACAAACGTTCTTGCACACGCTGAAACTCCCATCCCTTTCCCAAACACAACTGGAGGACCTAAACAGCCCAATCACGGCACTAGAAATAGAACACATAATTGACTCTTTACCAATCGGGAAATCCCCCGGCCCAGATGGCTTTTCCAATGAATATTTCAAAACATTTAAACAGATCCTTTCGCCCCACATGTCTAAAGTCTTCATTAAAGCCACAGAAACAGCGACACTTCCACAAGAATTGCTAAAAGCGCACATAGTCACACTCCCTAAACCAGGAAAAGAACCCCACACGCCAGCTAACTTCAGACCCATTTCACTTATAAACACTGACACAAAAATATTTGCAAAACTACTGGCTAAAAGACTTACGCATATAATACCACTAATCATCAAAAAAGACCAGATGGGCTTTATAAAGGGGAGGCAGACCTCTGACGCTACCAGACGAATCATCAATGTAATACATCAGGCTGAAAGAACTCGAACGCCTTCTCTGCTGCTCTCTATCGATGCAGAGAAGGCATTCGACAGGGTCCATTGGACCTACATGGAAATGGTTCTGGAAAAATTTGGGTTCAAAGGATCAATTTTAAAAGCTATTCTATCTCTATATTCATGTCCATCCGCCCAGGTGTACTCTGCAGGCCTACTGTCTAAATCATTTGACATATCAAATGGGACCAGACAGGGCTGTCCCCTGTCCCCAACTATTTTTAATCTTATGATAGAACCACTAGCTGAAGCAATCAGATCAACGCCCTTGGTCACGGGCTTCCAGTTTGGTTCCAATATGCATACCATTAATCTATTTGCGGATGATGTAATTCTAATTCTGACTAATCCTTTACAGTCCCTAAAAGAGGCGCACAAAATACTAACAACATTTGGGGATATATCCTACTATAAGGTTAACTTTACAAAATCTCTCATCCTAGACCTAGGAGTACAGTCTCAAATGAAACAGTCCCTTCAAAAACAATTACCATATACTTGGAGCGCGGGTAGTATCACGTACCTGGGTATCTCACTCACTAGTAAAATAGCTGCCCTCGCTAAAACTAACATGACTCCGCTGGTAACCAAAATGGAAGCCCAACTCAAGGCCATTTCGAGAACTGAAATCTCATGGATGGGTAGAATCTCCGCATATAAAATGTTCATCTTACCACAAATTTTGTATGTATTTCGCACTCTGCCTATTCATCTCCCTATTCATTTCATCAATAGTCTCGCGAGAATAGGTTGGAAGTACATATGGAAGGGAAAAAGAGCTAGGTGTTCCAGGAACAACTTGACTTCACATAAACAAGCAGGAGGGGCGGGTTTCACGGACATTTATGACTACCTATGGGCGGTGCGCCTAGACCAAATTAAATTCTGGTTTCAACAATCCGACGCACCTCTTTGGGTTGACATAGAAACTTATTTATCCCCAACGAAAGATCTTACCCAATTACTCTTAGGAGACCGTTGGACTCCATGGAACATATCTCTTCTCCCGCCTACCATGCAGACATCATTGAGAGCATGGAGACTCCTTTTAGATAAGCGCCACACGGACGCACAAACCATGGACTTCGACCTTCCCCTGACTATATTGGAATCCAAGATCCCAATGTTGGACGTCACTGACATGATAGACAAAGGCATATATCACATATCGGACCTATATGAAGGCCCACGACTCAAACCCATAGAACAAATCATGACACAATATAAGATCTCCCCACAGGGCACTTACAAATACATCAGAATTACACACTTCTTGAGATGTCAGGCACCCTCATTAGCGACAATGCCGATTAAAATTTGGCAGTTCTATTCCAATGCAGTACTAGACAAGAAGGGTATTTCCTTTTTCTATAACCTACTGCAAGACAGACTGACATTCAAGAAGACAACAGCAATGCAGAAATGGGAGGTAGACATAGGCGATACATTCTCGGACAAACAATGGCACAGGGCCTTCATGGAAGTACACAAGTCTTCCCACTGTGTGAAGCACTGGGAACTGATGATCAAGATAACAAATAGATGGCACTATACTCCTTTCCGACTTGCCACGTTCTTTCCGGGAACATCCTCGCACTGCTGGAGGGACTGTGGGCACGTTGGTAACTTATTACATATGTTCTGGCACTGCCCCAGCATAAGAAGTCTATGGAACCAGGTTTTCCAGCAGATTTCCTCCATGACTGGAATACTGACACGACCTGATCCAGCTTTAGCATTATTGCACCTAAACATTGACAAATTCCCACGGACTGTTAGGCCAGTCGTGACACACATGCTTCTGGAAACACGCCTGTTGATATTGCGCAATTGGAAATCTAATAAAACTACAAACATCTCTGAAGTCATAGCAGCAGTTCATAGAAATTATACGTTCGAACGCCTACTAGCGAACAATTCTCTAACATGTAAAAAATTTGATGATGACTGGGCTATCTGGCCCAAGTCCCTTGGTTAAGTTGTACACTTACCACAAATGTGTATCACCTTTTGTGTATATCTCTTTATGTACCTCTTGTTTATATTCTATCCTCTATCTCTGTAACGTACCTTGGGTGTGAGCCTGACGTGCGGAGAGGGACCTCCCGTACAACCCCGGCTCGGAGACCACTGGAGTGGGGACAGTGGTGGTAAGAGCACGGTGAGGTAAGGGTGCCTGTCTGATCCTCACTGCTTGGAGTGGTGGAGCCGAGTGGAGACTGGAACGGCTGGTTCCGGAAGCAGCGGATGCAGGTCAGCAGGTGCAGCTTGCAGAGCAGAGGATGCAGGTCAGCAGGTGCCGGTTTGCAGGGCAGGGATGCAGGTCAGCAGGTGCAGGTTTGCAGAGCAGGGATGCAGGTCAGCAGGTGCAGGTTTGCAGAGCAGGGATGCAGGTCAGCAGGTGCAGGTTTGCAGAGCAGGGATGCAGGTCAGCAGAGCAGGGATGCAGGTCAGCAGGTGCAGGTTTGCAGAGCAGGGATGCAGGTCAGCAGGTGCAGGTTTGCATTGCAAAGGATGCAGGTCAGCGTGTGCAGCTTGCAGAGCAGAGGATGCAGGTAAGCTGGTGCAGGTTTGCAGAGTCAGACAAGCCGGGTCATACACATCAAGGTAAACATCACAAGTGGCAGGCAGAGAGTAGTCAAAGTCCAGGCCGAATCTTGGCAACAGGCAGACTGGCAGATAACTGAGCAGGGTCAAACGAGCCGAGGTCAGGACTGGAGACAGAAGCGTGGTCAGGGAGCTGGGTCAAACACAGGAACAGGATACAAGCACAGAATCAGGAACTCAGGGAACAGAAGCAGATCAAACCGCAAGGGGCAACATCTCTGGAATGTCTTTTATAGGAAGTACATGGGAGGAGCAAGGGGTTCAGAGTTCAACAGTAATCAGACACCAAGCAGAGTAGTCTAATGGATCAGATAGGTTATCCAGCAGATCAGGCAGGGAACTGTCCAGCATCTCAGATAGCTCCGCTGGAAGAGTCAATGCCAGACACAGAAGAGGTCCCGGGTTCGAGCCCAGCACGTCCCTGACAATCTCTGTCTATTATATGTAAAAGAAAATCTTCAATAAAAACTATTGCTTAAAAAAAAAAAAAATTTTTTGGTGGCAGGGCTGGACCCAGGGGTGTAGCTATAGGGGTCTCAGGGGTCTCAATTGTGACCTGGCCCCATGCTCCAGGGGGCCCATGCGGCTCCCCTGTGCCAAAATCCATAGTACCCAGCACGGTGCAAAGGGAGCATCAGAGGGGGAAGGGTGGGAGGTGGAGAGTGAGATATGAAGGTGTGGTAGTGTGGGAGCAAACAGCAGCCCCCCATCCTGTCCCTGGACAGTGACAGCATTACGGGAGCATGCATGAGCCAGACTGGTATGTTCATTGTAACCCCGTGCCATGTCCCTGAGCCTACTTTGCCCTTCTGTCCCTGAGTCATATACCAATCAGTGGGAGGGGGAAGGAGGACCTGTCATGGTGGAGGGGATTAGACACTGGTAACCACACCCCCCTGTCACTAAGACTGATCCGCCCTCCTGTCCCTATACTTTTCACTGGCCAGTGGGAGGGGTAAAGAGGACCTGTCATTGGAAAAGGGTTTAGAGATTGGTAACCCCACCCCCATCACTGAGCCGGCCCTGCCTTCTTGTTTCTGAGCCATACACCAGTCCGTAGGAGGGGGCAGAGGACCTGTCATGGGGGAAGGGGATCCAGAGAAGGCCAAACTACAAGTACCAGAAGAGGGGAGAGGGGCAGAGGAGCCCATGAGGGTCAACAAAGTATTAATTACACCCGACCACCTACTATGACTGAACTAGGTCCTGCTGCCCCCTAGATAAAATAACAAAAATAAAACCTACTGGCACCAGTGGCGGAAATTCCAGGGTAGGAAAGGTCACCCTTTTCTATGGGGCCCTGGCGTTCTCCCACTGTGGGACGACTCCAAGACATCAGAAAGGGGAACTACTGCAGAACATGTGAAAGGGTCCTGCTACGGGACCACAATAAAAGGCCCTGCGACAGGAATAAAGGGCCTCGGGCCCAGAGGGAAGGGCCCCAGCCGGGGGTCAGGGGGGCCCTTCATCGTTTCTTGCACCGGGGTCCTGAAGGTTCTAGTTACGCCTCTGGCTGGACCTCCTCTTTAAGCAAGTGTCTGTTTTAAATGTACAAAAAAAGTTTTAGGCCTCATGCCCACGGACGTTTTTACAGCCGCGTTTTTGAGCGTTTTTTACAGCTTAAAAACGCCTGTCCATGTTAGTCTATAGCTTCATGCCCACCTAGTCGTTTTTAAGCTGTAAAAAAAAAAACAGGACCAGTGCGTTCCCCGGCGTCGGCGTATGGCATAAAAAAACGCGAAGCGTTAAAAAAAGCGCGAAAACGCTTTTTTTTTTTTTCAAAAAAAGTACGGTCGAAAAATGCATACAATAATGGACAGGCGTTTTTAAGCTGTAAAAAACGCAGCTGTATAAACGTCCGTGGGCATGAGGCCTTACTTTAAAGTATAAGTTCACCTTCAGCAAAATTTTCCAAAGATCCCTCTATTTATTTTCATACCACACATACCCAGTGCTCTCTCTACCAAGGAGAGAGCACACAGAACACACACAGGGTTATTTACGAAAGGCAAATCCACTTTGCACTACAAGTGCAAACTACAAGTGCAAAGTGCACATATGATACATACAGCTCACATACAATAGGCCTTCTGTGTTTGTAGTAAATAAACAATCTTTTAAATGCACATAAGAGTTTACTTTAACCACTTAATGACCGCCTCACGGCTGGGCACAAGCACGTACAGGTACGTCGCCTTTAAGAAGCCCAGTTTGCTCGCGACCCGGTCCTGAGCTCCGTGACCGCGCCCGCGGGACCCGCAGACCCAATCGCCAATTTTTTTTAAATATATTTTTGGGGGATATTTATTATAGCAAAAAGTAAAAAATATTGCATTTTTTCCAAAATTGCCGCTCTATTTTTGTTTATAGTGCAAAAAATAAAAACCGCAGAGGTGATCAAATACCACCAAAAGAAAGCTCTATTTGTGAGAAAAAAAGGACGTCAATTTTGTTTGGGTGCTACGTCGCACGTCCGCGCAATTGTCAGGTAAAGCGACGCAGTGCTGAATCGCAAAAAGTGGCCTGGTCCTTTAGCTACAAAATGGTCCGGGGCTTAAGTGGTTAAAGGGATTGTAAAGGTTTGTTTTTTATTTTCTAAATAGGTTCCTTTAAGCTAGTGCATTGTTGATTCACTTACCTTTTCCTTAGATTTCCCTTCTAAATATTTTTTTTCTTTGTTTTCTTTGTCTGAATTTCTCACTTCCTGTTCCTCCTCAGTAAGCTGTTCAGTAAGCTGTTCTGGCTGACTAAACACCACTCGGATGATGGTGTGGAGTTTAGTGAAGAGAAACAGGAAGTGAGAAATTCAGACAAAGAAAACAAACATTTAGTAGGTAAATCAAAGGAAAGGGTAAGTGAAGCAACAATGCACTAGCTTAAAGGAACCTATTTAGAAAATAAAAAACGAACCTTTACAACCCCTTTAAGGAAAGTTGTGCACAACATAAGCACAACTTTATTTGGTGAATAAAAAACATATATATTTACATTTACATATGAATAAGCTAAATATTTTTATTGATATCCCTGATTCATCTAACAAAGCACTTTGCTCTTACTCCTAGATTCTAGACATGCTGCAGACATGGAGGAATACTTCTGGCAAGGAGGCCCAGTTACAGACACTACAAAAGGCTCTAAAACAAACGAGTAATGCTGACATTGCCAATGAAATCTTCAATCTTAATTTTTAAACATTATAGACTTCATTAGACTCAGTGATGAATCATTGCCTGACACATCGCTAATAAATCAGGAGGCAGTATCAATTATAGCATTTTCATTTAACAAATGCGTTTGTAGGCTTCCAGAATAAGTCTCCTTGGGTACCCAGTCTTTTTTCTGGATTGACCAGAAAAAAAACACTCATTACTGGTCTCCACAGAATTGTTTTATTTATTACATGTATTTATACAGTGCTGACAACTTACACAGCACTTTACATACAGTATACTTACAATCTAAGGTCCCTATCTTATGCATACCTACAATGGGAAGTTCACCTACCAGCATATCTTTGGAGTGCGGGAAGAATCTCACGCAGGCAAAGAAGGAGCATGCAAGGATTCAAACCAGGGATACCAGTGCTGTGAAGCCAAAGTGCTAACCACTAAGCTACTGCTCTTCCACATGAAACTAAAATGGCTTCCCCAAATCTCTCCCCTAGACTAGGGTGACCATACATCCCCGGTTTCCAGGGACAGTCCCCGGATTGAGGACACTGTCCCCGAGCCAAGTCTGTCCCCGGGTTTGTCCCCGGATTGGATTTGAACAGGGGCTGGGGCAATTTCAAAGACAGTCAATGCAGAATAAAAAAAAAAATCTGAATTACACACCCCCGTCGCTCCTACTGGCTTAGGGGGGTGTATTTTTTTCCATTATCTGTGCCCCTTTCTGATGATCATGTGCTGGTCGGAGCGGAGGGAATATTTCTTCAGTTTCGGGTGCATGCCCATTCAGCTCCGCTCGCATGTTCTTCTGCCTAGGCTCAAGTCCTGGCCTGCCTATCTCCTTGCCTTTCCTGGCCGAGTGATCTTCCTCCACTCCCACCCAGTAGTAGCCGGGGCCTGGAGAGTAAGACTTGACAGGCTGTGAGGCGGGAGGTGGCGGCAACAGGCAGGGAGTCGCCGATTGCCTCCAGTACTAGTTAAAAAAAAAATGTCCCCAGATTTCAATTTAAAAATCTGGTCACCTTACCCTAGACAATCCTTAATTACTTTTTTTTCACCAGATTCCTGCTGTGCACCCCATGGCAGCATATGTGAGTTCAATAAATAGAAGTTATGTGTACAGTATGTTGCGCTACCCCAGTAGGAGGTGCTGGTGAATAGGGACCCCCACCCTGCACAGCCAGGCACACTGAATTTCCACAGCAGTCTTGAGTCAAAAAAAAGCCCAGCAGCTTTGTTTTTTGTGGTTTTTTTTTAGGGGTTAATAAACTTGGATGGGCTTAGGGGAATTATGTGATGGCCGCTTGACTTTCGCAAACTCTTCATGGACAACTTTCCTATGTACAGTCTATTTACACACTCCTCAGCTTCCTCCAGCACATCACTGCTTGTAGAACAAAATCTCAGACTGGCACACTGATAGATGATCTGAAAAAAAGACATCAGTCAGATAAAGCAAAGGCTCGTTACAGGCAGGGACCACAGGCCCCTTGTTGTGTAATAAAGTCAGTGTCCAGCTTCCATCCTTGTGTCTACTGATCCCAGCACCACCTCTTCAGGCACTGCAAGCCCACCTGGCTGCAGCTGCCCCTTTCCTAGTCCTCTTGGCTAGTCCCACAGTCCTCCCAGGCGGCACACTCACCAGCCCTCTTGGCTGGTTTCTCCTGGAGATTTCCTGGCCGTGCTAACTCTCTCTTCCACTGTCCTCACACCTGCTCCCGTGCCTCCAGGTCAGGAATTCTCAGTGTGTTGTAGAGGATCCCTCCAGCACCTGAGCCCCAGGCCAGAGGTTACCCCCCCACCCCTAGACTAGGGGGCTATCCTCAAGGGCCTCCGACAGCCTCCTCAGCAATCTATCTTCCACCTAAACTCCACTGCCCCTGCTGGACTGACCCCGAGTATTTAAGAGGTCTCTCCCCCTGCCAGCCCACTTGGCCGTGCATTGATTGGGGCCCTCATCAATACTCCAGGCAGCCCCTCCTAACCCCCCTTGCATTCTGGAAGTTTCTCAAAAGTTCCACCAAGTAGGGGTATGTAACAGAGATGCTGTCTGATGAGTCACTTAAGCCTCCGAGTCACTCACCCTGACCCAGATTCAGCCTGGCTCTCAGCCAAAGTAATTTACCTACACTAACAAACTATGTAAACTACTCTTTCTAACATACTAGTATAACTTTCATGTTGATATCTTTACATGCAAGGGGGTGCTGAAGGCTACAGATACATAAGGACATTGCAGCAATTGTGTAGCCCAGGAAATATATAGCCAGCCATTGTTGACCACTCTGAGAAAATTCTGGTTGCCTTGGCTCTCATGCTGCTGCACCAAATGCTTTTATACTTTGCCAATGACCCTAAACAAATATGAATTCAGGAGTTCTAACGCTTGCTGGATACTTGTTCTAGGTCAGTGAAAAGATGGAGGCTGGTGACAGTCAGGCAAACATATTTTTACAAGGTTAAGCTGGAAACCAGGTCATGTTTATTTAAATTCTGCCTTTTAAATACTTGCAGAGTTAAAGTGGTATTAAACACACCAATGTAATAAATTGCAGATTACCAATATTATGTGGTGCCTGCATTGGTCTTCTTTTTTTAGGCTTGTTTCCCCTCTGCTTTCACCTGGTGATCTGGCCAAAAACAAATCTCCTCCATTAGAATGCTCCCACTGTGGATGTAGGAGCATATGGGCACCTTTGGACAACAGAATTGTCAATCTGGAGGGGAGGAAGTCAAAACTCCAGTTGGCACTTTATAAGCAGTTACAGCAGTTTTTTTGGCTTTTGGGAGAAAGGTTTTATTTGAATAAACCAAAGCTGGTCATTGTAAACACCCCTGTCAGTGGTAAACGGTTTGTCTCAACACTGTAGCTGCTACATTTGCAGGAGAGCTTCTTCTGTTGAAAAAACACAGATTTAGTGGCAGATTTACTGGCCTGGTGAAAATAAAGGAAAGAGCCTAAAAAAAAAAGAAAACAAACACAGCCATCACATCTAAGAAGTGATAAGCTACAATTTAATAAATGTTTGCTTTTGGATTTATTACTGCTTTAAATGTAATGTTTAGGCTATAATGGTAATGGCTATCTACATCTTTACCTCTCCAGCATATTTTATGAAAATTCTTTCTGGAATAACATGTATTCAAAAAGTGCTGGTAACAGGGTCTTCCAAGCAAGTAAGGCTCTAGGTGAGACTGTGAACAAAGTTACTCAGAAATGTCCACTCACTTGCCTGTAGTTTCAGCTGAATAAACAGGGTCCTTCCTGCAGACTGGAAGCCAAGGAACAAAAGACAACTGGATAGTGTGGGGGAAGTTTTGAACCTCTGTAGGATTTTATTGCTGTGTTTGTCCTTACAGGGGCGATGCACCCTCTTTATTTGTCCTGGTTAAAATTAAACATATAATAGAAACGTATCCAGGTTTGAAGAGAACTTTTCTTGCATAGGACAGATCTGGAACATTGCTCGTACTTGAAGGTTTAGAGAGATTCCGTTTAAAGGGGGGGGGGGGACACAAAAATAGGAAACTTCTAGCCAACCTAGCAGCTGATCAAAAATCAAAAATAAATCTAAAGACCTTTTTTTACTATTATGAAAACTTGTATGCCCCCATTGCACCATATAAGCATTCTACTCTACACAATAGGTTGCAACAGATGCCCATCTCATCTCTCTCAGATTCAGGCAAGATGTTTCTAGACACTCCACTTACTTTAGATGAGATCAAAGCAGCCATACAGTTCTTTCCAAATGGTAAAATGCCTTACCCTGATGGAATTCCATCGAAATAATACAAATAATACATTGAGGAACTTTCTCCAACTCTCTGTGACCTCCATATGCAGTGTCATGAGGGGGTTCTCCCAGACTCTATGTACCAGGCGCATATGGTCCTCATTCATGAATCAGAGAAAGATCCACTGCAATGTAGTTCGTACAGACGAATCTCACTATTCAATATGGCAGATCCTCACTAAACTTCTAACAACTCATTTGTCTAAGGTTATTGGACATTTGGTGGAGTAATTGTGATGCTTGACATTGAAAAAGCTTTTGATTCAATAGATTGGGGGTACATGCACTTGGTCCTCCGGAGAATAGGTTGTGGCCCCTCGTTCATGCATTGGATCTTTTATACTGGAGCCCCCAGGCCTCTAATAAATTAGACATATGGTCTCTGCCCCTTTGGTGGTGGGAAGGGGCACAAGTCAGTGATGTCCCTCATCTCCCCAATGATGGAGCCTTTAGCAGTAGCACTTATTTTTTTTGTCCTCAAAATGAATTGGGAAAAAATCACTAATTCTCTTCTCTGTATTGATTCAATATTAATTCCTCACTAAAGCTAAATTTCGAATCTGGAGGACGTTTCCATTATGTCTCATAGGTAAAATAAACTTAAGATGATGTTACTTCCTCTCTTTTAAATATACTCAGTAAAGCCCTTGTGTGGTTGCAACTATCCCCTTTGAAATAGCTTGACAAACAAATATCCTTATTCTTGAATAATAGCCTTCCCAAAACGAAGCCAGCCATACATGGATTGAAATTTGGCCAATTCAGCAGGAACCGTCCACATTTTAATACATGTATAGGCAGGCTGGTTATACAGAAGATTGACTTTTATACAACCACCCTGACCAAATTTTCCTGTTCAATCAGTGTTGTGGGCTATGGCCAGCAGCACTCCTCAGTGTATTCTTATGCCCTGTAACACAGGAGCGGAATTTCTGTCGGAAAAAATATGTTTTTTCAGACAAAATTCTGCTTAAGCTTGGCTTGCATACACACGGTCACACAAAATTTCTCTGAACTTTCGAGCATTAAGAACGCGGTGACTTACAACACTATGACGAGGCGAGAAAAATAAGTTCAATATCTCCGAGCATGCGTGAATTGTTTCCGAGCATGCGTGTTTTTTTTCCCGTTGGAATTCCACACAGACTAACAGATTTTCCGATAGGAATTTTTTCCGTCGGAAAAATAGAGAACCTGCTCTCTATCTAAGTCTGTCGGAAATTCCGATAGAAAAATCACATCAGACTTTTTTCAACGGAAATTCCGCTCGTGTGTACAGGGCATTACAGTAGTTGTAATGCAATAACTCAACTCTCTTATCCACTTCAAGTGCCTTTGTCTAGCTATAATAAAACATTCACAGCACTCTGGGGGATGTTGTTCGGTTGTAGTGGAACAGCAAGCCTTGGTTTGTATGAGGCCCTGTCACAACTTTTGCATAGAGACTTCCATGCACCATACCACCTTACTTATACTATGAGAAAGACAAAGTGTGGAATAGAACCCACATTT
Organism: Rana muscosa; assembly: GCA_029206835.1. NCBI lineage: Eukaryota > Metazoa > Chordata > Amphibia > Anura > Ranidae > Rana > Rana muscosa. The sequence goes on along the minus strand of CM055116.1, from coordinate 495,294,945 downwards.
TACATAAACCCTCTGCATAAAGGAATGCATTAAGGTAAAAAATGCTTAGGCTTTAGAACCACTTTAGGATCCTGGAGCCAGTCATTTGGGCATCAAAGTAAATAAACGTCTTTGGGGGACCTGCTTGTCACTGATAAACTGCTCTCCTTTGCTGAACAGAAATCTCAATATTCTCTAGTACTTGTTTTATTATATCCAACTGCACTATGCCTGCTGCACTCACAACTGTCAGGCTTAACACCATGAGGCTGGAATCCCTTAAGCCCTGTACACAAGATCGGATTTCCTATGGATTCTAATCCGATGGATTATTCCATCAGAAATCCGATGAAGCTGACTTCCATCAGTCTTGCCTATACACCATCAGTCAAAAATCCGACCGTCCCAAACGCTGTGACGTAAAACACTCCGACGAGCCGAGAAAAATTAAGTTCAATGCTTCTGAGCATGCGTCGACTTGATTCTGAGCATGCGTGAGTTTTTTCTCCGATGGAGTTCCACACAGACGATCGGAATTTGCTATCGGTTTTTTGCCCATCGGATAAATTTAAAACATGTTCTATTTTTTCTCACCTGTGGAAAAAAGACCGATGGGGCCCATACACGATCGGTTTGTCCGATGAAAAAAGTCCATCGGACTGTTTTCATCGGTAAAACCGATCATGTGTACACGGCTTTAGAGTTGAGTCTTTTACCACAAGTCTATTCCAATACCTATAAGGCTTTGCAAAATTCTGTGCTTCCAGTCATGAATGAGGGCAAAGAGAAATGGTCACAATCAGAGACAAGCTTTTGCAATGGAAAATTATGCATCGTTCTAACGTTACATTAGCAAAATTGGGAAAGATTTTGACCATTTCCTCTAGAACTTGCTGAAGATGCCCCTGCACAACAGTAGACTTTATTCACATTTTGTTGTTGAAAGTGTCTACTGCACTCGAGTGGTTTAATATACTACTTTTTTGACCAATATCTTAATCCTCCTAAGATCCTGTGGTTTGTCTTTTGGGCTTGGAGAAACCCTCGTTCTGACCATAAAATACTTGTCATATTGTTATTTTATGCCAGGGAAGAAATTGTGCTTCTCTGGAAACCCCGAACTCTTCCAACTCTGGCCAGATGGAAATTCTTGATTATCTCTACTCTCCATCTATCTAGAGATACCTATAAGAGCAGAGGTTACTCCTCAATTTAACTGTGCAATAATACTAACCAGTAGAGATATGGGATGCTTGCCTCAAACTTCCCTAAAAAAACTGTTGAGATAATGGGGGATTTTAATTATCCAGACATAGGCTGGGCAGAAGGAACCGCATATTCATCTAAGGCTCGCCAGTTCCTAAATGTCTTGCAGGACAATTTCATGGGTCAGATGGTAGACGCACCAACTAGAAACAAACTAGACCTACTGATTACCAACAATACAGACCTAATCACGCATGTGGAAATACGGGGCAATTTAGGAAACAGCGATTACAGGTCAATTAGCTTCAGTATACATCACACAAATAGGAAACATAAGGGGAATACAAAGACACTGAATTTCAAAAGAGACAACTTCCCTAAACTACGAACCTTGCTAGAAGATATTAATTGGGATAAAATCTTAGGAACAAAGAACACGGAATAGAGATGGGTTTGCTTTAAGAGCATATTAAATAAGGGCATTAGCCAGTGCATCCTATTAAGAAATACATTTAAAAGAGCGAATAAAAGTCCTGGATGGTTTAACTCAAATGTAAAAATGCATATAAAAGCAAAGGAGAAGGCCTTAAAAAAATACAAGGCTGAGGGATCATCATCAGCATTCAAACTATACAAAGAATGCAACAAGAAATGTAAGGGTGCAATTAGGGCGGCTAACATAGAACACAAAAGACACAAAGCGGAGGAGAGCAAAAAAAATCCCAAGAAATTCTTTAAGTATATAAACAGTAAAAGAGGGAGGACATCTCGCTTACATGTGTTATATGGTATATTGTTTTGTCTTACCCATTCACTGACTATTCACTCACTTGCTCAATTCCCTTTGTACGGCTAATATCCCATGATAATTGTATGTTTGCAGTATTGTGAATTTATTGATACACTTTTATTATGTGCTGTATGCTTTTTTTCTACTCTGACAATTTTTCATATCTGTTTCTGTATACATGAAACATTTCAATAAAAACTAAAATAAAATAAAAATAAAAAGAGGGAGGACAGACCATATTGGCCCCATAAAGAATGAGGAAGGGAATTTGGTTACAAAGGATGGTGAGATGGCGAAGGTTTGAATTTATTCATCTCCTCAGTCTTCACTAGGGAATCGGGGGGCTTCAGTAACCAAAACTGCAGTGTTTATTCTCATGACACATCACAGGAAGCACCCTCGTGGCTAACAGAGGACAGAATTAGAAATAGACTTGAAAAACGTAACATTAATAAGTCACCGGGACCAGATGGCTTGCACTCGAGGGTCCTTAAGGAACTCAGTCAAGTAATTGCCAGACCATTGTTCCTAATTTTTACTGACAGTCTACTGACTGGAATGGTACCAGCTGACTGTAGAAAAGCCAATGTAGCACCAATATTTAAAAAAAGGCAGAAATACATTCCTGGGACCAGTTAGCCTAACATCAATAGTATGCAAGCTTGGGGATGATTGGAGGGGATGATGATAAGGGACTATATACAAGATTTTAGTAATGAAAACGGTATCATTAGCAGTAATCAGCATGGATTCATGAAGAATTTTTCTTGCCAAACCAATCTATTAACCTTCTATGAGAAGTTGAGCTGCCATCTAGATAAAGGGGGGCCCGTAGACGTGGTGTATCTTGATTTTGCAAAAGCATTTGATACAGTTCCCCATAAATGTTTACTGTAAAAAGTAAAGTCAGTTGGCATGGACCATAGGGTGAGTACATGGATTGAAAACTGGCTACAAGGGCGATTTCAGAGGGTAGTGATAAATGGGGAGTACTCAAAATGGTCCATAACAATCAGGTTAGGTCTTCCATGCCCCATGGAGACACATAAACTCGTATAGAAAGGAAGGACAACGACTAGCTATAAACTGCATATAAAGTGCTAAAACATCATGAACTCTAAAGCCTCATACACACGATCGGATTTCCATCGGACAAATCCGTGGATTTTTGTCCGAAGGGTGTTGGCCGTGAACTTGTTCTGCATACAGACGGCACAACTTTTTCAGCCAACATACACGATTATCCGACAAAACACGTCCATCCCACAATTGTTGTCGGGACTTCCGATCGCGTGTATGGGCCTTAAGAGTCATCCATCTAACTGGCCACGTAGTGAATCATATTTATACAAAACATAAGGACCATGAGATCAAAACATCACTGTAAATTGGTCTAGGTAGTGATAGTGCCTCTGTCCTGTATTGTACGATTTCGAAGGCACTTCCTATTACCCTACCAGACACTATAACTGTCCCATATGGGGGACCTCATTCCCACAAATGTGTGCAGGAGAATCTAGGTAAGAAAGGAAACAATAAGGCTGTAGCGATAGGATGCCAAGATTGTCAGGAAACAAAAAAACAAGAGGGAAGTTAGAGAAAAGAGAAAAAATCCATCTGGGGGATCTTACGTCAGTCATCTGTGTGGTCAAGTTTTTTTTTTTTTTTCTGTAAAGTAAGACATGTCAAAAAGATCAGGAGATGCAGAAATTTAGGCAGTTGAACTATTATGCAGATCTTCACTTTTCTGTAAACATCAAGCTTGTCCCCACTCTTTCCTGACTCTCAAGCCTGCTATTGGTTGCTCTAGTGATTAACAGCCTGACCAATAGGGCAGGGCTGGACAAATTCCAGGACCAAGGTATTTGATACAGTTCCCCATAAATGTTTACTGTAAAAAGTAAAGTCAGTTGGCATGGACCATAGGGTGAGTACATGGATTGAAAACTGGCTACAAGGGTGATTTCAGAGGGTAGTGATAAATGGGGAGTACTCAAAATGGTCAGGGGTGGAAAGTGGTGTTCCCCAGGGTTCTGCCCTGGGACCAATCCTATTTAATTTGTTCATAAACAACCTGGAGGATGGGGTAAACAGTTCAATCCCTGTATTTGTGGACTATACTAAGCTAAGGAGGGCAATAACTTCTCCACAAGATGTGAAAACCTTGCAAGTAGATCTTAATAAATTAATGGGGTGGGCATCTACATGGAAAATTAGGTTTATTGTGGAAAAATTTTAAATAATGCATTTGGGTGGCAAAAATATGAATGCAATCTACTCACTGGGGGGGAGAACCCCTGGGGGAATCAAGGATGGAAAGGGACCTGGGGGTCCTAGTAGATGATAGGCTCAGCAATGGCATGTAAGCTGCTGCTAACAAAGCAAACAGAATATTGTCATGCATTAAAAAGGGGATTAACTCCAGAGATAAAGCGATAATTCTCCCACTCTACAAGACTCTGGTCTGGCCTCACAGAGAAGGGCAACAAAACTAATAAAGGGACTGGAGGACATTAGTTATGAGGAAAGTTTACGAGCACTGAACTTATTCTCTCTGGAGAAGAGACACTTGAGAGGGGATATAATTTAAATTTACAAATACCATACTGGTGACCCGACAATAGGGATAAAACTTTTCGGCAAAAGGGAGTTTAATAAGACACGTGGCCACTCATTAAAATTAGAAGAAAAGAGGTTTAACCTTAAACTGCATAGAGGGTTCTTTACTGTAAGAGCAGCAAGGATGTTGAATTCCCTTCCACAGGTGGTGGTTTCAGCGGGGAGCATCGATAGTTTCAAAAAACTATTAGATAAGCACCTGAACGACCACAACATACAGGGATATACAATGTAATACTGACATAATCATACACATAAGTTGGATTTGATGGACTTTTGTCTTTTTTCAACCTCACCTACTATGTAACTATGTAACTAGTACTGGAACATCCTCTGATGTTGAAATGGTTGTATATTTGCTCCCTTGACTCGATAACCTGCGTTTTGTATAACTTTGTGATAAATATTATTCTCTGTCTTATGTAGTCCTAGTCAGCTGATTTCCCTATATTACTACCCCAAATAATATGAAGAGTTCTGAGTGGCGAGAGGTTTAGGAGTGGAGAACAACAGGTTTGGTTGTTACTTTAAAAGAAATAAAAAGATCTTAGAGCAAAAACATTTTACAGAGTTTATTGCTGTGAGTAGAAAAAGCAGAACATACTGAAAGTGGTCAGCTATCGGCAGGACTCTGGATGCTATATCTAAAGAGCTACTGTATATTGTGATCAAAGAGTCCTTTTATTTGTGTCAGTTGCTGATGGTGGTTAAGACTCCTCTTTTATCTCCTATTGAACTTTCTCCTGGGGGCTTAGGGAATATGATGCCTTTAACATTTCAACAACTGTTCACGCTACCTTGTTTCTGAGGTCAACTAAATCAGGAAACGCTGTTAAACTTGCCTGGGTCCCTTCACTACAATCAGTATGCAAAATTAAAATGATATCTACTTAATATATGTAAAATTATGAAGGATGGAGCAACCAGGGTATTATGTGAAAATGCACTATATATCATAGGACATTGAATTTTGAGGTTTGTTGATGTACCAATGCATTGAACAGGCTTCGTAAGGAAACGTGCTTGTAACTTTTTTTTTTTATATTATGAAAAAAAAAATTAAAAAGGATTTTTAGAAAAAAATTAAAGCTTTTTTTTAATGAATTACAGTTGTGTACCTGTTTTAAATCTTTTTAGCACCTGAAAAGTCTCAGCAAGTTTCTATATTCTTGAAATTTTGACAGAGCAAGGAATGTCACTTCAGATAAACATTCATTGACTCAGATGAGCGAACAGGTCTCAGGAGAGAAGAGGTGACAGCAGGCAGCAAAGACAAAAAAAACTTATTGAAGGTGTTGTTGTCTGGTATGACCTCACTTTCTCTGTCACCAAGGTCGTTGTTCATTCGAGTTGTCAGTCCCTACTTCAGACAGGGCACCAAATAAACGTTCCAGGACACAGGAACAAAGATTCCTTGCTATTGAAGTTAAAACCTTGATTAACACATGCAAAAGCAATCAAATATAGCTATTGTTCTGAGAATTGTTTTGTGCATAAGCTCAAGAAAGTTTTTGCTTACTTAACCCCTTAGATTCGGCGCCTGACAGCCCTTTAAGGGCTTAAGAATGTCGGGAGGCGGCACTGAGCTTATGGTCATGTGACCGCCATCAGCAGCAAACAGGAGCTTTCAGGTAGCCTCCGGTAACTGTTCCGGGAGCAGGCATGGCACGTGCTCTCAGAACAGCGCTATCGGCGCTATTACACACAAATATGTGGCTGCTCGGCACCGAGGCCCGGCCGCCAAGATGCTGTATAGTAGCGTGCCCTTGGTGCCTAGGTGTTAAAATGGTTGCAAATCTCAGACATGAAATATGAGCAAAGCATATCCCTCTCTAGTGTGCACTTGTCTCAGTAACAGCACTAAGTGTGATTTCTCTCTGCTGTCTCATTCCTCTGTTATCAGCATTAATCACTTCTGACAAGTTTTCCTAACACCAAGAGAAAAATGATGATGAGAGGGAGCTCCAGCAGATTGACAGCCTCAACTCTGTTCCTGTGTGAAGTTGTGTGAAGGTGGGTGTGTTCATTCCCTCCAATCAGCTCTCATCCACCAACCGGATCTATTTTATACACGGTTTGAAAGGGTTTGTGGTCAACAGGGCAGGATGAGGAGGTTTCATACCATTTAAGAATGCAGGATATACAAAACCCAACAACAATCTTCTGGAAAGCCTGTTCAGACAAATTGGACACCTCTCAGTTGAACTTAATGCTAAAGTACTGGCACCAGTCCCATCTTTGACTTTGTCACCATCTTTTTCTTCATGTTGCTGGTCTCTGGCATCAGATGAGCATAAACGTTTGCTTCTCATCTTTCCCACTAAACCTATTAATGTGATTTATCTCAGCAGGGTCAGAAATTGATGCAACCATAAAATTACCAGCCAAACAAAGGCTATCGTAGCTTTGATTCCTCAACTGCAATTCTGTTATTCCATCATCTTTTGTTCACAATGTTCTCTGGTATCTATCCACTTCTTGGCAAGATGACCAATTTTATTATAATTTAAACATTTCCTGGTTTCTCTTTAAAAAACACATTATCTTCTTGAACGTCATCTTATGCTATAAAAGCATTACGTCTGTTGTCTTCTCTTTTCACTCCTCTCTGGGCTTCAATGCTACTGCACACTTCTCTTAGCAAGGCCCATTAAAATCCTTGTTTCCTTATTATGTCAGTAAAGTTAGTACTCAGTCACATCTACATTTACTGTCTCTGCCATGGACTGGACACATTTAAAGTAATCAAAAACATCCTCAGCCTTGTCTTGTCTCACATACAGCAATCCTCATTAATAATTCTACAACATTCTGTTCCCTTTCATGTTTCCTATCTACTTTTTTAAACCATCAATAACCTTCTGATTTCTCTCTTCTGGCATGCGCTTCCTTGTCTAACTACTGCTTCTTAACTTGCATAGTTCCTTTAATATTCTGGCATGCTAAAATACTAAATCAACTCGGTCAGTGAGTGGAACCTTTTCACGCTCAGTTTCAGTACCTACAATATAACCCTTCTGTATTGTTCACTTTTCTCATTTGCAACCTTCTACAGTACTTAGATGTTCAAAAATCTCTGGCTTCTTTACACAGGAATTTGAAGGGAGGGATGCCCTCTCCTTTCTTACACAGAGACACACAATCGCAAAGGAGGGGTGAGGAAACTGCAAAAAATGAGCAGGCTTCTCTCATCAGTATTTTACAATCATCCATACGTAGCAATATTTTTATGCTTCTCAAACATTTAGATAACACTTGCCTTGCCTGGTTTAATTCTCTTTTTCTAGACCCATCAGTGATATGCATTAGAAAAACCTTTACAGGCTTATAACTAGTTAAAGTTTCATCACGTTGCATACTTTAAAAAATCCAATATTGTACACATTTAATCGCCTTATCCAACTCTGTCAATCTTAACATATACAGAAACACAAGTTGATCATAACTCCTTCTGCTGGTATTGATCTGGTCTGTTTTGGTCCAGCCTATAATAGTCTTGGTGTCATTTCTTAACAAATGTCCATATCTGTCTGTCATGTTTGTCATGTCTGTCATAGGACTTAATTTACTTAACTGTTTCTTACCATGACCACTTGTCTGCTCAACATGAGTTTCGTGTCTCTCTGGCGGGGAGCCCACTGGACTGTATCCGAGTCACGGCACCATTCTGTTAAATCAGGTTAGGGAGTCTCCAAAACAAGACATTCAGATGAGACAGTGAGCCCAAATCAATAAAGTAATAAAGTCTGTTTTTTCATGGTTATCTGACTTTATTGGGACCTGCCAGTATCCGCTGGCCAGGTCTAAATTAGAAAAATACTTAGCCTGGCCCAAGGCCATTAGGGATTATTCGACCTGTGGCAGCGGGTAAGCATCTCGATGCGTCCATGAGTTCACTCTGCAATCCACACAAAAATGTAAAATTTCCATCTCTCTTTTGGACAAGAACTATGGGAGCAGCCAAAGGACTGTGACTCTGTCGTATAAACCCCCCCCCCCCTGTAGCTTTCCTCGTAGTAAGTCTTTAACTTCCTGACAAAGGGCAAGGGGTATATTACGATACCTTTCACGGATGGGAGCAGTGTCACCAGTGTGTATTGTATATTGGATGATCCAAAGCAGTAGTACAGCCATAATCGTCAGGGCCCCCCGAGAGAATGCATTCATATGCTTGTGAACCAACTTCTGTTTTTTAGTTAAATTATCAGGAGTCCTCTTTTGAACTGGAAATGCGAGTTGTGCTAATACTTGCAAAATATATGAGTCCTCTAATTCAGGCAGAGTAGATTGCAAAGAAGCACATGCAGCTTCCACTCTAGGGCAAGGATCAGTGATGCAGTTTTTAGGTACTGTATACACATCTGCGATAGTCAAGTCAGTGGGTACTTGGGGAGGGGCAGACTCCAGCTTAACAAGTTTCACCAATACTTGTCCCTGCTCGACAACAGACAAAGTCCTGGCTATTAACCATTTACCTTTTTTTTCTAAATTGCGTTGTGGTTCTACCATCACAGTGGCTCCTTCTACGTGCCTTCTAGCCACCACAGGAAGGGGGTACACCAGCTCTTGACGGGGGTTGTATAGTAACCCGCGAGTGTGTGGGAAGGCGGATGACCCCAACTTTCTCTGTATATTTGTGACATGATGCCTGAACAGCCTGTCAAGCATTAATCTGATTCTGTAGCATAGGTTTCTGTGCGTTTAGACCCCTGTGTAGAACCTCCTGAAGAAGGTGGGTCCAGTTCCTTCAGGGAATTCATGCCCAACACCACTGGAATATCTGGGAAGGAAGCATCATGAGTCACCACCACCCCGACCTGGGTGAGGGTCTGCCCATAGACCTTTATGGACATCCAGGTGGCCCCTACTACTGGAATAGGCAGGTTATTTGCAGCTTTCAGATTTAGCCAGGAAGGATCTTGGGTTGGGGTGCTGCCAAAATATTGCTGGTAGAGGTGAGATACCATGGTAGTGACCTCTGATCCAATGTCCACCAAACAGCTGGCCAGCTGGCCGTTGACAGTCACAGTTACTACTGGGCATGTGGATATCATCATAGGATCCCATTGGGGCTGTGAATAAACGCTTCCCGTTAGTTGCCCCTCTGCCACGGGAACGTCTAGTTTGAAAGGATGCTGTTGGGCAATCTTTGCTCCCTTTCCCGCAGTTCCTGGAAATGGGGCCTAACTGTCTGCACTGCCAGCACCTGCAATCTGTATCCAGGTCTCTCCAGAGTGGGCTGTATGTAGCACTAGATTGGGTAGACCTACTCAGAGTAGCTGACATTTCCTGAGGGAGGTCACGGAATCAGCTAGGTCATTTACAATGCTTTCTATTGAGGACAATACAACAGCTGGTTTGTTGAGGGGCATGGAGCAGTCCTTGGAGTCCATGGAGAGCTCTAACAGCCACCGACTCCATGAGTAGATGTAACCTGGCTTCTGGCAATAGCCTGTTCATGTTCCAGCTCCTCCTGTTCTCTCTCAATGGCCTCTTGCAGGATAATGGCAAACTTTACTGTTCCATCAGCCCTCACTCTATCCCTTAAGGCTCTCTTTAATGAAGAGGACCAGACACCGAAGAGAAACTGGTCCTGGATAAGTTGATCAGGATTAGATGCTCCTGTTCCAGTGGGTGCCATTTGTTTCTTCAACTGGCACCAGATTTCCATCAGGGCAACAGCATATTGTACAAGGCAGCCAATTAGCTTCTAACTTCAGCTTGTTCAGTTAAGCTTTGACAATCAAACCTGGAAGCTGATTGGTTTCTATGCAGAACTGCACAAGATTTTGCATGCTCCAGTTTTAGTAAATCCTCCCTATAGTCTCTTGGTCATGCTGGCTCCAGGTATATAATCTCCTCCGGAGTTCAGCTAAAGGGGTACTCTGACCATACAAGTTCTCCAAACGAACCACGGTAGCTATCATGCTGTCTCTGTCCTTTTCTGGCAGAACCATTACAGCCCATTGTGCTTAACCTCTAGTGCATTAATAGCCAAATCTGCACTGCGTTCAGCGGGTATTTGGAACAAGCGGGCTGAGCTGTCCAATCTCTCCAGCCAGTCTGCCAGGGAGATATTTGTGCCATTAAATTTAGGGATCGTGCCATAGATGCTCCATAAGGTGGCCATGGTTAACCCTCTAGGCACTCCCGCCGCCGTGGATGATGGTTCTGACATCCTGCCGACTACGCCAAAATGTAAGCGGGGGAAATTAGTGTGGCTGTATTATAGAGGGAAACACACTGCGTGGTAATGTAAATACGGTAGTAAGGTAGCTTTAATTGACAGATAAACATCAGTGGAAAATTATATTTACAAAACTGGAGTAAACATTTCTCTTCTTAGCATATAAGGCACAAATTCACAGTACATTCACCAAAGATACAGAATGCAGCTCAGTAAACTGGCACTGTAGTTATTATTCCTCTCTTCAGGCACATCAGTGGTATACAAGGCACATATTGATTACTTGCCATAGGCTAGTGTCCATAAGCAGGTTCCACAGATGCAGCAGAGATAATTTAACAGGAAGATCTCTGGTGATCCATGTTGGCCATGTTGGTAGGTGATGGTCACCTGTCTGTATGAAGTGGCAATGTATATGGCCAATCACATTCTGCATGCCACCCCCATGTCCGAAAAATGATTTAAGATGATCTCTGGCCCAAAATCTGCCAAGAGCTGGACAGGACTGAATGGAAGTATACATAGATATGTGTAGGGTCCTCTAGGATTGTAGGGTCAGTGTAGAATGTGATCAGCCATGTACACTGCCAGTCTGTACACAGGGTACAATTCACCTACCTGCATGTGTTTGGAGTGGGAGAGGAACCCCACAGGGAGAACATGCAAACTCCATGCAGCTAGTGTGCTGGGCAGGAGTGAAGCCTTATATATATATATATAGAGAGAGAGAGAGAGAGAGAGAGAGAGAGAGCATGTAGAGTCCAGAGGCATGCCCAGGATGCAGGCCAACCATAAAATGTCAAGGACAACATAAAGCAGACAGGCAGTGTCAGCAGGCATGGCCGGCCACCTATCCCCCATGTTAGTGTAGAAATGGAAGGAGAGGCACTTACCTAGGAGGAGCAGTCTATGGGTCTGCTTGTACTCCCTCTTCTGCTCCTTCAGTACCCGATCTAAGCTCTTGCTGACTCTCTTGGCCTCCTTCTCCTCCAGTCAGAGTTTGTCCCATCCCTTCTGCAGAGAATGTTGCTGTTGATGGTGCACCTGCTGGCCCTTGCTGGGCTTGTGCTGCTGCTTATTGCTGTCCCCAGTGCCGCTGGTGCTATCTCCCCAGTTCTGCAGTAGTAGAAGCAGCCCGTCTGGAACTTTCCCCTCTCTAGTCGGTTTACAGAGCTCCCCCCCCCCCCCTGAGCTGCTGCTGTGATCCTCAGGTCCCTGGCTCTCATAGGCACTAACAGCTCCAGGGGGCTGCTCGGTGTCCGAGTTGGTGGAGGCGTTGGAGATGGAGCTGCTAGAATCACTGAACAGCCATGGTCGGAGGCTGTAGCAGAGGCCCATGGCTCAGGAGATGTACACGTGCTGGAGCTCGACAATCAATCAAGGGATCCTCCTCAGCGACGGTGACCTCACCTCACGTGACGTCACCGACCCGCTCGCGCTCGGGGAGAAGATGGAAGCAGGCTCCAGGGGAGGGCTGGCAGCCTTAGGCCTGGGGGGCAAGTCCAGTCAAGTGGCCCATTGAACCATCAATGCAGCCTGATCAGTGCCCATTAACGTAGCCTCACCAGTGCAGACAGTGCCCATCAGTGCAGCCTGATCAGTGCAGACAGTGCCCATCAGTGCAGCCTCACCAGTGCAGACAGTGCCCATCAGTGCAGCCTGATCAGTGCCCATCAGTGCAGCCTGATCAGTGCAGCCTTATCAGAGCCCATCAATGCAGCCTCACCAGTGCAGACAGTGCCCATCGGTGCAGACTGATCAGTGCCCATCAACGCAGGCTGATCAGTGCCCATCAACGCAGGCTGATCAGTGCCCATCAATGCAGCTTCACCAGTGCCCATCAATGCAGCCTCATGAGTGCCCATCAATGCAGCCTCACCAGTGCCCATCAATGCAGCCTCACCAATGCCCATCAATGCAGTCTCACCAATGCCCATCAATGCAGCCTCATTGGTACCCATCAATGCAGCCTCACCAGTGCCCATTAGTGCAGTCTCGCCAGTACCCATCAGCACAGCCTCACCAGTGCCCGACAATGCAGCCTCACCAGTGCAGCTTATCAGTGGCCAACAGTGCGGCCTCATCAGTGCCCATCAGTGTAGCATATCAGTGCAGCTTAAGGCTACTTTCACACTGAGGCGCTTTGCAGGTGCTATAGTGCTAAAAATAGCGCCTGCAAAGTGCCCTGAAAGAGCCTCTCCTTTTACTCCAGTGTGAAAGCCCGAGGGCTTTCACACTGGAGCGGTGCACTGGCAGGACGGTAAAAAAAGTCCTGCAAGCCGCATCTTTGAGGCGCTGTAGGAGCGGTGTATACACCGCTCCTACAGCGCCCCTGCCCATTGGAATCAATGGGCAGCGCTGCCGAGCCGCCAACAAAGAGCCGCTGCATCGGCGCTTTGCGGAGCGATTTTAACCCTTTTTTGGCCGCTAGCGGGGGTTAAACCCTGCTAGCAGCCAAATAGTGCCGCAAAAACGACAGTAAAGCGCCGCTAAATATAGCAGTGCTTTACCGCTGATGCCTCAGTGTGAAAGTAGCCTTAGAGTGCCGCCTAATCAGTGGCAATGAGTGCAGCCTCAACCTCCTTAATGAGTTTGCATTGATTTCAGCATAAATGGAACACTTTGCACATGCTGAACTCAATGCAAACTCATTAAACAGACCACATTCATTGAAAGTTCATTAATATACAGATCATGATTTTGCAATAAAGTGATCCATGCTGCAAACTCATTAAACAGTCCACCTTCAGTGAAAGTTCATGTACTGCAAAGTTTGCAAAACATGAACTTTCACTGAAGGGAGACTGTTGAGTTTGCAGCATGGATCACTTTATTGCAAAATCATGATCTGACTGTATATCATCATAAGAGTAATTTATTACATTTTACCTTCTGTCCTTGCCAGGGGGTTCTCCTCGTGCTTCTCTCTCCTCCTCCTCCTGTCATCAGACAGACCCCTCCCCAAGAGAGGATGCAGTGGACCACAGCCGCACGGAGAGGGTGGGCGGAGCTATAGGCTCCGCCTCCGCCAGTCGAATATGTCGGCTGCTAATGGAGGAGGCCGCTCTGCACTACCCCCCCCCCCCCGCCCTCGGCCCCGCCCCCCGCATACACATTCACAATACTTGCAACTAGTACCGCCGCACTGCACAGCCACAGACAGAAAAAAAAAAAAAGTAAACACAGGCTAAGGAAGCGCGGCCGTTTTATCAATAAGGTAGGCTTCCTGGGGGGAAATCTCCACCCATCCCCCCGCCCAGTCCACCAGCGCAGAGGGGGAAAGCTCCGCCTCCGCCAGTTAGCCGAATGACGGTCTGGAGATGCAGTGGACGGTCCCACTCATCTATAAGCATGGGGGCGCCCGCGCCTGTCACTCTCCATAACACTGCCATCCAGATCCAGCCAAGTAAGAGTGAAGTGCTGTGCCGCCGCCGGGGGCTATAGTGCGGGAGGCGGCCCGCAGGAGGACAAGTGCGGGTGGGAATTTTTTTTTTCGTTTAGTTTATTTTGCCGCCCCCCCCCCAGGGCGCCCATGGCACTTGCCATGGAGTGCCATACCCTGGATACGCCACTGGTGCCGTCACTATCTGGAGAGTGAAGATGACACTAGTCCCTGCTGCTTGCCGCTTGGTGCCGGAGAAGGAGGAGGTGCAGAGGTGGGTGGGGACAGCAGTGCTGCACTAGGCGCAGGCCTCGCTCCCGGCCTCACTGTCTGAGAGTAAATTGTCACTGGTTGCAAGATGCCAGGCAGCGCTGGCCCTAGCAACCAGTTCCGGAAATGTAGTTATTAGTTAGTAGGGGGTGACTGTGTCCTCTATTTCATTCCGGGACATTGTATTGTCCCAGAATGAAGGTGCCCGGGACCCAGGACAGACATGTCAATTGCGGGACAGTCCCGGGCAATCCAGGTGTCAGGGACTTGCCAGAAATAGAGGACGATCCCTGCTTCCCTCTGTATCTGTGCGTCGGCGTGCGCCAATTGCGCACGCGCATGCGCCAATTGCGCGCATGTGCGCCAATTGCGCGCGTGCACGCTAAATGACATGGCGCCATTAGGCCTTTAAAAAGCCAGCAGTTGCAATAGTGCACTGCTGTCTGATCTGCAGCTTCTGTGTATCTTTACCTGCATCTGCTATCTGATTACCTGGACGACCCGGCTCTGCTGACTTACCTGTTATCTCCAACCCTGACCTCGGCCTGCCTTGACCCTGCTACTATTACCTGTTGTTCCGTTGCCAGACCTCTGCCTGTTTATCTGATTCTGCTCCAGTCCACCGCATTGCTCTGCCTGACCACCTGATCTGACCCGGCTCGCCTGACCCTGCACCTGCCTGCTACTTGCTCTGTGTGTTCCAGTGTTGACCTGGCTTATCTCACCCTGCTTCAGCCTGCTACTGATCCTGCTGTCATCCGCAGTTCCAGCCAAACCTGGAGGATCATCAACCAGCTACAGTGTCAACCACCACAGTCTCCACAGGCACTCCTACCCCGCTGTGTTCCCGAGACCACTGTTCCCACTCCGGTGGCTCCTGAACCAGAGCTGTATGAGAAGTCTTCTCCTACAAGTCAGACTCGTCCTCTGAGGTACGTAACAGTATTAGACAGCCATAACCGAGTCTGCAGGAGAAACCTCACCCATGGAGGAGATTTGCACACACCTCGCGGCTCTCACGCAAGCCATTAAATCCCTACAAGAAGGACATGTCAAATTGGACGAGCGGGTCCAGAACTTATCAGATTCCAGTCATGTGGCTTCAGTTTCCCCCGCTGCACCCGTACAGTCTGCCTCCGCTCCTTCCGTAGTGATGCTTCCGCCTGAACCCAGAGTTCCTGTTCCGGAAAGATTCGCAGGAGACCGCGCCAAATTCCGGGCCTTCCAAAATGCATGCCAGCTATACTTCTCTCTACAACCCCGGACTTTTTCACTTGAAGCCACCAAGGTGGGGTTTGTCATCACCCTACTCCAAGGAGAACCCCAGAGTTGGGCCCACCGACTACTCGAGCAGAACAGCGCACAGACCCACTCCTTGTTAGTCTTTTTTGAGGCCATGGCTCAGCTTTATGAGGACCCCCAGCGGAAGCTGCCCTGTTTGCGCTCCAGCAAGGTCGCAGAGCGGCCGAGGACTATGTCACAGACTTTAGGCGCTGGAGCTCAGACACTCAATGGAATGATGCTGCCTTACGACACCAATTCCGTATGGGTCTTTCTGACAGCCTCAAGGATGAGCTCGCCCGAGTGGGTATACCAGGTACTCTTGAAAATCTGATCACCCTGTCCATCCAAATCGATCGACGACTCTGTGAGCGTCGGTCAGAGCGGTCCACTCAGCAAGGCCACCCCGTGTGGAGGACCCCAAGGGCGCCAGCTCCCTCTTCCCGTTACCTGGCACCAACCTGTTCAGATCCTGCTGGTCCAGTTCCAGACACTTCCAGGCCCATGCAAATAGGAGTGATACGATCAACTTTATCCCCTGAAGAACGAGCACGTCGCAGACAGCACAATCTTTGCCTCTACTGTGGCGAGGCCGGCCACTACGTGCACAACTGCCCTGCCAAGATGCGCAAGTGCCCTTCTTCCATAACTGCCAACCTGTCAACTCTGTCTGCCAATGCAACCCACCTTGCTCTCCCTCTCTCATTCCAACTTCCGGGAAGAACAATAACAGTCAACGCTATTGTCAACTCTGGGGCATGTAGCTGTTTTGTCGATATCACCTTTGCCATTCAGCAACGCCTCCCGTTGCAAGAAAAGGCGCATGGACTTTCTGTCTACCTGGCCGATGGCTCTTGCATAAAGTCAGGACAAGTAACCCAGGAGACCGCTCCTTTGCCTGTTGCCATCTTCTCCCAACATAAGGAGCTGCTGACTCTGGATGCCATATCTTCGCCATTGTTCCCCGTGATCTGGGGTTACCTTGGCTTCAGGCTCACAATCCCCAAATCAATTGGGTATCTGGGGAAGTGAGATTCCTGTCCTCCTACTGTCAGAAACATTGTATATCAAAACCCCCCAACTCACCCACTACTCTGCTGTGTATGGACTCCGATCAGAATTTATTCCAGTCAGTGCCTGAACCATACCACGAGTTCATTGATGTTTTCAGTAAACGGGGGGCTGACTCCCTTCCGCCTCACCACTCCTATGATTGCCCAATTGAACTGCTTCCTGGAGCTGAGATCCCCTTTGGGCGCATATTTCCTTTGTCGGAAAAGGAACAGGAGGCACTAAAGGTTTACATTGATGAAAATCTGAATAAGGGGTTTATCCGCCCCTCAACCTCACCAGCAGGTGCCAGAATATTCTTTGTCACAAAAAAAGACCAGACCCTTCGCCCATGTGTGGACTACCGCGAGTTGAATAAAATCACGGTCAAAAACCGCTATCCGTTGCCCCTGGTACCTGAACTGTTCCAGAAATTAAGATCTGCCATTATCTTCACCAAGTTGGATCTAAGGGGGGCCTACAATCTTGTCCGCATCCGAGCCGGGGATGAGTGGAAGACGGCCTTTCGTACCCGGTTCGGCCATTATGAATATCTGGTCATGCCATTTGGGCTCTGCAACGCCCCTGCCACTTTACAATATTTCATCAATGATGTATTCAGAGACTTTTTGGACATTTTTGTAATTGTCTATCTAGATGATATCTTAATCTTCTCAGGGTCCCTTGACCAGCATCGGGAACATGTCTGCAGGGTACTGAGTCGTCTTCGTCAGCATGGACTGTATGCAAAGGCAGAGAAATGCGAATTTGAGCAGCAGTGCATCCAGTTCCTAGGATTGGTGATTTCCCCAACGGGAATTAAGATGGACCCCCAAAAGGTGTCCGCTATTCTAGACTGGCCTGTACCCTTAGACAAGAAGGGAGTGCAACGTTTCATAGGGTTTGCAAACTTTTACAGAAAGTTCATCAATAGTTTTTCCGCGATAATCACGCCCATAACGCAGCTAACTAAACAAAACCTGCGATTCCATTGGAATCCCGAAGCCCAAGATGCCTTTGAAACACTCAAAAAACGTTTTACCTCAGCTCCGATCCTCAGCCATCCTGACCCATCTCTACCCTACATCCTCGAGGTAGACACCTCAGAAGTTGCTGTAGGGGCGGTCATTTCTCAACGCCAGGGTACTAAGGACCTAATGCATCCTGTGGCCTTCTTCTCACGGAAGCATTCCCCTGCAGAGAGGAACGACGATGTGGGTGATCGGGAGTTACTTGCCATCAAGGTTGCTTTAGAAGAATGGAGGTACTTGTTAGAGGGTGCTGTCCATCCAGTACTCATATACACCGACCACAAGAATCTAGAGTACCTAAGATCTGCTAGACGGCTGAAACCTCGACAAGCCCGATGGGCCCTGTTTTTCTCTCGCTTTTCCTTCCACATCACGTACCGGCCTGGATCAAAAAATACCAAACCAGACGCGCTATCGCGTATGTATGACAACCCTAAGTTGGAGTGTTAAAACTTCTTCATGATCATCCACTGGCAGGGCACTTCGGGGTCCGCAAGACCCTCGAGTTGGTACGTCGCACATTCTGGTGGCCAGGTCTGGAGGAGTTTTGCAAGAAATATGTAAGTACATGCCCTGTCTGTAACCGGAACAAGACAGCAAGGAGCCGGGCCTGGGGACTATTGAAACCCTTACCTGTACCGGATAGACCATGGAAGATGATCTCCATGGACTTTATAGTAGAGCTTCCATGTTCTGAAGGGTGTACCGCAATCTTTGTAGTCGTGGATCGACTCTCTAAAATGGCCCACTTCCTACCATTAAAGAGTACCCCATCCGCTATGGAGACAGCCCGTGTGTTCATTAAGGAGATTGTCAGATTGCATGGAGTTCCTGCAAACATCATATCAGATAGGGGAGTACAATTTACCTCACGTTTCTGGAGAGCATTATGTAAGACCCTGAAGATCGAACTAGCTTTGTCCTCGGCCTATCACCCCCAAACGAACGGACAAACTGAGAGGACAAATCAGACTCTTGAACAATACATCAGATGTTTCACGTCCTTTGTCCAAGATGACTGGGTATCCTTACTGCCCCTAGCAGAATTTTCCTATAACAACGCCAGCCACTCGGCCACAGGACAATCTCCCTTCTTCTCTAATTATGGTTTTCACCTGTCTTTTTTACCTGATTTTCTTCCAGAATCCTCAATTCCAGCAGTACAGAGCATGGTGGACTTCCTCAGTCGCAATAACCAAGTGTTGCAGGAAGCAGTGACCAAGGCCCAGGCAGACAGCAAGAAAGCTTTCGACAGGAAAAGGAGAGGGGAATTGGACCTGCAAGTGGACGATCAGGTATGGCTCTCCACAAATAACCTCAGGTTGGCTTGCCCTTCGAAAAAATTAGCACCCAAGTTCTTAGGACCCTTTTCGGTGAAGAGAAAAATCAACGAGGTATCGTATGAACTTTCCTTACCTGACTCTTTTAAGATACATCCAGTATTTCATGTCTCTTTACTCAAACCTGCAGTACCTGATCCCTTCCCTGACAGAGGGTCCAGACCACCAGAACCTGTTATTATTAATGGAAGTGAGGAATACGAGGTGGAAGCCATCCTCGATTGTAGGAGACGGCAAGGTCAAGTGCAATTTCTAATTAAATGGAAAGGTTATGGTCCGGAGGATAACTCCTGGGAACCTGAACGTAACATTCATGCTAAGGAATTAATTCATGCATTTTTCCTTGCCCATCCTGAAAGAAGAGACCCGTTAGGCATCCGGAGGCTGCCCCTTGGGGGGGGCAATGTCAGGAACTTGCCAGAAATAGAGGACGATCCCTGCTTCCGTCTGTACCTGTGCGTCGGCGCGCGCCAATTGCGCACGCGCATGCGCCAATTGCGCGCGTGCACGCTAAATGACATGGCGCCATTAGGCCGTTAAAAAGCCAGCAGTTGCAATAGTGCACTGCTGTCTGATCTGCAGCTTCTGTGTATCTTTACCTGCATCTGCTATCAGATTACCTGGACGACCCGGCTCTGCTGACTTACCTGTTATCTCCAACCCTGACCTCGGCCTGCCTTGACCCTGCTACTATTACCTGTTGTTCCGTTGCCAGACCTCTGCCTGTTTATCTGATCCTGCTCCAGTCCACCGCATTGCTCTGCCTGACCACCTGATCTGACCCGGCTCGCCTGACCCTGCACCTGCCTGCTACTTGTTCTGTGTGTTCCAGTGTTGACCTGGCTTATCTCTCCCTGCTTCAGCCTGCTACTGATCCTGCTGTCATCCGCAGTTCCAGCCAAACCTGGAGGATCATCAACCAGCTACAGTGTCAACCACCACAGTCTCCACAGGCACTCCTACCCCGCTGTGTTCCCGAGACCACTGTTCCCACTCCGGTGGCTCCTGAACCAGAGCTGTATGAGAGGTCTTCTCCTACAAGTCCGACTCGTCCTCTGAGGTACGTAACACCGGGACACGTGGGCACCCTAACTGTCATGTCACAATTAACTGTATGTGAGGAGGCTACCTACATGCCCCCATAAGCCTTAGCAGTTTGGTGGACATGGAGGAGGAGGGAGGCAGTGGGTTGTCATTTATCCCTGTGTATACGTCCACTTGTGTGACTCTATAGTGAAGTGGCCTGCACAAATAAGAAAAAGGAGGAAATGAACAGTTTAGAAGAGAACTGAAACTGGAGCATGCTCAGTAGAGGTGGAAATGGAGGGAGGGACAGTGAACAGCAGGACCAACCAGGTTTTTTGCAGAATACAGAAAACGAATCCCATAGTGACAGAGTGAGTATGAACAGCATGTAAAACAGCATGTACTGACAGTTTTTATGATGTAGGTTTAATGCACTTTAAGTTGAAGTTAGTAAACAAAGGTGTCAGGTTTAACCACTTGCCATCCGCGCTATAGCCAAATGACGGCTACAGCGCGGACCTAAAATGCCGGGAGGCCATCAATAGACGTCCTCCCCTTTCCTCGCTCCCGAGCGCGTATCAGGAAACTTCTGTGCTGGCCGTGTCCCTTGGACACAGCCAATCACAGATCGCTGTAAATAGCCAATCACAGATGCTATTTACAGCGCGATCGGTGTGGCCAATGAGAGATGATCTCAAATGTAAACATATGAGATCATCTCTCATTGCCAGCCCTCCCTCCTCACACAGAGACCGCGTGTGAGGATTGAGAGCAACCTGTGCTTCTACTGTGCTTCTACTGTGAGTCGCAGATGCAAAAGTGATATAGTGAAACAGACAAACAGTGCCCAAACAGTGCACAATCAGACAGTTACAATCAGTGCCACAGTAAGTGAAAACACTTAGTGCCCACCTGTGCCATCTGCGCCCACCTGTGCCATCTGTGCCACCTGTGCCATCTGTGCCCACCTGTGCCATCTGTGCCCACATGTACTATCAGTGATCAGTGCCCACCTGTGCCGCCTCAGTGCACATCTGTACAATCAGTGCACATCTGTGCCACCACATCTGTGCCACCTCATCAGTGCCTACCTGTGCCACCTCATCAGTGCCCACCTGTGCCGCCTCATCAGTGCACATCTGTGCAATCAGTGCCCATCTGTGCCGCCTTATCAGTGCCCATCTGTGTCGCCTTATCAGTGCCCATCTGTGCCACCTCAAAAGGGCCCATCTGTGCCACCTCAACAGTGCCCATCTGTGCCACCTCAACAGTGTCCATCTGTGCCGCCTTATCAGTGCACATCTGTTCCACCTCCTCAGTGCCCATCTGTGCCACTTCATCAGTGCCCATCTGTGCCACTTCATCAGTGCATATCTGTGCCATCTGTGCCGCCTCATTAGTGCCCATCTGTGCCGCCTCATTAGTGCACATCTGTACAATCAATCAGGGCCCATCTGTGCCGCCTCATCAGTGCCCATCTGTGCCGCCTCCTCAGTGCCCGTCAAAAAAAATGTAAGGTGTGTACCAGTGGAGGAGTCAGACGAGACACATCTTATTATTGTGCCGAGTGTCCTTCCCAACCAGACCTCTGTATTGGTGACTGTTTTCGCCGTTACCATACTTCACTAAATTATTAGTGAAGTACGGTAAACGTAATCCTCAGTTCCTGCCTTCACACCCCTTATGCCACTGCCTGCTCTGTAACTGACCCTGGCTTGTTATTCGACCACGCTTCTGCCTGCTGATTCTGTACATACCTCTGCCTGATCTGGAACTGACCATGGACTTTTATTTGACCATGCTTCTGCCTAACGATTCTGTACATACCTCTGCCTGATCTGGAACTGACCCAGGACTGTTATTTGACCACGCTTCTGCCTACCGATTCTGTAGATACCTCTGCCAGATCTGGAACTGACCTTGGACTGTTTGACCATGTTTTTTGCCTGCCTCTTGGATTGATCTTGTACCCTACTATTGGACTAGTGGGATTCAACACAGGGGTCTCACATATGTGAGGGGCTCCAGAAAAGTTTTTCTGAGTGAAGAAAACAATTTTTTTTGTTTTCTCATCCTAGATTAGGGTCTGGAGACTCGGAGGCTTCAAAAAGATTTGGGTGGGAGAAGCCTCTACCCCTGTCTCCATTCTGTCCTGAACGAGGCCCTACTTCTGCCTGCTGCCTGTAGGACTTACTGCCATTATGTCTCTGCCTGTCGCACTGACCACACCACATGTTCCTGCCTACTACCAGGACCAATATTTTTGGCATTGCTGACAATATCTCTGCCTGCACTGACCCTGGACTGTATATGGACAGTATCCCTGCCTGCTGCCTGGACAATTGTGTATGCTGTTGCTGACCAAGTCCCTGCCTGCTGCCTGGACCAGTGCTATCCTCCTGTGTACAACTGCGCTACTAAAACCACACGTAATCTTTTGTTTACCCTTTGCTCAGCATAATGTATTTTGGGGTGTAATTCTTGGTATGTGCATGCTATGTGTCCCTGGAACACCTGACGGTGTTCCTTGCATGTTGGACCTCTGTATGTGGCCAGGCTGTGTAGAAGTTTCACACATGTGGTATCACCATACTCAGAAGGAGTGGCAGAATGTATTTTGGGGTGTCATTTTTGCTATGTAAATGTTATGTGTTGGAGATATCTTATAAACGGACAACTTTGTGTAAAAAAAAATGCGTTTTCATTTTTTTTCCACATTTTCCAAAAACTTCTGGAAAAAAATTAACCGTTCAAAAGACTCATTATGCCTCACAGATTATACGTTGGGGTGTTAGCTTTCCAAAATGGGGTCATTTTGTGGACGTTTTTCATTGTCCTGGTGCTCCAGGGCCTTCAAAATGTAATAGGTGGTTGAGAAATGAGATATGTAATTTATGCTCCTAGAACGCCTAAAGGTACTACTTCAATGTAGGTCCTCTGTATGTGGCCAGGCTGTGTAAAAGTCTCACACATTTGGTATTGCCATACTCAGGAGGAGTAGCAGAATGTATTTTGGTGTGTCATTTTTGCTATGTACATGCTATGTGTTGGAAATATCTTATCAATGGACAACTCTGCGTAA
The DNA here is from genome assembly GCA_029206835.1 of Rana muscosa. Taxonomy (NCBI): domain Eukaryota; kingdom Metazoa; phylum Chordata; class Amphibia; order Anura; family Ranidae; genus Rana; species Rana muscosa. The sequence goes on along the minus strand of CM055116.1, from coordinate 495,271,702 downwards.
AAAAAATGCGTTTTCATTTTTTTTCCACATTTTCCAAAAACTTCTGGAAAAAAATGAACCGTTCAAAAGACTCATTATGCCTCATAGATTATAAATTGGGGTGTTAGCTTTCCAAAATTGGGTCATTTTGTGGGTGTTTCCATTGTCCTGGTGCTCCAGGGCCTTCAAAAGTCTAATAGGTGGTTGAGAAATGAGATATGTAATTTATGCTCCTAGAACGCCTAAAGGTGCTTCTTCAATGTAGGTCCTCTGGATGTGGCCAGGCTGTGTAAAAGTCTCACACATTTAATATCGCCATACTCAGGAGGAGTAGCAGAATGTATTTTGGGGTGTCATTTTTGGTATGTACATGCTATGTGTTGGAAATATCTTTTTAATGGACAACTTTGCGTAAAAAAAATGCGTTTCATTTTTTTTCGACATTTTCCAAAAACTTCTGGAAAAAAATGAACCGTTCAAAAGACTCATTATGCCTCATAGATTATACGTTGGCGTGTTAGCTTTCTAAAATGGGGTCATTTTGTGGGTGTTTCCATTGTCCTGGTGCTCCAGGGCCTTCAAAAGTGTAATAGGTAGTCAACAAGTTAGATGTGTAATTTATGCTCCTAGAACACCTGATGGTGCTCCCTGCATGTTGGGCCTCTGTATGTGGCCAGGCAGTGAAAAAGTCCAACACATGTGGTATCGTAATACTCAGGAGGAGTAGCAGAATGTATTTTGGGGTGTCATTTGTGGTATGCACATGCCATGTGAGAGAAATAAGCTATTACAATGACAATTTTGAGAAAAAAATAAAAATAAAAAATAATTTTTTTAATTTTGCAAAGAATTGTGGGAAAAAATTACAACTTCAAATAACTCACCATGCCTCTTACTAAATATCTTGGAATGTCTAATTTCCAAATAAGGGTTATTTGGGGGGCGTTTGTACTTTCCTGGCTTGGTAATGTCTCAATAAATGAGATAGGCGGCCAGTACATCAGATGTGATAAAAAATTTATGATTTGCACTATAGCTTGTAGACTCTAAAACTTTCATACAGACCAAATAGATTCCACAAATTTGGGGTTATTTTTGCCAAAGATATGTAGCAGTATTGTGGCCAAAATTTATGAAAAAATGTACTAATTTGCAAAATTTTATCACAGAAATTAAGAAAAATTTGTTTTTTTCAAAATTTTCGGTCTTTTTTCATTTATAGCACAAAAAATAAAAACCCAGAGGTAATCAAATACCACCAAAAGAAAGCTTTATTTGTATGAAAAAAAGGACAAAAAAAATCATTTGGGTACAGTGTTGCATGACTGAGTAATTGTCATTCAAAATGTGAGAGCACTGAAAGCTGAAAATTGGTCTGGGCAGGAGGGGGGTTTAAGTGCCCAGTAAGCAAGTGGTTAAAATGGAAAGCAATAAACATACCTGGAAACTTTAAAAACACAAATTCTTGAGAATGGGAGCAGAGTGGTGGGACGAGCTAATTGTGGGGCACTATACGTGTCATGGCAAATGTTGGATGAGGCAAAATTGTGCTTGAGGAATGAGGAGAGACTTACAATTTTATTACATATGGATTGCAGGTGTCAGGAGAATGTAATGTACAGAGTGCAGGGGTCTGAGGTGAATAACATACATGAGGCATGCAGGAGTCAAGAGGGTAATAGGTACACAGAGTCAGGCCTCGTACACACGAACAAGTTTCTCGGCAAAAACCAGCAAGAAACTTGCTGGCAGAGATTTTTTGCCGAGAAACTCGTTCGTGTGTATGGTTTCTCGTCAAGAAAATCGACAAGTATCTCGACGAGAAAATAGAGAACCTGCTCTCTATTTTCTCGTCGAGATTCTCGTCGGCATGTTTCTCGACGAGAAAAGTGAGTGTGTGTACACTTACCTGTCCTCCCGGAAGCCTGCGCATGTTCGAAATGAATTCGACGCATGCGCGGTAGCTTCCTAGGCATACGTAGGGTATACCAAGATGGCGGCGACGGCATCGAATGTGACGAGCGCATGCTCGTCGTAGTCGATGACGTCACCGCGTACGCTCCATTCAAAGAACCGCGGGTTCTTTGAATCGAGCGTGTGTACACTCGGCCGGGACAATTTTCTTGTCCAAGAATCTCGTCGAAAAAAACGACATGTTTTTTTCGACGAGAATCTCGGCCGTGTGTACGAGGCCTAAGAGTCAGAAGTGTATATACAGCCCAGCACACAGCACCCCCATGATTCATTTATCCACCACTCTCTTATACTGTGCATAGCACACCATTACTATCTATGCATATACACATACCTGCCGCATTTTTGATATGGGAATGGGAGACACCTACTAGCAAAAGTATGTAGGCATAGGACACACCCTGGCCACACCCCCTTAAAGGAGAATTAACAAAAAAAAGACATTAGTTAAACCCACGAGGGCTTTTTTTTTTTACCACCACTATTCATTTATATTGGATTTTGAAATTTACAATTGCAGCAATTTAGAAATTTGGATAAAAGGTTTAGCACTGGGAAACACTTTTTGAAAGATAAATAGTGCATTTTATATACAACTATATAGATCAGACCAAAATAAGGGACAAATGAAGAGGAAAGAGGGACATTGCTCCAAATCAGGGACAGTCCCTCAAAATCAGGGACAGTTGGAAGCTATGATATACATACACACTGTATGCACATGCAAAGAAACATATACCCCTCTGGTTTCATGGTTGTCTGTCTTCTTAGCCTTTGTAGTTCTCTGTGTCCCCAATGCTACTGGCAAGAAATCCAGGGGGTAGCAGTGGAGTACCTGTTTCCTGATATGCTGGTGGCAGCTCACCCTCCCCAGTACACCTATTTTCCACACTGCTCCTCCTCCTCTCCCTCCCCTTTAGCAAATGCAGTGTGTGTAAAATGACATCATGCACACTGCACTGCATGTTTACATGTCCAGAATCATCATTTTTGAGATGCAAATGATTCTGGCAATGACCCGGAAACCAGGGCAAAATTCTAACAATGCCAAGTAATTTCTAATGAGTTCCCATGTTTGGTGATAAGCGTGGTAGGTGAATTGGCATCCAAGGGTACATGTGTAGTGGTACAAAGCATGTAGTGTAGCAACAGCAGCAGCTAAAAGCAAGATACTGGCATATCTGGCAAACAGATTATATATGGTGATTTTCTCAGACTTGTATATAAAATCTCTTTGATTTAGAAGTAAACATCAGCTTCATTGAGTGAACATTTCTCAAATAAATGCTATTGGAAATGTTTACACATGCTGTCCTTTAATACATTGGGAAAATAGATACAATTGTTGTATATTGGGCAAATGTTAACAAGTTGGTTAGGCAATGTACACATTTTCACTGCTTCCATTGGGAAGGTCATGTCAAACATTGGGTCTAAAGCTATGTCAATAAGGGTCAGCAATAGCTTGACCTTTTGACAATATTGATTATGAATATAATACAACAGTGCCATCTAGAATTTGAATTGGGAAATGTTTTGCTCATAGAAACTGATGCAGAAAAGGATGCTCTCATGTGGGAATGTCTACCAAAACTTGCCAAATAAAAGGCCAGCAGCATAAGTTGAAGGGGGGATCAATAACTACAAAACAACCAAAGAAGGAACCTCGCCTGGGAGGACACTAAAGCTACATACCAAGAGAAACTGGAGCACTGGTTGCCTATAGAGATTATGAAGTCCCTATAATCTGACCAAAGTGACTTTTTAGTGTATCCCAATTGTATAAAGACCCCTTTCCAAGCTAATTTGTTAGAACTATTATGTAACTTGTGCATGTGTTGTACGTACATCTGTAATGCTTTGAATGTCTTGCAATGTTTTCCTACAATTGCAAGTAGTTTGTATGTCAGAAAACAGGGGGCGGAGAGCTGAAGTTACACTCTGCAGAGCTCAGTGAGGAGAGCTGTAAAAGCTGATTAGAGGGAAGAGACACACTCCCCTTCACACAGCACACAGGAATAGAGCCGAGACTGTTAATCTGGTGGAGCTCCCTTCCCTGTCATTGTTTTTCTCTTGGTGTCAGGAAAACTTGTCAGAAGTACAAATAGCAGAGGAACAAAGCAGCAGACAGAAATTATACTTAGTGTTCTAGATTGAGACACATTTACATTATAGAGGAATATGCTTTGTTCATATTTCATGCCTGAGGTTTACAACCACTTTAAGTGGCTCAGTAGGAAGAGATATTGTCAGACACAACAGAGACCTTAGATTGAGATCCATATACTGTCATAGCAGGTATAACATGCAATCTCCTTGCTGCATTCTTATTGGCCCATCACTGTAAATGTTAATTTGTGTGCTCTTACCTATCACCAAACCATTGGAATTTCATGTACTACTCTGTTTCCCCAAAAATAACACCTATCCCGAAAATAAGACCTAGTTAAAGTCGTTGTAAAAAGATGTAATCCATTTTCTAAAAAAATTATATACAGTGCTTTGAAAAAGTATTCATACCCCTTGAAATTTTCCACATTTTGTTATGTTACAGCCAAAAACGTTAATGTATTTTATTGGGATTTTACATGATAGACCAACACAAAGTGGCACATAATTGTGAAGTGGAAGGAAAATGATAAATGGTTTTCCAAATTTTTTACAAATAAATATCTTAAAAGTGTGGCATGTATTTGTATTCAGCCCCCTTTACTCTGATACCCCCTAGCTATAATCTAATGGAACCAAGCCCTCAGAGGTTTGTTAGAGAACCTTAGTGAACAAACAGCATCGAGAAGGCCAAGGAACACATCAGACAGGTCAGGGATAAAGTTGTGGAGAAGTTTAAAGCAGGGTTAGGTTATAAAAAACATTCCAAGCTTTGAACATCTCACAGAGCACTGTTCAACCCATCATCCAAAAATGGAAAGAGTATGGCAAAACTGCAAACCTATTAAGACATTGCTGTCCACCTAAACTGACAGGCTGGGCAAAGAGAGCATTGACCAGAGAAGAAAAGAAAAAGGGGGTTCCCCTGGGTGGACTTTTAAGGCACTGATGGTATTAATTCCAAATATACGGGATATTGAAGTAAAACATATTTTTTTTTCACAATTATACATATTTATCAAAAAATGAAATATTAAATTAAAATATACAGTTCCAAAGATTGTCACCATATAGGTAAATACATGAAAACCTTCTTTACACCCTACGCGTTTCGGGGTAACCTTCTTCAGGGTGTGTAGAGAAGGACAATTAGTTAATGTATTATAAATGTAGTAGAAGAATGATGAATATTTCATTGGATGCGATTTTTTAAAAGCATTGAAAATATAAACAGCACGCTGGGTTCTGTCAATGAGGTTGCCAGTCAAGCAAGAAGTGGGTATCAGAATATACAATTAATGCAGGTTTGAGAAGGACATTTATAAGGAACAGGTGTTCATCACGTTAGGGAGAAATTATTCCAAAGATCGAGAAGCCGGTGGATCAACCAGAAGAGATATACTGGGACTGGGATAGAGGTCCCTGAGTATATGAGATCCGTAAAAGACCTAATAATGTCCGCTGTCAAACAGTACACTGTATTATTGACAGAGTCAACCTCACACCATGACAATCCAGCAAGGAATTCCTTGCTGGATTGTCATGGTGTGAGGTTGACTCTGTCAGTGTACTGTTTGACAGCGGACATTATTAGGTCTTTTACGGATCTCATATACTCAGGGACCCCTATCCCAGTCCCAGTATATCTCTTCTGGTTGATCCACCAGCTTCTCGATCTTTGGAATAATTTCTCCCTAACGGGATGAACACCTGTTCCTTATAAATGTCCTTCTCAAACCTGCATTAATTGTATATTCTGATACCCACTTCTTGCTTGACTGGCAACCTCATTGACAGAACCCAGCGTTTATATTTTCAATGCTTTTAAAAAATTGCATCCAATGAAATATTCATCATTCTTCTACTACATTTATAATACATGAACTAATTGTCCTTCTCTACACACCCCTGAAGAAGGTTACCCCGAAACGCGTTGGGTGTAAAGAAGGTTTTCATGTATTTACCTATATGGTGACAATCTTTGGAACTGTATATTTTAATTTAACATTTCATTTTTTGATAAATATGTATAATTGTGAATAAAAAATATTTTTTACTTCAATATCCCGTATATTTGGAATTAATACTATCAGTGCCCTAAAAGTCCACCCAGGGGAACCCTATTTTTCTTTTCTCATATATACTGGATGTGGCACAAGCATACATTTGCCATTCACCCCTCCTTTTTATTGATCAGAGAAGCAGCAATTAGGCCCATGGTAACTCCAGAGGAGCTGCAGAGATCCACAGCTCAGGTGGCAGAATCTGTCCACAGGACAACTATTAGTCATGTACTCCACAAATCTGGCCTTTATGGAAGAGTGGCAAGAAGAAAGCCATTGTTGAAAGTAAGCCATAAGAAGTCCCATTTGCAGTTTGCGAGAAGCCATGTGGGGGACACAGCAAATGTGGAAGAAGGTGCTCTGGTCAGATGAGACCAAAATGTAACTTTTTGGCCTAAAAGCAAAACGTTATTTGTGGCGGAAAAATAACACTGCACAACACCCTGAACACACCATCCCCACCAAGAAACATGGTGATGGCAGCATCATGTTGTGGGGATGCTTTTCTTCAGCAGGGACAGGGAAGCTGGTCAGAGTTTATGGGTCGATGGATGGAGCCAAATACAGGGCAATCTTGGAAGAAAACCTGTTATGCCTCGTACACACGACTGGTTTTCCCATCTGAAAAATTGTGATGAGAGCTTTTGGCTGGGAATCCCGGCCGTGTGTATGCTCCATCGGAGTTTTCCCATGCATGCTCGGAAGCAAAGAAATTCATTTTGTCGGCTCATCGTAGTCTTTTACGTCACCGCGTTCTTGGCAGTCAAAAGTTCACCGGACTTTTGTGTGACCGTGTGTATGCAAGGCAGGCTTGAGAGGAATTCCGTCGGGAAAACCATAGTTTTTTTTTCAGACGGGAAAACCGGTCGTGTGTAGGAGGCATTAGAGTCAGCAAAAAACTTGAAACTGGGGTGGAGGTTCACCTTCCATCAGGACAACACCCCTAAACATACACTCAGAGCCAGAGCTACAATGGAATGGTTTAGATCAGGGATATGCAATTAGCGGACCTCCAGCTGTTGCCAAACTACAAGTTCCATGAGGCATAGCAAGACTCTGACAGCATCAAGCATGACAACCAGAGGCAGAGGCATGATGGGACTTGTAGTTTGGCAACAGCTGGAGGTCCGCTAATTGCATATCTCTGGTTTAGATCAAAGCCTATTTATGTGTTAGAATGGCCCAGTCAAAAGTCCAGACCGAAATCCAATTGAGAATCTGTGGCAAGACTTGAAAAATGCTGTTCACAGACTCTCTCCACCCAAACTGACAGAGCTTGAGCTATTTTGCAAAGAAAAATGGGCAAAAAATTCACTCTCTAGATGTGCAAATCTGGTAGAGACATAACCAAAAAGACTTGCAGCTGTAATTGCAGTGAACGGTGGTTCTACAAAGTATTGACTCAGGGGGGCTGAATACAAATGCACGCCACACTTTTCACATATTTATTTGTAAAAAATTCTGAAAACCATTTATCATTTTCCTTCTACTTCACAATTATGTACCACTTGGTGTTGGTCTATCACATAAAATCCCAATGAAATACATTTACCTTTTTGGTTGTAACATGACAAAAGGTGGAAAATTTAAAGGGGTATGAATACTTTTTCAAGGCTCTGTAATGTGCAGTGTGTCTCTTCTTGTAACTTTATGGTGGAAAATATCTTATTTACAGTGCCACTGGGCGCTCATATGACCCGCCTGAGATCTTCTCTTCTCCCAGCTGACGTCCGCAGCCCCTCCCTCTGCAGTGCTCAGCGTGGGGAAGAAGGTCTCCGGCGGGTCACGTGATCGCCCAGTGGCGCTGTAAATAAGGTATTTTCAACAATAAAGTTACAAAAGGAGACACACTGCACATTATATAATCTTTTTACAAAACGGATTACATAGTTTTACAATGACTTTAACCAAGGTTTATTTTTGGGATTACGGAATGTCGTACTGCTAACTTCTGGGCTGACAGGGAGAGAGGGGCAAAGAAGACAGGGGATGCAGGAACTTTTTTAAAAACATTTTATTGTTTTATTCCAGGTTTTTTTAGAACATAGAGAGGGGTAAATGACACAGCACAAGCACTCTGCTGTGTATCATGCTTTAGGATCAGGATATATATATATTTTTTTTAAGGTTACAACAACTTTAAGATCGTCTTGATGACATGACTGTATTTGAATAAATGTAGATTATTTTACATACCGTAAATAAATAAGTCATCCCCTAAAAATTAGCCTTAGTGTGTTTTTTGTAGCAAAAATTTATATAAGACCCGGTCTTATTTTTGGGGAAGCTGTGATGGAGTTTATAAAATTACTATATTATATGTATGTTATTTCTCTGTTATCCACTCAAATATGTTCTACTGCTCCCCAACCCTCAGGAATTTAGAATAATTAGCATCCTGCTGAGAATGTGTTTGCAAGGAACAAGACACAAAGACACACCAAGATATATTTATACAATAAGAAACTTATTGATGTTTATACTGTGAACCAGAAATGTTAATGTATGCTAACTAAGGGTATAAGTTTGAAGTATTACCATGTGTGTGTTTGGGTGAACCATATAACCAGACAGTAGTATTTTCCTTGATTGAAAGTTATGACAGAGATTCATCTCAGAGTGAAGACAAGAAACAAATGTCCACTCCTTCAATCTCCCCCTCCCATCGACACTAAGCAATATGGCGCAGAGTTCTGGAATGCAGACACGTGGAAGAAGCAGACTCACAAAAGAAGAAGCACCATATATGGACTCAGCCAATCATATGTACACATTTGTGATGATGATTGCTTGTGTCACTTTGTCTTTAAAGGGCTGGGACCCAGAATAAACATCCTGTTGTGATGAAGGGGTCATGGTGATCAGTGTTCCAGCGTGATTTCTTCCAAGCTAGCATGCAGGCCTATTCACTTCAGCATAGATCTGAACCAGCGGCAGAATAAGGGAATAGTTTCTGGGATTGGACCAGAATCGGTCTATTACAATTGGCTCCCAACGTGGGTTTCTGGGCTCCGTTCTCGGACCAGAGCCGACCTAGCTATGGATGTCAGCAGATGGAGATGTGTTTACTGGGACGGGGCCTGATCATCTTCGTTACACGGTAAGTGGATACTGTTCTATTCCTTACCTGTGTTATTCCGCTTCAGACACCCTCCATTTCGCTCACATTCAGTCGGCTTTCCGAGATCGGCAAAGACGGGTAACTTCTTGTCCAGAACCAATTTACTAAGAACCCATCGACTTATTCTGCCGGCTGTTATTTATGTTGTGTTTGTCCTGTGTTGACTTGAATGTGGCTATTTCGGCGGAATGTCTGTGTGTGTAGGGGAGACACAATATTTCCTTGCTGGGCTGGCCCTGGTTCAAGAGAGAGGTGTCATAAGGATATAGGTTTAGACACAGAATTTCCTTGTCCGTTTATTTAGAAATACTCTGATTTATAGAGAGGTGTCTGGGAGTATTCTGGTTTACAGAGAGGGGTGTACACAATTGAGGTGTAACACGATAATTCCTTGCCAGTATACAAATATATACATATCTATGTATGGGGCCACTGGATTCCTTGCTAAGTCCCCGTAATTTAGGGGTCTAGTTAAAGAGAGGCTGGCTGCTTACATTTAGATATATATAGAGATAATTATGTGCACGGGATTCCTTGTCCGTATGCTTTAGTAAGATTCGGACTGAAGAGAGATGCGCAGGGTAGGTTAGATTAAATAGATATATATGTGTGTATGGAGTCACTGGATTTCCTTGCTTTAGTCATAGAGTTCATAGAGATGTTGACTCCATTCATTTAGATATATATAACACGAGCCAGGTAGGTTCGGGGTCGCATTTTACCTCCATACAGACAGCGAAGCTGAAATAGCGTGTCATATTCTAATCCTGTGTATGTAGTTATTGTCTGTTTTTTGTCCTATCTCTACATGTGGAGGTGTTTGGGGTTTTAGTTAAGCTGATACGAGCTTGACAGATATTACAGTGTTTCAAGTAGTGCAGTTTTGCCTGTCTTTTAGAGCTCATTTTGGGACCGAAGCTGACACACAGGCAGACAGCCCCCCTCCCTTCCTCCTTTCCCCCCCCTCCCTTTTTTGTCTTGTACGGCATTCAAATTCCTTAGGCTGTGTGGAGGGAGTCAAATTTCCCGCCCTCCTTTTCTCTTCTAGTAGGGGCTTGCTGTGAGAGTAGGAAAAAAAACAGAGAGGAATGTTTTTTAAACGTACTGCTGCTGTTCTCTCTTTTTTTTTTACAAGCCGTTTAACCCTTTCACATCCCTTCTAGCCTATGGCTGATTAACCCTGTCTATGCTGAAAGGGATGTGTGTGTTGACATGGGTGTGATGTGGGTTGTCAGCATACAGGGAGCTCACAGTTTTCGTTTTGAAATGTACCTTTCTGATGGGAATTGGTATTCTTCATGTAACATCACTAGTACAAATAATGTGAAAAACAAAAATGAAAAATAAAAATAAATAAATAACACGTAAATATATAAATAAATGAAAAGTAACAGACTTGCTTTTTGGATATTGAGAATATAGTGGGGAGTTATGTTTGGAGGAGTCCTGTGGGACTCATAACTGAATCTTCTCAACCAGACAGAACTCATAACTACTGGTAACGTATAAATCTTTTCGTTATAACTTTTGGTGCTTGAATTATTTTTACATGTCCATTACTCAAACCATTTAAATATATGGCAGGGCGATTTTGGAATCATGTTATTTCTAACTGCAGTATGAAGTAATCACTTTTCAAATATTTAGAGACATACACAATTTTTTGTTTGTCTTTAAGAAGCTACATGCCAACAGTTGTATACTGGTTTTGGGGTGATGCCTGTGTAAAAAAGATTTCTTCTAACTTTAAAATTTGCCTTGACGTGTGCCTAATATGACTTTTGGTCTGGACACATGTAAGAAGTGTATTCAGGAGATCTGTTTGTTTTGAGAAAGATGACATAGTCTCATCTTAATTAAGAGTACTTACCTTCCATGCAGTAACGGAAAGACGTTTCACAAGGGTTACTAGGTTTTAAATGTTCTAATATCATTTAAGTGTTGAACTTTGCATAGGGCTTGCATAGAAATGTATGTCCATATTATCTGAACGAGAACAAAGCCTGCCTCCACCCTGGGCGTGTGAGGCATGTGGGAGGTCCCCGGGTTCTGCCCCTCATGTAGTTGTAAGTTAGAGGACCTCCTACAGTAGTCCCTCCCCTTGCAAGCAGGCCTTTCTCATCCCAGTCACCCCTTGGCCCCTGTGCCCTGTGTTGAATGCACATGCCAGCTTTTACTGCCTGCCGGTCATTGCCCTGTGATGCTTTCAATACCAGGTTACATTCCAAAGCGCTTTATCGCATACTATCAAGTACTTTCGTAGCAAGTTTTAGAGAACCGATACGGATTGGGCTGATAGTGGCCCGCACAGAGTAGTACAGGACCTTATGGCAGTGGGCGAGGTCATCCTTCCACACTCTCTTCTGTCTGTGGTGCCCCTGCCTGCAAAAGTATTTTGGCTGTCATAGATTTAGCGTGAACTGAAGCCATACAGCCCATTTCGCCCCCCGGTAATGCTAAGGTCCTACATGCTTTTTTGGGACTGATCTCTTACTGAAGAGCCTGGATACCTGCGGCTTCCCTTCTTATGCAACCCCTGTATGACAACCTGCTATGTGCCCCCTTTGCGCTGTCCGAAGAAGCGCTCACTAACTTTTTACCTTTTAAAAGTAGGCGATCAGCGCTGCTCCTGCACTCAGTCTCCCTGATTATGGAAAGCCCTTTAGCCTGTTCGTATCTGAGACTCAGGGCCCCGTTTCAGGGGTGTTGACACAAAGTCATGGACTCCGTAACCGCCCCATCGGTTGCTATTCAACCCTCCTGGACCCAGTTGCCAGAGGTGGCCCGTCATGTCTCTGAGCTGTTTTTGCTGCCCAAGCCCTGCTGGACTAAGCTTCTGACATTGTTCTGGCCCATCCCCTTCTGCTGCTTGCCCCTCACTATTTCTCTGCCATTCTGTGTCAGGTGCAACCCAAGTATTTGTCCTCTGTTTGCGATGCAGTTTCCTCATGCCTGACGGTGTGACTCTGCTTTGATGCCAATGACTCTACCCTGCTACTCTCCTTCCTCTTGTCCAAGGGGGGTATCATGACATGTCTCTGGACGAACAGGAAGAAGAGAACGCAGATCTACCTGCTCCAACCGAGATGAAGATGGACATGATTGCTTTGAACTCATGAAGGCGGAAACCACCCGTCTACCCTCTGTTCTGGATGCCCCGATCCCAATGCCTCAACGCACCTTGTAGCAGTACAGGCGGATGATCTTTGGACTGTAGGGACCTGCCCATGTCTTCCCAGAGCTTTGTACCCAGCTGTGGTGCAATGGGTCCATGGAGCAACCCATCTTTAAAAGACTTTGATGAACTCACTTATAAACAAATATTATGTAGCTCCAGGAATAACTACTTTGACTAATCAGTATTGCAAGTCCTGCCACACTTGCCTAGTATGCAACCCCGGAAGGCTCAGGGTGGCTCGAGGCTTATCCTGTCGCAAATCAGACGGCGAGAACCACGGCTAGGAAATTGCTTTTGGAGTTAGTTTGCAGATATGGGGTACCTGGGGTGATAGAGAGTGATCAGGGTCCTGCGTTCACTGCTATAGTCATCAAATAAATATGGTTGGCCCTAGGTACCACATTAGCATTTCACGCATCTTATCACCCTGTTAGGTTGTTATTATCCATAACAGTTGCAATTACAGTCTGATGCTTTGATGGATTATGTGACCGCTCTTGTAAAATAATTAACTAACATCTATGTACGAGTATATTCTTCCATTACAGATCCTGATCTAGATACCGGTACTCACAGCATACTTCCTGGTGATTGGGTGATGGTTAAGAAGTTCCTCTGAAAGCATTCCCTAGAGCCAAGATATGCAACAAGGCTCCAGTTCCTGAGGACCGTGCACCACCTGCATCAGAATGAAACGATATATATTTTTTCTTGTAGCAACTGTACACACACAGGAGGTGGCTATCAAACAAATAGATGGTGTAACACAATTTTGGTATAATTCATCAGACACACATGTAGCTACCTTCATATTTGATTTCTGTACTATAATCTTCCCCCCTCTATTTAACTGGCAGTGTATCCACAGATCTGGTGCAGAATCAAACTCAGTCTTTGGGAGACGTGTATTGGATCTGTGGGGACATGAAGATTAGGACTAGGTTACCAGGCCGATGGAAAGGGGAATGTGCACTTGCTAAAGTCATAATGCCCCTGCACATCTTTTCGGCAGATGACCTAGTGGTAAAAAGGGAGCACTCATCTAAATCCAGCGGGAAGCGTAGAAGTGCCCCAGCTGGTAGTTTTGACCCTCATGTATATATAGATGCCATAGGAGTCCCAAGGGGGGTCCCAGATGAATTCAAAGCAAGAGACCAAATAGCTCCAGGTTTTGAGTCCCTGATTCCCATAATCACTGTAAATAAGAATGTGGATTGGATTAATTATATTTACTATAACCAACAGAGGTTCGTTAACTATACCAGGGATGCACTTCAGGGTTTAGCTGAACAACTAGAGGCCACTTCACAAATGACTTTTCAAAATCGTATGACCTTAGACATGATTTTAGCTGAAAAGGGGGGTGTGTGTAAAATGTTGCCTGGGACAAGTACATGTTGTACGTACATTCCGGACAATACAGGCCCAAATGGTAAGGTAACCTTGGCCATTAAGAAATTAGAGGATCTCTCAAAAGAGTTAAAAAGAAATTCGGGACTGACCGATCCCTGGCATCAGTATTTTGGGTGGATGAATGGGTGGCAATGCATTTGCACTCGAATAGGCATAGCAATTTTGATGCTGCTTACATTAGCTGCGATAGTGGTTTGCTGTATTCTGCCCTGTATGAAGAAGCTGTTAGGAAAGGGAGCAGAAGAGGTGACTCCTACTTTTTTGAATTTAGGTGATATTAGAGATCCAATAAAGGAGGATGAGGGACCGTATGCTCCATTGCAGTCCTTGCCTGTTAATAATACATACAACATTCTCAAATGATAAGGGAAAAATAGTGTCCTATGTTTATCCTTGTCTGCTGGTTACCCCGACCTTTGGTTTATTCCTTTACTGTCCTCCTGTAGCCTACTAAGAATGTGAGCTGGGTGACTCTGGGGACCGCAACCTGGAGCTAGCTGAAGCCCAAGCCATCCTCACCACTAGAGGCTCTGGTGGACACCTGCTGGCTCTTAGACTCCGCGCCCTGGGGAATCTTATGCGCTAGCTCCCTGTGGGATCTGTGTTGGTTCTTTGGTGGACCTGCCTTTCTTAACCACCCAGAGTTCCATTCACAGTAGTCAAAAGTAAATACTCTGATGTTGAGGGGGCCAAGTAAGGTCACATAGCATAGGGACAGTACTGATAAAATAGTAATTTTAAGGGGGGACTGTGATGGAGTTTATAAAATGACTATATTATATGTATGTTATCTCTCTGTTTTCCACTCAGATATGGTCTACTGCTCCCCAACCCTCAGGAATTTTGAATAATTAGCATCCTGCTGAGAATGTGTTTGCAAGGAACAAGACACAAAGACACACCAAGATATATTTATACAATAAGAAACTTATTGATGTTTATACTGTGAACCAGAAAAGTTAATGTATTGTGAGGGGGTTAGCTCGGCAGCGGGTGTGTGTGACCCCCGGGATGGGCTCCCCACACAAAAACAGGCCCAGCAAACGGAGGTTGTGGTTTTCAAAATCAAAAAGGTGCGGTTTATTTTCTATTTACAGTGACAAAACACAGCAAAGCAAAAGAAACATAAACAAAATAAATCCTGGTCAACTTGACCTCTGACTAAACATACAGGTTTCCTAACTAACAACTGGGATCAGCCTAGTGCTGTCCTAGTCCCTAAGTCCCTGGTTTTAAATGTCCAAGCAAATAGCCACACAGGCTTTGTCTCACCGCACAGGGGTTCACTCTCCCTAGACAGTCCACACAGGTCTGGGTCCAGGCATGAGCTAACACCTAATGAAGCTGGGAGTTCTTATAGAGGCCTAAATGAGCTGACAAGCTTCAGCTGGTCTCATCAACTCCCTGTCTGCACGACGCCCCACACTCTCCCTAGAGGTATGAGTCATCCATGACTCACTAGCCTCAGCTGGGCTTATACAACTCTCCACCTAGTTGTATAAGTCGGCGTAAAGCCTGAATCTGGGCGAAATATATCTACCCCCCTGGATGCAACCAGGTGACTTTACCTTCCTGCTGTCACATACCCCCCCCCTCTTGTTTTAACCTCGGGGTTGGAACACCAGCAATCAGGCATTCATGTACTCGAGACAAAGCATCCACATTCCCCATTTGAACGCCAGGGCGATGCTTTACTGTGAAGTTGAATTCCTGGAGGGCCAGGAACCACCTATTCACTCTTCTATTTGTTTCCTTGTTTTGAGCCATCCACTTTAACGGAGCGTGATCCGTAACCATGTCAAAGTGCCTACCTAGCAGGTAGTACCGAAGGGAATCTAGAGCCCACTTCACCGCTAAACACTCCTTTTCAACGGTGGCGTAATTTACCTCATGGGACTTCAACTTCCTGCTGAGGTAAATGACTGGGTGCTCTTCCCCGTTCCAGACCTGGGACAATACTGCTCCTAACCCCACATCTGACGCATCACTTTGTACGACAAAGTCTTTAGAGAAGTCGGGTGAGTACAACACTGGCTGGCTACATAAGGCTTGTTTCAAGAATTGGAATGCTGCCTCAGCCTCGGGGGTCCATTTAATCATGACCGACCCTTTCCCCTTCGTCAGGTTGGTTAGGGGCACAGCCTTAGAAGCAAAGTGGGGAATGAATCGCCGATAATACCCAGCGATTCCCAGAAAGGCTCGTACCTGCTTCTTGCTGTTGGGACGTGGCCAACTCTGGATGGCCTCGACTTTGTTGAGTTGGGGTTTTATTACTCCCCTCCCAATGGTGTACCCAAGATATTTGGCCTCCTCCTGCCCAATGGTACACTTCTTGGGGTTAGCCGTAAACCCCGCTTCCCGAACAGAGTCCAGGACTGCTTGCACTTTTGGCAGATGTGAGGCCCAATCTGTGCTATGGACAATTACGTCATCCAGGTAAGCCGCAGCATACTTCCGATGGGGCCTCAGCATCTGGTCCATTTTCCGCTGGAATGTGGCCGGCGCATTCTGTAACCCGAACGGCATTCTTTTATATTGGAACGCCCCGTCTGGGGTTACAAATGCGGTTTTCTCTTTGGCCGACTTGGCCAGGGGGATTTGCCAATACCCTTTTGTGAGGTCAAGAGTCGTCATGTATCGGGCTGTTCCCAGCCGGTCGATCAACTCATCTATACGTGGCATGGGGTAGGTGTCAAATTTTGTAACTTTGTTCAACTGACGAAAATCGTTACAAAATCGCCAGCTCCCATCCGGTTTAGGCACCAACACAATGGGACTAGACCAATCACTTTGGGACTCCTCTATCACCCCTAAGTTCAGCATTTTCTGTACTTCCTCCCGTATTGCCTCCCGTCGGGCCTCTGGGATCCGATAGGGTTTTAACTTCACCCTTTCACCGGGCGGGGTAATGATGTCATGCTCTACCCCAGATGTTTGTCCCGGCAGCTCAGAGAATACCTCCTTGTTGCGAAGCACAAACTCCTTAACCTCCTGTTGTTGGGGTTGTGACAAGGTGGCTGCTATTCCAACCTCAGGAATCACGCAACCAGTTTGAGCTGGTGACCAAGTGTCTGCGACTAGGGACTCTCTATCCCTCCAGGCTTTCAACAGATTAACGTGATAGATCTGTTCGGGCTTTCGCCTTCCTGGTTGTCTGACCTTGTAATTCACTTCGCTCACTTTTTCCATTATCTCGTAGGGGCCTTGCCATTTGGCAAGGAATTTACTTTCAACCGTAGGGACAAGTACCAGTATCCTATCCCCCGGGGAAAAGGTACGGGTCTTGGCTCCACGGTTGTACACTCTCTGCTGTGCTAACTGCGCTTGGGCCAAATGTTCCTTCACGATGGGCATTACCTGTGCAATTCGGTCTTGCATCAGGGCGACATGCTCAATCACACTCCTGTGGGGAGAACTCTCACTTTCCCAAGTTTCCTTGGCAATATCCAACAGCCCTCTTGGGTGTCTCCCATACAGTAACTCAAAGGGGGAGAATCCCGTAGAGGATTGGGGCACCTCCCTAATAGCAAACATCAGATAAGGAAGTAGACAGTCCCAATCCTTTCCATCTCTATCCACCACTTTCTTCAACATTTGTTTTAGGGTTTTGTTGAATCTTTCAACCAGCCCATCGGTTTGGGGGTGATACACAGATGTACGTAATTGCGTCACTTTGAACAATTTACACAGCTCCTTCATAACCCGGGACATAAAGGGTGTACCTTGGTCCGTAAGCAGTTCTTTACAAATACCCACCCGGCTAAACACAAGAGATAGCTCTTTGGCTATGGTTTTGGCCGAGGTATTTCGGAGAGGGATCGCTTCTGGATAACGGGTGGCATAGTCCATTATAACTAATATGTACTGGTGCCCCCTAGCGGACTTGATTATAGGACCTACCAAATCCATGGCGATCCTCTCAAACGGGACCTCAATGATGGGTAGAGGGACCAGCGGGCTACGGAAATGTGGCATCGGGGCCGACCTCTGACACACAGGGCAGGAGGAACAATAATTTTCTATGTCCTTCATCACCCCCGGCCAATAGAATCTCTGTAATACCCTCTCTCGGGTTTTCTCTGTCCCCAGATGACCTCCAAGAATGTGCCCATGGGCCAACTCCAACACCAACTTCCTGTAAGGTTTGGGCACCACAAGCTGCTCAACGGTTTCTTCTGCCCTTTTTGCCACCCGATACAGTAGGTCCTTCTCTACGCTGAAGTATGGGTAAGTGCAGGTATTATCTGGGTTCACTAACTCGCCATCTATTTTCACTACGTTTTCCCGTGCCTTTATTAGGGCGGGGTCTTTCAACTGTTCTGTGGCAAAGTTTTCCCTGTGAACCTCAAGATCAGAAAACTCCACAGACGGTAGGTTTTCGTCTGAGGAGGTGGGCTCCTCTCCAGTTTCTTGAGTCTCCCCTGCCAATACTGATAAGGGAAATTCCGGAGAGTCCTCACCACTCTCAGGGGAGTTCTGGCTATCACATTCCTGGTACATAGGGGCACCAGTGGGGGGCTCAGGATCATCCCACAGTTCCCAGAACTTCGGAAAATCCCTTCCCACAATGGCGTCATGCGGTAACTGAGATACTAAGCCCACTGGATGAGAGAGGATACCTTTGGGGGTCTCGAAACACACTGTAGTCACTGGATACTCTCGGGTGTCCCCATGCACACAAATCACAGCTACCTTGCTATTCCCAGAGACCTCTGTTTTAACTAACTCAGCCTTTATCAGGGTCACAAGGCTACCTGAATCCAGCAATACCACAACATTTCTACCATTAACACACATTTTGCATAAATGTTTCTCAGTTCCTCGAATGGCAGTGCATGCGACTGTCGCACACAGCGACTGACGTCTGCCCGTCAGAAAGTCACACTGCATGGGTTCCTCCACAACCGGGCAATTGGCTGCAATATGTCCCGCTTGCCGGCAGCGGTAGCAAATGATCCTTCTTGCCGCCTCTTGAGCCGCTGATTTCCCAGGCTGTTCTCGCCAAACTTGGGGTAGAGCTCCCACCCTCTCACTCTCTCCACCCTCACCCCTTGGAATCCTCTTATCTGCCCCTGGGGATGGTCTGGTCTTAGGGTGGAAAGTCCGAGTGTCTCTGGAAGAGGCCGTCAGGTTCTCGGTAGCCAAGTATTTCTCCACACGATCCACAAGACCATCGGCCGTCTCTGGGTCTCCATGGCTTACCCACTTTTGGATGGCAGTAGGAAGAGCTCTCAAAAACCGATCCATTACAACACGTTCCACAATCTTTGGTGCGGACAAAGTCTCTGGCTGTAGCCACTTTCTGCTCAGGTGAATGAGATCATACATTTGAGACCTGGGGGGTTTTCCAAGCTGGAAAGTCCAGTTATGCACACGCTGAGCCCGGACAGCCAGGGTGACACCCAGCCTTGCCAATATTTCAGCTTTTAGCATCACATAGTCTTTTGCTTGGTTAGGCTGTAGGTCATAGTAAGCTTTCTGCGATTCACCAGTTAACAGAGGAGCCACCAGTCCAGCCCACTGCTCCTCAGGCCACTTTTCTCTTTCAGCGGTCCTTTCAAATGTGGTCAAAAATACCTCTGGATCATCCTCTCCAGTCATTTTTGTCAATAAACGACTCACCCCAAAGGACGCGGTATTAGTGGGACGGCTTTCCTCACTGGTCTGCGGACGTTGCTGCATTACTGCTTCCATCTGTTGTTGTAGTCTCTGCTCTTGCTTCTGCAACAGGTCTATGAAGCGGGCCTCAGATTGCTGCTGGGCTTGTTGCTGAGCCTCCAGACTCTGTTGCAAAGTTGCGTTTGTCTGCTGCTGGGCTGCAAGGCTCTGTTGATGAGCTTGCTGCTGGGCTGCAAGGCTCTGTTGATGAGCTTGCTGCTGGGCTGCGAAGTTCTGTTGTTGAGCTGCAAGGCTCTGTTGATGAGCTGCAAGGCTCTTTTGCAAACCTGCATTTGTCTGCTGTTGATTGGCATTTGCTAGAGCCAGCTGTTTCAGTATCTCCTCCATGCTGGCTTAAAAAAAAACTGCCACTGGTTCTCCACCAACTGTGAGGGGGTTAGCTCGGCAGCGGGTGTGTGTGACCCCCGGGATGGGCTCCCCACACAAAAACAGGCCCAGCAAACGGAGGTTGTGGTTTTCAAAATCAAAAAGGTGCGGTTTATTTTCTATTTACAGTGACAAAACACAGCAAAGCAAAAGAAACATAAACAAAATAAATCCTGGTCAACTTGACCTCTGACTAAACATACAGGTTTCCTAACTAACAACTGGGATCAGCCTAGTGCTGTCCTAGTCCCTAAGTCCCTGGTTTTAAATGTCCAAGCAAATAGCCACACAGGCTTTGTCTCACCGCACAGGGGTTCACTCTCCCTAGACAGTCCACACAGGTCTGGGTCCAGGCATGAGCTAACACCTAATGAAGCTGGGAGTTCTTATAGAGGCCTAAATGAGCTGACAAGCTTCAGCTGGTCTCATCAACTCCCTGTCTGCACGACGCCCCACACTCTCCCTAGAGGTATGAGTCATCCATGACTCACTAGCCTCAGCTGGGCTTATACAACTCTCCACCTAGTTGTATAAGTCGGCGTAAAGCCTGAATCTGGGCGAAATATATCTACCCCCCTGGATGCAACCAGGTGACTTTACCTTCCTGCTGTCACAGTATGCTAACTAAGGGTATAAGTTTGAAGTATTATCATGTGTGTGTTTGGGTGAACCATATAACCAGACAGTAGTATTTTCCTTGATTGAAAGTTATGACAGAGATTCATCTCAGAGTGAAGACAAGAAACAGATGTCCACTCCCTCAATCTCCCCCTCCCATCGACACTAAGCAATATGGCGCAGAGTTCTGGAATGCAGACACGTGGAAGAAGCAGACTCACAAAAGAAGAAGCACCATATATGGACTCAGCCAATCATATGTACACGTTTGTGATGACGATTGCTTGTGTCACTTTGTCTTTAAAGGGCTGGGACCCAGAATAAACGTCCTGTTGTGATGAAGGGGTCATGGTGATCAGTGTTTCAGCGTGATTTCTTCCAAGCTAGCATGCAGGCCTATTCACTTCAGCATAGATCTGAACCAGCGGCAGAATAAGGGAATAGTTTCTGGGATTGGACCAGAATCGATCTATTACAAAGCATTGTAAAATTAATTGATTGTCTAGTAGGTGCAGAGAAAAGGTTGTTGGAGGCATACATTAGCCAACATTCCCTAGTACTCAGCTTCACTAGACAGAATACAGGTAGTTCAGGAATTTGTGTCTGCTGTCCCAGGTACCAATGAGATTTTTGGCGTGTGATGTTTCTCAGATCTCATCAGCTGATTTCTTTTCTTTACGGTGTCATGCTGCTGCATCACAAGCAGCACATTTCCAGCCAGCTAGTTTCCTAGCAACCATTTCTGATAATAAACCTGTGCAAGCCTTAACTGCTCTGTAAACACTTAGAATAAACAAAATACCTTGAACCACAATGCTGGTGTTTCGAAATCTCCTCTGCATGTGCCCATTTCTGGCAAAATAGTACCCCTAGTACATACAAATATTTTGCTACCATTACTTTTAGTCAATGTACTGTATGTTGCTCACAGATCTAGGATTTTGCCTGAGCTCTGCACCTTGGCCTGTGGCTGAATGGGAGAATTGGTTGCAACCTCTACAACAAGGGTTGTCGCTTATTTGATTTTTACTGTAGTGGCATCTTTTTTGATAAAACCTGCAATCAGTGTCTACAGACTTAATTTCTAAATACTTTGTAACAATAATATTACAAAGTATTTATATGCAGACCAATTTCCTTTTATCTGCCCATAATGTTAGTTTCAGCAAGCTTGCAAGTGTAAAAAGAATGTAACACTTTGGGAATCCTAATTACCCCTTAGCTTCTTCTTCCTCTTCTCCCTTTACCTATTTTTAAAATTTTGCTGTTTGTTCATTTTGCATTAAAAAAAATACAAAATCTAAAGATTTTTTTTTATTTAATTTGTAAATGAGAGCTTTGTAAATGAGAGCTTTACTATTTTCTATACTACATTCTATTATACATTATATACTATAATGTTAATGACAACTTGGCTGCGTCTTACCATGCTCATACCTACATTATGAGTTAACCATACTGCTTTACCCACACAGATTAGGCTATGGTTACTTAAGAGCTAAAACATTTTATTTCGATTTATTCCAAATCCACATTTGGACCACTTTTCAGAGGCGCTTGACAGGCAATGGAGAGACAATACGATGCCTCCTCATTGTCTGGTTTAACCCCGTAAATGCGTGCACTGAACATAGTGTGGCAGAGCGTTGCCCTACCAGGGTCTAGAAGGAGGATGTGACCCAGAATTCTCAACCAGACGGGTTGAGGGGCTCCAGGGAGCTTGTAACATGAAGAGGTAACTGGCTTTTCAGTTTCCTCCTTTCTTAGAAAGGTCCACTTTGGGACCTGGAGCCCAGGGATTTCTGAGAGATCCGGGTGGGATGAAATCCCAAATCCTGGGTCCTGATTTTGAAAACAGCCAGCATACTGATTGGTCAGGTGTGTGCTGGGCTTTTAGTAGTAACCTGACCATAGTTCTGGGCTCCACCCCAGGAGATAGGAAGTCTGAGTACCAGGAGTCAGGAGGGCTCCACGGGGGAGCCAGTGCAGCAGGAGGCTGCTAGCTATTTGCACCAAGGTGGTCGTGAAAGTCTGTACGAGACAGACAAGGGCCTGGAGTGTAAGGCCAGAGCAGCAGTGCTGCAAGTGAGAGCCAACTAGGCTGAATGTAATTTTGTTGATGGACAAAGGAATGCTGAAAACCCCTGCGAGGGAAACCTGTTTGTTTGCTGAACTTGCTTTTAATAAAAATGAGCAAACAAAGCCCATAAAAAAAAGAACAAGCGAGTAGCGGTGTCTTTAAAGCCCTACATTTGATGCTAGTCCTTTACAATAGTTGCAGGGTGGTTGCAGTGCATGCCCATTCACTTTAATAAGTCACATTCAGTGGTAGAACTGCCTACTAAATGCAACAGGGGGGATCATTTTTGCTGTGGTTGTAAAGAAAATAAATTACAGCATGTGAACACCCCTGAGATTGGCTGTGTTGGTGACCCAGGGTAGTAATGGCATCACTTTCCTGGTCATGTGACAGTAGTAAGGCCTTGCAACTGGCTACCAAGCCCAGGCACTATTATAGACGAGCAGGTCACATTCTTTCCTATATGTTGAAATGTTGGGTATTCTGTCCAGTTGCAAAGAAACAAGTTAAGGTGAGTATACAGTAGTTGGGATCACCTTGTTCTGCATAGCCAAGGTGAGTGTCTCATTAACCACTTAACAACCGCCCACTGTATATATACAATGGTGCAAAAAAATAAAAAACTGCGCTAATCTTTAACAATATATAACAGCAGCACCTGTGATATGTGATAACATACAAAACAGACAAAATTGAAAAAACAAGTGCGCTATAATGTGAATAATAACTAAATTAAATTAGTAACAAAGGTAAACTGACAAAAAAGTCAAATTTTGAAGGCTGTGGATAAAGTGAATGAAACATGTGTCAGTCCCATCAAAAACCAGAAAATTAAAAGGATGCCACGAAGAGGTGAACTGGAATACACTGAAGAGTTGATGTATGCAACACCCGTGTCCACCGCCACCAGTACAAACTGCTTACCAAAGGTAAGAGACAATAGAGCCCATCCGTAATCCCAGGAATTGATCCAAAGAAATCCAATCGCCGGTTCAACCGCAGTGGATATGACAGAGGTTACCCAAAAAGACAGAGGAGGCTCGATAGTGCATTACCCAATAACATATTTATTTAAAAAAACACAGGGTATAAAAACACTTACAGAAAATCAAATGTTTAAGACAAAACAACCGGCCGGTCCGCCGTACCTGTCCCGTGATGATGTCGTCAGCAAGCACACCTACCCGACGTACGTTTCGTGTTCATACACGTCGTTTTGGGGATCAGGTGACGTGCTGACGCATCACAAGATATAGCAAGAAAGGGAACCAAGCCTCGCTGTGGGCGGCCTATGGAGACAAAGCAATTAAACCAAGCCTCCACTCCGCTACACAAGCGAGGCCCGGAACCATCATACAAGCCAAGCCTCACTGTGAGTTATAGGCAACGGCGTGCAGAGTGGGACAAATGGAGACCTAATTACAGTCACATTTAATATAAAAAAAAAAGGCCAACATTCGTAAGATAAACAATATTATTTTTATAAAATCAGGTTAAAAATCACCACGCCATGTGGATAGATGGGATCAATTACTAAAATGAAAAGCACTGTCCACATATCCACCACAGTGTAGATGACCATTAAGAAGCATGAAAAATGCTAAAAATATAAAAAACCCAAATATATGGTAATTGGTAAATATTCAATAATACATCCAATAAAAGTCCAAAAAGACAAAAAAACCTCCATTACGTGTAATAAAAAATAAGAGAGAAATGGCAAGACTCATGACAAGACTCATGAAAAGCCCAAAGGGGGTCAATAATAAAGCTAAACACTAACGTATATAGATATATATTATAAGGCAGCTTAGTCCATTGGGACTAGGGATGAGCTCGGTGTTCGAGTCGAACATAAGTTCGACTCGAACATCGGCTGTTCGACCGTTCGGCGAACATCGAACGATTTGGGGCGTTCGCGCCAAATTCGAGTGACGCGAACGGCCCACAATACACTGCGCCATCGCAGTGCAATCCGAGTGCTGTGATTGGCCAAGCATGCACTGTGACCCCGCATGCTTGGCCAATCACAGCGCCGGCAGCTAGGAGAGCCATAATTGGCCACAGGCAGGTTGCCTGTGGCCAATTATAGCTCAGGGGGTTTAGCACACGCCCCACACTATAAAAGGCCGCCAGCGCGGCGGCCTTGTGTAGTGTGTGCCGGCGCAGGGAAAGAGTTACATAGGCAGGGACAGTGTCAGTGCTATTTGTACCTCAAACTTGTGTGTAGGGAGAGAGAAGGATAGGCAGGCAGAGTTTCAGTGTCATATTCTTTGCTAAACCTTGTGTGCAGGGAGAGAGAAGGATAGGCAGGGGACAGTGTCAGTGTCACATTCTTTGCTAAACCTTGTGTGCAGGGAGAGAGAAGGATAGGCAGGGAGAGTGTCAGTGTCATATTCTTTGATAAACCTTGTGTGCAGGGAGAGAGAAGGATAGGCAGGGAACAGTGTCAGCGTCATATTCTTT
The DNA here is from genome assembly GCA_029206835.1 of Rana muscosa. Lineage (NCBI taxonomy): Eukaryota > Metazoa > Chordata > Amphibia > Anura > Ranidae > Rana > Rana muscosa. The sequence goes on along the minus strand of CM055116.1, from coordinate 495,246,656 downwards.
GCTAAACCTTGTGTGCAGGGAGAGAGAAGGATAGGCAGGGAGAGTGTCAGTGTCATATACTTTGATAAACCTTGTGTGCAGGGAGAGAGAAGGATAGGCAGGGGACAGTGTCAGTGTCATATTCTTTGATAAACCTTGTGTGCAGGGAGAGAGAAGGATAGGCAGGGAGAGTGTCAGTGTCATATACTTTGATAAACCTTGTGTGCAGGGAGAGAGAAGGATAAGCAGGGGACAGTGTCAGTGTCATTGTTGCTAAGCCTCCTGCAAATTATACACCTGAAGTTAGCCCGTATTGCTGTGTTTTCCTGGTGTGTTACACCAACAGGCATTTGCAGCACTTACAGCGGGCGGAGTGTGCCTCCTGCACCTTATACACCTGAAGTTAGCCTGTATTGCTGCGTTTTCCTGGTGTGTTACACCAACAGGCATTTGCAGCACTTACAGCGGGCGGAGTGTGCCTCCTGATCATATTACACCTGAAGTTAGCCTGTATTGCTGCGTTTTCCTGGTGTGTTACACCAACAGGCATTTGCAGCACCTACAGCAGGCGTAGTGTGATTCCTGCAAAATATACTCCTGAAGCTAGGCCTTATTGCTGGTTTTCCCATTTCCCTGCAGGCCATTAGAATGTCTGGAAGGCAAACAAGGAGAGGCAGACAGTCAGGAGCCAATAAAAGAGGGCAAGCAGGCTCTGTGTCTAGAGACAACAGTGCTGGTCGTGGACGCGGTGCATCGCCATCAGCACGTGGCCATGGGACATGCTTGTCCTTCTTTTCGGCAGCTGGACGTGTTGAGCCGCATCATGCCGAAGACTTGGTAGAGTGGATGACCAAGCCCTCCTCATCCTCCTCATCCTCTCTCACCCAGGCTCAGGGTACTGGCAAAGCAGCTGCCAAAGCGTCCTCTTCCCTGGTATCAATGTCATCATCAGTCACTCCTTCCCTATACCAACCATGTCCTCCTGAGGAGTCCCCCGAACTGTTTGAGCACAGTGTTGGGTACATGTTCCAGGAGGATGCCCAGCGTTTCGAAGGGTCTGATGATAAAACCCAGCTAGAGGAAGGCAGTAGCGTGAGAGCAGAGAGAGGGGATGCTCAAGAAGGACACCAATCTGGCAGTCATGTTCCAGCAGCTGCAGCATATTGCCAGATTGGCTCCAGTGATGAGGAGGGAGGGGATGATGAGGTCACTGACTCCATGTGGGTGCCTAATAGGAGAGAGGAGGAGGAGGAGGAGGAGGAGGAGGCACATCTCCAACGAGGCAGGATGCCCTCGGGGGGCCAGCGTAAGGGCAGCACACCGACGGAATCACACCGCAGAGCTCCGCCTGTGCAGGGCGCTGCCTCTGCCCGTTATTCAAAAAGTTCTTTGGTGTGGGCCTTTTTTGAGTCGAGTGCATCAGATCGCACAGCTGCTGTTTGCAACATATGTCTCAAGCGTATATCGCGTGGCCAAAACATCACCTGCTTGGGCACCACATGCTTGACCAGACATATGTTGACCTGCCATGCAGCTCGTTGGCAAGCCTACCTTAAAGACCCACACCAAAGAACAAAGCGGACCTCTCCTTGCACCGCATCAGCTGGGATCTCCAACCCCACTATACCTTCAGTCCTCTCTGAAACCTGCACTGAGAGGAATGAAGGTGTAGAATTAGGTGTGTCACAGCCAAGTACTTGCGGGCACTCTGCTAGCAGTACACCGACGTCCAATTCTAGCAGGCAAATTTCCCTGCCCCAGCTGCTGGACCGTCGAAAGAAGTTCACTCCCAGCCATCCACATGTCCAGCGGTTGAATGCTAGCTTGGCTAAATTGCTAGCGCTTCAACTGCTGCCTTTTCAGTTGGTAGACTCGGCCCCCTTCCGTGAGTTTGTGCAATGTGCGGTTCCTCAGTGGCAGGTTCCCAAACGCCACTTTTTCTCACGGAAGGCGATTCCGGCTCTCTACCGGCATGTGGAAGGCAATGTCTTGGCCTCGCTGGACAGGGCGGTCAGCGGGCATGGACAGGGACGTTACCTTTCTTTCACGGCCCATTGGGTCACTCTTTTGGCAGCTGGGAAGGATGCAGGACAAGGTGCAGTAGTGTTGGAGGTTGTTCCACCGCCACGCCTCCAAAATGCTACTACTGGTTGTGACACACCTCTCTCCTCCACCCCCTCCTCTTCTTCTTCCTCCATGGCCTCTTCCTGTGCTTTATCCTCGGAACCAGCGGTGCTCCGTAGGCGTTCAAGGGGCTACGCAAGTATGCAGGCAAAAAGATGCCATGCCGTGCTTGCGCTGGTGTGTTTGGGGGACAGGAGCCACACTGGGGCAGAGGTTCTGTCTGCTCTGCAGGGGCAGGCTGAGAGGTGGTTGACGCCACGCTAGCTTAAGCCAGGAATGGTAGTTTGCGACAATGGCACCAACCTCCTCTCCGCTCTCCGACAGGGACAACTGACCCATGTGCCCTGTGTGGCTCACGTCCTTAACCTGGTGGTGCAGCGGTTCTTGGGCAGGTACCCAGGCTTACAGGATGTCCTGAGGCAGGCCAGGAAAGTCTGTGTGCATTTCCGCAGATCTTATAATGCCAGTGCTCACCTGGCTGAGCTGCAAAAGGAGTTGAACCTGCCCAAGAACCGCCTTATATGTGACATGCCCACCAGGTGGAACTCAACGTTGGCCATGCTGCAGCGGCTGCACACGCAGCAGAGGGCCATCAATGAGTACCTGTGCGACTACGGCACCAGGACAGGGTCAGGGGAGCTCGGGTTTTTTTTCACCACGCCAGTGGGGCATGATCAGGGATGCATGCACTGTCCTGGCACCATTTGAGGAGGCCACGAGGATGGTGAGCAGTGACAGTGCATGCATCAGTGACACTGTACCTCTTGTCCACCTGTTGGAACATACGCTGCATGGAATAATGGACAGGGCACTTGAGGCAGAACAGAGGCAGGAAGAGGAGGACTTCCTTGCCTCTCAAGGCCCCCTTTACCCAGACAGTGTTCCTTCTGTCCCACCCATCGCACAGGAAGAGGAGGAGGAGGAGGAGGAGGAGGAGGATTGTGTCAGCATGGAGGTGGAGCCTGGCACTCAGCATCATCAGCAGCAGTCTTTTAGGGATGATTTACAGTCCCAAGAAACCAGTGGACTTGTACGTGGCTGGGAGGAGGTGGCTGCGGATCATGTCGTCCTTAGTGACCCAGAGGACTCCGGACCGAATGCCTCAGCTAACCTACGCTGCATGGCCTCCCTGATCCTGCAAAGTCTGCGGAAGGATCCTCGTATTCTTCGGATCAAGGAGAGGGACCATTACTGGCTGGCCACTCTCCTTGATCCACGGTACAAGGGTAAGATTGCGGACCTTATCTTACGCAGAGGGAGCAGAGGATGAGACAACTCCGTGAGGCCTTGCAGAAAGGTCTGTGCAACGCGTTCCCAGAGACTGGGAGGTTACAAACTCCTGGTCCTGGACAACGAGTTGCTGAGGCTTCGGTCAGTCAAAGAAGGAGCGGTGGGGAAGGTGGCCGTCTGACCGATGCGTTCAGACAATTCTTTAGTCCGCAGCCCCAAGGTATGATCGGTATGATCGGTTCCAGCAACCATCGCCAGCGTCTGATATACATGGTGCAGGAATACCTAGGGGCAAGGTCAGACTTGGACACCTTCCCCACCGAAAATCCTCTGGCTTACTGGGTCTTGAGGATGGATCACTGGCCAGAGCTTGCACAGTATGCAATTGAGCTACTGGCCTGTCCTGCATCCAGCGTTCTTTCAGAACGCACATTCAGTGCTGCTGGAGGATTTGTCACGGATCACAGGGTGCGCCTGTCCACCGACTCTGTTGATCGACTGACCTTCATAAAGATGAACCAGTCTTGGATCACCACCAGCTACCAAACACCTGAAGCTGATATAACAGACTAATTTATTTTCAAATGTCACATCCCTTCAAGACTGATGCTGATGCTGAGAGACTGTCCTGTTATGTTGACTGACTATCCTCCTCCTCCTCAATGATCCGATTGATGATGATAGCTTGGAAGAACATTTTTGTTTCTGGGTGCCGCCACCAGTGGCTAAGGCCCAATTTTTCAGCCCCTGTTTAACAGGGGCATGTAATTACAATTTTTTATGCAATGCTTTGCCGCAGGGCTCATTCCTGCACTCCAACTAGAGTATCTGGGAGAGGTTGCAGTGTCGTGGCACCAGCACCAGTGGCTAAGGCCCAATTTTTCAGCCCCTGTTTAACAAGGGCGTGTTATTACAATTTTTTATGCAATGCTTTGCAGCAGGGCTCATTCCTGCACTCCAACTAGAGTATCTGGGAAAGGTTGCAGTGTCGTGGCACCAGCACCAGTGGCTAAGGCCCAATTTTTCAGCCCCTGTTTAACAGGGGCGTGTAATTACAATTTTTGATGCAATACTTTGCAACAGGGCTCATTGCTGTGCTCCAAGTACAGTATCTCTGAGGGTTTGCAGTTTTGTGGCACCAGTGCCTAAGGCCCAATTTTTCTGCCCCTGTTTAACAGGGGCATGTAATTACAATTCTTGATCTAATAATTCACAGCAGGGCCCATTCCTGCGCCCACCAAGAGTAACTGTGAGGCCTTACAGTGTTGTGTCAACACCACCACCACCACCACCAAAGGCCCAATTTTTCAGCCCCTGTTCAACAGGGGCATGCAATTACAATTCTTGATCTAATAATTCACAGCAGGGCCCATTCCTGCGCCCACCAAGAGTAACTGTGAGGCCTTACAGTGTTGTGTCAACACCACCACCACCACCACCAAAGGCCCAATTTTTCAGCCCCTGTTCAACAGGGGCATGCAATTACAATTCTTGATCTAATAATTCACAGCAGGGCCCATTCCTGCGCCCACCAAGAGTAACTGTGAGGCCTGACAGTGTTGTGTCAACACCACCACCACCACCACCAAAGGCCCAATTTTTCAGCCCCTGTTCAACAGGAGCATGCAATTACAATTCTTGATCTAATAATTCACAGCAGGGCCCATTCATGCGCCCACCAAGAGTAACTGTGAGGGCTCACAGTGTTGTGGCAACACCAACATGTAAGGGGCAAATTTCAGCTGAGTATATACGGCAGGCCCCTACTTTCAAACATCCAACTAACAAACGACTCCTCCTTGCAAACGGAAGGATACAACAGGAAGTGAGAGGTAATCTACCCCTAGGAAGGCAAATTCTCTCCTGTAAGAGTTAATATGGGAAAAAAGTGTCTCCTCTCCACTGATGCTTTATCACCAATTCTTGTTTCAATAAAAACCCCAAATTTTCAAAAAACATTTGTCATTAGGACGGAAAGTGAGGTGAACTGTTCTGAACAGGTGCACACTGCACAGACAGCAAAACAAAATGTTACAGGGGTGATAACCCTTCCCTATGTTTTCCAAAAAGCTTAAAAATAGATTTTTTGGCTGGAGCTACACTTAAACAATGTACCTGTTCAAAATTACAAACAGATTCTACATAAGAACAAACCTACAGTCCCTGTCTTGTATGCACCGCCTGTATACGGCTGTTCAGAGTATATAGGGGCTTTTTTATTTTGTGTGCGGGGTTCCCCTTAATATCCATACAAGACCCAAAGGGGCTGGTAATGGGCTGGGGTAGAGTGGGGGGAGGCTGTGATGGGGTAGCTATGCCATTTTTCTTAAAGATTTTCATCCATATTACAGGGACCAGACATTACATTAAAGCCGCAAGCAGTTTTAAATGGCTTTTTTTCAAAGTTGTCACTAAATGATATATTGCTCACACATGCCATGAGCATATGTGGAATTGCACCCCAAAATACATTCTGCTGCTTCTCCTGAGTACGGGGATACCACATGTGTGGGACTTTTTAGGAGCCTAGCCACGTACGGGACCCCGGAAACCAAGCACCGCCTTCAGGATTTCTAAGGGCGCAAATTTTTGATTTCACTCCTCACTACCTATCACAGTTTCGAAGGCCATAAAATGCCAAAATAGCACAAACCCCCCCCAAATGACGCCATTTTGGAAAGTAGACACCCCAAGCTATTTACTGAGAGGCATGATTAGTCCATGGAATATTTTATATTTTGCCACAAGTTGCGGGAATATGACAAACTTTATTTTTTTTGGACCAAGTTGTCACTAAATGATATATTGCTCACACATGCCATGGGCATATGTGAAATTACACCCCAAAATACATTCTGCTGCTTCTCCTGAGTACGGGGATACCACATGTGTGAGACTTTTTGGGAGCCTAGTCGCGTACGGGACCCCAAAAACCAAGCACCGCCTTCAAGGTTTCTAAGGGCATAAATTTTTGATTTCACTCCTCACTACCTATCACTACCTATCACAGTTTTAAAGGCCATAAAATGCCAAGATGGCACAAGACCCCCCCAAATGACCCCATTTTGGAAAGTAGACACCCCAAGCTATTTGCTGAGAGGCATGTTGAGCCCATTGAATATTTTTTTTCTTTTGTCCCAAATGATTGAATAATGACAAAAAGAAAAAAAAAAGAAAAAATGTACAAAAAGTTGTCACTAAATGATATATTGCTCACACATGCCATGGTTATATGTGGAATTGCACCCCAAAATACATTCTGCTGCTTCTCCTGAGTACGGGGATACCACATGTGTGGGACTTTTTGGGAGCCTAGCCGGGTATGGGGCCCCAAAAACCAAGCACCGCCTTCAGGATTTCTAAGGGCGTAAATTTCACAGTTTTGAAGGCCATAAAATGCCAAGATAGCACATAACCCCCCCAAATGACCCCATTTTGGAAAGTAGACACCCCAAGCTATTTACTGAGAGGCATGTTCAGTCCATGGAATATTTTATATTTTGCAACAAGTTGCGGGAATATGACAAACTTTGTTTTTTTGCACAAAGTTGTCACTAAATGATATATTGCTCACACATGCCATGGGCATATGTGAAATTACACCCAAAATACATTCTGCTGCTTCTCCTGAGTACGGGGATACCACATGTGTGGGACTTTTTGGGAGCCTAGCCGCGTACGGGACCCCAAAAACCAAGCACCGCCTTCAAGGTTTCTAAGGGCATACATTTTTGATTTCACTCCTCACTACCTATCACAGTTTTGAAGGCCATAAAATGCCAAGATAGCACAAAACCCCCCAAAATGACCCCATTTTGGAAAGTAGACACCCCGAGGAAATTGCTGAGAGGCATGTTGAGCCCATTGAATATTTTTTTTGTTTTGTCCCAAGTGATTGAATAATGACAAAAAGAAAAAAAAATGTACAAAAAGTTGTCACTAAATGATATATTGCTCAAACATGCCATGGTTATATGTGGAATTGCACCCCAAAATACATTTGGCTGCTTCTCCTGAGTACGGGGATACCACATGTGTGGGACTTTTTGAGAGCCTAGCCGCGTACGGGCCCCCGAAAACCAAGCACCGCCTTCAGGATTTCTAAGGGCACAAATTTTTGATTTCACTCCTCACTACCTATCACAGTTTTGAAGGCCATAAAATGCCAAGATAGCCCAAAACCCCCACAAATGACCCCATTTTGGAAAGTAGACACCCCAAGCTATTTGCCGAGAGGCATGGTGAGTATTTTACAGCTCTCATTTGTTTTTGAAAATGAAGAAAGTCATATTTTTTTTTTTTCTTTTTTCAATTTTTAAAACTTTGTGACAAAAAGCGAGATCTGCAAAATACTCAACATACCTCTCAGCAAATAGCTTGGGGTGTCTACTTTCCAAAATGGGGTCATTTGGGGGGGTTTTGTGCCATCTGGGCATTCCATGGCCTCCGAAACTGTGATAGGCAGGGAGGAGTGAAATCAAACATTTACACCCATAGAAATCCTGAAGGCGGTGCTTGGTTTTCGGGGTCCTGTACGCGGCTAGGCTCCCAAAATGTCTCACACATGTGGTATCCCCATACTCAGGAGAAGCAACAGAATGTATTTTGGGGTGCAATTCCACATATAACCATGGCATGTTTGAGCAATATATAATTTAGTGCCAACTTTTTGTAAATTTTTCATTTTTTTTTTCTTTTTGTCATTATTCAATCACTTGGGACAAAAAAATAAAAATATTCAATGGGCTCAACATGCCTCTCAGCAAATAGCTTGAGGTGTCTACTTTCCAAAATGGGGTCATTTGGGGGGGTTTTGTACTGTCCTGGCATTTTATGCACAACATTAGGAAGCTTATGTCACACATCATACACTCTTCTAACCACTTGAAAAAGCCCTTTCTGACACTTTTTGTTTACATGAAAACATTTTTTTTGCAAGAAAATTATGTTGAACCCCCAAACATTATATATTTTTTTAAAGCAAAGGCCCTACATATTAAAATGGTGGGTGTTGCATTTTTTTTTCCCACACAGTATTTGCGCAGCGATTTTTCAAACGCATTTTTTGGGGGAAAAACACACTTTTTTTATTTTTTTATGCACTAAAAAACACTATATTGCCCAAATGTTTGATGAAATAAAAAAGATGATCTTAGGCCGAGTACATGGATACCAAACACGACATGCTTTAAAATTGTGCACAAACGCGCAGCGGCGAGAAACTACATTCATTTTTAAAAGCATTTAAAAGCCTTTACAGGTTACCACGTTAGATTTACAGAGGAGGTCTACTGCTAAAATTACTGCCCTCGATCTGACCTTCGCGGTGATACCTCACATGCATGATGCAATTGCTGTTTACATATGACGCTAGACCGACGCTTGTGCAAGAGCAGGGGGGACAGCGGTGCTTTTTTTTTTATTATTATTTATTTTGCTTTTTTTTTTATTTTTAAACTGTTCCTTCCATATATTTTTTTTTTTTTATCATTTTTATTGTTATCTCAGGGAATGTAAATATCCCCTATGATAGCAATAAGTAGTGACAGGTACTCTTTTTTTGAAAAAAAATGGGGGGTTAGACCCTAGATCTTTCCTCTGCCCTCAAAGCATCTGACCACACCAAGATCGGTGTGATAAAATGCTTTCCCAATGGCGCTGTTTATATCCGGGGGGGGCATTCCCTCCCACTGCTTGTAAAAGCAGTCTAGAGGCTAATTATCTGCTAGAATTGCTTTTACATGAAAGCCGGCCACTGGCTGAAAAGAATGATACCAAGATGATACCGAAACATGCAGGCATCATTCTGGTATAAACATTCAAAGTCCAGCAACATACCAGTACATTGCTGGTCCTTGTTGAACATTTATTGTAATCTTTTTTTTCATGCAGCCTGTTGGCTGAACGAAAAAAAGAGATTGATCGGTGGGTATGCCCACCATTAGAATACCTCCCTTCATCCACCCACTTCTAATGATGGGCATATATGCCGAAGCATGGGGGCATCCTCCCGCAAAAAAGTTATGCCGCGTACACACGGTCGGACTTTTCCACGGGCAAGCCTTCGTCGGAATTTCGACCGTATGTACGCGGCATAAAAGGTTATGCCGCGTACACACGGTCAAACTTTTCCATGGGCAAGCCTCCGTCGGAATTTTCGACCGTATATACGCGGCATTAGGAGCAAAATCGCTCCTCCGCCCCTGCTGCCCCCATGCTTCGGCATATATGCTCTTTTTTTAACTGTGGTGGTGAAATCACCTCCTACAGCGTTGGAGTCACGGCTTTATGTATCACGGGAGCAAACGCTGTTGCTGTCAAGATAAATAAATCCGCGATGCAACTGAATGGCGTACCTGCTAAGCAAATGATGTTTAACATTAAAACAAAGTAACATTACAGTACAACAGTAAGACCTTACCATACCATACCTGCAAAGCAAATACCAAAACAAAACTTAGTAAAAAATAAAACATTTTTTTAACGCAACCTGTGCCTAAAATATATATATGCCGAAGCATGGGGGCATCCTCCCGCAAAAAAGTTATGCCACGTACACACGGTCGGACTTTTCCACGGGCAAGCCTTTGTCGAAATTTCGACCGTACGTACGCGGCATAAAAGGTTATGCCGCGTACACACGGTCAAACTTTTCCACGGGCAAGCCTCCGTCGGAATTTCGACCGTATATACGCGGCATTAGGAGCAAAATCGCTCCTCCGCCCCTGCTGCCCCCATGCTTCGGCATATATGCTCTTTTTTTTTAACTGTGGTGGTGAAATCACCTCCTACAGCACTGGAGTCACGGCTTTATGTATCGTGGGAGCAAACGCTGTTGCTGTCAAGATAAATAATTCCGCACTGCAGTTGAATGGCGCACCTGAAAACAAAAAATTACATACCTGAAAAGCAAGCATGATAAAACATTGCAGAATGGAATACAGTAAAAAAGAGCAGAACAATAGAGAGAAAATAGAGAGAGAGAGAGAACAATAAAACGACAACTATTTTTGTTTTTTTTATTTTATATTTTTTTTGTGTTTTTGTTTCTTACGTTTTTTTTTTCTTTTTTACACTTTTTTTTTAAAACTTTAACAACTGTAATGGTTCGGGTCTCTCAAAATGTAATGGCATCTTGGGAGACCCTGTGTAAGTGTGTCCTAGTCTGTGAAATGCTGTACCCTACGCTAAAACTTCACTTTTGAGTGGTAGCGTTCAAAACATTCACCAAGGCAAAGACCAGGTTTGTCAGGACAGAGTGGACAATAATAACGGGTGTCACGCCTAAATCCGCGCTTGCTACAGACACGACATCTTTTTTGGGGGGTTCGTTGGGTAGGGGTACTCGGGAGGAGATGCGTATAATGCCTCTCATGCAGCCGGCTTACTGCATTTGGTAGGGGATGGTGAGGTGCAGAACCGCCTGGATACAGGAGTTCTGTGACTATCTCATTCTGGAATTTTAGAAGAGATAAAGTCCCACCTGAAGCTCTGTATAGCACATGAGCGTTCAGCAAAGCCAATTGGAATAAGGATAGAGACACTTTTTTGTACCAGCGTCTCGCCTTACGGTCAATTAGATACAGCGCCATCAACTGGTCGTTGAGGTCCACCCCTCCCATATTTTTGTTATATTCGTGGACACAGAGGGGTTTCTCCACAACACCAGTCGCCGTATGAATTTGGACTGTCGTGTCTGCATGAAGGGAGGTAAGAAGGAAAACATTCTTATTGTCCCTCCACTTCATAGCGAGCAAGTTATTACACTTTACGCAGGCTCTCTCCCCCAGCCTAAGACGGGCATCTACAAGCCGCTGGGGAAAGCCCCGGCGATTAGGTCGCACGGTGCCACATGCTCCAATCTGATGATCAAACAAGTGACTAAACAGTGGCACGCTCGTGTAATAATTGTCCACATACAAGTGGTACCCCTTTCCGAATAAGGGTGACACCAAGTTCCACACTATCTTGCCAGCGCTCCCTATGTAATCCGGGCAGTTGACCGGCTCAACCTGACTATCTTTTCCCTCATAAACCATAAAGCTCCATACATAGCCTGTTGCCCTGTCACAGCACTTATAGAGCTTGACCCCGTATCTGGCACGCTTGCTGGGAAGGTACTGCTTGAAAGCCAAGCGGCCAGAAAATTTAATCAGGGACTCATCAACGCAGACAGCTTGATCGGGAATAAACAAGGCTGCAAAACGTTCGTTGAAGTGGTTTATGAGGGGCCGAATTTTATAGAGCCGGTCGTATTCAGGGTCCCCACGTGGACGACAAAGTTCATTGTCGTTGAAGTGCATGAACCGCAAAATCTGCTCGTATCGTTTCCTGGGCATGGAGGCAGAGAACACGGGCATGTGGTCAATTGGGTGCGTGGACCAATAAGCACGCAATGACGGGAATTTATGTGTGCCCATGTTGAGGGAAAGGCCCAGAAAGGTCTTAAATTCGGAAACCGTAATTGGTTTCCAATCTTTGGCAATGGAAGGCAACTGGGGATTAGCGGCGATGAATTGACCAGCATATAAATTACTCTGGTCCACAATAGATCTATAGAGATCTTCCGTGAAAAACAGCGAATAATAATCAATTGGCATAAAATCAGCTGTTTCCACCTGAATACCGGGTTGGGCAGTGAATGGGGGAAGTACGGGTTCTGCAGAAGTGGTGGGGACCCAATCAGAATAGGCGAATTCTGCAGGAAGAGCACTATGGGTACGACGAGCCTGACTTTGTCTTCTTATTGGTGGCAGCGGGACACTACTTGTGCTTGCCACCTCGCCAGCTTGAACTGCACTTATGGGACTCGCCACGTCACCAAGTGATACTGCAGTGCTGGATGTACGCCCAGGCTGTACTAGGCCGCTGGTGCTTGCCAATTCACCAGAAGGAATAGCGGCGCTAGTACTACTCTGCTCCATGATACGAGAGCCCTGCGGTTCTTGCTCCTCAACAACCTCAGAAGATCGGGATCGGGTACGCCTGACCTTAACAGGGACCTCAACTTCGTTGTCAGAGCTATCTGACGTGGGGCCGCTGACTTCACTGTCTTCTACGGGAAGATATTCTGAGCCTGAATCTGACAGATACGTGACCCTCTCTTCACTATCTGTCATGCTCAGAATCTCGTAGGCCTCTTTACTAGTGTACCTTCGACTTGCCATTTTGGGCTCTAAATTTAGGGGTACACTAGTAAGATTCACAGGAAAAAAAGCACCCGACTGTCATCAGCAAATATATCAAACGCTACAAAAAAAACTGTTAGCGGTCGCAGGGATCAGGACTGTCTCTGCGAACGCTGCAGTTATGTGTTTTGTGTTTGTTAAGTGACAGTGATCGATCGATACTGCACTTGGGTGGGCTGGGCTGGGCTGGGCTGGGCGGAGGGGCTAAACGCAGGTGCTAGCAGGTATCTGGGCTGATCCCGCTAACACTGCGTTTTTGGGAACCCTAAACTGCTGGGGACGCTAGTATAGATCTGATCAGATACTATACCACTAAGGGAGGTGTATGCTTTGCGCGTGGGTGTTAGCGTTACTGGCACTAACCTAACGCTGCCTGGGGCGACGCAGACCCTCTCTGGCGCTAAAACCTAAATGATCTCACCCGCCGGGCGATCAGGGGGTTAAACCTTTATTGGGTTATATACGGCGGGTGCCCTGATGCTATAAAAAGCAAACTAACCAACCAGCGTCACCCGTAACCTTTATATGGTGATCACTGGTGAAAGGGTTAACTAGGGGCAATCAGGGGGTTAAAACCTTTATTAGGTTAAATATGGGGGTACCCGACGCTATATAAAAACCTGACGGGTTACCTAAATAACTAACTGGGTAACCAGTGTCACCAGTGACGCTTATACGGTGATCACTGGTGAAAGGGTTAACTCTAGGGGAAATCAGGGGGTTAAAATAATATATGGGGGTACCTGACGCTCTAAAAACCTGCGGCGAAACTAAAAATAAATAACTGGCTATCTAGGGCACCACCGGCACTAAATACAGCGATCGAAAATACGATCGCTTAGTGACGCTGGCGTTAGGGGGTGAAAGGGTTACCTGGGGGGTGATCAAGGGGTTAAACCTTTATTAGGGGGGTTAGGGGGCTACCCTGGACCTAAAGGGGCCTAATCCTAACTGCCCTGCAACTTTTTACTATCACAGATGACACTAAATGCAGTGATCAGTAAAATAAATGATCACTGCAATCAGTGACACTGTGATTGGGGGCTGGGGGTGACCTGGGGGGTGATCTGGGGGTGACTGGGGGTTGAAATGTGTGCCTATGTGTACCTATGTGTCAGTGGACTGTTGGTGCACTAACCTGCTTCTTCTCTCCTCGGCGCCGGAATCGAAAAGACCGCCGCGAGGGAGATGACATCACTTCCTCCTGCCTGTGTTTACATCACATGGCGGAGGAAGCATTTTCATTCGCCGGGAGCGATCGCGAGGGGGTGGCCGAAATCGAATGGTCACCCCCTCATCTCTGATCGCTCCCCAACGATAAACGGCTGCTCACTGTATAGGAGGGGGTCCGATCGGACCCCCCAACTGTACAAAGGCGATCACGTACGCTCTACGTGATTGTGCCTGTCGGTGCCATTCTGCCGACGTATATATACAGTGAGCGGTCGTTAAGTGGTTAAAATTACTGCTCCCGAAAAACGGCCGTTTTTAAAACTTTTTTGGGGATTGATACATGTCCCCTGGTGCAGAACCTGGGTTCCCAAACCCTTTTTAGGACAATAACATGCATAATAGTCGTTATAATTAGCACTTTAGATTTTGAACGTTCGCATCCATTGTATTTAATAGGGTTCTAAAGTTTGTGCGAACTTTCGGTCCGTTCGCGGGTTCTGGTGCGAACCGAACCCAGGGGTGTTCGGCTCATCACTAATTGGGACCATAGACTGCCCACAATACAAATGGATAGGGAAATATATATTAACATACAACCCACTTACACCACCCAACCTAAGAGTTATCGATGAAAGCATTGAGATCTACCTCCACGTACGTCGGGTAGGTGTGCGTGCTGATGACATCATCACGGGACAGGTATGGCAGACCGGCCGGTTGTTTTGTCTTAAACATTTGATTTTCTGTAAGTGTTTTTATACCCTGTGTTTTTTTAAATAAATATGTTATTGGGTAATGCACTATCGAGCCTCCTCTGTCTTTTTGGGTAACCTCTGTCATATCCACTGCGGTTGAACCGGCGATTGGATTTCTTTGGATCAATTCCTGGGATTACGGATGGGCTCTATTGTCTCTTACCTTTGGTAAGCAGTTTGTACTGGTGGCAGTGGACATGGGTGTTGCATGCATCAACTCTTCAGTGTATTCCAGTTCACCTCTTCATGGCATCCTTTTAATTTTCTGGTTTTTGATGGGACTGACACATGTTTCATTCCCTTTATCCACAGCCTTCAAAATTTGACTTTTTTGTCAGTTTATCTGTGAACCTTTGTTACTAATTTAATTTAGTTATTATTCACATTATAGCGCACTTGTTTTTTCCACTGTATATATACGTCGGCAAAATGGCACGGACAGGCACAATCACGTACCTGTACGTGACTGCCTTCGTATGGGTGGGGGGTCCGATCGGACCCCCCTCCGGTACAGTGAGCGGTGGTTTTCGGTTTGAAAGTGATCCGTGATGAGGGGACGGCCATTGGTTTCCGGCCACCCCCTCACGATCGCTCCCGGCGAATGACAATCTTCCTCTGCCTGTGTAATGTAAACACAGGCAGAAGAAGTGATGTCATCTCTCCCTGCGGCGCTCACATATACCGGAGCGCCGTGGAGAGAAGATGTCAGATTAGTGCACAAAAACTACACTGACACCAGCACACATAGGAACACGATCGCCCCCCCAGTCACCCCCAGATCATCCCCCAGCCCCCAGTCACAGTGTCACTGATTGCAGTGATCATTTATTTACTGATCACTGCAAACAGTGACATTTGTAACTGTAAAAGTGTCAGAGCAGTTAGAGTAGGTCCCTTTAGGTCCAGGCTAGCCCCCTAACCCCCCCTAATAAAGGTTTAACCCCTTGATCGCCCCCCAGGTAACCCTTTCACCCCCTAGCACCACTGTCACTAAGCAATCGTTTTTCTGATCGCTGTATTAGCGTCAGTTATTTTTTTACGTTCGCCGCCAGGTTTTTATAGCGTCGGGTACCCCCATATATTACCTAAAAAAGGTTTAACCCCTTGATCGCCCTCCAGGTAACCCTTTCACCCCCCTTTGTCAGTGTCACTAAGCAATCGTTTTTCTGATTGCTGTATTGGTTATGCTGGTGCCGCTAGGTAGTCAGTTATTTTTTTAGGTTCGCCGCCAGGTTTTTATAGCGTCAGGTACCCCCATATATTATCTAATAAAGGTTTTAACCCCCTGATTGCCCCTAGAGTTAGACGTTTCACCAGTGATCACCGCATAAGTGTCACTGGTGACACTGGTTAGCCAGTTAGTTATTTCGTTATTTAGGTTCCCCGTCAGGTTTTTATATAGCGTCAGGTACCCCCATATATTACCTAATAAAGGTTTTAACCCCCTGATTGCCCCTAGTTAACCCTTTCATCAGTAATCACCGTATAAGTGTTACGGGTGACGCTGGTTAGTTAGCTTGCTTTTTCTAGTGTCAGGGCACCCGCCGTATATAACCCAATAAAGGTTTAACCCCCTGATCGCCCGGCGGGTGATATCAATTAGGTTTTAGCGTCAGAGAGGGTCTGCATCACACCCCCGGCAGTGTCAGGTTAGTGCCAGTAGCGCTAACACCCACACGTGAAGCATACACCTCCCTTAGTGGTATAGTATCTGAACAGATCAATATCTGATCTGATCAGATCTATACTAGCGTCCCCAGCAGCTTAGGGTTCCCAAAAATGCAGTGTTAGCGGGATCAGCCCAGATACCTGCTAGCACCTGCGTTTTGCCCCTCCGTCCAGCCCAGGCCACCCAAGTGCAGTATCGATCACTGTCACTTACAAAACACAACACACATAACTGCAGCATTCGCAGAAACAGGCCTGATCCCCAGTGGCGGCTGGTGCTCAAATTTTTTGGGAGGGCGCAAACAAACTGAAAAAAAAAAAATCATCAATTGCCGCCACTGTGCCCATTAAACGCAGCCACTGTGCCCAAACGCCACTAGTTTGTCCCCAAATGTAGCCAGTTTCTCCCCCATAATGCAGCCAGTTTCTCCCCCATAATGCAGCCAGTTTCTCCCCCATAATGCAGCCAGTTTCTCCCCCATATGCAGCCAGTTTGTCCCCTATATTCAGCCAGTTTCTCCCCCAAATGCAGCCAGTTTCTCCCCTATATGCAGACAGTTTGTCCCCTATATGCAGCCAGTTTCTCCCCCAAATGCAGCCAGTTTCTCCCCTATATGCAGCCAGTTTCTCCCCCATATGCAGCCAGTTTCTCCCCCATAATGCAGCCAGTTTCTCCCCCATAATGCAGCCAGTTTCTCCCCCATATGCAGCCAGTTTGTCCCCTATATGCATTCAGTTTCTCCTACAAATGCAGCAAGTTTCTCCCCTATATGCAGACAGTTTGTCCCCTATATGCAGCCAGTTTCTCCCCCAAATTCAGCCAGTTTCTCCCCCATATGCAGCCAGTTTCTCCCCCATAATGCAGCCAGTTTCTCCCCCAATATACAGCCAGTTTCTCCCCCATAATGCAGCCAGTTTCTCCCCCAATATACAGCCAGTTTCTCCCCCATAATGCAGCCAGTTTCTCCCCCATAATGCAGCCAGTTTCTCCCCCAATATACAGCCAGTTTCTCCCCCATATTGCAGCCAGTTTCTCCCCCATAATGCAGCCAGTTTCTCCCCCATAATGCAGTCAGTTTCTCCCCCATATGCAGCCAGTTTCTCCCCTATATGCAGCCAGTTTCTCCCCCATATGCAGCCAGTTTCTCCCCCATATGCAGCCAGTTTCTCCCCCATAATGCAGCCAGCTTCTCCCCCATAATGCAGCCAGTTTCTCCCCCATAATGCAGCCAGTTTCTCCCCCATAATGCAGCCAGTTTCTCCCCCAATATACAGCCAGTTTCTCCCCCATAATGCAGCCAGTTTCTCCCCCAATATACAGCCAGTTTCTCCCCCATAATGCAGCCAGTTTCTCCCCCATAATGCAGCCAGTTTCTCCCCCAATATACAGCCAGTTTCTCCCCCATAATGCAGCCAGTTTCTCCCCCATAATGCAGCCAGTTTCTCCCCCATAATGCAGCCAGTTAATCCCCCATAATGCAGCCAGTTTCTCCCCCATATGCAGCCAGTTTCTCCCCTATATGCAGCCAGTTTCTCCCCCAATATGCAGCCAGTTTCTCCCCCAATATACAGCCAGTTTCTCCCCCATATGCAGCCAGTTTCTCCCCCATATGCAGCCAGTTTCTCCCCCATAATGCAGCCAGTTTCTCCCCCATATGCAGCCAGTTTCTCCCCTATATGCAGCCAGTTTCTCCCCCATATGCAGTCAGTTTCTCCCCCAATATACAGCCAGTTTCTCCCCCATAATGCAGCCAGTTTCTCCCCCATATGCAGCCAGTTTCTCCCCCATAATGCAGCCAGTTTCTCCCCCATAATGCAGCCAGTTTGTCCTCATAATACAGCCAGTTTGTCCCCCCCAGCCCTGCACTTACCTTCCTCGAGTCAGCGCCGTCCTTCTTCCATCCTCGATGTCTTCTCCCGCCCTCGATGTCACTTCAGCCAATCAGGTTACCGGTAACCAGACCCGGTGAACCTGATTGGCCAGGGAACGCACCCCTGTGCGTCCTCTCATTAGGTATTTAGAAGCCGATTACAGCCCTCAGGCACTTCTAAAGGCCAATCAGACGCTGTGACTCAGATGGCCGGCGCTCAAGGGGCCGCCATCTGAATAGTGGGCGGCAGCAATACATAGGTTCATGCAATGCATGAACCTATGTATTGTTGTGGTGAGTGACGGCCGGGCGCAGAAGCAAGCGGTAGCGGCGCTTCTGCGCCCACTATGGTCGCGCCGCCATGTGTAAAAAAAAGACATAAAAAAAAAAAAACTCTTAAAGGGCCCATTTTTTTGGGGGGTTTTTTTTGTTTTTTTTGGTGACCACAGGAGGGGGGGGGCGGCGCCCGGGCGCCCCCTATGGACGGGCCGCCACTGCTGATCCCTGCGACTCCAGTGCTGTAGGAGGTGATTTCACCACCACAGTTAAAAAAAAGAGCATATATGCCGAAGCATGGGGGCAGCAGGGGCGGAGGAGCGATTTTGCTCCTAATGCCTCATACATATGGTCGAAATTCCGACGGAGGCTTGCCCGTGGAAAAGTCCGACCGTGTGTACGCGGCATAACTTTTGCGGGAGGATGCCCCCATGCTTCGGCATATATAAATGGTGCATGTATGCCCATCATTAGAAGTGGGTGAATGAAGGGAGGTATTCTAATGGTGGGCATACCCACCGATCAATCTCTTTTTTTCGCAGAACATAAAACTATAAAACTTATAAAACACAATCAAATCCCTGGGTAGGATAATGAAAGTTTTCTATAGCAGCGCTCAGGTGGTCAATAGACTCCCTTGTCCACTCACTCTTATTTACAGTTCATAAGAGTACATATAGAACTTATGAAAAAAGATGTTGTTGTAAATGACATATAGCTCCAGATGTCTTCTTAATATGATCCACTTTAAATCATCAGTTGTATCCCCTTTCGGGTGGGTACTCACCACACACAGGATTTAAACAGGCACCTCACAGATCCCATCCGATGGTCATCCGATCATCCTAATCCTGGTTCTGATTACTCCTTCTAAAGCCTCCAGAGATCACCCGATAATCACCAGCAGATGTTTAAAGTGAAAGGAAAGAGAAGCCACCAATAGTGTAATCCCGTAGAGTATCTTTTAATCAGTCTATAAAAATTGTTTCCACAACATATCTTCCATATGGTAAAAATCATTTTAGATATGTTGTGGAAACAATTTTTATAGACTGATTAAAAGATACTCTACGGGATTACACTATTGGTGGCTTCTCTTTCCTTTCACTTTGAACATCTGCTGGTGATTATCGGGTGATCTCTGGAGGCTTTAGAAGGAGTAATCAGAACCAGGATTAGGATGATCGGATGACCATCGGATGGGATCTGTGAGGTGCCTGTTTAAATCCTGTGTGTGGTGAGTACCCACCCGAAAGGGGATACAACTGATGATTTAAAGTGGATCATATTAAGAAGACATCTGGAGCTATATGTCATTTACAACAACATCTTTTTTCATAAGTTCTATATGTACTCTTATGAACTGTAAATAAGAGTGAGTGGACAAGGGAGTCTATTGACCACCTGAGCGCTGCTATAGAAAACTTTCATTATCCTACCCAGGGATTTGATTGTGTTTTATAAGTTTTATAGTTTTATGTTCTGCAAAATATTTGTTGTGTTTAAGCGGCTGCTGATATAGATACATATAGTGAACATTTGGGTTAATGAATACGGTCACGTATTCATTGTAGTCTGTTATAAGTCACCTGTGAGCTTCTTTAGCGCTGGGATAGTGAAAGAAGGCCAGGGGAACTTCACTTTAATTTTTGTAATCTCTTTTTTTCGTTCAGCCAACAGGCTGCATGAAAAAAAAGATTACAATACATGTCCAACAAGGACCAGCAACGTACTGGTATGTTGCTGGACTTTGAATGGTTATACCAGAATAATGCCTGCGGGTTTAGGTATCATCTTGGTATCATTCTTTTCAGCCAGCGGCCGGCTTTCATGTAAAAGCAATCCTAGCGGCTGATTAGCCTCTGGACTGCTTTTACAAGCAGTGGTAGGGAATGTCCCCCCCCCCCCGGATATAAAAAGCGCCATTGGGAAATTAGGAAAGCATTTTATCACACTGATCTTGGTGTGGTCAGATGCTTTGAGGGCAGAGGAAAGATCTAGGGTCTAATAGACCCCATTTTTTTCAAAAAAAGAGTACCTGTCACTACCTATTGCTATCATAGGGGATATTTAAATTCCCTGAGATAACAATAGAAATGATAAAAAAAAAAATATGGAAGGAACAGTTTAAAAATTAAATAAAAAAGCAAAATGAATAATAAAAAAAAAAAAAAAAACACCACTGTCCCGCCCTGCTCTTGCGCAAAGGCGAACGCAAGCGTCGGTCTGGCGTCATATGTAAACAGCAATTGCATAATGCATGTGAGGTATCACCGCGAAGGTCAGATCGAGGGCAGCAATTTTAGCAGTAGACCTCCTCTGTAAATCTAATGTGGTAACCTGTAAAGGCTTTTAAAGGCTTTTAAAAATGTATGTAGTTTGTCGCCACTGCACGTTTGTACGAAATTTTAAAGCATGTCGTGTTTGTTATCCATGTACTCGGCCTAAGATCATCTTTTTTATTTCATCAAACATTTGGGCAATATAGTGTGTTTTAGTGCATTAAAATTTTAAAAAGTGTATTTTTTCCCCAAAAAATGCGTTTGAAAAATTGCTGCGCAAATACTGTGCGGAAAAAAAAATGCAACACCCACCATTTTAATCTGTAGGGCCTTTGCTTTAAAAAAATATATAATGTTTGGGGGTTCAACATAATTTTCTTGCAAAAAGTGTCAGAAAGGGCTCAAGTGGTTAGAAGAGTGGATGTAAGCTTCCTAATGTTGTGTATAAAATGCCAGGACAGTTCAAACCCCCCCCCAAATGACCCCATTTTGGAAAGTAGACACCCCAAGCTATTTGCTGAGAGGCATGTCGAGTCCATGGAATATTTTATATGTTGACACATGTTGCGGAAATTATTTTTTATTTTTTATTTTTTATTTTTTTTTGCACAAAGTTGTCACTAAACTGATATATTGCTCAAACATGCCATGGTTATATGTGGAATTGCACCCCAAAATACATTCTGTTTCTTCTCCTGAGTACGGGGATACCACATGTGTGAGACTTTTTGGGAGCCTAACCGCGTACAGGACCCCAAAAACCAAGCACCGCCTTCAGGCTTTCTAAGGGTGTAAATTTTTGATTTCACTCCTCACTGTCTATCACAGTTTCGAAGGCCATGGAATGCCCAGTTGGCACAACCCCCCCCCCAAATGACCCCATTTTGGAAAGTAGACACCCCAAGCTATTTGCTGAGAGGTATGGTGAGTATTTTGCAGATCTCGCTTTTTGTCACAAAGTTTTGAAAATTGAAAAAAGAAAAAAAAAATTATTTTCTTTCTTCATTTTCAAAAACAAATGAGAGCTGTAAAATACTCACCATGCCTCTCAGCAAATAGCTTGGGGTGTCTACTTTCCAAAATGGGGTAATTTGAGGGGGTTTTGTGCTATTTTGGCATTTTATGGCCTTCGAAACTGTGATAAGTAGTGAGGAGTGAAATCAAAAATTTGCACCCTTAGAAATCCCGAAGGCGGTGCTTGGTTTTCGGAGTCCCGTACGGGGCTAGGCTCCTAAAAAGTCCCACATTTTGGGGTGCAATTCCACATATAACCATGGCATGTGTGAGCAATATATAATTTAGTGACAACTTTTTGTAATTTTATTATTTTTTTGGTCATTATTCAATCACTTGGGACAAAAAAATTTAATATTCAATGGGCTCAACATGCCTCTCAGCAATTTCCTTGGGATGTCTACTTTCCAAAATGGGGTCATTTGGGGGGGTTTTGTACTGCCCTGCCATTTTAGCACCTCAAGAAATGAGATAGGGAGTCATAAATTAAAAGCTGTGTAAATTCCAGAAAATGTACCCTAGTTTGTAGACGCTATAACTTTTGCGCAAACCAATAAATATACGCTTATTTACATTTTTTTTACTAAAGACATGTGGCTGAATACATTTTGGCCTAAATGTATGACTAAAATTGAGTTTATTCGATTTTTCTTATAACAAAAAGTAGAAAAAAAATTCAGTTTATATCGCAAAAAAAAAAAAAAAAAAATCGCAGAGGCAATCAAATACCATAAAAAAAGCTCTATTTGTGGGAAGAAAAGGACGCAAATTCCGTTTGGGTACAACATTGCATGTCCGCACAATTTCCAGTTAAAGCAGCGCAGTGCCAAATTGTAAAAACACCTCTGGTCATTAAGCTGCGTCATGGTCCGGGGCTTAAGTGGTTAAGATAAGTCAACTCCCATTTTTCCCATACCCTCAGATTGGTTTTTCAGGGACCAAAATGTGACAACCCCAACTATAACCCAGTGTTGAGTGTCAATTGGAGGTGCACAAACATTGTTTCTTTATTTAACATGGCTAATATACCACTAATCCTCCCACACAACGATACAACATAAGGCACATATGTCAAACACAAGGCCCATGGGCCCAATGCGGCCTTCCAGGCCTTGTCATGTGGCCCTTACACCAGGTTTGAAGCTGCAATGTGCTGGAACTCTATTCCACCACCTCTGGCACTCACCCTCTGTTCCAGCTCCCCGCTGTCACTTGTAAACACAGAAGCCTTCTGTGTTTACAATGGACAGCTTTGCTCTAAGGAACTAACAGATCCCTGGCAGGGCATGGCGGGGACAGATCTCCAGAATGTGAGAAAGAGAATGATCTCCCTGAAAGGTGAGGCAGAGTTGCCTACATAAGGAGGTACTACAGCGGGTCAGGTAGGAGAGAGAAATACAAGGAAGCTTTGGGGGATTGTGGTTCTACACTGTGCATAGCGTACCCCCAAACCCTGCACTCTGTACACAGAACAACCCTGAACTCTGCACTCTGTTCTTAATGCACCCTTGAACCCTGCACTCTGTACATAGCGTACCCCTAAACAATGCACTCCAGTGGCAGAAGTATAGGGGTCGCTGAGGTCACCATGGTGACCGGGCCCCATGCTGCAGGGGGCCCTTGAGGGACCCCTGTATATCTCGATAGGAGGGGCGGCAGGGGCGGCTGAGACCGAGCTCCCCGATCTCATTCCTCAGCTGAACTGTAATCGGCACTGTGCGGGGAGATCGTGACATTTACTTCATCTAAAGTGAAAGCACAGTGTGTGCTGGACTCTTTGTCTCCCCCTACAGTGCAGTACCCGGCAGGAAGAGGTAAGGTAAAGCACTGACGATTTTTAAAAGGCTTTCTGTATGTATATGTGTGTATGCATGTATGTGTGTATGTGTATCTATGTGTGTATGTGTGTGTGTGTGTATACATGTGTGTGCACATTTATATATATGTGTATTTATATATGTTAGTATACAGTGTAGCGCCCCCCCCCCAATGTTTGGGGGCGCTATCTGAAATTTAAGGGCAGTCTGAGCCAGTAGTTGGGCTCAGACCAATTATGTTCAGGTTGTTGTTCTGCTCGGGGTGTGATACTGCTCGGCAGTGTTAGTCGCCTTTGCCTGCAGGTGGCGCTGTCACCGCCGGCACAGGCTGGATTACGGGGGTATCACAGCACCTTGAGTGTCATCTCTTGGCAGCCATATTGTGGGCGTGGTCTACCCGCTGTGCATGCTGGGAGAGGGTGCAAAAGGGGCAGACGCCATTTGGCAGGGGCAATTCCAGTGGGACCCCAGGGCATTCAGGGGGGACCTCTGGTCCAGTGAGTGTGCCTCGTGGCCCGTATGGCATGAGCACCTTCAGCTCAAGGCCCCATTGCTGTATTGTATGCCCAGCTCCGCTGACTAGGGCCTACGCTTTAGAGAAGATTCCCAGGCTGCCCGTTTGTAGGGGGCCCATCTTTAGGGAAGGAGTTCCAGGGGAAGAACAGAATTAATATTCGCTGTTCTAACACTGAACCGCCTCTCCGGCAATCAGGTGCTTGGGTCTGTTCCGTCACTTGATTGGCTGAAACGTCAGGAGCTGTAATTGGACGCCTATCAGTCGTCCAATCGCCTATAGGAGAGGATGGGAGGAGAGGAGGGGAGAAGACCAATGCCATGGAGGACACTGCTACAGTATGTACTGTACTGTATGCTACAGTATGTGTACAATCAGAACTGACTTTTTTTTCTTGCTTGGTCAAAGTACCAGGAAAAAAAAGCTGTTCCTCTGAAAAGCGATCCATGCTCAGATCGCTTCTCAGAAGCATTTGACAGCAGGTAAAGAGGCAATATGTTGCCTCCTGACCGCCTTTTTTAACCCCTTAAATGCATCATCACTATGCTGCAACTGCATGCAATGCACAAAGTTGCAGGAGTGGTTGAAGTGCAGCCTCATTCACCTAGGGGTATACTTCAAGGGTGCCCTGACTGGAAAAAGATTGAGAAACACTGGCATAGGGGAACCGATCTCTCCATTTTCCTCCTGCAGCTGCTGAATGCCTGCGGGAGGGAGAAAAGGAGAAGCGGGGGGGGAATGAAGAAATTGGTTCCTTTATATGCAGCCACCCACTTGCGACCGGGCCCTGTTGTTCCACCATCGGGCTTGGAGGAAAGGGCCCTGTTCGGGGGTCAGGGGGGCCCTTCATGGTTTCTTGCATCGGGGCCCTGAAGGTTCTAGTTACGCCACTGATGCACTCTGTACATAGCACACCCCCAAACTCTGTGCTTAACGCACTCCTGAGCTCTGCGCACCCCAGACACAATCGGCCCTTTGAGGGCAACCATACTGCTGATGCGGCCAGCAATGAAATTGAGTTTGACACCCCTGAATAAGGAGAACCAAAATTAATAAGAATTTGTGATAACCGGAGGGATAACTTTAATCACCATACCACAAGACAATGGTGTGAACAGGTACTATTGAAAGCAACTAGAGGTTTCATGCCTGTGCATTTTGTCTAAACTGGAAAATGTAGAAAAAGTCATATAAACACATCTGAACGAGCCTTCACGATTCGAAAACTGGTCCAAAAAGATCCGTACACCCACACTTCAAGTACCAACACTGCGCCAAAAGTAACCTAAAAAGTGTAACAGCTACTACTTTAAATAAAATAAATATAAAAAATCATTTACAGTATAAACTAAAGTAAATAGTAGCGCTAAAACGTATAAATAAATAAACCCAGTGACAGGTGATAGTGATCAACACTAATACATACATAAACAATGAATAATAAAGTTTGTGCAAAAATAGTCCATACATGAGACTGAATTGTCTCAAATAAGGAAAGCTGAATATATCCTGATGTGAAATCTTCAATACTTTCACCACACCGCATGCACTCAGTGTTTACATTCCCCTTTGGTTAAACACTCACCGAATGGCGATGCCTTGCACTCTCATGCTCGGCAAAACAGCATCAACCCTTACAGGGTTAAAAATCCACCGATATCCAGACCTGACACCCGATATCATGGATTCTCCATATATAATAAAACAAAGTGCTCCAATAGTGCAGTATCGTTGTAAAAAGTTTATTCTATTAAAACAGCTTCAAACATTGCACTCACATAAGCTCAAATCAATGAAGCCTAGAGGCATCCACTTGCAATCTAAGGGAATGTTTGAGTGGTAGTTGTACTCAAAGACCCCGCTACACTAGTGATACCAGACCAGATCTTGAATGATATACATGAGCGATTTTCTGCTTGAAGCTTGTAGCTCTAAAATGCTCAACAAACAAATCCCATTAATTTCAATGGCCCCTGTTCACATATGAGTGTTCTGTCACCTGAAGCAAAACACCTGTCGCATGAGCAGATTACAAGCGTTTTTGGCCCCATAGACTTCAATATTTTGTAAAGCGCTGCGCAAACTGTTGGCGCTATATAAATCCTGTATAATAATAATAATAGAAACATCTAACTTGAGTGTTTTATGAGCATTTTTTGGCTTGTTTTCTACTCAAACAGCAGCTCTCCAACCCTAATTTCCACTCCTTCTCCTTCCCCTAGTTCTTTCTATTAGCTAAACAAAAACACCGGAAACTGTAAAATGCCTGTAATATGCTTCTAAAAAGCTTTTAAAAAGCTGCAAAAATGCACATGGGCTCTGGGTCTTTCCTAGAAAATAATTGCACCAGCTAGGGGAGAGGCGCTGCCTCCTCTGGCACATGCTGCCAAAAAACGCCCAAAAAACACCAGTAATGCTTCATTCACATCTCTGCGTTCCGAATCGCAGACGGAATTTCTGCAATTCGCAATCGTGGCAAATCGCAGGACGCCTGTGCGTTCCCCGTGTGTTGGCTATCTATTTCAATAGCACCCCAAATGCGGCAAGATTTTCCCGCAGGTTGTAGGGCAACAATTGCTGTAAAATTGCACAAACAGAATTGCGGAACCGCCTGTCACCCAAAAGTAGTACATGAGCTTCTTTTTGGCTGACGGGCGTCCCGCAATTCTATTTGCACAATTTTACCACGATTGTCGACCCCCCCCCCCATACGCCAAGATGTGAACGGAGCCTAAATCGCTAAGCTAAGGTGTGAATGGAGCCTTATTGTTACCCTCACCTCTTCCTTTGGAGACTAATAATTTTGGATTTCCCTTCACTTTC
Organism: Rana muscosa; assembly: GCA_029206835.1. Taxonomy (NCBI): domain Eukaryota; kingdom Metazoa; phylum Chordata; class Amphibia; order Anura; family Ranidae; genus Rana; species Rana muscosa. Next base: position 495,219,942 of record CM055116.1, on the reverse strand, counting down.
TGTTTTGGTAACTGAGGCCATCAGGAGAAACAGTGGAGATAGACAGAAGTCAAAATTTGACAGAGGGCCCAATCTTTCTCCACTACACCCAAAAAAAATAAAAAATATTGCCTTTACATCAAAAGCAGATATTCAGACTAACACAAATACACATTCTTGGCTAATTCTTCATAAATATGTGCTTTCCCCATTCAGTTAGTGTGATCGTGCTATTAAATCATCAGCGATTGTCTGCAATTAATCGCTTACGATAATTACACATGTAATTGAATGTAGTAGTGATTAATAGCACAAATTTAGAGCATGATGTGATTGATCATTAGCAATTAATTATGCCTACATGCTATGTGTAATACCTTCCTAGAGAGGTGCCAGGATTAAGTACATTTAGTTCTGTCTCACTGCATCCAGTAGAGCTGCTGTTTTGTTGTTAGCCAAATGTAGTTGTGTTGATTATTCTGGTATGTTCCGTGTTCACCTGCTGCAGGTTTGATTGCTTCTGTTTTTTGGAGAACTGTGGATGTCTCTAGAACATAGGTGTGGAGCAAGGCAAATGAGCAGCAATAATATTTATACAGCATTGGCCAATCCCAGGGAGGGTGGCCCTAAAAAGCTGCTGGGAGTCTGTATAAATACTCATACACAGAGCAGTCTTGTCTTATGCTGGAGAGGGAATTTCCAGCCTGGATGGCTTGCTGCCCTCTGGGCAGTCCTGCCATGTGCTTGCTGTTCGTGAGGCCCTTAGCTGGGCTACCTGAGGGGCCTGGATGCTGACGTTACAGAGAGCTGACCGAGGGGCTGTCGTCTGAAGATTGAGTCTAGTATCACAGGAAAAAATCTGTTGCATGGATGTTGGAGGCAACCAACTTCCCAAGGACATTTTGTGAGTACAGACTGCTGTGAGAGATCTTGGAAACTTTTGGGCTGCTGCCACCCCTCTGGTGCGAGAGAGTCAGCTGTGTGTTTGTGTACAGGGGACTGGTGCCACCTGGTATCCTGAAGAGCTCAGTCTATTTAATTCTCTGTGAATGGTCTCTACTCTAAAGCCCCATACACACTATCGGTTTTTCTGCAGGTTTTTGGCTTCAGGTTTACCAAAACCATGTAGTGCAAAGGCCTGCCTGATTGCATACAAATTGAAACTCTTAGGCCGCGTACACACGACCGGTTTTCTCAGCAAAAAAGCTCTCCCAATAGTTTTCTTGTCTTTTTTTGCCGAGAAAAACGTTTGTGTGTATGCTTTCTCGTCGAGAAAACTGTCCAAAATCTCGACGAGAAAAAAGACGACCTGCGGCCTTTTTTCTCGTCTGAGTCTCATTTTTTATCGCCGTGATTTTCGTCAGACTGTGTTTGGACGAGAAAACCGTTCTTGTGTATGCTTTTCCGAGTCTTCAAAAACCGCGCATGGTCAGACTCAATATGAGACGGGAGCGCACCTTCTTGTAAAACAAGCGTTTTGCATGGAGATAGCACATTCGTCACGCGTTACCAATTTTAGCCACGTTTAAATGCTGCACATTTAAATCTTCTTTAGAATGGTACAATGATGCGCAATTATGAACTTTTTTGGCTGCAGATATTCACGCATATTTATGACTAATTTTTACCAACATTTCTGAATGCAGATCTCATGAATAAGTTATTTTAGTTGATCGAGCTAGATTTATTTTATTTTTTTTAAATTAGTATGATTTTTTTCAGATATGCATTTTAAAATCTTCTTTAATTTCTAGTGTTCTCCTTTTTTTTATCCGGTGTAAATTTGACCTAAATAGTATAAAATTATCCTCTTTTTTTTGTCCTTCAATGCGTTTTTTTGGTATTATCTGTTGCATTTAAACTCTAGCTTTGGAGTTTTAGTAAATTACCTGCCTACTCACCAGCTAAATATGTAGCTTTAACAAAAACACATAGGCAAGTATTAACTGTAACACAAAAAAACATTTATTCTGGTATACGAAATAATAATAACCAAACTAGAAGGCAGCGCTGGAGAGCCTGCTGCAATTTGTGCGACTGTGTGGACACCAAAATTGAGACCTTCAGAAGCACATATACATTACTGAACACAATCTGGTCTTGGACTCCCAGAGGTCAGGAACAGCAGCAGGTTAGATACATGTCCCAAGTCTGTGGAACTAAAACAGGCTGCCTTCTGTCTGACCACATTGCAGCAAGGGAATCACTTCCTGGTCTTCTTGCTCCGCTTCCCTGCAGCCTTCTGGGTAGGCTTCCCTGCAGCCTTCTATGCAGCCTTCTCTGCAGCCTTCCTTGTCCGCCTGGCTGGAGGCTGTGCCTCAGGAGGTGTACTCATGTCAGGAGGAGGAGGTGGAGGTGGAGAAGAAGGAGGTGGAGGTGGAGCTGGAGAAGAAGGAGGTGGAGCTGGAGAAGAAGGAGGTGGAGGAGAAGAGGAAGGAGGAGGTGGAGGAGAAGAGGAAGGAGGAGGTGGAGGAGAAGAGGAAGAAGGAGGTGGAGGAGAAGAGGAAGGAGGAGGTTGTGAAATTGGAGGTGGAGGTGGAGAAGAAGGAGGTGGAGGAGAATAGGAAGGTGCAGGAGGATGGCCGTGGTCACAGATAACAGTGCTCTCTGTGAGTCTGCCCCTCAACCCCTTATTTAAAAGGGTCATGAGCAGGGACTCACAAACTAGCCTCTGTTCAGTTTGCATCTGGGCCATTTTCATGCCCACCAATGCCGCATAGCCCTCATCAGGGGTTGGGGGCTGCTGGAGGGTGGCATGGGCCTCTTTAATGAGGGCCAGTGCTGCCACACTCACAGCCCTATCCCTCCTGCCCCTTCTTGGTGGCATGCGGATTGGTGGCACCTGACACCTTGTCCTACTACTTGGACCAGCCACCTCCTCTCTGCCACTTGGACCAGGCACCTCCTCTCTGCCACTAACCCCAGCCTCCTCCTGCCTGACATTTTCCGCCCTCTCATCTTGGCTGACCTCCTCCTGTGTAAAAAAAGGGACATATTTTAGATTTTGTTTTCATCAATCACACACAGGGGATTAGTTTGTAAAGGCAAATCCACTTTGCAATACAAGTGCAAACTACAAGTGCACTTGTAATTGCTTGGAAAGTGGACTTAGAAGTGCAGTCGCTGGAGATCTGAGGGGGACATGCAAGGCAAAGCAAAAGCATAAATTTAGCTTGCACATGATTGGAGATTAAAATCAGCAGAGCTTCCCCTCATTTCCGCTCTCCCCCTCTGATTTACAACGACTTTACTTCCAAGTTCTTTTTGTGGGAAATTTTAAGTGCTCTTTGCACTTGTAGTTTGCACTTGGAGTGCAAAGTGGATTAGCTATTCTTAAAGCACCCCCACAATGTTCAGATCATTGACTGTTGCAAATCCTTCAAAATGTGTGTGTATAATACTCTCATTATGCCCCCATCATTTTCCTATCTCCTCCCCAACTTTTTTGCCCACTACTGTCTATTGCTATGTCAATCCCTTTTTCTTGATTGCCTACATTTTTACCCATCTTAACATCTATTTTACATCATTCATTTTTGACAAAGAAATTTGATAAAAATACTATACCTGGCTCCAGACGGACAGATCTGGGTCCTCATCCAAGATGGAAGGCTCCTCCTGATCCTGGGAAGGAACATCTTGGCTGGAGGGAAGGCTGGAGGGAAGGCTGGAGGGAAGGCTGTACAGTGATTCCCTTGCTGTAATGTGGTCATTCAGAAAGGCCAACCTGTCGTAGTACCACAAATGTGGGACATATACCTCCCCTGCTGCTGCTCCTGACCTCTGAGATGCCAGGACCCGATTGTGCGCAGTCCTATATGTGCCTCTCAAGGTCCCAATTTTGGTGTCAAGCTGCTCAATGGTTGCATGGGGCACCCTGGTCTGCACGAATGGGAGCAAGCTCTCCAGCGCTGCTCTCCGAACCCCTTTTTTTTATGCTGTGGATTTTTGGTCTCCCACATTGCGGGCAGCTCCCTTAATCTGTCAATGAATTCTGCCAGAAATTCTTTTTCCCCCAAACACATTCATTGTTTCTGCAAGACAAAACACCAGACATAATTAAAAATGTCAATCACACTCTAAACTCGTGAAATCTTTATGCCCATATATGCCTCTCCAATCTCTATGCAGTTGTAGCGGCCTCACTCTCTCTCCATCTTTATCGGTTACACACCAACTCATGTCTAGGGGTTCCTGGGTTGTGAGAGTGAGATGCGCCACGGCCCATGTCCTCCCCATTGTAGTGGGGAGGTGAAGGCCACTTACTGATGTTTCCTCGGGCCGGTGTGTTCTGTGAATGCACTGAGTCTGTAATTGCAAACTCACCAGCCTCCCCTTTGCTTCCAGTAACTGGAGTTCACACACCGGAGAAAGGTCCAACACTTGTTTATTTGACACTCCAATACGCAAAGCACAATAAACAGTTCTTTTGCAGCAAACTGGTTGGGACCTATAACCTTGCCAACGGTGGGGCGAGCAGATCGAGGCACTTCCTAAAGTTTAAGTTCTATGCCACTGTACTATGACAAGCGGCGCCTAAGCCAATCCGGCTGTTACAGAACAGGAAAGATGGGGTCTCTTCCAGCAACCCCTATGAACAGCAATGGAGCCCTCTTCGATACGCTGTGGCCCCTATCAGGGGGATGTGTCCTCCCAAGAGAGTTCCCAGAGGCCCACTGTCACCGGGTTGGTGCTGCTCCGGGTCTCCAGTGGGTAACCTCTCTGGCCTCCTCACCTCAGATACGAGTCCCTCCGCTCAGGGACCCTCGGACAGTCCACCCTAGTGGGACCCAGTCGAAGGTACTGGGCCCCAGGCCTCCTCGATAGTACCTCACCCCAGGCTAAAGGTGCCTGGGATGGACGCCAACATGACTCCGGACCAGGCCATGGGCACCTGGACCAGACTCCTGGATCTCCAGCACCCAGGCCTGGGGGGCCTGGGTGCGGACCGCAACCCTCCTCCTCCGAGGACCTCCTTCTCCGCCAGACCTCGTGGTAAGGGCGTCTCCCCCTTTTATCTCCTCCCATCAACGGCCCGGCGGGTTCCCCGCCCCAGCCATACCATCTCCGAGAAGGGACAAAACAGGGAGCACTGCAGGAGATGATTCTACCTGAAGCCTGTGGGTACCCCACCACCCACAGGCAAAGGAGAATACTACATCCTCCAATCCTCCACGAAACAAAAAGGGGTCTGAACCCTAACACAATTATACACCTGGGTCACACTATTCCCCAGGTGTATCCCATCAATTTGAAGACCCCGCTACACATTCCCCCCTGTGATTGGACGCTGGTCCCCAGCGTCAGGTGCACACCCATGCCTCCCATAAAGTGGTGACATGGAGTGAAACCCCTGAGGCAGTTCCTCTAAATTTTTCCCAAGTGCCAAGACCTGCTCAGGGAATGGGGAACATATAAAACAACTTATGTCATAAAACACTTTAAACATCTGCATAATCACAACCCCTCTCCCACACTGTCTAAGAGCCACCCACTCTCAATGATCTTGATTGACGATCCTCCTGCAGGGGAAAGAAAAAAACAACATCCTAACATAATTTCGTGTCATTTGGCTTGAATGGGCCCGTCAGCCGAGAGACCCACTCACTCCAACAAGCAAGGTGATGTGTGTGTGAAACATTTTCAAACATTTGTTGCGCAACACTGCCACCTGGTGACAACGCCGCGGTCATGACACTCAACGAGTCTTCGTTCTTCCAGCTTTTCCCTACTCTGCCACTATTCCCAAATGTCCTTGCCTTTGGCACATGAAGAAAAGGGGAAACACAAAAAAAAATACAACAGCCCCAAGTCTCCAATGAAAAAAGAAAAAACCCAAATAAAAACAAAAGCAGGGCACAGTCCTGGGTGTCTGTGAATGGTTCTTCCAGAAAGTTCAAGTGCACAAAGGAAATAAACAGGAGTTCTTTTCTCCTATAAGTAAAACTTTGGATCCGGCAGATACAGGGGTTTCAGGTGTTTGTCAAATGCCTCTATCGAATACTCGACATCTTCTCCTTCTCTTCTGCAAATGACTATCTTGTCAGCATGGATATGGCGCCCCAATTTCCATTCAGCTCTGCAGTCCTCAAACCTCTTAGACACTGCCGGCACACATTCCAGGTACCTGCGAGCATGAGGCACCTTCAACTTGTCCCACACAAACTCGTCATACCATCTTGCTCTCCAGACTTCCACCTCAAATAGCAAGTCCCGGGGCAGATACGGGTACTCCCACCCATATTCCCGAGCTACTTTGTGGCAAAACAGTCTCTGCAAGCGGGCCAAAGGTGGCATAGTGACTTTCTCTCCAGTTCCAGGCAGCACAATAGCTTCCGGATGCCGAGGTGCCTTTACCAGCTCCCTGAAACTGACTTTCGGCGCTCTCAGAGAAGCGCGGGGTGTCCCCACAACCAAAGCAGGTGAGGTAATGGTAGGTGAGGACACCGGTGGAGGGGTAGGTTCCCTCGTAAGCTGCGGGTCTTCCCCCCGAGGTGTGCTGTCTCCTGTGTACATAGGTGAATCCCGTACCGCACGGGAAGCAAGAAGTGGCATTCTATCCCAGCCCTTGCGGCTGAACAGTTCGTCTATCTCGCCATCATCTCCGCAGTCAGACAGCGACTCTAGGTCGGAGGTGTCATACATCTCCGCAGGCAGATATCTTCCGGTGGACACAGAATCATCCTCCCTGGGGGGCTCCACCTCCAATGGGCCCCCGACACCTCCAACCACCACCACAGTCCCAGCCCCTGGCTCACCTGACCCTTGTAGAGGACTGGGATGTCCGGGACTTCCTTCTCGACCGGCGCCATCCAGGCCAGGCAAGCAGCGGGGTGAAGCTCGACCACGTCCATAGGATGCCTGTACTAGGCCAACTTTCCTCTTCGGGGGTGGGAGCAGAGAACTTGTGGCGACCGAGGCAGCATCCTCGGATTTTTCTCTGTTGGGCAGTCCATCGCCCTGGTCAGCGCGCACGGGAACCTCGACAAAGGCCTTGATCTCCCCTTCCGGAGTAGCGGTACCCATGAGGTGGTTGAGACGAAGGGCCCGGGGCCTTGCTGTGGACGACTCGACCTCAAAAAGGAATTCTCTGCACTCCTCACATCGCCCGAATGGCTTCAGGGTGACCACCAGTCCCGAGCAGCCGGGACAGATCACACCGAGGGCCTCCGTGTCTCTGCAAGTGTACAGAGCCAACCGCCCTCGGGGCCTAAGTCTTATCCCCGTGTCTGTGATGGGGGCAGCAAAGGAAGTAATTCTCGTGGGGTGAGGAACCATAATCCACGGGACACTTGAGGTCATCCCGACTATCTGCTGCTCCATCATGCACTGACCCCGCGCCGGAGTCTCCACGTGTATCCCCACACTTGGCCAGACTCCTCCCATGAGCTGTACATTTTCGCGGGCTTCCTCTTGACTCCGCCCACGAACGATGTCGCCATGGGGTGCCTCGTGGCGCAGTGCGTTAACAGTCCCCACGTGCAGTACGTCACACGGCTGGACCTCTCCCTTTTTCCGCTCCTCCGCATGGGCCTTTCCCGTGATAGGGTCATTTCCACAACTCCGAGCAGGGACGCACTTTGGCCAGTAATATGGCCGATCTGCTCGGAACTCCTCTGGGCAGCAAAGTTCAAATGTAGACATTCTCAAGTCCATCTTTAGAACACACTCTATCCCGGACTCACGAGCCCCCACGTGTAGCGGCCTCACTCTCTCTCCATCTTTATCGGTTACACACCAACTCATGTCTAGGGGTTCCTGGGTTGTGAGAGTGAGATGCGCCACGGCCCATGTCCTCCCCATTGTAGTGGGGAGGTGAAGGCCACTTACTGATGTTTCCTCGGGCCGGTGTGTTCTGTGAATGCACTGAGTCTGTAATTGCAAACTCACCAGCCTCCCCTTTGCTTCCAGTAACTGGAGTTCACACACCGGAGAAAGGTCCAACACTTGTTTATTTGACACTCCAATACGCAAAGCACAATAAACAGTTCTTTTGCAGCAAACTGGTTGGGACCTATAACCTTGCCAACGGTGGGGCGAGCAGATCGAGGCACTTCCTAAAGTTTAAGTTCTATGCCACTGTACTATGACCAGCGGCGCCTAAGCCAATCCGGCTGTTACAGAACAGGAAAGATGGGGTCTCTTCCAGCAACCCCTATGAACAGCAATGGAGCCCTCTTCGATACGCTGTGGCCCCTATCAGGGGGATGTGTCCTCCCAAGAGAGTTCCCAGAGGCCCACTGTCACCGGGTTGGTGCTGCTCCGGGTCTCCAGTGGGTAACCTCTCTGGCCTCCTCACCTCAGATACGAGTCCCTCCGCTCAGGGACCCTCGGACAGTCCACCCTAGCGGGACCCAGTCGAAGGTACTGGGCCCCAGGCCTCCTCGATAGTACCTCACCCCAGGCTAAAGGTGCCTGGGATGGACGCCAACATGACTCCGGACCAGGCCATGGGCACCTGGACCAGACTCCTGGATCTCCAGCACCCAGGCCTGGGGGGCCTGGGTGCGGACCGCAACCCTCCTCCTCCGAGGACCTCCTTCTCCGCCAGACCTCGTGGTAAGGGCGTCTCCCCCTTTTATCTCCTCCCATCAACGGCCCGGCGGGTTCCCCGCCCCAGCCATACCATCTCCGAGAAGGGACAAAACAGGGAGCACTGCAGGAGATGATTCTACCTGAAGCCTGTGGGTACCCCGCCACCCACAGGCAAAGGAGAATACTACATCCTCCAATCCTCCACGAAACAAAAAGGGGTCTGAACCCTAACACAATTATACACCTGGGTCACACTATTCCCCAGGTGTATCCCATCAATTTGAAGACCCCGCTACACAGTATAGGCCACTGATGTACCAATTAGGAAATGATACCTTCGGGCCTAACGTTCGGCGCTCTAAACTCCTTCTGCCGCACACAGAACGTAGGTACGTCACATGTGTGTTTTAGCTTTATATACACTACGCATGCGTGACACACGTCGCCCGCCCATGACGGTCTTTTCTCGATGTTTCCCCGCCCCTTCTCTTTCGGCACGCAGGCGACATGGCGGAGTCACAGCAGGTGTCTGTGAATTCAGAGAATTCCAATGAGGAGACAAGCCCAGAGCGGGAAACGTCACGAACAAGGAGGCGCTACAAGGCATCTAATATGTCCTTTGAGGAGATGGCGGAAATGGTGGCCATATTGAACAATTGTGATTATGATGCCAAGCATGGGCCGTATTCCTACCCTAATCTTCGGAAGGACAAAATTATGAAGAAAGTAGTGAAAAGTCTGAATAATAATTTTGGGGTGAAAAGATCCAAGGAGCAGCTCAGAAAGAGGTGGTCTGACCTCAAACTGAGGGAGCCGGAGCAGTTAAGGAGCATTAACAGAATGCTTAAAAAAAGTAAGTACTTCTCCTGTGTCCCTATTGTTGTATTTCCCAACTTGCATGTTGCTCCCTGTTGTGTTTTTTTATTAATTAACATTCTTAAATGACATATTCTACAATTTTGTGGGCACAGTAATCGGTCGATATAGACACATCGTTTGCACACTACATACGATGATTTGGCAATATCCGTTCTTGTTTAATTCCAACAAAAAATGTATGTTTAAAATCACTAAATGTTATGACATTGTTGTCTAGATGATGTGTTTGAAAATAGAATGAAATGCAAACTTGAATCAATGTAAAGGAGAGGACACTCAGCAGTTGTTTACACATCTGCACTCACAGGAGCACTATAGTGTGGGCCACCATAAGAACCTTTTTAGGGTGTCCACCACAGGTGCTACAGTGGGTACTGGGGGGGGGCCATCTCATAAAATTGTCACCAAAAGGTCTGTTTTTTAGCTGTGTATAGTTCTCGAATCTGGTCTTCATCTTGGAACTGGGCCTAAACAGACAAGTGTAACCCACCTGCAAACAATGATTCATATTCCTAGTTCTGACTTCATATATGTGTGTGTTAAGTGTACCATTTGTTTGAATCTCATAGGGGAGAGAAGACTGGGAGGACACCACTCCTCGGAGCCCAGGAACCCCACACCTTCTAAAGAACCCCACCCTCCCCAACAAGCCCAACCTGAGGATGTGGAGGATGTCGAATTAGATAAAGGAGAGGTGGAGGAAGGAGAAGTCGAGGAAGGAGAGGTGGATGAGGTGGTGGAACTTGTCACTACAACAGGTCAGTATCTGTCACCACAGCTTCAGGTAAAAGAGATGTAGGCCTGGAGATTGTTATATTTTTATTTTTATTTTAGGGGATGAATATGTTGCTGAAAGTCCAAGATTCTCCAGGGATAGTGCACAAAGACTCATACAACAAGTAAGGGATTGTAGTACTCATCTGGACTTCGTTAAAAAAAGGATTCAGGATATGGAGAATACATTTAAGGACATCATAGAAGTGTTGGGGAGAATAGACTAAAAAAAAACTTTTTTTCTCAAGTTTGTGTTCACTTTTGTAGCACTTTGTTGCACAAACAAATTTAGAAGATGCACACAGTGGGTCAACATGTGCTATCTGCCATCACGGGATCTCCATGTACGTGTTTGGGGGGTTCAACCTCTTCCTCACAACTCAAGTAGGAGAAAGGAAGAAGGGGTAGCCCCCCAAAACATGTTGAATGATCCTCCATGATGGCGGGTAGCACATGTTGACAATAGGGATGAGGAAGTAACTAACCTAGTTCCCCCCCCCCCTAAAAATGTGTGCATCTTCTAAATTTGTCAGGTTCAGGGGTGACAACACTCCATTTTTGAGGAAGGGCAGATAGACATTTGTTTTTACAAAATTGGTCTGACATGTTGCCTTATACGTTTAACATTGTTGTATTTGGAGGAATGTTGAGGAGATTTTTTGTAAGTTCATTAGCAGCAAAATGTGCCATGTTAGGTGAAAAGGCGAAAATGGGTTTCTAAAATGTTCAGACACCAATAATGTATACCTAACCATATGTGTGATTGAGTAAAATACAAGAAAATACAAAAAATGTCGTTGTTTTTTTTTTAACCACTCTAACCTTTTTGGGATTTAGTTTTGTTGCTAGCAGTGAAATGTTTGTTGTTTACTAAGGAAAATACACTTGGCACTACAAGTACACTTTGAAAAAGTAGCACACACCTCAAATATAAACAAAGCAAAGCTACTAAGTGAAAGTTGATATTTTTTATTTTTTTTACGGCAAAACTATAATTCGGACAGATTCTCTGGCATTGGAATGGCCCCCCTACCCATGAAATAATCCACATATTTCTGCCTGATTGCACGGGCACTTTGTGGGGGCAAGCCAGCACGGACAGGTTCCAGGCCCGGCAGGGCATTGTCCGCAGCATGTCCTGGCTCGGGCCCAACTGTGGCCATATACTGTATGTAAGAGATTTCTTCCTCAAAAAATTGTGCAGTAGACAACAACAAAACACAATATAGTTCAATTTGTATTTCGCAAGATTAATAGGAGTCAGAAAAAGATGGAACCGGCTGACCATAATCCCGAAGGCATTCTCCACAACTCTTCGGGCTCTGGCCAGCCGGTAGTTGAAGACCCTCCTCTCCGGGGTGAGGGTCCTCTGGGGGGAAAGGCCTCATGAGATGCCGACCCAGGCCAAAGGCTTCATCAGCCAAAAAGACAAAGGGGAGTCCTTCCACATTCCCTGCATCCGGTGGCAATGCAAGGTCATCACTCTGTAGACGAAGGGCAAACTCCGTCTGGGCGAAGGCTCCCCCATCTGACATCCAGCCATTCTTCCCCACATCCACATAGAGGAATTTATACTGTGCTGACACCACCACCATCAGCACGATACTATGAAACCCCTTGTAGTTGTAAAAAAAGGAGCCAGAACGGGGTGGTGGCACGATGCGGACGTGCTTTCCGTCAATGGCTCCTCCGCAGTTGGGGAAGTCCCACCGCCTGGCAAACTCCAATGCCACAGTCTGCCATTCCTGTGGTGTGGAAGGAAGCTGGGGAATCAAACAAGATAAAAAAAAATTGTACTTTTGCAAATAACTTTGCAAGCAGATTAGACAAAAACATTCGTGGCCAACATAAGTATAACATTTTGGTTAAGGATTATTAAAAAAAGAGAAACAAATTCACAATTCGCACATTGCTCACCCCCCTCTGATGGCCCATTTATTTTCTTTTGGGGGGGCTAGATGTGTTTGGGACCCCCCAAATTTCACAATCAGGAAAATTAATTAACAATTTGAGGGGGGGGACTACAAGGGATCTGAAAAAATACATTGTTAAGACTAGGCTAGATGTGTTTGGGACCCCCCAAATCTCACAATCAGGAAAATTAATTAACAATTTGAGGGGGGGGGGACTACAATGGATATGAAAAAATACATTGTTAACAGACTAGGCTAGATGTGTTTGGGCCCAGGAGAGCATGCTGGAGAGGTAAGTAAAGGTAAAAATGCATGTAGGCCCAAAAATGACTTTAAAAAAGACAGCATGCATGGGGACAAAGGGGACATTCTCAGCATATTACAATCATGCTAATTAGAAAGAAATACAATACATTATCATGCATTAAATACATAGAATGTGATATTATATTCAAAAATTTACCCTCATATAGTCATCCTGCAGAACTTGGATGATAGCAGAACAGGTCTCTGGGATTATGATGCCCAGAGCCTGGGGGGAGATGCCTGCGGTGAACTTCAGGTCCTGCAGACTTCTCCCTGTCGCCAGGTAGCGCAACGCGGCGATGAGCCTCTGCTCAGCACTGATGGCTTCCCGCATAATGGTGTCCTGCCTGGTAATATAGGGGGACACCAAAGCCAACAGATGCTGAAATACAGGGTCAGACACCCGCAGCAGAGGCATGTGAGAGAATTGGTCGCGCTGGAGCAACCAATTCTTGGTCCATGAACTCCTCCTCACCCTGTTCATAGACTCGTCTTGGTCCAATACAAGAAGACCAACAGACACACAAAGTCGGTGCACAACACGATCTCTACGATGAGAACGTATCCGCAACATGGCTAAGAAACGGTCGTCTGAACAGAACGAACTAAACAGAACGCACTGAAGAACAGCAAGGCCTATGAAGAACGACCTGAAAAACAGAAACGAGTGGACAAGAACGCACTGAAAAACAGATACGACCTGACTACTCGCCCTGAAAGACAAGATACAAACCCACAAGCACCTACTGAACCGCAGAAAACGAACTGAAAGCACGAAGTCTGAAAAGCGCAAATCGTCTCTTCCCAAACTTTAACTAACACGCGGCAACACGAGATTAGCAAAAGCAGCCCAAGGGAGGACGCCATGAAAATGGAACTTCCCCTTTATACTGCCGTCGTACGTTTTGTACGTCACCGCGTTTTTAGACCGACGAGATTTTGGAATGACAGTGTGTATGTAAGCAAAGCTTCACAAGAATCTCGTCAAACTTGACAAGAAAACCGACGAGAAAAACAACGTTTGTTTTACGACGAGAAACTCGGCCGTGTGTACGAGGCTTCAAGGTTTGACCTCATATTAGATGGTTTTGGTAAACCTGAAGACAAAAACCTGCAGAAAAACTGATAGTGTGTATGGGGCTTAATTGTTCCTAAGAAGAAGCTTTTGTGTTTTAACTGCTACTACTACAAAGCCAAGTCCACAGTTTGCTTTTGCAAGGACTTTTGCTTCAGTTCTACAGAAGGAAGATTACTGTCCTCATTTTGTACATAGTTATTTTTGGAGTGAGTATCCACTTCAAATTCTCCAATGCTTTCCAAGTTACCCCAAAAAAAAAACACCAAAAAGAACACCCCTGGACTTGTCATTGGGCCAAAGAGTGACTGTGAACATGTGCCTGGCTGCAGGGGCAATTACAGGGAAACAGAACCTGGGCAATTTCCAGTGGCTCTAGGGGGCTAGGGGTACATATGCTTCATTGTTCCCTGTGTGTAGCAATCTATCACTAAATGCTAGCAAAAAAATCATGCACAATCACCAGAGATTTAAGGAGCCTGATCGTATTAACAACTAAATTTGACCATACACTATACAATCTAACTGTACAATCTCATTTAGATCTACCATCAACTATGTAGTGCAAGGGATTGATTGGTTTGATATTGTATGAATGGATTGTTCATAGTTGCCAAAAATGTAAAAAAAAATCCAGGGACACCTTTTTTTGCTGTGCGTCCAACAAACCATTGTAGGCAGAGAATGTATTATAATTAGCGGTGGGACATTAATTTAAATGGGAATGGTTTTGTGAGAGGCATATCATTAAAGTGGTTGTAAACCCACTATGACAACTTGCACCTACAAGTAAGCCTAGATTAAGGCTTACCTGTAGGTGCAACAAATATCTCCTAATGCCGCGTACACACGACCGTTTTTCTCGACGAGAAAAACTGCATTTTTTCCTTTCGCAGAGAAAAACGATCGTCTGTGGGCTTTATGTCGTTTTTCTCGACGTGAAAAACGGCATTAAAAACGACGAGAAAAATTAGAACATGTTCTAATTTTTCTCGTCGTTTTTCCTGACATTTCTTCTGCGGCAGTGTTTCCCATAGGAAAACACTGCCGCGGAGCCCATAGACGATTGTTTTTCTCGTTATTTTAAAAAATGACGAGAAAAATGACCGTGTGTGGGGAACAAGCTGTTCCCTCGTTTAAAATGTCATTATTCACGGCGGTTTTTTAACCGCCGTGAATAATGATCGTGTGTACGCGGCATTAAAGTGGAGTTTCCACCAAAAATACAAAATAGCATTATTGTGCATATAATAGCCTAAAAAAAAACATTTGAAAAAAAAAAAAATTTTTTACTCACCTGGAAGTACTTGTTGCTATGCGGTCCCACAAAATCTGCCTTCTGAATCACCTCGGATTCTGACATCATCTCCCTCAGCTCCCTACTGCTCCTGGGAAATGTGTGTCATAATTTCCCAGGATGCAGTGCGCTTCCCCTATGGCTAGAATCACTCGTCAATACAATCCAGGAAGTAAATGCTTGTGGGCTTCACATGCCCACAAGCAAAATGAAAACTTCAGCAAAGATTTTTTTAAAGTCTCTTTATGCAGTTTCTCGGCAGATCGGCGGCGGTTTTTAAAATAGTAAGTCATCTTATATGTACCACTGTATTGAATGCTGAAATAACATGCTTTTAAAAAATGAAAAATGTGATTGGAACCCCACTTTAACCTACACGGTTAAGGAGATATTTGCAGAAAACACTGCACCGATGTCTACGGCGCATGCGCGCCATAGACAACGGCGCACTGAGCATGCCGGTTTTCTGAATGGGAGAATGCCAGCCTCGCGCACATGCGTGTGACGTCATCGCCGCTCCGGCCAATCACAGCGCCGGAGCAGCAATACCCGGAAGACGGTCGGAGGGGACATGGCGGCGGCGGAGGGGAACGAGGAGCGCTTCGGAGGCTTCGATCTGAGGTAAGTGCCACATAATGAGCTAGTATGCATAGCATACTAGCTCATTATGCCTTTTTCTTGCAGGGTTTATTTTTTTCAGCAAAACAAAATGTAGGTTTACTTACTCTTTAAGCTACTGGACAATTTAATTGTAAATACTGTATAAGTAGAAACAGTTATTATACACACAGAAGCATAGCCAAGAAGGTACTGTTCATTAGTAAAAATGATTTATGTATTTGTTTAGCTAGCCGACCATACACATGTTCTGCCGGATCAGCCAAAATTTGAGCCATGAGTGGCCCTGTTGGCACCACCCAGCGCAACAAAAGTCAGCTTAAAAATCAAAGGAGCCAGGAAAAAATGATTGGCAGAACAGTGGCTACATCCTATAAGATGTATGATCCAATCAGATGCAGTCACTGTTTAGGTATTCAGACAGCCGCAACTGCTGTAGCTGTCTAAATAAAATAACTACCAGAGGAGATTCCTCCATCCGCACCATTTAGTGTAGATGGAGAATAGAGTCATTTCTTTCATCTGGGGTGGAACAAGATACATTTTCATGTGTATGGCTAGGTATAAGCAGGGTATACACAAAAGAGGCCATAAAATAAAGCAGCGGTAGGGAGCTACTATCCAATAAGATTAGAACATTTTCTGAGCTACCTGGGTGTGGAAAGACAGTCGCACAGCTGCAATTACAATCATTGGAAAAGATGGTCCGCAACTCCTTACTTGCGCTTTAAAATTTTCATAATTTATTGATTCTCTATAAAAGACACAGTAACAGACAGCAGATGTAAACACGTTTCAGTGAACAAGGCCCACAAGGCTGAAACACGTTTACATCTGCTGCCTGTTACTGTGTCTTTTATGGAGAATCAATAAATTCTGAAGGCCGCATAGCGCCCCTTACATCAGAGTTCACAAAGCCCCCCTTTACATCATAGTCCCCAGCGCTCCCTTAAATCAGAGTCTGCAGAATTTCCACTTACATTGTAAGGGGGATCTCTGTGGACTCTGAAATGTAAAGGTGAAACCTGATTTAAAGGGGGGTCTGATGTAAGGAGGAATGCTGTCGACTCTGATGTAAAGGGAAACTTTGGTGTAAGGGGGTCTCTGCTCACCAAAGCTCACCTTACATCAGAGTCCACAGAGTACCCCTTCCATCTGAGTCCCTCTTATATTAGTGTACTCACTGGGAGGCAGAGCACCCCTTACATTACAGTCTGCCATGCCCCCCTTACATCAGAGTTCACAGAGCCCCCCTTACCTCAGTGTCCACAGAGCGCCCCTACATCAGTGTCTGCATAGGGCCCCTTACATAAGACTCTGCAGAGCCCTCTTACACACCAGAGTCTGAAGAGCCCCCTTTACATCAGAGTCCTCAGACCCCCCCCCCCTTACATCAGGGTCGGCAGAGCCCCCTTACACCAGAGTCTGAAGAGCCCCTTTTATATTAGAGTCGACAAAGCGCCCTTTACATCAGAGTCCTCAGAGCACCCCTTCCATCAAATTTCACAAAGCCCCCCTTTATATCATAGTCAGCAGCGTCCCCTTAGATCAGAGTCCGCAGAATTCCACTTACATTGTAAGGTGGATCTCTGTGGAATCTGAAATTTAAAGGTGAACTCTGATTTAAAAAGAAGTCTGATAAAAGCAGGGCCGGACTGGGAAAAAAAAGCAGCCCTGGAAAAAATGTCATACCAGCCCATAGCATTATTATACCAGCCCAACATCATAACGTCATTATTTCCTTGTTCATGAAAGGGAAACCCGTGCATTTTAAAGCACATTTGAAGAGTGTATTATATTTATATATATATATATATATATATATATATATATATATATATATTGTGACAGCAGGAAGGTAAAGTCACCTGGTTGCATCCAGGGGGGTAGATATATTTCGCCCAGATTCAGGCTTTACGCCGACTTATACAGCTAGGTGGAGAGTTGTATAAGCCCAGCTGAGACTAGTGGGCTCATTGATGACTCATACCTCTAGGGAGAGTGTGGGGCGTCGTGCAGACAGAGATGAGGAGACCAGCTGAACCTTGTCAGCTCATTTAGGCCTCTATAAGAACTCCCAGCTTCATTAGATGTTAGCTCATGCCTGGAAGCAGACCTGTGTGGACTGTCTAGGGAGAGTGAACCCCTGTGCGGTGAGAGAAAGCCTGTGTGGCTATATTTTGCTTGGACATTTAAAACCAGGGACTTAGGGACTAGGACAGCACTAGGCTGATCCCAGTTGTTAGTTAGGAAACCTGTAAGTTTAGTCAGAGGTCAAGTTGACCAGGATTTATTTTGTTTATGTTTTTTTTGCCTTGCTGTGTTTTTGTCACTGTAAATAGAAAATAAACCGCACCTTTTTGATTTTGAAAACCACAACCTCCGTCTGCTGGGCCTGTTTTTGGGTGGGGAGCCCATCCCGGGGGTCACACATACCCGCTGCCGAGCTAACCCCCTCACAGTTGGTGGAGAACCAGTGGCAGTTTTTTTTTTAAGCCAGCATGGAGGAGATACTGAAACAGCTGGCTCTAGCAAATGCCAATCAACAGCAGACAAATGCAGGTTTGCAAAGGAGCCTTGCAGCCCAGCAGCAAGCTCATCAACAGAGCCTTGCAACTTTACAACAGAGTCTGGAGGTTCAGCAACAAGCCCAACAGCAATCTGAGGCCCGCTTCATAGACCTGTTGCAGAAGCAAGAGCAGAGACTACAACAACAGATGGAAGCAGTAATGCAGCAACGTCCGCAGACCAGTGAGGAAAGCCGTCCCACTAATACCGCGTCCTTTGGGGTGAGTCGTTTATTGACAAAAATGACTGGAGAGGATGATCCAGAGGTATTTTTGACCACATTTGAAAGGACCGCTGAAAGAGAAAAGTGGCCTGAGGAGCAGTGGGCTGGACTAGTGGCTCCTCTGTTAACTGGTGAATCGCAGAAAGCTTACTATGACCTAGAGCCTAACCAAGCAAAAGACTATGTGATGCTAAAAGCTGAAATATTGGCAAGGCTGGGTGTCACCCTGGCTGTCCGGGCTCAGCGTGTGCATAACTGGACTTTCCAGCTTGGAAAACCCCCCAGGTCTCAAATGTATGATCTCATTCACCTGAGCAGAAAGTGGCTACAGCCAGAGACTTTGTCCGCACCAAAGATTGTGGAACGTGTTGTAATGGATCGGTTTTTGAGAGCTCTTCCTACTGCCATCCAAAAGTGGGTAAGCCATGGAGACCCAGAGACGGCCGATGGTCTTGTGGATCGTGTGGAGAAATACTTGGCTACAGAGAACCTGACGGCCTCTTCCAGAGACACTCGGACTTTCCACCCTAAGACCAGACCATCCCCAGGGGCGGATAAGAGGATTCCAAGGGGTGAGGGTGGAGAGAGTGAGAGGGTGGGAGCTCTACCCCAAGTTTGGCGAGAACAGCCTGGGAAATCAGCGGCTCAAGAGGCCGCAAGAAGGATCGTTTGCTACCGCTGCCGGCAAGCGGGACATATTGCAGCAAATTGCCCGGTTGTGGAGGAACCCATGCAGTGTGACTTTCTGACGGGCAGACGTCAGTCGCTGTGTGCGACAGTCGCATGCACTGCCATTCGGGGAACTGAGAAACATTTATGCAAAATGTGTATTAATGGTAGAAATGTTGTGGTATTGCTGGATTCAGGTAGCCTTGTGACCCTGATAAAGGCTGAGTTAGTTAAAACAGAGGTCTCTGGGAATAGCAAGGTAGCCGTTATTTGTGTGCATGGGGACACCCGAGAGTATCCAGTGACTACAGTGTGTTTCGAGACTCCCAAAGGTACCCTCTCTCATCCAGTGGGCTTAGTATCTCAGTTACCGCATGACGCCATTGTGGGAAGGGATTTTCCGAAGTTCTGGGAACTGTGGGATGATCCTGAGCCCCCCACTGGTGCCCCTATGTACCAGGAATGTGATAGCCAGAACTCCCCTGAGAGTGGTGAGGACTCTCCGGAATTTCCCTTGTCAGTATTGGCAGGGGAGACTCAAGAAACTGGAGAGGAGCCCACCTCCTCAGACGAAAACCTACCGTCTGTGGAGTTTTCTGATCTTGAGGTTCACAGGGAAAACTTTGCCACAGAACAGTTGAAAGACCCCGCCCTAATAAAGGCACGGGAAAACGTAGTGAAAATAGATGGCGAGTTAGTGAACCCAGATAATACCGGCACTTACCCATACTTCAGCGTAGAGAAGGACCTACTGTATCGGGTGGCAAAAAGGGCAGAAGAAACCGTTGAGCAGCTTGTGGTGCCCAAACCTTACAGGAAGTTGGTGTTGGAGTTGGCCCATGGGCACATTCTTGGAGGTCATCTGGGGACAGAGAAAACCCGAGAGAGGGTATTACAGAGATTCTATTGGCCTGGGGTGATGAAGGACATAGAAAATTATTGTTCCTCCTGCCCTGTGTGTCAGAGGTCGGCCCCGATGCCACATTTCCGTAGCCCGCTGGTCCCTCTACCCATCATTGAGGTCCCGTTTGAGAGAATCGCAATGGATTTGGTAGGTCCTATAATCAAGTCCGCTAGGGGGCACCAGTACATATTGGTTATAATGGACTATGCCACCCGTTATCCAGAAGCGATCCCTCTCAGAAATACCTCGGCCAAAACCATAGCCAAAGAGCTATCTCTTGTTTTTAGCCGGGTGGGTATTTGTAAAGAACTGCTTACGGACCAAGGTACACCCTTTATGTCCCGGGTTATGAAAGAGCTGTGTAAATTGTTCAAAGTGACGCAATTGCGTACATCTGTGTATCACCCCCAAACCGATGGGCTGGTTGAAAGATTCAACAAAACCCTAAAACAAATGTTGAAGAAAGTGGTGGATAGAGATGGAAGGGATTGGGACTGTCTACTTCCTTATTTGATGTTTGCTATTAGGGAGGTGCCCCAATCCTCTACGGGATTCTCCCCCTTTGAGTTACTGTATGGGAGACACCCAAGAGGGCTGTTGGATATTGCCAAGGAAACTTGGGAAAGTGAGAGTTCTCCCCACAGGAGTGTGATTGAGCATGTCGCCCTGATGCAAGATCGAATTGCACAGGTAATGCCCATCGTGAAGGAACATTTGGCCCAAGCGCAGTTGGCACAGCAGAGAGTGTACAACCGTGGAGCCAAGACCCGTACCTTTTCCCCGGGGGATAGGATATTGGTACTTGTCCCTACGGTTGAAAGTAAATTCCTTGCCAAATGGCAAGGCCCCTACGAGATAATGGAAAAAGTGAGCGAAGTGAATTACAAGGTCAGACAACCAGGAAGGCGAAAGCCCGAACAGATCTATCACGTTAATCTGTTGAAAGCCTGGAGGGATAGAGAGTCCCTAGTCGCAGACACTTGGTCACCAGCTCAAACTGGTTGCGTGATTCCTGAGGTTGGAATCGCAGCCACCTTGTCACAACCCCAACAACAGGAGGTTAAGGAGTTTGTGCTTCGCAACAAGGAGGTATTCTCTGAGCTGCCGGGACAAACATCTGGGGTAGAGCATGACATTATTACCCCGCCCGGTGAAAGGGTGAAGTTAAAACCCTATCGGATCCCAGAGGCCCGACGGGAGGCAATACGGGAGGAAGTACAGAAAATGCTGAACTTAGGGGTGATAGAGGAGTCCCAAAGTGATTGGTCTAGTCCCATTGTGTTGGTGCCTAAACCGGATGGGAGCTGGCGATTTTGTAACGATTTTCGTCAGTTGAACAAAGTTACAAAATTTGACACCTACCCCATGCCACGTATAGATGAGTTGATCGACCGGCTGGGAACAGCCCGATACATGACGACTCTTGACCTCACAAAAGGGTATTGGCAAATCCCCCTGGCCAAGTCGGCCAAAGAGAAAACCGCATTTGTAACCCCAGACGGGGCGTTCCAATATAAAAGAATGCCGTTCGGGTTACAGAATGCGCCGGCCACATTCCAGCGGAAAATGGACCAGATGCTGAGGCCCCATCGGAAGTATGCTGCGGCTTACCTGGATGACATAATTGTCCATAGCACAGATTGGGCCTCACATCTGCCAAAAGTGCAAGCAGTCCTGGACTCTGTTCGGGAAGCAGGGTTTACGGCTAACCCCAAGAAGTGTACCATTGGGCAGGAGGAGGCCAAATATCTTGGGTACACCATTGGGAGGGGAGTAATAAAACCCCAACTCAACAAAGTCGAGGCCATCCAGAGTTGGCCACGTCCCAACAGCAAGAAGCAGGTACGAGCCTTTCTGGGAATCGCTGGGTATTATCGGCGATTCATTCCCCACTTTGCTTCTAAGGCTGTGCCCCTAACCAACCTGACGAAGGGGAAAGGGTCGGTCATGATTAAATGGACCCCCGAGGCTGAGGCAGCATTCCAATTCTTGAAACAAGCCTTATGTAGCCAGCCAGTGTTGTACTCACCCGACTTCTCTAGAGACTTTGTCGTACAAAGTGATGCGTCAGATGTGGGGTTAGGAGCAGTATTGTCCCAGGTCTGGAACGGGGAAGAGCACCCAGTCATTTACCTCAGCAGGAAGTTGAAGTCCCATGAGGTAAATTACGCCACCGTTGAAAAGGAGTGTTTAGCGGTGAAGTGGGCTCTAGATTCCCTTCGGTACTACCTGCTAGGTAGGCACTTTGACATGGTTACGGATCACGCTCCGTTAAAGTGGATGGCTCAAAACAAGGAAACAAATAGAAGAGTGAATAGGTGGTTCCTGGCCCTCCAGGAATTCAACTTCACAGTAAAGCATCGCCCTGGCGTTCAAATGGGGAATGTGGATGCTTTGTCTCGAGTACATGAATGCCTGATTGCTGGTGTTCCAACCCCGAGGTTAAAACAAGAGGGGGGGGTATGTGACAGCAGGAAGGTAAAGTCACCTGGTTGCATCCAGGGGGGTAGATATATTTCGCCCAGATTCAGGCTTTACGCCGACTTATACAGCTAGGTGGAGAGTTGTATAAGCCCAGCTGAGACTAGTGGGCTCATTGATGACTCATACCTCTAGGGAGAGTGTGGGGCGTCGTGCAGACAGAGATGAGGAGACCAGCTGAACCTTGTCAGCTCATTTAGGCCTCTATAAGAACTCCCAGCTTCATTAGATGTTAGCTCATGCCTGGAAGCAGACCTGTGTGGACTGTCTAGGGAGAGTGAACCCCTGTGCGGTGAGAGAAAGCCTGTGTGGCTATATTTTGCTTGGACATTTAAAACCAGGGACTTAGGGACTAGGACAGCACTAGGCTGATCCCAGTTGTTAGTTAGGAAACCTGTAAGTTTAGTCAGAGGTCAAGTTGACCAGGATTTATTTTGTTTATGTTTTTTTTGCCTTGCTGTGTTTTTGTCACTGTAAATAGAAAATAAACCGCACCTTTTTGATTTTGAAAACCACAACCTCCGTCTGCTGGGCCTGTTTTTGGGTGGGGAGCCCATCCCGGGGGTCACACATACCCGCTGCCGAGCTAACCCCCTCACAATATATATATATATATATATATATATACACATATAGAAGGCAGATATGAAAGCACATAGGGCTATGTATATATATATAAAAGTGGTAAAATTGGTCCATCATCAAGGGGCACCCCAGGAACTCTGGGAATGTGGGGGTGGGGGGGACTCTGGTTTCCAGAGACCACCTTCTGCAGAAAGAATACACAAAGATAAGGGGGGTGGGTTACTCATATAAGGGGGAAACCTTTATATCAGTGCCCCCTTATATTATTGTATTCACTCCCCCCTTACATCACTGACCCCCCTCAGACTTGCCTGGTGGCGCTGTCACTGACCTCCTCTCAGGTACACCGTGCAGGGCTCAGTTAGGCGGTTCCAGGTTGGTGTCTCTGGTTTTATCCTATAGTCTCCTCTCCACAGTCCACACATGTCTGACTTCTCCCATGACCACCATCCTGGCGGCACTCCCACTCTTAACTCCTCTCCAGACTCCCCCTCAGAGACTGCAGACATGATATAAGACAAGAGATGGTCAGAGATTGAGGACATGGTACAAGAGATGGTTAGAGACTGAGGACATGATATAAGTGATTGAAAATAATTTGAAAATAATACCTGTCACCTGTATCTCATAGGCACCACATCCCTTCATTAAGAAGCTATATAGGAATATGAAGGTATTGGGACTTTTAAGGTGCAACAACTACACAATATTCAATATAAAAAATATAATTTTATTACAAAAAAATATATGAAAATTCATATGTACAAATATACATGAACCATCAAAATAAACATAATAGAGTTTCCAAAGTGCATACAGACAAAATTCTCTACATGTTTCGCCATTTTGTAGGCTTCCTCAGGAGTTTGTCATGCAAATACTGGAAACAAAGAAAGAAAAATAATAAATACATAATAATATTCACTCAAATTTCAAACTCAAAATTACAAAACAGAGTATTATTAAGAAAAAAAGGATAACTGAAAACCATAACCAGCCCAATGGTTGCTCAAAAGTTCATCTCAAAATTAGATCTATTTATTCAAGGTATATGACCTTATTAGTATCAGTTGTAAGTACATTACCTGTAAATTTTGATGGTACAATCTAAAATGAAGAATGACCAGATAGCCAATGAGCTATCCCACACGGGGGCGCCCGTAAGGAGGGGATCATATGGTGTATCATAGAGGGGGAGAAATACTGGCACAAATAACCACCCGGATATTACTAGCACAGGAACAGAGGGCCATCTGGGGGAAATTACAAAGAAAAATCGAATGAAGTCAAATAACAATC
The DNA here is from genome assembly GCA_029206835.1 of Rana muscosa. Lineage (NCBI taxonomy): Eukaryota > Metazoa > Chordata > Amphibia > Anura > Ranidae > Rana > Rana muscosa. Next base: position 495,195,837 of record CM055116.1, on the reverse strand, counting down.
TATGTATAAGAGTAAAGGTGTCTCCATCTAGTTATACGGCACATACCCCATCAGTATTTACCTGTTTATGGCTGTTGATAGTAAAAAATATATTAGAATAGGCAAAAAAGGGGCAGTATCTCCAAAGTACCCCAATCAGTGTCCACTCTAAAGGAAAAAGAATTAGTGGAAATTACTATAAATATATAATAATCCCCTCTAGTTGGTAATCAGAATTTTAATTTTTTAGCCATATACTTGCTAGCTGATATATACCTGGTTAATCCAATTGGATAAAGTGTGTCCACATTAGGGCATCTCTGCCGAAAAACTTGTTTTACAAAACCGATCAATCAGTTTACTGAAAAAATATATAAAATATAAAAACCGTTTTAGATTAAAGACCAAGTAAACCAGACAACAGGATAAAAACCAATGTTGCCCATAAAGAGATCTAGTGCCTAAGTAATTTACCTTTGACTTATATCTAAGAACGTCTTCTCCCCAGAGTGTTGGTCATGCTACTGATTTGCAAGGCTGCGATCCGGACTATATACCCCCCCCTCCCCCTTCCCATTGGACGCACAATGGCGCCAAATCAATGGGCGGAGCGGGCACGTCAGTTCCGACATCCGCCCATCGTCAGATCCGACCCGGAAGTGACAATTCCACCACTGAAAAACCGGAGACGTCCGCCGGAAGCGCCACTCCGCTCATCAGGAGAAAATATCCTGACGAGCTGGACGCACCATAAGACGGATCCGGAAGGGGAAAACATGCCTAAAGTATAGAAAAGGGCAGACTTCCTTTTAAAATCACGGCAGAAAGGGCACATTGGATGTTAAAAAAAGTTCTCATCCCAGGACTCTGGTACAAAGTATCCCATACAGTCAGTACTTACGAATTCGAAGAAATTGTAGTAAGGAAGTAGATTTCGAGATGGAGGCCTCTGCCCTCCAATCTCGACTAATTGCTAGAGGGTATAGTCGTTCAACCCTCAAAAAAGCTTACAAACGAGCAAAAAATAAAAACAGGAAAGATCTAATACATCCTAAGAAACCTCAAACTACTGACCAAACGGTACGATTAATTACCAGGTTCTCTGGTGAACATCAGAAAGTAAGAAAAATTATTGAAAAATTCTGGCCTTTGCTAGCAACAGATGAGATTATTTCCAAATATATTAAGCCATTTCCCCAAATTACCTATAGAAAATCTAGGTCTTTAAAAGATCAACTAGTTCATAGCCATCTCCAAATCAAGAGGGTTGAGAGTAGAAAGGGTTCGGCCCCATGTGGTCATTGTGAATTTTGCAGGTTTATATATGATTCTACTGAAATAGTTCTCCCTAATGGAGTTACGTATAGACCAAATTTCTTTAGCAATTGCCAGTCAATTGGCGTTATTTATTTGATGATCTGTGATTGTAAGGCCTTTTATGTTGGTAAAACGAAGAGGCCTTTCTTTCACAGAATGAGAGACCATGTATCTCTCATTCAAAAGAAAAAAATGGAGACTCCTATTAGTAGACATAGTGGTCTTTTCCACTCCTTCGATCTGTCAAAGATTAAATTCTTTGCTTTAGAATACATACCTCTTAATGAAAGAGGTGGGGATGTGGACAAAAATCTCCTACAACGAGAAACCAGATGGATACATACCTTGAGAGCTACTATGTATCCCGGGTTAAATGAGTCCATCAGTTTCAAACCCTTTTTGTAGGATAAAAATCGTTATGCTGTATATGTAGACTCTGTTTAAAACAAATAAAATTTTGTTTTGTTATTTTATTTTTGTTTACTAAATTTGTCTTTATGTACAGGTGACTGAATGTACCATTTCTATATTCCATAGGGGATCTCTTTAATCATTGATAAATCTACATTATATGTAATTGATTTCAATGGAGTTTACCACATTTTTTAGGGTGGCGTTTCCCTTTTCTTTTTTGGGGGGGATTTGGTGATCATATGGGCGCCCAGGGCGTTTCTCTTTGTTCTCCTTTGGGAGACAATCTGAGCGCCATCTGACTAAGCCCACCGGATATCCTGGCCCCATTTTTTTAACATCCAATGTGCCCTTTCTGCCGTGATTTTAAAAGGAAGTCTGCCCTTTTCTATACTTTAGGCATGTTTTCCCCTTCCGGATCCGTCTTATGGTGCGTCCAGCTCGTCAGGATGTTTTCTCCTGATGAGCGGGGTGGCGCTTCCGGCGGACGTCTCCGGTTTTTCAGTGGTGGAATTGTCACTTCCGGGTCGGATCTGACGATGGGCGGATGTCGGAACTGATGTGCCCGCTCCGCCCATTGATTTGGCGCCATTGTGCGTCCAATGGGAAGGGGGAGGGGGGTATATAGTCCGGATCGCAGCCTTGCAAATCAGTAGCATGACCAACACTCTGGGGAGAAGACGTTCTTAGATATCAGTCAAAGGTAAATTACTTAGGCACTAGATCTCTTTATGGGCAACATTGGTTTTTATCCTGTTGTCTGGTTTACTTGGTCTTTAATCTAAAACGGTTTTTATATTTTATATATTTTTTCAGTAAACTGATTGATCGGTTTTGTAAAACAAGTTTTTCGGCAGAGATGCCCTAATGTGGACACACTTTATCCAATTGGATTAACCAGGTATATATCAGCTAGCAAGTATATGGCTAAAAAATTAAAATTCTGATTACCAACTAGAGGGGATTATTATATATTTATAGTAATTTCCACTAATTCTTTTTCCTTTAGAGTGGACACTGATTGGGGTACTTTGGAGATACTGCCCCTTTTTTGCCTATTCTAATATATTTTTTACTATCAACAGCCATAAACAGGTAAATACTGATGGGGTATGTGCCGTATAACTAGATGGAGACGCCTTTACTCTTATACATAGATTGTTATTTGACTTCATTCGATTTTTCTTTGTAATTTCCCCCAGATGGCCCTCTGTTCCTGTGCTAGTAATATCCGGGTGGTTATTTGTGCCAGTATTTCTCCCCCTCTATGATACACCATATGATCCCCTCCTTACGGGCGCCCCCGTGTGGGATAGCTCATTGGCTATCTGGTCATTCTTCATTTTAGATTGTACCATCAAAATTTACAGGTAATGTACTTACAACTGATACTAATAAGGTCATATACCTTGAATAAATAGATCTAATTTTGAGATGAACTTTTGAGCAACCATTGGGCTGGTTATGGTTTTCAGTTATCCTTTTTTTCTTAATAATACTCTGTTTTGTAATTTTGAGTTTGAAATTTGAGTGAATATTATTATGTATTTATTATTTTTCTTTCTTTGTTTCCAGTATTTGCATGACAAACTCCTGAGGAAGCCTACAAAATGGCGAAACATGTAGAGAATTTTGTCTGTATGCACTTTGGAAACTCTATTATGTTTATTTTGATGGTTCATGTATATTTGTACATATGAATTTTCATATATTTTTTGTAATAAAATTATATTTTTTATATTGAATATTGTGTAGTTGTTGCACCTTAAAAGTCCCAATACCTTCATATTCCTATATAGCATGATATAAGTGATGTTTAGAGACTGAGGACAGAATACAAGAGATGGCTAGAGACTGAAGACATGATACAAGAGATGGCTAGAGACTGTGGACATGATACAAGAGATGGCTTGAGACTGAGGACATGATGCAAGAGATGGTTAGAGACTGAGGACATGATACAAGAGATGGCTAGAGACTGAGGACAGGCTACAAGAGATGGGTAGAGACTGAAAACATGATACAAGAGATGGCTAGAGACTGTGGACATGATACAAGAGATGTCTTGAGACTGAGGACATGATGTAAGAGATGGGTAGAGACTGAGAACATGATACAAGAGATGGTCAGAGGCTGCGGACATGATACAAGAGATGGTAAGAGGTTGCGGACATGATACAAGAGATGGTCAGAGGCTGCAGGCATGATACAGTAGATGTCAGAGGCTTCAGACATGATACAGGAGGTTTCAGAGGCTGGGGGCATGGTACAGGAGATGGTTAGAGACTGAGGACATCATACTAAAGATGGTCAGAGAATGCAGGCATAGTACAAGAGATGCCCAGAGACTGCAGACATGATACAAGAGATCAATGCAGCCTCATCAGTGCCCATCAAATGCAGCCTCATCAGTGCCCATCAAATGCAACCTCACTGTGCCCATCAAATGCAACCTCACTGTGCCCATCAGCGCAGCCTCACTGTGCCCATCAGTGCAGCCTCACTGTGCCCATCAGTGCAGCCTCATTGTGCACATAAATGCAGCCTCATTGTGCACATAAATGCAGCCTCATTGTGCCCATCAATGCAGCCTCCCTGTGCCCATCAATGCAGCCTCACTGTGCCCATCAATGCAGCCTCACTGTGCCCATCAATACAGCCTCACTGTGCCCATCAATGCAGCCTCACCGTGCCCATCAATGCAGCCTCACCGTGCCCATCAATGCAGCCTCGCCATGCCCATCAATGCAGCCTCGCCGTGCCCATCAATGCAGCCTCACTGTGCCCATTATTGCAGCCTCACTGTGTCCATTAAATGCAGCTTTACGGTGCCCATGAATGCAGTCTCACTGTGCCCACCAATGCAGTCTCCCTGTGCCCACCAATGCAGCCTCCCTGTACCCATCAATGCAGCCTCCCTGTGCCCATAATTGCAGCCTCACTTAATGGTGCCCATCAATGCAGCCTCTCTGTGCCCATCATTGCAGCCTCACTGTGCCCACCAATGCAGCCTCACTGTGCCCACCAATGCAGCCTCTTTGTGCCCACCAATGCAGCCTCGCTGTGCCCACCAATGTAGCTTTGCTGTGTCCACCAATGCAGATTCTCTGTGCCCATGAATGCAGCCTTACTGTGCCCATCAATTGCAGCCTCTGTGCCCACCAATTGCAGCCTCTGTGTGCCCACCAATTGCAGCCTCTGTGCCCACTAATTGCAGCCTCACCATTTCCTGGATCACACACAGCGGTCATCTCCAATGTATGTCACGGAGCTGGGTCTGTGTGTGCAAGGTCCCGCCCCCCTAAACCGAATCGTGTGATAGGCAGAACACTGATTCAATCAGTGTTCCATCTAGAAGACTATCACATGAGCCGGGCCAGGGGGACGGGACCTTGCACACACAGACCCAGCGCCGTGACATACAAGAGCCAGAGAACAGAGGGAGGGGAGCGCTGCAGCCGCCACTCAAAGCGGCCCCAGGGCAGGCGGACTACCGGGAAATTTCCCGGTGTCCCAGTAGGCCAGTCCGGCCCTGGATATAAATGGGAACGCTGTTGACTGGTGTAAAGGGGAACTCTGATGTAAAGGGGTCTCTGCTCACCTGCAGCAGTGACAACGTGGCGCTGGAATGCTTAGTTTTATGGCAAGTTTAACATAATGTGCTAGTATGTGATGCATACTAGGACATTATGCCTTTACCTTGCAAGGTACAAAAAAAAAAAAACGCCCAGCAGTTTACTACCGCTTTAAGGCAGTTTTTGTTTCCTTTTGGCGTATGAGATTCTTTTTCAGATCCCAGGAGGAATGCTGGGACTGTGGCTGAGCTGTAAACAATGCAGAAGGTTATGCACCCACCATAAGCTGCTGCCAGTTGCAATGCTCTGCAGACTTCAACACAAAAATGTAATCAATGCACCCTTTTATTTTATTATTGTGGGTGCATTTAGTGCAAAAGCTGGCTTGTGTCTTTCCTATCAGATGTACGGTTTTAGAGTTCGTGTTCTAGTTGGCAAAAGAAAGAGTAGTAGATCGCACACCCCGGATCTGCAACAGAGCAGCACAGCATGATGTCATGTGATGTAATCATGTGTCACCGATGATGTGCAGTGTTCCGGTCACATGTTCCCAGCACTGACAGCTAGCCCCGCCTCCTCCACAGACATGGCAGCGGTAGGGAGTGGGACTCCGATCCTCTGCTTATTGATCATTTCTTTTTTCATCCTGCTGGTGTCCACGAGTCAGCCAATAGGTACACGATACACTTGTCATCCTATGAACACTGCTGATCGCTATACACACAGTTAGGTGAAGGGCTGTCACTAGTAGCTGTATATATGGGACTGATCATCACGGCACAATATTCATACATCTGTTGGCAATTGCAATCATCAATCACCCTGCAGAGTGGAAACAGCATCCAGGCTTTCAGGAGAATACAAACCAAGTGCTTGACTTCCAACCCCCATCTTTCTATAGACTCCATTAGAACAGACGTGGCTGCTTGGGCTGAATTCTAGGGAAGGAGCGATCTCTCATAGACCACCAGGGGGCAGCACATTGTCTTTCTTCTATAATTGACAATTCACAGCTAGAAAATCCAACTGGAAAAAAAAGATACTAAATATTGTCTTTCTGATCATATGCAGACAAATGGAAACAAAATGTTTTTCGTGTTATTTTTATGCAACTTTCCAGGGATGATTACGTTTTTATTGCACATGCCTAAAGTTTTCAGGAACTTTAGGGCTCAATTGCCAGGTCAACCACTTGCTTTTATCGCCCCTGACCACCCACCTAAACAAGATATAATTTGTATACTTTCCATAAAACTTGTAAAAGAAAAGGGAAGCCATGTGATGCACTGAATAATGCATGACACTGCCCCCTACCGCGCCCGTTGTTCATCGAGATCTCCAATCACGTCACTTCCGGTTACTGTAAAGCAGGCATGTCCAAAGTCCGACCCGTGGTACGGTTTAAAGCGGAGGTCCACCCAGATTATTATTATTATTTTTTTTAAAAGTCAGCAGCTACTAACAGTGTAGCTGCTGACTTTTAATAAGGACACTTACCTGTCCTACTCGCCCGTGATGTCGGTCCCCCGACGGCGATCGATCGCTGCTGGCAGGTCCCGGCTCCTCCATCCTGACTAAAGCCTCGTACACACAGTCGGACTTCCATCTGAGTTTTCCGTGTTTTTTTGTCCGAACGGAGTTGGTCGGGCACACCCATAGCATACACACCACAGGACTTTTCTGCAAACTTTCCCAAAACTTTTTGCAACATCACATGGTTTTTCTGCTCTTTACCGCCATCCTTTGGTCAACTTCTGCTATTGTTGGTTGATTTTAACATTATTTGTTTTGTCCATCGGACAAAAGTCTGATGGTTTTCAGTACACACGGTCGGACTTTGCTCCATCGGACTTTTATTGGGCAAAAGTTTGTCCGTTTGCAGACCCAACTTTTGTCCGATGAAAACAAGAAAAAAGCAAAAAAAGTTTGTCCGATGGAGCGTACACACGGTCGGATTGTTGGTCCAACTTGCTCAAAATGAAGTTTGTTGGCCAAAAGTCCGACCGTGTGTACGGGGCTTAAGGGAAACAGGCAGTGAAGCCTTACAGCTTCACTGCCCGTTTCCTACTGCGCATGCGCCACTTGCACGGCGCTTTGTAAATGGGCGGCTTGCCTCCTGGGATACACACAGTTCCCAGAAGGCAGCGCTCCCCATTCACAAGAAGAGGAAACGGAAGTTCTCAATCCGAGGATAAGGAAGAGTCACATTAGAGGCAGATTAGGGGACTTCCGCATAGCAACGGGCATTTCGGGTGAGTATAAAAAAAAAAAAAAATCTATAAATTTTTTTTCTTTTTTTTTAAATGAATTTTAGTGTAAAAAAAAATTCAGGGTGAACCTCCGCTTTAATGCGGCCCCACTGGTAATTTGGATATATATATGTCTTTTGCGGCCCCCAACGAATCCTTGAGTGCCGTGCGGAGCCCACAAAAAATATATACCGTATTTATCGTTCAATTCTGGCTGCCTCGGAGGGGACAGGGAGGGGGGCGGGATTAATGCCGTCAGATTACATACAAGAGAATCTCCTGTTTACTGGGCAGCCTCTGTATTAGGAAGTCCCGTCTCCTGGGCTGGCATTGGATGACTGTTCTGACTATCATAGGAGGCAGGACTTTGTATTAACCACTTAAGCCCTGGACCATTTTGGCTGGTTAAAGACCAGGCCCCTTTTTGCGATTCGGCACTGCGTCGCTTTAACTGACAATTGCGTGGTCATGCGACGTGGCTCCTAAACAAAATTGACGTACTTTTTTTCCCCACAAATAGAGCTTTCTTTTGGTGGTATTTGATCACCTCTGCGGTTTTTATTTTTTGCGCTATAAACAAAAATAGAGCGACAATTTTGAAAAAAATGCAATATTTTTTACTTTTTGCTATAATAAATATCCCCATAAAATATATAAAAAAATTTTTTTTTCCTCAGTTTAGGCCGATACGTATTCTTCTACATATTTTTGGTAAAAAAAATCGCAATCAGCGTTTATTGATTGGTTTGTGCAAAAGTTATAGCATTTACAAAATAGGGGATAGTTTTATGGCATTTTTATTAATTATTTTTGTTTATTTTTTACTAGTAATGGCGGCGATCAGTGATTTTTTTTTCGTGACTGCGACATTATGGCGGACACATCGGACACTTTTGACACATTTTTGGGACCATTGTCATTTTCTCAGCGATCAGTGCTATACTGTGAAAATGACACTGGCAGTGAAGGGGTTAACCACTAGGTGGCGCTGTAGGGGTTAAGTGCTCCCTGCATTGTGTTTCTAACTGAGGGGGGGTTGGGCTCTTTGTCAAATGACACTGATCTTCGCTCCAAGTACACGGAGCCAAGATCAGTGTCATTGTCACTAGTCAGAGCGGGGAGATGCTTGTTTACACTAGCATCTCCCTGCTCTATACCTCCGTGAGACGATCGCGGGGATCCCCGCGGCGATCGAGTCCGCGGGACCCACGGTCCGACTCACGGGGAAGGCGTCAGGGTCGCGCGCGCGACCACACGACAGGCATTTAAAAGGCCACGTACAGGTGATTATGCCTGTCCGTGCCATTCTGCCTACGTGTATATATACAGTGGGCGGTCCTTAGCGGTTAAAGAGGTTGCAGAGTAAACAGGAGATTCTCCTGTATGTAATGTCAGCACTCGTCCCACCCCCCTCCCTGTCTCCTCCGAGGCTGCAGATGGGCATAGATCAATCTGCACTGATGCCAATGGTGGGGCTGCATTCATGGCAATGGTGGGGCTGCATTCATGGCAATGGTGGAGCTGCATTTATTTCAGAGGTGGGGCTGCATTTATTTCAGAGGTGGGGCTGCATTTATTTCAGAGGTGGGGCTGCATTTATTTCAGAGGTGGGGCTGCATTTATTTCAGAGGTGGGGCTGCATTTATTTCAGAGGTGGGGCTGCATTTATTTCAGAGGTGGGGCTGCATTTATTTCAGAGGTGGGGCTGCATTTATTTCAGAGGTGGGGCTGCATTTATTTCAGAGGTGGGGCTGCATTTATTTCAGAGGTGGGGCTCCATTTATTTCAGAGGTGCGGCTCCATTTATTTCAGAGGTGGGGCTCCATTTATTTCAATGGTGGGGCTGCATTCATGCCACTTGTGAGGCTGCAGATGGGAACTGATTAGGCTGTATTGATGGGCACGGACCCTTATTTTGCTTCACAGTTCTTTATTTGACATTTTTTTTATTTATTTTTTTCCTGAACCAAAGAAATTGGTTCAAGTGACAGTAAGTTGTCAATCAGCTTTAAGGTGGAAAACAAGGCTAATTGCAATTATTCTTAAAAAAAATGCTGCCTCATCCCTCCTCTTATCTATCCTGCAAAGTCTGAATAAAAAATGTGTGTAAATACCTTTTTTTTTTTTTTTTGTCTGTCCAGTCACATGGCCCAGATGCTCTGGCTTCCCTGTGTCGGAGAGAGAAGGGCATCTGCAGGGGAGAGGAGGGAGCGCCTAGGGGCTGAGCGGCAATGAGAGCCAGCATGTTGTCTGATGGGACAAGGTCATCCAGTGCCCAGGGCAAAGATGCCAAACTCTCCCTCCCCCTGATGTTGGCGCCCCCGATCATCCCCTGCAGCTGGAATTTATGATACTAGTACTACAGTGCCACTTCTGCATGTTTGATAGTTGCATGGTGCAACAAAAAAAATGTTTTATGGCCAGCAAACACCCCCAGTGTGCTGGTACGGACTGCACCTCCCTCAGTATACCATTGGTGAAGACAATGGACCTTGCCACTGGAGACATCACTTCTCCTCTGCTCAGGTTCTTCCTGTCCATTTAATCACACATACACACTCTCAGGGTTAACTAGATGGATTGGTGTCTTTACTCAATCTTACCAACTATCTAGGTAGGGCAGGTGAGTAACACATGGAATAAGTGGGGGAAACTTTCAACTTTGTTAAATTTACTTTACAGGATGCTGATTTGTGGTGACCCCCACCACCACCAACTAAACACACTGTGACCAGGACAGCTGAGGCTCCTGTTTCTCCCCCCTACTCCCCTTTCCCTGTATTATATGACTGGACCAGATTAAAAAGAAGTATTTACACAGATGTTTTTTATGCTGACAATGCAGGATGGGTAGAAGGAGGGAGAGAGGACCATTTTTAATAGTAATTTTAATTAGCCTTTACTACTATTTTAAAGTTGTTTTAACCTACAGGTAAGCATAGATTAAGGCTTACCTGTAGGTGCAAGAAATATCCCCTTAACCAACACGGTTAGAGAGATATTTTCCAAAAAACGGGCACCGATGTCTACGGCTCAGGTGCACTGAGCATGCCGTTCGTAAAGGCGATCATGCCATCACTGCCGGCTCCCGTGCACATGCGCGGGAGTGATGTCATTGCTGCTCCGGCCAGTCACAGCGCCAGAGCAGCTATACCTGGAAGTCACTTCGGGAGAGATGGCGGCGATGGAGGAAGTGAACGAGGGTCACTGCAGGGGCTTTGATCTCAGGTAAGTAATTCATAATGAGCTAGTATGCTATGTAAACTATCTCATTATGCCTTTGTCTTGCAGGGAGTTTTTTTTTTTAGAGAGGGTTTACTTCCTCTTTAAGAAAGAGAGACAGAGCCCTGAATCACGTTGCCATTCAGCAGTCAGAGCTCAGGAAGCAGCCTTATCTGGAGGGACTCTATCTGCTGTCAGTGGGTGCCAGCATTACTATTCACAGCCTTGTCGCTGCAGAGAAGTCCTAGGGTCCCGTGTTTACATTACACTGTAAAAATCCCTTGCCCACTTAGATGTTTATCTGTTAGTGAGAACCGCCACTTTTTCTTTCTCGTACATCACGGGACACAGAGCGGCATAGTCATTACTATGTGGGTTATATAGATACCTTCAGGTGCTGGCACTGGCAACTTCCAAAACCGGAAGTACCCTCCCCTATATAAGCCCCTCCCATCCGGGAGTACCTCAGTTTTTTGCCAGTGTCTAAGGTGTTGGCCAAGAAGTAACATGTGTTTTCACTGAGCTTGCGTACAGGTTCTTTTGGGCCTCAGTAAGCTATTCCGGATCCGACCAAAAAAGCTTCATAGCTAAACGATCGGTACCCGGGCCTTGCAAGAGAAGAGCAAGGTTTTGCCTGTAATGCCTCTCTTAGGAGGGCTGGACCCTGGGATCCAGAGCTCTGGTCATACCCACGACCAAGATGTTTTCTGTGCAGGGTGCTATACAGGTCCAGGGGAGTGGAATCCTTGGGAACCCGGTCCCTGAAGGTTTAATTACAATGCCTGCCGTGATAGGTGAAGTTTGGGCTTCTGTGGACCAAACAGAGTCCTGCGGCGAGGAAAAGGTAAGTGGGGGCCCTCAGGAACTTGGTTCTATTGGGGGACCCCCAAGCCTATTTTGTCTTTCTGCCTGTTACCTAAGGTATTCCCGCTAATATTCTGTGCATGCCTGTTACTACTGAGAAAATGTAAAAATTTTAATAGTAGGCAAGAAAAAAAAAAAATGTGTAAGACCGCAGTACCTGTGTTAAACACTAGAGGCCGCTATGGTTCTTTTTCTTGTAATGTGGATTTTTTTCTTCCGAAGTCAAATCCAGGCAGTTGGTAAGTTCTCTTTGGGAAGCTGTCTCCTCTGCCCTGTTGCTGCGCTCATCCATCCCCGGGCCCTGCGGCAAGGGACCCTGGCTCCCATCTAGCTCCTTATTTTTTCAAAAAAGGCGCCGAAGGCGCACGTGCCCGCGCCTCTCTATATAGAGGCGATCTGGAAAAAGGGGCGGAGCGGGTGGATGACGCTCGGTGTGCGCCGCGGCGCTACTGCGCATGTGCGGGCGTCCAGCATGTTTAAAGGCAATCAAGCTGGCTATTGAAATGCACAGACAGAGCTAGCAACAGTAAAAAGGCACACAGGGGCGGTTGATGCAGGCATCCCCTAGAAAGGCACTTTAGTAGACACCAACTGTTATATAGCAGCAATTGTGCTAGACTATTCTCAGTAAAAGGGGTGTATTACGGCTGGAATACCTCAGCTTTGGGCTTAGGAATATGCCGTCCAGAAGCTCCGGAACTAAATCTTCCAGGAAGCGAAAGGGGTCTTCATCGGGCTCTGAGGATCTTGGGCATGCTTTTGCTGCACCAGTCTCCCCTGAAAATTCAGAGGTTAGTGACCGTAGAGACCCCGCAGGAGTACCTGGTACTGTGGCTGTCCTCAGTTCACCTGCTCCTGTGTATGTAACAGAGGAGGTTTTTTCCTCAGCTCTGGGAGGATTAGAAGAGAGATTGTCAACATTAATCGCTGCCTCCCTGTCACAGGGAAAGCACGCCCGATCTCCGTCTCCTCCTTCAGAGTACCTGTTAGCGGAGCAACAGTCCCATACAGGGATCGACCTGCCTGAAGGGGATCAGGAGGAGGTTGATTCTGTTATAGAGGAATCAACTGTGGAGGAACCTTTCTCAGCATCTCAAGCTGAAAGATTATGGGTTCAGTCTTTGACTAACATGGTCCGATCAGCATTTAAAATGCACCTTGCGGAACCATCAACCACTACTGTCTCCTCACTGGGGTCGCTAAAAGCTCCCCAGACTGTCTGTTCCTTTCCACTTCACCCTTTATTGGAAGGGCTCATGTACCAGGATTGGGAACATCCTGATAAAATATTTACTCCCCCCAAGAGATTTCCGGTGGTCTATCCCATGGAGGATAAGTTCATCAAAAAATGGAGGGTCCCTACAGTGGACGCAGCCATCTCTTGTGTGAATAAATCACTGACATGTCCAGTGGATAATGTCCAAATGTTCAAGGACCCAATAGATAAAAAATTGGAGTCCTTATTAAAATCTGCTTTTTCTACAGCAGGCTTGGTGACACAACCAGCAGTGGCAGCTATTGGGGTTTGCCAAGCAGTGAAAGATCAGTTGAAACAGGTCTTAAGGGACTTGCCAGATCAGCAGGCCCTTGCCCTAGCTGATCTACCTAGAGCCTTATGCTTTGCGGTTGACGCCATAAAGGATTCAATCCATCAGGCCTCCCGCCTTACGCTGTCTGTAGTACATATGCGCAGGCTTCTATGGCTCAAAAACTGGTCTGCTGAAGCTCCCTGTAAAAAATTGCTGGTTAGCTTCCCATTTCATGGTGAACGCTTATTCGGGGAAGACCTGGACAAATATATCCAGAAAATTTCCAACGGTAAAAGTACACTCTTGCCGGTTAAAAACAGAGTTAGAGGTCCCTTTTTTAAGAGGCCTGCTTCTCCAGTCCCTGGGGCATCGGCTGTGAAACAGTTCCGACGGCCTCCTCGGTCAAATCCCGGGGGTAAAAATCAGGGACAATCGCAGGGTAATAAAAAACCCTGGGTCAGGAGAGGTACAAAACCTCCCCCAAAGTCAAATGCATGAAGGGTTGCCCCCACTCAATCGAGTGGGGGGAAGACTCCAGTTGTTCGCAGAGACCTGGCGGGACACGATCAGAGACAGATGGGTGCTCTCCGCAGTAAGTCTGGGATACAGATTGGAGTTAAAAGACCCTCCTCCTTCCCATTTTATGAGGTCAAACGTGCCAAGGGATCCCCGGAAAAGAGAGTCCCTCCTGTTGGCACTAGAACAACTATTGCTCCAAGGAGTAATTATGGAGGTTCCCCTGGAGGAATGGGGGTTCGGGTTTTACTCAAACCTCTTTACAGTCCCGAAGCCAAACGGGGACTTGAGGCCCATATTAAATCTAAAAGGGCTAAACAAATTCCTGCATATCAGGACTTTCCGGATGGAGTCGATCCGATCGGTGGCCGCTGCCCTACAAGGGGAGGAATGGTTAGCCTCGATCGACATCAGAGATGCTTATTTGCACATTCCCATCTTTCCAGTCCACCAAAAATTTCTACGCTTTGCAGTAGAAGGGCGCCATTTTCAGTTCAGAGCCTTACCCTTCGGTCTGGCCACAGCACCACGAGTGTTCACAAAAATTCTGGCCCCATTATTGGCCAATCTAAGAACGCAAGGTGTAACGATAATGGCATATCTAGACGACTTGTTGCTGATAGACCACTCAGTGAAAAAACTAGAAGTGGTCGTTCACAAGACAATCAAGTATCTGGAATCTCACGGTTGGATTATCAACCGAGACAAGTCGGCCCTAAAACCAGTCAAAAGTCTGGAATACTTGGGGCTAAGGCTAGATTCAGGCCAGAAGAAAATATTCTTGCCTCGAAAAAAGGTGTTGTCTTTGAGAGATTTGATCCACTTAGTGGGTACAAAAAGACAGCCGTCCGTACGCCTGTGCATGAGGCTGCTGGGAAAAATGGTGGCATCATTCGAAGCAGTACCCTACGGTCAATTCCATTCAAGGAATTTGCAAAGGGCCATACTGTCAGCCTGGAACAAGAAAGTTCAGGCCCTAGACTTACCAATGTCCTTGTCCCCTTCCGTTCGCAAGAGCCTCCGTTGGTGGTTGGTTCCCCAGAATCTGGAAAAAGGGAAATCCTTCAGTCCGATTTCTTGGAAGGTGGTCACTACAGATGCCAGCCTTATAGGCTGGGGAGCAGTTCTGGAGCAATGGTCTCTCCAGGGCAGATGGTCGGATGCGGAAAAGGCCCTGCCCATCAATCTCTTAGAGATACGAGCAGCCCGGTATGCCCTAGTAGCATGGACATCCAAACTCCAAGGGTCCCCTGTCAGAATTCAATCAGACAATGCCACGGCAGTGGCATATATCAATCATCAGGGTGGCACCAGGAATCGTGCAGCCCAGAGGGAAGTAAATTGCATCCTGAAATGGGCAGAAAGATATGTCCCAGCCATATCCGCGGTATTCATTCCAGGAGTGGAGAATTGGAAGGCGGACTTTCTAAGTCGCCAACAATTATGCCCAGGGGAATGGTCCCTTCACCCCGAGGTTTTTCGGACAATATGTCAGCGGTGGGGAACACCGGATGTAGATCTGCTAGCATCCAGATTCAACGTAAAGGTGGACAGGTTTGTCTCTTGGACAAGGGATCCCCTAGCTTGCGGCTCGGATGCCCTAGTGTTCCCTTGGGATCAGTTCAAGCTGATATATGCATTCCCACCGCCACAATTGTTACCTCGATTACTCCGCAGAATCAGGGTAGAAAAGAAACCAGTGATTCTGGTGGCTCCAGCGTGGCCCCGAAGAGCATGGTACGCGGAGATTGTAAAAATGTCAGTGGGGAGTCCTTGGACTCTCCCACATCGTCCGGACCTGCTTTCGCAAGGACCGATATACCACCCTTCCTTTCCAGCCCTAGGTTTGACGGCCTGGCTATTGAAGCCCACATTCTAAAAAAGAGAGGGCTCTCTAATCCTGTGGTATCTACCATGATCAATGCCAGGAAGCCGGTATCCAGGCAGATCTACTATAGAATCTGGAAGGCGTACATCGCGTGGTGTGAGCCCAAGAAATGGCATCCACGTAAGTACGTAATAGGTAGGATTCTGGACTTCCTACAGTGGGCTGTAGATAGGAAGCTTGCCTTGAGTACTATCAAGGGTCAGATTTCGGCCTTGTCAATATTTTTTCAAAGGCCCTTGGCTTTGCATTCACTAATCAAAGCCTTTATACAAGGAGTGATGCGTATTAGTCCTCCGGTTAATATTCCCATATGTCCATGGGATCTAAACCTGGTTCTGTCGGTTCTACAGAAACAACCATTTGAACCATTACAGCACATTTCCTTGGTTCTTCTCACCAGGAAATTGATTTTTCTAGTAGCCATTTGTTCGGCTAAAAGAGTGTCGGAATTAGCAGCTATGTCCTGTAAAGAGCCATATCTGGTTATCCATAAGGACAGAGTAGTGTTACGTCCTCATCCAGCCTTTCTTCCTAAGGTGGTATCGAGGTTCCATTTGAACCAAGATGTGGTTCTTCCTTCTTTTTTCCCCAAACCTAGTTCGGTAGAGGAAAAGTTATTGCATTCTCTGGATGTAGTAAGAGCAGTTA
The DNA here is from genome assembly GCA_029206835.1 of Rana muscosa. Taxonomy (NCBI): domain Eukaryota; kingdom Metazoa; phylum Chordata; class Amphibia; order Anura; family Ranidae; genus Rana; species Rana muscosa. Next base: position 495,179,639 of record CM055116.1, on the reverse strand, counting down.
AAGCTTATCTAAAAGCCACTGCTCAGATTCGCAGAACGGATACTTTGTTTATTCTGCCGGAAGGCCCCAGAAAGGGTCAGGCAGCGTCAAAATCTACTTTAGCCAAGTGGATTCGACAGGTCATAATGCAAGCCTATGGCTTGAGAAGGAGACCGCCTCCGTTCAAAGTTAGGGCGCACTCCACGAGAGCAGTTGGAACTTCATGGGCAGTGCATCACCAGGCCTCCCTGGCTCAAATCTGTAAGGCCGCAACATGGTCTTCAGTACACACGTTTACTAGGTTCTACCAGGTGGACGTTAGAAGTCAGGAGGATGTCGCCTTTGGGCGCAGTGTGTTGCAGGCCGCAAAAGATCCTCATGTCTGATAGCACTCAGCTTATGTATGGTGTATCCCCCCCCCCTCATTGGGCATTGCTTTAGGACATCCCACATAGTAATGACTATGCCGCTCTGTGTCCCGTGATGTACGAGAAAGAAAATAGGATTTTTATAACAGCTTAACTGTAAAATCCTTTTCTTGTAGTACATCACGGGACACAGAGCTCCCACCCCTCTTTGGGGACACTTATTGCTTTGCTACAAAACTGAGGTACTCCCGGATGGGAGGGGCTTATTTAGGGGAGGGTACTTCCGGTTTTGGAAGTTGCCAGTGCCAGCACCTGAAGGTATCTATATAACCCACATAGTAATGACTATGCCGCTCTGTGTCCCGTGATGTACTCCAAGAAAAGGATTTTACAGGTAAGCTGTTATAAAAATCCTATTATCCAGGTTCTCCACTTCGTTCAACACAGCTACCTATCTTAAAGTGGAAGTAAACCCTCCTATCCTTTTCAGGTAGGGAAGCTGCCATCTTAGCCCTTGTTTGATCTGCAGCTGCCACAGTGCGTCACATGTAGTCAGTTATGACACCTACCAGTTGATGGCTTGACAGTTTGGTTAAGAGCACAACCAATGGGACAGTTAGCATTCCCTCCATGCCCTAAATGCAAAAGTTTTTGGAAACTGTTAAATCAATGGGTTTTCTTCTGCTTTAAATACAATTGAGCATAGCCTGTGGACAATACAGGTATCGGTTTATTATGTAGGACTGCATAAACTTTACATAATGACCTTGTCCTGAATGCCTCTGCAGAATAAATTTGGGGATTTGATCATCGGGTTGGCATATATGGGTACATGTTCTCTATATTAAAAATAACCAACAGCCATTACTGTGTTGGCCCATACGGAATACTGCACATCAACTGTACAAAAAATACAGGTTTATTCAATAACACAAAGAGAAAATTGATGGAACCACAGTTCTGCTTCTGAGATCTGATTGGTTGCTAAGAACAATTGCATTTTCCCCTTCCACTGTAAAGTATTTCATAGGCCTTCAGTGCCTGTATATTTTCTTTGAAAACATATAACTTTTAAAAGAAAGTAGAAGCTATAATAAGCCACAAATAATGACCCCAAAGTGATCAAAGCTAAGTGAAGGGATTAAAAATGGATGTCTTCAGCAAATCCTGCTTGTGTTAATTACGGATTTCCTTTCAAGCGCTGTGAAAAGCAGATTATTATCGTATTGATGGCTTTGTAGTGCTTATAACACTAATCAATTCAACCCATCCTTTTGACATTTTAAAACACTATTGTGTCTGTTTGTTAAAATCATTGCCGCAAGTCATTTGTTGTTCTTGCTGTCCTTTTTTTTAGGTTTGAAAGAGATTGCTTTCTGGGGTGGAAGGTTCATCTTGATTTTGGCCCTTGTTACATTGGCCATTAATTATTTGACTCCATATTTTTCCTCTTTTCGTCCAGCTAGTCATTCCCAAACAGGTAAGGCCATATGATCATTGTGTGCTGTTTTTCAAGAAAATGTTTGGAATCATCTACCTTAATAAATATTAATGTACGGTATATCTGAAGGGAATTTTTTTTATTTTTTTTTAAGTTTTGGATAGAGTGGAGAGGGATTAGAGCACTTGTTGGTAGACTTGTGCACAACGGAAAAATTCGTTCCGTTTCGGTTCGTTTCTTTCCGGTCCTGTTGATTCGTAATCATTCGTAATTTTGCTAGACGGGATTTTTCGTGTTCGGACTCATTCGTATTTTTGCAAGCGACATTTTTCGTTGAATTTTTTGTTGCTTTATAATTCGTACTTTCGGTAGAGTACGTTGTTTTTCGTTGATTCTGGACACAACTCCTACTTTCGTAACTTTTTTTGGGTTCGTACTTTCGGTAGAGTACGTTGTTTTTCGTTGATTCTGGACACAACTCCTACTTTCGTAACTTTTTTTGGGTTCGTTGATTCGTAATTTTCCGTGTCTCTCTCACAACGACGCTGCCTATTATGCCTAATGTGCTTCGAATGGATTTGTACTTTTCTAAATACATTGCGGTTATTTGTAACGATTCGAAATCTCGTATTTTACTTTCGTTTTTAACATGCGGCTATAGGCTCCGCCCCTGTACACCATTTTCAGAGGGTTCAGCACGGTGAGGGAGAAGCAGAGAGCAGAGCAGAGTGAGTGTTATTGTGCTTCGAATGGATTCGAAATCTCGTATTTTACTTTCGTTTTTTACATGCGGCTATAACCTCCGCCCCTGTACACCATTTTGAGAGGGAGTTCAGCACGGTGTGGGAGAAGCAGAGAGCAGAGCAGAGTGAGTGTTATTGTGCTTCGTATGGATTCGTACATTCGTAACTTTTTCATAACGAATTATGCCGAAGACATTCGGGCATTCGCTATTTGCGGTATAATTTATTTCGGATTCGGTCTTATTCGTAATTGCTTTGTTCGGAAATTCGAATGCTTCCGAATGTCCGAAAGTTGCTAAATTCGGACGAATTTCAATTCGTTACGAAACGAATTGCACAAGCCTACTTGTTGGGTGTTTATTGCTGTCTGTGTCCCCGTTAGGGAGATTCACCCTCTTTTTGTTCTGGTGACTGTTATCAATAGGGATGAGCTTCGTGTTCGCGTCGAACACACGTTCGGCTCGAACATCGGCCGTTCGATCGTTCGCCGAAGAACGAACGTTATGGTCCGTTCGCGCCAAATTCGTGTTGCGCGACACGGCCCATAATTCACTGCGGCATCGCAGTGCAGTGCAGTGCAGTGCAGTGCATTGCTGGCTGATGATTGGCCAAGCATGCACTATGACCCGCATGCTTGGCCATTCACAGCGCAGAAAAAACGGAGAGCCGTAATTGGCCAAAGCCAGGGTGGCTTTGGCCAATTATGGCTCAGGGGGTTCAGTACACGCCCCACACTATATAAGGCCGTCTGGAAGTCGGCCTTGTGTAGTGTGTTGGCGTTTGTGAAAGAGGCAGTGTCAGAGAGATAGACAGTGTTATTTATATTGAGTTGGATAGAGCAGGCAGGCGAGTCAGTTAGCTGCTGTTACAGTGTGTAGAGGATATATATGCATCCTAGGTGTTGTGTGTATATATATTTATACACTGTATTGAGTTTAGTTAGATCCGTTCCTGTTAGTCTCTATACTGTGACAGGCAGGCAGGTGATTGTGCTAGCTGCAGACAGTCAGTGTTTCACTTAGTGTACTAATGTGTGCTTTGCATAGCATCCACCTAAAGCTCTCCTGGATACAGTTATTCTCTATACTGTGACAGGCAGGCCGGTGATTGTGCTAGCTGCAGACACAGTGTTTCACTTAGTGTACTACTGTGTGCTTTGCATAGCATTCACCTAAAGCTCACCTGGATACAGTTAGTGACTAATACTATTATAGTGGTGTTCTCATAATAAAACCACAAGCAGAGAGCTGCAAGTATTTTCAGTGTACTGTGTCCTCTGCACAGTTTTTACCTAAAACTAACTGAAAACAATTGCTGCTTTTCCCATACTAACACCACAGCAGGCCATTAGTATGGAAGGCAAACAATGAGAGGCAGACAGTCACGAGGCAATAAAGGAGGGCAAGCAGGCTCTGTGTCTAGAGGCAACAATGATGCTGGTCGTGGACACAGTGCATTCTCATCAGCACATGGCCGTGGGAAACGCTTGTCCTTCTTTTCGGCAGCTGGCCATGTTGAGCCGCAACATGCCGAAGACTTGGTAGAGTGGATGACCAAGCCGTCCTCCTCCTCCTCATCCTCTCTCACCCAGGCTCAGGGTACTTTGTCTGGCAAAGCAGCTGCCAAAGCGGCCTCTTCCCTCGTTTCAATGGCATCAGTCACTCCTTCCCTAGCTTCACCATGTCCTCCTGAGGAGTCCTCCGAACTGTTTGAGCACAGTGTTGGGTACATGCTCCAGGAGGATGCCCAGCGTTTTGAAGGCTCCGATGATGGAACCCAGCTGGAGGAAGGCAGTAACGTGAGCTCAGAGAGAGGGGGTAGTAACGTGATCCCAGAGAGAGGGGGTGCCCAACAAGGTCAGCTATCTAGCAGTCATGTTCCCCCAGCTGCAGCATACTGCTAGATTGGCTCCAGTGATGAGAAGGGAGGGGATGATGAGGTCACTGACTCCACGTGGGTGCCTGATAGGAGAGAGGAAGAGGAGGAGGAGGCACATCTCCAACGAGGCAGGATGCCCTCCAGGGGCCAGCTTAAGGGCAGCACACCGACTGCATCACACCGCAGAGCTCTGCATGTGCAGGGCGCTGCTGTCTCTGCGCGTTATTCCAAAAGTTCTTTGGTGTGGGCCTTTTTTCAGACGTGTGCAACAGATCGCACCATTGCCATTTGCAACATATGTCTAAAGCGTATCTCACGTGGTCAAAACATCAGCCGCTTGGGCACCACGTGCTTGACCAGACATATGTTGACCTGCCATGCAGTCCGTTGGCAAGCACACCTAAAAGACCCACACCAAAGAACAATGCGGATCTCTCCTTGCTCGTCATCAGCTGGGATCTCCAACCCCACTATATCTTCAGTCCTCTCTGAAACCTGCACTGAGAGGAATGAAGGTGTAGAATTAGGTGTGTCACAGCCAAGTACTTGCGGGCAATCTGCTATCGGTACACCGACGTCCGATTGTACCAGGCAAATTTTCCTGCCCCAGCTGCTGCACTGCCGCAAGAAGTTCGCTCCCAGCCATCCACATGCCCAGCGGTTAAATTCTAGCTTGGCTAAATTGCTAGCACTTCAACTGCTGCCTTTTCAGTTGGTAGACTCTGCCCCCTTCCGTGAGTTTGTGGAATGTGCGGTTCCTCAGTGACAGGTTCCCAAACGCCACTTTTTCTCACGGAAGGCGATTCCGGCTCTCTACCGGCATGTGGAAGGCAATGTCTTGGCCTCGCTGGACAGAGCGGTCAGCGGAAAGGTGCATATTACCGCTGACTCATGGTCCAGCAGGCATGGACAGGGACGTTACCTATCTTTCACGGCGCATTGGGTGACTGCTGGCAGCTGGGAAGGATGCAGGACAAGGTGCAGTAGTGTTGGAGGTTGTTCCACCACCACGCCTCCAAAATGTTACTACTGGTGATTCTGACACACCTCTCTCCTCCACCCCCTCCTCTTCTTCCTCCATGGCCTCTTCCTGTGCTCTGTCCTCGGAACCAGCGGTGCTCCGTAGGCGTTCAAGGGGCTACGCCAGTACGCAGGCAAAAAGATGCCATGCGGTGCTTGAGCTGGTGTGTTTGGGGGACAGGAGCCACACTGGGGCAGAGATTCTGTCAGCTCTGCAGGGGCAGGCTCAGAGGTGGTTGACACCACGCCAGCTTAAGCCAGGAAAGGTGGTTTCCGACAATGGCACCAACCTCCTCTCCGCCCTCCGACAGGGACAACTGACTCGTGCCCTGTTTGGCTCATGTCCTTAACTTGGTGGTGTAGCGGTTCTTTGGCAGGTATCTGGGCTTACAGGAGGTCCTGAAGCAGGCCAGGAAACTCTGTGGGCATTTCCGCCGGTCATATAATGCCAGTGCTCGGCTGGCTGAGCTGCAAAAGGATTACAACCTGCCCAAGAACCGCCTAATCTGCGACATGCCCACCAGGTGGAACTCTACGTTGGCCATGCTGTAGCGGCTGCACACGCAGCAGAGGGCCATCAATGAGTATCTGTTGCAATATGGCACCAGGACAGGGTCAGGGGAGCTTGGATTTTTTCCCAACGCCAGTGGGCCATGATCAGGGATGCATGCACTGTCCTGTCACCATTTGAGGAGTACAAAAAAGGGGAGCTAAAGTGGGAGTCCTATCATATGAGACAGTAGCACTCACCGAGAATTTACGTGGGTGTGGTCAATTGAACATGTATGAAAAATAGAAAAACAAAAAACAGAATAGACCTCCACACGCCTAAATGAGTAAACTACAAATATTTATTAGCCTATATATAGGCAAGTGAATGAATGAAAACACATTGCTATAATACCCCAGTTTATAAAATATACAGATCCAAACCCATTATATCCATCCGCCAAATCATTGCCAATTCAAACCACACGGAAGAAGGGCAACGATCCAGTGGTTGGCAGACCCGTTCCCTCCTCCTGTGTGAAACAACACCCCCTATATGCACCTGATATACCCCAAGAACTACCCTTACAGAGAAAAATTCCCATATGTATATTTCCTAAACTGCAGCAGCGTGCACCTGTAACAGGTAATTCTCGCTGCTGCAGATTGGAAAAGCACAGCCCGAAAGAATTAAGGGATTGAATCCCGTAAACCAGTCATGTGTCAGTCAGTCTCAAGGGAAGTATCCTACAAATACTTGAAAATATATTGAGTAACCAATGAAAGTCCAGAAAAAAAGATCAAAAATTGAAGAAAAAATTGGTGGTGATAAATATATGAAAAATATATAATATTCCCGACTAAGATGCAACAAGTCAGCTCCAATCATTGGTAGGAAATTTGAGATATGATGCTAAGCTGCCCTGGTGATTAGTACAAGAACCTTCCGTTGTAGCCGCACTTGGTATTCCTGCAAACTGCAGGTAAAAAAAAGTGATTATATGAAACAAAGTACAAGCGGTAGAGTTATATTTTACTCACGGATCCTGTAAGGGTCACCAATGGGTGATGTCCAGGGATAGTCAGCTCATCTATATTCCAATAGTTTGGCTGTTTTCACAGAGATCACCAAGCAGGATCGATCTGTGTATGGACATCCCCGATAGTATAATCATTGGTCATCGGCAGTACATCAAGTAGATAGTGTTGATTATAGTAGCAGTCTCTAATTTCAAGTCGTATGCAGATCCTTTCGTGGGTTTGCTTGCAGATGTATATAGATCTCAGGTTCAAAATGATACGTTCAGGCAATGCTTTGTAGGGAATTTTTAAAAAGTCATTTTTGAGGGATGTAGGTTACTTGGGTAGGTATCGAAGGGGGGTGTTCACCCCAACAGTTGACATGTTTCGTTCCGATATCCCGGAACTTCGTCAAAACTAAGGGATTGGTCAGTGGTCACCAGTTTAAATATACAGCCACAACCTACTTCTAATTGCATGGGAGTGTTTAACAGGTGTTGTATACCTTTTCTCTTATTACACCCTATTTGTGACTATATTAAAAAGGTTAAAAACACATGCTGTGGTGTGCTGCTCTGCAGAAACGAACAAACAAAGTGAAACTATCCCATACATTACCTGCAACCCAAATTCATATAGATATATACATGCATATACAGCTGATGGGATTGGTGCCCTAATATAGTATAATGATTCATTCAGGTTGAAGAGGCCACTAGGATGGTGAGCAGTGACAGTGCATGCATCAGTGACACTGTCCCTCTTGTCCACCTGTTGGAGCACACGCTGCGTGGAATAATGGACAGGGCACTTGAGGCAGAACAGAGGCAGGAAGAGGAGGACTTCCTTGGAGGAGGAAGACTTCCTAGGAGGACTTCCGAGGAGGAGGACTTCCTAGGAGGAGGAGGAGGACTGCATGGCCTCCCTGATCCTGCAAAGCCTGCAGAAGGATCCTCGTATTCGTGCTATCAAGGAGAGGGATCATTACTGGCTGTCAACCCTCCTTGATCCACGTTACAAGGGTAAGGTTGCGGACCTTATCTTGCCATCGCAGAGGATGAGGCATCTTCGGGAGGCCTTGCAGAAAGGTCTGTGCAACGCGTTCCCAGAGACTGGGAGGTTACAAATTCCTGGTCCTGGACAACGTGTTGCTGAGGCTTCGGTCAGTCAAAGAAGAAGCGGTGGAGAAGGTGGCCGTCTGACCGATGCGTTCAGACAATTTTTTAGTCCGCAGCCCCAAGGTATGATCGGTACCAGCAACCAGCGTCTGGTTTACATGGTGCAGGAATACCTAGGGGCAAGATCAGACTTGGACACCTTTCCCACCGAAAATCCTCTGGGTTACTGGGTCTTGAGGATGGATCACTGGCCAGAGCTTGCACAGTATGCAATTGAGATACTGGCCTGTCCTGCATCCAGCGTTCTTTCGGAACGCACATTCAGTGCTGCTGGAGGCTTTGTAACCGATCACAGGGTGCGCCTGTCAACCGACTCGGTCAATCGACTGACCTTCATAAAAATGAATCAGTCTTGGATCACCACCAGCTACTAGGCACCTGATGCTGATGTAACAGAATAATTTTCTTTGAAATGTCAGATCCCTTCAAGACTGCCTATGCTGATGCAGAGTGACTACACTGTTATGCTGAGTGACTATCCTCTTCCTCCTCAATAATCATGCTCATAGCTTGAAGGAACATTTTTGGTTCTGGGCACCGCCACCAGTGGCTAAGGCCCAATTTTTCAGCCCCTGTTTAACAGGGGCGTGTAATTACAATTTTTGATGCAATACTTTGCAACAGGGCTCATTGCTGCACTCCAACTACAGTATCTGTGAGGGGTTGCAGTGTTGTGGCACCAGCACCAGTGCCTAAGGCCCAATTTTTCTGCCCCTGTTCAACAGGGGCATGTAATTACAATTCTTGATCTAATATTTCACAGCTGGGCCCATTCCTGCGCCCACCAAGAGTAACTGTGAGGACTTAGTGTTGTGGCACCAGCACCACCGCCACCACCAAAGGCCCAACTTTTCAGCCCCTGTTCAACAGGGGCATGTAATTACAATTCTTGATCTAATATTTCACAGCTGGGCCCATTCCTGCACCCACCAAGAGTAACTGTGAGGGCTTACAGTGTTGTGGCAACACCAACACCTAAGAGGCAAATTTCAGCAGAGTATATACGGCAGGCCCCTACTTTCAAACATCCAACTTACAAACGACTCCTACTTGCAAACGGAAGGATACAACAGGAAGTGAGAGGAAATCTACCCCTAGGAAGGCAAATTCTCTCCTGTAAGAGTTAATATGTGAAAAAGGTGTCTATTCTCCACTGATGCTTTATCACCAATCCTTGTTTCAATAAAAACCCCAAATTTTCCAAAAACATTTGTCATTGGGATGGAAAGTGAGGTAAAATGTTCTGAACAGGCACACAGACAGCAAAGCAAATGTTACAGGGGTGATAACCCTTCGCTATGTTCTCCAAAAAGCTTAAAAATAGATTTTTTGGCTGGAGCTACACTTAAAAAATGTACCTGTTCCAAATTACAAACAGATTGTACTTAAAAACAAACCTACAGTCCGTGTCTTTTTTGCACCGCCTGTATACTGCTGTTCAGAGTATATAGGGCCTTTTTTTATTTTGGGTGTGGGGTTAATATCCATACAAGACCCAAAGGGGCTGGTAATGGGCTAGGGTAGGGGGGGGGGTGGTTGATGGGTGGCCATGCCATTTTTCTCAATGATTTTCATCCATATTGCCGGGACCAGACATTAAGCAGTTTTAAATGGCTTTTTTTCCTTTTAGAAATGTCATTTTGTGCAGGGACAGTTCTAAACACGTGCCACTTCACAGGCATACTTTAGACACCCCCCCAGGTACGATATTTAAAGGAATATATCACTTTTTTCACTTTAAGCATCATTAAAATCACTGCTCCCGAAAAAACGACCGTTTTAAAAGATTCTTTTTACATTGATACATGTCCCCTCGGACAGGACCCGGGTCCCCAAACCCTTTTTAGGACAATAACATGCATATTAGGCGTTATAATTAGCACTTTAGATTTCAAACCGTTCGAAGGTTCTGGTGCGAACCGAACAGGGGAGTGTTCGGCTCATCCCTAGTTATCACCAAAAGTGAAGGTAGTCTCACATTTCCAGTGGTCACTAGAACAGGATTAGAGGGGATATCTTCCAATGAGGACACTTGTTCTGGTGACAACCAGGGATTCCCTCACTTTCGTCCCACTTCTGTTTTGGCTATGGGACAGGAAGTGAAAGAAAATTTCCCTGATGGAACACAGATGGCAAAAAAACCTAGGGTGTCATCATTGAGGTTTTCTTTTAGGCCGGGTTCACACTGCCGCCGCATGCGGCTCACAGCAGGGGTCCGGTGTGTGCTGGTTCACCGGTTCAGGTCTGATTTCGGTCTGAGTTTTGGGCTGAAATCGAACCTAAAACGCACCAAAAAGAACACATTTTTCCGGCACACCGCACCGGACCCGCTGCGGAGATATGTGAACCGGCTCCATAGAGAGCCAGTCACATTCTCCTGCTATGTGAATTGAATGCGGGCACGCATTCAAGTCGCATAGGTGTGAACCCGGCCTTAAAAAACACTTGTTGCCTGGTTGTTGCATTGATCCAAAAGCTTTGATGCTTTATGGGTAACTGACCCAAAACAAGTTTGCAATTCAAGAATTCAGATTTTTCTCTGACTTTACTAGCTACGTGATTGTTCCTGGACAGTGATTCCAAAAATATTGTTTTGGAACTGTTGTGTGAAGCCAGAGACAGGCAGTCAGCTAGTATTTTCAGAAGGAGACCAGTGATGGCAGTCTCTATATCTAACTCAGTACAGGCTTCTTTTAAGGCTAAACTCCAAGATTGTAAAAAGAAAAAACCTTCAGGGGGTTCTCCACACACTGCAAGGTTCATATGCTTGTTATTTCTAGGGGTATCAGAAGAGATATTAGTAGAGGCTGTATTACTTACAATACATTTAGCTCCAGCTGGATTATGTTTCAATAGTTTTTATTAGTTGTTTTGAAAAGAACAAAGAAAAGATCACTTGGCAAAGCAGCAAACAATCCTCACATGCTCCATACAGGTAACAAAAGTGGCACACAAGTATGAGGGGTAGAAGGGACAGCAGAAGAAGACCATAACAATCAGGTTAGGTCTTCCATGCCCCATGGAGACACATAAACTCGTATAGAAAGAAAGGACAACGACTAGCTATAAACTGCATATAAAGTGCTAAAACATCATGAACTCTAAAGCCTCATACACACGATCGGATTTCCATCGGACAAATCCGTGGATTTTTGTCCGAAGGGCGTTGGCCGTGAACTTGTTCTGCATACAGACGGCACAACTTTTTCAGCCAACATACACGAAACTATGTGGTTTTTCTGCTCTTTAGCGCCACCCTTTGGGAAACTTCTGCTGTTGTCTTATGGTTAGCATTGGTTCGGAGCATGCGTGTTTATACTTTGGATTTTAGTCCGACGGACTTCTGTACACATGATCGGATAATCCGACGGAACACATTTGTTGTCGGACAATTAGAGAGCATGACCATCCAACATTTGTTGTCGGAAATTCCGCCAACAGTTGTCCGATGGAGCATACAGACAGTCGGATTATCCGACAAAACACGTCCATCCCACAATTGTCGGGACTTCCGATCGCGTGTATGGGCCTTAAGAGTCATCCATCTAACTGGCCACGTAGTGAATCATATTTATACAAAACATAAGGACCATGAGATCAAAACATCACTGTAAATTGGTCTAGGTAGTGATAGTGCCTCTGTCCTGTATTGTACGATTTCGAAGGCACTTCCTATTACCTTACCAGACACTATAACTGTCCCATATGGGGGACCTCATTCCCACAAATGTGTGCAGGAGAATCTAGGTAAGAAAGGAAACAATAAGGCTGTAGCGATAGGATGCCAAGATTGTCAGGAAACAAAAAAACAAGAGGGAAGTTAGAGAAAAGAGAAAAAATCCATCTGGGGGATCTTACGTCAGTCATCTGTGTGATCAAGTTTTTATTTTTTTTCTGTAAAGTAAGACATGTCAAAAAGATCAGGAGATGCAGAAATTTAGGCAGTTGAACTATTATGCAGATCTTCACTTTTCTGTAAACATCAAGCTTGTCCCCACTCTTTCCTGACTCTCAAGCTTGCTATTGGTTGCTCTAGTGATTAACAGCCTGACCAATAGGGCAGGGCTGGACAAATTCCAGGACCAAGGTAGCCAATGCTCCTTAAAAATTACAGCTGGTGCCTAACTTTTTCTCCAATCGTTGTCAACGAAGCTGGCTCCTAAAAAAATAAATAAAAATGGATCCTGGACTGAACAGACTGGCTCCTGAATTCCATATTCATTTGACCACCCCTGAAATAAGGAGACACTAGAAGTAATTAATTCATGAATTAACACATGTTTAGGTGCTCACAATTCTGTTGTGTGGGCAGGCCTGTTAAAAAAAAAAAAAAAGTTCCTGCTTGCACTACCTAATTTCTGATGTCTGAGACCAGCATTGTTCTAGACTATGTATGTTGATAGGTCACATGTGGCCAGGGCTGCTGTTAGAAGTCATGGGGCTCTATACAGCCTACCTGACAGCCCCCCACCTCTGGAAATATCAAAAGCAGTTTTTGCTAAAATGCCTTGGCTACGATGCTATTTTGCAGCCATGGCAGAAATTATACCCCCATCAAATGGGACCCATTCAAGTGAATAGCAAAGAGGTTGCGCTAGTGCTAGGTTAGATCAGACGGTGAAAAGGAAATGTGCCTCCTCAAAATGCTCTCTGAGGAGTGATCCAAAAGCTGACTGCTCTTCAGAGAGCATTTGACAGGCAGTGAGAAGGCATATTTCCTTTTCACCGCCTGATTTAACCCCGCACTAGCGAAACCTTTTTTGCAAAGATGTGCTATTCACTTGAATGGGTCCTGTTTGATGAGGGTATAATTTCTGCCACTCCTTAATTTTTTTTTATACTTTTTTTTTTTTTTACATTTTTAACTGCCCTTTTGGGGGTCCTTTGGTGAAATATGGGTATAAACAGACCCCTGATGTCTCGCATCTGAGACAGAGAAATGGAGTGAGGACATCAGTCCCTTTCCGGTTCCCTCCCAGCTCTCCACCCTGAAACTGATCCCCCTGTGTGCCTGCCGGTGCGAGAGGAGTGAAGCCGGAAGCGCTGCAGGGGAGGGGGGCACACAGAGGGTTCTGGACAGCAGGTGTATGGGTGCACAGATCCAACAACTGATCCTCCTGCACTGCAGCCAGAGGGAGAAAGAAGAGTAGAAGCCGGCAGCACTGCAGGGGGATCCTCAAGTGTCAGCAGTAAGGCAGTGCAGCCGGCCCTCCTGCTTGTCAGATGCCCGGGCCCCCTTTTGAACTGATGAGGCCCAGTACAGGAGGGCTGGCTGTGTAATGCCTTATTAGCTGCCCTGCATGTGGCAACCAGCTAATTTTGAAAAAACAAAATGTGAAAACAGGAAAAAACAGGTATTCAAGGTGAACTTTAAATGTGTACATGGTGGTTTATTTTTCAAAATGAAAAGTGAATTTTGAGATGACTTGTGGCAGCACTTACATCTACTAACAATGTAGCATCTGTGTAGCTTTTGCTAAGTGGGAGGCACGTGCAGTTACTTTCCGAATTTCTTGACTCTTCACTGCCTCTACCTAAAAGGACCTTGAAATTATAATGGGACCTCCTGTTAGAATTGGCTTGTTCCTAGGTACTTGTAACATTTATAACTTCTCTATATACAGGTAATCTTTTTTCTGTTCATTTAAAAAAAAAAAAAAATCTTTAGTGCCACAAGATGAAATCGAAAGACAGCAAGAAATTGTGAGAAAATGTCAACAAGATTCTTTAAACAAAAAGGTGAGAATATTGTAATAAAATGCCCTATTTTCTCTGTTATATTATTATTTTTTTGGGGGGATGGAATCGGTAAGGCATAGACCTGTGCTGAGATTTACTGCTTAAAACTGTTTTGGGGGAGTATAAGCCAGTGTTATGGAACACAGCAAACAGCCTTTATTGTGGTCACTAACAACCATTCCAAGCAGTAAATCACAGTGCAGATCTATTTGATATCTGCTTACCTGAGTCCATTTAAAGTGGTTGTAAAGGCTGAATTTTTTTTTTACCTTCATGCATTCTATGCATGAAGATAAAAAACCTTCAGTGTGCAGCTCCCTCCTCCTCCCCCCTAATACTTACCTAAGCCAAATCCCGATGCAGCGATGTGCTCGAGACCTGAGGCTCTCCCAGGTCTCTCCCTCCTGATTGGCTGAGATGCAGGAGCCATTGGCTCCCTCTGCTGTCAATCGCAGCCAGTGAGGTGGGGCTGAGACATGCTCTCTGTGTCTTATGGGCAAAGAGAGCAAACACGCTCTGAAAGAAGAAGGCCCAGAGCACCGGTGGGAGACCTGAGAAGAGGAGGATTGGGGATGCTCTGTGCAAAACCATTGCACAGAGCAGGTAAGTATGACCTGTTTGTTTATTTTTAAATAAAAAAAATTCTCTTTACAATCACTTTTAAGCAGAGGCAAATTTTGTAAGCTCTGATGAAGTGTGCTTGGCCCCTGAAAAGCGTTGGATTTTTTTCTGCCATGAGTTAATTTTATGTTTAAAAACCTTGAACTCTTGGATGTTTGGTGCTTTCATTAGAATGTATGTATGTATAAATAATATGACAAGGGTTCTTTGCTTTCCCTACTCAAGAACTACATTTTTATTTCTGTCTGTATTGCTGTTGCAGATTTTGCCTTCCCTTCTTTCAGTTAAATTGTTGTAATTTAAACAGGAAATTAGGGAAAATCTCTCTAATGGAGCTTTGGATAACAGTAAATACCAACAGAGGTTATAATCGTTCTGTACTTCATTCAAGTATAAGAAAAACTGTTTTGGTGGCACATACACTTTAATATTCCTATCTTAGTGTTCTGGGAAAAATCAAAACACAGATGAAGCAAGAGAGCAGGCAGGCCAATAGCAACAGATTTTTGGCTAAGATGCATCACCTTTACAGTAGAGAAGGTGTAGGATTGGTAACAAAGTATGTGCATACAATTACAGATCCGTTGCCACTGTTAAATCATCTCCTATACACAATGGGGCTGATTTACTAAGTGGAGAGTGCAAAATCTGGTGCAGCTGTGCATGGTAGCCAATCAGCCTCCAACTTCAGCTTGACAAAAAAATCCTGGAAGCTGATTGGTTTCTATGCAGAGCTGCACCAGATTTTGCACACTCCAGTTTTAGTAAATCAACCCCAATATGTATATTTCAAGTTACTCAAGCCTTAATCTATTTGTGGCATATTAGGAAGTACTTGTTTTAAAAAAAAAATCTGTTTCTTTATTGCATTCTAGTACATTATCCTGGGTTATAGGAATGTCAAAAACACTTGCCTATTTCAGAAGACACTGTATTTATTTGGAGTATTTATCATTGACAGGCAAGGGATTACTCTGAGGATGTTTTAAAGCCACGTGAAGCTAAAAAACTTAAAAAGCAAGAGGAAACCTTTTATAGGATGACAGGCCAAACCTGGAAATTAACTGAAGGTCATGCACTTGGTGTAAGTAAGGATCGGAAGGCATGCTGTCTTAAGTTTTACATTTATATACTATTTTTTTGTACTAAGACTCCAATGTACTGAAATTGTCATACCGAATCTATTGCCTGCTCTCCATTAAGAGATAGTGGAAGAGTCTGTCTGTCCATAAGAGTATAGATCACCCTCTTATATTTGAAAATATCAACTTCCGTTCCTGTTTTGCTTTGAACTTTGTGCGTCTCATGGTTCTCTTCCTGGATCAGCTTGAGAGCAGGAGGCACCTTACGAGGCTTTGAAATGCACAATTAGTTCAAGCATCATTTACAGTTGCATGGTGTATGGGGTATGGTACACTATATGGCCAAAAGTTTGCAAACACCTAACCATCACACCTTCTCTATGACCCAAAGTTTGTGGACACTCATCAAAATTATTAGATTAGTTCAGGTTTTTGAAGTGAAGGACACTGTTAAAGTGTCCGTGAACACACATTAAATAATACTTTTATGTCATGATGGCTAATATCATTCCTCAACCATAAGCTTGTTTATGTTAGTAAAACCTTTTTTAATAGTTTAATTTTGTGGTCACGTGGTTGCAAAGCCTTGTTTGTTCTTTTCCGGGGTGTGTCATTTAGCAAAGCGGTTGGGTAAATTGTTTGGTCACATACAGCAGGGAAGATCACACCTTAGGATAAGAAACCTTATTTCCAAGTGATGGTCATGTGACACAAAATTAGGATATTTATTCTTGTGTTAAAGCTTTGTGAATTGAGCCTAAAGACATTTTAGAAAATTGTGTGCTTCTAACCTTGTGACAAGATAAAGCAGAGTCCATAAAGACATGGTTTGGTAAATCTGGAATGGGCAAACTTGAGTGACCTGCACAGACCTCCGAACTTATCCTTACTGAATATCTTTGTAATGAACTAGTATGCCAATTGCGAGCCCGATCATCTCATCCAACACTCGACTTCTCACATACACTTTTGGCTGGTTAAGCTCAAATTTCACCAGACACCAAGTCTCGTGGAATACCTTTTCCAGGACTGAAGGGGAGAACAGTCGCAGTGGGGAGATACTCCATATTATTGCTCATAGATTTAGAATTAAGTACCCAACAAAGCTCATAAAGGTATACTGGTCAAGTATTCACAAAGTCTTGAGAGGGGGCGTGGCTTGGCGCGCGAGAGGAATGGTCGCACATTGAGAGAGCTCTAGAGCATACGCGGCCTTCTACAGCACACTACCCGACCATCTAGCACCAGATGTCGGGCAAACGGCTATACAGCACCCCGCACTCACGCCCGAGAAGAGGATCCGCAGCTCACCCGGCCAGAAACATTGCGGATATCTTTAAAGCTAAACCTGAGGCCCGCAGCAGCATTGGGAAAATCAAGATGGTGCCGACTCAGCACGAGGGAGACATCAGTGAGGACTCACAATCAGCTCCTGAGGACTCAGGTAGGGGACGATCCCGTGCAGATCACCCGCTAACCTATGCTGACATGTCTGTGATCGCTGCGGATATTAAATTCACATTTTCGGCAGCTATAACTGATTTAAAGACTAACTTCCTAGTGATGACAGAAAAAAATGGTGACAGTGGAAGCAGCAGGCAAACACAGGGATAAAGCTATCCACAGACTGGAAAAGGTCACATCCTCACAAACCCGTCACTTCATAGAAATTAATAGACACATTGAGGACCTCGACAACAGAGGAAGGAGGAACAACATTAGGGTGAGGGGAATCCCTGAGTCGGTGGAACCAGACCAAATCATTCCTGCATTACAAAGAGTCTTTAATAGTTCACAAAGTCTTAAGAGGTTTACTTTACTGTATATGTGGGCAAAACAAAGGACACCACATCCTAAGTCAAGATACAAGTACAAAAAATAGAGAAATCATTTTTTTGAGGTGCCCAAGAAACAACAACATGTTTAAAATTTAGAAGTTTATTACAACAATATGAAAAAAGATAAAGACCAAAGTTCATTTAAAATGATATCCCTGCCTAACGCAAGTATTAAAGAAAGAATTCTCGCCTACAAGCATCATTCCAGGGGGAAACCTTACTTCAGATAGTTATAACCATAAACTGTATATTGATGATGTAATAACAATTCCACTGATTGAAGAAATGGTGGTTTTATTGAACTTGATAGGTTACGCAGTAGAACCGTTTCTTTAGGAGGAATCAGGGAGATCTTTGCAACTGCAAACAATAACAATAATTAACCACTTAAGCCCCGGACCATTTGGTAGCTAGAGGACCAGAGGTGATTTCAGAATTTTGCACTGCGCTGCTTTAACTGTAAATTGTGCGGACATGCAATGTTGTACCCAAATGAAATTTGCGTCCTTTTCTTCCCACAAATAGAGCTTTCTTTTAATGGTATTTGATTGCCTCTGCGATTTTTATTTTTTGCGATATAAACGGAAATAGACCGAAAATTTTGAAAAAAAAAGATATTTTCTACTTTTTGTTATAAGAAAAATCGAATAAACTCAATTTTAGTCATACATTTAGGCCAAAATGTATTCAGCCACATGTCTTTAGTAAAAAAAATGTCAATAAGCGTATATTTATTGGTTTGCGCAAAAGTTATAGCGTCTACAAACTAGGGTACATTTTCTGGAATTTACACAGCTTTTAGTTTATGACTGCCTATCTCATTTCTTGAGGTGCTAAAATGACAGGGCAGTACAAAACCCCCCCAAATGACCCCATTTTAGAAAGTAGACACCCCAAGAAAATTGCTGAGAGGCCTGTTGAGCCCATTGAATATTTTTTTTTTGGCCCAAGTGATTGAATAATGACAAAAAAAAAAAAATTACAAATAGTTGTCACTAAATGATATATTGCTCGCACATGCCATGGTTATATGTGGAATTACACCCCAAAATACATTTTGCTGCTTCTCCTGAGTACGGGGATACCACATGTGTGGGACTTTTTAGGAGCCTAGCCGCATACGGGACCCCGAAAACCAAGCACCGCCTTCAGGATTTCTAGGCACAAATTTTTGATTTCACTCCTCACTACCTATCACAGTTTCGAAGGCCATAAAATGCCAAAATAGCACAAAACCCCCCCAAATGACCCCATTTTGGAAAGTAGACACCCCAAGCTATTTGCTGAGAGGCATGGTGAGTATTTTACAGCTCTCATTTGTTTTTGAAAATGAAGAAGAAAATATTTTTTTATTTTTTTCAATTTTCAAAACTTTGTGACAAAAAGCGAGATCTGCAAAATACTCACAATACCTCTCAGCAAATAGCTTGGGGTGTCTACTTTCCAAAATGGGGTCATTTGGGGGGGGGGGTTGTGCCATCTGGGCATTCCATGGCCTCCGAAACTGTGATAGGCAGTGAGAAGTGAAATCAAAAATTTACACCCTTAGAAAGCCTGAAGGCGGTGCTTGGTTTTTGGGGTCCCGTACGCGGCTAGGCTCCCAAAAAGTCTCACACATGTGGTATCCCCGTACTCAGGAGAAGCAGCAGAATATATTTTGGGGTGTAATTCCACATATACCCATGGCATGTTTGAGCAATATATCATTCAGTGACAACTTTGTGCAAAAAAAAAAAATTCTTTTTTCCGCAACTTGTGTCAACATATAAAATATTCCATGGACTCGACATGCCTCTCAGTATATAGCTTGGGGTGTCTACTTTCCAAAATGGGGTCATTTGGGGGGGGTTTTGAACTGTTCTGGCATTTTATACACAACATTAGGAATCTTACATCCACTCTTCTAACCACTTGAAGACAAAGCCCTTTTTGACACTTTTTGTTTACAAGAAAACATTTTATTTTTTTGCAAGAAAATTATGTTGAACCCCCAAACATTATATATATTTTTAAAGAAAAGGCCCTACAGATTAAAATGGTGGGTGTTGCATTTTTTTTTCTACACAGTATTTGCGCAGCGATTTTTCAAACGCATTTTTTTGGGAAAAAATACACTTTTTTAAATTTTAATGCACTAAAACACACTATATTGCCCAAATGTTTGATGAAATAAAAAAGATGATCTTAGGCCGAGTACATAGATACCAAACACGACATGCTTTAAAATTTCGCACAAACGCGCATTGGCGACAAACTACATACATTTTTAAAAGCCTTTACAGGTTACCCCGTTAGATTTACAGAGGAGGTCTACTGCTAAAATGACTGCCCTCGATCTGACCTTCGCGGTGATACCTCACATGCATGGTGCAATTGCTGTTTACATATGACGCCAGACCGACGCTTGCGTTCGCCATTGGGCAAGAGCAGGGCAGGACAGGGGTGCTTTTTTTTTTTTTTTTTTTATTAATTTTGCTTTTTTTTTTTTGTTTAAATTGTTCCTTCCATATTTTTTTTTTTATTATTGTTATCTCAGGGAATGTAAATATCCCCTATGATAGCAATAGGTAGTGACAGGTACTCTTTTTTGAAAAAACTGGGGTCTTCTAGACCCTAGATCTTTCCTCTGCCCTCAAAGCATCTGACCACACCAAGATCGGTGTGATAAAATGCTTTCCCAATTTCCCAATGGCGCTTTTTATATCTGGGGGGGGGGACATTCCCTCCCACTGCTTGTAAAAGCAGTCCAGAGGCTAATTAGCCACTAGGATTGCTTTTACATGAAAGCCGGCCGCTGGCTGAAAAGAATGATACCAAGATGATACCTAAACCCGCAGGCATCATTCTGGTATAAACATTCAAAGTCCAGCAACATACCAGTACGTTGCTGGTCCTTGTTGGACATGTATTGTAATCTTTTTTTTTCATGCAGCCAGGTGGCTGAACGAAAAAAAGAGATTGATCGGTGGGTATGCCCACCATTAGAATACCGCCCTTCATCCACCCACTTCTAATGATGGGCATACATGCACCATTTATATATGCCGAAGCATGGGGGCATCCTCCCGCAAAAAAGTTATGCCGCACACACATGGTCGGACTTTTCCACGGGCAAGCCTCCGTCGGAATTTCGACCGTATGTACGCGGCATTAGGAGCAAAGTCGCTCC
Organism: Rana muscosa; assembly: GCA_029206835.1. Classification (NCBI taxonomy): domain Eukaryota; kingdom Metazoa; phylum Chordata; class Amphibia; order Anura; family Ranidae; genus Rana; species Rana muscosa. The sequence continues at coordinate 495,159,074 of CM055116.1, read as the reverse complement.
TCCGCTCCTCCGCCCCTGCTGCCCCAATGCTTCGGCATATATGCTTTTTTTTTTTTAACTGTGGTGGTGAAATCACCTCCTACAGCACTGGAGTCGCAGGGATCAGGCCTGTCTCTGCGAACGCTGCAGTTATGTGCGTTGTTTTGTAAGTGACAGTGATCGATCGATACTGTACTTGGGTGGCCTGGGCTGGACGAAGGGGCAAAACGCAGGTGCTAGCAGGTATCTGGGCTGATCCCGCTAACACTGCGTTTTTGGGAACCCTAAACTGCTGGGGACGCTAGTATAGATCTGATCAGATCAGATATTGATCTGATCAGATACTATACCACTAAGGGGGGTGTATGCTTCACGCGTGGGTGTTAGCGTTACTGGCACTAACCTGATGCTGCCTGGGGTGTGATGCAGACCCTCTCTGACGCTAAAACCTAATTGATATCAGCCACCGGGCGATCAGGGGGTTAAACCTTTATTGGGTTATATATAGGGCGGGTGTCCTGACACTATAAAAAGCAAACTAACTAACCAGCGTCACCCGTAACACTTATATGGTGATCACTGGTGAAAGGGTTAACTAGGGGCAATTAGGGGGTTAAACCTTTATTAGATAATTTATGGGGGTACCTGACGCTATAAAAACCTGCGGCGAACCTAAAAAAAATTACTGGCTACCGATCTGCATCACCGACAATAAGACAGCGATCAGAAAAATGATCGCTTAGCGACAGTGGTGATAGGGGGTGAAAGGGTTACCTGGGGGGGCGATCAAGGGGGTTAAACCTTTATTAGGTAATATATGGGGGTACTCAACGCTATAAAAACCTGCGGCGAACCTAAAAAAAATTACTGGCTACCGATCGGCATCACCGACGCTAAGACAGCGATCAGAAAAATGATCGCTTAGCGACAGTGGTGATAGGGGGTGAAAGGGTTATCTGGGGGGCGATCAGGGAGTTAAACCTTTATTAGGGGGGTTAGGGGGCTACACTGGACCTAAAACTAAACTTTGGTGACACTTTTACAGTCACAAATGTCACTGATTGCAGTGATCAGTAAATAAATGGTCACTGCAATCAGTGACGCTGTGGCTGGGGGCTGGGGGGTGATCTGGGGGGGCGATTTATGTACCTATGTGTCCTGGTGTCAGTGTAGTGTTTTGTGCACTAACCTGGCATCTTCTCCTGTACGGCGCTCGGTATATGTGAGCGCCGCAGGAGAGATGACATCACTTCCTCTGCCTGTGTAAACATTACACAGGCAGGGGAAGCTCTCTCATTCGCCGGGAGCGATCGAGAGGGGGTGGCCGGAATCGAACGGCCGTCCCCTCATGCCTGATCGCTCCTGATCAGTTAACCACCGCTCACTGTAAAGAAGGGGGGTCCGATCGGACCCCCCAACTATACAAAGGCAGTCACGTAGATATACGTGATTCTGCCTGTCGGTGCCATTCTGCCGACGTATATTTACAGTGGGCGGTCGTTAAGTGGTTAAAGGGTAACTCCACTTTCGTGGGGGGAAAAAAATTGCAAATAAAGAAAAAGTATAGCGTATGCAAATGCAACACAAGTCATATTGTAATTGAATGTTATTTAAAAATTACCTTTCCTTTTCAATCTGCAGCTCTGTAATTTTCTGAAAATGCAATGCAATATGGCTACCTGGAGGTGTTCTGTACACAGAATGCCCCCCAGATATGTAATTTCCTGCTTGTGTGATTGGCTCATCAATTTTCCAGAAGTCTGCACTAAGATGCAAGTCAGATAGCAGGCATCCCCTGCAACAAAAATTAAATTTTTGGTAAGATACTCGCAATAGGAAATCACATCTAAAGGGATGCAGACCCAGCACCTTTCCTCATTAGTGCCCTGCAGGTGCACAACTGATTGATAATTATGAAATCACTCCCTTTTAGACTCACTTTCCCACATGGGCACAGACAACACACATAGGGATTTCTTTAGAATAGCAAAAGGTAGGAATCTGCAAAAAGGTTTGTTAAAATCCTTGTAATGTACATAGATCACCCAGAGGGGAATGTTTTTTTCTCAACAAAAGCCTCAGGTGGGAGGTGACACCACAGGATGCTTTAGATGACCCAGGTTCTATTCAAGAGTGGTTTGATTTCTTTAATGGAGTAGGGTTCAAGCTGCAGGAACTTGTACTCCAAAGGAAAAAGCGTAAAATGATCATTCTACAATCTAAAATCAAGAGTTACAACAACAATTAGATCCAATAAAAGATACACAACCCATTATAGATTTCAACAATAGAACTAATAAAAGATTGGAAAAAGTGGACAAAGACACGCAAAAAAAGAAGGTGAAGAAATATCATAGGGATTTGGGTGATTTTAAAACCAATACTATTTATGCATGGCAACAAACTCTGCCTGACAATAAAAACTTGGTAGAAAAAATCCGGTCCACACATCCGGTGCCAAATGCAATCTCTACACCGCTCCCTGCCAGATTACGAGAACAAGTAAGCGATGATGAAGTCATATTAGATTGACCGGTCCAATTCTCGACCCCAATTCAAAGAGGCAGGGGGAAAATGAGAGGAGTAGAGGTAGAGGCAGTCAAGGGAATAACCAACATCAAACTGCATACCAGATACCCACCCATAATAAATTCCAGCCATTATGGACATATCAAGAAAACTATGAAAATGCTCCACCACCACCCCGTCCTTTTTTAGGGAGAGGAGGGACAAAAGAGGGGACGAGGGTATCTACCGCGCCTCAATACCCTGTATCATAATACAGAGACCAAGAATGGAGAGAAACTCAGCCACAGAATCAATGGGAGAAGAATTACAACCAACATCCATACCAGAGGGACGAAGAACCCGAGGATGCAGGGCTGGAAGGAGGATCCAGAAAAAGGAGGAATCATTAATAGGAGGGATTTTTAATTGACACACAAGGAGTTGAATATTTTACATTTAGGATTAAAATGTGGGATGAAGCAACCAGTAAATAATTTCAATGTCTTTCTGGACATACACAAATACATCAGAAAACTTAATATAAAAAAATATTTTTTGGGGTGTAATACACACAACACAATGAGCACGGTAAACCCTCAAGGGATTGTGAACAGTGGTTTAAAAAATACCTGTTCAACCCTTTGAACAACCCTAACCACAAAGGTTTGGTTCTGAGAGATTTGGACCATCTGAAACCCAAAAAGAATTTGAATTTGAGACATATCCAAGATGGGATTGATTTGCTGGAGAAGTGAAAGAATATAATTATAAGGCCAGCTGACAAAGGAGGGGGAGTAGTTGTGCTCCCCAAGGAGGTCTACCATAACCAAATTGTGGAAATGCTGTCGGATGAATCCACTTACGAATTACTGGACCAAGATCCAACACAGCCATATAGAAAGCAACTAGAAATTTTGGTAAACATTGACACCCGGTTGGGGGTATTGTCCAATAAAGAAAGTATTTTCCTGGTACCAACCAGCAGTAGGAATCCCAAGATTTACACGTTACCAAAGGTGCACAAAGACCCTATTAATCCACCAGCTAGACCTATTGTGAACAGCATTGATTCAATTTCGTCAAGAATGGGCCAATATCTGGACAAATTTCTACAGAAAAGTGTAGCAATAACGCGTTCATACCTAAGAGATACGAAAGAGTTTAAATTATTTACAGAATATCAACTTGGAAGAAGGAAGGTCTCATCTTTATATTCTATTATCCAACATGAGGATGCCCTCCTTGCCCTGAATTGGGCTTTATGCCAGAGAGATGACTTACCACACAACCAAAAAGTGTTCATCAGCCATACCCTGAATTATTGTCTTTCCCACAATTATTTCTGGTATTCCAGCAGATTTTACTCACGAAGGGGGGTTGCGATGGATGCTAAATTTGCACCCAGCATCGCAAACCTCGTTATGGCTGAGTGGGAGGACAAGATTTTTTACAAAGAAAGAAGGGCTGAGCTAATGTTTTATAAATGTTTTATTGATGATATTTTTTTTTTTATCTGGGCGGGTTCGGTTGATTCTTTACAACAATTTTTAAAAGCTTTAAACACCAACAATAAGAATATCAGGTTAACATCTGAATGGCACAGCGAAGAAATACATTTCTTGGACATGAGTGTTTATCGGCAGAACCAAAGACTTGAAAAAAGGTGTTTTTTAAACAAACTGACCAAAACAGCTATTTACCTACAACCAGTGGCCACCACCACCCCCTTTGGCTAAAAAACATACCCAAGGGGCAACTCATGAGGGTTAAGAGAAATTGTTCTGAAGTCAGCAATTTTTATATTCAATCTAAGATCCTCACGGAGAGATTTGAGGGGTATAACCAGGGGGTATACCCCACAAATGCTGGATAAATTAGTGGAAGAAGTTGGCGCAATACCGCGTGAAGTTTGTTTACAAAAAAAGATGAATCTAACCCTAAACCCACCAACAATAAAGAATGGGGCTTCATCTCACAATTCCATACTCAATACGAGGAAGTTGAGTCAATATTCGATCAACACTGGCACGTCCTATTGCTGGACAAGAAACTCAGTACAGTACTACCTCCTAGGCCTCAGTTTATATACAAAAAAGCCCCGAATTATGGAGACCTGGTGGTCAAGAGTTGTAGACCCTCCCACAAAACCACAGACCTTTTTGGGATCGTAACGGCTTCTTTGCGTGTAGAAGATGCAAAGCTTGCAGATAAGTAGCACGACCCATAAGAGGTTTGGATAATTTCACTGCCTCATCAAACAATCGACAGTTTGACATAAAACAGTTCATAACATGCAACAGTAACTTGTCTATGCTTTAAGATGTCCTTGTGGTCTTTTTATATATAGGACGAACCAAAAGAATGCTGCGGGTACAGATAGCGGAACATATCCATAACATTAAAATTGGTTTTAAAGACCATAACGTGTCGCTCCATTTTTAATTTAAAGCATAATCGGGATGCGACCGGCCTAGAATTTTGGGGCATAGAACATCTAGAACAACACTGGAGAGGCTCTCATAGAGTCCGCGAGCTATTAAAACGAGAGACCCGGTGGATATTTTTGACAGAAGTTTTAGTACCTAAAGGCCTTAACGTTGAAATAGACATCAACTGTTTTATCAGTGATACGTAGTTTTCTTAAAGTTTTATTCTCATTCAATCATATTTTTATTGCAATCTCTTTTTCCATGTATGGAGGCATATTCCCAGCCTACCTGTTTTAGGAATTTAAACATTGGATTAGGCATTCAGATTTGGGGTAGTTTAGGGGTTGAGGCCCGCAGCAGAGCACCTCCATATGATGTTTGTTATCATTATCACCATGATTATTTTATTTATTTAACTAGTTTGTTGTTGTTTCTGTACCTAATTGGGTACCAACTAAATCTGATGTAATTTTAATTTTGCAAACATGATGATATATGGATTTTTCCAGTCTTCCCATGGTTAGTGGTTCTGTGTAGAGCCATGTGACTGAGATAACAGGGAGATGTATATACAGTTGCAATCACTCAGATCAGACTGTGATGTTAATTCATCTCCATAGAGCCTTTTTAAAACAAATTTTAAAACATGTTTTACATTTATATTTATACATAAGGTTATGTTTGAGCGTCTATTCCTTAGCAGTTTGTATTGATTTTAAAATCTTAAACATTCTAATGATGTCTCCTTATTTGTAGTGTAATTTATTGTATAGATGTACAGACCGACACACTGGAGGTTTCCGGGACTTCTGCCCACTGCCCAGCGATTGCGCAGTGTGAGCGGAGACTCGCCCTATTATTTAAGTGTGTCGATCCCCGCATTTCTGCCCTCTGCCTGGCAGTGTTTACATTCGTGACCAGACCAGGGCGGCCGTGACGGACGTATGCAACTGCGTCTGACGTCACACAAGGGGCGGGATTACCATACATTTAAGCCAGTTGTTGACATCGAGAGTCATGCCCTCAGATGAAGTCAGGAAATGACGAAACGCGTCAGAGCGTGTCTCTCAGTCAACTAACTGGAAGTGACGTATGCGCTCCACGGACCAGGAACCAGGAAGGTAACCTAGACAGCGTTTGTCCGAGCACATACAGTCAGCTATACACATTGCCTGAATATTGTTTGCTTTCTGGTACGCACATATATGTAAGGGGGTACTGTTGGGGTTACAATAAAGCTTTTAAACGGTACTGCTCTATGCGAAATTCTTTTGCCTTATATGTGATCTTGGACTGTATATCAAGCAAGACTTAGTGGTGGAGAGTGCAGTAATTAGGACAGATGAGGACCATTGGTTCACGCTCATTTGATCCTTACCTCTGGTATCTAAGTGTATCCCCGAAAGGGGACGGTTTCCCCCCACGTGGTGAACATCTTTGGGTGAAAGAAACGCTGTGCACTGAATGAATTTGTAACCACATGCATCCTTGTCTGCATCACTATCATTGCCTATATTCAATATATATAGAGGACTATCAAACGGGTGTTTGATTGGAGCGCAGCACTATTTTGGACTCTGGGACTTTTTAGAGTTTTAATATTACTGTTGTATTCAAAAGTGGAGTTGCGCTTTAACCACTTGTCACCCAGGCCAATTCTGACATTTCTCTCCTACACGTAAAAATCATAATTTTTTTGCTAGAAAATTACATAGACCCTCCAAACATTTATAAATGTTTTTTAAGCAGACCCTAGAGAATATAATGACGGTCGTTGCAACTTTTTATCTGGCACGGTATTTGCGCAGCAATTTTTGAAAAAACTTCTTTTTTTTAGGAAAATATTTTTCTTGCTTTAGAACAGTAAAGTTAGCCCAATTTTTTTGCATAATGTGAAAGATGAAGTTGCGCCGAGTAAATAAATGTCGCGTTTCAAAATTGCACACGCTCGTGGAATGGCGCCAAACTTCAGTACTTAAAAATCCCCATAGGCGACGCTTTTAAAATGTTTTACTGGTTACATGTTTTGCGTTACAGAGGAGGTCTAGGGCTAGAATTATTGCTCTCGCTCCAACGTTCGCAGCGATACCTCACATGTGGTTTGAACACTGTATGCGTTCGCTTCTGCGTGTGAGCACACAGGGACAGGGGCCATTTGTTTGAATGCAGAGGCCGGATGTGAAATCATAACACCACGTCTGGACTCCGAACGATCATAGAGACTCCGACGACCATCTGGTCAGCCGGAAATCTCTATGGTAAACATCCGGAACCGTTGGATCCTGTCTCCGACTCACCAATGGCATCGGCGAGTCGGTAGAAGCACCCGAGGGTGGGCGGGAGGGGGCTATGATCATTCTTGTGGTGTAGGGAATTTCCGGCTGAAAAAGATGATATCTGACTGATGCCTGTAGCTGCATATCCCCGCACAAAGTCAAGGACGTCATATGACGGCCTGCAGGGGGGAAGTGGTTAAATATATACAGATAATACAAATTTGCAAAAAACATTGTTGCACAGCAATGCACAAACACAAAAGCTCACCATCTGTGCACTTAAGGGGTCCATAAACTCTTGGCCATATAAAGCACAAAAATTATCCCAACCTTAGTCCTATTCACCTAAATATGTCAGGTTCACCTTTCGCACCAGCATTGATATTGAATTCTAAAGAAGTGTGGTTGTTGTCCCAAGTTTAAGTGGTGATCTTAAGTTCTCCTGGACCCTTTTGAAGGACTCTAGCCTGGACTCTAGTCTGGTGCAGCTCTGCATAGAAACGAATCAGCTTCCAGGTTTTATTGTCAAAGCTTAAAGTGGTTGTTAAGCCACTTTCACGTGTTCATACCATCCCCTCTGTGTTCTAATCCTGTGGGCCCCTGTGTGAGTGATTTATAAAAAAAAAAAATGCCTGCTGTACCTCATTTCAGAGCTTTTCTCAGTGATCACATGATCGTCTGGCTTTCTTCTCTCCCCGTCTGCAGCGGGTGGGGCTGAGATTCCCCCGCTGACATCACTCAGGAGAGAGAGAGAGCCAGCCGATCATGTGATCGCTGAGAAGAGCTGTGAAATGAGGTATAGCAGGCTTTTCTTCTTTTTTTTTTTATAAATCACTCACACAGGGGCACAGAGGGGATGGTATGAAGATGTGAAAGTTATTTGAGTAGCAGGAGTTGAGGGGGCAGGCACTGACACAAGCTGACAGGCAGAAAGGGGAGGGGGAGAGAGCACAGAGGAGACAAATAGCAGGCTGCAGATGACAGAGGCACATACGGATGACTCCGGTGTCAGGGCTCAGGGGCCCTGATAGATTGAAGTCAGCGTACAGGGGGGAGGGTATAGCCAGGCAGGATCAGACAGGTATTGCAGGTGTTACAGGGGGCCAAATGACACAGCACAAGCACTGTGCTGTATAAATTGCTTTAAAGGAACAGAATCCTTTTTTCTTAAATTTTTTTTGGGGGGGCGGGGTTAACAAAAGCTTTACTTGAACAAGCTGGAGTTATAAGCTGATTGGCTACCATGCACAGCTGCACCAAATTCTGAGTGCTCCCGTTTTGAGCCTAGTCTGTTGTGTCTGCTGGCCACCCACGATCGCGGTACAGAGAGACAGAACTGGGGCCTGCCTATGTAAACAAGGCGGATCCCTGTTCTGACAGGGGACAACATGGAGATGTGCTGTTCCTGGTGATCAGGAACGGCAATCTCTGTGTTGTCCCAGTAAGCCCATCCCCCACACAGTTAGAACACACCCAGGGAACACAGTTAACCCCCTTGATCGCCCCCTAGTGTTAACCCCTTCCCTACCATTGTCATTTATACATTGATCAGTGTATTTTTTTTTTTTAGCACTGATCACTGTAATAAGGTCACTGGTCCCCAAAAAGTGTCACTTTGGGTCAGATTTTTCTGCCACAATGTGGCTGTCCTGCTAAAAATCTCAGATCACCACCATTACCAGTAAAAACAATAAAAAATATATAAGTCCATAAATCTATCCCATAGTTTGGTTTGCGCAAAAGTTATAGCGTCTACAACCAATATATGCTTGTTGCAAAATTTACCAAAAATATGTAGAAGAATACATATTGACCTAAACCGATGAATAAATAAATTTGTGTATATATATATATATATATATATAATTTCTGGATATGTATTATTATAGCAGAAAGTAAAAAATATTGTTTTTTTTTCAAAATTGTCAGTCTGTTTTTGTTTATAAATACCGCAGAGGTAATCAAATAAAGGGGAAAAAGGACATAAATTTTGTTTGGCAATTGTCAGTTAAAGTGACGCAGTGCCGTATCGCAAAAAATGGCCTGGTCGTTAAGGGGGTAAATCTTTCCGGGGCTGAAGTGGTTAAGTAAATCTCCCCCAGTATGTCTGCTTTGGGTATATTCTGATGTGTTAAAAACTGTATATGGAATTTGTCTTTCTATATGAACACTTACAATCTGGCCATTTTAAAATGGATTATTGTATACGTGCTGTAATATAGTTTTATAGCCTATTGTGTCTGATGACACATGCACATTTATCATGGTTAGTTCTTTTTTCATATTAGATTTAATAGATTTGCTGCTTGGTCTGCTTACATGTAAATATTTGTGTACCACACACGACTCATTAATCAAAGAAATGCCCGCTATCGAATTCTGTTGAAATAGTTTAAAAAGGGTATAAGCACAATACAGCCTGTGTCATTCAAGAGACCGCAATGGAAGTTATGTATGTAGATGACAAAGGCAAATAGACAGAAATCTGAAATATGTCTAGAAAGCCATGAGATGAAAAATGGTTTAAATTGTCAGGCAGGAAAAAACTAATGTACACGCTACAGCACTTGGAAATTGTTTGACAAGCATCCAGATACCTTTTTTGTTTTTAATTTTTAAGATCAAATTATGTTTCAGTACATGCATATTTGAAAATGTGGTCTAGAGCCTTTGAGGTAATTCCATATTCAGTCTGACTACATTTTAAAATACGAAAGGTATTTTTTATATATATATTTATATATACATTGCGAAACGCTCGTTAACCGCGTTACTCGCAATCCGAGATTCACTAAGATATATATATATATATATATATATATATATGAATATATATATATATATATACGTATATACTCGAGTATAACCCGACCCGAATATAAGCAGAGGCACCTAATTTTACCACAAAAAACTGGGAAAACCTATTGACTCGAGTATAAGCCTAGGGTGTCCATCTGCATGCCTCACTGTGTCCATCTGCATGCCTCACTGTGTCCATCTGCATGCCTCACTGTGTCCATGAGCATGCCTCACTGTGCCCATGCCTCACTGTGTCCATAACTAGACTTACGTTTAACATGGGAATATATGTTAGGGGTGCCCGGCTTTGAAAAATCGGTGCTCCCTAGCCGTAGGTCCCCCAGACAGAAAACTTTGCACACTTGTAGATGAGAACTGGTGATACATGTGTTCCAAGTTTCGTGTCCAGGGGACTTACTGCCGGCCGGTACCGGGTCCCCAAATTTCCGGAGAAATTACCATTTAACATGGGAGACTTTGGAAGGGGTGCCCGGCTTTGAAAAATCGGTGCTCCCCGGCCGTAGGTCCCCCGGACAACAAACTTTGCACACTTTTAGAGGAAGGGGCTATATGTGTGCCAAGTTTGGGGTCCAGGGGACCTACGTACCGGGTCCCCAAAGTCCTGGAGATCAGGCACAAAAAGGTGACGAGTATAAGCCGAGGGGGGCATTTTCAGCACAAAAAAAGTGCTGAAAAACTCTGCTTATACTCGAGTATATATGGTGTGTGTGTGTGTGTATGTATATGTATGTGCGTGTATATGTATGTGCGTGTATATGTATGTGTATATATATATATATATATATATATATATATATATATATATAATGTAGCGGCACGCCCTCACACCTCCCTCTTTCTCTCGTCTCGTCTTTCTGTTGTCTAGGGGTATCTTAGAGGGGAGGGAGCGGGGACACTACGCCTGGCCTCCACCACAGATGTTAGTGCGGTATAAGCAACAGTTCTGTATTACCTTTGGGTCAGTGCTGTGCACCTGGATCCTCCCTCCAAGAGTCACCGCGAACCATGTCCGTTAGAAATGAGCTCCACACCATTAAAGTTCAACACTCCCTTTATTCTCCTTGTCTGAACACAAACAGTTGAACTCCCTTGATAGAACAGAACAGAAAAGGAGGTGTGGATGCGAACAGGCTCAGACACAATGGGAGTTGACACTTCCCTTCCTAGAAGTGTATCCTGGTCTCCTCACGAGGGTAAATCTCCTTCCAGGCGGTCTCCGACGAGAGACTCACTTGTCACCGGCAATATGCTGCACCGGGTCTTCAAATGAGGAGCTCCCCCCGGTCCATTGCGCCTTCCGGATTCGGGTACCCGATCCCTGGGTACCCTAGGATCTCCTTCCCTCGCGGAACTCAGTGTTGGGCACTGAGCTCCGGACCTCCATGCAAGTACCTCACCCCAGGCTAAAGGTGCCTGGGATGGAACTCGACCTCCGCTGTCCTCTAGGCCTAAGCCACCCAGAGGAGCGACACGACCCACCGTCCGCAAGCTGAAGGTGCCTGGGACTTTGACCCCTGACAAAGATGGCTGGCCCCCTTTATACCCTCTCCCAGCAAGCACGGCGGGTTCCCCGCCCCACCATACCGCTGCAGAGGGAGGACAAAAAGAGGCACAGCACACAGCGATGATTCAACCCCAGCCCAGGGCGACAGCGCCACCCACTGGGCTGTAGGGAATTACACATCACTGATGTCTCTGCCAAATTCAAAATTACACCCGGGAAAGTACATACCCGCTACATATATATATATATATATATATATATATATATATATATATATAAAACTCGGCTTATATTCGAGTATATACGGTGTATGTGTATACCGTATATACTCGAGTATGAGCCGAGTTTTTCAGCACTTTTTTTGTGCTGAAAATGCCCCCCTCGGCTTATACTCGAGGTATATACGCTATATATGTGTGTGTGTGTATGTGTATATATATATATATATATATATATCTCTTGGTAAAGAAAGCAGTTCTAGGTGAATATTATTATTAGTGTTAGTATTAGTTCATTCTTAAATTCTTAAAAAAAAAAAAGTAATGCAATTATGTCTATATATGGGAGAAGCTTTATTTGTTCATTACATATGGAGGCTGTGCTCTCTACTTTGCATTGCGCACAACTATAAATTTGCCAGCTGGGTGAAAACAATGCACTGCCAGTGAGGCAGATATTGATTTCTCAAAAGCTGTAAGAAAGGAGACAGACTGGAGTGCAAATTGAAATACAAAAGCATTACCCCAAGGTGAAAAAAAGAAGCAAGATTTTACTGGTACCAAGAAAAGACACCATTACTTAACCACTTAAGCCCCGGACCATTTCGGGCCATTAGGACCAAGCCTGTTTTTGGGATTCGGCACTGCGCTGCTTTAACTGTAAATTGTGCGGACATGCAATGTTGTACCCAAATGAAATTTGCGTCCTTTTCTTCCCACAAATAGAGCTTTCTTTTAATGGTATTTGATTGCCTCTGCGATTTTTATTTTTTGCGATATAAATGGAAAAAGAACGAAAATTTTGAAAAAAAAAGATATTTTCTACTTTTTGTTATAAGAAAAATCGAATAAACTCAATTTTAGTCATACATTTAGGCCAAAATGTATTCAGCCACATGTCTTTAGTAAAAAAAATGACAATAAGCGTATATTTATTGGTTTGCGCAAAAGTTATAGCGTTTACAAACTAGGGTACATTTTCTGAAATTTACACAGCTTTAAATTTATGACTGCCTATCTCATTTCTTGAGGTGCTAAAATGGCAGGGCAGTACAAAACCCCCCCAAATGACCCCATTTTGGAAAGTAGACACCCCAGGGAAATTGCTGAGAGGCATGTTGAGCCCATTGAATATTTTTTTTTTTTGTCCCAAGTGATTGAATAATGACAAAAAAAAAAAAAAAATTACAAAAAGTTGTCACTAAATGATATATTGCTCACACATGCCATGGTTATATGTGGAATTGCACCCCAAAATACATTCTGCTGCTTCTCCTGAGTACGGGGATACCACATGTGTGGGACTTTTTAGGAGCCTAGCCACGTACGGGACCCCGGAAACCAAGCACCGCCTTCAGGATTTCTAAGGGCGCAAATTTTTGATTTCACTCCTCACTACCTATCACAGTTTCGAAGGCCATAAAATGCCAAAATAGCACAAAACCCCCCCAAATGACCCCATTTTGGAAAGTAGACACCCCAAGCTATTTACTGAGAGGCATGTTCAGTCCATGGAATATTTTATATTTTGCCACAAGTTGCGGGAATATGACAAACTTTTTTTTTTTTGCACAAAGTTGTCACTAAATGATATATTGCTCACACATGCCATGGGCATATGTGAAATTACACCCCAAAATACATTCTGCTGCCTCTCCTGAGTACGGGGATACCACATGTGTGGGACTTATTGGGAGCCTAGCCGCGTACGGGACCCCAAAAACCAAGCACCGCCTTCAAGGTTTCTAAGGGCATAAATTTTTGATTTCACTCCTCACTACCTATCACAGTTTTGAAGGCCATAAAATGCCAAGATGGCACAAAACCCCCCCAAATGACCCCATTTTGGAAAGTAGACACCCCAAGCTATTTGCTGAGAGGCATGTTGACCCCATTGAATATTTTTTTTTTTGTCCCAAATGATTGAATAATGACAAAAAGAAAAAAAAAATGTACAAAAAGTTGTCACTAAATGATATATTGCTCACACATGCCATGGTTATATGTGGAATTGCACCCCAAAATACATTCTGCTGCTTTTCCTGAGTACGGGGATACCACATGTGTGGGACTTTTTGGGAGCCTAGCCGCGTACAGGGCCCCAAAAACCAAGCACTGCGAACGCTGCAGTTATGTGTGTTGTGTTTGGTAAGTGACAGTGATCGATCGATACTGCACTTGGGTGGGCTGGGCTGGGCTGGGCGGAGGGGCTAAACGCAGGCGCTAGCAGGTATCTGGGCTGATCCCGCTAACACTGCGTTTTTGGGAACCCTAAACCGCTGGGGATGCTAGTATAGATCTGATCAGATCTGATCAGATACTATACCACTAAGGGGGGTGTATGCTTTGCGCGTGGGTGTTAGCGTTACTGTCACTAACCTAACACTGCCTGGGGCGACGCAGACCCTCTCTGGCGCTAAAACCTAATTGATCTCACCCGCCGGGCGATCAGGGGGGTTAAACCTTTATTGGGTTATATACGGCGGGTGCCCTGATGCTATAAAAAGCAAACTAATCAACCAGCGTCACCCGTAACCTTTATATGGTGATCACTGGTGAAAGGGTTAACTAGGGGCAATCAGGGGGTTAAAATCTTTATTAGGTTAAATATGGGGGTACCTGACACTATATAAAAACCTGACGGTAACCTAAATAACTAAATAACTTACTGGCTAACCAGTGACACCAGTGACGCTTATACGGCGATCACTGGTGAAAGGGTTAACTCTAGGGGCAATCAGGGGGTTAAAATAATATATGGGGGTACCTGACACTAATAAAAACCTGCGGCGAACCTAAAAAAAAATAACTGCCTATCTAAAACACCAGCGACACGAATACAGCGATCGGAAAAACAATCGCTTAGTGACGCTGAAGTTAGGGGGTGAAAGGGTTACCTGGGGGGTGATCAAGGGGTTAAACCTTTATTAGGGGGGGGTTAGGGGGCTACCCTGGACCTAAAGGGGCCTAATCCTAACTGCCCTGCAACTTTTTACAATCACAGATGACACTAAATGCAGTGATCAGTAAAATAAATGATCACTGCAATCAGTGACACTGTGATTGGGGGCTTTGGGGTGACCTGGGGGGTGATCTGGGGGTGACTGGGGGGTGATTTGTGTGCCTATGTGTACCTACGTGTCAGTGGACTGTTAGTGCACTAACCTGCTTCCTCTCTGCTCGGCGCCGGGAACGGAAAGACCGCGGCGAGGGAGATGACATCACTTCCTCCAGCCTTGTTTACATCACATGGCGGAGGAAGCATTTTCATTGGCCGGGAGCGATCGCGAGGGGGGGGGCGGAATCGAGCGCCCCCCCTCATGCCTGATCGCTCCCGAACACTTAACGGCCGCTCACTGCAGTGAAGGGGGGTCCGGATGGACCCCCCAACTGCACAAAGGCGATCACGTAGATCTACGTGATTCTGCCTGTCCGTGCCATTCTGCTGACGTAAATCGGCGGTGGGCGGTCGTTAAGTGGTTAAAATTCATACATTTTTTTTACAATCATGTTTACAAAAAAATCATTAAAATTAGGGGTACTGTATTCCACTTCAGATTTTATACATAACTTCAGAAATGACAAGTTGGAAAGGTCAACGCGTTTCCCGAGACTGCGTCCTCAGGAGCTCTCATATGCATTCAAGGAAGTGTATCCTAACTATAAGAATTACAGATTAGGTACAAAATAATATACAATGCAAAATACATCATGGCCACCTGTTCATGTGCACTTACATGTCTCTGCACAGCAAACAGACCCGGTGGTACCTGGCAACAGCCTTTAGGCCAACCACAGCGCAGATATGTCATAA
The DNA here is from genome assembly GCA_029206835.1 of Rana muscosa. Lineage (NCBI taxonomy): Eukaryota > Metazoa > Chordata > Amphibia > Anura > Ranidae > Rana > Rana muscosa. The sequence continues at coordinate 495,143,526 of CM055116.1, read as the reverse complement.
TGTGTGTGGGCTCTGTGGTTGGCCTGAGGGTTGTCGCAAATTACCGCCGGGTCGGTTTGCAATGTAGAGACATTCATGCATATGAGAGAGCCTGAGGAAGCAATCTTGCAAAATGCGCTGACCTTATCAACTTGCACAAGAACATGTGACCATAATGTATTTTGTATTGTATATTATTTTTTACTTAATCTTTAATTCTATAGTTAGGATACACTTCCTTAAAGAGGAAGTAAACCCTAATGGGTTTTACTTACTCTTTGTTTCCCTGCAAAGGTAATGCATAATGGGCTACTATGCATCGCATAGTAACCCATTATGTGACACTTACCTGCAGGAGAAGCCCAAGATGTCCCCGTCTTCCTCGCTAGCAGCGAGCGTCCATTCTTCACCCCTCTTCCCTCTGGGGCCGCGAACTCCGGCTCTGTGACTGGCCAGAGTCGCGTGACGTCACTCCCGCGCATGTGCGCGGGAGCCGCCACTCATGGCATGACCCGAGCTAGAAACGGCACAGCGTGCCCTTTCTAACTCCGGGGCATGCGCAGAAGAAATCGCCATATGGCAATTTGCAAATATCTCCTAGACCGCGTAGGTTTAGGAGATATTTCTAGCACCTACAGGTAAGCCTTAATCTAGGCTTACCTGTAGCTTAACCACTTAAGCCCCGGACCATTTTGTAGCTAAAGGACCAGAGCTGTTTTCAGAATTTTGCACTGCGCTGCTTTAACTAAATTGTGCAGACATGCAATGTTGTACCGAAACGAAATCTGCGTCCTTTTCTTCCCACAAATAGAGCTTTCTTTTAATGGTATTTGATTGCCTCTGCGATTTTTATTTTTTGCGATATAAACGGAAAAACCGAAAATTTAGAAAAAAAATGATATTTTCTACTTTGAGTTTATTAGATTTTTCTTATAACAAAATTTTAGTCATAGGCCTCGTACACACGACCGATTTTCTCGGCAAGAACCAGCAAGAAACTTGCTGGCAGAGAGGTCTTGCCGAGTAAATCGGTCGTGTGTACGCTGCTAGCGTGTTTCTCGTCGAGAAAACCGACAAGAAACCTCGACGAGAAAATAGAGAACCTGCTCTCTATTTTCTCGTCGAGATTCTCCTCGGCGTGTTTCTCGACGAGAAAAGTGAGTGTGTGTACACTTACCTGTCCGCCCGGAAGCCCGCGCATGTTCGAAATGAATTTGACGCATGCGCGGTAGCTTCCTAGGCATACGTAGGGTATACCAAGATGGCGGCGACGGCATCGAATATGACGAGCGCATGCTCGACGTAGTCGATGACGTCACCGCGTACACTCCTTTCAAAGAACCGCGGGTTCTTTGAAACGAGCGTGTGTAAACTCGGCCGGGACAAGTTTCTTGTCCAAGAATCTCGTCGAAAAAAACGACATGTTTTTCTCAACGAGAATCTCGGCCGTGTGTACGAGGCCATACATTTAGGCCAAAATGTATTCAGCCACATATCTTTAGTTTAAAAAATGTCAATAAGCGTATATTTATTGGTTTGCGCAAAAGTTATAGCGTCTACAAACTAGGGTAAATTTTCTGGAATTTACACAGCTTTTAATTTATGACTGCCTATCTCATTTCTTGAGGTGCTAAAATGGCAGGGCAGTACAAACCCCCCCCCCCCCCCAAATGACCCCATTTTGGAAAGTAGACACCCCAAGGAAATTTCTGAGAGGCATGTTAAGCCCATTGAATATTTTTTTATTTTTTGTCCCAAGTGATTGAATAATGACTAAAAAAAAAAAAATTACAAAAAGTTGTCACTAAATGATATATTGCTCACACATGCCATGGTTATATGTGGAATTGCACCCCAAAATACATTTTGCTGCTTCTCCTGAGTACGGGGATACCACATGTGTGGGACTTTTTGGGAGCCTAGCCGTGTACGGGACCCCAAAAACCAAGCACCGCCTTCAGGATTTCTAAGGGCGCAAATTTTTGATTTCACTCCTCACTACCTATCACAGTTTCGAAGGCCATAAAATGCCAAAATAGCACAACCCCCCCCCCAAATGACCCCATTTTAGAAAGTAGACACCCCAAGGAAATTGCTGAGAGGCCTGTTGAGCCCATTGAATATTTTTTTTTTTGTCCCAAGTGATTGAATAATGACAAAAAAAATAAAAAATTACAAAAAGTTGTCACTAAATGATATATTGCTCACACATGCCATGGTTATATATGGAATTACACCCCAAAATACATTTTGCTGCTTCTCCTGAGTACGGGGATACCACATGTGTGGGACTTTTTGGGAGCCTAGCCGCGTACGGGACCCCGAAAATCAAGCACCGCCTTCAGGATTTCTAGGCACAAATTTTTGATTTCACTCCTCACTACCTATTACAGTTTCGAAGGCCATAAAATGCCAAAATAGCACAAAACCCCCCCAAATGACCCCATTTTGGAAAGTAGACACCCCAAGCTATTTGCTGAGAGGCATGGTGAGTATTTTACAGCTCTCATTTGTTTTTGAAAATGAAGAAAGAAAATATATTTTTTTTTTCAATTTTCAAAACTTTGTGACAAAAAGCGAGATCTGCAAAATACTCACAATACCTCTCAGCAAATAGCTTGGGGTGTCTACTTTCCAAAATGGGGTCATTTGGGGGGGTTTTGAACTGTTCTGGCATTTTATACACAACATTAGGAAGCTTACATCCACTCTTCTAACCACTTGAAGACAAAGCCCTTTTTGACACTTTTTGTTTACATGAAAACTTTTTTTTTTTGCAAGAAAATTATGTTGAACCCCCAAACATTATATATATTTTTAAAGCAAAGGCCCTACAGATTAAAATGGTGGGTGTTGCATTTTTTTTTCTACACAGTATTTGCGCAGCGATTTTTCAAACGCATTTTTTGGGGAAAAACAGCAATTGCACCATGCATGTGAGGTATCACCGCGAAGGTCAGATCGAGGGCAGTAATTTTAGCAGTAGACCTCCTCTGTAAATCTAACGGCGTAACCTGTAAAGGCTTTTAAAAATGTATGTAGTTTGTCGCCAATGCGAGTTTGTGCGAAATTTTAAAGCTTGTCGTGTTTGGTATCTATGTACTTGGCCATCTTTTTTACTTCATCAAACATTTGGGCAATATAGTGTGTTTTAGTGCATTAAAATTAAAAAAAGTGTATTTTACATATGACGCCAGACCGACGCTTGCGTTCGCCATTGGGCAAGAGCAGGGCAGGACAGGGGTGCTTTTTTTTTTTTTTTATTATTATTATTATTTTTGCTTTTTTATTTTATTTTTAAACTGTTGCTTCCATATTTTTTATTTATTTTTATCATTTTTATTGTTATCTCAGGGAATGTAAATATCCCCTATGATAGCAATAGGTAGTGACATGTACTCTTTTTTTGCCCTCAAAGCATCTGACCACACCAAGATCGGTGTGATAAAATGCTTTCCCAATTTCCCAATGGCGCTTTTTATATCCGGGGGGGGGACATTCCCTCCCACTGCTTGTAAAAGCAGTCCAGAGGCTAATTAGCCACTAGGATTGCTTTTACATGAAAGCCGGCCGCTGGCTGAAAAGAATGATACCAAGATGATACCTAAACCCGCAAGCATCATTCTGGTATAAACATTCAAAGTCCAGCAACATACCAGTACGTTGCTGGTCCTTGTTGGCCATGTATTGTAATCTTTTTTTTCATGCAGCCTGTTGGCTGAACGAAAAAAAAAGATTGATCGGTGGGTATGCCCACCATTAGAATACCGCCCTTCATCCACCCACTTCTAATGATGGGCATACATGCACCATTTATATATGCCGAAGCATGGTGGCATCTTCCCGCAAAAGTTATGCCGCGTACACATGGTCAGACTTTTCCACGGGCAAGCCTCCGTCGGAATTTCGACCGTATGTACGCGGCATTAGGAGCAAAATCGCTCCTCCGCCCCTGCTGCCCCAATGCTTCGGCATATATGCTTTTTTTTTTTAACTGTGGTGGTGAAATCACCTCCTACAGCACTGAAGTCGCAGGGATCAGGCCTGTCTCTGCGAACGCTGCAGTTATGTGTGTTGTGTTTTGCAAGTGACAGTGATCGATCGATACTGCACTTGGGTGGCCTGGGCTGGACGGAGGGGCAAAATGCAGGTCCTAGCAGGTATCTGGGCTGATCCCGCTAACACTGCGTTTTTGGGAACCCTAAACTGCTGGGGACGCTAGTATAGATCTGATCAGATCAGGTATTGATCTGTTCAGATACTATACCACTAAGGGAAGTGTATGCTTCACGCGTGGGTGTTAGCGCTACTGGCACTAACCTGGCGCTGCCTGGGGTGTGACGCAGACCCTCTCTGACGCTAAAACCTAATTGATATCACCCGCCGGGTGATCAGGGGGTTAAACATTTATTGGGTTATATACGGCGGGTGCCCTGACACTATAAAAAGCAAACTAACTAACCAGCGTCACCCGTAACACTTATATGGTGATTACTGGTGAAAGGGTTAACTAGGGGCAATTAGGGCGTTAAAACCTTTATTAGGTAATATATGGGGGTACCTGACGCTATATAAAAACCTGCGGCGAACCTAAAAAAAATTACTGGCTACCGATCGGCATCACCGACACTAAGACAGCGATCAGAAAAACGATCGCTTAGCGACAGTGGTGATAGGGGGTGAAAGGGTTACCTGGGGGCGATCAAGGGGGTTAAACCTTTATTAGATAATATATGGGGGTACCTGACGCTATAAAAACCTGCGGCGAACCTAAAAAAAATTACTGGCTACCGATCGGCATCACCGACGCTAAGACAGCGATCAGAAAAACGACCGCTTAGCGACAGTGGTGATAGGGGGTGAAAGGGTTATCTGGGGGGTGATCAAGGGGGTTAAACCTTTATTAGGTAATATATGGGGGTACCCGACGCTATAAAAACCTGCGGCGAACCTAAAAAAAATTACTGGCTACCGATCGGCATCACCGACACTAAGACAGCGATCAGAAAAATGATCGCTTAGCGACAGTGGTGATAGGGGGTGAAAGGGGTTATCTGGGGGGCGACCAGGGGGTTAAACCTTTATTAGGGGGGGTTAGGGGGCTACACTGGACCTAAAACTAACTTTAGTGACACTTTTACAGTCACAAATGTCACTGATTGCAGTGATCAGTAAATAAATGGTCACTGCAATCAGTGACACTGTGACTGGGGGGTGATCTGGGGGGTGATCTGGGGTGTCTGGGGGGCGATTTATGTGCCTATGTGTCCTGGTGTCAGTGTAGTGTTTTGTGCACTAACCTGCATCTTCTCTTGTGCGGCGCTCGGTATATGCGAGCGCCGCAGGAGAGATGACATCACTTCCTCTGCCTGTGTTTACATTACACAGGCAGGGGAAGGATTTGATTCGCTGGGAGCGATCGAGAGGGGGTGGCCGGAATCGAACGGCCGTCCCCTCTTCCTGGATCGCTCCCGAAAACTTAACGACAGCTCACTGTAAAGAAGGGGGGTCCGATCGGACCCCCCAACTATACAAAGGCGATCACGTACATATACGTGATTGTGCCTGTTGGTGCCATTCTGCCAACGTATATTTACAGTGGGCGGTCGTTAAGTGGTTAAAGTGGTTGTAAAGGGTTTACAACCACTTTAAATGTATTGCATATGAGAGGTCCTGAGGATGCAATCTCTGGAAACGCGTTGACCTTACCAACTTGCCATTTCTGAAGTTATGTATAAGATCTGAATTCAATATGGAAGATGTAACTTTAAGTGGGGAATACAATACTCCTAATTTTAATGATGTGTTTTTTTAAACATGTTTGTAAATAAAATTGTATGAATTTCAAGTAATCGTGTCTTCTCTTGGTACCAGTAAAGTCTTGCTTCTTTTCCCCTTGGGGTAATGTTTTTGTATTTGTGATTTTGGGATGTAGTACAAACTTGGCAGCAACATTTTGGAAATTCTTGAGCGCAAATTGAGTGTATGCTCCCTCTTATGGCTAATTTACAAACTGCTGTACATAATTTGATAACAAAAATATAGAAGAGTAAGCATGTAAAAACTGAAAGTCAGATCAAAAATAATTTTAAGATCACCAGTGGCGGCTGGTGAAGTTTTAGGTTGGGGGGGGCGGGGGGGCCAAACCCCGTCCTTCCCTTTTGACGCCTCCCACTTCTAATAAGCCCCACTCCGTCCCCTGTATTCCACCTATGGTGTCAGGAGTATTTAGCTTGGCATCACAGGACAGAGTATACAGCCCCAGAATCACAGGACAGAGTATACAGCCCCAGAATCACAGGACAGAGTATACAGCCCCAGAATCACAGGACAGAGTATACAGCCCCAGAATCACAGGACAGAGTATACAGCCCCAGAATCACAGGACAGAGTATACAGCCCCAGAATCACAGGACAGAGTATACAGCCCCAGAATCACAGGACAGAGTATACAGCCCCAGAATCACAGGACAGAGTATACAGCCCCAGAATCACAGGACAGAGTATACAGCCCCAGAATCACAGGACAGAGTATACAGCCCCAGAATCACAGGACAGAGTATACAGCCCCAGAATCACAGGACAGAGTATACAGCCCCAGAATCACAGGACAGAGTATACAGCCCCAGAATCACAGGACAGAGTATACAGCCCCAGAATCACAGGACAAGAGTATACAGCCCCAGAATCACAGGACAGAGTATACAGCCCCAGAATCACAGGACAGAGTATACAGCCCCAGAATCACAGGACAGAGTATACAGCCCCAGAATCACAGGACAGAGTATACAGCCCCAGAATCACAGGACAGAGTATACAGCGCAGCCTCACAGGACAGAGTATACAGCGCATCCTCACAGGACTGGCTATACAGCGCAGCCTCACAGGACTGGCTATACAGCGCAGCCTCACTGGACTGGCTATACAGCGCAGCCTCACTGGACTGGCTATACAGCGCAGCCTCACTGGACTGGCTATACAGCGCAGCCTCACAGGACTGGCTATACAGCTCAGCCTCACAGGACTGGCTATACAGCGCAGCCTCACAGGACTGGCTATACAGCGCAGCCTCACCGGACTGGCTATACAGCGCAGCCTCACTGGACTGGCTATACAGCGCAGCCTCACTGGACTGGCTATACAGCGCAGCCTCACTGGACTGGCTATACAGCGCAGCCTCACAGGACTGGCTATACAGCGCAGCCTCACAGGACTGGCTATACAGCGCAGCCTCACAGGACTGGCTATACAGCGCAGCCTCACAGGACAGAGCATAAAGCGCAGCCTCACAGGACAGAGCATAAAGCGCAGCCTCACAGGACAGAGCATAAAGCGCAGCCTCACAGGACAGAGCATAAAGCGCAGCCTCACAGGACAGAGCATAAAGCGCAGCCTCACAGGACAGAGCATAAAGCGCAGCCTCACAGGACAGAGCATAAAGCGCAGCCTCACAGGACAGAGCATAAAGCGCAGCCTCACAGGACAGAGCATACAGCGCAGCCTCACAGGACAGAGCATACAGCGCAGCCTCAGATCATGGTAAGATCATCCAGTAAGACATCCAGTAAAGCGACCACTAAAGCCTGTAAGGCAGCCTTCATGTATTCTCAGTCAGTTGTGTGTGAGGGCAGAGCATATTGCAGGTCTATCAGTGTAGGATGTTCAGTTGCTTCCTCTGCTCAGACTACCTCCTCCTCCCCTTATATCTACTTTACATTCTCTTGTTCCTCCAGCACAGACTGCCATCATCTGTCTCTATTCCTGGCTCTCAAAGATCCATAGTCACTGAGTAGGGCGAAAGCTGGAGGATGCGGAGCAGCTCGGTAGAAGGAAAGTGGAAGAAACAGAGGATTCTGCGCCAGCCGTGATGTATCTCCAATGCACAGGCAGCGCAGGTTACTTACAGACTCCTTTGAAAGCAGCATACTGTTCTTTTCCTTTAAGCATTTACTGGAGAAATGCTATTTTATACATAGCTAGAGTGTCTCCTCAATTTGTAGTGTTTCACAGGACAAACTTTAACATAAGAATGTTAATTATGGCAATGCCTTACATAACTGGAATAAACATAGGCTTGCTTCAAAATCTCTGATTTTTCCATTTCACCCAGCAGGAGGCAGAGGAGTCTGAAGATAATGTAGATGATGAGGACTATGGAGTGGAAACCGCAAATGAAAAGGCTATTAGGAAAAGAAAACTTCCAGAGCATGTTACAAAGCCTGTGCCGAAAGCTGAACAGCCACAGCCTAAAAAGGTATTTAAATATATTTTAATGGGTTGGTGATAAACCAGGTATTACTCTGGGTACCTGCTGTTATAGGATAAACCAGGTATTACGCTGGGTACCTGCTGTTATAGGATAAACCAGGTATTACTCTGAGTACCTGCTGGTATAGGATTCAATATGATTGATACATCTCAGAGCAAATTATTATAAACTCTTCGTGATCTTTTTTAAGGATCACAGCGTACTATTTCATCACGTGCCAAAAATTAAAACTAAGCCTTGACATGCAAACAGGTTACTGACTCATGCCTCTTGTTTTTAATCTGGTGATAGTTGTAATGTATCACACCAGTTCACTGCTAACAAATGACATAAGCCGGGATCCATCACGGGCTGCAGTCATGTGAAGAATCAAACATTAGGGTAATCCTCCCACTCATAAACAAGTCAATTGTGTGCAGTGCTATGTGAAATCCTTTCTGAGGATGTGGTCCAGTATACTACACACCTGTACAGGTGTATCTGTTACATTCGAAAGGAACATGTAGAGCCTATGCTCACTCCACCAGTCAGCGTACTCTGACACCTCACTCAAAGAAGCCAAATGGAGTCCCACAAAGCACATAGCATGGACCTCATTCATGCTCACTTAACCCTTCATGCTCTGTACCATCTGACCAGGCTGTGACGCTAGTCCGCTCCCGGGGAACCGACAGAGGCTGACATCTAGGGAGGGAGCAATAACACTGCACCCCCTTGCCACCGGAGAACCTGACACCCTACCAGGTAACGTACCAACAACTAATTGCAATTAACCTGTTGTTGCTGAAGTGTGACTAGACCCTTTTGTTTGCTGTCACAGGTGTTTGTAGACTCAGGCCCTTACAGTGGGGATCGAAAGTTTGGGCACCCCAGGTAAAAATGTGTATTAATGTGCATAACGAAGCCAAGGAAAGATGGAAAAATCTCCAAATGGCATCAAATTACAGATTAGACATTCTTATAATATGTCAAAAAAAGTTAGATTTTATTTCCATCATTTACACTTTCAAAATTACAGAAAACAAAAAGTTTGGGCACCCTGCAGAATTTATAGCATGCACTGCCCCCTTTGCAAAGCTGAGACCTGCCAGTGTTATGGATTGTTCTCAATCATCATCTGGGAAGACCAGGTGATGTCAATCTCAAAGGTTTTAAATGGCCAGACTCATCTGACCTTGCCCCAACAATCAGCACCATGGGATCTTCTAAGCAGTTGTCTAGAAAACTGAAACTGAAAATAGTTGACGCTCACAAAGCTGGAGAAGGCTATAAGAAGATAGCAAAGCGTTTTCAGATGTCAATATCCTCTGTTCGGAATGTAATTAGGAAATGGCAGTCATCAGGAACAGTGGAAGTTTAAAGCAAGATCTGGCAGACCAAGAAAAATATCAGACAGAACAGCTCGCAGGATTGTGAGAAAAGCAATTCAAAACCCACGTTTGACTGCACGATCCCTCCAGAAAGATCTGGCAGACACTGGAGTTGTGGTACACTATTCCACTATAAAGAGATACTTGTACAAATATGGTCTTCATGGAAGAGTCATCAGAAGAAACCCCTCCCACTTCCCCTGCCGCCTTGTTTTGAGATCAGGCAGCAGCTCCAGAGGAAAAAGAAGAAGCCAGACCCCTCAGCTCTCTAACTCCCATTTCACGGTGTTAGCGAGGAATCCATATCCGTTCCAGGCTTCCTTATACCTGCATCCAAAACATCCAGCCATCTACTGACCTGCGTTGATTTGTGTTGCATAGCATGTTTGTAATCTGGTAAGCAGACATCATATTGGGTGGCGGTGCACTTCAGGGTGGATTTGTATACCATTTCTACACTCCTTAAGATCTCTTCTCTCTCTCCTTTTTTTTGTATCTCTGGTAAGGAGACTGTGTGTGGTGAGGGTTCACTATATAGGAGTCACTCACTGGTGGTGTATTGTCTCCCCCACCCTATAGCATCAGTCCCTTTTATAGGGAGATTTTTTGTGGCAGGATTACACTATGTTTTTTTGTTTTTTCAATACATGCAATTTTTGGAATATTTACCCCATACTGCGGAGTACCCTTCTACTGCCGTGACTCAATATTATTGGAGATACTTTATCCGAAGTGCATCTAAAGGCCTAGGCTGGGTTATAGCCATCTGTCCAATTTGGCTTATCTTCTGGTAAGCATACATCTTCACCAGTTCATAGGATCTACGATTAGTGTTTCATTCTGACACCAGTCCTTTAAGCATTTCCGTTTGAACTTTTTCACTATTCAGACATTAGAATTTTGGACTCGTAGCGCAACTTTTTATATTCCATCAGAAGAAAACCTCTTCTACATCCTCACCACAAAAATCAGCGTTTGAACTTTGCAAATGAACATATAGACAAGCCTGAGGCATTTTGGAAACAAGTTCTGTGGACCGATGAGGTTAAAATAGAACTTTTTGGCTGGAATGAGCAAAGGTACGTTTGGAGAAGAAAGGGCACAGAATTTAATGAAAAGAACCGCTGTCCAACTGTTAAGCATGGGGGTGGATCAATCATGCTTTGGGGTTGTATTTCAGCCAGTGGCACAGGGAACATTTTACGAGTAGAAGAAAAAATGAATTCAATAAAATTTCAGCAAATTTTGGATGGTAACTTGATGCCATCTGTGAAAAAGCTGAAGTTAAAGAGAGGATGGCTTCTACAAATGGATAATGATCCTAAACACACCTCAAAATCCACGGGGGATTACATCAAGAGGCGTAAACTGAAGGTTTTGCCATGACCTTCACAATCTCCTGACCTCAACATTATTGAAAACCTATGGATAGACCTTAAAAGAGCAGTGCGTGACAGAAAGCCCAGAAATCTCAGAACTGGAAGACTTTTGTAAGGAAGAATGGGCAAAGATACCTCAAACAAGAATTGAAAGACTCTTGGCTGGCTACAAAAAGCGTTTACAAGCTGTGATACTTGCCAAAGGGGGCAGTACAAGATATTAACTCTGCAGGGTGCCCAAACTTTTGCAGACGCTATTTTTTTGTTTTCTTAATTTTGAAAGTGTAAATGATGGAAATAAAATCTATTTTTTTTTTTACATATTATAAGAATGTCTAATCTGTAATTTGATGCCATTTGGAGATTTTTCCATCTTTCCTTGGCTCCGTTATGCACATTAATACGCATTTTTACCTGGGGTGCCCAAACTTTCGATCCCCACTTGTATGTGTGCACTAGGACCCCATGTGTACCCCTTGAATGACTTCAGACCAGGCTTTTTGTGGTTAATAAATTTTACCTAAAGTACAGCATGATAAGCATAACATAGCAGAACATCCTTTCCATATCTAACACTAGTAGTGGCTGCCCCAGGGTACCTGTGCAGGTAAAGTCCTTGTCGGTAAAGTCCATAGCTGGCCTTTTTTTCGAAGGGAGAAGTTCAAGCTTGGGCGAATTACGAAAAATGGTGCTTCAACGAGGAGCTGTAGGTCTCAGCACAGTCCCAATCTCATGACCAACCCCTGAGATCTGAACCTCTGCCTTTTATATACAGTTGTGCACATAAGTTTACATACCCTTGCAGAGTTATGATTCCTTGGCCATTTTTTAGAGACTATGAATGATGGCACAAAAACTTTTCTTTCACTTATGGTTAGTGTTTGACTGAAGCCATTTATTATCAATCAACTGTGTTTACTCTTTTTAAATCATAATGACAAGAGAAACTTCCCAAATGACCCTGATCAAAAGTTTACATATCCCTCTTCTTAATACCGTGTATTGCCCCCTTTAACATCAATGACAGCTTGAAGTCTTTTGTGGTATTTGTGGATGAGGCTCTTTATCTTCTCAGATGGTAAAGCTGTCCATTCCTCTTGGCAAAAAGCCTCCAGTTCCTGTAAATTCATGGACTGTCTTGCATGAACTGCACGTTTTGAGATCTCCCCAGAGTAGCTCAATGATATTGAGGTCAGGAGAACCTTCACTTTATTCTGCTGCAGCCAATGACAGGTCAACTTGGCCTTGTGTTTTGGATCATTGTCATGTTGGAATGTCCAAGCACATCCAGTATTTTTTGATAACAAACTGCATTCATCTTGCCATAAATTTTGACCAAATTTACTGTGCCTTTGTAGCTCACACACCCCCAAAACATCAGCGATCCACCTCCGTGTTTCACAGTAGGAATGGTGTACATTTCTTCATAGGCCAAAAAGCTCAATTTTGGTCTCATCACTCCAAATGACTTTGTGCCAGAAGGTTTGAGGCTTGTCTTTGAGCTTTTTGGCGTATTGTAAGCGGGATACTTTGTGGCATTTGTGCATTAATGGCTTTCTTCTGGCGACTCGACCATGCAGCCCATTATTCTTCAAGTGCCTCCTTATTGTGCATCTTGAAACAGCCACACCACATGTTTTCAGAGAGTCCTGTATTTCATCTGAAGTTATTTGTGGGTTTTTCTTTTGCATCCCAAACAATTTTAGTTGGTCTACCTGACAGTGGTTTGGTTTCAACAGAACCCCACATTTTCTGCTTCTTGATTACAGTTTGAACACTGCTGATTGGCATTCTCAATTCCTTGGATATCTTTTTATATCCCTTTCCTGCTTTATACAGTTCAACTACCTTTTCCCGCAGATCCTTTGACAATTCTTTTGCTTTCCCCATGACTCAGAATCCAGAAACGTCAGTGCAGCACTGGTTGAAAGATGCAAGGTCTGTCAGGAGTCCAGAAACTCATTGACCTTTTATACACACACACTAATTAAAAGCAAACAGATCACAGGTGAGAATAGCTACCTTTAATAGCCATTCAAACCCCTTTGTGTCAACTTGTGTGCATGTTATCAGGCCAAAATCACCAGGGTATGTAAACGTTTGATCAGGGTCATTTGGGTAGTTTCTATTGTCATTATGATTTAAAAAGAGTAAACACAGTTGATGGATAATAAATGGCTTCAGTCCCCACCTGCACTCTCACAGGTCCTCCAAATACTGCAACAGATCTGTAGAATGGAACCCCTCACTGCAATAGTACACAATACTCTTCCTCAATTTTTGAAAGTGTGGGATTTATGGGACCATTCAGAACATAACCCTGGTGTAATTTCCCTAACTTCCGATGAGGTGATTCTTCCCTAACCATTTATCCTAACGTTGGACTACTGAGGTTTGTTAACTTGTGCCCTTTATGATTCCATGGTGCTTCCCCCCATTCCCCTTTTTTTTTTTTTTTTATTAAGTGAGACGCCTGCAGGGTGCCTTCGTTCTCTTTTGATAACAGAAAACAACACTCCTGCGCACAAGTGGATTATCATGCAGTCAATATTTCGTAATGGTGACACTGGCTTTGCTGCCCTTCATGGATAGGGGTGTTTTAGTTGCAAATGAGAAAAAAGAAGAAAGGGCGCACCAGCCTAGTGTATTATCGTATGGATAGATTTTATTTAAAAGGAAGTATAAAAACTACTCACAAGGTTCGCAGTACAAAGTTTATTTTCATAGGTGGCTGCAGCATGTAGAACCCAAAACGCACTCCAAATGGTCATAAAGGATGTGATGAGGGCCACTGCCGACTGACGCGTTTCGAAGCACAAAGCTTCTTCCTCAGAGCCCAGCCTGCCTTCGTTCTCTGGTTGGGCGCCCTGGGGATCTCACTGCCACCGGACCCAATGAGTAACATCTTGCTTACATATGACATAAAATATATTGTTTTGACACGCCCACTCACTGGGTTCTTCTTCACTCGCTCATTTCCCCCTGACTTATACGGCTAATATCCCATAATATTGTTATATTGGTAGCATTGTAACTTTATTGATACACCTTTTAATATGTGTGTTGTATGCTTTTTTCCAAATTTTGACAATTTTTCATACCTGTTTTTGTATATATGAAAAATTTCAATAAAAAATACAATTTAAACAAATAAAAATAAATGGCTTCAGCCAAACACATGAGTGAAAGACATGTTTTTGTGTTATCATTCATATTCTCTGAAAAATGGCCAAGAAATGATCAATTCTGCCAGGGTATGTATACTTATGAGCACAACTGTACTGTATATTGGGACAGAAGGCTGGACCCCAAAAGCCTGCAAAATGTTAGCAGTATAACATAAGCTTTAACCCTTCCTCTCCCTAACCTGGTCAGCCACGCTAATCTTACTAGCATTAACATCATAGGTAACATGCCTACACGCTGGTTTGAGGCGGAAGGTAAGTATGTGAGCTGTGACTTGCAAGGTGGAAGGAATGATTAAAAGACTGTGGACCCAAGGGTACAGTCGTCCTTTTTTAACCGCTTCTTGTTATAAGGTGACAAGTTTGTGTCCCTGTGACAGACTGAAAATTCACCAAAGCAAATGTACACATGTGCTTCCAATAGAGGCTGTAAGCGGCTGTGCCCACACTTATTGTGAAGGCATGCTGTACTTTTCTCATTATCAGAAAATGCACCCCATGAAATGGCCTGTATCCACCATTGTAGCGTGTCTGTATAGACAGATGGTGACTGCAAATAGGCTGCTGGGGATCAGTAGCACCGACATACAGAAAAGCATTGAAAAAAAAGTCCTTTGAGGTTTAGCTTTTGGGATGTGCCAAAAATCTCCAGTCACATTGTCTTTCAAGCATGTTTTAAATTCTCTGAAGCTGACCTTGGAATGCTTCTTTCATTTTGTATGTTCACATTGTAAGAGCCAAGAAGGCAATGTCAGAGAGGTACAACCTCCATCCCTAATTCGAAAAAGTAAATGGAAGTTTTGGGACTTTGAGTGAGACTGTAGACATGGTGTTGGTAAAAAAGGTACATGTTTATTCAAAAAAAAAGCATGACACATCTCCAAACAGAAATCACATGGAAGGAAAAACATTCTGGTTGATGCGATTCCCTAGAGTTACACACACATAAGTATGGGTATGCACAATATAAGCAACAAGGTACATCAGTGTGTGACCAGGTGCCGCATAGTGATTCGTATGGATAATGGAATACATTCAGTGAATTACATACGTACAGATATCACATGACAACAAGCGCTAAAAACATGAAAAAGATTTGGCATATAATGTTGGCGTCATGACGCTGAGCGTGCGTTTATCCATCTCAGTCGGCGTAGCCTGGAGACACGAGCTCCTCCGTGGGTGTTCCCCCCACCCATGTTGGGGGTTCCTCCTGGCTTACGCCTTGCCTGCATGACGCTGGTGATCATTAGCCTGCACCTGTGTGTGTGTGGGGTGTTCTCTATTGCCTAAACAATGCTGGTGATCATTAGCCTGCACCTGTGTGGAGTGCTCTTATATGAACCTTCCCCAAACACACCTCCACCATTATCATGAGACGCCATACAGCACCATGGTTCATGGATCCTGCATTTTTGGGACTCCTGGGATTTGAGCATCAGGTCATTTTCCCTTTATTTCCCCATTGTGGTCCTTCCCCCACCGGGCATGAACATGTTTTGACATTTTTATTTTGTGTTATTTTTTAGATTGCCTTTGGCAGCCATCTTTGGTTCAATCTTTATTATATACATCAACACTGCATGTTCCGGTGTCCTTGGGAGGGCTGCGACAGTATACCCCACCTAAGTGCGGCTATATATCACTTCAGCTCCCATGACGGACCTATCTTTGGTCAGGGCTCCATATGCACCATACCCTTTGTACCAGATTCTATGTAAGTACTTAAGATGGGCTTTTGTGTTCCATCATCTAGTTCCCTTGACCAGCAACCAGATTTAGTTATTTACACTTCATTATATATTTTTTAGATGTCCTGAGCACTAGCCCCTGAAGAGTGTAACTTATGCACAAAACGCATCGGGCATCAGAAAACGCATCAACTCAGTTGACAACATAATCATTTACTTATGCTTTTACTGGTTTTATATGCTAATTTTTCATGTTTTTAGCGCTTGTTGCCATGTGATATCTGTACATATGTAATTCACTGAATGTATTCCATTATCCATACGGATCACTATGTGGCACCTGGTCACACATTAATGTACCTTGTTGCTTATATTGTGCATACCCATACTCTAGAGAATCGCATCAACCAGAATGTTTTTCCTTCCATGTGATTTCTGTTTGGAGATGTGTCATGCGTTTATTTTGAATAAACATGTACCTTTTTTACCAACCCCATGTCTACAGTCTCACTCAAACTTCCAAAACTTCCATTTACTATGTCAGAGAGGTATAGCATGTTTGGGTGTTCAATAATTGTAAATTACATGAAAAATCATTAAACAGTTTTTTTTTTATTATTATTATTTTTTATTTGTCAGCACTTTCCTGAATTTTGGTGCTGATGGAGTTCATTTTACAAACAATTTCCCATGGTTTGTCGTTGGGTGCAAAGATTGGAGCTCTTTCCTAGTGGTATTTGAAGTGTAGGTTACTTGTGTATGCCTAAATTTATTTTGTTTCTAGAGGGAATATTGGACAGGTTTTCCTTCCAAACATAACTTTTTTGTTTTCTTTGTTATTAAAGAATATATAAAGACACCATTTCATATTCCTGATATGTGCCTGCTGTACCATGTATGATAAAGTCTCCTGTTCTCTTTGTATTGCTTTCTTTGTGTGAAATCCCTGGTGTTCCTGCCAGTCCCTCTGCATTCCGATTAAAAACTGACCACATTTGGCATTAGAGCACAGCATGGTCAGTTCTCTAGCTGTGCTGAGAACTCAGCTTGCTCTCCTCCAATGATCAGACTTGTGCCGACACCCACCTTGCATTTCTATTTTAAACCGAATGGCTTGTTTTACAAGGTGTGGGTTTACATATACCGTACTTTAACTATAGCAGTGTATTTTTTTTATCATAGGAAATTGATATCCGTTTATGTTAATAACTATAGCTATGTATATATATATATATATATATATATATTTTTTTTTAGAACAGAAAGGTTTGTTCCAAAAACGCATTGTAGTTATGTGATCATTTTAGATGCAAATAAGCTTAGCAGGTGTATTGTTTAACCACTTGAGACCCAAGGACGTCCATGGACGTCCTTGAGTTTGAGCCGGGATATCTGAATGATGCCTGCAGCTACAGGCATCATTCAGATATCGTTTTTTAGAGCCAGCGATTCTCTGTACCGTAAGAATGATCATAGCGGCTGTTCCGCCGCTTGATTGTTCTTACAGGCGGCGAGAGGGGACGTCCCCCCCTCCCGCCGCCCTCCGGTGCTTCTACCGACTCACCTGAGCGATCGGTGAGTCGGTGACAGGATCCGCCGGCCCCGGCTTTTTACCATAGAGATTTCCGGTGGACCAGATGGTCGCCGGAGTCTCTATGATCGTTCGGAGGCCGGGCGCGATCTTATGACGTCACGCCCGGCCTCTGCATTCAAAAAAACGGCGCTGCATCAGCTAGGAAGCGGTGATCGTTTTTTTTTTTTTTTTTATTTCAGGCTTCTCAGCCTAGAGGTGAGATGTGGGGTCTTATTGACCCCATATCTCACTGTAAAGAGGACCTGTCATGCTTATTCCTATTACAAGGGATGTTTACATTCCTTGTAATAGGAATAAAAGTGATCTTTTTTTTTTTTTTTTTTTTTTTTTTTAAAGACTCAAAGTAAAAAGGTTAAAGTAAAATAAACAATAAATAAAAATAAAATAAAATGTAAAGCGCCCCTGTCCCCAGTAGCTCGTACGCAGAAGCGAACGCATACGTAAGTCCCGCCCACATATGAAAACGGTGTTCAGAACACACATGTGAGGTATCGCAGCGAACGTTAGAGCGAGAGCAATAATTCTAGCCCTAGACCTCCTCTGTAACTCAAAACATGCGACCAGTAAAAAAAATTAAAGCGTCGCCCATGAGTATGTTTAAGTACCGAAGTTTGGCGCCATTCCACGAGCGTGTGCAATTTTGAAGGGTGACATGTTAGGTATCTATTTACTCGGCGTAACTTCATCTTTCACATTATGCAAAAAAATTGGTCTAACTTTAATGTTTTAATATTTTTTAATTCACGAAACCGTTTTTTTCCCCAAAAAATGCGTTTGAAAAATTATTGCGCAAATACCGTGCGAGATAAAAAGTTGCAATGACTGCCATTGTATTCTCTAGGGTCTTTGCTAAAAAAACATATATATTGTTTGGGGTTATATGTAATTTTCTAGCAAAAAAATGAGGCTTTTTACATGTAGGAGCGAAGTGTCAGAATTGGCCCGGATGCGAAGTGGTTAAGGCAAACAGATAATGAGATAATTTTCTAATTCTTTCTGTATACCTTGCAATGTCAGTGTTTCCTGTTCAACTTGAATTCCAGAGATTTCTTTTTCGTACATCACGGGACACAGAGCGACTTAGTCATTACTAATGGGTTATATAGATACCTTCAGGTGCTGGCACTGGCAACTTCCAAAACCGGAATTACCCTCCCCTATATAAGCCCCTCCCATCCGGGAGCACCTCAGTTTTTTGCCAGTGTCTAAGGTGTTGGCCAAAGAGTAACATGTGTTTTCACTGGGCTTGCGTACAGGTTCTTTTACGGGCCTTAGTAAGCTGTTCCGGATCCCACCAAAAAAGCTTCATAGCTAAACGGTCGGTACCCGAGCCTTGCAACAGAAGAGCAAGGTTTTGCCTGTAATGCCTCTCTTAGGAGGGCTGGACCCTGGGATCCAGAGCTCTGGTCATACCCACAACCAAGATGTTTTCTGTGCAGGGTGCTATACAGGTCCAGGGGAGTGGAATCCTTGGGAACCCGGTCCCTGAAGGTTTAATTACAATGCCTGCCGTGATAGGTGAAGTTTGGGCTTCTGTGGACCAAACAGAGTCCTGCGGTGGGGAACAGGTAAGTGGGGGCCCCCAGGAACTTGGTTCTATTGGGGGACCCCCAAGCCTAATTTGTCTTTCTGTCTGTTACCTAACGGTATTCCCGCTAATATCTGTGTATGCCTGTAACTACTGGAAAATGTCAAATTTTAATAGTAGTCAAGAAAAAAAAAAAGAGGACCGCGGTACCTGTGTTAAACCACTAGAGGCCGCTGTGGTCCATTTTTTCTTGTCATGTGGATCTTTGGTTTTCTCAAGTCAAAAGATCCAGGCAGTTGGTAAGTTCTCTGTGGGAATCCACTTCCTCTGCCCTGTTGCTGCGCTCATCCACCGCACAGGCCCTCCGGCAAAAAGGGCCCTGGCTCCTAGTCCCTGCTTGGTTTCGAAAAGGGCGCCAATGGCGCGCGGGCGCGTGCACACGCCTCCTATGAAAAAAAAGGGGCGGGGCGGGTGGATGACGCTCGATGCGCGCCGTGGCGCTTCTGCGCATGTGCAGGCATCCCAGCATGTATAAAAGACACAGTACAAGTGTCAGCTGGATGCAAACAGAGCTAGCAACAAAACGGTGGCACACAGAGGCGGTTGATGCAGGCATCCCCATAGAAAGGCACTTTAGTGGACACCAGCTGGTATATAGCAGCAACTGTGTTAGACTATTACCAGCAAAATTGGTGTATGACGACGGGAATACCTCAGCTTTGTGCTTAAAGGATATGTCGTCCAGACGCTCCGGAAATAAGTCTTCCAGGAAGCCAAAGGGGTCTCCATCGGGCTCTGAGGATATTGGGCATGCTTGTACTGCACCAATCTCCCCTGAAAATTCAGAGGTCAGTAGCCGTAGGAACCCCCGCAGGAGTGCCTGGTGCTGCGGCTGTCCCCAGTCCACCTGCTCCTGTATATATAACAGAGGAGGTTTTATCCTCAACTGTGGGAGGATTGGAAGAGAGATTAACAGCATTGATCGCTGCTTCCCTGTCACAGGGAAAGTGCGTCCGATCTCCGTCTCCTCCTTTAGAGTGCCTGTTAGTGGAGGAACAGCCCCACACAGAGATCGACCTACCTGAAGGGGATCAGGATGAGGTTGATTCAGTTATAGAGGAATCAACAGTGGAAGAACCTTTCTCAGCATCTCAGGCTGAAAGATTATGGGTTCAGTCTCTGACTAACATGGTCCGATCAGCATTTAAAATGCCTCTGGCGGAACCATCAACCACTACGGTTTCCTCGCTGGGGTCGCTGAAAGCTCCCCAGGCTGTCTGTTCCTTCCCAATCCACCCTTTATTGGAAGGGCTTATTTACCAGGATTGGGAGCATCCTGATAAAATATTTACTCCCCCCAAGAAATTTCCAGTGATCTATCCCATGGAGGATAAGTTCATAAAAAAATGGAGGGTCCCTACAGTGGACGCAGCCATCTCTTGTGTGAACAAATCACTGACATGTCCAGTAGATAATGTTCCAATGTTCAAAGACCCAATAGATAAAAAATTGGAGTCTTTACTAAAATCTGCTTTCTCTACAGCAAGCATGGTGACACAACCTGCAGTAGCAGCGATTGGAGTCTGCCAAGCAGTGAAAGATCAGTTGAAACAAGTCTTAAGGGACTTACCAGATCAGCAGGCTCTTGCCCTAGCTGACCTACCTAGAGCCTTGTGTTTTGCGGTGGACGCCATAAAGGATACAATCCAACAGGCCTCCCGCTTTACGCTGTCTGTAGTACATATGCGTAGGCTTCTATGGCTCAAAAACTGGTCTGCTGAAGCTCCCTGTAAGAAATTGCTGGTTAGCTTCCCATTTCATGGAGAACGCTTATTTGGAGAAGATCTGGACAAATATATTCAGAAAATTTCTGCCGGTAAAAGTTCACTCTTACCGGTTAAGAACAAGAGTAGAAGTCCTTCTTTTAAGAGGCCTACTTCTCCAGTCCCTGGCATATCGGCTGTGAAACAGTTCCGACGGCCTCCGCGGTCAAATTCAGGGGGCAGAAATCAGGGACAATCACAGGGTAACAAGAAACCCTGGGTCAAGAGAGGTACAAAACCTCCCCCCAAGTCATGAAGGGTTGCCCCCACTCAATCGGGTGGGGGGAAGACTTCGGTTGTTCACAGAGACCTGGCGGGACACCATCAGAGACAGATGGGTGCTCTCCGCAGTAAGTCTGGGATACAAGCTGGAGTTAAGACACTCCTCCTGCCCAATTTATGAGGTCAAACGTGCCAAGCGATCCCCAGAAGAGAGGATCCCTCCTTCTGGCACTAGAACAACTATTGCTCCAAGGTGTAATCATGAAGGTTCCCCTGGAAGAAAGCGGGTTCGGGTTTTACTCGAACCTTTTCACAGTTCCCAAACCAAATGGGGACGTGAGGCCCATAATAAATCTAAAAGGGCTAAACAAGTTCCTAAATATCAGGACTTTTCGGATGGAGTCGATCCGATCGGTGGCCACCGCCCTACAAGGGCAGGAATGGTTAGCCTCGATCGACATAAGGGATGCTTATCTGCATATTCCCATCTTTCCGGCCCACCAGAAATTTCTACGCTTTGCATTAGAAGGGCGCCATTTTCAGTTCAGAGCCTTACCTTTCGGTCTGGCCACAGCACCATAAGTGTTCACAAAAATTCTGGCCCCACTATTGGCCAATCTAAGAACACAAGGTGTAACGATAATGGCATATCTAGACGACCTGCTACTAATAGACCACTCAGTGGAAAAGCTGAAAGTAGCTATTCACAAGACAATCAAGTATCTGGAATATCACGGTTGGATTATCAACCGGGACAAGTCAGCTCTAAGACCAGTCAAAAGTCTGGAATACTTAGGGCTAAGGCTGGATTCAAATCAGAGAAAGATTTTCTTACCTCCAGAGAAGGTGTCGTCTTTAAAAGATTTGACCCACTTAGTGGGTACAAAAAGAAAACCATCCATACGCCTGTGCATGAGGCTGCTGGGAAAAATGGTGGCTTCATTCGAAGCAGTACCCTACGGTCAATTCCATTCAAGGAACTTGCAGAGGGCCATACTGTCAGCCTGGAACAAAAAAGTTCAGGCTTTAGACTTACCAATGTCCCTGTCCCCTTCTGTTCGCAAGAGCCTCCATTGGTGGTTGGTGCCCCAGAATCTGGAAAAAGGGAAACCCTTCAGTCCGGTTTCTTGGAAGGTGGTCACTACAGATGCCAGCCTCATAGGCTGGGGGGCAGTACTGGAGCAATGGTCTCTCCAGGGCAAGTGGTCAGAAGCAGAGAAGGCCCTGCCCATCAATCTCTTAGAGATACGAGCAGCCCGGTATGCCCTAGTAGCATGGACATCCAAACTCCAAGGGTCCCCTGTCAGAATTCAATCAGACAATGCCACAGCAGTGGCATATATCAATCACCAGGGTGGCACCAGGAGTCGTGCAGCCCAGAGGGAAGCGAATTGCATCCTGGAATGGGCAGAAAGATATGTCCCAGCCATATCCGCGGTTTTATCCCAGGAGTGGAAAATTGGAGAGCGGACTTTTTAAGTCGCCAGCAATTATGCCCGGGGGAATGGTCTCTTCACCCCGAGGTTTTCCAGGCAATATGCCAGCGGTGGGGAACACCGGATGTAGATCTGCTAGCATCCAGATTCAACGCAAAGGTGGACAGATTTGTGTCTCGCACAAGGGATCCCCTAGCTTGCGGCTCGGATGCCCTAGTGTTCCCTTGGGATCAGTTCAAGCTGATATATGCATTCCCACCGCCACAATTGTTACCGCGATTAATCCGCAGAATCAGGGTAGAAAAGAAACCAGTGATTCTGGTGGCTCCAGCGTGGCCCCGAAGGGCATGGTACGCGGAGATTGTAAAAATGTCAGTGGGGAGTCCTTGGACCCTCCCACATCGTCCGGACCTGCTTTCGCAAGGACCGATATACCACCCTTCCTTACCAGCCCTAGGTTTGACGGCCTGGCTATTGAAGCCCACATTCTAAAAAAGAGAGGGCTCTCTAATCCTGTGGTATCTACCATGATCAATGCCAGGAAGCCGGTATCCAGGCAGATCTATTATAGGATCTGGAAGGCGTACATCACGTGGTGTGAGGCCAAGAAATGGCATTCACGTAAGTACGTAATAGGTAGGATTCTGGACTTCCTACAGTGGGCTGTAGATAGGAAGCTTGCCTTGAGTACTATCAAGGGTCAGATTTCGGCCTTGTCAATATTTTTTCAAAGGCCCTTGGCTTTGCATTCTTTAGTCAAAGCTTTCATACAAGGAGTGATGCGTATTAGCCCTCCGGTTAGTATTCCCATATGTCCATGGGACTTAAACCTGGTTCTGTCGGTTTTACAGAAACAACCGTTTGAACCATTGCAACACATTTCCTTGGTTCTTCTCACCAGGAAATTGATTTTCTTAGTAGCCATTTGTTCGGCTAAAAGAGTATTGGAATTAGCCGCCTTGTCCTGTAAGGAGCCATATCTGGTTGTCCATAAGGACAGAGTAGTATTACGTCCTCATCCAGCCTTTCTTCCTAAGGTGGTATCGAGGTTTCATTTGAACCAAGATGTGGTTCTTCCTTCTTTTTTCCCCAAACCTAGCTCGGTAGAGGAAAAGTTATTGCATTCTTTGGATGTAGTAAGAGCAGTTAAAGCTTATCTAAAAGCCACTGCTCAGATTCGTAGAACGGATACTTTGTTTGTTCTGCCGGAAGGCCCCAGAAAGGGTCAGGCAGCATCAAAATCTACTTTAGCCAAGTGGATTCGACAGGTCATAATACAAGCCTATGGCTTGAGAAAGAGACCGCCTCCGTTCAAAGTTAGGGCGCACTCCACAAGAGCAGTTGGAACTTCATGGGCAGTGCATCACCAGGCCTCCCTGGCTCAAGTCTGTAAGGCCGCAACATGGTCTTCAGTACACACGTTTACTAGATTCTACCAGGTAGACGTTAGAAGTCAGGAGGATGTCGCCTTTGGGCGCAGTGTGTTGCAGGCCGCAAAAGATCCTCATGCCTGATGGCGCCCAGCTTATGTATAGTGTATCCCTCCCCTCATTTGGCATTGCTTTGGGACGTCCCATTAGTAATGACTAAGTCGCTCTGTGTCCCGTGATGTACGAAAAAGAAAAAGGGATTTTTATAACAGCTTACCTGTAAAATCCTTTTCTTGGAGTACATCACGGGACACAGAGCTCCCACCCCTCTTTTTGGGACACTTATTGCTTTGCTACAAAACTGAGGTGCTCCCGGATGGGAGGGGCTTATATAGGAGAGGGTTGCCAGTGCCAGCACCTGAAGGTATCTATATAACCCATTAGTAATGACTAAGTTGCTCTGTGTCCCGTGATGTACTCCAAGAAAAGGATTTTACAGGTAAGCTGTTATAAAAATCCCTTTTTTATCATCCCGTATGCACGGCTTCCTAAAGGCTAGGCAGGTGTTAAACTCAGGATTTGATCTGTGTGTAAAAACAAGAAGTAAGCGTACCTGTGTCACTATGACATATTGGGCTGTATCCAGTACAAAATGCTCAAATTATGTGATGAAAGAACTGAAAGATGTATTCATAAATTTTTAAGGGCTCTTGGGGGGAAAAAATAGAGAGAGTGTCATGTTGTGCACAAAAATGTATCGATAAAACACTAAAGAGTTTTCTACTAAGGCCTCTTTCACATGCCTGTCAGTTTATTAGGCTGACCTCATCGAACCACCCATTGCTCTCTATGGAGCGTTGTGTGTCAACAAGGGATGAGCCCGATGTTCGCCGAATTTTGAACATTATGGGGCGTTCGCGTCAAATTCGAGCGTCGCGGATATATATGCACAGCATACAGGGCCGTTTGAAGGAATTTGGGGGCCCCAAGCAGATTGAGAATTTGGGACCCCCAAGCCGGGGGGGGTGCTACTGATTTTTTTTGGAGAAGCGGGGGGGTGCTACACAATTTTTTTACTTTTTTTTAAAATTCAGAAGTGGGGGTGCTAACGCGGGACATCGACGCCGATCGCGAGAGGGGGGGCGCGCCAATCGCGGGAGGGGCGCCAATCGCGGGAGGGGGGCCGCCAATATCCTGGGAGGGGGGGCCGCCAAATCGCGGGAGAAGGGGGCCGCCAATCGCGGCAGGGGGGGCCACCAAATCGTGGGTGGGGGGGCCGCCAATCGCGGGTGGGGGGGCCGCCAAATCGCGGGAGGAGGGGGCCGCCAAATCGCGGGAGGGGAGGCAGCTCTGCTGGGGCCCCAAGCAGTTGCTTGGTTTGCCTGTCCTGTTCCGACGGCCCTGACAGCATATATATATTCTGCATTTAGTGTAGATTAGATATTCAGTGTAGAATCTATATTCAGGAGGGGCGGAGCTGACGGCATCAGACATGTCCTGCTGAGGCTCCGTTCTTCTCAGGTCTTCACGGCTTCCACGGACACCTGAATGACAGGGTAAATAATCAAAAACTACTCCATAATCTGGATTTTGGAGTGACCCGCAGGAAAGCAAGACAAAAACACACAAGGAAAAACCGCTTAGAGGCTCTGTTGTAATGGCACTGTCTAATTCACCTCACACAGCTAAAGCCCGCACTGACAGAAAGCAGTTCTTCACAGGACTTAAATTACACAGAATATGAACAAAGTGGCGGTGATGTAAAAAAAGTCTCGACCTATGCAGGGTCTCGACCGCGTCACTTCCAGTGCAGCTACGTCAAAAACACAGCTGATGGCGGGCTCGACTGCGCGTGCGCGGCTTCACCGCACCTATACCGCGCATGCGCAGACGCTCGGTTTAGTCCGTGAAAATTCTAGACTCGAGTGGGCAGGCGGAGGCGTTGCGAATTGCTTAACATCGTCGCCAGCACCGCCTCCAGACCCGCCCCCAACACGCCCCTAGCTTGTATATCATTGGGACCGAGGTCGAGAGAAAATAAAGAGCTGCACCGCCTCCAGCCCCGCCCCCGCCCCTAGCCTGCTCTACTGAAGGGGGGCGGGCCCCCGTGCATAGCACTGAGTCCAAGTACAGTACTGTGCATTGTTCTGCCATCAAATATGCTGCCTCACTGCACCTAGCAAACGCAACCACTGCACCCAGCAAACGCAACCACTGCACCCAGCAAACGCAACCACTGTGCCCGTCATACGCAACCACTGTGCCCAGCAAACGCAGCCACTGTGCCCGTCATACGCAGCCACTGTGCCCGTCATACGCAACCACTGTGCCCGTCATACGCAGCCACTGTGCCCAGCAAACGCAACCACTGTGCCCGTCATACGCAGCCACTGTGCCCAGCAAACGCAACCACTGTACCCGTCAAACGCAACCACTGTGCCCGTCATACGCAACCACTGTGCCCAGCAAATGCAACCACTGTGCCCGTCATACGCAACCACTGTGCCCAGCAAACACAACCACTGTGCCCGTCATACGCAACCACTGTGCCCAGCAAACGCAACCACTGTGCCCAGCAAATGCAACCACTGTGCCCGGCAAACGCAGCCACTGTGCCCAGCAAACGCAAACACTGAGCCCGTCATACGCAGCCACTGCACCCAGCAAACGCAGCCACTGCACCCAGCAAACGCAACCACTGTGCCCAGCAAACGCAACCACTGTGCCCGTCATACGCAGCCACTGTGCCCAGCAAACGCAACCACTGTGCCCGTCAAACGCAGCCACTGTGCCCAGAAAACGCAACCACAGTGCCCGTCATACGCAGCCACTGTGCCCAGCAAACGCAACCACTGTGCCCGTCATACGCAACCACTGTGCCCAGCAAACGCAACCACTGTGCCCGTCATACGCAGCCACTGCACCCAGCAAACGCAACCACTGTGCCCAGCAAACGCAACCACTGTGCTCAGCAAACGCAACCACTGTGCCCGTCATACGCAGCCACTGTGCCCGTCAAACGCAGCCACTGTGCCCGTCAAACGCAACCACTGTGCCCGTCAAACGCAGCCACTGTGCCCGTCAAACGCAACCACTGTGCCCGTCATACGCAGCCACTGTGCCCGTCATACGCAGCCACTGTGCCCAGCAAACGCAACCACTGTGCCCGTCATACGCAACCACTGTGCCCCGCAAACGCAACCACTGTGCCGGTCATACGCAGCCACTGCCCCCAGCAAACGCAACCACTGTGCCCAGCAAACGCAACCACTGTGCCCAGCAAACGCAACCACTGTGCCCGTCATATGCAGCCACTGTGCCCAGCAAACGCAACCACTGTGCCCGTCAAACGCAGCCACTGTGCCCGTCAAACGCAGCCACTGTGCCCGTCAAACGCAGCCACTGTGCCCATCAAACGCAACCACTGTGCCCGTCAAACGCAGCCACTGTGCCCATCAATTGCTGTCAGATTGTCAAGCCGTAGCTGTGCTCCCTGGGGATAAGCTGATCGCCCATCCGTGCTGCTGGAGGGAGCCCAGACCACCATAAATGAGGGACCTGCAGACTTGGTTATGGTAAATGAGACCATCCCATATCCCACTCCATATTCCCCGAGGACAGGGACCTCCACCTCCCCCCCAAGACAGAGACCCCCTTCTCCCCCCTGAGGACAGAGACCCCCTTCTCCCCCCTGAGGACAGGGACTCCCTTCTCTCCTGGGGACAGGGACTCCCTTCTCTCCTGGGGACAGGGACTCCCTTCTCCTCTGGGGACAGGGACTCCCTTCTCCTCTGGGGACAGGGACTCCCTTCTCCCCTGGGGACAGGGACTCCCTTCTCTCCTGGGGACAGGGACTCCCTTCTCTCCTGGGGACAGGGACTCACTTCTCCTCTGGGGACAGGGACTCCCTTCTCCTCTGGGGACAGGGACTCCCTTCTCCTCTGGGGACAGGGACTCCCTTCTCCTCTGGGGACAGGGACTCCCTTCTCCCCTGGGGACAGGGACTCCCTTCTCTCCTGGGGACAGGGACTCCCTTCTCTCCTGGGGACAGGGACTCCCTTCTCCTCTGGGGACAGGGACTCCCTTCTCCTCTGGGGACAGGGACTCCCTTCTCCTCTGGGGACAGGGACTCCCTTCTCCTCTGGGGACAGGGACTCCCTTCTCCCCTGGGGACAGGGACTCCCTTCTCCCCTGGGGACAAGGACTCCCTTCTCCCCTGGGGACAGGGACTCCCTTCTCTCCTGGGGACAGGGACTCCCTTCTCTCCTGGGGACAGGGACTCCCTTCTCCTCTGGGGACAGGGACTCCCTTCTCCTCTGGGGACAGGGACTCCCTTCTTCTCTGGGGACAGGGACTCCCTTCTCCTCTGGGGACAGGGACTCCCTTCTCTCCTGGGGACAGGGACCCCCCCCCCAAGACAGAGACCCCTTCTCCCCCCTGAGGACAGGGAAACCTTCCCCCCCCCCTGGGGACAGGGACCCCTTCTCTCCTGGGGACAGGGACCCCTTCTCCCCTGGAAACAGGGACCCTCTGGGCCACTCACCTGGGAACAGGAACTCCTCCTCTCCTGGGGACAGGGACCTACTTCTCCCCTGGGGACAGGGACCCCCTTCTCACTCTGGGGCAGGGATCCTATCTCACCTGGGGGCAGGAACACCATCTCACCTGAGGGCAGGAACTCCATCTCCCCTGGCAAAGGGGACTTCATCTCACCTAGGGACCCCATCTTTCCTAGGGATCAGGACCCCACCTCCCTTAAGAACAGGAACCTGATCACCCTGTGTGTGCCAAACTCACTGCCCTGCCTGCCATGTGTCCTGTGTGAGGGCCCTTCTGTGACAGCTCTTATCAGGACTTCATCCCACTGTGTAATCCCCCTACATGACTGACCCCTCTGTGTGCACCCCTTACATGGGGAACCCCTCTGTTTGCTACCCCTAAATGTCTGCATACTCTGACCACCACCTGTACCATTTCCACATCCTCTGACTGCCTCCTGTATCCTGTCCGCCATCCTCTGACCACCTCCTCTATCCTGTGCACATGTTCTGACCACCTATTGACTGCAGCCTCTAACCTAGGGTGACCAGACATCCCCGGTTTCCGGGGACAGTCCCCGGATTGAGGACACTGTCCCCGGACCAAGTCTGTCCCCGGTTTTGTCCCCGGATTGCATTTGAACAGGTGCTGGATCAATTTCAAAGACAGTCAGTGCAGAATTAAAAAATAAATAATCTGAATTACACCCCCCTGCTCCGCCGCTTCTACTAGCTTAGGGGGGTCTATTTCTTTCCATTATCTGTGCCCCTTTCTGATGATCATGTGTTGGTCGGAGAGGAGGGAATATTTCTTCAGTTTCGGGTGCATGCCCATTCAGCTTCGCTCGCATGTTCTTCTGCCTTGGCTCAAGTCCCGGCCAGCTGCCTGCCTGCTTATCTCCTTGCCTTCCCTGGTGGAGTGATCTTCCTCTGCTCCCCACCCAGTAGTAGCCGGGGCCCGAAGAGTAAGACTTGACAGGCTGTGAGGCTGTGAGGCGGGCGGCGATGGGCAGAGAGTCGCTGATTGCCGCCATTACTAGTAAAAAAAAAAAAAAATGTCCCCGGATTTCATTTTAAAAATCTGGTCACCTTACTCTAACCACCTCCTGTATCCTGTCCGCAGCCTCTAACCTGTCTGAAATCTCTGACTATCTCTTGTCTTTTATTGTGTCTGCAGTCTCTTAGGGAGAGTGTGGAGAGGAATCAAGAGTGAGAGCGTCGCCGGGATTGGGATTACGGGAGGAGTCAGACGTGTATGGACTGTGGAGAACAGACTATAGAATAAAACCAGAGCCACCAACCAGGAGCCATCTAACTGAGACCTGCACGCTCCACTGGAGAGGAGGTCAGTGACAGCGCCATCAGGTCAGTCTGAGGGGGGGGGGTCACTGATGTAAGGGGGGAGTGAATGCAATTATGTAAGGGGGCACTGATATAAAGGTTTTCCCTTATATCAGTAACACCCCCCCCCCCTTACCTTAGTGTATTCACTCTGCGGAAGGTGGTCTCTGGTCACCAGAGTCCCCCTCCCCCCACATCACATTTTCCGTCATTCCCCTTTACATCAGAGTCGGCAGGATTCCCCCTTACAGTGCAAGGGAACTCAGATGTAAAGGAAAATGCTGCAGAGCATAATCTAAGGAAAAACTCTGATGTAAGGGGTGCTCTGGTCACCAGAGACCACCTTATATCAGAGTCCACTGCATTCCCATTTTCATCAGAGTTCCCACTTACATCAGGGTCTGCAGCATTGCCCTTTACATCAGTGTTCCCCTTTACATCAGTGTTCCCCTTTACATCAGGGTTCGCAGAGTTCCCCCTGTAAGATTAGAAGGGATGGAGGCCCGGAGACATGTCCAGAGTACACAGAGGATACATGGGATAGATTAGAAAGGATGGAGGCCCGGAGACATGTCCAGAGTACACAGAGGATACATGGGATAGATTAGAAGGGATGGAGGCCCGGAGACATGTCCAGAGTACACAGAGGATACATGGGATAGATTAGAAGGGATGGAGGCCCGGAGACATGTCCAGAGTACACAGAGAATACATGGGATAGATTAGAAGGGATGGATGTCCAGGGAAAACAGAGGAGGCCTCCATCCCTTCTAATCTATCCCATGTATCCTCTGTGTTCTCTGGACATGTCTCTGGGCCTCCATCCCTTCTAATCTATCCCATGTATCCTCTGTGTACTCTGGACATGTCTCCGGGCCTCCATCCCTTGTAATCTATCCCATGTATCCTCTGTGTACTCTGGACATGTCTCTGGGCCTCCATCCCTTCTAATCTATCCCATGTATCCTCTGTGTACTCTGTACATGTCTCTGGGCCTCCATCCTTTCTAATCTATCCCATGTATCCTCTGTGTACTCTGGACATGTCTCCGGGCCTCCATCCCTTCTAATCTATCCCATGTATCCTCTGTGTTCTCTGGACATGTCTCCGGGCCTCCATCCCTTCTAATCTTACAGGGGGAACTCTGCCAACCCTGATGTAAAGGGGAACACTGATGTAAAGGGCAATGCTGCAGACCCTGATGTAAGTGGGAACTCTGATGTAAATAGGAATGCAGTGGACTCTGATATAAGGTGGTCTCTGGTGACCAGAGCACCCCTTACATCAGAGTTCCTCCTTAGATTATGCTCTGCAGCATTTTCCTTTACATCTGAGTTCCCTTGCACTGTAAGGGGGAAGCCTGCCGACTCTGAAGTAAAGGGGAATGCCGGGAAATGTGATGTGGGGGGGGGGGGGACTCTGGTGACCAGAGACCACCTTCCGCAGAGTGAATACACTAAGGTAAGGGGGGGTGTTACTGATATAAGGGAAAACCTTTATATCAGTGCCCCCTTACATAATTGCATTCACTCCCCCCTTACATCAGTGACCCCCCCCCCTCAGACTGGCCTGACGGCGCTGTCACTGACCTCCTCTCCGGTGCAGCGTGCAGGTCTCAGTTAGATGGCTCCTGGTTGGTGGCTCTGGTTTTATTCTATAGTCTGTTCTCCACAGTCCATACACGTCTGACTCCTCCCGTAATCCCAATCCAGGCGACGCTCTCACTCTTGATTCCTCTCCAGACTCTCCCTAAGAGACTGCAGACACCATAAAAGACAAGAGATAGTCAGAGATTGCAGACAGGATACAAGAGATGGTTAGAGGCTGCGGACAGGATACAGGAGGTGGTTAGAACATGTGTACAGGATATAGGAGGCAGTCAGAGGATGTGGAAATGGTACAGATTGTGGTCAGAGTATGCAGACATGTAGGGGTAGCAAACAGAGGGGTTCCCCGTGTAAGGGGTGCACACAGAGGGATCAGTCATGTAGGGGGATCACAAAGTGGGATGAAGTTCTGATAAGAGCTGTCACAGGAGGGCCCTCACACAGAACACATGGCAGGCAGGGCAGTGAGGTTGGCACACACAGGGTGATCAGGTCCCTGTTCTTAGGGGGTCGGGGATGGGGTCTCAATCCCCAGGGAAGATGGGGGTCCCTGTCCCCAGGAGAGAAGGTAGTCCCTGTCCCCAGGAGAGAAGCGAGTCCCTGTTCTCAGGGGGGAGAAGGTTTTCATGTCCTTGGGGGGGGGGGGGTCCCTGTCCTCAGGCAAGATGGAGTGGGATATGGGATGATCTCACTCACCATGACCAAGTTTGCAGGTCCCTCGTCTATGGGGGTCTGGGCTCCCTCCAGCAGCACGAATGCGCGAGCAGCATATCCCGAAGGAGCACAGCTACGGCTTAACATCACACTTTTCAAAAGATCAAAGAGTACGCAGTGGCGGTGCTTCCATAAGGGGAGCATGGGTGCCGCCCCCTCTCTCCTGGCATCACTCTATCACCATAGATAGAATCATGCATTGCATGAATCTATCTATGGTCACTGCTGACACCCCCTATTCAGGTGTCCGGCCCCTTTTCGGGCGCCGGGCACCTGAATTACAGCGGCGGAGGTGTTTTTTGGAAGCACCTGATTAGAGCCATAGGCTCTAATAGGCGCCCAAAAAGGTGAACAGCGGGCGCCATGCTGGGCATTCTCTGTTCACTCAGCGTTGTGTTAGCAAAGCAAAGGAATTCGCTTTGCTAACACTAATCCGCCTCTTAGCCAATCAGGTGCTCGAGTCTGTTACCGGTCCCCTGATTGGCTGAAACGTCAGGCGCTGTGATTGGATGCCTGAGAGAGGACAGAAGAAGACATGGAGGACGTGCAGGACACCGCCGCTGACCCGCTGCGAGACAGGTAAGTGCCGGGCAGCATTTGATGGGGCACATTAGTGGTAATTGATGGGCACACTGGCAGCATTTGATGGGGCACAGTAGCGGCAATTGATGGGGCACACTGACAGCAATTGATGGGTACAGTA
This sequence comes from Rana muscosa, assembly GCA_029206835.1. Classification (NCBI taxonomy): domain Eukaryota; kingdom Metazoa; phylum Chordata; class Amphibia; order Anura; family Ranidae; genus Rana; species Rana muscosa. The sequence goes on along the minus strand of CM055116.1, from coordinate 495,110,777 downwards.
GCTGCGTTTGATGGCACAGTGGCATCAATAGTGGGTGCGTTTGATGGGCACAGTGGCTGGGTTTGATGGGCACAGTGGCTGGGTTTGATGGGCGCAGTGGCTGTGTTTGCTGGGCGCAGTGGTTGCGTTTGCTGGGCACAGTGGTTGCGTTTGATGGGCACAGTGGCTGCGTTTGCTGGGCGTAGTGGCTGTGTTTGCTGGGCGTAGTGGCTGCGTTTGCTGGGCACATTGGCTGTGTTTGACGGTCGCAGTGGTTGCGTTTGACGGGCACAGTGGTTGCGTTTGCTGGGTGCAGTGGTTGCGTTTGCTGGGTGCAGTGGCTGCGTTTGCTGGGTGCAGTGGTTGCGTTTTCTGGGCGCAGTGGTTGCGTTTGCTAGGCGCAGTGGTTGCGTTTGCTGGGCACAGTGGTTGCGTTTGCCGGGCACAGTGGTTGCGTTTGCCGGGCACAGTGGTTGCGTTTGCTGGGCACAGTGGCTGCGTATGACGGGCGCAGTGGTTGCGTTTGCTGGGTGCAGTGGTTGCGTTTGCTGGGTGCAGTGGCTGCGTTTGCTGGGTGCAGTGGTTGCGTTTTCTGGGCGCAGTGGTTGCGTTTGCTAGGCGCAGTGGTTGCGTTTGCTGGGCACAGTGGTTGCGTTTGCCGGGCACAGTGGTTGCGTTTGCCGGGCACAGTGGTTGCGTTTGCTGGGCACAGTGGCTGCGTATGACGGGCGCAGTGGTTGCGTTTGCTGGGCACAGTGGTTGCGTTTGCTGGGCACAGTGGTTGCGTTTGCTGGGCGCAGTGGCTGCGTTTGCTGGGTGCAGTGGCTGCGTTTGCTGGGCGCAGTGTTTGCGTTTGCTGGGCACAGTGGCTGCGTTTGCCGGGCACAGTGGTTGCGTTTGCTGGGCACAGTGGTTGCGTTTGCTGGGCACAGTGGTTGCGTATGACGGGCACAGTGGTTGCGTTTGCTGGGCACAGTGGTTGCGTTTGCTGGGCACAGTGGTTGCGTTTGCTGGGCACAGTGGTTGCGTATGACGGGCACAGTGGTTGCGTTTGCTGGGCACAGTGGTTGCGTATGACGGGCACAGTGGTTGCGTTTGCTGGGCACAGTGGCTGCGTATGACGGGCACAGTGGTTGCGTTTGCTGGGCACAGTGGCTGCGTATGACGGGCACAGTGGTTGCGTTTGCTGGGCACAGTGGCTGCGTATGACGGGCACAGTGGTTGCGTTTGCTGGGCACAGTGGTTGCGTATGACGGGCACAGTGGTTGTGTTTGCTGGGTGCAGTGGTTGTGTTTGCTGGGTGCAGTGAGGCAGCATATTTGATGGCAGAACAATGCACAGTACTGTACTTGGACTCAGTGCTATGCACGGGGGCCCGCCCCCGTTCAGTAGAGCAGGCTAGGGGCAGGGGCGGGGCTGGAGGCGGTGCAGCTCTATATTTTCTCTCGACCTCGGTCCCAATAATATACAAGCTAGGGGCGTGTTGGGGGCGGGTCTGGAGGCGGTGCTGGCCACGATGTTAAGCAATTCGCAACGCCTCCGCCCGCCCGCTCGAGTCTAGAATTTTCACGGACTAAACCGAGCGTCTGCGCATGCGCGGTATAGGTGCGGTGAAGCCACGCACGCGCAGTCGAGGCCGCCATCAGCTGTGTTTTTGACGTAGCTGCACCGGAAGTGACGCGGTCGAGACCCTGCATAGGTCGAGACTTTTTTTACATCACCGGTTCTTTAACACAACAAACTGAGACATTACACCCAAATATTTTTAAACAAATAGAGAAGATGCTTCATAAAGCTCTGCAACAGACCTCTGACCAAATAACAGAGAAATTGACTAAAGAGGTTCGTGACTTAGGCCAACGTACTTCAGACACAGAATGCAGAATGGATGACATTTTAAACCAATGTAGTTTCCCATGACAACGAACTTGAGCTACTCAGAGATGAAAATTTGACTTTGCAAACGCGTTTGGAAGACTTCGAAAACAGAGCACGACGGTCAAACCTCCGCATAAGAGGTATACCTGAATCAATCACTGATCTTCAATCGTCCATGACAGCGCTCTTTCAGGAATTGCCCCCTTCTATCCCTATTGAGAGACTGGAATTCAATAGAATTCACAGGGCATTAGCACCACGCAAAACAGAAGGACCTCCGCGTGACATAATTATTAAATTCCATTTCTTCCGTACTAAGGATCAGCTTATGGCCACAGCCAGGATTAAATAAACCCTAACTTTTCAAGGGAATTCTTATCAAATATTCGCAGATTTATCGCCAATAACAATAGCCAAATGGCGTGAGATGAAACCTCTACTTCAAAATCTCCAACACCACCACAGCCCTTATCAATGGGGATTCCCATTCGCTGTGCGATTCACCCACCAAGGAACCAAATACACAAGTAGATCCACGGAAGAACCACAGAACACACTGCAGAAACTCCAGCTATACAACAAATCATCTACAAGTCCTCGCCGGCGCACGCTATCCAGTTTTCCATAAAATTCATCAAAACCTTAAACTGACAGAAGCAAACAAGCTACATCCAAAAGAGGTCGCTTCAACTCCCCAGAATTGGATCTTCCAGATTCTATGGACTGAATAATCTCTACATTATACAAAGAACTCCCTCAACTTCATGATTGAATTATCCAAACTCTAGTTTGGCCTGTGTATTGAACTCAAAACGCATCAGTTAAGATTTCCTAATCACAAAGGTTAAGTATAAGAGTATATGTTCATATATTCCTTATTTACTTCTAATTCCTCCCTCTTTAATCCTTCTCCCCTTTCCCTACCCCTTATTCTCCCTCCTCACTTAAGCTCCCTAAACCCCCTCTCCCCCCCTCCCCTACCCCATCCCCTCTTTTTATTTTTATTTTTATTTTTCCCCTTCTCCCTCCCCATTTGTAAGCTACAAAACTAAACTATACTCCAAATGCTCCAACTACTTCATTGAATCATTTCAACAAATACTCTATCTCTAACTAATCTGACTCCAAAAGTATACCCTACCTTTCCCACCTCTGATAACCCTAGGGCAATTAACCTAATACTTCTGAATAGAAGTATACGATAAAACTACTGAATTACTGAACTAAAATAGTAGTACCTACTTTTTATTTAATTATTTTAGTCATTGAATAGAGAATTATCTATTTTTTGCTCTCATATAAGTTTATATCTAACTATATTACCAAAAAGGTTGTCTAAGTTTAACTGTTATATTTTTAGATTTTTGCCATGAAGAACCTGGGAAGCGGTCACTGCATCCCCTATTTCTCTTTTCGTCCATGGACGGACACAGCTCCTTAATTCTTGACAGTTGGGTTATGTTCCTGTTCTATAGGAGAGGACTAGGCAGAACATGTTACTTTAACAGAGTTGAACAGCCCCGCCCAGGGGGCAGTCCCTCCGTACATAACCCTCCAGCAGCAGCCTCAGTTTTTTTTCTGCCTAGCAGAGGAGATGGACGTGGCTCCCTTTTGGGACCTGAGTCCTGAAGAAATTTTTATTTTATTTACTTTATTTTATTTTATCTTATCTTATCTTTATCTTATTTTTAAGATCTTCAATCATCTGCCGGCTGGGCATGACAGGCAGGATAATATAGATCCTTGTAGTCCCCCCAGTCCGGCCATCAAGCATGTTACAGTCCCTTGCAAATAGGCGTTGGGTCTGTCACGACATATCCCATGACTCCAGGGGTGTCTGGTGAGCTTTTGCTCCAGGGTCCGCAATGACTGAGCTGCTTGCTTCTCTTTCACGGTGGACCGGGCCGACGGCTACTCCGTACCGCTCGGTTGTAGGCCTGTCAGGAACGCACCAGCAGGTCCTCGTTTGGACGGGTAAGTACAGTTCTCCTGCCTCGGCGGGTGTGAACAGCTGGGCATTCCTGGGAAAGGGGGTTCTCCTGTCCTCCCCTTCGCTGTTTTCTTTCACCTTTATCCCTTCTGCCCCAGCAGGGCTGGCTGCGACCGGGGCGTACCTGTGGGGGGGCTCCGGGTCCCAGTGGGGGTCCGTGTGATGTCGTGGCTCATTCCTCTGTGGGGAGTGCTCTACTCCGGGAACGCCCATGCCTGGCCTTCTCGTCCACATCGCGGTGCTCGGGTGCCATTTTGACAGCGCTCGCGCCATTTTCAAGGTGTTTTCTATTGCATTGTTTTTTCCCATTGGAGGCCATCTTGCCGTGGCCGCGCTCTGGCGCAGTTGCTATTTTGGGGACGGACATTTTCTTGTGGTCGCGCCCTTTCCTGAGGCGTCCGGCGGCCATCTTTGGCGCAGTGTGGGCCTATAGTGCTGGCTCCTGGATGGCAAACACGATTCTCCTCACAACTTCCCTCATAGTTTCCACACACTGCTTATAGAGCAGCATGGATATTACAGTGATACACAGTCTTAGTGTATAGAGGCGGGCAATGACGCTGAGCGGTCTCATTCTGGGCAGGTGTGTCCCCTGGGTGACCCCCTGGTCGGTGCAGCATGGAGGGGGGGACTTTGGTCATTAGTTTGACTAGTCCCTGAGAGCTTTCTGTGTGACATGCAGTCAGTATCTGAGAGGCAACAGCCAGTGCCCCTGCACCTGTGGCTTCCCGCCATATCCTGAGGGATGCTCTGACTCTGACAGGACCACTGTTCTGAGGGTCAGAGGTTGTTTTTTGTGTGCAGTTTGGTGCTTGCTTCGGCAGCACTTATACTCAGATTGGATTCAGAGAGGATTAAGCGCCCTCGGCGCGATAGTTTAAACATACACAATTATGTTTATATATACACAACTCTAGATACATTCACAGTATGTGTATGTATTTTTGTCTTTGTGTCTGCGTGGGTTTCCTCCGGGTGCTCTGGTTTCCTTCCCACGCTCCTATGACATGCGCGCCTTCGGCGCAATGCACATTATAGACATAAACAATATGTTTATATACGACACTAAATACATTCACATCATATGTCTGTATGGTTACTTGGTTTCCTCCGTGTGCTCCGGTTTCCTCCCACGCTCAATGACATGCGTGCCTTCGGCGCAATACACCGTATGAACATACGCAATATGTTTATACACAACACTAAATGTATGTATTATTACTCTCTGTGTCTGCGTGGGTTTCCTCTGGGTGCTCCGGTTTCCTCCCACGCTCCAATGGTATGCGCGCCTTCTGCGCTATGCACAGCATAAACATGTTCAATATGTTTATTCACACATACTAAAATGCATACACCGTAGGTCTATGTACTATGCTCTCTGTGGCTGCGTGGGTTTCCTCCCACGCTCCAATTGCGCGTTTTGGCGCAATACACAGTATAAACGATGTGTTTGTACAAACAGCACTTATCAATGAAGTAGCTGCTGGAAGGTGTCAGTCCACTCTATATTGATGATCATAGATAGGGACTGGGTTTGTCGCAGAGGTCCTTTTTGGTCCCTCAACACACAGCGGTCCGTTATTCCTTGTAGAGCATTTTCAAAAGGATATGTGTTTTTACCTATGAAGTTGACCCCTGGTATCAGGGGTACCGCTTTCCCGGCAGGGGGGTCACCTGCCTTTCGGAGGTGATCAGAAGATGGCTCGGACTGTGTTCGCCATGCTGAGGTCAGCGTTGCGCCCGTTTAGTGGCTGTGTCTCTGGTGTCTCTGACACTCAATGAATGGGCAAAGATTTTGTACCAAGCAGTGGAGGAGCATCAGCTTCCTCTATAAGTCAACCAGCAGGTGCACTGCGACTGCTTTAGCCTCCAGGGCCTCTGTGTCCGAGGTGGTTTTGCGCCACCTGAAAAGGCTGATATACTGGTCCGCTGACCGAGTTTCTAGGGAAGCTCTGACAGATTTGCCTTTCTTTGACTAACAGTAGAGGCGCCCCGTAAGTTGGGACCTTCCTTCTCCAATATATTGCAGTGTTTCTTGGGGGTTTCCATACCCATACCACTGCAGGACAGATTCAGGGATTCTGCTCTAGTCTGTTCATGGCTCTTAGGCCTCAAGGCCCTTAATGCCTTTGTGTAGCCGTCCGTTTTTTCCAACTACGGAGTTTGTGAAGTGGTCGCTTCATAAAAGATCGAGGTTTTCTTTCTTATTCATCGGATGGTTTCTTTGTCCTACCGTCTCGTCGGACTGCCCTGATGGGGCAGTTCAAGACTGGGTGGGGATTTGGAAATTCAGGATGGAGTCGGTTCGCTCCATCCAGGGACGTCCCTGGACTTCAGGGACGCGAGCTGGCATGTCCCCAGATGCGACAGGCACCAGAGGTTCCTGTGATTAGCGGTCAGGGAGAACCACTATTAATTTATGACTCTCCTTTTTGACCTAGCGGCACCAGGAGTTTTCACCAGGGTGCTCGCTTTGATTCTAGCTTTGCTGAGTCAACATGGCATTGTCATCATTGGTCTCTGCATGGTCTTCTTTTATAACCTGTTTTCAGTTTAGAATTAGAGGAAGACGTGTCTATAGTCAGTCACCATCTTGGGGCTGGTTCTGTGCTCATCAGAGGCGAGAATTTTTCTTCCTCCAGAAAAGTTGCGGATGCTCCAGGGGGCAGTGAAATGGGTCTCATGATGGCCTCCTTCGAGGCAGCACCGTTTGTCCGAGTCCACACTCGGAGGGGGGATTCGGTCCTATTGGAACACATCCCCATTGTCTCTGGATCATCAGATTCAGGTGAATCGCCTAGTCAGGGCATCTCTGACTTGATGGCTGACATTCCAGCACTTCTGTCCGGGAAGTTTTTCCCTTCTTTTCTATTGAAGGGAGGTTGGGGGGTCCAGTCGGTCCAAGGTCGCTGAACTCTGGACGAATCACGTCTGCCGGTCAATGTTCAATGCGGGAGGACCTTCTGTCTCAAGGTCCCACACTTCATACTGCCTTACAGCCGCTAGCCATATGGCATGGTTATCATCAGCCAGGTACTAAGGGACCGAGGTCTTGAGGATTCGGTCATCTCGACCATGCTGAGGGCATTGAAATCTTCCTCCTGCAAGATCTACCATCGCACCTGGAAGGCCTACGTCTCCAGGTGCGCGGAGATGAGGTGCCACCAAGGGTCAGTCTCAGCCTTGGCTGTTTTCTTTCTATGGCCGTTGGCGTCTCATTCCCTGGTGGGTACCTTTTGTACAGAAGTTTTGACGGGGGCTTCCCCCAATTAGACCACTTCTCCCTCCTCGGGTTTTGAACCTGGTGCTCTCGGTTCTTCAGGAACCTACTTTTGAGAACACCAGTGAGATTCCTCTCCTGACGTGATCTCAGAAGGTGGCCTTTCTAGTGGCCACTACTTCTGTCAGAAGGGTTTCTGAATTGGCGGCCTTGCCTTGCAAGTCCCCATGTTTGATCCTCCATAAGGATTAAGCGGTACTACGCCTGCGACCTTCGTTTCTTCCACAGGTGATTTCGGCTTTTCACCTGAATGAGGACATCCTTGTGTCCTCGGTCATCGCATCCCAGAGAGTCTGCGCTCCACACTTTGGACGTGGTACGGGCCTTGCGGGTGTACCTGTCTCTTACGGCTCCGTTTCGGAGGTCTGACTCACTGTATCGGTGTCCGGTCCACAAAAGAGGCCTGGCGGTCTCGTCGGCCACCATTTCTCGGTGCATCAGGCGGACCGTCATCCAGGCCTATGCCCTTAGGGGCGGGTGTCTCTCTTTCTTGTTACGGCGCGTTCGACCAGGGCTTTTGGTGCCTCTTGGGCTTTCCGACTTCAAGCATCTGTATCACAAGTGTGTAAGGCGGTGACCTAGTCGTCCGTTTACGCTTTTTCCAAATTTTACAAGGTTGATGTGAGTGCATCTTCGGATGCTAGCTTCGGCCGCAAAGTTTTGCAGGCAGCTGTTTTGAGGTTGCAACTCCTCCGTTGAGGAGCTCTGCTTGTTTGGGGTGAAAATGTTTTTTTGATGCTGTGCCCACCCCTCGTTTTTTGACACTGCTTTGGGACATCCCAACTGTCAAGAATTAAGGAGCTGTGTCCATCCATGGACGAAAAGAGAAAATAGGATTTTTTGTACTCACCTTAAAATCCTTTTCTCTGTCGTCATGGACGGACACAGCACCCACCCCTCCTTTTTTAGTTTGTACTGCTTTGTTACGAACTGAGGCTGCTGCTGCAGGGTGGAGGGTTATGTACGGAGGGACCGCCCCCTGGGCGGGGCTGTTCAACTCTGTTAAAGTAACATGTATTAAATATCTAACATGTTCTACCTAGTCTTCTCCTATAGAACAGGAACATAACCCAACTGTCAATAATTAAGAAGCTGTGTCCGTCCATGGACGACAGAGAAAAGGATTTTACAGTGAGTACAAAAAATCCTATTTTTTCTGTCTTCGGACACTCCTTCACTTCAGTTGTGGTGAGGGGGGGCTCCCCAGACAGACTTTGTGCCTCCAGATCTGCTAGACATGCACACCTGGTACGCCAACGTTTTATTTTTTATCACATATTTAAACTACTATAAGTTGACTATATATATACTTCCTATTTCCTTCTTCTTTCATATTCTGTTTCAATTTCTTTCTTTCTCTCTGTCCTTCTCCGGGGTAACACTGATGGTACAAGCTATACCTGATATGTTTAATTATAACCTACTTAAGATTTATATATGGCTCCTTTAAATGTACTTGCATTGAATGTACAAGATCTAAACATTCCCCAAAAGCGAACAAAAGTGTTCAGGTCGTTGTTTTCATCTAAAGCTCACATAGTGTGTCTCCAAGAGACACACTTTACTGATTCTTCAACACCTAAATACTTTGGTTCAGGTTACCCCCAGGTTTTTACTGCCTCAGCCAAATCCAAACACCCAGGTGTATTAATAGCTTTCCATCGATCCACACCTTTTTCTCCCTTAGCAGAAATCAAGGATCCAGAAGGCCGTTACCTTATACTCACGGGTCATCTATGTGACATCCCAATTACAGTAGTCTCTTACTACGCTCCAAATAAGAGACCGACATCATTTCTCTCCCATTTACTTCAAGTAATAGACACTCACAAACAGGGTAGACTCTTGATATGTGGAAATTCTTACCAAATACTATACCCTTACCTTGATAAATCCCCAACTCCAGCTACATCTAATTCTCAATCCAAATCTTTCCAAAGACTCCTCCTACAATATTCATTAATAGACTCATGGCGTGAAATTAACCCAACCAGACGTCGATTCTCATTTTACTCCCACCCGCATAGATCATTCTCACGCATTGACCATATATTAATTTCTATGAGTATGTCCCCAGAATTAATAGCCTCATCTATTAAACCGTATACTTGGACTGACCATTGTGCTATTATATTTACTTTTACCTCACTAATCCCCAAAAAACATGACCCCACCTGGCATATTAATGACTCATTGTCTCACCTGTCAAATTCCGCTGAATTAGAAATCGCTATAAAAGAATACATTGGCAACAATAAATCCCCAGACACATCTCCAATAACATTATGGGAAGCACACAAGCCTGTTCTTAGAGGGTATTATATACGCCAAGCATCATATAATAAAAAAGAGAAGCAGAAATTACAGCGAGAATTCGAAAATTTGTTTAATAAATGCCATAGTATTTTTTAGGGTTGTCCCGATACCGATACTAGTATCGGTATCGGGACCGATACCAAGCATTTGCGCGAGTACTTGTACTCACGCAAATGCTCCCGATGCTTCACCCGATATATTTTTTTTGTGCCCGGAGAGGGCGGGAGGAGTCAGTGGCTGGGGAGGGCGGGGGAGTGCGGGCGGAGTCTGGCTGGAGAGGGCGGACAGAGTCTGTGGACGGAGACTAGTGCAGGCGGAGTTTGGCTGGAGAGGGGGCGGGCAGAGCCTCTGAAGGAAAGTGCGGGCGGAGTCTGGCTGGAGAGGGCGGGCACAGTTGGTGGACGGGGTCCGTGGGCAGAGAGCGAGTCCCTCGCCTGCAGTTGAACTTGGTAAGCTGGCAGGGGTGCAGGGCGCAGCCGCATCAGGATCGGTGACTGGTGCTGTCACATTCGGTCGCCGTCAGCGGCTGAACGTCCCCACGCCCATCTTGGTACACCCTGCACTTGGCTGCAGTAAGCAGCAGCAGACATCTTGTTACATCCAGCCTGAGCTATATGGGCTGGGTGTAACAAGATTTCTGCTGCTGCTTACTTCAGCTGAGTGCAGGGTGTACCAAGATGGGCGTTGCAGCAGTTTTTTATTTTTTTAATCCTGTGTCATTTTTTTCCCCGCAGCATTTCAGTGCCAGCCACCTATCAGTATCCACAAGTGCTACCTATCAGTGCCACCTATCAGGTGGCACTGGTAGATGGCACTGATTGCACTGATAGGTGGCACTCATGAGCACTGATTGGTGGCACTTGTGGGCACTGATAGATGGCACTGATAGCACTGATAGATGGCACTGATTGCACTGATAGATGGCACTTGTGGGCACTAATAGCACTGATAGATGGCACTGATTGCACTAGCAGTGCCCACAAGTGGCATCTATCAGTGCAATCAGTGCCACCTATCAGTGCCCACAAGTGCCACCTTTCAGTGCTATCAGTGCCCACAAGTGCCACCTATCAGTGCCCACAAGTGCCACCTATTAGTGCCCATAAGTGCCACCTATCAGTGCAATCAGTGCCCACAAGTGCCACCTATTAGTGCCCATAAGTGCCACCTATCAGTGAAATCTGCCCACAAGTGCCATCTCAGTGCCCACAAGTGCCACCTATCAGTGCCACCTATCACCGCCCATAAGTGCCACCTATCAGTGCCCATAAGTGCCATCTATCAGTGCCCACACGTGCCACCTTTCAGTGCAATCAGTGCCATCTATCAGTGCAATCAGTGCCCACAAGTGCCATCTATCAGTGCCCACAAGTGCCATCTATCAGTGCCCATAAGTGCCATCTATCAGTGCCCACAAGTGCCACCTTTCAGTGCAATCAGTGCCATCTATCAGTACAATCAGTGCCCACAAGTGCCACCTATCAGTGCCCACAAGTGCCACCTATCAGTGCCCATAAGTGCCATTTATCAGTGCCCATAAGTGCCATTTATCAGTGCCCATAAGTGCCCACAAGTGCCACCTTTCAGTGCAATCAGTGCCATCTATCAGTGCCCACAAGTGCCACCTATCAGTGCCACCCATCACTGCCCACAAGTGCCACCCATCAGTGCCCATAAGTGCCATCTATCAGTGCCATCTATCAGTGCCAGCCACCTATTAGTGCCCATCAGCGCCAGTCACCAGTCAGTGCCCATAAGTGCCACCTATCAGTCCCCATCTTTCAAACTGTCACATGACATTGAAAAAAAAGTATCGGTAATCGGTATCAGCGAGTATCGGTACTTGTACTCGGTCTTAAAAAAGTGGTATCGGGACAACCCTAGTATTTTTCAATCTAACCCTACTCCAACCACAAAGTCACAACTAGATAAAGCTAGCTTAAAACTTGACCTCTTCTTATCAGAATCAGTAGACCAAAAACTACGTAAATCTAAACAAAATTTTTATTTTAAAGCAAATAAACCAGGTACCCTCCTTGCCCGAGCACTCAAAAAAACTAAATAACCCTTTTAAACCAATTAGACTAATAATCTCTCAAGATAGATACACAAGTAATCCTGTAAAAATCTTACACACCTTCCATAAACATCTCACCTCTCTATAAAAAAGAAGGATCTTTTGACCAATCCAACGCAGAATCATTTTTCTCACAATTAAGTCTCCAAACTCTATCTCAGACACAATACGACAGTCTTGAAAATCCCATTACCCCTAGTGAAATTGAACTGGCAATCAAATCCCCCCAAACCAAATAAACGTCCAGGATCTGACGGGTTCTCAGCCCTCTACTATAAAAAATTCTCCCATGTATTAACTCCCATGCTGACAGAAGCATTCAACTCCCTTCTCAACAATCAATCTTTTAGATCAGAAATCCTTACAGCAATAATAACCATGATCCCTAAACCTCAGTCAGATGACTCAGCCTGTGCAAATTATAGGCCAATATCTTTATTAAATTTAGACATAAAACTACTAGCGAAAGTTATGGCATTTCGGCTGAATAATATAATTGGTTCCCTAATCAACAAAGATCAAGTAGGTTTCATCCCCTTGCGCCAAGCTTCAGATAATGTCCGTAGAACAGCCCTATTGATCCAAGCAGCTAAAACTAGACGAATACCTACATGCCTTGTATCACTAGACATCAAAAAAGCTTTTGACATGGTATCATGGTCATATTTACATTTTGCTCTACAAAAATGGGGTTTTGGCCCCCACTTTCTAAGCTGGGTTTCATCATTCTATAATAAACCCAAAGCTTATGCTAAATACGCAGGATACAAGTCTGACATGTTTGATATCAATAGAGGTACACGCCAGGGATGTCCTCTCTCCCCACTCCTATTTGCCCTATTAATTGAACCCCTTGCCCAATCCATTCGTGCAGATCCCACAATCAAAGGTATAGAATTAGCAGGTCATCAACATAAGCTTTGCTTATTTGCTGATGACATCTTAATTTTTATGACTTCCCCCCATATTACTGCCCCTAATCTTATCAACAAATTAGACCGATTTGGCAGAATATCAGTTTTAAAAATAAATTCACAAAAATCTACAGCTCTAAATATTTCTTTATCTCCAGATACATTACAGCAAGTGAAAACGTCCCTCCCTTTTACTTGGTCATCTACACACCTCACTTATCTAGGTATTACTCTTACTCCTGATCTCACCGACATATTCTCTGCTAACTATCCCCCACTATTACGGAAAATTACTAATTATCTAAAACAATGGTCTACTCTCCCAATATCATGGATAGGCAAAATAAATGTCATAAAAATGACTATACTTCCAAAAATATTATACCTTTTTTGTGTTTTACCCATTCCAATACCCTCATACTTCTTGAGAAATCTTCAACCCAAAACACAAGCGTTTATATGGAACTCTCTAAAATCCTGCTTACCCTCACACACTCTCTATATCTCCCAAAACTGAAAGGTCGACTAGACTTTCCCAATTTTACCACCTATTTCCATGCCGCACAAATAGCGAATATCCCCAAATATCATACAAAACATGAAATCCCTCTTTGGGTAGTAATTGAAACAATTGATAGTAACCCAACTTCCTTACCTAATCTAATATGGTCTACCTCTTGTGACCATAAAATTATTGAAAATAAAATAACCAAACATACAATTACCATTTGGGATAAATTAAAAATAACCAAAGGTTTGCAATCTCCACATACACCTTTAATATAATTCATCAGAAACCCCAAATTTTACCCAGCCCACACATACCCTAATACTTAAAAAAAATGGACTTCTGCTGGCCTAACACAATTAGCTGATTTTTTAACATTAACCTCATTCAAAACATTCCCAGAAATATGTGAACATCACAAACTCCCGGCTTCTGAACTCTTTTGCTACTTATTTACATGATACTAATCAATTGAGTAATATGTCGCAATTCGAACGTATATGTTAACAAGACCCTCATACCAAAGGTCTTATTTCAATGTTATATAAGCATCTGATCACTACTTCTGACTCAAAGCTACCTTCATATAGGGTAAAATGGGAGAAAGAACTTGGAACTAAAATCAACATTTCCGACTGGAATAAAGTCTTTACCAATACAAAAATGTCTTCTCAAAATATAATTGCTTTGGAAACAAACTATAAAATAATCATGCACTGGTACTTGGTTCCTGTTAAAATTGCAAAATATGCTCCTCAATGCTCCCCATCTGTTTTCGTGGCTGTGGTGGTCTGGGAACACACTTGCATACATTCTGGGATTGTCCGATTGCAAAAAAGTTCTGGAATAAAATTCTCCTCATGGTATCTAAAATATTTAAGATAGCTATCATTCCAGACACGACAAAACAGTTCATATTTTTTTTTTTTAATTGGTAACCAACTTTATTGAAAAGTATGCATGGTACATAAATCAACATAAGCCAGTATGGCCAATATAATAGTACATACATGAACACAGTGAAGCATCTGTGTGACATAAAGATAATAACAGCAGTGAAAGTAGAGCCGGTACACAACAAAAATAAAAAATCGACATGTCAAGTACACGTTTCACCATCCGCCATCCATCTGTCCCAGACCTTCTCATACTTTAGCGGACACCCTCTATGTACATAAATCAGTTTTTTATATGGGAGAGCATCGTTAACCGCCTTTTTCCAGCACTGAACTGTAGGGGGCAGGGCCTGCATCCAATTACGGGCCACTACTTTTCTTGCCAAGAATAGCGTCTCATGTAAAAAGGTACGGAGGGGTTTGTCGGCATCCAAGTCTGGCAACAGGCCAAGTAGGCACATCTTTGGGTCAAGGGTAGCAGGGGAGCCCATCTGATCGTGTAGGAAGCGTATCACCTGTGTCCAGTATGCCTGAATGGTAGGGCAGAACCATATGAGGTGGTAGAAGGAGCCCGGGGTATGGTCACAGAGGCGGCATCCTGGATTGTACGTGGGCCTGAAACGTGCCACTCTCTGAGGGGTCAGATATGTTCTATGTATAATGTACAGCTGTGTGAGGCGGTCCGACAGCTTGGGGGAAACCTTTTTCACGTCCTCCAAAATCTCGCCCCAGTCCTCATCCTCTATAAGTCCAACATCCGCCTCCCATCTAGTCTTAGCAGTATAGGCCAATGCTGTGGTGCTAGGGAGACGAATGGCGGAGTACAAAGTGGAGATGAGCTTAGCAGGCACATTACCCGTGACTGTGTCCACTATGGAGGGAACTGCCAGGGACGGGTAAGAGCCAGAAAACTGGGCCTGTATGGCGTGACGGAGTTGCAAATACCTGAAGAAAAGGCAATTGGGGAGGGAAAATTCGTCCTTCAGCATTTGGAATGGCTTAAGGCCTGAATCGGTCATGATCTGGTGTATGTATAAGATCCCATGGCGTATCCACGCCGCGGGGTCCGGAATGGACAATAATTCTGGCAAGCATGTATTGTACCAGAGAGGGGTATGAGAGTGTACCTTTGGGGTCCCAGTTCTTTGCAGTGCCGCCCGCCATACCCTCCGGTGGTGAGTCAACATGTCTGCTGTGCGTTGGGGGGGGCGTCTTGTCAATGGGGCTCTTAGGACCGATTGAAGTGGGGTGTGGGCCGAGTCATCTGGGTGCTCACAGAGTAGTGTCTGGTATCTCGTTAGTTCATGTTTATCAAAATAATAGAAGTGGGACAGCTGGGAGGCAAAATAATAATCCTGAAGGTCAGGGAGAGCAGCTCCTCCCAACGTCACAGGGTTCTTCAGAATTCTCCAGGATAATTTGTGTCTGCCATGACCCCAAATAAATGAATTCAGGATGGATTCAATTGTCCTGAAAATTTTTTGTGGTATATAGAGGGGAGCATGCCAGACCAAATAGAGTATCTTGGGAAGGAGTATCATCTTAACTAAGCTGACGCGACCCATAACACCCAGGGGTAGTCTGGCCCAAGTCTGCGTCTTGTTCTTGATCAGAGCAAACAGGGGTTCAATGTTCAGTAGTTTATAATCTGAGAGCGATCTGGTGACCTGTACGCCAAGGTATTTAATCTGGGAGACCCTTGGAAGAGCCAGAGGAGGGGACGCGAACGAGGGGGGGAAATGGTCAATCGGAAGGATCTGGGACTTAGACCAATTAATACTCAGACCCGAATGGCCACCCATACGTTCTATGGACTGGAGGGCTGCTATAAGAGAAGGACCGGAGTCCGCCAGATACAAAAGTGTGTCGTCGGCATACATCCCAATCTTTTCTTCCAGGTTCCCCATCCTGAAACCTCGGATGCAAGTGTCCGCACGGACCATTATGGCCAACGGCTCCACAGCCAATGCGTAAAGCATGGGGGAAAGGGGGCAGCCCTGCCGGGTCCCTCTCTCCAGCGGGAACTGGTCAGAAAGCCAACCATTCACAAACACTCTGGCCCCTGGGGACTGATAGAGGAGTTGGACCCAGCGAATAAAGCTGGGGCCAAATCCAAATCTTGAGAGACACTCCCACAGGTAGTTCCACTCCACGGAGTCGAAGGCCTTGGCGGCATCCAGCGCCACCACGACCCTCGAGCCAATTTCATCATGGGACCCCTGAATATTCATAAATAGGCGGCGAATATTCATGGCCGTGTTCTTCCCTGGCATAAAGCCGGTTTGGTCAGGGTGTATCAATGACAGAATAACCTGGTTAAGGCGGGAGGCTAGAATCTTAGCTAATATTTTAATGTCTACCTGTAACAGGGAAATGGGCCTATACGACTCCGGGTATTTAGGGTCCTTTCCGGGTTTGGGAATTACGACTATTTGGGCTTCTCGCATAGATGGGGGTAGAACTCCTGAGTCAAATATGGATTTATACAGGTACTTAAGTTCAGGGATTAGGATTTCAGAGTAGGTGGCATAGAATTCAAGAGGTAGGCCATCCAGGCCTGGGGCCTTGGATGAGGCCAGACAGGAAATGGCCTCGGAGATGTCCTCCTCAGTAATAGGGGCTTCCAGAATTTCAAGCTGGTCGTCTGTCAGTCTAGGGAATTGAACTCCCGCTAGGTAGTCCCTGGTGTCTTGGGGAGTGTGGGTGAAACAGTTCATATTTCTTACACTAAATTTAGGCTCTTTCTCCAGATCACCACAGCCGCAAAGCAAACCATTGCCAAAGCTTGGAAAACCAATACATTAATGATCTCTGAAGCTAAAAACAGAATAAACCAAGCAATCCTTTCCAAATCAGAAGCCATAACCAACGATACTATACAAAATTTTGATAAAATATGGAATCCTTGGATGACGTATTTTCTTCCTACGATCCCTGATAATTCCCTATTAAGACCTTGATATACTATAATACTCTAATATTATACAACAATATGAGTGGAAACAAGTACTAAACATGAACATTTATCTTCTGTACTAACTTAATAATATTCTTACAATAGAGATGCTCCGAAGAACTTTCTTACCCTAGACTCTTTTTTTTCTCTCTTTCTTACCTTCATTCTTTCCCTTTTACTATTACTCTGTCCTTTTTTTCTATTTCCCTATTTTTTGTATTACCATATTTAAATGGTAATATATTATACATAAATACTATATTTAGTTATTACTTACAATAATTATATATTTTTGAAGTTTTAATTGAATTAATTGATTTCCAATGAGCTTTCTTTCCTACGTTCGACTCGAACATCGGCTGTTCGATCGTTCGACGAAGATCGAACGATTTGGGCCGTTCGCGCCAAATTCGAGTGACGCGAACGGCCCACAATGCACTACGCCATCGCAGTGTCATCCAGGCGCTGTGATTGGCCAAGCATGCACTGTGACCCCGCATGCTTGGCCAATCACAGCGCCGGCAGCGAGGAGAGCAATGACTGGCCACAGGCAGGATGCCTGTGGCCAATTATTGCTGAGGGTGTTTAGTACACGCCCCACACTATAAAAGGCCGCCAGCACGGCGGCCTAGTGTAGTGTGTTCCGGAGCAGGGATAGAGCAGCATAGGCAGGGACAGTGACTGTTATTTCTTTCTTGCTTAACCTGGATTCCTTTAGTTTAGGGAAAGAGAAGGATAGGTAGGGAGAGTGTCAGTGTGTTTTGTGCTTGTGCTATAGTGTGCTTAAAAAAAACATTTATTCTAGGGACAGAAAACTGTAGGTAGGGACAGTGTCAGTTTCTTTCACTCTGCAAGTCCTTGTTTCCAGGGACCTGGAAGGACAGTGAGTGAATTGTCCTTGTGCTATATTGTGCTTAAAAAAACATTTATTCTAGGGACAGAAAACTGTAGGTAGGGAGAGTGTCAGTTTCTTTCACTCTGCAAGTCCTTGTTTCCAGGGACCTGTAAGGACAGTGAGTGAATTGTCCTTGTGCTATATTGTGATTAAAAAAAACATTTTTTCTAGGGACAGAAAACTGTAGGTAGGGAGAGTGTTTTTTTTTCTTTCACTCTGCAAGTCCTTGTTTCCAGGGACCTGGAAGGACAGTGAGTGAATTGTCCTTGTGCTATATTGTGCTTAAAAAAAACATTTTTTCTAGGGACAGAAAACTGTAGGTAGGGAGAGTGTTTTTTTTCTTTCACTCTGCAAGTCCTTGTTTCCAGGGACCTGGAAGGACAGTGAGTGAATTGTCCTTGTGCTATATTGTGCTTAAAAAAAAACATTTTTTCTAGGGACAGAAAACTGTAGGTAGGGAGAGTGTTTTTTTTCTTTCACTCTGCAAGTCCTTGTTTCCAGGGACCTCTAAGGACAGTGAGTGAATTGTCCTTGTGCTATATTGTGCTTAAAAAAAACATTTATTCTAGGGACAGAAAACTGTAGGTAGGGAGAGTGTCAGTTTATTTCACTCTGCAAGTCCTTGTTTCCAGGGACCTGGAAGGACAGTGAGTGAATTGTCCTTGTGCTATATTGTGATTAAAAAAAACATTTATTCTAGGGACAGAAAACTGTAGGTAGGGACAGTGTCAGTTTCTTTCACTCTGCAAGTCCTTGTTTCCAGGGACCTGGAAGGACAGTGAGTGAATTGTCCTTGTGCTATATTGTGCTTAAAAAAACATTTATTCTAGGGACAGAAAACTGTAGGTAGGGAGAGTGTCAGTTTCTTTCACTCTGCAAGTCCTTGTTTCCAGGGACCTGTAAGGACAGTGAGTGAATTGTCCTTGTGCTATATTGTGATTAAAAAAAACATTTTTTCTAGGGACAGAAAACTGTAGGTAGGGAGAGTGTTTTTTTTCTTTCACTCTGCAAGTCCTTGTTTCCAGGGACCTGGAAGGACAGTGAGTGAATTGTCCTTGTGCTATATTGTGCTTAAAAAAAACATTTTTTCTAGGGACAGAAAACTGTAGGTAGGGAGAGTGTTTTTTTCTTTCACTCTGCAAGTCCTTGTTTCCAGGGACCTGGAAGGACAGTGAGTGAATTGTCCTTGTGCTATATTGTGCTTAAAAAAAAACATTTTTTCTAGGGACAGAAAACTGTAGGTAGGGAGAGTGTTTTTTTTCTTTCACTCTGCAAGTCCTTGTTTCCAGGGACCTCTAAGGACAGTGAGTGAATTGTCCTTGTGCTATATTGTGCTTAAAAAAAACATTTATTCTAGGGACAGAAAACTGTAGGTAGGGAGAGTGTCAGTTTATTTCACTCTGCAAGTCCTTGTTTCCAGGGACCTGGAAGGACAGTGAGTGAATTGTCCTTGTGCTATATTGTGATTAAAAAAAACATTTATTCTAGGGACAGAAAACTGTAGGTAGGGACAGTGTCAGTTTCTTTCACTCTGCAAGTCCTTGTTTCCAGGGACCTGGAAGGACAGTGAGTGAATTGTCCTTGTGCTATATTGTGCTTAAAAAAACATTTATTCTAGGGACAGAAAACTGTAGGTAGGGAGAGTGTTTTTTTTCTTTCACTCTGCAAGTCCTTGTTTCCAGGGACCTGTAAGGACAGTGAGTGAATTGTCCTTGTGCTATATTGTGCTTAAAAAAAACATTTATTCTAGGGACAGAAAACTGTAGGTAGGGAGAGTGTCAGTTTATTTCACTCTGCAAGTCCTTGTTTCCAGGGACCTGTAAGGACAGTGAGTGAATTGTCCTTGTGCTATATTGTGATTAAAAAAAACATTTTTTCTAGGGACAGAAAACTGTAGGTAGGGAGAGTGTTTTTTTTCTTTCACTCTGCAAGTCCTTGTTTCCAGGGACCTGTAAGGACAGTGAGTGAATTGTCCTTGTGCTATATTGTGCTTAAAAAAAACATTTATTCTAGGGACAGAAAACTGTAGGTAGGGAGAGTGTCAGTTTATTTCACTCTGCAAGTCCTTGTTTCCAGGGACCTGTAAGGACAGTGAGTGAATTGTCCTTGTGCTATATTGTGATTAAAAAAAACATTTTTTCTAGGGACAGAAAACTGTAGGTAGGGAGAGTGTTTTTTTTCTTTCACTCTGCAAGTCCTTGTTTCCAGGGACCTGTAAGGACAGTGAGTGAATTGTCCTTGTGCTATATTGTGCTTAAAAAAACATTTATTCTAGGGACAGAAAACTGTAGGTAGGGAGAGTGTCAGTTTATTTCACTCTGCAAGTCCTTGTTTCCAGGGACCTGTAAGGACAGTGAGTGAATTGTCCTTGTGCTATATTGTGATTAAAAAAAACATTTTTTCTAGGGACAGAAAACTGTAGGTAGGGAGAGTGTTTTTTTTCTTTCACTCTGCAAGTCCTTGTTTCCAGGGACCTGGAAGGACAGTGAGTGAATTGTCCTTGTGCTATATTGTGATTAAAAAAAACATTTTTTCTAGGGACAGAAAACTGTAGGTAGGGAGAGTGTTTTTTTTCTTTCACTCTGCAAGTCCTTGTTTCCAGGGACCTGTAAGGACAGTGAGTGAATTGTCCTTGTGCTATATTGTGCTTAAAAAAAACATTTATTCTAGGGACAGAAAACTGTAGGTAGGGAGAGTGTTTTTTTTTCTTTCACTCTGCAAGTCCTTGTTTCCAGGGACCTGTAAGGACAGTGAGTGAATTGTCCTTGTGCTATATTGTGATTAAAAAAAATATTTTTTCTAGGGACAGAAAACTGTAGGTAGGGAGAGTGTCAGTTTCTTTCACTGTGAAAGTCCTTGTTTCAAGGGACAGAGAAGGACACCTGAAGGTAGCCCTTATTGCTTTTTTCCCATCTCCCTGCAGGCCATCTATTAGAATGTCTGGAAGGCAAACAAGGAGAGGCAGACAGTCAGGAGGCAATAAAAGAGGGCAAGCAGGCTCTGTGTCTGGGGGCAACAGTGCTGGTCGTGGACGCGGTGCATTGTCATCAGCACATGGCCATGGGACACGCTTGTCCTTCTTTTCGGCAGCTGGACATGTTGAGCCACATCATGCCGAAGACTTGGTAGAGTGGATGACCAAGCCCTCCTCCTCCTCCTCATCCTCTCTCACCCAGGCTCAGGGTACTGGAAAAGCAGCTGCCAAAGCGTCGTCTTCCCTGGTATCAATGTCAGACAAATCATCAGTCACTCCTTCCCTAGACCCACCATGTCCTCCTCCTGAGGAGTCCCCCGAACTGTTTCAGCACAGTGTTGGGTACATGCTCCAGGAGGATGCCCAGCGTTTCGAAGGGTCTGATGATGAAACCCAGCTAGAGGAAGGCAGTAGCGTGAGAGCAGACAGAGGGGATGCTCAAGAAGGACACCAATCTGGCAGTCATGTTCCAGCAGCTGCAGCATACTGCCAGATTGGCTCCAGTGATGAGGAGGGAGGGGATGATGAGGTCACTGACTCCACGTGGGTGCCTAATAGGAGAGAGGAGGAGGAGGAGGATGAGGAGGAGGCACATCTCCAACGAGGCAGGATGCCCTTTGGTGGCCAGCGTAAGGGCAGTACACCGACGGAATCACACCGCAGAGCTCCGCCTGTGCAGGGCGCTGCCTCTGCCCGTCATTCAAAAAGTTCTTTGGTGTGGGCCTTTTTTGAGGCTAGTGCATCAGATCGCACAGCTGCTGTTTGCAACATATGTCTCAAGCGTATATCGCGTGGCCAAAACATCAGCCGCTTGGGTACCACATGCCTGACCAGACATATGTTGA
Organism: Rana muscosa; assembly: GCA_029206835.1. Lineage (NCBI taxonomy): Eukaryota > Metazoa > Chordata > Amphibia > Anura > Ranidae > Rana > Rana muscosa. The sequence continues at coordinate 495,089,269 of CM055116.1, read as the reverse complement.
CCTGCCATGCAGCTCGTTGGCAAGCCTACCTCAAAGACCCACACCAAAGAACAAAGCGGACCTCTCCTTGCACCGCATCAGCTGGGATCTCCAACCCCACTATAACTTCAGTCCTCTCTGAAACATGCACTGAGAGGAATGAAGGTGTAGAATTAGGTGTGTCACAGCCAAGTACTTGCGCCCACTCTGCTAGCAGTACACCGACGTCCGATTCTAGCAGGCAAATTTCCCTGCCCCAGCTGCTGGACCGTCGAAAGAAGTTCACTCCCAGCCATCCACATGCCCAGCGGTTGAATGCTAGCTTGGCTAAATTGCTAGCGCTTCAACTGCTGCCTTTTCAGTTGGTAGACTCGGCCCCCTTCCGTGAGTTTGTGCAATGTGCGGTTCCTCAGTGGCAGGTTCCCAAACGCCACTTTTTCTCACGGAAGGCTATTCCGGCTCTCTACCGGCATGTGGAAGGCAATGTCTTGGCCTCGCTGGACAGGGCGGTCAGCGGTAAGGTGCATATTACCGCTGACTCATGGTCCAGCAGGCATGGACAGGGACGTTACCTTTCTTTCACGGCCCATTGGGTCACTCTTTTGGCAGCTGGGAAGGATTCAGGACAAGGTGCAGTAGTGTTGGAGGTTGTCCCACCGCCACGCCTCCAAAATGCTACTACTGGTTGTGACACACCTCTCTCCTCCACCCCCTCCTCTTCTTCTTCCTCCATGGCCTCTTCCTGTGGTTTGTCCTATGAACCAGCGGTGCTCCGTAGCCATTCACGGGGCTACGCAAGTACGCAGGCAAAAATATGCCATGCCGTGCTTGCGCTGGTGTGTTTGGGGGACAGAAGCCACACTGGGGCAGAGGTCCTGTCTGCTCTGCAGGGCCAGGCCGAGAGGTGGTTGACGCCACGCCAGCTTAAGCCAGGAATGGTGGTTTGCGACAATGGCACCAACCTCCTCTCCGCCCTCCGACAGGGACAACTGACCCATGTGCCCTGTGTGGCTCACGTCCTTAACCTGGTGGTGCAGCGCTTCTTGGGCAGGTACCCGGGCTTACAGGATGTCCTGAGGCAGGCCAGGAAAGTCTGTGTGCATTTCCGCAGATCTTATAATGCCAGTGCTCGCCTGGCTGAGCTGCAAAAGGAGTTGAACCTGCCCAAGAACCGCCTTATATGTGACATGCCCACCAGGTGGAACTCAACGTTGGCCATGCTGCAGCGGCTGCACACGCAGCAGAGGGCCATCAATGAGTACCTGTGCGACTACGGCACCAGGACAGGGTCAGGGGAGCTTGGTTTTTTTTCTCCACGCCAGTGGGGCATGATCAGGGATGCATGCACTGTCCTGGCACCATTTGAGGAGGCCACGAGGATGGTGAGCAGTGACAGTGCATGCATCAGTGACACTGTACCTCTTGTCCACCTGTTGGAGCACACGCTGCGTGGAATAATGGACAGGGCACTTGAGGCAGAACAGAGGCAGGAAGAGGAGGACTTCCTTGCCTCTCAAGGCCCCCTTTACCCAGACAGTGTTCCTTCTGTCCCACCCATCGCACAGGAAGAGGAGGAGGAGGAGGAGGAGGAGGATTGTGTCAGCATGGAGGTGGAGGCTGGCACTCAGCATCATCAGCAGCAGTCTTTTAGGGATGATTTACAGTCCCAAGAAACCAGTGGACTTGTACGTGGCTGGGAGGAGGTGGCTGCGGATCATGTCGTCCTTAGTGACCCAGAGGACTCCGGAGCGAATGCCTCAGCAAACCTACGCTGCATGGCCTCCCTGATCCTGCAAAGTCTGCGGAAGGATCCTCGTATTCTTCGGATCAAGGAGAGGGACCATTACTGGCTGGCCACTCTCCTTGATCCACGGTACAAGGGTAAGGTTGCGGACCTTATGTTACCGTCGCAGAGGGAGCAGAGGATGAGACAACTCCGGGAGGCCTTGCAGAAAGGTCTGTGCAACGCGTTCCCAGAGACTGGGAGGTTGCAAACTCCTGGTCCTGGACAACGAGTTGCTGAGGCTTCGGCCAGTCAAAGAAGGAGCGGTGGGGAAGGTGGCCGTCTGACCGATGCGTTCAGACAATTCTTTAGTCCGCAGCCCCAAAGTATGATCGGTTCCAGCAACCATCGCCAGCGTCTGATAAACATGGTGCAGGAATATCTAGGGGCAAGGTCAGACTTGGACACCTTCCCCACCGAAAATCCTCTGGCTTACTGGGTCTTGAGGATGGATCACTGGCCAGAGCTTGCACAGTATGCAATTGAGCTACTGGCCTGTCCTGCATCCAGCGTTCTTTCGGAACGCACATTCAGTGCTGCTGGAGGATTTGTCACGGATCACAGGGTGCGCCTGTCCACCGACTCGGTTGATCGACTGACTTTCATCAAGATGAACCAGTCTTGGATCACCACCAGCTACCACACACCTGATGCTGATATAACAGACTAATTGATTTTAACATGTCACATCCCTTCAAGACTGATGCTGATGCTGAGTGCCTGTGCTGTTATGTTGACTGGCTATCCTCCTCCTCCGAGTCCTCAATGATACGATTGATGATGATAGCTTGTAAGATCATTTTTGTTTATGGGTGCCGCCACCAGTGCCTAACGCCCAATTTTTCAGCCCCTGTTTAACAGGGGCGTGTAATTACAATTTTTGAAGCAATACTTTGCAACAGGGCTCATTGCTGTGCTCCAAGTACAGTATCTGTGAGGAGTTGCAGTGTTGTGCCACCAGTGCCTAAGGCCCAATTTTTCAGCCCCTGTTTAACAGGGGCGTGTCATTACAATTTTTGAAGCAATACTTTGCAACAGGGCTCATTGCTGTGCTCCAAGTACAGTATCTGTGAGGAGTTGCAGTGTTGTGCCACCAGTGCCTAAGGCCCAATTTTTCAGCCCCTGTTTAACAGGGGCGTGTCATTACAATTTTTGAAGCAATACTTTGCAACAGGGCTCATTGCTGTGCTCCAAGTACAGTATCTGTGAGGGGTTGCAGTGTTGTGCCACCAGTGCCTAAGGCCCAATTTTTCAGCCCCTGTTCAACAGGGGCATGTAATTACAATTCTTGATCTAATAATTCACAGCAGGGCCCATTGCTGCACCCACCAAGAGTAACTGTCAGGGCTTACAGTGTTGTGGCACCAGCACCACCATCAAAGGCCCAATTTTTACTACCACTGTTCAACAATTATATGTAATTAAAATTCCTGATATAATAGTTGACAGCAGGGCGTTCCAGCACCAACCAAGAGTAACTGTGAGTGCTTACAGTGTTGTGCCAACACCAACAACTAAGGGGCCTATTTCTGCAGAGTATATACGGCAGGTCCCTACTTTCAAACATCCAACTTACAAACGACTCCTACTTGCAAACGCAAGAAGACAACAGGAAGTGAGAGGAAATCTACCACTAGGAAGGAAAATTCTCTCCTGTAAGAATAAATATGGGAGAAAGGTGTCTCCTCTGTACTGATGCTTTATCAGCAATCCTTGTTTCAAGAAAAACACCACATTTCAAAAACAGTTGTCATTGGGACGGAAAGTGAGGTGAAATGTTCTGAACAGGGGCACAGACAGCAAAACAAATGTTACAGGGGTGATAACCCTTACCTATGTTTTCCAAAAAGTTTAAAAATAGATTTTTGGTCTGGAGCTACACTTCAACAATGTACCTGTTCAAAATTACAAACAGATTCTACATAAGAACAAACCTACAGTCCCTGTCTTGTATGCACCGCCTGTATAGGGCTGTTCAGAGTATATAGGGCCTTTTTTATTTTATGTGCGGGGTTCCCCTTAATATCCATACAAGACCCAAAGGGGCTGGTAATGGGCTGGGGTAGGGGGGGGGGGTCATGGGGTAGCTATGCCATTTTTCTTAAAGAATTTCATCCATATTACCGGGACCAGACATTACATTAAAGCCGCAAGCAGTTTTAAATGGCTTTTTTTTCCTTTAGAAGTGTCATTTTGTGCAGGGACAGTTCTAAACACGGGAAACACGTGGCACTTCACAGGCATACTTTAGACACCCCCCAGGTACGATATTTAAAGGAATATTTGACTTTTTTTTTTTCACTTTATGCATCATTAAAATGACTGCTCCCGAAAAACGACCGTTTTTAAAACTTCTTTTTGCATTGATACATGTCCCCTGGTGCAGAACCCGGGTTCCCAAACCCTTTTTAGGACAATAACATGCATAATAGTTGTTATAATTAGCACTTTAGAATTCGAACGTTCGCATCCATTGTATTTAATAGGGTTCTAATGTTCGTTCGAACTTTCGGTCCGTTCGCGGGTTCTGGTGCGAACCGAACCCGGGGGTGTTCGGCTCATCACTAATAGTGACTATATATTAATTGAATATGCCTGGAACTAAGTGTATTAGCACATATTTACATATTAAATTTTTCAATTGTTTATATTAACTTAACATTTCATTTTCGAGTTGATTACCTGTTTATGTAAAATATCTAATCTTCAGATATGTATAATTCCATCCAATTTATTATCATATACTTAACTAATATTACCATTTGTTGTAACTATTTATTACTAATTGTAACTGTCTTTATTATTTAATATTCAATAAACAAAATTGACAAGAATCTATATTTGGTCAGTACAGGCAGTGTATTTGATATATATATATATATATATATATATATATATATACACACACAGTGGGTACAGAAAGTATTCAGACCCCCTTAAATTTTCCACTCTTTGTTATATTGCAGCCATTTGCTAAAATCATTTAAGTTCATTTTTTTCCTAATTAATGTACACACAGCACCCCATTATGACAGAAAAACACAGAATTATTGACATTTTTGCAGATTTATTAAAAAAGAAAAACTGAAATATCACATGGTCCTAAGTATTCAGACCCTTTGCTGTGGCACTCATATATTTAACTCAGGTGCTGTCCATTTCTTCTGATCATCCTTGAGATGGTTCTACACCTTCATTTGAGTCCAGCTGTGTTTGATTATACTGATTGGACTTGATTAGGAAAGCCACACACCTGTCTATATAAGACCTTACAGCTCACAGTGCATGTCAGAGCAAATGAGAATCATGAGGTCAAATGAACTGCCTGAAGAGCTCAGAGACAGAATTGTGGCAAAGCACAGATCTGGCCAAGGTTACAAAAAAAATTCTGCTGCACCTAAGGTTCCTAAGAGCACAGTGGCCTCCATAATCCTTAAATAAAAGACGTTTGGGACGACCAGAACCCTTCGTAGAGCTGGCCGTCCAGCCAAACTGAGCTATCGGGGGAGAAGAGCCTTGGTGAGAGAGGTAAAGAAGAACCCAAAGATCACTGTGGCTGAGCTCCAGAGATGCAGTCGGGAGATGGAAGGAAGTTGTAGAAAGTCAATCATCACTGCAGCCCTCCACCAGTCGGGGCTTTATGGCAGAGTGGCCCGACGGAAGCCTCTCCTCAGTGCAAGACACATAAAAGCCCGCATGGAGTTTGCTATAAAACACCCGAAGGACTCCAAGATGGTAAGAAATAAGATTCTCTGGTCTGATGAGACCAAGATAGAACTTTTTGGCCTTCATTCTAAGCGGTATGTGTGGAGAAAACCAGGCACTGATCATCACCTGTCCAATACAGTCCCAACAGTGAAGCATGGTGGTGGCAGCATCATGCTGTGGGGGTGTTTTTCAGCTGCAGGGACAGGACGACTGGTTGCAATCAAGGGAAAGATGAATGCGGCAAAGGACAGGGATATCCTGGACGAAAACCTTCTCCAGAGTGCTCAGGACCTCAGACTGGGCTGAAGGTTTACCTTCCAACAAGACAGCTAAAATAAGGAAGCAGTGGCTTCACAACAACTCCGTGACTGTTCTTGAATGGCCCAGCCAGAGCCCTGACTTAAACCCAATTGAGCATCTCTGGAGAGACCTAAAAATGGCTGTCCACCAACGTTTACCATCCAACCTGACAGAACTGGAGAGGATCTGCAAGGAGGAATGGCAGAGGATCCCCAAATCCAGGTGTGAAAAACTTGTTGCATCTTTCCCAAAAAGACTCATGGCTGTATTAGATCAAAAGGGTGCTTCTACTAAATACTGAGCAAAGGGTTTGAATACTTAGGACCATATGATATTTCAGTTTTTCTTTTTTAATAAATCTGCAAAAATGTCAACAATTCTGTGTTTTTCTGTCAATATGGGGTGCTGTGTGTACATTTATGAGGAAAAAAAATGAACTTAAATGATGGCTGCAATATAACAAAGAGTGAAAAATTGAAGGGGTTCTGAATACTTTCCGTACCCACTGTGTGTATGTGTGTATGTGTGTGTGTATATATATATATATATATATACAGCCTAGTATATACTCTGCATTTAGTATAGATTAGATATTCAGTGTAGAATCTATATTCAGGCAGTGTATTGTATATATAATATAGTGTTTAAGGGGAACCCTGCGCCAAAATAAAAAAATGGCGTGGGGGTTCCCCTCCCAAATCCATACCAGGCTTTTCAGATCTGGTATGAATTTTAAGGGGAACCCCGCGGCAAAATCAAAAGATAATTGGCGTGGGGTTCCCCCAAATTCCATATCAGACCCTTATCCGAGTGCGCAATCTGGCAGGCCACAGGAAAAGGGGGGCGAGAGAGCGCCCCCCCCCCTCCTGAACCATTCCAGACCACATGCCCTCAACATGGGAAGGGTACTTTGGGGTGTATATAAGAGCTGTCAAAGCAAAAAGATGGCAGTCGTGGGGATGCGTCCCATGGAGGCAGAGTTTTTCAGTTTTTTTGGCATCGTGATTGAGGATGGATGGAGATCGCAGGGCACTTTTTTTTTAATAAAGGAATTGTCCAAAACGTATCCCTACCCATTCACATAGGGGGGGCAGGTTCTGGGGGCCCCCTTGTTAAAAGGGGACTTCCAGATTCTGACAAGCCCCCCGCCTGCAGACCCCCACAACCACCGGGCAAGGGTTGTAGGGATGAGGCCCTTGTCCCCATCAACATGGGGACAAGGTGTTTTGGGGGAACCCAATGTTGAGGGCATGTGGCCTGCTACAGTTCAGGAGGGGGGGACACCCATGTCTTTTTTTTTTTTTTTTTTTGGCGCAGGGGTTATCCCTTGATATCCAGACCGGGACTGGGGGAAAACCCATGCTGTTTTTTTTCAATGATTTTTTTTATGTGTATTCCCAGGATCCGGCAATACATTACAGCCACAAGCACTTTTAAATTACATTTTTTTCCTTTTTAGAATTGTAATTTTGCTGCGGGACTGTTATGAACATGGAAAAGATGCACTACTTTAAGGCCTCATGCCCATGGACGTTTTTACAGTTGCTTTTATGAGCGTTTTTTGCAGCTTAAAAACGCCTCTCCATGTTGGCCTATGGCCTCATGCCCACCATGGCGTTTTTGAGCTGTAAATGGCATAGCCGTTTTTAAGCTGCAAAAAAAACCCAGGACCAGCTCGTTCTGAGGCTCCAGCGCTAGAGCTGTAAAAACGTCAGACGCTGGCAAAAGGTGTTAAACGCGATTTAACGAGGCTTAACGATGTCTTAAGCCTCGTTCGGCGTTTCTGTCTCTATTCAAAATTAATGGTTCCCTATGGGAGCCCATTGATTTGAATAGAGGTCGCACCAGAAGTCGGATCAAGAGGATAATTTTAATTTTCGCGAGGTTCCCCCCTCAAGATTCTCAGCACACAAGTCGTACCGCAAGTTGGATCCTCTTGATCCGACTTCTGGTGTGACCTCTATTCAAATCAAAGGGCTCCCATAGGGAACCATTGATTTTGAATAGAGACAGAGAAACGCGGCTGAAAGCCAGCGCGGCTTAACGTGCATTGAATTCAATTCAAAACGTGGATAAAATCAAGTTTTTAATGCCGCTTTTTTACTGGCGTCTGTACTGGCTTTAATGCCCGTTTTTAAAACGTCCGTGGGCATGAGGTCTAAATATCGTGCCTGGGGAGTCCCCTTAGTCCACCTGTAAAGGAATATTTATTTTTTATTGTTTCACTTTAAGCATTATTAAAATCACTGCTCCTGAAAAAACGTCAGTTTTTAAAACTGTTTTTTGCATTTATACATGTCCCCTGGGGCAGTACCTGGGTCCCCATACACTTTTTATGGCAATAACTTGCATATAAGCCTTTAAAATTGTCACTTTTGATTTTTTATGTTCGTGTCCCATAGACAGTGTTTGCACACATTTTTTGCACGTACGGCTCATCCCTAGTGTCAACGAACATGTGTCTTTTGACACCCGCCGACATCTGATCCAACCCTATCCGCTAAAAACAGACAGATGGGGACCTGTTCCCCATCCGTCTGGCAGATCGGATGGCTGTTGGGAGTAAACGGACGGACTTTTTTTTTTTTTGAAAAGCCCATGGCGTGTGAAACACACCCAAAAACTCCACCCGGTGCCAAAAAAAGTGCACACACATAAAGAGTGACACAAAACGTGCAACGGATGTTACACTTGTCCTCCACTAGGAAGGACCTTACCCTGATCCCCCGGGGCGTTAGGCTCCTGACGGAGACTGAGGTACATCACGCGGTCCATCTGGCCGAAACCAGACGGACCCCTTTCTCTGGAGGGTCTGCCGAAACAGACCCACCCAAGTACTAGTTGGGGCTCCCCCGAAGGGAGACCCCATGAGAGCAGGTGAACTAAGCCAGAAGGCCATGTCCACCGACTCCCAAGTCGTTCAGGGCAGGCCCGAGGACCTACACCCTACTAAACACACTGTGACAAACGTGCAGACAACCAACAAAAAAATACAAAAAAGTGACAAAACACGGGGTTAAATAATAAGAAAGTGGGGAGAAGGAAGGTGGGAGAGTGAAAAGTGGCCATTGTGCAATACAATGGCCAGGCCCTCCGGCCAGGAATACATTTTTTTTACATCTGACCGCCCATAGAGGACAGTGGGCTGTGTCTGCTCTGCATAAATGGAGCAGACATAGACAAGTCATCCGCCTGCTTAGGGGGATCAGCAGACGGATTCCCCGCTCAGGAGGTTGCTCATGGCGGAGTCCGCCCCATGTGAAAGGGGCCTTTGCTGTATCCAGTCTTTTGCTGATATTTGGGTGCAGACATGTGAATAGTGAAGAATAGTATTGATCATGAAGCTCTTATGCAGCTGAGAACAGAGGAAATGTGATCATTTATAAAAAAAAAAAAAAGGTATTCGTGTTTTTTTAATTCACAAATGTTTTGCCTTTCATTTCTATTTTAAACTGAATGGATTGTTTTACAAGATGATCTCTTATAATCACTTTAATTTTTACGTCAAATTTCGACTTTGTTTTAGTCATCGTCTTTTAACTAAAATGCCATTTTAGTTTTCGTCATTTGAATTGTTTTAGTTTTAGTCGTATTTTTGTGGACTAAAATAGTGGTAATTTCGTAAACGAAAATAACACTGCTGCTGTCTGTGTCCCCCATTGATGAAAATGCACCTAATCTGAACAAATAGGGGCTGGATTTCTTCAGACACAAACATTATTTAGTACCTGAGAGAGGCAAAACTAAAGGACCATTTGATCCATAATTAGAAAAAAAAATAAAGTTTTGCCTGTAGTTGAGCTTCAAATATAAGGATTTGCTTCACTGTTAAAGCTTCTCCACCCTTGCAGTGCAGGGTGTGGGCACTGCAGGGGTTAAATGCGTGTTATTGCTTGCGGAAGGGGCGCTGTTACTTACCTTACACCCCTCTCCAGCGCCTCAGCATCGTCACATACAATACAGGGACATTAATCCTGTATGGTATGCTGAGAAGGCTGGAGTGTGATCAGAGCCAGTCTCAGTTTACAGATCAGACTGCTGGGGACCGATCACAGCATTGGAGCATTTAACACTTGCAGGCAGCCCACTGCATGAGTGGATTTTTTAAATTTTCCTTCTGTTGGACTAATTGTTTAATTAATGGACTTGATTGATTTTATTGTATGACTACAGTAGGGTGCTTTTGTTTAAAGGTAGAGGTCATTGTCTAGAGAGTGGTTTAAGATTTATAGACATTAAGATTTAAAGCAGAACTAAACCTGAACTCTTTATTGCAGAAGAGACTTGCTTTTGCAATAAGACAGGGGTTTCAGTCCTTCCCCATGTAATGCAAAACTAGAAAAAAAAAAGAAACGTTTTTGGCCTGACAAAATGTAAGGCTGCATTCACACCTGAGCATTTTCAGCTCATAAAACGCTCGTAAAACGCATGGAAAAAAACGCCTGAAAAATGCCCAACAAGCAAAATCCCATTAATTTCAATGGCACCTGTTCACATCTGAGAGTTTTGTCACCTGAAGCAAAACGCCTGAAAAACGGCTTAAGCTGAAAAAAGAACATGAGCTTCTTTGGGGCAGATTACAGGCGTTTTTCCGCCTTTTACATTGGCGTCCTGTACAAAAACGTGGTTAAAAACACGTGACTTTGAAATGCTCAGGTGTGAATGCAGCCTTAGAAGCTTCTTTTCAGGTTATCAAAGTAGGACCCAGGAGATAGCACAGCGTACCAGGTGTTCTATATGTGAACTGCCAATTTTTTTTTATTTTTTTTTGTGGTGTGTTATTTTAATATGATTGCATTTTGCTATTTGTTTTTGTAAATGATGCAACAAGTATTTGTGTAAATAACGTATTACTGTTGAGTAACATTATTATTTGTTAACAGGTCATTTCTTTACCAGAAGAACCCAGTGAACTAGAAGAAGGGGTATGCACTATGTTTTTGCTTGAGACCATGCTGAAATGTCATATTAATAGTGGATTATAAATTGCTTATTTATAAAGGCTTTGCAAAGTGCAGTTAATGGCAAGCAATTAGCTTTTACTGTTTTCACACGTACTTAATTCTTTGATAAGCAAAAATGCAACCTGAAAAAATGTATTCATAAAGATATAAATAAACCTATATAGCAGCTAATCCTAAATTAAAGCCTTACAAAAATATGTAAAAGTGCAAGAATGTGCTATAAAATAAACAAAAAATAAGTTTTAAAAACACAAATTATGTCCCAAAAGTGAGTCTATATAAAATCCACACAAATCCACATGATTGAGTGTTGCAAAGAAGCATGTACTACAACCCAAAACTGTAAAGCAGTTCACCCTCTCAAGTGACCCCCAGAATATTGGAGAGTGAAAACACGCCAGAAACCAAATTTATATCTCCCCTGGTGCCGCTGATATACTGATTCCATGCCTCTTTCCTCCACGTCAGAGAACGGTTCGCCGAGGAACTGCCACATCTGCTAATCGCAGATTGTGGGCATCTAGACATTCGCCAATGCAAATGCGCATGAGGCCGCAAACATTAGTGCGCATTTGCGCAGACACGTGCGTCAGAGTGCACGCAATGCGTGACAGATTCTGGTGCCCAGTGGCCTATATAAAGCCAGCAGCTTGATCCATTAGTTGCTGGATGATCTTCAGCTTCACTGTGTGTTCCAGAGTTCCTGTTACTATTGGATTTTCGTTTACCGACCCAGCTTGCCTTTGACCTGTCTTGTCTCCATGCCTGGCTTTGACCCCCGGCTTGCTCAATTTACCCTGCTTCTGCCTGCTGATCTGTGTATGATCTTTGGCTTGCTCTTTGGACTCCACTGCTGCCTGATTACCAGTGTATGACCCCAGCTTACTCCTCTCTAATTGTCGCCTTACCCCTGGCTGACATTCCGTGTATGGCTACTGGCCTGGCTCCTGACCCTGCTTCTGGCTCTCCCTTTTGACAAGTCTCACCTGGTACATCTGAGGGACTCCTGCCCAGCAGTGCATCCTGCTTGTCCAGCGGACATCTCCTAATCACTCAGCCTGTCTCAGCTGGCAACCCCTTCTCATTTGGGCATAGCACTCCCGGTCACTACCTTCAGGGGTGCCCTGCACTCAACCTTTATGGATGCTGCCTAAAGTCCCACCTGCTCCTGCACTTTGGCCTGCCACTCCATTTACTTCCGAAAGGAGAGCCTATGCAAATTGGCGTGGTCCGCTCTGCTCTGACCTCCAATGAAAGACTTTGCAGCCAGAAAGCCAACCTTTTGTCTCCACTGTGGACGAGCCAGTCATTTCCTTCACAACTGTCCTATGAGACCCAGTAAGTTCTCTCCCTGGAGCTCTACAATACCATAAGTCCCTGGACCTTCCCCAACTCACCTTGTTCTGAATGTCTTGTTACAGGTGGCAGAGGGGGAGGTCAGAATTTCAGCAATTGTTGATTCTGGGGCATGCAGTGGTTTTATGAACATTACTCTAGCAAGAGACTTTCGAATTCAACTTCAAGCCAAGAAATGTAAACTTGACGTTCATTTGGCTGATGGCACCATTCCTAGATCTGAGCCTGTTACACAAGAGACTTTACCTATACTTACCTTAACGGATTCAGGCCATTAAGAATTCCTTTATTTTGATGTTCTCTGCTCACCAATGTTTCCTGTAATTCTGGCTGCAGGAAAACAATCCACAGATAGCCTGCAACAAAGGGGAGATCTCCTTTATATCAATCTACTGCCTTCAGCATTGCATTGTGCCTGAATCTGTGTCACCTACAAGTTGCCTTACCGTCCACCCAGTTTCCAACGCCAGCCATGATGTCCCTGCAGTCTACCACAGCTTTCTGGACATTTTTGATAAAAAGAAAGTCGACACGTTACCACCTCCTTAAGATTGTCCAGACGAGTTGTTGCCTGGTGCAGAGATTCCTTTTAGACGAATATTGCTACTTTCAGAGACTGAGCTTGAGGCATTACGCAAATACATTGACTAAAACCTAGAAAAGGGGTTAATTTGTCTTCATCTAAAAATAAGTTCATATGACTGGGGGTGAGGTTGCCATCATTCCTTAATGCATAACAAAAATTCCTCTTATAGAGGGATTTTATAGGCAACTCAAGTATAGACAAAATATCATGTTAAAAAATAATTAATTTTATTAAAGTTCCTTATACAATATTGGAAGGTAATAGCACAGCGCTACATATAGGCCAGTAAAAGCTGGACTGTAACTCAAGTGTGACCATAAATGGAAACACACGAAAAAAGGGGGAGAAGGGGCAGGCTGAACGCCCTACCCAATATATAAAAAGTGTCCACACTACTAGACAAAGTAATGAGTGTCCAAAACAGTGGATAGATAACAAGGAATGGATGTAAAAATTCTGGCAAAATTTTTCACGTGGATGATGACATTCATGTGTGCTTACCAGAAACGTTGGACCAGAATGTCATACGACAGCGGATCAATCGAGCTTGAGAGTATCTCCAATGGCTGCTCCACAGGAACGTCCCAGGATCTCTGATGGATGCTGAGGTATACCGGCTAGACGATCAGATGTCCTCAATCCTGGATAGAACTGATGGATGCAATACTTCTCGGGTCTCCAATACCCCCAAGGCTGGAGATCTTACCAGAAGATTGATATTCTAGGTCTTGGTATTCAACCGGACGATGGGATGCGATCAAACTTGGATAGAAAATACCCCTACAAGGGTATTGTGAAAGGACCAACTGGAGTGGCTGATAATGCAAGGGGGCAATAGGTATGTAGTTATAGCGCAGTGTAGCCTGACATAGAGATTGTAATATATAGATCAATAATCGCTAATAAAACAATTTATGTCTAGGTCAACATTCAACCCTTTCGGTGATAATGTGTCAATCAAGAAAATCCACTGGGTTTCACGCTTGGAGAGTTCTCGTACAAGATTTGATCCTCTCCAAAAGGGCTTTCGATGGTCAATGCCCCAAAATTTTAGCCCTATAGGATCCTGGTTGTGGTGGAGCTTAAAATGCAGTGACACATTATGGTCTTTGAAACCTAATTTAATGTTGGCTATATGCTCAGCAATGCGGATCCTCAAAAGTCTCTTAGTCCGGCCTACCTAGATCAAGCCGCACGGACATTGCAGAGCATACACTACATATGCCGTGTTGCAAGTAATGAATTATTTTATCCTGAATTCCTTCTGATTTGAGGTAGACGTGAATCTATTCAATGCTCTTATTGGTGTTCTGACCTATCTGCATGCACGACACTTTCTACATGAGTAGAAACCATCCTGGTCCCAGAAGGAGGGGGGTCTGGATAGAGGGTCAATAACCTTTTTTTTCTAATTTTATCAGCATAGTTGGGTGATCTTCTATATATGAAGCCAGGAGTATTTGGTAATGAGGGTTTCAATAATCTGTCCATTAATAGAACATGCCAATGGTTGGTGAAGATTGCTTCTACTTCCTTGTATTGGGAATGGAAGCCAGACACAAAACTCCATTCCTGGTTATTAATATTGGGCGTGTGGGTCGTTTCAACCAAGAGATTTGTTCTGGGAGCTAAAGAGATTTCTTTGATAATTCGATCTAGAATGTGTTCCTGATATCCTTTATCCACAATTTTTTTCTTGATAATCAAGGCCTGTGACTTATAGTCTGCGGTTTCTGTACAGTTCCTTCTTATTCTGGTCAACTGGCCCTTAGGTATGTTTCTTAGCCATAAAGGGTGATGACCACTCTGCATAGGGAGGTAGCTATTAGAATTGGTGGGTTTAAAATAAACTGAGGTCCCTAGTTTATCTCCACATCTGTATATATTGACGTCAAGGAAATGGATATTGGTGTCACTGATTTCACAAGTGAGTTTAATATTGTTAGTGTTATCATTTAGTTCTTCCAAGAATATTTGTAAAGACGACAATGATCCTGACCAGATGAAGATGAGATCATCAATATAGCCTCTGTACAAAAGAAGTGCATCTCTTTTAATGGCAAAAATGGTTTTATCCTCCCATTCCCCCATAAAGAGGTTAGCTATACTTGGGGCAAACTTAGCGCCCATTGCAACACCTCTTTTCTGTAGAGAGAAATTATCATCAAACCAGAAATAATTATGCCCTAAGCAGAAATCAAGAGCATTTCTTAGGAAGATCTTATGGTTACGTGTGAGGTCTTCTCTTTGACTAAGGGCCCAGTTCAGAGCTAAAAGAGCATCATCAGGCTGAATGATCGTATATAGGGAGGAGACATCAGCCGTTACCAGATATACTTCAGTTTTCCCTGTTAAATCTATTGTTTGTAGAAGTTGTAATAGGTTTTTAGTATCACGCAGATAGGCCTTGGTCATAACCACACTTTTCTGAAGGAACACATCTAGATATTGTCCAACTCGTGCCGAAATAGATCCTATTCCATTCACTATAGGTCTCCCCGGAGGGAATTGGACGTCCTTATGGATTTTCGGTAGAGTGTAGATCGTCGGTATCCTACTGCTGCTTGGGATCAAATATCTCTTTTCCTTGTCTGTAAGCACCCACTTCGAATATCCAGATTCAATCAGTATTTTTAGATCAGATTCATATTGTGGGGTGGGATCCCTCTCCAACTTTTTATACGTATCATCAACAGTCAACATTTCAAGTAGTTGTTTGTGATAAAAATCCTTAGTCATTAAAACAATTCCTCCTCCTTTATCCGCTGGTCGTATCACCAGATCTTTCCGTTTCTCCAGCAGTTCAATCCCCTGCTGTATATGGTGTGGGTTCACATATTTTTTAGGAACCAGGCCTTCCAGATCACGCAGGACTAAACCTTTAAAAACATCCACCTGTTGGTTTGCAGCATTAAGAGGATTAAAGAGTGATTTATTCCGAAGTCCGCTATCGGTGGGTACAGAAGCTAAATTAGTGGTTGGTTGTGAATTTTTATTTAGAAAATATTTCTTAATATTTCGTTTCCTTACATATCGATGGACATCAATGAATACGTCAAACTTATTGACTGGTCTTTTCAGACCACATTTCAGGCCAAGATGTAAAATGTTTGTTTCTTTATGTGTTAGTTGGACATCTGTTCCCTCTCTCTCCTTCTTTTTCTGGAGCCTTCTCCCGGCTCTACATCCTCTTGGTCTCCTCTCTTTTGGTATAGATATGGGGTTTGTTCTCTCTCCCACCAAGGTGGTTCTCTCCATTGGGGTCCCCTTTGGTCGGATATTGGCTGAGACTGCATCGGGGGGCCTCCCTTTCTCCATTTAAACTCTACACTCTGTAGTCTTGCAGTCCACAGATATGCAAACCCTGTGTCCCTTTTACCTCCAACTTCATAGGCACAGAGCCTTGTTCTGTCACAATATATATATATATATATATATATATATATATATATATATATATATATATATATATATATGTGAAGCTCAGTGCTTCATATAACCTTTTATACACATGACACTTATGGAAAATAACAAATAATTTTTTACAGTGGTGTCTCCTAGCTGGACACGCGTATTGCACCATAGACAACACATTCCAAGAGTCAAGAAGCTGGAGAAATCCTACGCGTTTCAACAATTTCAAAAGATATCTTCTTCAAGGATTATGTACCACTCTGCAACATAAATCACCTTTTTTAGAATCATCATAACACTTACAGTATCTCACAAAAGTGAGTACACCCCTCACATTTTTGTAAATATTTTATTATATCTTTTAATGTGACAACACTGAAGAAATGTAAAGTAGTAAGTGTACAGCTTGTATAACAGTGTAAATTTGCTGTCCCCTCAAAATAACTCAACACGCAGCCATTAATGTCTAAACCGCTGGCAACAAAAGTGAGTACACCCCTAAGTGAAAATGTCCACATAGGGCCCAATTAGTAATTTTCCCTCCCTGGTGTCATGTGACTCTGTTACAAGGTCTTGGGTGTAAATGGGGAGCAGGTGTGGTAAATTTGGTGTTATCACTCTCACTCTTTCATACTTATCACTGGAAGTTCAAAATGGCACCTCATGGCAAAGAACTCTCAGAAGATCTGAAAATAATTTTTTTTGCTCTACATAAAGATGGCCTAGGCCAGGGGTATTGAATTACAATTCGCAGAGGTCCGGTCAGTAAAATTTTCTTCAAGCAGAGGTCCGAATATCATGTCGGTTCCCTGTCACGTATTTTCACATGCGCCAAACTACATGTTGCTGCAGCACAATGCGGCTTGGTGCGGCACAATAAAATAAAATAAAAGGTCAAGGACTTCTTTCTCTCGGTTTCTTGCGGGTAGTGCAGCCCATTAAAATAGGCTGATCCACCCACGACGTGTGCACCTAATGCACATGCACATGCACAGATCTTAACCCATTCTTAAATCAACGTCCTTAGTCACCAGTGCACATCACAGTCCCCTCCCCCTTCACATCAAGATCCCCTCTTGATGAGTGTCCTCAGCTCCCCCCCTTTACATCATCCCCCTCCACTCTTTCCACAGTAGTGTCCTCACACTTCCTTAACATCAACCCCCATTAACAGTACTGTCCTCTGCTCCTATTTACATCATAACTCCACATTACTGTCCTCAGTCCCCCCCCACACATTACAGTCCTCAGCCCCTCCACATCACTGTCCTCAGTCCCCCAAATCACAATCCTCAGCCTCGCCCCCCCACATTACATTCCTCCCACATTACAGTCCTCAGCTCCCCCACATTACAGTCCTCAGCTCCCCCACATTACAGTCCTCAGCTCCCCCACACTACAGTCCTCAGCTCCCCCACATTACAGTCCTCAGCTCCCCCACATTACAGTCCTCAGTCCCCCCACACTCCAGTGCTTAGCTCCCCCACATTACAGTCCTCGGCTCCCCCACACTCCAGTGCTCAGCTCCCCCACACTCCAGTGCTCAGCTCCCCCACACTCCAGTGCTCACCTCCCCCACATTACAGTCCTCAGCTCCCCCCACACTCCGGTCCTCAGCTCCCCCACATTACAGTCTTCAGCTCCCCCACATTACAGTCCTCAGCTCCCCCACACTCCAGTCCTCAGCTCCCCCACATTACAGTCCTCAGCTCCCCCACATTACAGTCCTCAGCTCTCCCACATTACAGTCCTCAGCTCCCCCACATTACAGTCCTCAGCTCCCCCACACTCCAGTGCTCAGCTCCCCCACACTCCAGTGCTCAGCTCCCCCACACTCCAGTGCTCAGTCCCCCCACACTCCAGTGCTCAGTCCCCCCACACTCCAGTGCTCAGTCCCCCCACACTCCAGCTCAGCTCCCCCACACTCTAGTGCTCAGCTCCCCCACATTACAGTCCTTGGCTCCCCCTCTACAGTCCTTGGCTCCCCCACACTCCAGTGCTCAGCTCTCCCACACTCCAGTGCTCAGCTCTCCCACACTCCAGTGCTCAGCTCCCCCACATTACAGTCCTCTGCTCCCCCACATTACAGTCCTCAGCTCCCCCACACTCCAGTCCTCAGCTCCCCCACACTCCAGTCCTCAGCTCCCCCACACTCCAGTCCTCAGCTCCCCCACACTCCAGTCCTCAGCTCCCCCACATTACAGTCCTCAGCTCCCCCACATTACAGTCCTCAGCTCCCCCACATTACAGTTCTCAGTCCCCCCACACTCCAGTGCTCAGTCCCCCCACACTCCAGTGCTCAGTCCCCCCACACTCCAGCTCAGCTCAGCTCCCCCACACTCCAGTGCTCAGTCCCCCCACACTCCAGTGCTCAGTCCCCCCACACTCCAGTGCTCAGTCCCCCCACACTCCAGCTCAGCTCCCCCACACTCTAGTGCTCAGCTCCCCCACATTACAGTCCTTGGCTCCCCCTCTACAGTCCTTGGCTCCCCCACACTCCAGTGCTCAGCTCTCCCACATTACAGTCTTCAGCTCCCCCACATTACAGTCCTCAGCTCCCCCACACTCCAGTCCTCAGCTCCCCCACATTACAGTCCTCAGCTCCCCCACATTACAGTCCTCAGCTCTCCCACATTACAGTCCTCAGCTCCCCCACACTCCAGTGCTCAGCTCCCCCACACTCCAGTGCTCAGCTCCCCCACACTCCAGTGCTCAGTCCCCCCACACTCCAGTGCTCAGTCCCCCCACACTCCAGTGCTCAGTCCCCCCACACTCCAGCTCAGCTCCCCCACACTCTAGTGCTCAGCTCCCCCACATTACAGTCCTTGGCTCCCCCTCTACAGTCCTTGGCTCCCCCACACTCCAGTGCTCAGCTCTCCCACACTCCAGTGCTCAGCTCTCCCACACTCCAGTGCTCAGCTCTCCCACACTCCAGTGCTCAGCTCCCCCACATTACAGTCCTCTGCTCCCCCACATTACAGTCCTCTGCTCCCCCACATTACAGTCCTCAGCTCCCCCACACTCCAGTCCTCAGCTCCCCCACACTCCAGTCCTCAGCTCCCCCACACTCCAGTCCTCAGCTCCCCCACATTACAGTCCTCAGCTCTCCCACATTACAGTCCTCAGCTCCCCCACATTACAGTTCTCAGTCCCCCCACACTCCAGTGCTCAGTCCCCCCACACTCCAGTGCTCAGTCCCCCCACACTCCAGTGCTCAGTCCCCCCACACTCCAGCTCAGCTCAGCTCCCCCACACTCCAGTGCTCAGCTCCCCCACATTACAGTCCTCCGTCCCCCCACATTACAGTCCTTGGCTCCCCCTCTTTGATGTCCTTAGCCCCTCCCCCCACTTCACTGCAATCCTGAGGCTCGGCATCCTCCCCCCACATTCAGTTGTTGGCTCTTAACTTCACCCCCCTCACTACCTTACACAGACATATCAGAGGGAGGCACAGCGTGTCTGGATAGGGGCAGGAGAGGAGTTGCAGGGAGGGAGGCGGGACAGTTCTGGATGGAGGGCCGAGGTAACAAACAGGTGATTGGCTGCTAGGATGAAGGACAGTCCTAGCAGCCAATCGCCTGTTTGATAACCTCGGGCAGCTCCGCCCTCCACCCAGAATTGTTCCGCCTCCCGCTGTCGGCTCTGTTAGGATTACAGAGCGACGGCAGGAGGAAGAAAAGGCTCCTACATGGCGATACCGCGGCGGTCCGAATGGCAGAGTGCCGCGGTCCACCATTTAGTGATGCCCGGCCTAGGCTTTAAGAAGATTGCCAAGACCCTGAAACTGAGCTGTAGTATGGTGGCCAGGGCTATACAGAGGTTCTGCTCAAAACAGGCCTCGCCATGATCAACCAAAGAAGTTGCGTGCATGTGCTCAGCATCATGTCCAGAGGTTGTGCTTGGGAAATAGACGTATGAGTGCTGCCAACATTGCTGTAGAGGTTGAAGGAGTGGGGGGTCAGCCTGTCAGTGCTCAGACCATACACCGCACACTGCATAAAATTGGTCTGCATGGCTGTCGTCCCAGAAGGAAGCGTCTTCTAAAGATGATGCACAAGAAAGCCTACAAGCAGACTAAGGACATGGATTACTGGAACCATGTTCTGTGGTCTGATGAGACCAAGATAAACTTATTTGGTTGAGATGGTGTCAAGCGTGTGTGGTGGCAACCAGGTGAGGAGTACAAAGACAAGTGTGTCTTACCTACAGTCAAGCATGGTGGTGGGAGTGTCATGGTCTGGGGCTGCATGAGTGCTGCCGACACTGGGGAGCTACAGTTCGTTGAGAGAACCATGAATGCCAACATGTACTGTGACATACTGAAGCAGAGCATGATAGCCTCCTTTCGGAGACTAGGCTGCAGAGCAGAATTCCAACATAACGACCCCAAACACACCTCCAAGACAACCACTGCCTTGCTAAAGAAGCTGCGGGTAAAGGTGATGGACTGGCCAAGCATGTCTCCAGACCTAAACCCTATTGAGCATCTGTGGGGCATCCTCAAACGGAAGGTGGCGGAGCGCAAGGTCTCTAACATCCACCAGCTCTGTGATGTCGTCATGGAGTAGTGGAAGAGGACTCCAGTGGCAACCTGTGAATCTCTGGTGAACTCCATGCCCAAGAGGGTTAAGGAAGTGCTGGACAATATTGGTGGCCACACAAAATATTGACACTTTGGGCCCAATTTGAACATTTTCTGGGTGTACTCACTTTTGTTGCCAGCGATTTAGACATTAATGGCTGTGTGTTGAGTTATTTTGAGGGGACAGCAAATTTGCACTGTTATACAAGCTGTACACTCACTACTTTACATTGTAGCAAAGTAATTTCTTCAGTGTTGTCACATGAAAAGATATAATAAAATATTTACAAACATGTGAGGGGTGTACTCACTTTTGTGAGATACTGTATATTCCATCATTTTGTATCATATCTCATACAGTGAACTTACATAGTATTATCTTTCTGGTCAAAAATGCCTTTCCCAAAGTTTTGTGTATACAGGCAGCACTGAGGTTTCAAAACACAGAACACAAGGAGCATTCGGTCGCCCCACCAGCCACCCTGGGGCGGTGCGGGCGTTAGTGGTAAAGCGCTGCTAGTTTTAGCAGCGCTGTTATAGCAGGGCGCATTTATACCCCCCCCCCCCAGAAGGGGTTTAAAAGGGGTTAAAAGCGCCCTCTTAGCGCTGCTTTCAAAACGTTTTTAAGGCGCTTTGAAAGCCGCGCCCATTAATTTTAATGGGCAGGGGCGGTGAAGGAGCGGTGTATACACCGCTCCAGCACCACCCTACAGATGCTGCTTGCAGGACTTTTTTTTCCCATCCTGCAAGTGCACCGCCCCAGTGTGAAAGCACTCGGGCTTTCACACTGGGGCTGCAAAAGAGGCGGTTTACAGGTGCTATTTTTTTTTCTTTTTCGTACATCACGGGACACAGAGCGACTTAGTCATTACTAATGGGTTATATAGTTTACCTTCAGGTGTTGGCACTGGCCAATTCCAAACCGGAAGTACCCTCCCCTATATAAGCCCCTCCCACCCGGGAGCACCTCAGTTTTTTGCCAGTGTCTAAGGTGTTGGCCAAAGAGTAACATGTGTTTTCACTGGGCTTGCGTACAGGTTCTTTTGGGCCTTAGTAAGCTGTTCCGGATCCCACCAAAAAAGCTTCATAGCTAAACGGTCGGTACCCGGGCCTTGCAGCAGAAGAGCAAGGTTTTGCCTGTAATGCTTCTCTTAGGAGGGCTGGACCCTGGGATCCAGAGCTCTGGTCATACCCACGACCAAGACGCTGTCTGTGCAGGGTGCTATACAGGTCCAGGGGAGTGGAATCCTTGGGAACCCGGTCCCTGAAGGTTTAATTACAATGCCTGCCGTGATAGGTGAAGTTTGGACTTTTGTGGACCAAACAAAGTCCTGCGGCGGGGATCAGGTAAGTGGGGGCCCTCAGGAACTTGGTTCTATTGGGGGACCCCCAAGCCTAATTTGTCTTTCTGTCTGTTACCTAACGGTATTCCCGCTAAATATCTGTGTTTGCCTATAACTACTGAAAATGTAAAATTTTAATAGTAGTCAAGAAAAAAAAAAAAAACAGGGACCGCGGTACCTGTGTTAAACCACTAGAGGCCGCTGTAGTCCATTTTTCTTGTAAATGTGGATCTTTGGTTTTCTCAACTCAAAAGATCCAGGCAGCTGGTAAGTTTCTCTGAGGGAATCCACTTCCTCTGCCCTGTTGCTGCGTTCATCCACCGCACAGGCCCTCCGGCAAAAAGGGCCCTGGCTCCTAGTCCTCTGTTGGTTTTCGAAAAGGGCGCCATTGGCGCACGGGCGCGCGCGCGGGCGCGTGCACGCGCCTCCTACGGAAAAAAAGGGGCGGGGCGGGTGGATGACGCTCGATGCGCGCCGCGGCGCTTCTGCGCATGTGCGGGCGTCCCAGCATGGTTAAAAGACACAGTACAAGTGTCAGCTGCATGCAAACAGAGCTAGCAACAAACAGTGGCACACAGAGGCGGTTGATGCAGGCATCCCCATAGAAAGGCACTTTAGTGGACACCAGCTGGTATATAGCAGCACCTGTGTTAGACTATTACCAGCAAAAATTGGTGTATGACGACGGGAATACCTCAGCTTTGTGCTTAAAGGATATGTCGTCCAGACGCTCCGGAAATAGATCTTCCAGGAAGCCAAAGGGGTCTCCATCGGGCTCTGAGGATATTGGGCATGCTTGCACTGCACCAATCTCCCCTGAGAATGCAGAGGTCAGTAGCCGTAGAAACCCCGCAGGAATGCCTGGTGCTGCGGCTGTCCCCAGTCCACCTGCTCCTGTATATATAACAGAGGAGGTTTTATCCTCAACTCTGGGAGGATTGGAAGAGAGATTAACAGCATTGATCGCTGCTTCCCTGTCACAGGAAAAGCGCGTCCGATCTCCGTCTCCTCCTTCAGAGTGCCTGTTAGTGGAGGAACAGCCCCACACAGAGATCGACCTACCTGAAGGGGATCAGGATGAGGTTGATTCACTTATAGAGGAATCAACAGTGGAAGAACCTTTCTCAGCTTCTCAGGCTGAAAGATTATGGGTTCAGTCTCTGACTAACATGGTCCGATCAGCATTTAAAATGCCTCTGGCGGAACCACCATCCACTACGGTTTCCTCGCTGGGGTCGCTAAAAGCTCCCCAGGCGGTCTGTTCCTTCCCAATCCACCCTTTATTAGAAGGGCTTATTTACCAGGATTGGGAGCATCCTGATAAAATATTTGCTCCCCCCAAGAGATTTCCGGTGATCTATCCCATGGAGGATAAGTTCATAAGAAAATGGAGGGTCCCTATAGTGGACGCAGCCATCTCTTCTGTTAACAAATCACTGACATGTCCAGTAGATAATGTTCCAATGTTCAAAGACCCAATAGATAAAAAATTGGAGTCTTTACTAAAATCTGCTTTCTCTACAGCAAGTATGGTGACACAACCTGCGGTAGCAGCGATTGGAGTCTGCCAAGCAGTGAAAGATCAGTTGAAACAAGTCTTAAGGGACTTACCAGATCAGCAGGCTCATGCCCTAGCTGACCTGCCTAGAGCCTTGTGTTTTGCGGTGGACGCCATAAAGGATACAATCCAACAGGCCTCCCGCTTTACGCTGTCTATAGTACATATGCGTAGGCTTCTGTGGCTCAAAAACTGGTCTGCTGAAGCTCCCTGTAAAAAACTGCTGGTTAGCTTCCCATTTCATGGAGAACGCTTATTTGGAGAAGATCTGGACAAATATATCCAGAAAATTTCTGCCGGTAAAAGTTCACTCTTACCGGTTAAGAACAAGGGTAGAAGTCCTTCTTTTAAGAGGCCTACCTCTCCAGTCCCGGGCACATCGGCTGTGAAGCAGTTCCGACGGCCTCCGCGGTCAAATTCAGGGGGCAGAAATCAGGGACAATCACAGGGTAACAAGAAGCCCTGGATCAAGAGAGGTACAAAACCTCCCCCTAAGGCATGAAGTATTGCCCCCGCTCAATCGGGTGGGGGGAAGACTTCAGTTGTTCACAGAGACCTGGCGGGACACCATCAGAGACAGATGGGTGCTCTCCGCAGTAAGTCTGGGATACAAGCTGGAGTTAAAAGGCACTCCTCCTGCCCAATTTATGAGGTCAAACGTGCCAAGAGATCCCCAAAAGAGAGGATCCCGCCTTCTGGCACTAGAACAACTATTGCTCCAAGGGGTAATCATGAAGGTTCCCCTGGAAGAAAGCGGATTCGGGTTTTACTCGAACCTTTTCACAGTCCCCAAACCAAATGGGGACGTGAGGCCCATATTAAATCTAAAAGGGCTAAACAAGTTCCTAAATATCAGGACCTTTCGGATGGAGTCGATCCGATCAGTGGCCACCGCCCTACAAGGGCAGGAATGGCTAGCCTCGATCGACATAAGGGATGCTTATCTGCATATTCCCATCTTTCCGGCCCATCAGAAATTTCTACGCTTTGCAGTAGAAGGGCGCCATTTTCAGTTCAGAGCCTTACCTTTCGGTCTGGCCACAGCACCACGAGTGTTCACAAAAATTCTGGCCCCATTATTGGCCAATCTAAGAACACAGGGTGTAACGATAATGGCATATCTAGACGACCTGCTACTAATAGACCACTCAGTGGAAAAGCTGGAAGTAGCTATTCACAAGACAATCGAGTATCTGGAATATCACGGTTGGATTATCAACCGGGACAAGTCAGCTCTAAGACCAGTCAAAAGTCTGGAATACTTAGGGCTAAGGCTGGATTCAAATCAGAGAAAGATTTTCTTACCTCCAGAGAAGGTGTCGTCTTTAAGAAATTTGACCCACTTAGTGGGTACAAAAAGAAAACCATCCATACGTCTCTGCATGAGGCTGCTGGGAAAGATGGTGGCTTCATTCGAAGCGGTACCCTACGGTCAATTCCATTCAAGGAATTTGCAAAGGGCCATACTGTCAGCCTGGAACAAAAAAGTTCAGGCTTTAGACTTACCAATGTCCCTGTCCCCTTCCGTTCGCAAGAGCCTCCATTGGTGGTTGGTGCCCCAGAATCTGGAAAGAGGGAAACCCTTCAGTCCGGTTTTCTTGGAAGGTGGTCACTACAGATGCCAGCCTCATCGGCTGGGGGGCAGTGCTGGAGCAATGGTCTCTCCAGGGCAGGTGGTCAGAAGCAGAAAAGGCCCTGCCCATCAATCTCTTAGAGATACGAGCAGCCCGGTATGCCCTAGTAGCATGGACATCCAAACTCCAGGGGTCCCCTGTCAGAATTCAATCAGACAATGCCACGGCAGTGGCATATATCAATCATCAGGGTGGCACCAAAAGTCGTGCAGCCCAGAAGGAAGCAAATTGCATCCTGGAGTGGGCAGAAAGATATGTCCCAGCCATATCCGCGGTTTTCATCCCAGGAGTGGAAAATTGGAGAGCGGACTTTCTAAGTCGCCAACAATTATGCCCGGGGGAATGGTCTCTTCACCCCGAGGTTTTCCAGGCAATATGCCAGCGGTGGGGAACACCGGATGTAGATCTGCTAGCATCCAGATTCAACGCAAAGGTGGACAGGTTTGTGTCTCGCACAAGGGATCCCCTAGCTTGCGGCTCGGATGCCCTAGTGTTCCCTTGGGATCGGTTCAAGCTGATATATGCATTCCCACCGCCACAATTGTTACCGCGATTACTCCGCAGAATCAGGGTAGAAAAGAAACCAGTGATTCTGGTGGCTCCAGCGTGGCCCCGAAGGGCATGGTACGCGGAGATGGTAAAAATGTCAGTGAGGAGTCCTTGGACCCTCCCACTTCGTCCGGACCTGCTGTCGCAAGGACCGATATACCACCCTTCCTTACCAGCCCTAGGTTTGACGGCCTGGCTATTGAAGCCCACATTCTGAAAAAGAGAGGGCTCTCTAATTCTGTGGTATCTACCATGATCAATGCCAGGAAACCGGTATCCAGGCAGATCTATTATAGGATCTGGAAAGCGTACATTACGTGGTGTGAGACCAAGAAATGGCATCCACGTAAGTACATGATAGGGAGGATTCTGGACTTCCTACAGTGGGCTGTAGATAGGAAGCTGGCCTTGAGTACTATCAAGGGTCAGATTTCGGCCTTGTCAATATTTTTTCAAAGGCCCTTGGCTTCGCATTCACTAGTCAAAGCCTTTATACAAGGAGTGATGCGTATTAGCCCTCCGGTTAGTATTCCCATATGTCCTTGGGACTTAAACCTGGTTCTGTCGGTTCTACAGAAACAACCGTTTGAACCATTACAACACATTTCCTTGGTTCTTCTCACCAGGAAATTGGTTTTCTTAGTAGCCATTTGTTCGGCTAAAAGAGTGTCGGAATTAGCAGCTATGTCCTGTAAGGAGCCATATCTGGTTGTCCATAAGGACAGAGTAGTATTACGTCCTCATCCAGCCTTTCTTCCTAAGGTGGTATCGAGGTTTCATTTGAACCAAGATGTGGTTCTTCCTTCTTTTTTCCCCAAACCTATCTCAGTAGAGGAAAAGTTATTACATTCTTTGGATGTGGTAAGAGCAGTTAAAGCTTATCTAAAAGCCACTGCTCAGATTTGCAGAACGGATTCTTTGTTTGTTCTGCCGGAAGGCCCCAGAAAGGGTCAGGCAGCATCAAAATCTACTTTAGCCAAGTGGATTCGACAGGTCATAATACAAGCCTATGGCTTGAGAAAGAGACCGCCTCCGTTCAAAGTTAGGGCGCACTCCACAAGAGCGGTTGGAACTTCATGGGCAGTGCATCACCAGGCCTCCCTGGCTCAAGTATGTAAGGCCGCAACATGGTCTTCGGTACACACGTTTACTAGATTCTATCAGGTAGACGTTAGAAGTCAGGAGGATGTCGCCTTTGGGCGCAGTGTGTTGCAGGCCGCAAAAGATCCTCATGCCTGATGGCGCCCAGCTTATGTACCCCCCCCCTCATTTGGCATTGCTTTGGGACGTCCCATTAGTAATGACTAAGTCGCTCTGTGTCCCGTGATGTACGAAAAAGAAAAAGGGATTTTTATAACAGCTTACCTGTAAAATCCTTTTCTTGGAGTACATCACGGGACACAGAGCTCCCACCCCTCTTTTTGGGACACTTATTGCTTGGCTACAAAACTGAGGTGCTCCCGGGTGGGAGGGGCTTATATAGGGGAGGGTACTTCCGGTTTGGAATTGGCCAGTGCCAACACCTGAAGGTAAACTATATAACCCATTAGTAATGACTAAGTCGCTCTGTGTCCCGTGATGTACTCCAAGAAAAGGATTTTACAGGTAAGCTGTTATAAAAATCCCTTTTTTTTTTTAACAAACAGGGGTTCTTTATTAAGCAAAAATCAGTACAGAGAAAAGAAAATACCACAAAGATTTTGGTTGGCACAACCACTGTCATGACAGTACATTGAAATTACAGGCAAACAGATGACTATCACATCAAAATATCTCAGGGCACAACAATGTAGATAGGGACACCATGACCTACAGGAATCAGGATGGCTCAAGTGACCCAGTAAGCTTGGTGCACAAAAAACAAAAACAAAACAAAACAAAATACATCCTACTCCCCCGGAATGGAAGACACACTGCCTCACCCCCAGGAACACGACACCCCCCCAGGACCACAAGACCCCAGGGCGGGGACCCCTCACGTAGAGAGCCACAACTGCCACACTTTGTCAAACTTCCAAGAACAACCTCTACTAATATACGTCAACCTGTAGAGTGGCAGGGTAGCATTGATCATAGCCAACCAGGCGGACACAGTTGGAGGATCGGGAGACAGCCATTTACAAATAATAGCCTTCTTGGCATAGTACAGCAGGTATCCTATGAGCAATCTACTATGGTGCGATCTCTGGCCATCATCTGGAATACCTAGGAGTGCCAGCTCTGGCGACAAGGGGAGCGACAGTTCCAGCTTAAGATTAACTAACTCAAACACCTCCCTCCAGAAATCCTGTAACTTGGGGCAAGCCCAGAGCATATGCAGTAGGTCCCCCGGTTGGACCAGGCACCGAGGGCAATTAGGGTCCCTATCCGGATAGATTCTATGAAGCCTAGCGGGCGTAAGATAGACCCTGTGGAGTAGTTTAACTTGCAGCAGCTTATCTCGGGAAGAGATAACCAGTTTAGGGCAGTTTTCCAGCGCATCTTCCCAATCCTCCCTATCAAGGGCTGGTATATCCGCCCTCCATTGATCCCAGAGCCTCTCGATCTTCGGAGAGTCAGTCCTCAGCAGGGTACCGTATAGAACCGAAAGTGGTTTCCGCAGATCTTCCCGCGAAAGGACCTCCTCAACTGGATCCAGCTGAATTAAAGGCATGACAGGGAACTGGGCCCTGGCCGCATGTCGGAGCTGGAGGTACCGAAAGAACATCCAGCTCGGCAAGTGAAACTGCCGA
The DNA here is from genome assembly GCA_029206835.1 of Rana muscosa. NCBI lineage: Eukaryota > Metazoa > Chordata > Amphibia > Anura > Ranidae > Rana > Rana muscosa. Next base: position 495,060,781 of record CM055116.1, on the reverse strand, counting down.
CGAAGCTGTACGCACTGCAGCAGCACCCCAGCCGGCATGATATCCCGTAAGGTTCTCACCCCATACCTTGCCCAGACATGCGGGTCAGGTATCGTACGAAAGTGGGGCAGGGCTGGATTCCCCCATAGAGGCTGCACCAGGGACCACCTATTCTCTCGAGAAAAATGCTTCCTAGCCGCCACCCAAACTCTATAGGTGGCATTAGTAGGAGTCGGCACTGACTCGTACGCCCTGGGGCCTCTGTATGCCAAGTTACGCAGGTCCATCAGCGAACCTAGGTAAGCGGCTTCCAGACACACAGCCGCATTGGAACGAGCCCCCTCAAACCACCAGTAAACGGTCACCAAAACAGCAGCCCAGTAATACACTTGTAGGTTAGGCAGAGCCAGGCCCCCTAACTGCGTAGGGAGATGAAGAGTGGATCTAGCAAGCCTAGGGACCGTCCCGCCCCAAATAAAGGAGCCAATACTCTTATCTACCTCTCTAAAAAAGGAGACCGGAATCCACACCGGGCAGTTGCGAAACAGGTAGAGAAATTTAGGCAGCAGGACCATCTTAAAAATATTGATACGGCCGAGGAGATTCAAGGGAAGGCTAGACCACGATACACATTTCTCCCGCAGGATAGACTGTAAGGGAAGAATATTCTGTGCATAGTATTGGGCCACATCCCTCGTCACAACCACCCCAAGGTACCTGAACTCAGTGACCCAACTCAAGGAAGATGGGCTGGCAAGGGCAGAAGCCTGGTCATCCAGTGGAAATACCACCGATTTAGACCAGTTTATCTTAACCCCCGAATACCTTCCAAACTCCTCAAATACATCCAGGGCAGCCAAGAGAGAAGGCCCAGCATTGTTCAGGTATAACAGAGCATCGTCAGCATATAATGATATCCTCTCCTCCAGTCCCCCCACCACCAGCCCCCGAATCCTCCGGGACTCCCGGACTGAAATTGCCAGGGGTTCTAAAGCCAGGGCAAAGAGACTGGGAGAGAGGGGACACCCCTGACGAGTGCCTCTGAACAACGGAAAGGGATCCGAAACCCAACCGTTAGTACGGACCCGCGCCCTCGGACTACCATATAGCATCTGCACCCAGTGAATAAAATTAGGACCAAATCCGAAGCCACGCAGAACCTCCCACATGTATTCCCACTCAATCGAGTCAAAAGCCTTTTCGGCATCAAGGGAGGCTACTACGCGGGACCCGACCGAGTCGTGTGTCAATGAGAGATTCAAAAATAAGCGCCTAATATTAATGTCAGTGCCCTTGCCCGGCATAAACCCAGTCTGATCCACATGGACCAAATCAGAAATGACCGCAGACAGACGCACAGCTAAGATTTTGGCAAGGATCTTGGCGTCCACGTTCAACAAGGAAATAGGCCTGTAGGAGGCACATTCCAGAAGGTCCTTACCGGGCTTGGGCACCAACACTATAACCGCCTCCGCCATAGAGTCAGGCAGAACTCCCCGTTTTTTGCAGTCAGAAAAAAGTGAAGTCAACCGCGGTGCTAGCAGATCCATATACTGCGAGTAGAATTCTGTTGGGAGACCATCTACACCTGGCGTTTTACCCCCCTGTAACCCCCCAATGGCTTTCTGTACCTCCTCCAGAGTAATCTCCCCCTCCAGAGAACCCCTAGAGTCATCTGACAGCACAGGGAAGTCAATCGAGCCCAGGAATTCCCGGAGTTCGGAAGAAGTGTATCCGACCTTAGAAGAATAGACCCCCCGGAAAAACTGGGAAAACCTAGCATTAATATGTTCTGGGGAGGAGAGGACAGACCCACCCTCATCCCGAATTCCTGCTATGTGCACAGAGGGGGCCTGTCCCCGAGCCAGCCATGCCAGCAGTCGACCATTTTTGTCCCCAAACTCAAACACCCTCTGAGCCGAGTGTAACATGGCTTTCTTGGTTTGGTCGACACGACATAGGGAGAGTTCCCTAAGGACCCTCTGCCATTCGTAGTAAGTAGCATCCGATGGGGAGGACCCAAAGTCCCGCTCCCACTTCCCAGCTTCCTCCTCCTTATCCTTCAGTAATTTAGCCCCTACCTTCTGTGCCAAAGTAATCCGGGAGATGTAGGCCCCCCTTACAAAGGCCTTAAAGGCATCCCATTGAACGCCAGAGCTAGCCGAATCCTGATTGAGGGTCCAGTAGTTACAGACAGACTCCACCATATCCTCTTGAATACCCTCATCCAATGCCCAGTACCTGGACAGGCGCCATAGTCTAGCACCTCTAGCCCCTGAGAGGGTCACTGTAATACAGACGGGGGCGTGGTCAGAGATACCTCTAGATAGGTGGCCCGCTTCGCAAACCCAATTGAGGGCCGACGCAGAAGCAAAGACCAGGTCAATGCGGGACAGGGTCTTGTATGTGGCAGAGTGGCAAATATATTCTCGTGTGCAGGGATGAAAATGCCTCCATACATCAGTCAGACTGTACGTCTCAGCCCACCTAGGAAGGTCCATAGAAAACCTGACCGAGGGGTGCAGTCTGTCCAGATCCCGAGAGGGCACCATATTAAAATCCCCAAAGATATAAAACTCGGACGTGTCAAATGCCAGGATATGCACCTTCAAGTCATGTAACAGTTGTATTGAAGCAGGCGGAGGTAAATAAACTCCAGCCAGCACCAATCGCTTATCATATATGTTAACATGCATGACCACATATCTACCCCCGGGGTCTGTGTGCACCTCCAACAGCTGGAAGGGCAGCGATCTCCTAACGAGAACACTGACCCCGCGAGCATAGCATGAGTAGGTAGAGTGATAGGCTGACCCAATCCAAGCCCTTTGCAAGGCCCGGACTCTGGATCCTGTCAAATGGGTTTCCAATAAGATACAAACATGTGGGGCGGCCTTCTGCAAGTATTGAAACAGTAGGGACCTCTTAACCGCTGAGTTAAGGCCCTGAGTGTTCCAGGAGATAATCTTTAACTGAGCCATAATGTCCTAGAAGGTATGGACCTTAGCAACATAATGGTGACGGGAGAGACACAATAAGATCCGGGGCAGGACCCCCCTCCCCACCACCCCGCAAAACACCAGTCAACATACCTGTAACAGAAATAAAAGGTTATGCATGTCATGACAGAACCCCTTAAACTAGAACCCCATAGAAGCCGCAACGGCGGCAGGACAACCAAAACCCCCCTCCCCCCACCCTGCAACCCCATCCCAATTATGGAGAGCATAAATCCCAAACAACAGACAACGGGTCCGTTAGAACAAAACAAATGTAAAGAGGGCAGTGAACCAGTGGAATCCGCACTCAAGCACAAGTGCCGAACCAGCACCGGAGATGCTGACCACCACATAACTGTACAGGAGGAAAAAGGTATCCCTTAGCTCAGAAAGTCCCATGCAGCTACACCAAAAGGGGGTGAGGCGAACCTCAACATCATAGGCAGTCCGGCATACTGCAAGGAGAGTTGGGAAGTTCAAGCAGGGGGATCAAAAGGTGGTGATAATGTCAACTTCACCTGCAAGCAGGGGCACAAACTTAAAACGTTACAGTACCTGCAAGATCAGTCAGAGCAAGTGACCAGTAGGACCGGGCTCCCGAGATCCATGCGGTGCATATCCACCCCAAAGCAGGTAGAGAAGAATGGGGGGGGGGGAGTTCGATCCAGGGGACACCCCCTCCTCATCAGCGGTGCAGTGGCAAGGTGTCAATCCAGGAGGAGGCTTCTCGCGGAGAGGTAAAGAACCGTGTCGTCTCCCCATCCTGCACACGGAGACGAGCAGGGAACAGCATGCTGTATCGAATATCACGGGCCCGAAGCAGGGCCTTCACTTGGTCGAACGACTTCCTCTGCTTCTGGGTCTCCAGGGAATAGTCGGGGAAGACAAGGAGCTTGGCGTTCTGATAGCGAAGTTCTCCCTTCACTCGCGCCGCTTTCAGCACTTCATCCCGGTCCCGGAAATTCAAGAACCTTAGAATAAAAGTGTGGGGGGGACCGCCCGCCGGATTCGGTTGCGGCGGAACCCGATGAGCCCTCTCCATGGCGTAAAAAGGGGAAAAGTGAGCGTCGGGCAATAGTTCACGCAGGAGATCCTCCACGAACACCGCCGGGTTCCTACCCTCCGCTCCTTCCGCCATACCCACAATCCGAAGGCTGTTCCTCCGATTCCGGTTCTCGGCGTCGTCCACTTTATACTCCAGGGCTCTCACTTTCTGCTGGATAACACGGATAGCTGAGGAGTGCTCATTCACGGTATCCTCCACACCACTCACCCGCTCCTCCGTCTCTGTAACTCGGGAGCGGAGCTTGTCCATGTCTTGCCTCATGTGTCCCATCTCAAGTTGCACTGCCTCGATCTTGGTCGTTAGCGTGGCTTGGCAGTTAGCAATAGCAGCCATAATGTCAGCCACATAGCTGGGTTGCGATGTCGCTTCATCTGGCGGCGGTGGTTCAGCCAGGAAATCCGTCTGAGACGCCATGTTATTGCCCTTCCAGCCACGAGGCTGCACACAGGCCGCAGGGGGTTCAGATTGAATCTCTTCAATTGGCGGAAAGCGAAGCGGTTGTCCCCTATTACAGCCTCCCTTACGAGTCCGGCGTCTCATCAGTGTAGAACCCGGCCAGCTAAGACACGAATCGCAGCCAGGGAACGGAGAAATTCACAGGCAGTCAGCAGAGCTCCGTGAAGTGCGACCGCTCAGGTCTCCATCTTGGCCACGCCCCTACAGGTGCTATTTTTAGCGCAAAAAACGCCTGTAAAGCACCTCGGTGTGAAATCTATTTCTCTATCTCTATCTATCTATCTCTCTATACATACACATATATATATATATATATATATATATATATATATATATACACACACACACACAGTGGGTACGGAAAGTTTCAGACCCCCTTAAATTTTTTACTCTTTGTTATATTGCAGCCATTTGCTAAAATCATTTAAGTTAATTTTTTCCTCATTAATGTACACACAGCACCCCATATTGACAGAAAAACACAGACTTGTTGACATTTTTGCAGATTTATTAAAAAAGAAAAAGTGAAATATCACATGGTCCTAAGTATTCAGACCCTTTGCTCAGTATTTAGTAGAAGCACCCTTTTGATCTAATACAGCCATGAGTCTTTTTGGGAAAGATGCAACAAGTTTTTCACACCTGGATTTGGGGATCCTCTGCCATTCCTCCTTGCAGATCCTCTCCAGTTCTGTCAGGTTGGATGGTAAACATTGGTGGACAGCCATTTTTAGGTCTCTCCAGAGATGCTCAATTGGGTTTAAGTCAGGGCTCTGGCTGGGCCATTCAAGAACAGTCACAGAGTTGTTGTGAAGCCACTCCTTCGTTATTTTAGCTGTGTGCTTAGGGTCATTGTCTTGTTGGAATGTAAACTTTCGGCCCAGTCTGAGGTCCTGGGCACTCTGGAGAAGGTTTTCGTCCAGGATATCCCTGTACTTGGCCGCATTCATCTTTCCCTCGATTGCAACCGGTCGTCCTGTCCCTGCAGCTGAAAAACACCCCCACAGCATGATGCTGCTACCACCATGCTTCACTGTTGGGACTGTATTGGACAGGTGATGAGCAGTGCCTGGTTTTCTCCACACATACCGCTTAGAATAAAGGCCAAAAAGTTCTATCTTGGTCTCATCAGACCAGAGAATCTTATTTCTCACCATCTTGGAGTCCTTCAGGTGTTTTTTAGCAAACTCCATGTGGGCTTTCATGTGTCTTGCACTGAGGAGAGGCTTCCGTCGGGGCCACTCTGCCATAAAGCCTAGACTTGTGGAGGGCTGCAGTGATGGTTGACTTTCTACAACTTTCTCCCATCTCCCGACTGCATCTCTGGAGCTCAGCCACAGTGATTTTTGGGTTCTTCTTTACCTCTCTCACCAAGGCTCTTCTCCCCCGATAACTCAGTTTGGCCGGACGGCCAGCTCTACGAAGGGTTCTGGTCATCCCAAACGTCTTCCATTTAAGGATTACGGAGGCCACTGTGCTCTTAGGAACCTTAAGTGCAGCAGAAATTTTTTTGTAACCTTGGCCAGATCTGTGCCTTGCCACAATTCTGTCTCTGAGCTCTTCAGGCAGTTCCTTTGACCTCATGATTCTCATTTTCTCTGACATGCACTGTGAGCTGTAAGTTCTTATATAGACAGGTGTGTGGCTTTCCTAATCAAGTCCAATCAGTATAATCAAACACAGCTGGACTCAAATGAAGGCGTAGAACCATCTCAAGGATGATCAGAAGAAATGGACAGCACCTGAGTTAAATAAGTGTCACAGCAAAGGGTCTGAATACTTAGGACCATGTGATATTTCAGTTTTTCTTTTTTAATAAATCAGCAAAAATGTCAACAATTCTGTGTTTTTCTGTCAATATGGGGTGCTGTGTGTACATTAATGAGGGGAAAAAAATGAACTTAAATGATTTTAGCAAATGGCTGCAATATAACAAAGAGTGAAAAATTTAAGGGGGTCTGAATACTTTCCGTACCCACTGTGTATGTGTGTATGTGTATATATATATATATATATATATATATATATATATATTTATCTATATATATATCTAGATAGATAGATAGATAGATAGATAGATAGATAGATAGCTTTATTTAATAATGAAGTATATATATCTACTTAAGCCCTTAAGCCTCTAGTGTTCCCATAAGGATATACGGTATATACCCGAGTATAAGCTGACCCGAGTATAAGCCGAGGACCTAATTTTACCCCAAAAAACTGGGAAAACGTATTGACTCAAGTATAAGCCGAGGGTGAGAATGCAGAGGGTCAGCAATGTCCATTTGCAACCTCACTGTGCCCATACTAACTGTGCCCGTCGTCACTGTGCCCATACTCACTGTGCCCATTGTCAATGTGCCCGTCTTCACTGTACCTTGAAATTGAGAGGCTGCGGGTGTCCATTCATTGTTTAAAACTCGCGGTCTCCTCCTGGTCCCTTCCGTGATGGGCGTTTCTCAGCTGACACAGTTCAGCCTACCACGGACGTTCTCGTAACCTCAGACTCCTTTTCCCAGCAGACAGTGTGATCAGTGTTCTGCCAATCACGGACGTCCTCTTGTCCGAGGATGAAAAGGCATCCGTGATTGGCGGAACACTAAACACAGTGTCTGCTGGGATGGGTGAGGATGAGAGAACGTTTGTGATAGGCGATTCTCAGACAGAGATTTCCGCCTATCACGGAAGAGACAGGAGGAGACCGCGAGTTTTAAATGATGGACGCCTGCAGCCTCTCAATATTTCCAGGTACACTGACTCGAGTATAAGCCGAGGGGGGCACTTTCAGCCCAAAAAAAGGGCTGAAAATCTAGGCTTATACTCGAGTATATACAGTATTTGTGCTTAGTCCGAATATATATGTTCCAGGCTGTGTTTAAATGGCTAAATGTCCTTAGGCTGATGACTCTAGCGTGTGGGAATCTGCAGGGTGGACACCCATCCAGAGTGTATCCTCCAGGCAGCCAGATGGAGTGAAGATGGCCAAAATCTCCAACCTATCAAAAATCCAACCGCGTCATAGGTGGGTGTATTGCCCATGCGCGAGCGCGTGCACAAGAAGGGGTTTCTTCTGCACATCAGATTCTTGCGTAAAAGGCATCAAATAAACCAACTGATCTCGCCGCCGCAGCGCACCTGTGCGGCCTTCGTATTACAGACTAAAAGATTCCCATCATATGCTCCAACTGATATCGCAGCAGTGCGCCTGCGCGGGAACAATGACATCCCCTGTCAGATCTGCCGACGGTCTCTTTCACACATAAACAAACGAGATACATGGAGAGAGAATAAAAAATATGGGGTTTTATCATACGAGATGCAAAGCTATTAACATGATGATGTGGCAAGATAATGAACGGAACAATGTGTGGATATGTATGCGAGTGTGAGTGCATTGTATAGCGCAGGAGGCAGAACACGGGGCTCTGCACTCTGTCATAGGTGAAGGAAGGGGAGTCTGGCGGTCCTTATAAGATCTAAAGATAAGCGATTAGAGAGGGGCACGGGAATCCCAGAGGGACTACAACTCCCAGAATGTCCTGTCACTGTGCCCTAGGGAGTCTACAACTCCCAGCATGTTCTGCCACTGCCCCCTAGAGGGACTACAACTCACAGCATGTTCTGCCACTGCCCCCTAGAATGACTACAACTCCCAGCATGTCCTGTCACTGCCTGCTAGAGGGACTACAACTCCCATCATGATGGGTAGAACAGCTGGAATGACGTTACATACTGCGCATGTGCAGATCATCGGAGGCACTATCTGACGGGAGGCATTGTAAAGCGCAGGGGGCGTTATTCAATAGAACACATTATAAAGCGCGGAGGCAGAATCTGACAGTGTTATTGTATGTTATACAATGTCATTGCATGTTGTACAGTGCCATCGTATGCCGTACGGTGCCATCACATGTTGTACAGTGTCATCTCATATCGTACATTGTCATCACATGTTGTACAGTGCCATCACATACCGTACAATGTCATCGCATGTTGTACAATGCCATTGCATGCCGTACAGCGCCATCATTGCGCATGTGTGGTTCGTCGGATGCATTATCCGATGGTAGGCATTATTTGACAGGACACCTACAGTTGGCTACCATTGAGGAGATGGAGGTGGAGTGAGAGCCACTTGGCTGAGGGAAATTGGGCGACATACAGAGAGGACACGGCACTGCTAATCATCTTTTACTATGGTGGCCCTGCTACTGAGAGTAGGCCTGAGCTGAGGGCCTGTACTGCAAAGAGACATGTGAGGGGTAAGTCACCTTCTGTGTGTGTGTGTGTGTGTCTACAGGCCGATACCTACCTACATAGGAGAGCACAGCCATGTACATAGGACGATACCTACCTACACAGGGGGGCACAGCCATGTACGCAGGCCGATACCTACCTACACGGGGGCACACCCATGTACACAGGCCGATACCTACCTACACAGGGGGGCACAGCCACGTACGCAGGCTGATACCCACCTACACAGGAGGGCACAGACATGTATGCAGGCCTATACCTACCTACACAGGAGGACACAGGCTGATACCTATCTTCACAGGAGGGCACAGCCATGGACACAGTTCCCTCCTCTGTACATGGCTCTCCTCTGTACCTGGCTCTCCTCTGTACCTACACAGGGGGGCACAGCCGTGTACAGGGGAGAACCGTGTACACAGGAGAGCCGTGTACAGAGGAGGGCACGGTGTCCCATGGCTGTTCACACACGCATACATATCCACACATTGTTCCGTACATTATCTTGCAACATCATCATGTTAATTGCTTTGCATCTCGTATTTTTTATTCACTCTCCATGTATCTCGTTTATGTGTGAAAGAGACGGTCGGAAGATCTGACAGGGGATGTCGGTGTTCCCGCGCAGGCGCACTGGTGCGATATCAGTTGGAGCATTTGATGGCATTCTTTTAGTCTGTGATACGAAGGCCGCGCAGGTGCGCTGTGGCGGCGAAAGCAGTTGGTATATTTGATGCCTTTTATATGAGAGTGTGACGTGCAGAAGAAACTCCTTCGTGTGCACGCGCTCGTGCATGGGCAATACAGCCACTTATGACGCGGTTGGACTTTTTGAGGTTGGAGATTTGGGCAGGACACTCACTCCCCGGCATTCCCCTTGTACTGCGCATGCGCGTCGTGATGACATTGCACGCAATTATGTCGCTGCTGGTCTCCGTCCTTGCTCTGGAGACCAGCTGACGCTAAGGGGATCTGCTGCCGACACGGTGAGCTGGCCGCTCCCCCTGACCGACGTCAGGGAGAAGAGAGACGCAGCGAAATTGTGCATGCTCTCAAATGGGGCCAGAACAGTACAGCCCCACTGCATAACACATATATGGGGACTTGCCCAGCCGGGTGTTGCCAAGGAGAGACCCATGAAATACAGATATTGTAAAGCAAATGAAAAAAAGAAAGAAAGAAAATAAATATATAAAAATATATGGCAAAAAACCCAACTATGTTTGCAATCCTACCTAAGTGTTTTACAAAGAAAAAAGGAATATGGATGAAAAAAACTGACCCCCCCCCCCCCAACATTTTATTACCGTATATGGGTATTGGCTTAATCTGTCTTGCCTGAACTGAAGCCCTCCAAGAAAAACTTTCTGCCTCGTTAAGTCCAGGGGGAGATGTGGCATTCCGACGCCTAATTCAGTGCATCTCGTGCTGGAATAGGGTCTTGTTCCAATCTCCTCCCCCAAGTGGAATATGTATTTTATCTAATGCTGTAAATTGGACTCTGGGCATTTTTATATCTGTGTGTTTTGGCTATATGCTACCTAGATGTAAGTATAGGTTTCCTATTCGCATACTATACACAGGGCTCAAAATTTCAAGTCCTGATCTACTAGCCAGGCGTCAAGGGTTACTCGCCACCAGTTGCCCCACCCCTAATTCTGCCCCTAAACACGCCCTAATTATCTAATGTATTGACACTAAAATGTTTTATGCAAATTTAAGTTATAAAAATAAATATTTATCAGTGCAGCCTCACCTGTGTCCATCAGTGCAGCCTGCCCGTGTCCATCAATGCAGCCTGCCCGTGTCCATCAATGCAGCCTGCCCGTGTCCACCAATGCAGCCGCTCCTATACAACCCCGCCTGCCGAGCAGCCCACCCTCACCAGCTCTCAAATTCCACTCACAAAATGCAAGCAGGCGAGTAGAATTTTTGAGGGCTGCTATACATATACTTCCCAATTAATTTGCCTTATTCCTGACGCCTTTCCTATATAGAAGGATCCACATTCACATTGCATTAGGTAAATTACACCTTTAGTCTTGCTATTGGCAAAATGTCTAGCTGGGAATCTCTCACCATTTGGAAGGGTGAAATTATTATTTTTGTTGATTACTGGGCATTTAGTGCATTCCCCACGTGGAGAGGTGCCCATTTGCCTACACGGATCTTTTCTATATTCCCCTTTGTACTCAGAGACTCCTTGATGGATCCAACCTTTCTAAAAGTAATGGCTGGAGTCTGTGTTACAAAGTTGCTCAGGATTGGATCCTCTGTTAGTACTGACCAATGTTTTTGTAGTATGTTTCGAACTTCTGTATGTTCATTTGAAAATCTTAAAATAACTATAGTAACCTCATCCTTTTTTATTTCCTTTTTTGGACTTACAGTGAAGCCATGTACACACGGCCGAGAATCTCGTCAGGAAAAAACTTGTCGTTTTTCTTGACGAGATTCTTGGACAAGAAACTTGTCCCGGCCGAGTGTACACACGCTCGATTCAAAGAACCCGCGGTTCTTTGAATGGAGCGAACGGTGACTTAATCGACTACGACGAGCGTGCGCTCGTCACATTCGATGCCGTCGCCGCCATCTTGCTACACTCTACCTATGCCTAGGAAGCTACCGCGCATGCGTCAAAGTCATTTCGAGCATGCGCGGGTTTCCACGGCGACAGGTAAGTGTACACACACACACGCTTTTCTCGTCGAGAAACATGCTGACGAGAATCTCGACGAGAAAATAGAGAGCAGGTTCTCTATTTTTCTCGTCGAGATTCTTGTCTGTTTTTTTGACGAGAAACCTGATAGCCGCGTACACACGACCGATTTACTCGGCAAGAAAGCTCTGCCAGCAAGTTTCTTGTCGTTTTTTGACGAGAAACTCGGTCGTGTGTACGAGGCTTGAGAGTAAAAAATATTTGATCACATGCTGATTTTGTACGTTTGCCCACTGACAAAGAAATGATCAGTCTATAATTTTATTGGGAGGTTTATTTTAACAATGAGAGACAGAATAACAAAAATATCCAGAAAAACGCATTTCAAAAAAGTTATAAATTGATTTGCATTTTAATGAGAGAAATAAGTATTTGATCCCCTATCAATCAACAAGATTTCGGACTCCCAGGTGTCTTCTATACAGGTAATGAGCTGAAATTAGGAGCACTCTCTTAAAGGGAGTGCTCCTAATCTCAGTTTGTTACCTGTATAAAAAACACCTGTCCACAGAAGCAATCAATAAATCAATCAGATTCCAATATCTCTACCATGGCCAAGACCAAAGAGCTGTCCAAGGATGTCAGGGACAAAATTGTAGACCTACACAAGGCTGGATTGGGCTACAAGACCATCACTAAGCAGCTTGGTGAGAGGGTGACAACAGTTGGTATGATTATTCGCAAATGGAAAAAACACAAAATAACTGTCTCACCTCGTCGAGTTTCAATGATCATGAGAACAGTAAGGAATCATTCCAGAACTACACTTGGATGATGTCCTCATCTTCTTTGCCACCTTGGAGCTGCACAGAACCCATGTTTAAAAGGTGCTAGCCACTCTGAGAGAACGTGGACTCTCTCGCGAAAGCAGAGAAGTGTGAATTCGAAAAGACGTCCATACAATTCTTGGGCCTAATAATTTCCATGGACGGGGTGGCCATGGACCTTCAGAAAGGTATCCACCATGCTGGAGTGGCCATCCCCCGCTGATAAGAAGGGCATCCAAAGGTTTGTGGGGTTTGCTAACTTCTATCGAAGATACTTTAAAGACTTTTCTAGCATTATTGCCCCGATTACTCAGCATACTTGCCAGCACACCCTTTTTCAGTGGTCCCAGAATGCTTAAACGGCTTTTGATAAGCTAAAGGCTTTGTTCACCTCAGCTCCCATTCTGCAACACCCAGACCCAGCTCTGCCCTATGTCTTGGAGGTTGATGCTTCAGAAGTCGCAACATGGGCTTTCCTGTCCCAATGTCAAGGTCTTAAAGCATTACTGCATCCAGTAGCTTTCTTCTCCCGAAAATTGAACCAACCCGAAAGAAATTATGATGTGGGGTATCGGGAACTGCTGGCCATAAGTCGCACTAGAAGAATAGCGATATCTACTAAAAGGCGCAGCTCACCTCTTAATGATATTCACTGATCATAAAAACCTGCAGTATCTCAGATCCGCCAAATGTCTAAGACCGCAGCAAGCCAGGTGGGCTTTGTTCTTTTCAAGATTTACCTTTTATCTCACCTACCACCCAGGATCCAAGAATGGGAAGGCAGATGCTCTCTCACGCATGTTTCCAGAGACTCCTGAGACTGTCATCCCCAGCACTATCTTGTACCCTCAGAATTTCCTTCTGATCCAGCCTGATCTGAAGACTACTTTTGAACAGACCTCGGCACAATGCTCTGAATCTAAGACTTCTGCATTCAGAAAACAGGAAGGACTTCTGTGGAACGGAGACAAGATTTTGTACCCCAATGAGCCAAACTCCAGGTCCTCAAAACTTTCCATGACCACCAGCTGACTGACCATTTTGGGGTCCACAAAACTCTTGAGCTTATTCAGCGATATAAAAGGGTTCTACACTATCCCTGTTGGTAGTAGATCGCATGTCAAAGATGGCCCACTTTTTGCCCCTGGTGGGTATTCTTTCGGCCATGGATACAGCACACATCTTTATCAAAAAGATTGTTAGGTTACATGGTCTGCCAAACAGCATTGTATCCGACAGAGGGGTGCAACTAACCTCCAGGTTCTGGAGGGCTCTCTGTAAAGCCTTGAACATTGAAGCCTGCTTGTCTTCCGCCTATCATCCGCAGAATAGTGGCCAAATAGAGAGGACAAATCGTACTCTAGAGCAATATCTCAGTTGCTTTTCTTCTTTTGCTCAAGATAACTGGGTAGCCTTGCTCCCTTGTGCCGAATTTGCATACAATAATTCTGTTCATGCTACCACCAATCAGTCCCCATTCCGGGCAAACTATGGATTTCATCCTTCCTTATTGCCTAATACTGTTCCAGAAGCATCAGCAGCTGCCGTACAGAACAGATTATCCGTTTGCCGACCAGCTGTCGTCATACTGCGGCAGGTTGGCATGGCTGCGTGAATCACCGTAGGTGTACGTCGGCAGCTTTAAGAGCAATAGCAGGTGCGCCCGCGTCGCCAGGGCCAATGCGCAGAGAGCCAGAACAGGGATCTGTAAATATAAACAAACAGATCCCCATTCTGACAGGGGAGTAGAGAGAGATTGTCTGTTCCTAGTGATCAGGAACAGTGACCTCCCAGTCAGTCCTCTCCCCCACTGTTAGAAACACCTCCCTAGGGAACACTTAACCCCTTGATCGCCCCCTTTCCTGCCAGTGTAATTTATACAGTAATCAGTGGCTATTTTTAGCACTGATCGCTGTATAAATGTTTTTTTCTTCCACTACCAAATAAGATTAATTTGAATCTCGAAAAGTGGATGTCTGGATCTTTCGCATTGTTGCGCAGATGCAAAAAGGAAGCATTCAACCGTAGGTAATTCTACTGAAACACCTTTCTCTATTCAGACGATAACATCTTAACCATCTCCCTAACCCTCAGGATCTTGACAGCATCCTGTCAATTTGAAATTCTGGAGGCTCCGACATCATCAAGAGCAAGTCTCCCCTGCCCAAACATACAGGTTACCCTATCCCCTTGCTATTCTTTTGTTCTATTTCCTCATGCCTAAATCTCAAACATTTCCGTCACAGTGTCCCTTAGGAGATGCAGAAGCGGTGTGTGGATAGGCATCCACCACACAAAAAAATCTAACAGTTTAGGCTATGCATACAGTATGTACACATTTACAGAATTGTTTGGTCATTTTGGACATGCTGAGGCCTGTTGCAAGTATGAAAACTAAAAATTATCAGGACTGTCTCATAACATTCATTGGCTAATCTGGCGATAACTCCTAATATTGTGCAAACTGTTGTAACTAACAGGAAACTAGAATCCTATTTATTATAATCGGACCAGAGAGAATATTTTGATTGGTTACTTGGGTTATACATTACACTAAAACAGTGCAATAAGCCTGATGGCTTGTATTAGTGTAAATAAAAAAGAAAATCATGTTTCCATTGGACTGTCCCTACTACTGAGATGAAATAAGATAGTCGGTCATAGTTGGCCACTGCATTGCACTGTATTATAACTGTCTTTTATTATATAACACTTACAGCAACGTTACAATGTAGTGCTTTAACACCCTACAATAATAACCGTTCCAGTCCTTAAACTCTCGATTTTAACATACCTTGGTAACATTCTTAAATATTTTAAAAGAGAAAAAATTTACTTTTTTAGCTAGGATTAATGTAATGTCATCTTTCCTAAAGGTGGTCACCATTGCCTTACGGTGTCCTAGTGGGCGTGTTTATAAAAGACGGTTTTACAAGTCTTACAGTTCTCTTGTAAGTATTGCGAGAAACCTCTGATACATAACCAAATGTTACAGTTACTATGGTGTTTGATCGATATATGTCTGGCTACAAATACACAATCGTACAGATCTGAGATCTCAGAACTGATTTATTACCCAGAGTTGAAGGGAATGTATAGCGGCTTTGTATATATTTTTTTTTTTTTTGACTATTGTCAGGACTAAAAAAAAAATATGTTTTTATGTCAGATAAATATGAAATATTGCAAATTATATTTTTTTGGCTCCTCTCATGTTTTAAAGGCTCCCAACATCTGCATACTATGTAATCCTAAGGCTCTGTTTACATCTGAGCATAGCAGAATCACACAGATACCATTAATTTCAATAAACCTGCTTAATGTACTTTGACAGATATTTGTACCACATGTCCTATTTCTTAAGAAGGTGGTGAGCTGTAAAACATAATGTAGGTGGGTACTAGCCACATAGTAATGAATAGAACATCTACTTTAAATACATTCTAACATGAAAATATAAGTGGGGATATATGTTACATGTATAATGTATTTGGTGACTGTGTTGAATAAAGACTGTCAGTTCATTCTTTGTCAAGAACCTACAGAAAATATATTTTTTACTTTTTTCTTATGCTTTGTGCAGTCAGTTGAGCTGACCTCAAACCAGTAATATTTCCTCAGCTTCCTGGCTCACACTTGTTGCTGCCCATAAAACAGGAAACATATCCATAATTAGTAAGAGGCTGATGCTACAGTGCTGTATATTGCTTCAGTGACATTGACGGATAAATGCAGCTACATACATACTAGTGGTATACCACAAGGCTCTGTACTAGGCCCTATTCTAATTAATCTATTTGTAAGTGATGTAACTTTAGGTTTGGTGTTTAAGGTATGTTTTTTTTTTTTTTTTGCTGAAGACACAAAGATATGTAATAGGGTTGATATCCCTGGAGGTGTCTAACATGGAGCAGAATTTTGCATTGCTGGGAAATTGGTCAAAGTGGTGGAAAGTGCAGTTCAATGTTTCCAGATGTAGAATCATGCACCTACGGAAAAATAATCCCTTGAGTATAATATTAGGGTTTCATTGTTGATCAGCACTACAAAGGAAAACGATTTGAAGGTACTTATTTCAGAAGATTGCAAAATAAGCAAAGAGTGTGGCCATGCAGTGGGAAAAGCAAATAGTTTTCGGATGCATCACTAGAGGGGTCACCAGCAGGAGGAAGCCGGTCCTGATTCCCCTATATAGATCTTTAGCTAGACCTCATTTAAATTTCTGGGGTTGATTTACAAAAACTGGAGAGTGCAAAATCTGGTGCAGCTCTGCATGGTAGCCAATCAGCTTCTAACTTCAGCTTGTTAATTTTAAGCTTTGACCAAAAAAAAAACTGGAAGCTGATTGGTTTCTACGCAAAGCCGCACCTGATTTTGCACTCTCCAGTTACATTAAATCAACCCCACTGTGTTTAGTTCTGGAGGTCTCACTTACAAAAAGATAAGATAGAACAAGTCCAGAGACAAACAACACAATAGGTGAAAGGTCTGAGGCATAAAATATCAGGAGAGACTTCAGGAACTTAATATGTACTGTTTGGAGGAAAGAAGGGAAAGGGGTGACATAAATCAATATGAAGTTAAAATCAAGAACACAGGATATGACCTCAAGCTAGCATGAAGAAAGTTCAAAACTAACACTATGAAGTGTTATTTTAACAAGAGAATAGTTGTGAGTTAATCAACAGTAAGTGTATTCAACCATGCTTGGGAAACACAGATCTATACATACTTTTTTTTTCTGCTGTCACTTCTATTTTTCTACATCAATTCTTTATGAATAATGTGTACAGATCTGATTCATTCCAGAAGAATCAGATACAATAGCTGCATTCTTAAGTCGATACAGAAAACGCATTGCCCCTAAAGAATGACCAATAAAAACACAGCAGCTAGTTCAATGCTTGTACAGTTCTATTTAGAGAAACCATATAGGAGAAGAGAAAGGAACTGGTGTCCCTCAATAATATTCCATCCATGGTATTGGCAAAAGCACAAGAAAAATATGAGTGTTTCTCTGGGTTCCTTGACTTGAATATGGAATTGTCAGTTTGCAGATAGAAGTCATCTTTCACTGTATAAATAACAGAAACATGGACATTTTTTGTGATAGTTGTGTTTTACAAATTGCAACAGACTGTGTTTTCTGTGGTTTTTATTTTGCAGGTGTTGTTGGACTGGATGATGAAAATTGGATACCACCCTGTTTTTTATACAATTTGCACATCAATTCCTAAATCTTATATTGAACCGAGAAAAGACTTTACACTGGAGAATATCGGCATTACAAAACATACAGTTTTGAATGTTGAAGAAAAAGATGTACTGTAATATTATATGAACATAATACTGTTGTGGCCCTACTTGGGGTGCTACAAGCCCTACAAAATTATATTTTTGATACCAGACTGGGGCAGACTATCCTGCTGTGATATCAGCACACGACACTAGAGCTGGGGCCATTTACACAATTCAGGTCTATTTGGCACCTTTGTAAATGTTTGAAAAAAATCACATAATAAGCTGGCATTCCATAATACTATTACTTTCTGGTCTTACCAACCTAATTGTATCATTTCAATGTTCAAGTATGCATTTTTTTTTAAATAAACTGGTAAAGATCTAAATGTGTTATTTGGCTTGAGCGGAATTTTACTACAACAGTTTGTGATGATTTTATTTCCAGAATTAAAGTTTGTTTATTTATGTTGGATTGGAGGTGCTGATTTGCCTTTTTGAAAAACATTGATTATTGACATGCACACAGATCGTGCACCCCAAGGCAGCCTTGAAGCGAGATAATTATGGGTAAGTTGGTCAAATTGTTATATTGTCAGGTAGACAGTACAATGGGTTTAGAAAATAATCACCCCCCTTTAAAATAATCGCATGTTGTGTTCCTTTGCAGCCTGAAATGAAGACACATTTTTTCTATTATCTAGCTGTATTTACTAGTGCAACTTATAATGCCCAAGATAAAGATATACCACCAACATGTCAGAAAATTCAAAAACAGAATCACTGATTTGGAAAAAGGATCGCCCTCCTTATGTCAGTATTTTGTTGGACCACCTTTTTGCTTTATGTATTATGTATAATAATCTATGGTCTATACCAGGGGTCCTCAAACTACAGCCAAG
This sequence comes from Rana muscosa, assembly GCA_029206835.1. NCBI lineage: Eukaryota > Metazoa > Chordata > Amphibia > Anura > Ranidae > Rana > Rana muscosa. The sequence goes on along the minus strand of CM055116.1, from coordinate 495,042,398 downwards.
GCCATTTACCCAGACCGCTGCTGGGCACTGGAGAGGCTGGCTGCATTGATGGGCCCTGGAAATGCTGGCTGCATTGATGGGCACTGGAGATGCTGCATTGATGAGCACTGGTGAGGCTGACTACATTGCTGGGCACTGGTGAGGCTGACTACATTGCTGGGCACTGGTGAGGCAGACTACATTGCTGGGCACTGGTGAGGCTGCCTACATTGCTGGGCACTGGTGAGGCTGCCTACATTGCTGGGCACTGGTGAGGTTGGCTACATTGCTGGACACTGGTCAGGTTGGCTACCATGCTGGGCACTGGTGAGGTTGGCTACATTGCTGGGCACTGGTGAGGCAGGCTACATTGCTGGGCATTGGATAGGGACTTTGAAATGGTCTCCTGTTTAAAAAGTTTGAGGACCCCTGGTCTATACCATAAAGTAACAGTAAAAAAAAAAATCGCTGGTTGTGTCCTAATGCAGTTACTTAAATCGCAACTTTGGGCAACGGAAAAATTATCACTTGCAGTAGGGCTGCGAATGCACCATAGGGATTAATAGCTCATTAAGTCGAGGGTAGAAGAGAAAAGGTTTCACTTACCTGATCCTCTGGTCCCCCACGCTTCGCCAGTGGACTGTCCCTGGCTTCATGATGTCCAAGGCAGAGCTATGGACTGTGCTTTTGTCCCGATGAGGTCAGGACCCTAGACCGCTAAAGCACAGTGGAAAAGAAGCTGGGACTGGTCTAGCTGATGGGCAGAGAATTGGGTAAGTAAATCTTTATTTTTTATTTTTTTTTCCTAGACCAAAAGAAGCAATTAACCATTGCAGTTCATGCACATCCCCAAAGAAACCTGTACTGAGTGAAATATGGAGGCTTCTATTGCTGACCTCTTTCTGAACATGCTAGCTGCTCGGTTTCCCCAACATTAATACTTTTTGAACGACCACGTTGGAATGAGCATACAGCAAGTAGACAGAGTCAAAATCAAAAGTTCTGTAAGGCTTTCTCAAGAGTAACACAGAAAATGGTAAATATATTTGATTAGCATAACAGCCTGGCAACTATAATTTTCAGAGTATAGGTCAGCAATAGTAATCTCCATATTCTTTATTTCATGTTTTAATCTTTTAAAGGTATGTCAGTCTGCTATTGAGAATTAGTTTTAAAATAGAAACTACAAGACTAATGGAGACTCAACATTTTATCTGGTTTCAGAAATAATAAACATGGACATGCTAACAGGTTGCTCGTGAATGTTAGAAAATTAATTCAGCTATTCTCCATAATCACCTCTTTCAGAAAGTGTACTTTTTTCATAATTTGGGGATTACCATTCTAAGCTAATGCAGTGCAGTTCCTTTGCTAAAAAGGTTTACACATTCATTGCAAGTGTAATCCCAAGTGGTGCTAATACTGGATTCTTAGTTTACACAAATGGAAGTCAATGGATCATTGACAGATTCTCTTTTTTTTTTTCATTGGGTCAGGGTGGGAGTGGAAATCAATTTTAATAAATCTTAAACTGATCAAATTATGAGACAGAACAGACTTTTAACATTTGTTTGGTATTACGCCTTTCTGGAAAAAGTGGACTCTTAGTGTTTTGCACTGCAAAGTCCCCCGTTGGCGCTCCTGGCTCCTCCCCTTTAAGTGGTCCCATAGCAAGCCGCGTGTTGGGGGGGGGCTCTTGTGTATGGTCACTCCTGAGGCCCCCTCTGTGTGTCTATTGAGCGCAACTCAGCCCTGCCCCCCCCAGATCCCTTATTGACTGTAATTGACAGCAGCCAATGGCTTCCGCTGCTGTCTCTAAGCCCAAAAGGAGGGAGAGAGCCAAGAGAGCTGCTCAAATTGGGCTCAGGTAAGTATAAGGGGGGGGCTGCACACCGGTTTTTACCCTAATGCAGAGAATGCATATAGGTAAAAAAATAGGATTTTTTGTACTCCCCATAAAATCCTTTTCTCTGTTGTCCATGGACGGACACAGCTCCTTAAATCTTGACCATTGGGTTATGTTCCTGTTCTATAGGAGAGGACTAGGCAAAACATGTTAGATATTTAATACATGTTACTTTAACAGAGTTGAACCGCCCCGCCCAGGGGGCGGTCCCTCCGTACATAACCCTCCACCCTGCAGTCAACAGCCTCAGTTCGTAGAAAAGCAGTACAAACTAAAAAAAAGAGGAGGGGTGGGTGCTGTGTCCGTCCATGGACGACAGAGAAAAGGATTTTACGGTGAGTGCAAAAAATCCTATTTTCTCTTTTCGTCAATGGACGGACACAGCTCCTTAAATCTTGACCATTGGGACGTCCCAAAGCAGTGTCAAAAAAGGAGGGGTGGGCACAGCAATCAAAAAACATTTTCACCCCAAACAAGCAGAGCTCCTCAGTGGAGGAGTTGCAACCTTAAACAGCCACCTGCAAAACTTTGCGGCCGAAGCTAGCATCCGAAGATGCACTCGCATCAACCTTGTAAAACTTTGAAAAAGTTTGAACGGACAACCAGGTCGCCGCCTTATACTCTTGTGATGCAAACGCTTGATGTCGGAAAGCCCAAGAGGCACTAATAGCCGTAGTCGAATGCGCCGTAACGGGAAAAGGGGGGCGCCTGCCCTTTAAGGGCATAAGCCTGGATGACGGTTGTAACGACACCCCCAAATATGAAAGGGGTTAACGCCGTTTAGATCCCTTCCCTCTCCTGGACACAAAACCACTATCGACCCTCCACAGCCAGGCGACCACTTCCCATAAGATTAATCCTTCCAGAAGAAACGAGACGTACTCTGTCTCTTCCAGGATACGAGACAACGCTCTGTATTTCAAGTTCCAAAACAGAGAATCAATTTATTTTCAAAACACATGGTAACACATTTCTCTTCAAAACCCTTCCCTCCCATCCTTGGGGAACAGGGCGGGTTAAATTGTCCAATGACAATGGTAATACAGGTCAGGTGTGTTCAAACTTCTCCTTCAGTAAACAGTCTTAGCAGGAGGGGTGATTCCCCCCCCCTCCTCACAGAAGACACTTCAACATCCCATAATATGCAGCCAGACGGTCGACCAGCTCCAATCCACATCGTCACAGTAGCAGACTTAATTCATAATAGACAATAGAATGCAAATCACCTTAACTCCTCACAGCAATGATTACACAACCCCCCCCTCACAGTACACATCCAATCTAGATACAATGTATGTGCAGCATTGAATATGGCTATCATAGACCATATTGGGGTTTTCATTCACCCTGTGCCCCTAATAGAGACACAGGGTGGTTGACAAATAAGAGGCATTGGGGGAGCTGAAGCAAGGGTATCTCAGACTTTCTAAGCGATTCTGAGTTCCCCGGGCCTTCCCATTACATCTCTCCCCTTTCGGCAGGAGACTAACAGAGGAGGGGACCCCAGACGGGTTGACTCCGAAGTTAGTCCATAGGTCCCTTCTTCTAATGCCGGTATCCACACAGTACCCCAAATAAATTGCTCCAAACAGAGCATCACTTACCCAGCCAACCTCTGCCTCTCTCAGAGAACATACCCGCCGCTGGGGAGAAGACAGGGTGACTGGGCTCAGTCTTTCATGCCGCTGGGGATCCGGGCCGACTGCCCAGCATCCCCGAGGTACACAAGTGGAGACCGAAGTCCCATCCACTTGTGGTAGGTGAAAATCCCCCAGTGCTTGCAAAGCAAGGCTGACATCCTCCTGTCCCAGTGTCACACCATTTTCTGGGGTTGTGTCAGTGAGGGCCGAAGTCCCATCCAGTACCACAGGAACTCCCTCTTCTGTTAGTTGAGAGCAGAGGCCCGCGGCACTCTGCTCTGTTGCCAGCTCTTCCGCTGGGTTGCTGTGAGTGGAGACTGTAGTCCCATCCACCGATATCCGCTCAAGTGGCAGTTGTGTGCAGCGACCAGTAGCATTCTGCCCTGCTGACAGTGATTCAGCTGGGGGTAAAAGCTTTACCACCTCAGCTTGTTGCTGGAGAGATGGGCCAACTGCCCCGGCTCCCTGAAACTCCACAGTTGTTTCCGGTGCTGGGCAGAGGTTGCTAGCACTCTGCCCTGTTGCCAGCACTTCTGCTGGGGACTCCACCCCATCTGCTCTGGCTAACTGATGGGGAGGGAAAAGGGCTGCTTCTCCCCCCTGCATCTCTGAAATCCCCTGGGAAAGAGGAACCATCACCTTCTCATCTCGGGCCTCCAAAACTGCCACGGGTGTAGAGCAGGGGTCTGCAGTACTCTGTCCTGCTGCCAGTACTTGGGCAGGCAATGCATAATCCTTAACATCCTCTGAACAGTCCCTTAAGTCCATACCTTCTGTAATCTGTAGCTGGGAAGATGAGCCAACTGCCCTAGCTCCCTGGAACTCCATATCATCCACTTCAGCTTTAGGGATGGCAATCTTCAGATTTTCCACTGACGATTCTTCAGCCAGGCTAGCTCCCTGGAACTCCATATCATCCACTTCGGCTTTAGGGATGGCAATCTTCAGATTTTCCACTGCCGATTCTTCAGCCAGGATTTCATAGTTGTCAACTGGTATTTCCTGATAGTCCCAGGCAAAGGGGGCTCCACCCTGCTGCTGAGTAGAGTCTAGCAGCTGTTTGTAGGCAATCTCCAGCTCCCATTCCTGAACGGCCAGAAACTCCAAATCTTCCTGTGCCCAGTGCCCTTCCGAGACATTCAGTCTTTGCTCTCTGTGCTCCATTATTTCCTCCAAACGCCACTCCTGATCACTCCCAAAGTCAGGGTCACTGGACAGCCTCCAATACAACAATCCCAGGCCATCATAGTCAAAGCCTTCCGTGGGGCTGTCATCCGCTGACCATGGACACTCTTGGGCTACATACCACCGGAGGGCTCTGTAGCTCTCGTCCAACCGCATCTCTGCCCGGATCAGCCTGCTTAACTCAGCTGTCCACTCCTGCTTCGGTTGTTCTCCCAATAACAGCATTCGTACTTCATACTGCGACCAGTACCTTACATGGATGGAGGGGAGAACCTTTCCCTGGTGTTGCTGCTCGAGAGCTAGCGCTTTCTTCCAGAGTTCGCAGCGGATTGAATCAGACCATCCCAGCAGGACCTCCTCTGATACTGGTCCTCTATGCTGTATCTGCATCTCTCGCAACCTCCTTCTGAATTCCTTTTCCATGTCGGCTGGTATCTGTATCTCTCCTCTCCTTTCAGTTGGTGCTGCTTTTTTAGGTGTTGTCTCCGATTGCCGTATTTCCGCCATTCTCTGCTCATGTTGCCGCTCATCCTGCCGCTCGATGTCTCTAATGGCTTCCTGTATGGCGGTCTCTGATGGGTTAGCACCATATAATGCCAACCGCTGTCGCACTCGTTGCTGAAACAAATCTTCAACTGACCAGGGTCCTGCATCACCCTCCTTCGGCTGCATAGCTGGTCATTCACTGTGGTGGTTTGGAGTGTCCCAGAAACTGGAGGGGAAATCCCACTGCTGCCACCAATGTAACGACACCCCCCAATATGAAAGGGGTTAACGCCGTTTAGATCCCTTCCCTCTCCTGGACACAAAACCACTATCGACCCTCCACAGCCAGGCGACCACTTCCCATAAGATTAATCCTTCCAGAAGAAACGAGATGTACTCTGTCTCTTCCAGGATACGAGACAACGCTCTGTATTTCAAGTTCCAAAACAGGGAATCAATTTATTTTCAAAACACATGGTAACACATTTCTCTTCAAAACCCTTCCCTCCCATCCTTGGGGAACAGGGCGGGTTAAACTGTCCAATGACAATGGTGATACAGGTCAGGTGTGTTCAAACTTCTCCTTCAGTAAACAGTCTTAGCAGGAGGGGTGATTCCCGCCCCCCACCTCACAGAAGACACTTCAACATCCCATAATATGCAGCCAGACGGTCGACCAGCTCCAATCCACATTGTCACAGTAGCAGACTTAATTCATAATAGACAATAGAATGCAAATCACCTTAACTCCTCACAGCAATGATTACACAACCCCCCCCCCCTCACAGTACACATCCAATCTAGATACAATGTATGTGCAGCATTGAATATGGCTATCATAGACCATATTGGGGTTTTCATTCACCCTGTGCCCCTAATAGAGACACAGGGTGGTTGACACATAAGAGGCATTGGGGGAGCTGAAGCAAGGGTATCTCATACTTTCTAAGCGATTCTGAGATCCCCGGGCCTTCCCGTTACAACGCTCTGCCTGATCCACCGAGAAATGGTGGCCGACGAGACCGCCAGGCCCTTCTGCGGACCAGACACAGACACAAACAGTGAGTCAGACCTCCGGAACGGAGCCGTAGCAGACAGGTACACCCGCAAGGCACGTACCACATCTAAAGAATGTAGCGCAACCTCCTTGGAATGCGATGGCCGAGGACACAAGGATGGAAGTACAATGTCCTCATTCAGGTGAAAGGCCGAAACCACCTTCGGAAGAAAATAAGGCTGCGGGCGTAGCACCGCTTTGTCCTTATGGAGGACCAAATATGGGTACTTGCAAGACAAGGCCACCAATTCAGAAACCCTCCTGACGGATGTGATGGCTACCAGGAAGGCCACCTTCTGAGAGAGCATCAAAAGAGGAATTTCCCTGATGTTCTCAAAAGGAGGTTTCTGAAGCGCCGAGAGCACCAGATTCAAATTCCACGGAGGTAGTGGTGGTCACACCAGAGGAGCCACATGTCGGACCCCTTGCACAAACGTACTTACCAGTGAATGAGCCGCCAGGGGTCGCTGAAAGAAAACAGCCAAGGCTGAAATCTGCCCCTTAATGGTGCTCAAGGCAAGTTTCTGATCTACTCCGCGCTGTAAAAACAGCAGGATCCTGGAAACCGAATAAGTCCGTGGACGCCATTCCATCTCCTCACACATAGAGATGTAGGCTCTCCATGTGCGATGGTAGATCTTCCTAGAAGAATATTTCCGTGCCCTCAACATGGTTGAAATGACCGAATCCGACAGGCCTCGGTCCCTCAGTAACTGGCTTTCAATAGCCATGCCGTTAAATCCAGCTACTGTAAAGCAGGATGAAGAATGGGACCTTGCGAGAGAAGGTCCTCCCTCTTTGGTAGTCGCCAGGGCACATCCGCCACCAGCCGCACGAGGTCGGCGTACCAGGGACGCCTGGGCCAATCTGGGGCGATTAGAATCACCGGAATTCCCTCTGTCTCTACTCTGCGGAGTAGACGAGGAAGCAACTTCAGTAGGGGAAAGGCATAAATTAGCCGATACTGACCACACAGGGCCGCTGAAGCGTCTGCCCAGGGATCTCTGGACCTGGCCACGAACCTTGACACCTTGCGATTTGAATTGAGAGGCCAGGAGATCCACGTCTGGCGTGCCCCATCTCTGGCAAAGGAGTTGAAAAACCTCCGGATGTAACGACCATTCCCCGTGGTCCAGCATCTGGCGACTCAGATAGTCCGCCTGTCAGTTTTCCACGCCCGGAATGTAAACTGCCGATAGCGTGCCTTTCCACCCACCGTAGGATGTGAGCGACCTCCGACGCTGCAGCCGTTGATCCTCCTTGATGGTTGACATATGCCACAGCCGTGGCGTTGTCTGACTGGATGCCCTTTCAGTCTTTGAGACCACTTGGAGAGGCACAGCCTGATCGCCCGAATTTCCTGAACATTGATTGGTAGCTGGGATTTTTGTCGGAGTCCAGCGGCCCTGAGCCGCCTGAACCCCCCAGACACCCTCCCAATCGGTCAGGCTGGCGTCTGTCGTGATCACAGTCCAATGAAAGGGGAGGAAAGACTTCCCGGACCGAAGAGCCGGGGATCTCAGCCACCAACTCGGAGAGGACCTGGCAAGATGACTTATCTGAATCTGACGATCCAGAGACAATGGAGATCTGTTCCATTTGGAGAGAATCTCCTTCTGCAAGATCCGAGTGTGGAATTGGGCATATGGTACTGCCTCAAAGAGGCTACCATGAGGCCCAGGACTCGCATGCAAAAACGGAGAGACGACCATTTGCGGGATGTCAACAACCTCACCGCAGACTGGAGTGTCTGCAACTTCTCCAAGGGAACAAAGACTCTGGCCTCCGAGGAGTCCAGAATCAACCCCAGGTACTCTAGGCGCTGGGTCGGTACTAACACCGACTTCTGGAGGTTCAGTATCCAACCAAACTCCCGAAAGGGTCTGACTGGCTATAGACACGTCCTCCTCTAATTCTGAGCTTAAAGCAGCTCTCAGAAGAAGGTAGTCCAAGTAGCCTACGATAGCAATGCCGCGCTGTCTCAGCAAAGCTAGAATCGGGGCGAGCACCTTGGTGAAAACTCTTGGTGCCGATGCTAGGCCAAAGGGAAGAGCCACAAATTGATAGTGGTCTTCGCCGATCGCAAAGCGCAGGAACCTCTGATGCCTGACGCAGCTGGGGACATGTAAGTATGTGTCCTTGATATCCAAGGACGCCAGGAAGTCCCCCGGATGGAGCGCAGCAACCACCGAACAAATTGATTCCATCCTGAACTTCTGAAGCTTTATAAAGGCATTGAGGGCCTTGAGGTCCAAGATTGGACAGACTCCGTTCTTCTTTGGGACCACAAACAGATTTGAGTAGAAACCCTGAAACCTGTCCCGTGATGGTACGGGTATGATCACCCCGCACCTCAACAAGTCTTGCACTGCCCCCTGGAGGGCAGCCCGACAAGCTGGAAGGAGAGGCAGATTTGAGGGAAAAAATCAGTTTGGTGGACAAGAAAGGAACTCTATCTTGTACCCCGAGGTGACCACCTCGCAAACCCACTGGTCAGAGAGCAGGGAGGTCCACCGAGCTGCAAACCCGCAAAGCCGCCCCCCCACCCTGGAGTCGGGCGGGGGCAAAACTTCATGGCTTGTTTGCTGGCTTGGTGGGCTTGCACACCCAGGGACGCTTCTGTCCCCCAGCCGAACCTTTGCTTCGGAGGGTCTGCCGGCAGGTCCTGACTGACGAAAATACCGCTTCTGTGTGGGAAAGGAGGGCCCCGGCTTACGGCGCGGCTCCTTCCCTTTAGTGGACTAAGGGAGAAGTCTGCTCTTACCTCCAGTGACATCCTTAATGATGTCGTCCAGTGAGGCACCAAAAAGCCTCCCACCTTTGAAAGGCAAATCTGCCAGAGTTTTCTTAGTAGCTTGGTCAGCAGACCAGTATTTCAACCACATAAGCGGCACAATACCACCGAAGATGCGGAGGTCCTGGAGATCAAGGGGACTGCATCCAGGGTTGCATCACAGATGTACACAAGTCCCTGTACCAACTGTTCAGCCAGTGACACGCATTCTGGAGGGAGCTAATGCTCCTCCACAAACTGGTGCAATATTTTTGCCCACTCCGTGAGTGTCTGGGACACCAAGGTAGCAGCCAATATAGGCCGCAATGCTGACCCCAGCATGGTAAACATGGAGCGGCTCACCGCTTCAGACCTTACCATCAGTAGGGTCCTTAAAAGCAGGTGTCCCCTCCACCGGGATAGTGGTTACTTTATTTAACCGATAGACCGGGGGATCAACGAGCGGAGGAGAAGCCTATTTTTTCAAAAGGCTCTCTTCAAACGGGTAATGGACCGCCATTTGCTGAGGGACCGCAAAGGGCCTCTGCGGCCGTTCTCATTCCTTATCTATGAACTTGTCAAAGAAATCGACATAAGGAAAAACCTTAACAGAGCGGGTCGGTTTGTGCAACCCAAAAGGGACAGACCCTGCTGTGGACGTCCCAGCTGTATCTTCCAGCTTGAGAGTGTCCCTCACAGCATTGATAAGTGCACCCACAAGTGCCCTGTCTTGCGCTGACCCAGACGAGGGGTCCTCCTCACAGGGAAGGTCCTGGTCCGCCTCTTCTGACATACCAGAACCGGGATCCTGAGCCGCAGCCAGGCTCGAGTCTGAGTCAGAACATTCCCCAGGCGATGGTGGGGGGAGGGGGCGCTTAGTACCCCTTTTACGCTCGCACGCCGCTTCCACCCTGGCAACAAATGACTCCAGGACTGCCGACAAAGTGTCCATGGGAACCGCAGGTGCAGGGGCACCGGTTGCTGCCTCTGGAATGTCTGGGGAAAAACGCCAGCTTCTGACTCCATATAGCCCACTGACAGCCCTCAGGGACTTGGTCAAGATACCTGACACAAAATTTAGTCCACCCTCCTTGCTGCACTGACCGAGGGGGGGATACCCAGGGGACTCACCGCCTAGCCAGAGACTGTTCAGAGCCACTGCCCGCTCTCCATCCGCACACCGTGTGTGCCTGAGGAACTGTGTGAGGTGAATGGCGCCGTTCGCGCTGTTCAGGAAGCCAGCCAGCACTACAGGCCAAAACCCACTCCAAAATGGCCGCCGGGTGCCTCAGAGAAAGCGTGCGGACCACAAGAAAATGGCCACCTGCAATTGCAGACCTGCATCATAGCGCGGCCACGGCAAAATGGCCACCAATGGGATTTGCAATGCAATGCACATGCCCCAGAAAAATGGCGCCAGCGCTTCAAAAAATGGCGCCCAGCAAGTGAGTTGGACGAGCAGGACAGCAGCGGAGGCTTCCCATAATTTACTACCCCCCACACAAAGAGCGGGCCTGGACACCCCCACAGCCCCCCGCCGAGACCTGGAGACCTAAAGGTATTCCCCAGTCGCAGCGAGCCCCGCAAGGGGAGGAGGAAAGGGTGACAGAGGGAGAGAGGGGAGGGCAAGAGAACCCCCTAACGACCCCCGTAGGAATGCCCAGCTGTTCAATCCCACCGAAGCAGGAGGGAACGTACTTACCCGTCCTTGCGAGGACCTGCTGGTGCGTTCCTGACAGACCTACAACCGAGCAGTACGGAGTAGCTGTGGGCCCAGTCCACTGTGACTGAGACATCAAGCCGCCTGGTCATATGTGAACCCTGGAGCATAGCTCACCGGCCACCCTTGGAGCCATGGGGTATGTCGTGGCCGACCCCGCACGTAGCTAAGGCTTGCTCACGCTCGATGGCCGGACAGGGGGGACTTCAAGGATCTATATTATCCTGCCTGTCATGCCCAGCCGGCAGTTGATAGAAGATTCTAAAACAATAAAATGTCATTTCTTCAGGACTCTGGGCCCAAAGGGAGCCAGGTCCTTCTCCTCTACTAGGCAGAAAAAAACTGAGGCTGCTGACTGCAGGGTGGAGGGTTATGTATGGAGGGACCGCCCCCTGGGTGTCCGTCCATGGACGAAAAGAGAAAAACCTTCAGCCTTTAGAACCACTTTAAAACTGTGTGCGCCAGTGAAATGGAGACAAACTTCAGTACCCAAACCTACATGTCATCAGTTTAAAGTGGATCATGAATAATGGACCTAGAATAATTGCAAACATTCTGGCATGCGTGGCAATATATAATGTGGCAATCAGGACAATCACCGTTTTTGTATGTAGATTCCCCCAACGTATGAGTTTTTGTAAATATTTGTGTGTATGTGGGGGCGCTTTAAAATTTTAGTTTTTCCTGTGGTGTGTCACTTGGATGGATCAATAAAGGACTCATATTCATTATCTTGGAGTGCAGCCGTTTCTTCCTTTTCTTTATGGAGACATAAGGGGTCTATTAGACTCCTGATATTTCCCCAGTGCTACACTGCAGGTAATGAAACACTGATCTTTATGCTACATCAATGGTTATGGTGTCTCCTTCCAACAGCTAAACTTTATAAGATTCCAAGTTCTTTATCCACATCTATTGCCTTGTACACACGATCGGATTTTCCATCGGGATAAACTCCGACATATTTCCGTTCAAGCTGTCTTGCATACACACTGTCACACCAAATTCCGACCGTCAAGAATGTGGTGACGTACAACACTACGACGAGCAGAGAAAAATTAAGTTCAATGCTTCCGAGCATGCGTCGACTTGATTTTGAGCATGCATGTTTTTTTCTCCGTCGGAGTTCCCTACAGACGAACAGAATTTCCAATATAATTTTTTTTCTGTTCTCTTTCTAAATTCCGACGGAAAAATGGGGCACACACACGGTCGGAATATCCGATGAAAAAATTACGTCTGACTTTTTCCATCGGAAATTCCGATCGTGTGTGCAGCGGGGACTCACTCTCCCTCTCCGTTTCTCCTGGTTATTGGCTGGTGTGGTCCTTCACGCGATTGGACTCCTCCCCTCTTGCGCCCCAGTTTGCGGGCTTTCTCCTTCCCTGGGTCACGCCCACGAACTGAGCAGGGAGGGTGTGCCTCGTGGCGCAGTGGCCAATATGGCCGATCTACTCGGAACTCTTCCGGGCAGACACATTCAAATTCCAACAACTCCAGCTCCATTGTAGAACAAAAACATCCCGGACCTGGAGCCCCCACGTGTAGCGGGGCCTCACTCTCCCTCTCCGTTTCTCCTGGTTATTGGCTGGTGTGGTCTAGGGGTACCTGGGATAGGAGAGTGCAGGAACACTACGCCAAGCTCTCCCCTCGTATGTGTATGAAGGTTGAGCAAAGTCACTTAAATTACCTCCGGGTCTGCTCACTGCATACGAAGCTTCCAGTTGTTCCATGGAGATGTGTCTGCCAGTAACAGAGCCCCACACCAATTAAAAGTCCAACACTCTTTTATTTCTCCATCGCAGGGTGAACATAACAGTTGAACTTTCAGTAACAGACAGACAGGGGTGTGGATACGAGTAGGCCCAGGCACAAATGAACTCTCCTATTCCTTTGCAAGCGAATAGGCCTGGCGCACGGTCTCTGCCACTGACCGTGAGATTGGTCGCTGCCACCGATCGGGTGAACCGTTAAGGCCCCTGCCACAGGCCTAATAGCAGGTCTCTGCCACTGACCTGAGCTGACTAGTTGGATCGCTGCCACCGGTCATTGAACATGAACCACCTTCCTCCATGAACTTGGCCCCTGTTCGAGAAAGACATCCCTCCTGGTGGTCTCCAGAGGTTCACCCGTCACTGGCAATATGCTGCACCAGGTCTTCGGATGAATCCCTCCTCCGGTCCCTTACGCCTCTGGATTCGGGTGCCCAACACCCGGGGCACCTTAGGACAGTCCCTCCCCGGCGGGACCCAGTGGAAGGTACTGGGCCCCAGGCCTCCGGCCGAGTACCTCACCCCAGACTGAAGGTGCCTGGGATGGAACACGAACTCCAAGTGTCCAGGCCTAGGCCGCCTGGACACCGACCGCGAACAGCAGCCCTCAGGCTGAAGGTGCCTGGGACTCGACCCTCGTGGCGAAGATGTCCACCCCCTTTATACCCTCTCCCAGCAAGCACAGAGGGTTCCCCGCCCCGCCGTACAACTGCTGCGAGAGGTCACAAAGGGTACGGCACTGCAGTGACGGTTCAACCCCAGCCCGAAGTGACAGCGCCACCTGCTGGGCTGCACTGCAGGGAACTGGTCATCACTGATGTCCTCACCAGATTTAAACACTCTGAAAAGTACATACCCGCTACACTCTCCCCCTGGTAATTTTTTTTTACTAAAACAGTTGTGCCTGATCCTGACATGAAAGGGAAGGGAAGGGAAACAAACAACATATAATAACAACATTTTGCATCACATGTTCACATTAACATTTTCCCCCACCCATCCTGGCTAAGACCCACTCCATTCTCAGTGGTCTTGATGGGATGCTCTCCTGCAGAGGGGAAAAGAAATGTTAAACACACAAATCCCTGACACATATGTTCGCGTGAGAACGAAAAAACTTCTCCGCAGAGAAATCCTTTCCTTCTATAAGTGTGTGTGTGTGAACAGTGAATATCGGTGCGCAACACTGCCACCTGGTGACAGTGCCGCGGTAACTGCACTTGTTGAAGATTTCTTTTTCCCCATCCTCTTCTGTAGCTCTAACTACCCCAAAGTCCATGATCACTTTGTGGGATGAAAGAATGAAGAACAAACAATGCCAACAGTCCTTCAATTCCTTCAAAGAGCACAAACACCCATTAACTCGGGTACAGTCACTGGGTTTTCCGGGAAACAACCCCGGAAAGTTCAGCAGCAACAAGGTACAGCAAGAACTGAGTCTTTTTTTTTTTCTCCTACAAAAAGAATTTTGGGTGCGGCAAGACAAGGGGTTTTAAGTGCTGGTCCATTGTCTCTACATGGTATTCGACATCCTCCCCCTCTTTACGCCGAATCAACACCTTGTCTGCGTGGATGTGCCGACCCAACATCCATTCTGCCTTGCAGTCCTTGAACCGTTGAGAGGCTTTGGGGGAACACGCAAGGTACCTGCGGGTATGTGGGACCTGAATGTGCGTCCACACAAAATCGTTGTACCAGCGTTCCCGACTGACTTCCACTTCATACAAAAGTTCCTTGGGTAAGTACGGGTACTCCCACCCGTACTCGTTAGCAACTTTTTGGCAGAAGAGGCGCTGTAGTCTCGCCAGCGGAGGCATAGTGGCCCGGTCTCCCTCACCCGGTAGGACAATGGCGTCCGGGTGACGAGGTGCCTTGATCACCTCCATTCTGGGCATAGGCGCCCACAGCAACAGTCTATTTTCCCCGGTGCTAGATGCAGGTGGCACCAGAGGTAGAAGGGCAGACTGGGGACGGGATCCCTCCTCGGGCGCTGGTGCCTCCACCCGGGGTGTACTATCCCCTGTAGACATGGGTGGATCCCTGACTCTGCTGGACGAGGAGAGAGGCATCTTGTCCCAGCCCTTCTTAGCAAAAAGTTAATCTATGATGACGTTGTCTCCCGGATCGGAGAGCGACTCTAGGTCAGAGGTGTCACACTCCTCCGCGGGCTGGTAGCCTGTAGTGGAGGCTGAATTGCTACCCCCCACGGGCACACAGGGCCGTGAATCCCCGACACCTCTGCCCCAACACCAAGTCCCTCCGCCCGGCTTACCTCGGCCCAAAGTTGAGAAAGGATGTCCGGGACTCTTCCGACCGGATCCATCCGGGGCGGGCGTAGGCGAGCAGGGTGATCCACCGCGACCGCTGGACAGGGCAACCAAGCCGGTCTTCCTCTTTGGCGGTGGACGCTGGGAAACAGTGGTGACCGAGTCAGCATCCTCGGATTTCTCCCGTATCTCTGTGATTGCGACCTCCACTGCGGTCGCTGCAGTGCGCACAGGGATGGCTGTCAAAGCAGTGATTCCTCCTTCTTGAGTGGTGTTGCCTGTTGCGCGGATGAGGTGGATGGTTCTGGGCTTCTTGATAGGTGGTTCCACCTCAAATAGGAATTCTCTGCAGGCCTCGCAGCGCTCCGAACGGCTTCAGCTGACACACCAGTCCCGAACAGCCGGGACAAATCAAACCCAGGGCCTCAACGTCCATGCATGAGTACAGGGCGAATCGTCCCCGGGGCTTTAGCCGAATCCCCGTATCCGTCACCGGAGCAGCAGTAGTAGTCAGACTCGTGGTAGTAGGATGAAGTGGAATCCACGATGCGTTACTGAACATGGCGACTCTCTGCTGATCCATTGCGCACTGCATTGTTGGCGCCAAAGTCCCCACGTGTAGTCCTTCACGCGATTGGACTCCTCCCCTCTTGCGCCCCAGTTTGCGGGCTTTCTCCTTCCCTGGGTCACGCCCACGAACTGAGCGCAGTGGCCAATATGGCCGACCTACTCGGAACTCTTCCGGGCAGACACATTCAAATTCCAACAACTCCAGCTCCATTGTAGAACAAACACATCCCGGACCTGGAGCCCCCACGTGTAGCGGGGCCTCACTCTTCCTCTCTGTTTCTCCTGGTTATTGGCTGGTGTGGTCTAGGGGTACCTGGGAGAGGAGAGTGCAGGAACACTACGCCAAGCTCTCCCCTCGTATGTGTATAAGGGTTGAGCAAAGTCACTTAAATTACCTCTGGGTCTGCTCACTGCATACGAAGCTTCCAGTTGTTCCGTGGAGATGTGTCTGCCAGTAACAGAGCCCCACACCAATTAAAAGTCCAACACTCTTTTATTTCTCCATCGCAGGGTGAACATAACAGTTGAACTTTCAGCAACAGACAGACAGGGGTGTGGATACGAGTAGGCCCAGGCACAATTTAATTCTCCTATTCCTTTGCAAGCAAATAGGCCTGGCGCACGGTCTCTGCCACCGACCGTGAGATTGGTCGCTGCCACCGACCGGGTGAACTGTTGAGGCCCCTGCCACAGGCCTAATAGCAGGTCTCTGCCACTAACCTGAGCTGACTAGTTGGACCGCTGCCACCGGTCATTGAACATGAACCACCTTCCTCCATGAACTTGGCCCCTGTTCGAGAAAGACATCCCTCCGGGCGGTCTCCAGAGGTTCACCCGTCACTGGCAATATGCTGCACCAGGTCTTCGGGTGAATCCCTCCTCCGGTCCCTTACGCCTCTGGATTCGGGTGCCCAACACCCGGGGCACCCTAGGACAGTCCCTACCCGGCGGGACCCAGCGGAAGGTACTGGGCTCCAGGCCTCCGGCCGAGTACCTCACCCCAGACTGAAGGTGCCTGGGATGGAACACGAACTCCAAGTGTCCAGGCCTAGGCCGCCTGGACACCGACCGGGAACAGCAGCCCTCAGGCTGAAGGTGCCTGGGACTCGACCCTCGTGGCGAAGATGTCCACCCCCTTTATACCCTCTCCCAGCAAGCACAGAGGGTTCCCCGCCCCGCCGTACAACTGCTGCGAGAGGTCACAAAGGGTACGGCACTGCAGTGACGGTTCAACCCCAGCCCGAAGTGACAGCGCCACCTGCTGGGCTGCACTGCAGGGAACTGGTCATCACTGATGTCCTCACCAGATTTAAACACTCTGAAAAGTACATACCCGCTACACTCTCCCCCTGGTTATTTTTTTTTTACTAAAACAGTTGTGCCTGAACCTGACATGAAAGGGAAGGGAAGGGAAACAAACAACACATAATAACAACATTTTGCATCACATGTTCACATTAACATTTTCCCCCACCCATCCTGGCTAAGACCCACTCCATTCTCAGTGGTCTTGATGGGATGCTCTCCTGCAGAGGGGAAAAGAAATGTTAAACACACAAATCCCTGACACATATGTTCGCGTGAGAACGAAAAAACTTCTCCGCAGAGAAATCCTTTCCTTCTATAAGTGTGTGTGTGAACAGTGAATATCGGTGTGCAACACTGCCACCTGGTGACAGTGCCGCGGTAACTGCACTTGTTGAAGATTTCTTTTTCCCCATCCTCTTCTGTAGCTCTAACTACCCCAAAGTCCATGATCACTTTGTGGGATGAAAGAATGAAGAACAAACAATGCCAACAGTCCTTCAATTCCTTCAAAGAGCACAAACACCCATTAACTCGGGTACAGTCACTGGGTTTTCCGGGAAACAACCCCGGAAAGTTCAGCAGCAACAAGGTACAGCAAGAACTGAGTCTTTTTTTTTTCTCCTACAAAAATAATTTTGGGTGCGGCAAGACAAGGGGTTTTAAGTGCTGGTCCATTGTCTCTACATGGTATTCGACATCCTCCCCCTCTTTACGCCGAATCAACACCTTGTCTGCGTGGATGTGCCGACCCAACATCCATTCTGCCTTGCAGTCCTTGAACCGTTGAGAGGCTTTGGGGGAACACGCAAGGTACCTGCGGGTATGTGGGACCTGAATGTGCGTCCACACAAAATCGTTGTACCAGCGTTCCCGACTGACTTCCACTTCATACAAAAGTTCCTTGGGTAAGTACGGGTACTCCCACCCGTACTCGTTAGCAACTTTTTGGCAGAAGAGGCGCTGTAGTCTCGCCAGCGGAGGCATAGTGGCCCGGTCTCCCTCACCCGGTAGGACAATGGCGTCCGGGTGACGAGGTGCCTTGATCACCTCCATTCTGGGCATAGGCGCCCACAGCAACAGTCTATTTTCCCCGGTGCTAGATGCAGGTGGCACCAGAGGTAGAAGGGCAGACTGGGGACGGGATCCCTCCTCGGGCGCTGGTGCCTCCACCCGGGGTGTACTATCCCCTGTAGACATGGGTGGATCCCTGACTCTGCTGGACGAGGAGAGAGGCATCTTGTCCCAGCCCTTCTTAGCAAAAAGTTAATCTATGATGACGTTGTCTCCCGGATCGGAGAGCGACTCTAGGTCAGAGGTGTCACACTCCTCCGCGGGCTGGTAGCCTGTAGTGGAGGCTGAATTGCTACTCCCCGCGGGCACACAGGGCTGTGAATCCCCGACACCTCTGCCCCAACACCAAGTCCCTCTGCCCGGCTTACCTCGGCCCAAAGTTGAGAAAGGATGTCCGGGACTCTTCCGACCGGATCCATCCGGGGCGGGCGTAGGCGAGCAGGGTGATCCACCGCGCCCGCTGGACAGGGCAACCAAGCCGGTCTTCCTCTTTGGCGGTGGACGCTGGGAAACAGTGGTGACCGAGTCAGCATCCTCGGATTTCTCCCGTATCTCTGTGATTGCGACCTCCACTGCGGTCGCTGCAGTGCGCACAGGGATGGCTGTCAAAGCAGTGATTCCTCCTTCTTGAGTGGTGTTGCCTGTTGCGCGGATGAGGTGGATGGTTCTGGGCTTCTTGATAGGTGGTTCCACCTCAAATAGGAATTCTCCGCAGGCCTCGCAGCGCCCGAACGGCTTCAGCTGACACACCAGTCCCGAACAGCCGGGACAAATCAAACCCAGGGCCTCAACGTCCATGCATGAGTACAGGGCGAATCGTCCCCGGGGCTTTAGCCGAATCCCCGTATCCGTCACCGGAGCAGCAGTAGTAGTCAGACTCGTGGTAGTAGGATGAAGTGGAATCCACGATGCGTTACTGAACATGGCGACTCTCTGCTGATCCATTGCGCACTGCATTGTTGGCGCCAAAGTCCCCACGTGTAGTCCTTCACGTGATTGGACTCCTCCCCTCTTGCGCCCCAGTTTGCGGGCTTTCTCCTTCCCTGGGTCACGCCCACGAACTGAGCGCAGTGGCCAATATGGCCGACCTACTCGGAACTCTTCCGGGCAGACACATTCAAATTCCAACAACTCCAGCTCCATTGTAGAACAAACACATCCCGGACCTGGAGCCCCCACGTGTAGCGGGGCCTCACTCTTCCTCTCCGTTTCTCCTGGTTATTGGCTGGTGTGGTCTAGGGGTACCTGGGAGAGGAGAGTGCAGGAACACTACGCCAAGCTCTCCCCTCGTATGTGTATAAGGGTTGAGCAAAGTCACTTAAATTACCTCTGGGTCTGCTCACTGCATACGAAGCTTCCAGTTGTTCCGTGGAGATGTGTCTGCCAGTAACAGAGCCCCACACCAATTAAAAGTCCAACACTCTTTTATTTCTCCATCGCAGGGTGAACATAACAGTTGAACTTTCAGTAACAGACAGACAGGGGTGTGGATACGAGTAGGCCCAGGCACAATTAAATTCTCCTATTCCTTTGCAAGCAAATAGGCCTGGCGCACGGTCTCTGCCACCGACCGTGAGATTGGTCGCTGCCACCGACCGGGTGAACTGTTGAGGCCCCTGCCACAGGCCTAATAGCAGGTCTCTGCCACTAACCTGAGCTGACTAGTTGGACCGCTGCCACCGGTCATTGAACATGAACCACCTTCCTCCATGAACTTGGCCCCTGTTCGAGAAAGACATCCCTCTGGGCGGTCTCCAGAGGTTCACCCGTCACTGGCAATATGCTGCACCAGGTCTTCGGCTGAATCCCTCCTCCGGTCCCTTACGCCTCTGGATTCGGGTGCCCAACACCCGGGGCACCCTAGGACAGTCCCTACCCGGCGGGACCCAGCGGAAGGTACTGGGCTCCAGGCCTCCGGCCGAGTACCTCACCCCAGACTGAAGGTGCCTGGGATGGAACACGAACTCCAAGTGTCCAGGCCTAGGCCGCCTGGACACCGACCGCGAACAGCAGCCCTCAGGCTGTAGGTGCCTGGGACTCAACCCTCGTGGCGAAGATGTCCGCCCCCTTTATACCCTCTCCCAGCAAGCACAGAGGGTTCCCCGCCCCGCCGTACAACTGCTGCGAGAGGTCACAAAGGGTACGGCACTGCAGTGACGGTTCAACTCCAGCCCGAAGTGACAGCGCCACCTGCTGGGCTGCAGGGAACTGGTCATCACTGATGTCCTCACCAGATTTAAACACTCTGAAAAGTACATACCCGCTACATGTGTACAAGGCATATGGCTTAGGTATCACTTTTTTTTTTGTTTCGTTTTTACTCCAGTAAACAAATCTCCATTGCAATGGTATGGCTATAGGATGTACCAATAATCCTGGTAATATTATGCTATGTACAGTGAATATAAAAAGTCTACACACCCCTGTTAAAATGTCATATTTCTGTGATGTAAAAAAAATGAGACAAACATAAATCATTTCAGAACTTTTTCCACCTTTAACCACTTAACGACCGCCCACTGTAAATATACGTCGGCAGGATGGCACGGACAGGCACAATCACGTGCCGGTACGTGACTGCCTTCGTATAGTTGGGGGGTCCTACTGGACCCCCCTTCTATACAGTGAGCGGTGGTTATTTGTTCGGGAGCGATCCTTGATGAGGGGACGGCCGTTCGATTCCGGCCACCCCCTCGCGATCGCTCCCGGCGAATGAAAACCTTCCTCTGCCTGTGTAATGTAAACACAGGCAGAGGAAGTGATGTCATCTCTCCTCGTGGCGGTCTTTTCGATCCGGCGCGAGGAGAGAAGACATCTCACAGTAAGGGCACCAACAGCCCACTGACACCAGTACACGTAGGCACACTTTTCACCCCCCAGTCACCCCCAGATCACCCCCCAGATCACCCCCAGTCACAGTGCACCATTTGCAGTGGTCATTTTTTTACTGATCACTGCAATCAGTGTCATTTGTGACAGTAAAAAGTTTCAGGGCAGTTAGGTTTAGGCCCCTTTAGGTCCAGGGTAGCCCCCTAACCCCCCCTAATAAAGGTTTAACCCCTTGATCGCCCCCCAGGTAACCCTTTCACCCCCTAACGCCAGCGTCACTAAGCGATCGTATTTCCGATCGCTGTATTTAGTGCCAGTGGTGCACTAGATAGCCAGTTATTTATTTTTAGTTTCGCCGCAGGTTTTTATAGCGTCAGGTACCCCCATATATTATTTTAACCCCCTGATTGCCCCTAGAGTTAACCCTTTCACCAGTGATCACCGTATAAGTTTTACTGGTGACACTGGTTAGCCAGTTAGTTATTTAGGTTACCCGTCAGGTTTTTATATAGCGTCAGGTACCCCCATATATAACCTAATAAAGGTTTTAACCCCCTGATTGTCCCTGGTTAACCCTTTCACCAGTGATCACCATATAAGTTTTACGGGTGACGCTGGTTGGTTAGTTTGCTTTTTATAGCATCAGGGCACCCGCTGTATATAACCCAATAAAGGTTTAACCCCCTGATCGCCTGGCGGCTGATATCAATTAGGTTTTAGCGCCAGAGAGGGTCTGCGTCGCCCCAGGCAGCGTTAGGTTAGTGCCAGTAACGCTAACACCCACGCGCAAAGCATACACCTCCCTTAGTGGTATAGTATCTGAACAGATCAATATCTGATCTGATCAGATCTATACTAGCGTCCCCAGCAGTTTAGGGTTCCCAAAAACGCAGTGTTAGTGGGATCAGCCCAGATACCTGCTAGCACCTGCGTTTAGCCCCTCCGCCCAGCCCAGCCCAGCCAAGTGCAGTATCGATCGATTACTGTCACTTACCAAACACAACACACATAACTGCAGCGTTCGCAGAGACAGTCCTGATCCCTGCGATCGCTAACAGGATTTTTTTGAAGCGTTTGATACATTTGCTGACAGTCAGGTGCTTTTTTGCCTGTGAATCTTACTAGTGTACCCCTAAATTTAGAGCCCAAAATGGCAAGACGAAGGTACACTAGTAAAGAGGCCTACGAGATTCTGAGCATGACAGATAGTGAAGAGAAGGTCACGCATCTGTCAGATTCAGGCTCAGAATATCTTCCCGTAGAAGACAGTGAAGTCAGCGGCTCCATGTCAGATAGCTCTGATGACGAAGATGAGGTCCCTGCTAAGGTCAGGCGTACCCGATCCCGATCTTCTGAGGTTGTTGAGGAGCAAGAACCGCAGGTCTCTCGTATCATGGAGCAGAGTAGTACTAGCGCCGCTATTCCTTCTGGTGAATTGGCAAGCACCAGCGGCCTAGTACAGCCTGGGCGTACATCCAGCACTGCAGTATCACGTGGTGACGTGGCGAGTCCTATAAGTGCAGTTCAAGCTGGCGAGGTGGCAAGCACAAGTAGTGTCCCGCTGCCATCAAGAAGAAGACAAAGGCAGGCCCGTCGTGCTCATAGTGCCCTTCCTGCAGAATTCGCCTATCCTGATTGGGTCCCCACCACTTCTGCAGAACCCGTACTTCCCCCATTCACTGCCCAACCCGGTATTCAGGTGGAAACAGCTGATTTTATGCCAATTGATTTTTATTCGCTGTTTTTCACAGAAGATCTCTATAGTAATTTATATGCTGGTCAATTCATCGCCACTAGTCCCCAGTTGCCTTCCATTGCCAAAGATTGGAAACCAATTATGGTTTCCGAATTTAAGACCTTTCTGGGCCTTTCCCTCAACATGGGCACACATAAATTCCCGTCATTGTGTGCTTATTGGTCCACGCACCCAATTGACCACATGCCCGTGTTCTCTGCTTCCATGCCCAGGAAACGATACGAGCAGATTTTGAGGTTCATGCACTTCAACGACAATGAACTTTGTCGTCCACGTGGAGACCCTGAATACGACCAGCTCTACAAAATTCGGCCCCTCATAAACCACTCCAACGAACGTTTTGCAGCCTTGTTTATTCCCGATCAAGTTGTCTGCGTTGATGAGTCCCTGATTACATTTTCTGGCCGCTTCTCTTTCAAGCAGTACCTTCCCAGCAAGCGTGCCATATACGGGGTCAAGCTCTATAAGTTCTGTGACAGGGCAACAGGCTATGTATGGAGCTTTATGGTTTATGAGGGAAAAGACAGTCAGGTTGAGGCGGTCAACTGCCCGGATTACATAGGGAGCGCTGGCAAGATAGTGTGGAACTTGGTGTCACCCTTATTCGGAAAGGGGTACCACTTGTATGTGGACAATTATTACACGAGCGTGCCACTGTTTAGTCACTTGTTTGATCATAAGATTGGAGCATGTGGCACCGTGTGACCTAATCGCTGGGGCTTTCCCCAGAGGCTTGTAGATTCCCATCTTAGGCTGGGGGAGAGAGCCTGCTTGAAGTGTAATAACTTGCTCGCTATGAAGTGGAGGGACAATAAGAATGTTTTCCTTCTTACCTCCCTTCATGCAGACACGACAGTCCAAATTCGTACGGCGACTGGTGTTGTGGAGAAACCCCTCTGTGTCCACGAATATAACCAAAATATGGGAGGGGTGGACCTCAACGACCAGTTGCTGGCGCCGTATCTAATTGACCGTAAGGCAAGACGCTGGTACAAAAAAGTGTCTCTATCCTTATTCCAATTGGCTTTGCTGAACGCTCATGTGCTATACAGAGCTTCAGGCGGGACGTTATCTCTTCTAAAATTTCAGAATGAGATAGTCACAGAGGCTGCATGAGAGGCATTATCCGTATGTCCTCCAGAGTACCCCTACCCAAGGAACCCCCCAAAAAAGATGTCGTGTCTGTAGCAAGCGCGGATTTAGGCGTGACACCTGTTATTTTTGTCCACTCTGTCCTGACAATCCTGGTCTTTGCATTGGTGAATGTTTTGAACGCTTCCACTCAAAAGTTACGTTTTAGCGTAGGGTACAGCATTTCACAGACTAGGACACACTTACACAGGGTCTCCCAAGATGCCATCGCATTTTGAGAGACCCCAACCATTACAGTTGTTAAAGTTACAAAAAAAAGTGTAAAAAAGAAAAAAAAATACGTAAAAACAAAAAACACAAAAAAAAAAAAAAATAAACAAAAACAAAAATAGTTGTCGTTTTATTGTTCTCTCTCTCTCTCTCTCTATTTTCTCTCAATTATTCTGCTCTTTTTTACTGTATTCTATTCTGCAATGTTTTATCATGCTTGCTTTTCAGGTATGTAATTTTTTGTTTTTAGGTGTGCCATTCAGCTGCAGCGCGGAATTATTTATCTTGACAGCAACAGCGTTTGCTCCCACGATACATAAAGCCGTGACTCCAGTGCTGTAGGAGGTGATTTCACCACCACAGATAAAAAAAAGAGCATATATGCCGAAGCATGGGGGCAGCAGGGGCGGAGGAGCGATTTTGCTCCTAATGCCGCGTACATACGGTCGAAATTCCGACGGAGGCTTGCCCGTGGAAAAGTCAGACCGTGTCTACGCGGCATAACCTTTTATGCCGCGTACATACAGTCGAAATTCCGACGGAGGCTTGCCTGTGGAAAAGTCCGACCGTGTGTACGCGGCATAACTTTTTTGCGGGAGGATGCCCCCTTCTTCGGCATATATATATTTTAGGCACAGGTTGCGTTAAAAAAATGTTTTATCTTTTACTAGGTTTTTTTTTGGTATTTGCTTTGCAGGTATGGTATGGTAAGGTCTTACTGTTGTACTGTAATGTTACTTTGTTTTAATGTTAACCATCATTTGCTTAGCAGGTACGCCATTCAGTTGCAGCGCGGATCTATTTATCTTGACAGCAACAGCGTTTGCTCCCACGATACATAAAGCCGTGACTCCAACGCTGTAGGAGGTGATTTCACCACCACAGTTAAAAAAAAAGAGCATATATGCCGAAGCATGGGGGCAGCAGGGGCGGAGGAGCGATTTTGCTCCTAATGCCGCGTACATACGGTCGAAATTCCGACGGAGGCTTGCCCGTGGAAAAGTCAGACCGTGTGTACGCGGCATAACTTTTTATGCCGCGTACATACGGTCGAAATTCCGACGGAGGCTTGCCCGTGGAAAAGTCAGACCGTGTGTACGCGGCATAACTTTTTTTGCGGGAGGATGCCCCCATGCTTCGGCATATATAAATGGTGCATGTATGCCCATCATTAGAAGTGGGTGGATGAAGGGAGGTATTCTAATGGTGGACATACCCACCGATCAATCTCTTTTTTTCGTTCAGCCAACAGGCTGCATGAAAAAAAAGATTACAATACATGTCCAACAAGGACCAGCAACGTACTGGTATGTTGCTGGACTTTGAATGGTTATACCAGATTGATGCCTGTGGGTTTAGGTATCATCTTGGTATCATTCTTTTCAGCCAGCCGCCGGCTTTCATGTAAAAGCAATCCTAGCCTCTAGACTGCTTTTACAAGCAGTGAGAGGGAATGCCCCCCCCCCCCGGATATAAACGGCACCATTGGGAAATTGGGAAAGCATTTTATCACACCGATCTTGGTGTGGTCAGATGCTTTGAGGGCAGAGGAAAGATCTAGGGTCTAACCCCCCAATTTTTTCAAAAAAAGAGTACCTGTCACTACCTATTGCTATCATAGGGGATATTTACATTCCCTAAGATAACAATAAAAATGGTAAAAAAAAAAAATATATATATGGAAGGAACAGTTTAAAAATAAAATAAAAAAGCAAAATAAATAATAAAAAAATTAAAAAAATTAAAAAGCACCCCTGCGCAAAGGCAAACGCAAGCGTCGGTCTAGCGTCATATGTAAACAGCAATTGCACCATGCATGTGAGGTATCACCGCGAAGGTCAGATCGAGGGCAGTAATTTTAGCAGTAGACCTCCTCTGTAAATCTAATGTGGTAACCTGTAAAGGCTTTTAAAGGCTTTAAAAATGTCTGTAGTTTGTCGCCGCTGCGCGTTTGTGCGCAATTTTAAAGCATGTCGTGTTTGGTATCCATGTACTCGGCCTAAGATCATCTTTTTTATTTCATCAAACATTGGGAGCCTAGCCACGTACAGGACCCCGAAAACCAAGCACCGCCTTCAGGCTTTCTAAGGGTGTAAATTTTTGATTTCACTCCTTACTGCCTATCACAGTTTCGGAGGCCATGGAATGCCCAGATGGCACAAAACCCCCCCAAATGACCCCATTTTGGAAAGTAGACACCCCAAGCTATTTGCTGAGAGGTATGTTGAGTATTTTGTAGATCTCGCTTTTTGTCACAAAGTTTTGAAAATTGAAAAAAGAAAAAATGTTCTTTCTTAATTTTCAAAAACAAATGAGAGCTGTAAAATACTCACCATGCCTCTCAGCAAATAGCTTGGGGTGTCTACTTTCCAAAATGGGGTCATTTGTGGGGGTTTTGTGCTATCTTGGCATTTTATGGCCTTCAAAACTGTGATAGATAGTGAGGAGTGAAATAAAAAATTTACGCCCTTAGAAATCCTGAAGGCGGTGCTTGGTTTTTGGGGCCCCGTACGCGGCTAGGCTCCCAAAAAGTCCCACACATGTGGTATCCCCGTACTCAGGAGAAGCAGCAGAATGTATTTTGGGGTGTAATTTCACATATGCCCATGGCATGTGTGAGCAATATATAATTTAGTGACAACTTTTTGTACATTTATTTATTTATTTATTTATTTTGTCATTATTCAATCACTTGGGACAAAAAAAAAATATTCAATGGGCTCAACATGCCTCTCAGCAAATAGCTTGGGGTGTCTACTTTCCAAAATGGGGTCATTTGGGGGGGGGTTGAACTGTCCTGGCATTTTATGCACAACATTAGGAAGCTTATGTCACACAGCATCCACTTTCTAACCACTTGAAGACAAAGCCCTTTTTGACACTTTTTGTTTACATGAAAACATTTATTTTTTTTTGCAAGAAAATTACGTTGAACCCCCAAACATTATATATTTTTTTAAAGCAAAGGCCCTACAGATTAAAATAGTGGGTGTTGCATTTTTTTTCACACAGTATTTGTGCAGCGATTTTTCAAACGCATTATTGGGGGAAAAAACACACTTTGTTTTTGTGTGAGCAATATATCATTTAGTGACAACTTTGTGCAAAAAAAAAAAAAGTTTGTCATATTCCCGCAACTTGTGGCAAAATATAAAATATTCCATGGACTCAACATGCCTCTCAGTAAATAGCTTGGGGTGTCTACTTTCCAAAATGGGGTCATTTGGGAAGTTTTGTGCTATTTTGGCATTTTATGGCCTTAGAAACTGTGATAGGTAGTGAGGAGTGAAATCATAAATTTGCGCCCTTAGAAATCCTGAAGGCGGTGCTTGGTTTTCGGGGGCCCGTACGCGGCTAGGCTCCTAAAAAGTCCCACACATGTGGTATCCCCGTACTCAGGAGAAGCAGCAAAATGTATTTTGGGGTGCAATTCCACATATAACTATGGCATGTTTGAGCAATATATCATTTAGTGACAACCTTTTGTACATTTTTTTTTTTTTTTGTCATTATTCAATCATTTGGGATGTTGAGTATTTTGCAGATCTTGCTTTTTGTCACAAAGTTTTGAAAATTGAAAAAAAAAAATGTCTTTCTTCATTTTCAAAAACAAATGAGAGCTGTAAAATACTCACCATGCCTCTCAGCAAATAGCTTGGGGTGTCTACTTTCCTAAATGGGGTCATTTGGGGGGGTTTGTGCCATCTTGGCATTTTATGGCCTTCAAAACTGTGATAGGTAGTGAGGAGTGAAATCAAAAATGTATGCCCTTAGAAATCTTGAAGGCGGTGCTTGGTTTTTTGGGCCCCGTACGCGGCTAGGCTCCCAAAAAGGGTTTTCCTAACCATAGTGTGTCACGACACTTTTTGCAGTTTCATGATAAAGACCCCCGCCAACTTACGTTTTATGGGATAGATAGAGCTATTTACAATTGGCGAGGGACAGACCTTAAAAAGGCCATCTCCCAGAATGAGACCCAGTGGCTATATCGATTGGGCACGATGCAGCCACAAGGGCTTAACATTGATTTGGACTTTAACTGCTTTTTAACTAACAAATAATTTTGCTTTGTTTTATCAAATTTTTATTTTTAATTTCTTTTTTTATCAGTTTTCAATATTGGTATTTTATTTGTTTAGTCCTCAGTTGACTGAACAGATCATACGTATGGTCTTTTTATAAAGTTTTTTTAATATGATATAATGAGCCAGGTTTTATAATATGTAATGAATATATCATTGTGGTTTATTATTTAAAATTGTTCATAATTATGCCATGTAAGTCATATGTCTATCAACAGTTTGGTCTGTTTGTTATTGCACGTGATACGTTAGTAACGTTGGCATTATGTAGCCTAGAGACCCGGGATGGACGCTGGATGCAAACGCTGACTCCTCCCTGGGGCGGCTGATTGGCAGTCATTTAAAAGTCTTCTCCTACCAGTGACCTAGTACGCTTCCTGATGACGTGTTATACGAAACGTACGTCGAGGCGGTACTAGGTCACGTACAGACGCTACTTCCGGTCCCTCTGGCTCTCCGCTATCGTAGGTGGAACGCACGCCAGTTACCCACAGATGGGACATCATTTCTCTCTCCTTGATACGCCATCCAGCCTCAGTGCCGGGTCTGTGGCACCTGTTCAAGTAAGCAGGCATTTGGCTTTTTTATTTTTGTACACGTTTGGCTCAATAAACGGAATTACGCTATTGCCATTTTATTCTTTATTCCATATTCTGATCTGAGCCTCCATGAGGCTGTGGTTCCAGTCCGGTATCATCTTCTCCATTTAACCTAAGCAAGGGTGCTTGCTGTAAGCGATTTTGACCTCTTTTTTAATTAAAAGGGTCAACTTCATTTGGTAAGCTGCCATCCTTATTTGAGCACATTTGGGTGATTGGTTTACAGTCGGTGAAGGTGGACTCCTGACAGCTGTCACTTTATTTGGATTCTTGATTTGCATGATGCATTCCAGATTCTACACTTGACTTTTTTTATATTGTTTATTGATTTCAAGGACTTGATTGGCACTTGTTTTATATGTTTATCATCTATTCCCACTATAATTCTTTCATCAAATGTATTTTGTTTGTGCATAGGGGTTTAATTGTTCTGTATTGACACACAGGACTTATCCTACACACACTTGTGCAAAATTAGGTATTTTTTGCATAGTTTTATTCAGTACATCACTGTTTAATTTAGTGTGCTTAGGCAGGCTGGTGTTTGGTTCACTGTTTTTATATATTTAGTATCACGCTTGGTATCCCATTAACTTATCACGAGTGATTATATTTAGCGCCTCCACAAGTATATAAGATATTTATATATTCACTTTAACCACATTTTGTTCCAACATTGGAATTTTTGGGGAGCAGCTTAAATTTATTTTGTTATACTAGGCGCGAGATTTTCTTTTATTTCATGACATAACCTACATGATATGTGTATATGACAATCAACATGATAAAACTTGACAAAGTTGATAATAACAAATTACATTGTATGGACTGGACAACACATAGCAACAAGGTATAAAAAGGGTAAACGTGTAAAAAATATATATGTACGTCTTAAAATATAATAAAGTCCTATTAGCAAGTAGCTACATCCTTGGTGTCCGACGCGTTTCTGTGTATGCCACTTCATCAGGGGCGGATGTTACAGGACGTCTGAAATAACAGAGTATAATGGTATAAGAATATGACAATATGCAACCAGCAAACACAAGGTGTCAGTTCTGGGTACTTACAGTATACTGGGTTGCGGTGTGAGTGGGTACTGGGCCAAGAGGGGTGTTCATCCCCGGGAGCTGTGGTGGCGAAAAATCCAGCACAGAGCAAGGGCGCACCGGCGTCACTCCCGGAACGTAAAAGGCCGCAGACCACCATTTCCACAGGTGGCCAGTGGTGGATCAAGGTAGTAAATGATTTTCTGAAATGGATGAGTAGGTCCATTAAGGTTAATCAGATGGGTCAAGGTGAGTGAAGGAATACAAAAACCTTCATGCTTAAATAGCACAAGTGTTACCTTTGATATGCCTTCTGCAGGGACCTTGCATTTCCAGAGTGTGGCCAATGGTTGATCAGAGTAAGGGTGGTTCTCTGAAATGGATGAGTGGATCTATTAAGGTTAACCAGAAGCATCAAAGGGTAAATTAAGGAATGCCAAAACCCTCCATACTAGAGTCGCACAAGTGTTACCTTTGATGTGCCTTCTGCAGAGACCTTACAAAGCTGCGGCGTCTACACGTGTGTGGATGTAATGGGGGCTGCTTCCGGGAGGATGCCTTATGTGCGTCACGCACGTGCCGGTGATCACCACCAGCGTCACGCTAGCCGAACATTGCAGGGGCGGAGACATGGCCTGGGCGGTATACAGACCCGCCCACAGCATATGCCATAATGTCCAGCTGAGTCGGCTCTGATGAGAAAACCGCAAACACCTCACAACGCCCACAGGTGTCGTCAAATGAGGGGGCGGTGCGTGGCGCGGATGTGCTGTGGGCACCCGCCCAAACCCCCTAAACACTCCCGCCCCTTGACGGACGTAAGCGAAGGAGACAGGGAGGACACGCAGAGCGCATCGCAGCTCCCGGGTCTGAGACAACACATGGCTCCGGCGCTCACCACTGATCACCATTGCTAGGATATGTCCAGAACCACAAACAAATCCACAACCTGATGTTGCAGATAGTGGGTATGTGCACCAAATTGGTGCACACACTCACACATCAACCCCATACAAAGCCGGAAGGAGATGACTGCCAGCTAACTGTCAACTGACTCCATCCCTAATGTTTGAAAATAATGGAAGGTTTGGGACTTTAAATGAAGCACCTGGGGAAAGTGCCTCCATCCCGGATAGGCAAAAAAGGAAGGGGGAATTGGGACTTTGAATGAGACAGTTGACAGGTAGGGGTTGAATTTAGAAATATTCAAGTTTATTACATGTATATAGTACTAGTGCATCGCAATGTGGAAGGTAGCATGGGCATGTGCGCGTGACATAACCTACATGATATGTGTATATGACAATCAATATGATAAAACTTGACAAAGTTGATAATAACAAATAACATTGTATGGACTGGACAACACATAGCAACAAGGTATAAAAAGGGTAAACGTGTAAAAAATATATATGTACGTCATAAAATATAATAAAGTCCTATTAGCAAGTAGCTACATCCTTGGTGCCCGACGCGTTTCTGTGTATGCCACTTCATCAGGGCAGGATGTTACAGGACGTCTGACATAACAGAGTATAATGGTATAAGAATATGACAATATGCAACCAGCAGACACAAGGTGTCAGTTCTGGGTACTTATAGTATACCGGGTTGCGGTGTGAGTGGGTACTGGGCCAAGAGGGGTGTTCGTCACCGGGAGCTGTGATGGCGAAAAATCCAGCACAGAGCAAGGGCGCACCGGCGTCACTCCCGGAACGCAAAAGGCCGCAGACCGCCATTTCCACAGGTGGCCAGTGGTGGATCAAGGTAGTAAATGATTTTCTGAAATGGATGAGTAGGTTCATTAAGGTTAATCAGATGGGTCAAGGTGAGTGAAGGAATACAAAAACCTTCATGCTTAAATAGCACAAGTGTTACCTTTGATATGCCTTCTGCAGGGACCTTGCATTTCCAGAGTGTGGCCAATGGTTGATCAGAGTAAGGGTGGTTCTCTGAAATGGATGAGTGGATCTATTAAGGTTAACCAGAAGCATCAAAGGGTAAATGAAGGAATTCCAAAACCCTCAATGCTAGAGTCGCACAAGTGTTACCTTTGATGTGCCTTCTGCAGAGACCTTACAAAGCTGCGGCGTCTACACGTGTGTGGATGTAAAGGGGGCTGCTTCCGGGAGGACGCCTTATGTGCGTCACGCACGTACCGGTGATCACCACCAGCGTCAAGCTAGCCGAACATTGCAGGGGCGGAGACATGGCCTGGGCGGTATACAGACCCGCCCACAGCATATGCCATAAGGTCCAGCTGAGTCGGCTCTGATGAGAAAACCGCAAACACCTCACAACGCCCACAGGTGACGTCAAATGAGGGGGCGGTGCGTGGCGCGGATGCGCTGTGGGCACCCGCCCAAACCCCCTAAACACTGCCGCCCCTTGACGGGCGGAAGCGAAGGAGACAGGGAGGACACGCAGAGCGCATCGCAGCTCCCGGGGTCTGAGACAACACATGGCTCCGGAGCTCACCACTGATCACCATTGCTAGGATATGTCCAGAACCACAAACAAATCCACAACCTGATGTTGCAGATAGTGGGTAAGTGCACCAAATTGGTGCACAAACTTACACATCAACCCCATACAAAGCCGGCAAGAGATGACTGTCAACTGACTCCATCCCTAATGTCCATCCCTTTTGCGTTCTGGGAGTGACGCCGGTGCGCCCTTGCTCTGTGCTGGATTTTTCGCCATCACAGCTCCCGGGGACGAACACCCCTCTTGGCCCAGTACCCACTAACACCGCAACCCGGTATACTGTAGGTACCCAGAAATGACACCTTGTGTCTGCTGGTTGCATATTGTCATATTCTTATACCATTATACTCTGTTATTTCAGACATCCTGTAACATCCGCCCCTGATGGAGTGGCATACACAGAAACGCGTCGGGCACCAAGGATGTAGCTTCTTGCTAATAGGACTTTATTATATTTTATGACGTATATATATATATTTTTTACACGTTTACCCTTTTTATACCTTGTTGCTATGTGTTGTCCAGTCCATACAATGTTACTTAAATTACTACTATGCATGACCTTTACGTTTCCCAGACTGGCTGTCCTGCTACCTTACAATATCATAAATACACCTTTGACCAGACCTAATTTACATGAGCTAATTACCTCATTCCTTTATACAATTACAGAGTTAATTATCACAATCCACAATGAACAGATCTTTAGACGTTAGTCTGGACACATTACACAGGCAGCCAGGTGGTTGGAGGTAATAACATTAACATCTTTCAATTAACCTGTTGAGTTCAGAATCAACAACCAGTAAATAGTTATTTTACTTATATCCTGGGGAATATTGTGGATTAATATTACAGACCCATTTTAAAGCAATCCAAGACATATTCTGAATGTCCATTATTTTCTGGCTCATACCTTCTAAGAGCTTCTGGGTTCCACGGGCCCTCCCGTTACAGTGACTACCTCGCAGACCCACTGGTCGGAGAGTAGGGAGGTCCACCGAGCTGCAAACCCGCCCCCCACCCAGGAGTCGGGCTGGGACAAAACTTCATGCGGTAGCAGGTTTGTTTGCTGGCTTAGTGGGCTAGCGCACCCAGGGACGCTTCCGTCCCCCAGCTGGACCTTTGTCCACTTGGGTCTGTCAGCAGGTCCTGACTGATGAAAATACCACTTCCGTGTGGGAAAGGAGGACCCCGGGTTACAGCACAGCTCCTTCCCTTTAGTGGACTGAGGGAGAAGTATGCTCTTACCTCCAGTGACATCCTTAATGATGTCGTCCAGTGAGGCACCAAAAAACCACCACCATAGAAAGGCAAATCTGACAGAGTTTTCTTGGAAGCTTGATCAGGGGACCAGCATTTCAGCCATATCAGGCGGCGCAATAGCACCGCAGATGCGGAGTGCCTGGAGATAAAAGGGGCCGCATCCAGGGTTGCAACACAGACGTACACAAGTCCCTGTACAAACTGTACGGCCAGTGACACGCATTCTGGAGGGAGCTGATGCTCCTCCACAGTCTGGTGCAATACTTTAGCTCACTCAGTGAGTGTCTGCGACACCAAGGTAGCAGCCAATATAGGCCGCAATGCTGACCCCAGCATGGTGAACATGGAGTGGCTCACCGCTTCGGACCTCCTATCAGAAGTGTCCATAAAGGTAGGGGTCCCCTCCACCGGGATAGTGGTTACTTTATTCAACCGAGAGACCCGGGGATCAACGACTGGAGGAGAAGCCCATTTTTTTCAAAAGGCCCTCTTCAAATGGGTAACGGACCGCCCTGCGCTGAGGGACCGCAAAGGACCTCTGCGGCCGTTCCCATTCCTTATCTATGAACTTGTCAAAGTAAGACACATAAGGAAAAACCTTGATAGCGGGTCGGTTTGTGAGACCCAAAAAGGACTGACACCTCAGCGGATGTCCCAGCTGTGTCCTCCAGCTTAAGAGTGACCCTCACTGCTGTGATAAGTGCTACCACAAGTGCTCTATCCTGCGCTGACCCGGGCGAGGAGTCACCCTCACTGCCCGGACGGTCTTCGCATCCTCTGACACTTCAGAACAGGGGTCCTGTGCCGCAGCCAGGCCCGAGTCTGAGGCAGAGCATTCCCCAGCTTCTGACTCCATGCCCACCCACTGACAGCCTATAAGGACTTAAGTCAAGGTAATGGCACCAAAAAATATCCACCCTCCTTGCTGCTCTGACCGGGGTTTTACCCAGGGAAACTCACCACCCAAGTAAGAGGCTGCCCAGCGTCGCTGTCTGCTCTCCCTCCGCACACAGCGTGTGTTTTAGGTGTTCTGTGATGTGAACAGCGCTCTTCGCGCCGCTAAAGGCCACATCAATAAGCAAAAAACACCCTCAAAATGGCCGCCGAAAGCCTCAGAGAAATAGGGCGCAGACTACAAGAAAATGGCCGCCCGCAATGAAGACCTGCATCATAGCATGGCCACAACAAAATGACCGCCAATGGAGATTTCAATGCAAACTACAGGCCCCAAAAAAATTACGTTGGCGCTTCAAAAAATGGCGCCTAAGCACCTGAGGTGGACGAGAAGGCCGTAGAGATGCTGAATGGAGACTTTCCAGAGGCAGACCACCCCCCACAGAGAGCGGACCCCGGACGCCCCCAAACCGGGATACGGAATCCCCCTCAGGTATACCCCGGCCGACGTAGCAGGCCCCGCAAGGCGAGGAGGAAAAAAAAAGGGAAGGGACAAAGGGAGAGGAAGGGAGGACAGGAGACCCCCTAACCGACCCCCCGGGAATGCCCAGCTGTTCCATCCCACCGAAGCAGGAGGAACTGTACTTACCCGTCCCTGCGAGGGCCTGCTGGTGCGTTCCTGACAGACCTACAACCGAGCAGTACGGAGTAGCTGTCGGCCCGTTCCACTGTGACTGTGACAGCAAGCAGCCCAGTCATATGTGAACACTGGAGCATATAGCACACCGGCTACCCCTGGAGCCATGGGGTCTGTCGTGGCCGACCCCGCACGTGGCTAAGGCCTGCTCGCGCTCGATGGTCGGACTGGGGGGACTACAAGGATCTATATTATCCTGCCTGTCATGCCCAGCCGGCAGTTGATAGAAGATTCTAAAAAATAAAATAATAAAAAGTAAAAATGTCTTCAGGACTCTGGGCCCAAAGGGAGCCAGGTCCTTCTCCTCTACTAGGCAGAAAAAAACTGAGGCTGCTGACTGCAGGGTAGAGGGTTATGTACGGAGGGACCGCCCCCTGGGCGGGGCTGTTCAACTCTGTTAAAGTAACATGTATTAAATATCTAACATGTTCTGCCTAGTTCTCTCCTATAGAACAGGAACATAACCCAATGGTCAAGATTAAGGAGCTGTGTCCGTCCATGGACGAAAAGAGGAAATAATATTTTTTATGCCATTTGAAAAAATAAAAAAATGGCCCTTTTAAGAGCTATGGGCAGAAGTGAAGTTTTGACGTCGCTTCCACACTGCAATGATATGGAGATGGGTGGGGGCCATCTTTACCTCACTCGTCTCCATGTCAAGCAGGAGAAAGGACACGATCGCCTCCGCCTCTGCCGGCGGCTCCGGTAAGCAACAGAGGGCACCGTAGAGCGGCAGGAGGGGGGCCCCCTCTCCCGCCGCCAATAAAAGTGATTTTGCAGCAAATCCGCCGCAGAGACCACACTTTTATCTTGAAGAGGACCGCCCACTCTTGAAGAGGATACTGGGGTTATGGTAGCTAGCTGCTATCATAATAACGGTATTCCTCTTCAAATTACCGACACAAAATGACGACGGGCAGTCCGAAAGTGGTTAAGAAGGGCCAGTCACCGGAAACTGATCTGTCCGCTAGAAGCTTGACTGCTGCAATCAAGTGATTGCAGCAGAAAACCTTCATTGGGCGGTATTTGGAGTGTAAACAGGGTGCAGGCCATGCATCCTGAACATTCCCAGTCCCACTCTACAACCATTCATTCATTATTCCATTCCACCCTGTTGTACCTGATTGGCGGTTCTGGGGGACGGTAGGCAGGGCTTATCACAGAACTGTCACTTCCGGTTTTATACCACTCGGAAAGCACGGCCTGACAGAACGGACGGGTAAGCTAATAATCTTAGCTAAGCAGCACCGATCTGTCAGTCTCTGTGCGGCCCGCAGGCCTCAGATGGTCTCTAGACATGGAGGATTATGTAGATTGATTCCCAGCCAGCACTTACTGACAGCCGCCGCTGCGCATAGGCGTACGCGTACAGTATTAATACACACAGTAACTTCCCCGCTTCTCTCCCCACCAGAGCAGCTAGTGCAGACTGGGCCTGAGCATGATCAGAGAGACTGAGATAGAGATAGTGATCCTCCCTGACTGTCCTCTAGTCAAACTGTATACAGCTATACACCCACATCTTATCCTGACTGTATATTGGAGACCTTCCTTCATCATCACTGTGACTGCAGATATATAGATCATCTGTCCTGTTACTATGTATGTATATAGCTGTATACAGGACAGATAATGTATATCTGCAGTCAGTGATGATAGAGTAAGGTCTCTATATACAGGAAGGAAGATGGTGGGTGTGTATATATAGCTGTATACCCACCTTCCTTCCTGTATACAGGAAGGAAGGTGGGTGTATACAGCTATATATACACACCGACCATCTTCCTTCCTGTATATAGAGGCCTTCCTCCATCATCTGTCCTGTATACAGCTATATACATAGTAACAGGACAGATGATGTATACCTGCAGTCAGTGATGATGGAGGAAGGCCTTTATATACAGAAAGGAAGATGGTTGGTGTATATATAGCTGTATACACCCACCTTCCTTCCTGTATCTACTAGAAACCTTCCTTCATCATCATTGACTGCAGGTATACATCATCTGTCCCTCCATGTGGCAGGCACAGCACTATGAAGTGCCTTTATGCGCTGTGGCATTAGAAGAATTTGATTTCTCTGATCTTTTAGTCCACACAAGACTATCTGTTACTCTATAATTCCTCTAGCGCCGTTCTATGGAAGCAGTAGGTTTAAAGAGCACACCAAACTTTTAAGATAACTTCTTTATTCACTTCAGCTTTTCTTCATATATAAAACTGACAATTTCGCAGCAGAAAGTCCATGTACAAACACGTGTTGAATAAAGTATAACAAATGTCGGTACAACTGTTCAATCTTGTGATTCTACATAAAATGGTAGATATATTTCTCTCTTCAGTATCTGTACTTTCACTTTAAATACTTTAGACACTTTATGATCTATCTGGGACTTGCTCTATAATGCTGTTTGCTCTGATGTTTGCTCTGAAACTTGGTTTGAAACCTGGTTTGATTCCTGGTTTGATTGCTTGAACGTTTGTTTGAAACCTGGTTTGATGGCTTGAACGTTTGTTTGAAACCTGGTTTGATTGCTTGAACGTTTGTTTGTTTGCAAACCTGGTTTGATTGCTTGAACGTTTGTTTGAAACCTGGTTTGATTGCTTGAACGTTTGTTTGAAACCTGGTTTGATTGCTTGAACGTTTGTTTGTTTGCAAACCTGGTTTGGTGGAACTACAAGTGAACACATAACTAGCTTCAGTATACAGTTCTAATCACATTATTAACAATAAGAACTTATATAACTGTATTAAATACCTATTTTGGCCACTTGCTTCCATAAAACTGGATTCTGGATGGATCTGAACTGTTCATCTCCACACTCTGATGTAAAATGAAATTCTAGACATGTGCTATGAGATTTTCCTAGACAGAACATGAGTGAAATGCTGGCTATGATTGGCCAGAGACATTTGCTCAGTGAGATTGGTTGTGATTGGCTAAAACTTCTGATGAGTCACAAAAGCTTAACTCTATGCTTTCTGGTTGCAATTCTGCTGTCATTAATAATACATCTTAAAAGGCATATTTTTTCTTTTGCTTCTGTGAACACAATATACAATTGTTATATGACATCCATATATAAAGTCACAGTAAATAACTCTGCTTTTATCTCTCACAAATGAGCATATGCACTGTTTTAACATTATTAGCAGGTCTAGCTGTATATATGCATGTAAGCCACATTAGCAACCTAGGACAGGTCTTAGCTGGCCAGCGACACTCCCACCAAATTACCTATAATTCTATGTTCTCTATATTAGGATTTGAACATGAATTTGGGGAATTTTCCATCAGGTTCTCAACTTCCAAGTGTCTTTTATCACTCTCAAGTAGAACAACTAACTTCTGTATAGGACGTTCCAACCTGAGTGGAATAGTGAGACGTTTTCCCTTTTTGTCAAGTTTTGAGTCTCCTATTTGTAACAACGCTCTTCTTACTAGTCTGTCTTTATCCTTTTGAACTTCTAGAACTTTGGCCAATTTCCATTGACTTCTAGGTAAATCTTCTTCTTTCACTAATACTATGTCACCAACTTGTACATTTCTTCTGGGTGTTAGCCAATCTTACGTTATGAAGTAAATGGCAAAGTACTCTTTCTTCCATCTATTCCAAAACTGTTCTGATAGATATTGGACTCTTCGCCATCTCTTTCTGGCATATAAATCCTCTTTGGTAAACTTGCCAGGTGGTAGTTGTACGTAATCAGACTTAAGGTGAAGTAGATGGTTGGGAGTTAAAGGTTCCAAACTTGTTGGATCATTGATGTTGTCAACTGTAAGTGGACGACTGTTAACAATAGACATTACTTCATAGAATAGGGTCCTAAGTGAAGCATCATCTATTCTTCCGGGGCTCTTTCTCAACACTGAACTTAACACATTTCTTACAGTTCTGATTTGTCTTTCCCAAACTCCTCCCGTGTGGCTTGCATGTGGAGCATTCATATGAAAATCACATAGATTTTTTGACAAATACTGAGTTACTTTTTCTTTATTGATCTCTTTTAGAGCTTTCTTCAATTTATTCTTTGCTCCAACAAAATTAGATCCTTGGTCAGATCTAAGCTCTCTGACAGTACCTCTAATGGCTATGAAACAACCCAAGGCATTAATGAATGCGTCAGTTGACATATCTTCTAACATTTCCAGATGAATTGCTCTGGAGCTTAGACATGTAAATATTAGTCCATATCTCTTGTACTCCTTGCGGTTTTGCTTGGTGATGAATGGGCCGAAACAATCCATTCCACTATAATGAAATGGTGGTGATGGGTTTACACGATCTACCGGTAAATCTGCCATTCTTTGTTCTTCGGTAGGTCTACGTGCCTTTCTACAGGTTACGCATTTACTTATATACTTTGCTATAACTTTGCTTCCTTTTACTATCCAGTAACCAACTTCTCTCAAACAGTTCTGGGTAAAGCTTCTTCCTTGATGCAAGGATTTGTTGTGGTAGTGATCGATAATCAATCTTGTGAAGGTAGAATTTTGGGGTAGAATTGCTGGATGCTTCACTCTGCTGGGTAACGATGCATTTTCCAGTCTCCCTCCCACCTTCAGTATACCATCCTGTAGAACAAGATTAAGCTTGTACAATGGGTGGTTGTTGGGAAGCCTTTTAGGTTCTTGACCAAGTCTCTTCAACTCTTCACTATAGAATCTCTGTTGAATGAGTCTTATGACCGTTTCTTCAGCTTTCACTCTTTCCTCTACATTCAATGATTCCTTCTTTTTGACTCCCTTTGCCAAACGTTGAATTCGAGCTACTACGTTTATGACTGTATTCCATTTTGAACATCTGGCTAGTCTTTCAAGTATGTCATCTTGACACTTGGCGGCAGTGCTCAATGTTTGTACAAGTTTTACTTCTGGATCACCCACAGACAATTCTGTGTAACCTTCACTGGGTATGATTTCCTTTTCCCAAAGAAACTCTGGACCAGTGAACCAGTTTGAATTTTTCAATTCTGTTACATTCAGGCCTCTTGAAGCATGATCTACAAAGTCAGATTCAAGGATCTTGATTACTGCCGCTGAACTTACAGCTGGTAACTCTTGGACAGATATTCGATGACACAATCCTGTCACCTGTCTTGAGTTTGCAATCTGCTGTTTTCCTCCAACAACGCCCCATCCTAGATCAGTTTGAACAGCGTAGGGTTCACTCTTTCCTCCTGTGATTACCCTTCGTGGTACCAAAGCTTCGGGACAATCATAACCTATCAACAGTCCAACACCAAACTCCTTCAGCGGGGACATTTCATGAGATATGACAGATAGGTGCTCCCATTTATTGGCTGTTTCACAGGTAGGTATGCGATCTCGATCTAGAGGTATATCGTCTTTCGTATAAGCTGGAGGTAGATCCAATGTGAGGTTTGAATGAAGTCCTCTAACTCTCAATCCTTTGACCCTTTAACTGTTCACTAATGTGTCTCTCCCCGTCATTGTGGTGAGTTTGAGCTTCACTGGTTCTGTAGCCACTTGTAATTTCTTGCAGATTTCTTGATCAATGAAGGTGACATCGCTTTGGGCATCCAGTAGTGCATAGGCATATACCTTCTTATTCTTCCTTTTAGGATTTGAAATGCACACTGGTACAACCATTGATGTGCCATTGCTTTCCCTCACTCTGCAAGAGAATACCGATGCTTTCTTTTCTTCCTCAGCATCTTTAACTATTGAGGATTTATCCTTTTTTGGACGTTCTTCATGTAGTGGTGTAGGATGGCGTCCTTTGCAAACGCTGCATGTGGCCCTTTTCTTACACTCCTTAGTAATATGGCCTTTCCTTAGGCACCCAAAACACAGTTGGTTAACAAGTACAAACTTTTTCTTTTCATTTGGGGATTTCTCCTTCAATTGTTGGCACTTGTGTATAGAGTGGTTCTCTCCACAGAACATACACTTAAAAGTAGTCTGAGGATTTGTCGGTTCTGTCTCTCTACTGATCCCAGTAGTAACTTTGAACTTGCTCTCGTAGGTATCTATACCTTTCTCTGTTGTGTTGGTTGCAAAGCTAGTTGCTCTTGCACGTCTTACATCTCTCGCCGGCCTTTCTTCTACGGACTTTAAGGCGTAAGATCCTGTTACTGGATTACATACTATTCGTGCTTCCTTATTAACGAACTCAGAGAACTTTTCAAAACTTGGGAAGTCCTTACTTAGATCTAACTGTTCAGTCACATAGCGATTCCATCTAGAAGCCACTTCTTCAGGTAGCTTAGCTAGCATCCTGTGGTTTTCTAGATAGTCGTTCAGTACTTCTAGTCCTTGTACATGTGGGATGGCATTGCTGCATGCTTGCAGGTAGTCACCATACTCTTGGAGTTTGAAATGTTCTTTAGGACCTATTTTAGGCCAGTTATTCAATTTCTCCCTAAAGGCTCTTTGTACTAAGAAAGGATGACTATATCTTCCATTTAACTTTTCCCAAGCTTGTGTGTAGGCTTCTTCGTCTGTTCTATAGAAGTTACCTTCAAGAACTTTCTTTGCATCTCCACCAACATATTTCTGAAGGTAGAATAGCTTGTCAACTGGCCTGGAGCAATGATGCTCAATGA
Organism: Rana muscosa; assembly: GCA_029206835.1. Classification (NCBI taxonomy): domain Eukaryota; kingdom Metazoa; phylum Chordata; class Amphibia; order Anura; family Ranidae; genus Rana; species Rana muscosa. Next base: position 495,001,072 of record CM055116.1, on the reverse strand, counting down.
TCATTTCAAAACTTGCCTTCCACTCTATGAACTTCAGTATGTCTCCTGAAAATACAGTAGGTTCTGGAACGGGAAGTCTTGGTGGGACTGTTCTTTGTCCTTTTGCTGGGACTGTAGTCGCAACATTCTCCTGATCATTGCAGTGACATCTAGGAACAGAATTATCCTGTTTTATTTTCTCACTTAGTTCTGAATTGGGTGAGTCTCTCTCTTCGTCTTTCTGAGCAGGGATGGAAGGGCAATGATTTTTTTCTTCATTACATACTGGAGATTTCCTTCCATTCTCCTGGGCGTATGAAAGGAAGTAGGAGTCTGCATCTTCACTTAGTACAGATTTGGACTTATGATTACTATTTATAGAAAAATAATGCAGCGCTCAAAATCAAGAGGTGCTGAAAGCACCTCTGATGTGTAAAGGACTAATAAACCACTGGGGGTTAGTGATGAATGATGTAAAGTTCATAGGCAGTCTGTTCCAATGGATGATTTCACATATGAGATGACATCCGTGAAGACTGTAAAACGTGACCACTCTGGGTAAATAAAGTGATTCAAAAAAGTCCAAACAGCATATGTGTAGTGAAAGTGAATGTCTTTTCATGGACACCGCCGCCACAGCATAGATGACTGGAGGACCTCAATATATGGGATGGAAATCAACAGTAAGAAACAAAAGATGAGATTGAATGCTCTTACCGGATACGGTGGACACACCTGTCGTATGACAGTGTATCAAACGGGCTAGATGGTCGCCATGACCAAAAGTAAGGGGAACTAGATGTCCAGATTGCCTCAGACTGACTCCCACGGGGTAGCAAATGACCAACTCACTCGATGGACACTCCTCCGATCATACAGGCTCCAAGACAGTTCAAGGTGGATGCAAGGGTAAAGGAGAAAAAGAAAAACTCCAGATGGTGCAGGTCAATATAACCATGAACGGTTTATTGAATGAATTTTGTCTTTTTTTTAAATAGACAAAAAATGTATATAAAAGTGATCACAAAATAAAATATTAAAAGCAATGTGGGGTGCAGCATAAGCAAGCCCTACGCGTTTCGACTTCAGAAGTCTTCAACAGGGGCATAGTGCTGTACCCCCCACATTGCTGACATTAAATAAAGTCTGAAATTAATCCGACCCGCCCTAAAAGGGGCGGAGTCAAAACCGGAAGTAATGAACTGTTCAACACCAAACTAACATCAGTACAAATTAACCTGAACTAAAGAATCATTACATTCAAATAATATGAATAAATATGAAACAATATGCAATCCTGGTGTATAGATATACAACTTAAACAACATATAAGTCACATAAAAAAACATATATAAATCAAATTTTCCCGCCTAAGATTATACCCCAATCATATTGGAAAACAGATGGAACCAACAGTGCTAATAGCTTAATTATCTAGATGTTATTGTCCCCACCTGAACTTACCACCAATAGAGGGCGTATAATTATCCTGCTAAGTGGCGGCAGGTACACAGATGATGGTCGTCTTGCAGCTACATTTCACAAATGTTGCTGCAATATTGATTGGGGACACCATTGTAGCGCGGCGTCGCAGGCATCTAGTGCGCGCCGTGCACGTGAATGTCACGCGCGCGCACTCAAAGCTAATGTTGTGGCTAGAGGACGCCGTTATAGCGTGGCGCCGTGGACGTCTGGTGCGTATCGTGCGCGTGAACATCACGCGCGCGCACCCCAACCAGTTGTCCTGATATTGGTCACATGGTGCGCGACGCTCGCGTAAGCCTCACGCTTACACTCAGGGACAGCATCATGACGTGATCACGTCACAGCGTCTCCTCTTTCCTAGCTTATAATTGGGAAGATCATCAACTACCCTCGGACGGCGGTATCTCACTGCCAAAGGGCGCAATGATTCCATGGCAACACCAGACGCCATGGAGCCAACACCATCTAGTGGAGGGAGAGAAAAATGAATGAAAAACAAAAATCAAGAACTATATGGATCCACTAATGGACGTTTATAATATATATAGCCCAAAAAAACGCCATGAGTGAATTCCAGATAGCAAACCCTTTTAACACATAAAAGGGCAAACCATACATCAGGCTAGAATTCGGATATAAAGAACCCAGCTTCCTCCTTATATCACGAAAAAATGTGGTGATTCAAACATTTAAAACACAACACATCATGTCACCCCCCTCAGCAACAAAATATACACAGCAAATGTTAATACCAAAAAGGCGACACTGAAGGTATACTAAGGTCCACATATAACACACCAACCCCACCTGTCACCTGAACAAGTGCACAGGGGAGTTGAATTGTAACAAAGGTTTAGTACGGACCATATGTCCAGACTAAAAAGTGACACACGAGCTCAGGGCACTCACGCCCGGTTGATGAAACAATTAATGTCCCATTCAATGTTCATACCATGGGGTGAGTAACACCTGAGCTCGTGTATCCAGTAAGTCTCTAACCTAGAGACACCCCGCAGAGAGGAGTCCCCCCTCCAATGGGGGACAAACCTATCTATCACCTGAAATTGGGTGCCTCTAGGGTCCTTGGCATGATGTTCCAAATAGTGCCGCGAAACGGTGTGCTTGTCACAACCTTTGCGGATTTTGGCTAAATGTTCGTTGACCCGAATAGAAAAATTCCTGATTGTGCGTCCTACGTATTGAAGTTTGCATGGACATGTAATTAGGTACACGACGAACCTGGTGACGCAGGTAGTGAATTGCTTCATGGTATAACTGCGTCCCGTGACACTAGAGCTAAACGTGTCCGTTCTACGTCTACCCAATACATTAACCATGCAAACATTACATTTTCTACACGGGTAATAGCCATTAGCCTCTGGAAAAAAGGAAATCTTAGTAGGAGGGTCTATTATGTTAGGGGCTATTTCACCCTGAATAGATCGGGCACCCCTATAGATCACACCTGCCCGTTCAGGGAGAGATGGTCCAAGTATTCTATCGCTTAACAACACTTTCCAATGCCTGTTCAAAATCTTTTTGATTTCATGATGTTGGGTGGAATAGGAAGTGAAGAAGGACCATTTAAATCTATCCTCTCTAGCATTTCTCTGTTTGTCTGTGAGAAGAGAAGACCTCTCAATTTCCAATACAGAGGAAATATCTGTATCTAGTCCAGTGGATGAGCAACCCCTATCCAGAAATCTTTCCTTGAGGGTATTGGATTGAGCCACAAAGTCATCATCACGGGTGCAGTTCCTCCTGAGGCGGAGGAACTGTCCCCGTGGTATGGACCTCAACCACTGGTCATGGTGACAGCTATCGACCAGGATGTACCCATTTCTGTCAGTAGACTTGAAATGGGTTTTAAATTCAAGGTGATTATTGACAGCCATGATTTCCAGATCAAGGAAATGTATGGACGAGGAGCTCACCTCATACGTTAACACAATTCCCCGATCATTATCATTAAGAGCTGCCATAAAGATGTCTAAAGATTCTCTCGTGCCCCTCCATAGGAGGAGGATGTCGTCTATATATCTAGCCCACAGAACTAATTCAGGTCTGTTAAGGGCATAGACGACATCCTCCTCCCACTGGGCCATAAAGAGATTGGCAAGACTGGGGGCGTATTTAGCCCCCATTGCCACACCCTTTATTTGAGAGAAGAATGTTCCCTGGAACCAGAAATAATTATGCCGTGTGGCAAAATCCAATAACTCTATGATGAAATTTCTCTGTATCAAGGATAATGATGAGTTTCTGGTCAGAAACAACTCCACTGCCTCAAGACCCAAATGATGTGGGATACAGGTGTATAGTGCAGACACATCTGCAGTCACCAAGATCAAATCTCCCTGATGCTGTAACTTCTCTAGTAAATTAATGGTATCCTTGGTATCCCTCAAATAAGAGGGCACCAATTTTACCAAAGGCTGGAGAAAGTGATCAATATACTTCCCAATTCGTGACGTGACAGAGTCGATCCCACTTACGATGGGACGCCCAGGGGGATCGACTGAGTTCTTGTGCACTTTTGGGATGTAATAAATAACAGGAATACGAGGCGCCAAGGGAACCAAGTATTCCTGTTCTTTCTTATTGAGGATGTTCAAAGAAAAGCCTTCATTAATGATATCTACCAGGGCTTTCTTGTATTTCAAAGTAGGATCCCCTGGCAGAGGACTATAAGTGGCTCTATCCTCTAAGAGTCTGCACATCTCCTTGACATAGTTTACCTGATGTATGGTTTGCCCTTTTATGTGTTAAAAGGGTTTGCTATCTGGAATTCACTCATGGCGTTTTTTTGGGCTATATATATTATAAACGTCCATTAGTGGATCCATATAGTTCTTGATTTTTGTTTTTCATTCATTTTTCTCTCCCTCCACTAGATGGTGTTGGCTCCATGGCGTCTGGTGTTGCCATGGAATCATTGCGCCCTTTGGCAGTGAGATACCGCCGTCCGAGGGTAGTTGATGATCTTCCCAATCATAAGCTAGGAAAGAGGAGACGCCGTGACGTGATCACGTCATGATGCTGTCCCTGAGTGTAAGCGTGAGGCTTACGTGAGCGTCGCGCACCATGTGACCAATATCAGGACAACTGGTTGGGGTGCGCGCGCGTGATGTTCACGTGCACGATACACACCAGACGTCCACGGCGCCACGCTATAACGGCGTCCTCTAGCCACAACATTAGCTTTGAGTGCGCGCGCGTGACGTTCACGTGCACGGCGCGCACTAGATGCCTGCGACGCCACGCTACAATGGTGTCCCCAATCAATATTGCAGCAACATTTGTGAAATGTAGCTGCAAGACGACCATCATCTGTGTACCTGCCGCCACTTAGCAGGATAATTAGACGCCCTCTATTGGCGGTAAGTTCAGGTGGGGACAATAACATCTAGATAATTAAGCTATTAGCACTGTTGGTTCCATCTGTTTTCCAATATGATTGGGGTATAATCTTAGGCGAGAAAATTTGATTTATATATGTTTTTTATGTGACTTATATGTTGTTTAAGTTGTATATCTGTCACGTACCTGACGGTGACGAGTCCGGTTAGCAGAGGGAGGCCTCCCTTACGGCTCCCACCGGCGGCCCCTGGTGGTATAACAGGAAGCACGGAGGTGGAAGGGGTACGAGTGCCTGGCAGGATCAAGAACTACCGCAGGTGATCAGGAACCAGCAGGTGAGGAGGCAGGAACCAGGAACTACAGCAGGTGAGTGGACAGGAACCAGGAACTACGGCAGGTGAGTAGACAGGAACCAGGAACTCAGCAGATGACCCGGACCGGGAGGCACAGCAGGTAGACTGGAACCACTGGGCAGCAGCAGGTGAACAGGAACCAGCAGATGAGCAGACAGGAACCAGCAGATGAGCAGACAGGAACCAGCAGATGAGCAGACAGGAACCAGGAACTCAGCAGATGACCCGGACCGGGAGGCACAGCAGGTAGACTGGAACCACTGGGCAGCAGCAGGTGAACAGGAACCAGCAGATGAGCAGACAGGAACCAGCAGATGAGCAGACAGGAACCAGCAGATGAGCAGACAGGAACCAGGAACTCAGCAGATGACCCGGACCGGGAGGCACAGCAGGTAGACTGGAACCACTGGGCAGCAGCAGGTGAACAGGAACCAGCAGATGAGCAGACAGGAACCAGCAGATGAGCAGACAGGAACCAGCAGATGAGCAGACAGGAACCAGGAACTCAGCAGATGACCCGGACCGGGAGGCACAGCAGGTAAACTGGAACCACTAGGCAGCAGCAGGTGAACAAGAGCCAAGGTCAGGCAGGATCGTCAGACAAGCCGGGGTCGGGTAAACTGGCAGGCAGCGAGGCACAAAAGGATCAGGCAATACCGAAGTCAGAAAACAGGCCGATGGTCAGGTACAGGCAGATAGCAGGAGGGTCACAGGAAGCCGGGTCAGATACAGGTAAACAAGGCAGATCAGGTCACTTGGGATAAACGCTGTAGAGCAGACAGCAGGGACTGTCTGCAAGTGAGGAGTTTAAATAGCCCTTCGGGCGTCACCTGCGGGAGCGGGAACCAGGAAGTCCAGGGCGTCTGTTCCTGACAGGGTTTCCATGACATTGCCCCCCCCCCAAGGGGCAGCCTCCAGATGCCCCTAGGAGCAAACTTCTCGGGGTGAGACCTCCTGAAGGCTTGTATCAGGTCTTTGGCGTGAATGTTCTCTTCGGGTTCCCAGGAGTTCTCCTCTGGTCCGTAACCCTTCCATTTTATTAAAAATTGACTCTGGCTATTTCTTCTTCGTGCGTCTAAAATAGCTTCTACCTCGAATTCCTGTTCCCCGTCTATGATGACGGGATCAGGGCGAGTCGGGGTCCGACCTGGGAATGGGTTGGAGACTGACGGTTTCAATAGAGAAACATGAAAAACAGGGTGGACCCTCAGGGAGTCGGGGAGCTCCAGCTCGTAGGCCACCTCGTTGATTTTCCTTTTGATAGGAAAAGGCCCTAGAAACTTGGGGCCCAATTTCTTGGACGGGCAAGCCAATCTTAGATTGATGGTGGAAAGCCATACTTGGTCGCCCGGTGCCAGCGCTAATTCACCCCGTCGCCTCCTGTCGTAGACCGTCTTGTTATACTCCTGAGTTCTTGCCATGGCTTTGCGTAGAAGCTGGTTGTTAGAGGAGAAGAAATTCACTTTTTCCAGAACTGCGGGCACTGAGCACTCAGGGAGAGAGTTGGGCAGAAATGTGGGGTGAAACCCGAAGTTCGCAAAAAATGGGGTCTGGTTAGTTGCGGAGTGGATGGAGTTATTGTAGGAGAACTCCGCTAGCGGAAGCAGGGAGAGCCAGTCATTCTGAGCAAAGGAGGAGAAACAACGCAAATATTGCTCGACGGTCTGATTTGTTCTCTCAGTCTGTCCGTTGGTTTGAGGGTGGTAAGCCGAAGAGAATGATAGCTCTATTCCCAGAGTCTTGCAGAGGGACCTCCAGAACCGGGAGGTAAATTGTACCCCCCGATCGGAGACTATATTTGCAGGTACCCCGTGGAGCCTGACGACTTCTTTAATGAACATTTGTGCAGTTTCCGGGGCCGAGGGGGTCCCTCTCATAGGAACAAAATGTGCCATCTTGGACAGACGGTCCACAATCACAAAGATGGTGGTGTGGTTCTCAGCCGGGGGGAGTTCAACTATGAAGTCGATAGAAAGCATTTTCCACGGTCTCTCTGGAACGGGTAAGGGCTTCAGTAGTCCCCAGGCTTTGGATCTGGACCCTTTATTCCGGGTACATGTAGTACAGGACTCCACGAACCTCCTGCAATCCTCGCGTAGTCGAGGCCACCAGAAGGTACGTTGTACCAACTCAGTGGTCTTAGCCACGCCAAAGTGCCCAGCAAGGGCATGATCGTGGCAGAGCTCTAGCACGGTTATCTTTAGTTCTTCTGGTATGAATATCCTGTCTTGGTGCCAGAGTAATCCATCCTTGGTTTGCAGATCCAGTTCAGGAGAGGGTTCCTGTCTAGTGGTGGCTTGTCTGATCCGGGAGAGTAGGTCCTCCTGAAGTAGGAGAAAATTCCCAGGAGCGAGGATTGTATCGGGTGAGGAGAGTTCTTTGGATCCATGAAACATTCGGGACAAGGCGTCAGGTTTAGTGTTCTTGGCACCGGGGCGGTATGTCACATGGAAGGAGAACCGGGAAAAAAACAGGGCCCATCTGGCTTGTCGTGGTTTTAGTCTTTTTGCAGTTTTCAGGTACTCTAAGTTCTTATGGTCGGTGAATACTAAGATCGGGTGAGCAGCACCTTCAAGTAAGTACCTCCATTCTTCCAGGGCGGACTTAATCGCCAAGAGTTCCCGGTCTCCCACGTCATAGTTCTTTTCTGCCGCAGATAATTTGCGAGAAAAGAAAGCCACCGGATGAAGCAAAGCCTTGGTTCCTTGCCTCTGTGACAATATTGCCCCTACTGCAACCTCAGAAGCATCTACCTCAAGTACAAATGGTAGGGAGGAATCTGGGTGTTTTAAGATGGATGCAGAGGTGAAGAGCCCTTTGAGATCCTCAAAGGCCTTTTGGGCCTCAGGGGACCAGTGGAAGCGGGTACCTTGCTTGGTTAGCTGAGTAATGGGTGCAATGATGGCGGAGAACCCCCGGATGAATTTACGATAAAAGTTGGCGAATCCAACGAACCGTTGGATTCCCTTCTTATCCACTGGCGCTGGCCAGTCCAAGATTGCGGTGATCTTCTGTGGGTCCATCCTGATGCCTTCGCCAGAGATGATTAATCCCAGAAATGCTATGCTCTCCCGCTCAAACTCGCATTTCTCAGCCTTCGCATATAGTTTATGCTGCCGAAGCCGGTCTAACACACTTCTGACATGCCTGCGATGAGAGTCAAGGGAGGAAGAGAAAATTAGTATGTCATCTAAATAAGCAATCACAAAGAGATCTAAAAAGTCCCGAAGAACATCATTAATTAAATACTGGAAGGTGGCAGGGGCATTGCACAGCCCGAAGGGCATCACTAAATATTCGAAATGTCCGAACCGGGAGCGGAAGGCGGTTTTCCACTCATCGCCCTCCTTGATTCGGACCAGGTTATAGGCTCCCCGGAGGTCAAGCTTAGTAAAAATAACGGCAGCTCCCAATCTTTGGAACAACTCTGGTACCAGAGGAAGAGGATAACGATTTTTAATGGTGACCTTATTTAGTTCACGGTAGTCCACACATGGCCTGAGGGTATGGTCCTTCTTTTCTACAAAGAAAATGCCTGCGCCTGCTGGCGACGTAGAGGGGCGAATGAACCCCTTTAAAAGGTTCTCATCGATGTAGTCCTTCAGGGCCCCCTGTTCCACCTCCGTTAAAGGGAAAATCCTACCGAAAGGAATAGCTGCTCCTGGAAGTAGATCAATGGGGCAGTCGTAGGCTCGGTGGGGTGGTAGTGTCTCTGCCCCCTGTTTACTAAACACATCGAGAAAGTCCAGGTAAGCGTCAGGGATGGCCTGACGTATTCCGGCCTCAGTGTCGGTACACATTAAGGTGGCAGGCCCAGGGGGTTCGTGTGAGCCACAGGACCGTTGGCAGTAGGAGGAAGGAAACGTGATCACCCCCGTGACCCAGTTAATGGTAGGATTATGAGCTTGTAGCCAGGGCATACCGAGAATTATGGGGAACAGTGGAGAGGAGATAATATCCAGCCGTAGATATTCTCGGTGCACCCCGGTAGAGGAGAAGACAGTGACAGGTAGGGGAGCCGTCTCTTCGACCACGGGCCCCGACTTGATAAGGGACCCATCAGCCAGGTGAACCCGTAGTCCATGGGTCTTGGGAAGTAGAGGAATAAGTTGAGTACGGGCAAAAGTTTAGTCCATGAAGCAACTACAAGCCCCAGAGTCAATAATTGCGACGACTTGCAGGGTCCTTCCTGGGAGCTGCAGGGAGATAGAAAGAGCGAAGTGAGAGGAGGATTTAGTCTGAGGGTTGATCACAGCAGGGAATACTGACAAGCACTTACGGAACTTCAGGGGACAGTTCCTAACGAAGTGACCGGGCTCCCCGCAGTACAGGCACAGGTTGTGCGCGCGTCGGCGTTGGCGTTCCTCCGGAGTAAGGGAAGGGCGGAGGACCCCAAGCTGCATGGGTTCAGGAGCATCGTACGAGGGGGTCAAGGGTGCTGCAGAAGCTGGGTGCGGATGACTGGGGACCCGGGGAAGCATCCAGGTCGGCCAGGTGAAGCCCGTGGCCCTCTCAACCCTCCGTTCCCTCAGGCATCGGTCGATCTGAATTGTCAGATCGATCAGTAGGTTCAAATTTTCTGGTATTCCTACCCTAGCCAGTTCGTCCTTCAGGGGGTCAGAAAGGCCTATACGAAACTGGTGACGGAGGGCAGCGTCATTCCAGCTGGTGTCTGCGCTCCAGCGCCTGAATTCAGCTACATAGTCTTCCGCTGCTCTGCGTCCCTGCTGAAGGGTCCGCAGGGCGTTCTCTGCAGTGACCGAGAGCTGAGGGTCCTCGTACAATTGGGCAATGGCGTAAAAAAAAAGTGTAAGGCTGTCCAAGGACGCATCTTTGCGTTCTAGCAGGCGGTGGGCCCAGTTCTGTGGGTCTCCGGAAAGCAGCGAAATTACAAAGCCCACCTTGGTAGCTTCTAAGGAAAAGGTGCGGGCTGTAAGGCAAAGTACAACTCACAAGAGTTCCGGAAAGCCCTGAACTTGCTCCGGTCCCCAGAGAATCTTTCGGGTGTAGGGACCCTGGGTTCAGGGGGAAGCATGACCACCGTAGGCGCAGCTCCTGCCCCGGCGGAAGAAGTGGAGGCACGTGGACCCCCTTGAGCTCCATCGGGGTTGGTGAGGGCCCGCACTTGTCCTTCCAGGTGAGTGTAGCCTTGCTGGAGGCTCTTAACGGCCTCGGTCAGTCCCGCCAGGTGTCGGCATAGTTCCTCCATAGGTGAGGCTCCGTGCTCGGGCTCAGACATGGCTGTCTGCTACTGTCACGTACCTGACGGTGACGAGCCCGGTTAGCAGAGGGAGGCCTCCCTTACGGCTCCCACCGGCGGCCCCTGGTGGTATAACAGGAAGCACGGAGGTGGAAGGGGTACGAGTGCCTGGCAGGATCAAGAACTACCGCAGGTGATCAGGAACCAGCAGGTGAGGAGGCAGGAACCAGGAACTACAGCAGGTGAGTGGACAGGAACCAGGAACTACAGCAGGTGAGTAGACAGGAACCAGGAACTCAGAAGATGACCCGGACCGGGAGGCAGAGCAGGTAGACTGGAACCACTGGGCAGCAGCAGATGAACAGGAACCAGCAGATGAGCAGACAGGAACCAGCAGATGAGCAGACAGGAACCAGGAACTGCAGCAGGTGAGTAGACAGGAACCAGGAACTCAGCAGATGACCCAGACCGGGAGGCACAGCAGGTAGACTGGAACCACTGGGCAGCAGCAGGTGAACAGGAACCAGCAGATGAGCAGACAGGAACCAGCAGATGAGCAGACAGGAACCAGCAGATGAGCAGACAGGAACCAGGAACTCAGCAGATGACCCGGACCGGGAGGCACAGCAGGTAGACTGGAACCACTGGGCAGCAGCAGGTGAACAGGAACCAGCAGATGAGCAGACAGGAACCAGCAGATGAGCAGACAGGAACCAGCAGATGAGCAGACAGGAACCAGGAACTCAGCAGATGACCCGGACCGGGAGGCACAGCAGGTAGACTGGAACCACTGGGCAGCAGCAGGTGAACAGGAACCAGCAGATGAGCAGACAGGAACCAGCAGATGAGCAGACAGGAACCAGGAACTCAGCAGATGACCCGGACCGGGAGGCACAGCAGGTAAACTGGAACCACTAGGCAGCAGCAGGTGAACAAGAGACAAGGTCAGGCAGGATCGTCAGACAAGCCGGGGTCGGGTAAACTGGCAGGCAGCGAGGCACAAAAGGATCAGGCAATACCGAAGTCAGAAAACAGGCCGATGGTCAGGTACAGGCAGATAGCAGGAGGGTCACAGGAAGCCGGGTCAGATACAGGTAAACAAGGCAGATCAGGTCACTTGGGATAAACGCTGTAGAGCAGACAGCAGGGACTGTCTGCAAGTGAGGAGTTTAAATAGCCCTTCGGGCGTCACCTGCGGGGGCGGGAACCAGGAAGTCTAGGGCGTCTGTTCCTGACAGGGTTTCCATGACAATATCTATACACCAGGATTGCATATTGTTTCATATTTATTCATATTATTTGAATGTAATGATTCTTTAGTTCAGGTTAATTTGTATTGATGTTAGTCTGGTGTTGAACAGTTCATTATTTCCGGTTTTGACTCCGCCCCTTTTAGGGCGGGTCGGATTCATTTCAGACTTTATTTAATGTCAGCAATGTGGGGGGTACAGCACTATGCCCCTGTTGAAGACTTCTGAAGTCGAAACGTGTAGGGCTTGCTTATGCTGCACCCCACATTGCTTTTAATATTTTATTTTGTGATCACTTTTATATACATTTTTTGTCTATTTAAAAAAAAGACAAAATTCATTCAATAAACCGTTCATGGTTATATTGACCTGCACCATCTGGAGTTTTTCTTTTTCTCCTTTACCCTTGCATCCACCTTGAACTGTCTTGGAGCCTGTATGATCGGAGGAGTGTCCATCGAGTGAGTTGGTCATTTGCTACCCCGTGGGAGTCGGTCTGAGGCAATCTGGACATCTAGTTCCCCTTACTTTTGGTCATGGCGACCATCTAGCCCGTTTGATACACTGTCATACGACAGGTGTGTCCACCGTATCCGGTAAGAGTATTCAATCTCATCTTTTGTTTCTTACTGTTGATTTCCATCCGATATATTGAGGTCCTCCAGTCATCTATGCTGTGGCGGCGGTGTCCATGAAAAGACATTCACTTTCACTACACATATGCTGTTTGGACTTTTTTGAATCACTTTATTTACCCAGAGTGGTCACGTTTTACAGTCTTCACGGATGTCATCTCATATGTGAAATCATCCATTGGAACAGACTGCCTATGAACTTTACATCATTCATCACTAACCCCCAGTGGTTTATTAGTCCTTTACACATCAGAGGTGCTTTCAGCACCTCTTGATTTTGAGCGCTGCATTATTTTTCTATATATCTGTTTATACTTTGTTTGAGTGCCAGCAGCTCCGTTGCACAAATATTGGTTTAGCGCAGTTTTTTCACTTTATATTTTCACTCTTTTGACACTTTATTTATTGCTGCTTGCCTACACATCTGTGTGTATATGGATGTCTTTGAATACAGGACCTCAAGGTCCTTTAACACACAGGGAGTATTTACTATCCACAACATTGACTCAGAAGTCAGTGGACTCTTTGCTAGGCTCAAAAACGTAATGATCTCTGAGTTACATCTTCAATGGGACATTGCGTTTCTTGAGCAATATATCAAAGAGAAAATGGTCCCTAGAGGCCTCAGGTGGGATATCTCTCCCCAACAAGGAGAGTCAGATTTGGCCCTTTGGGCAACCTATTTTAATGAGGCCGGTTTAAAACTGATTAGCTTCTTAGTGGAGAGGAAGCAGGCCAGGCTTTCCATTTTGGACAAAGAAATTAGGGATATTAGAGATAAACTCTCTCCCTCAAACGGAACTTCTGAGTATGCATCCCTCTCCACTGGTCTGAAAACTCTCCTTGAAAAAGAGGAAAAAGATCAGAGGAGTAAAAAACAAAAGAAGTACAACCGGGATACTGGTGATTATAAGGGTAATTTGGTCTTTAGTTGGCAAAAAAAATTGGCCAACCAGGCCAATACCCTCGAGAATAATTTGAATATGGATCTATCAGAGCCTGTCGATGTCATCACAGATAGGACACTGGTTTACGAACCCCCCCTTACATCTAATCCACGAGGATCCCAGAACAACAAGGGTAATAATCACACACCCAGGAATGTTAAAAACACCTCGGCCTTTACTCATAATGAGCCTGGCCGAGGGAAACATCCCTCCATACCTCGTGGCAGAGGTCGTCCGCAACGGGGTAGAGGTTATGGACAAAGTGATAGAGGTCATATGTATCCCAGTGGTCCGTCAGGAAGAACCCCTCCACTTTGGAGGGATAACGGGTCTAGATCGAATGGGAACTACATGCAGGGTACACCTGTGCCCTCTCAGAACCGATATGCTCCATTACAGGGTGAAGGTTCTTATGACCCTTACTATGATTCATACTCACACTCCGGGTGGGGTGATGAACCACAACCCAGATCTTCTTATAATTACAATTATAATCAGTTTGGTCCACCCCAATATCAGGGTTTTCACAAACCCACCTTTCATACCCCCAAGAGCCCAAGAAGAAACGAGGCTCTAGAGGGGGGCGGCGCATCCAGCGCATAAAGACCAAGGGTCAGGTAGGTGCAGGTATTTTTAACTTAAGTTCGGTTGCTCTTACTCCCCAAGAGCAATCAGTTTTAGACAAAGGTCTGAAATTTGTTCCCCCACGGAAACTGAACAAATTTTCCAACTTTATAGATATCCAGAAATACATTAGGAAACTGAATATCCAGAGGCATTTTTTAGCCCTCCCAACAGTTGATGCCCAAAACAACAATGGGAAGTCTACAGTGCCCTTGGGATCTTCCTCCTCTACCCAGCCTGGTGGTGTTTCCACCAGTATACATTCGGGGTTATCTAACCCCTCCTTATTTAACCCCCCAACTCACTCAGCTCCATCTATTAATGTATTTCGTACCCTTGTATTGAAGGACTTAGATGAACTACCTGCCAAGAGAGTTCACCAAGATCCAACAATTGCAGCAGGTTTGAAATCCCTGTGCCTTAATAAAAACCTCATTATCCGTCCGGCGGACAAAGGCGGGGGGATAGTGGTGCTTGACAAGGTAAACTATGTCAAGGAGATGTGCAGACTCTTAGAGGATAGAGCCACTTATAGTCCTCTGGCAGGGGATCCTACTTTGAAATACAAGAAAGCCCTGGTAAATATCATTAATGAAGGCTTTTCTTTGAACATCCTCAATAAGAAAGAACAGGAATACTTGGTTCCCTTGGCGCCTCGTATTCCTGTTATTTATTACCTCCCAAAGGTGCACAAGAACTCAGTCGATCCCCCTGGGCGTCCCATCGTAAGTGGGATCGACTCTGTCACGTCACGAATTGGGAAGTATATTGATCACTTTCTCCAGCCTTTGGTAAAATTGGTGCCCTCTTATTTGAGGGATACCAAGGATACCATTAATTTACTAGAGAAGTTACAGCATCAGGGAGATTTGATCTTGGTGACTGCAGATGTGTCTGCACTATACACCTGTATCCCACATCATTTGGGTCTTGAGGCAGTGGAGTTGTTTCTGACCAGAAACTCATCATTATCCTTGATACAGAGAAATTTCATCATGGAGTTATTGGATTTTGCCACACGGCATAATTATTTCTGGTTCCAGGGAACATTCTTCTCTCAAATAAAGGGTGTGGCAATGGGGGCTAAATACGCCCCCAGTCTTGCCAATCTCTTTATGGCCCAGTGGGAGGAGGATGTCGTCTATGCCCTTAACAGACCTGAATTAGTTCTGTGGGCTAGATATATAGACGACATCCTCCTCCTATGGAGGGGCACGAGAGAATCTTTAGACATCTTTATGGCAGCTCTTAATGATAATGATCGGGAAATTGTGTTAACGTATGAGGCGAGCTCCTCGTCCATACATTTCCTTGATCTGGAAATCATGGCTGTCAATAATCACCTTGAATTTAAAACCCATTTCAAGTCTACTGACAGAAATGGGTACATCCCGGTCGATAGCTGTCACCATGACCAGTGGTTGAGGTCCATACCACGGGGACAGTTCCTCCGCCTCAGGAGGAACTGCACCCGTGATGATGACTTTGTGGCTCAATCCAATACCCTCAAGGAAAGATTTCTGGATAGGGGTTACTCATCCACTGGACTAGATACAGATATTTCCTCTGTATTGGAAATTGAGAGGTCTTCTCTTCTCACAGACAAACAGAGAAATGCTAGAGAGGATAGATTTAAATGGTCCTTCTTCACTTCCTATTCCACCCAACATCATGAAATCAAAAAGATTTTGAACAGGCATTGGAAAGTGTTGTTAAGCGATAGAATACTTGGACCATCTCTCCCTGAACGGGCAGGTGTGATCTATAGGGGTGCCCGATCTATTCAGGGTGAAATAGCCCCTAACATAATAGACCCTCCTACTAAGATTTCCTTTTTTCCAGAGGCTAATGGCTATTACCCGTGTAGAAAATGTAATGTTTGCATGGTTAATGTATTGGGTAGACGTAGAACGGACACGTTTAGCTCTAGTGTCACGGGACGCAGTTATACCATGAAGCAATTCACTACCTGCGTCACCAGGTTCGTCGTGTACCTAATTACATGTCCATGCAAACTTCAATACGTAGGATGCACAATCAGGAATTTTTCTATTCGGGTCAACGAACATTTAGCCAAAATCCGCAAAGGTTGTGACAAGCACACCGTTTCGCGGCACTATTTGGAACATCATGCCAAGGACCCTAGAGGCACCCAATTTCAGGTGATAGATAGGTTTGTCCCCCATTGGAGGGGGGACTCCTCTCTGCGGGGTGTCTCTAGGTTAGAGACTTACTGGATACACGAGCTCAGGTGTTACTCACCCCATGGTATGAACATTGAATGGGACATTAATTGTTTCATCAACCGGGCGTGAGTGCCCTGAGCTCGTGTGTCACTTTTTAGTCTGGACATATGGTCCGTACTAAACCTTTGTTACAATTCAACTCCCCTGTGCACTTGTTCAGGTGACAGGTGGGGTTGGTGTGTTATATATGGACCTTAGTATACCTTCAGTGTCGCCTTTTTGGTATTAACATTTGCTGTGTATATTTTGTTGCTGAGGGGGTGACATGATGTGTTGTGTTTTAAATGTTTGAATCACCAAATTTTTTCGTGATATAAGGAGGAAGCTGGGTTCTTTATATCCAAATTCTAGCCTGATGTATGGTTTGCCCTTTTATGTGTTAAAAGGGTTTGCTATCTGGAATTCACTCATGGCGTTTCTTTGGGCTATATATATTATAAACGTCCATTAGTGGATCCATATAGTTCTTGATTTTTGTTTTTCATTCATTTTTCTCTCCCTCCACTAGATGGCGTTGGCTCCATGGCGTCTGGTGTTGCCATGGAATCATTGCACCCTTTGGCAGTGAGATACCGCCGTCCGAGGGTAGTTGATGATCTTCCCAATTATAAGCTAGGAAAGAGGAGACGCCGTGACGTGATGACGTCATGATGCTGTCCCTGAGTGTAAGCGTGAGGCTTACGCGAGCGTCGCGCACCATGTGACCAATATCAGGACAACTGGTTGGGGTGCGCGCGCGTGATGTTCACGCGCACGATACGCACCAGACGTCCAGGGCGCCACGCTATAACGGCGTCCTCTAGCCACAACATTAGCTTTGAGTGCGCGCGCGTGACGTTCACGTGCACGGCGCGCACTAGATGCCTGCGACGCCACGCTACAATGGTGTCCCCAATCAATATTGCAGCAACATTTGTGAAATGTAGCTGCAAGACGACCATCATCTGTGTACCTGCCGCCACTTAGCAGGATAATTAGACGCCCTCTATTGGCGGTAAGTTCAGGTGGGGACAATAACATCTAGATAATTAAGCTATTAGCACTGTTGGTTCCATCTGTTTTCCAATATGATTGGGGTATAATCTTAGGCGGGAAAATTTGATTTATATATGTTTTTTATGTGACTTATATGTTATTTAAGTTGTATATCTATACACCAGGATTGCATATTGTTTCATATTTATTCATATTATTTGAATGTAATGATTCTTTAGTTCAGGTTAATTTGTATTGATGTTAGTCTGGTGTTGAACAGTTCATTACTTCCGGTTTTGACTCCGCCCCTTTTAGGGCGGGTCGGATTCATTTCAGACTTTATTTAATGTCAGCAATGTGGGGGGTACAGCACTATGACCCTGTTGAAGACTTCTGAAGTCGAAACGCGTAGGGCTTGCTTATGCTGCACCCCACATTGCTTTTAATATTTTATTTTGTGATCACTTTTATATACATTTTTTGCCTATTTTAAAAAAAGACAAAATTCATTCAATAAACCGTTCATGGTTATATTGACCTGCACCATCTGGAGTTTTTCTTTTTCTCCTTTACCCTTGCATCCACCTTGAACTGTCTTGGAGCCTGTATGATCGGAGGAGTGTCCATCGAGTGAGTTGGTCATTTGCTACCCCGTGGGAGTCGGTCTGAGGCAATCTGGACATCTAGTTCCCCTTACTTTTGGTCATGGCGACCATCTAGCCCGTTTGATACACTGTCATACGACAGGTGTGTCCACCGTATCCGGTAAGAGTATTCAATCTCATCTTTTGTTTCTTACTGTTGATTTCCATCCGATATATTGAGGTCCTCCAGTCATCTATGCTGTGGCGGCGGTGTCCATGAAAAGACATTCACTTTCACTACACATATGCTGTTTGGACTTTTTTGAATCACTTTATTTACCCAGAGTGGTCACGTTTTACAGTCTTCACGGATGTCATCTCATATGTGAAATCATCCATTGGAACAGACTGCCTATGAACTTTACATCATTCATCACTAACCCCCAGTGGTTTATTAGTCCTTTACACATCAGAGGTGCTTTCAGCACCTCTTGATTTTGAGCGCTGCATTATTTTTCTATATATCTGTTTATACTTTGTTTGTTTGAGTGCCAGCAGCTCCGTTGCACAAATATTGGTTTAGCGCAGTTTTTTCACTTTATATTATGATTACTATTCATGTCCTCTTCGTGTACTCTTAGTCTGGCTTCTATAATCTTGACTTCCTTCAGCCTTTCCATTTCTGCTACTCGTAGACGCTGCACCTCGATTGCAGATTCCATCTCAATTTCTGCTCTCTTGACAGCAAGTTGTTCGACAAGTTCCTTTCTTTTGGCTATTAAAGTACTTGAGGAATCTGATATGTTACTGGCACTTCTGCTAGTGGAAGAAGTCCTACTTGTGATTGTGGTTCCTCCTAAGGACCTAGCATAGTCTCTCATAAAAAGCTCATTCATTCTCTTTCTTGCCTTAACTTCATCATAGTTAGCTTCAGATGATAGTTCTCTCATGAGCTTTACTAAATCTTTAGTGACTGCAGTACATGTGTCCATGTTCCTTACAATATCCTGGGGAGGTGTCCTAGATGACCGCAGGTTGACATATGCTGCCATAAGCTCTGATTCAGATTCTTCTACCGTCTCTATCATATCACTCAAGTTTCCTTTTATACTTTCTTGCTTTAGCTTTCTACGAACATCTTTAATGTAGGATTTCCACTTATCATACATTCTGGTGAACTTTTTTCCTTTCAATACTGCTTCTTGCCCCAAATTTTCCAGCATCTTTAGGGTCGGTTTTCTGATACGTTCTGAACTTATTAGATCATCTGTTTGGGATATATTTGTTTGGGGCAAGATTAATGCTGCATCAGACTCTTCTACCTCAGACAGGTTCACTTGCTCTTCACTTTCTATCTTATCTATCTTTGTATCCTCAAACAGTGGCATAGAAATACTAGGCTTAGACATTTTACTTTAAGTGCTATAACAATTAATACGAATATTAAGAAGACTTTCACTTTAAATGCAATAGCAATAGGTGCAGGCAGTAAAAATGACTTTCACTTTAAATGCAATAGCAATAGGTGCAGGCAGTAAAAATGACTTTCACTTTAAAATACTTTAGAGTTCGTGTACTACAACTGTCCCTTGTTCTTTACTTACAGTCCTTTTACTCCTGAACACGAAAATGTCTCTTTCTTGTCAAGCCTATGTGCAATGATAGTAATAAAGGAAAGTTCTGACCTTATTCTGAAGAGCAGGATACTGTGATCTGTAGGTTGCTGGAACAAATAGTCTTAAAGGAGACTTGTCTTTTTTGATCTGATGCTCTACTCTGACTTGCGAAGCTTTGCGCTGACGTGCGATGCTTTGCGCTGACGTGCGATGCTCTGTGCTGTCTTGCGATGCTTTGCGCTGACGTGCGATGCTTTGTGCTGTCTTGCGATGCTCTGCGCTGACTTGCGATGCTTTTCGCTGACGTGCGATGCTTTGTGCTGCAGGCTTTGGGCCTAGTGGCGGGGAAATAGTTGTCTGCAGTACGTGGCCTCTTTGTGGGTAGCGGTGCAGGCACTCTAACTCTGGACTTTGGCCTCCCACCATGCGTCTTTTTTCTCTCTCTAGGGATCGCAGGAGGGTTGGCGCTCTCTCTGTGACTATCTTGCCTTTGCCGTTCTGCCACTTTAAGAGTCGGCTGCAGTTTGACTAAAACACACGTTCTATGGCCTCTATGGTAGCTCCGCTGCTCAAATGCACTCTTTACTGTGCAAGTTGAGGAGCACAATCGCTTCACCTTCAATGGGCAAATAGTTCCACTTTGGGCTAATAGTTCCACTTTGGGCTAATAGTTCCACTGTGGCAGGCGCAGCACTATGAAGGGCCTTTATGCGCTGTGGCATTAGAAGAATTTGATTTCTCTGATCTTTTAGTCCACACAAGACTATCTGTTACTCTATAATTCCTCTAGCGCCTTTCTATGGAAGCAGTAGGTTTAAAGAGCACACCAAACTTTTAAGATAACTTCTTTATTCACTTCAGCTTTTCTTCATATATAACACTGACAATTTCGCAGCAGAAAGTCCATGTACAAACACGTGTTGAATAAAGTATAACAAATGTCGGTTCAACTGTTCAATCTTGTGATTCTACATAAAATGGTAGATATATTTCTCTCTTCAGTATCTGTACTTTCGCTTTAAATACTTTAGACACTTTATGATCTATCTGGGACTTGCTCTATAATGCTGTTTGCTCTGATGTTTGCTCTGAAACTTGGTTTGAAACCTGGTTTGATTCCTGGTTTGATTGCTTGAACGTTTGTTTGAAACCTGGTTTGATTGCTTGAACATTTGTTTGAAACCTGGTTTGATTGCTTGAACGTTTGTTTGTTTGCAAACCTGGTTTGATTGCTTGAACGTTTGTTTGAAACCTGGTTTGATTGCTTGAACGTTTGTTTGTTTGCAAACCTGGTTTGGTGGAACTACAAGTGAACACATAACTAGTTTCAGTATACAGTTCTAATCACATTATTAACAATAAGAACTTATATAACTGTATTAAATACCTATTTTGGCCACTTGCTTCCATAAAACTGGATTCTGGATGGATCTGAACTGTTCATCTCCACACTCTGATGTAAAATGAAATTCTAGACATGTGCTATGAGATTTCCTAGACAGAACATGAGTGAAATGCTGGCTATGATTGGCCAGAGACATTTGCTCAGTGAGATTGGTTGTGATTGGCTAAAACTTCTGATGAGTCACAAAAGCTTAACTCTATGCTTTCTGGTTGCAATTCTGCTGTCATTACCCACTTAAGCCCCGGACCATTTGGTAGCTAAAGGACCAGAGGTGATTTCAGAATTTTGCACTGCGCTGCTTTAACTGTAAATTGTGCGGACATGCAATGTTGTACCCAAACTAAATTTGCGTCCTTTTCTTCCCACAAATAGAGCTTTCTTTTAATGGTATTTGATTGCCTCTGCGATTTTTATTTTTTGCGATATAAACGGAAAAAGACCGAAAATTTTGAAAAAAATGATATTTTCTATTTTTTGTTATAAGAAAAATCGAATAAACTCAATTTTAGTCATACATTTAGGCCAAAATGTATTCAGCCACATGTCTTTAGTAAAAAAAATGTCAATAAGCGTATATTTATTGGTGTGCGCAAAAGTTATAGCGTTTACAAACTAGGGTACATTTTCTGGAATTTACACAGCTTTAAATTTATGACTGCCTATCTCATTTCTTGAGGTGCTAAAATGGCAGGGCAGTACAAAACCCCCCCAAGTGACCCCATTTTGGAAAGTAGACACCCCAAGGAAATTGCTAAAAGGCATGTTGAGCCCATTGAATATTTTTTTTTTGTCCCAAGTGATTGAATAATGACAAAAAAAAAATTACAAAAAGTTGTCACTAAATGATATATTGCTCACACATGCCATGGTTATATGTGGAATTGCACCCCAAAATACATTCTGCTGCTTCTCCTGAGTACGGGGATACCACATGTGTGGGACTTTTTAGGAGCCTAGCCACGTACGGGACCCCAAAAACCAAGCACCGCCTTCAGGATTTGTAAGGGCGCAAATTTTTGATTTCACTCCTCACTACCTATCACAGTTTCGAAGGCCATAAAATGCCAAAATAGCACAAAACCCCCCCAAATGACCCCATTTTGGAAAGTAGACACCCCAAGCTATTTACTGAGAGGCATGTTCAGTCCATGGAATATTTTATATTTTGCCACAAGTTGCGGGAATATGACAAACTTTTTTTTTTTTTGCACAAAGTTGTCACTAAATGATATATTGCTCACACATGCCATGGGCATATGTGAAATTACACCCCAAAATACATTCTGCTGCTTCTTCTGAGTACGGGGATACCACATGTGTGGGACTTTTTGGGAGCCTAGTCGCGTACAGGACCCCAAAAACTAAGCACCGCCTTCAAGGTTTCTAAGGGCATAAATTTTTGATTTCACTCCTCACTACCTTTCACAGTTTTGAAGGCCATAAAATGCCAAGATGGCACAAAACCCCCCCAAATGACCCCATTTTGGAAAGTAGACACTCCAAGCTATTTGCTGAGAGGCATGTTGAGCCCATTGAATATTTTTTTTTTGTCCCAAATGATTGAATAATGACAAAAAGAAAAATAAATGTACAAAAAGTTGTCACTAAATGATATATTTATCACACATGCCATGGTTATATGTGGAATTGCACCCCAAAATACATTCTGCTGCTTCTCCTGAGTACGGGGATACCACATGTGTGGGACTTTTTGGGAGCCTAGTCGCGTACAGGACCCCAAAAACCAAGCACCGCCTTCAAGGTTTCTAAGGGCATAAATTTTTGATTTCACTCCTCACTACCTATCACAGTTTTGAAGGCCATAAAATGCCAAGATGGCACAAAACCTCCCCCAAATTACACCATTTTGGAAAGTAGACACCCCAAGCTATTTGCTGAGAGGCATGTTGAGCCCATTGAATTTTTTTTTTTGTCCCAAATGATTGAATAATGACAAAAAAAAAAAAAAAAATGTACAAAAAGTTGTCACTAAATGATATATTGCTCACACATGCCATGGTTATATGTGGAATTGCACCCCAAAATACATTCTGCTGCTTCTCCTGAGTACGGGGATTCCACATGTGTGGGACTTTTTGGGAGCCTAGCCGCGTACGGGGCCCCAAAAACCAAGCACCGCCTTCAGGATTTCTAAGGGCGTAAATTTTTGATTTCACTCCTCACTACCTATCACAGTTTTGAAGGCCATAAAATGCCAAAATAGCACAAAACCCCCCCCCCCCCAAATGACCCCATTTTGGAAAGTAGACACCCCAAGCTATTTACTGAGAGGCATGTTGGGTTCATGGAATATTTTATATTTTGCCACAAGTTGCAGGAATATGACAAACTTTTTTTTTTTGCACAAAGTTGTCACTAAATGATATATTGCTCACACATGCCATGGGCATATGTGAAATTACACCCCAAAATACATTCTGCTGCTTCTCCTGAGTACGAGGATACCACATGTGTGGGACTTTTTGGGAGCCTAGCCGCGCACGGGACCCCAAAAACCAAGCACCGCCTTCAAGGTTTCTAAGGGCATACATTTTTGATTTCACTCCTCACTACCTATCACAGTTTTGAAGGCCATAAAATGCCAAGATGGCACAAAACCCCCCCAAATGACCCCATTTTGGAAAGTAGACACCCCAAGCTATTTGCTGAGAGGCATGTTGCGCCCATTGAATATTTTTTTTGGTCCCAAATGATTGAATAATGACAAAAAGAAAAAAAATGTACAAAAAGTTGTCACTAAATGATATATTGCTCACACATGCCATGGTTATCTGTGGAATTGCACCCCAAAATACATTCTGCTGCTTCTCCTGAGTACGGGGATACCACATGTGTGGGACTTTTTGGGAGCCTAGCCACGTACGGGACCCCAGAAACCAAGCACCGCCTTCAGAATTTCTAAGGGCCCAAATTTTTGATTTCACTCCTCACTACCTATCACAGTTTCGAAGGCCATAAAATGCCAAAATAGCACAAAACCCCCCCAAATGACCCCATTTTGGAAAGTAGACACCCCAAGCTATTTGCTGAGAGGCATGTTCAGTCCATGGAATATTTTATATTTTGCCACAAGTTGCGGGAATATGACAAACTTTTTTTTTTTTCCATAAAGTTGTCACTAAATGATATATTGCTCACACA
Organism: Rana muscosa; assembly: GCA_029206835.1. Lineage (NCBI taxonomy): Eukaryota > Metazoa > Chordata > Amphibia > Anura > Ranidae > Rana > Rana muscosa. The sequence continues at coordinate 494,977,251 of CM055116.1, read as the reverse complement.
TGCCATGGGCATATGTGAAATTACACCCCAAAATACATTCTGCTGCTTCTCCCGAGTACGGGGATACCACATGTGTGGGACTTTTTGGGAGCCTAGCCGCGTACGGGGCCCCAAAAACCAAGCACCGCCTTCAAGGTTTCTAAGGGCATACATTTTTGATTTCACTCCTCACTACCTATCACAGTTTTGAAGGCCATAAAATGCCAAGATGGCACAAAACCCCCCCAAATGACCCCATTTTGGAAAGTAGACACCCCAAGCTATTTGCTGAGAGGCATGTTGCGCCCATTGAATATTTTTTTTGGTCCCAAATGATTGAATAATGACAAAAAGAAAAGAAAAATGTACAAAAAGTTGTCACTAAATGATATATTGCTCACACATGCCATGGTTATATGTGGAATTGCACCCCAAAATACATTTTGCTGCTTCTCCTGAGTACGGGGATACCACATGTGTGGGACTTTTTGGGAGTCTAGCCGCGTACGGGGCCCCAAAAACCAAGCACCGCCTTCAGGATTTCTAAGGGCGTAAATTTTTGATTTCACTCCTCACTACCTATCACAGTTTTGAAGGCCATAAAATGCCAAAATAGCACAAACCCCCCCCCAAATGACCCCATTTTGGAAAGTAGATACCCCAAGCTATTTACTGAGATGCATGTTGGGTTCATGGAATGTTTTATATTTTGCCACAAGTTGCGGGAATATGACAAACTTTTTTTTTTTTGCACAAAGTTGTCACTAAATGATATATTGCTCACACATGCCATGGGCATGTGTGAAATTACACCCCAAAATACATTCTGCTGCTTCTCCTGAGTATGGGGATACCACACGTGTGGGATTTTTTCTGAGCCTAGCCGCGTACGGGACCCCAAAAACCAAGCACCGCCTTCAGAATTTCTAAGGGCCCAAATTTTTGATTTCACTCCTCACTACCTATCACAGTTTTGAAGGCCATAAAATGCCAAGATAGCACAAAACCCCCAAAATGACCCCATTTTGGAAAGTAGACACCCCAAGGAAATTGCTGAGAGGCATGTTGAGCCCATTGAATATATTTTTTTTGTCCCAAGTGATTGAATAATGACAAAAAGAAAAAAAAAAAAGAAAATGTACAAAAAGTTGTCACTAAATGATATATTGCTCAAACATGCCATGGTTATATGCAGAATTGCACCCCAAAATACATTTGGCTGCTTCTCCTGAGTACGGGGATACCACATGTGTGGGACTTTTTGAGAGCCTAGCCGCGTACGGGGCCCTGAAAACCAAGAACCGCCTTCAGGATTTCTAAGGGCACAAATTTTTGATTTCACTCCTCACTACCTATCACAGTTTTGAAGGCCATAAAATGCCAAGATAGCCCAAAACCCCCACAAATGACCCCATTTTGGAAAGTAGACACCCCAAGCTATTTGCTGAGAGGCATGGTGAGTATTTTACAGCTCTCATTTGTTTTTGAAAATGAAGAAAGACATTTTTTTTTTCAATTTTCAAAACTTTGTGACAAAAAGCAAGATCTGCAAAATACTCAACATACCTCTCAGCAAATAGCTTGGGGTGTCTACTTTCCAAAATTGGGTCATTTGGGGGGGGTTTGTGCCATCTGGGCATTCCATGGCCTCCGAAACTGTGATAGGCAGTGAGGAGTGAAATCAAAAATTTACACCCATAGAAATCCTGAAGGCGGTGCTTGGTTTTCGGGGTCCTGTACGCGGCTAGGCTCCCAAAATGTCTCACACATGTGGTATCCCCGTACTCAGGAGAAGAAACAGAATGTATTTTGGGGTGCAATTCCACATATAACCATGGCATGTTTGAGCAATATATAATTTAGTGACAACTTTTTGTACATTTTTTTTTTTTTTTCCTTTTGTCATTATTCAATCACTTGGGACAAAAAAAAAAATATTCAATGGGCTCAACATGCCTCTCAGCAAATAGCTTGAGGTGTCTACTTTCCAAAATGGGGTCATTTGGGGGGGTTTTGAACTGTCCTGGCATTTTATGCACAACATTAGGAAGCTTATGTCACACATCATCCACTCTTCTAACCACTTCAAGACAAAGCCCTTTCTGACACTTTTTGTTTACATGAAAACATTTTTTTTTTGCAAGAAAATTATGTTGAACCCCCAAACATTATATATTTTTTTAAAGCAAAGGCCCTACAGATTAAAATAGTGGGTGTTGCATTTTTTATTTCCCACACAGTATTTGCGCAGCGATTTTTCAAACGCATTTTTTGGGGGAAAAACACACTTTTTTTATTTTTAATGCACTAAAAAACACTATATTGCCCAAATGTTTGATGAAATAAAAAATATGATCTTAGGCCGAGTACATGGATACCAAACACGACATGCTTTAAAATTGCGCACAAACGCGCAGCGGCGACAAACTACATTCATTTTTAAAAGCATTTAAAAGCCTTTACAGGTTACCACGTTAGATTTACAGAGGAGGTCTAAAAAAATTACCACTGCAAACGGTGCACTGTGGCTGGGGGTACTGGGGGTGATCTGGGGGTGACTGGGGGGTGTAAGTGTGCCTACGTGTACTGGTGTCAGTGGGCTGTTGGTGCACTTACTGTGAGATGTCTTGACTCCTCGCGCCGGATCGAAAAGACCGACACGAGGAGAGATGACATCACTTCCTCTGCCTGTGTTTACATTACACAGGCAGGGAAGCTTTTTCATTCGACGGGAGCGATCGCGAGGGGGTGGCCGGAATCGAACGGCCGTCCCCTCATCCCAGATCGCTCCTGAACAATTAACAGCCGCTCACTGTAAAGGAGGGGGGTCCGATCGGACCCCCCAACTATACAAAAGCGATCACGTACATATACGTGATTGTGCCTGTCGGTGCCATTCTGCCGACGTATATTTACAGTGGGCGGTCGTTAAGTGGTTAATAATACATCTTAAAAGGCATATTTTTTCTTTTGCTTCTGTGAACACAATATACAATTGTTATATGACATCCATATATAAAGTCACAGTAAATAACTCTGCTTTTATCTCTCACAAATGAGCATATGCACTGTTTTAACATTATTAGCAGGTCTAGCTGTATATATGCATGTAAGCCACATTAGCAACCTAGGACAGGTCTTAGCTGGCCAGCTACACTCCATACTGTACAGGCTGTTGTATAATATTATGGTCACAGTGAGGCCGCAAATGATTGGCACGGGTGAGGCTGCATAATATGGGCACAGTGGCTGCATTTGACACCTTATTTTCTGATGATGCATGTAGGTAGGGATGAGCTTCGTGTTCGAGTCGAACCCATGTTCGACTCGAACATCGGCTGTTCGATCGTTCGAAGAAGATCAAATATTATGGGCCATTCGCGCCAAATTCGAGTGGCGCGTCACGGCCCATAATTCACTGCGGCATCGCAGTGCATTGCTGGCTGATTGGCCAATCGTGCACTATGACCCACATTCTTTGGCCAATCACAGCGCGGTAATAACGGAGAGCCGTATTTGGCCAAAGCCAGGGTGGCTTTGGCCAATCATGGCTTAGAGGAGTAGGTACACGCCCCACACTATATAAGGCCGCCTGGAAGTCGGCCTTGTGTAGTGTGTTGGCGTTTGTGAAAGAGAGAGTTACAGAGAGAGAGACAGTGTCATTTATATTGAGTTAGAGCAGGCAGGCGAATCAGTTAGCTGCTGTTACAGTGTGTAGAGGATATATATGCATCCTATGTGTTGTATATATATTTATACACTGTATTTAGTTTAGCTAGATCCGTTACTGCTGTTCTCTATACTGTGACAGGCAGGCAGGTGATTGTGCTAGCTGCAGCAGAGTTTCACTTAGTGTACTGTGTGCTTTGCATAGCGTTCACCTAAAGATTACCTGAATACAGTTAGTGGTGTTCTCATAATAAAACCACAGACAGATTAATTTAATGTAGTGTACTGCAGTACTTCTGTCCTTTGCAGAGCGTTCACTTAAAGGAACCTGAATAAAATGTGTGGTGTTCTCGTATTAAAACCACAAGCAGAGAGCTGCTAGTAGTGTACTGTGTCCTCTGCACAGTGTTCACCTAAAACTAACTGAAGTCCTTTGCTGCTTTTCTCATACTAATACCACAGCAGGCAGTGGAGTCTGATAGCTGCATTATATATGTATACAGATATACAGATATATATATATATATATATATATATACATCCCACCTTTGTGCAGGCCATTAGTATGTCTGGAAGGCAAACAAAGAGAGGCAGACAGTCACGAGGCAATAAAGGAGGGCAAGCAGGCTCTGTGTCTAGAGGCAACAGTGCTGGTCGTGGACACGGTGCATGCTCATCAGCACGTGACCGTGGGCCACGCTTGTCCTTCTTTTCGGCAGCTGGCCATGTTGAGCCGCAACATGCCCATGATTTGGTAGAGTGGATGACAAAGCCGACCTCATCCTCCTCATCCTCTCTCACCCAGGCTCAGGGTACTTTGTCTGGCAAAGCAGCTGCCAAAGCGGCCTCTTCCCTCGGCTCAGTGGCATCAGTCACTCCTTCCCTAGCCCCACCATGTCCTCCTGAGGAGTCCCCCCAACTGTTTGACCACAGTGTTGGGTACATGCTCCAGGAGGATGCCCAGCGTTTTGAAGGGTCCGATGATGGAACCCAGCTAGAGGAAGGCAGTAACGTGAGACCAGAGAGAGGGGGTAGTAACGTGAGCCCAGAGAGAGGGGGTGCCCAACAAGGACAGCTATCTGGCAGTCGTGTTCCCCCAGCTGCAGCATACTGCCAGATTTGCTCCAGAGATGAGGAGGGAGGGGATGATGAGGTCACTGACTCCACATGAGTGCCTGATAGGAGAGAGGAGGAGGAGGAGGCACATCTCCAATGAGGCAGGATGCCCTCCAGGGGCCAGCTTAAGGGCAGCACACCGACTGCATCACACCACAGAGCTCTGCATGTGCAGGGCGCTTCTGTCTCTGCGCGTTATTCCAAAAGTTCTTTGGTGTGGGCCTTTTTTCAGACGTGTGCAGTAGATCGCACCGTTGCCATTTGCAACATATGTCTGAAGCGTATCTCACGTGGCCAAAACATCAGCCGCTTGGGCACCACGTATTTGACCAGACATATGTCGACCTGCCATGCACTCCGTTGGCAGGCGTACCTAAAAGACCCACACCAAAGAACAAAGCGGACCTCTCCTTGCTCCTCATCAGCTAGGATCTCCAAACCCACTATACCTTCAGTCCTCTCTGAAACCTACACTGAGAGAAATGAAGGTGTAGAATTAGGTGTGTCACAGTCACAGCCAAGTACTTGTGGGCAATCTCCTTTCGGTACACCGACGTTCGATTGTACCAGGCAAATTTCCCTGCCCCAGCTGCTGCACCGCCGAAAGCAGTTCGCTCCCAGCCATCCACATGCCCAGTGGTTGAATGCTAGCTTGGCTAAATTGCTAGCACTTCAACTGCTGCCTTTTCAGTTGGTAGACTCTGCCCCCTTCCGTGAGTTTGTTGAATGTGGCAGGTTCCCAAATGACACTTTTTCTCACAGAAGGCGATTCCGGCTCTCTACCGGTATGTGGAAGGCAATGTCTTGGCCTTGCTGGACAGGGCAGTCAGCGGTAAGGTGCATATTACCGCTGACTCATGGTCCAGCAGGCATGGACAGGGACGTTACCTATCTTTCACGGCGCATTGGGTGACTCTGCTGGCAGCTGGGAAGGATGCAGGACAAGGTGCAGTAGTGTTGGAGGTTGTTCCGCCACCACGCCTCCAAAATGTTACCACTGGTTATTCTGACACACCTCTCTCCTCCACCCCCTCCTCTTCTTCTTCCTCCATGGCCTCTACCTGTGCTTTGTCCTCGGAACCAGCGGTGCTCCGTTGGCGTTCAAGGGGCTACGCAAGTACGCAGGCAAAAAGATGCCATGCGGTGCTTGAGCTGGTGTGCTTGGGGGACAGGAGCCACACTGGGGCAGAGATTCTGTCAGCTCTGCAGGGGCAGGCTCAGAGGTGGTTGACGCCACGCCAGCTTAAGCCAGGAAAGGTGGTTTGCGACAATGGCACCAACCTCCTCTCCGCCCTCCGACAGGGACAACTGACCCATGTGCCCTGTTTAGCTCACGTCCTTAACTTGGTGGTGCAGCGGTTCTTGGGCAGGTACCTGTGCTTACAGGAGGTCCTGAAGCAGACCAGGAAACTCTGTGGGCATTTCCGCCGATCATATAATGCCAGTGCTCGGCTGGCTGACCTGCAAAAGGATTACAATCTGCCCAAGAACCGCCTAATCTGTGACATGCCCACCAGGTGGAACTCTACGTTGGCCATGCTGCAGCGGCTGCACACGCAGCAGAGGGCCATCAATGAGTATCTGTTGCAATATGGCACCAGGACAGGGTCAGGGGAGCTTGGATTTTTTTCCCCATGCCAGTGGGCCATGTCAGGGATGCATGCACTGTCCTGACACCATTTGAGGAGGCCACGAGGATGGTGAGCAGTGATAGTGCATGCATCAGTGACACTGTCCCTCTTGTCCACCTGTTGCAGCACACGCTGCGTCGAATAATGGACAGGGCACTTGAAGCAGAACAGAGGCAGGAACAGGAGGACTTCCTTACCTCTCAAGGCCCCCTTTATCCAGACAGTGTTCCTGCTGGCCCGGCTATCACACCGGAAGAGGACGAGGAGGAGGAGGAGGATTATTGTGTCAGCATGGAGGTGGAGACTAGCACTCAGCATCAGCAGCAGTCTTCAAGGGATCAATTACAGTCCCAAGACACCCATGGACTTGTACGTGGCTGGGAGGAGGTGGCTGCGGATAATGTCGTCATCAGTGACCCAGAGGGCTCTGCACCGAATGCCTCAGCAAACCTACGCTGCATGGCCTCCCTGATCCTGCAAAGCCTGCACAAGGATCCTCGTATTCATGCGATCAAGGAGAGGGATCATTACTGGCTGGCAACCCTCCTTGATCCACATTACAAGGGTAAGGTTGCGGACCTTTTCTTGCCGTCGCAGAGGATGAAGCATCTTCAGGAGGCCTTGCAGAAAGATCTGTGCAACGTGATCCCAGAGACTAGGAGGTTACAAATTTCTCGTCCTGGACAACATGTTGCTGAGGCTCCGGTCAGTCAAAGAAGGAGCGGTGGAGAAGGTGGCCATCTGAACCGATGCGTTCAGACAATTTTTTAGTCCGCAGCCCCAAGGTATGATCGCTTCCAGCAACCATCGCCAGCGTCTGGTTTACATGGTGCAGGAATACCTAGGGGCAAGATCAGACTTGGACACCTTTCCCACCTAAAATCCTCTGGGTTACTGGGTCTTGAGGATGGATCACTGGCCAGAGCTTGCACAGTATGCAATTGAGGTACTGGCCTGTCCTGCATCCAGCGTTCTTTCGGAACGCACATTCAGTGCTGCTGGAGGCTTTGTAACCGATCACAGGGTGCGCCTGTCCACCGACTCAGTCGATCGACTGACCTTCATAAAAATGAATCAGTCTTGAATCACCACCAGCTACCAAGCACCTGATGCTGATGTAACCGAATAATTTTTTGGGAAATGTCAGATCCCTTCAAGACTGCCTATGCTAATGCTGAGTGACTATCCTGTTATGCTGAGTGACTATCCTCTTCCTCCTCAATAATCATGCTGATAGCTTGAAAGAACATTTTTGGTTCTGGGCACTGCCACCAGTGACTAAGGCCCAATTTTTCAGCCCCTGTTTAACAGGGGTGTGTATTTACAATTTTTGATGCAATGCTTTGTAGCAGGGCTCATTGCTGTGCTCCAACTACAGTATCTGTGAGGGGTTGCAGTGTTGTGGTACCAGCACCAGTGCCTAAGGCACAATTTTTCAGCCACTGTTTAACAGGGGCGTGTAATTACAATTTTTGATGCAATAATTTGCAAGAGGGCTCATTTGTGCGCTCCAAGTACAGTATCTGTGATGGGTTGCAGCTGGGCCCATTCCTGCGCCCACCAAGAGTAACTGTGAGGACTTACAGTGTTGTGGCACCAGCACCACCACCAAAGGCCCAATTTTTCCTACCACTGTTCAACAATGTCATGTAATTACAATACTTGATCTAATATTTAACAGCTGGGTCCATTCCTGCACCCACCAAGAGTAACTGTGAGGGCTTACAGTGTTGTGGCAACACCACCACCAAAAGACCAATTTTTCTGCCCCTGTTTAACAGGGGCATGTAATTACAATTCTTGATCTAATAATTCACAGCAGGGCCCATTCCTGCACCCACCAAGACAAACTGCGAGGGCTTACAGTGTTGTGTCAACACCAACACCTAAGGGCCAAATTTCTGCAGATTATATACGGCAGGCCTCTACTTTCAAACATCCAACTTACAAACGACTCCTACTTGCAAACGGAAGGAGACAACAGGAAGTGAGAGGAAATCTACCCCTAGGAAGGGAAATTCTCTCCTGTAAGAGTTAATATGGGAAAAAGGTGTCTCCTCTCCACTGATGCTTTATCACCAATCCTTGTTTCAATAAAAACCCCAAATTTTCAAAAAACATTTGTCATTGGGACGGAAAGTGAGGTGAAATGTTCTGAACAGGTGCACAGACAGCAAAACAAATGTTACAGGGGTGCCCTTCCCTATGTTTTCCAAAAAGTTTAAAAATAGATTTTTTTGGCTGGAGCTAGTTTCAAGAAATGTAGCTGTTCCAAATTATAAACAGATTCTACTTAAGAACAAACCTACAGTCCCTGTCTTGTTTGCACCGCCTGTATACTGCTGTTCAGAGTATATAGGGCCTTTTTTAAATTTGGGTGTGGGGTTCCCCTTAATATCCATACAAGACCCAAAGGGGATGGTAGTGGGTGGGGGGGTACCCATGACATTTTTCTCAATGATTTTCATCCATATTGCCGGGACCAGACATTACATTAAAGCCGCAAGCAGTTTTAAATGACTTTTTTTCCTTTAGAAATGTCATTTTGTGCAGGGACAATTCTAAACAAGGGAAACACGTGCTACTTCACAGGCATACTTTAGACACCCCCCAGGTACGATATTTAAAGGAATATTTCACTTTTTTTTTCACTTTATGCAGCATCATTAAAATCACTGCTCCCGAAAAAGCGTCCGTTTTTAAAACTTATTTTTGCATTGATACATGACCCCTGAGGCAGGACCCGGGTCCCCAAACCCTTTTTAGGACAATAACTTTCATATTAGCCGTTATATTTATCACTTTTGATTTTGAACGTTCGCGTCCATTGTATTTAATACGGTTCTAAAGTTTGCGCAAACTTTTGGTCTGTTCGCAGGTTCTGGTGCGAACCGGGGGGTGTTCAGCTCATCCCTACTTGTAGGAAAACGTGATCACAGGATAAAGAGAATTCCCCAAAGATGTAGGCTAGATATAACTTAAATCTTGGTGCCAATAAAAAGTCCTCTGTTCTGTCATTACCACAAAATGTAAGAACTTTTGGTGTGTCAAATTAATCTGGATATGTAGGTATGTGTCATGTGAGCATGCACACTTTCTTTTAGGCCTGGTTCACACATTTGTATTTTTTAGTGCGTTTTCAGTTTTGCACAACAGTCCATTTAACATGGTTTCCTATGGATCACGTTCACATCTGTGCATTTTATTAAAAGGGCCAGGGTTTTTTTTTTGTTTTTTGGTTCCACAGACTTCAATGGTTTAAAGATGTGTGTTGGAAGGCAACATGTTTTATTTCATAATACAAGATGTGTTTGAATATGAAATCTGGAATGTAAAAGGTTGCCTATCAGAACCTTCTTCTGAAAGAAGAGCCATGCCCCCTGGCAGGGGGAGTATGGGAAGAAAAGCTTGGCTCCTGACCAACTGGTGTGATAAGATTTAAATCCTTGATTAACACTCTGCAAGCAAGCTTCAAAGAGGGCCATTGCTGCCAAGATGATTGATGAAGTTGAGCTACAGAAGATCAAAGGGCCAGCTATCACTGAAGATGACCCAGGTCACATAGCGATGATTAATAGATGAATACTGCCCCTAGAGGACAATACAGCATGATGCCTAGAGGATGGACAGACAAGTGATATATTAAAAGGACTGCCTCTTAACTATCTGGATTTGTCCAGATCCTAGATGGGCCGGCAGTGGGGTGTGGTGTATGAGGGGGTCTGAATGAAGTTTAAAAGTGCTCTCCAAGAGGAAATCACTCTCTTGCTTCTATTAGCCTCATGGCTCTTTTGCCATTTTGAGCCCAGCTGACGAGACAATATCTAGAGGACGACCTTACGTAAAGTATCTTTGATGTTTTTGTATTTTATATGCTCTGTAATATTTTCCTTTATTTGGCATTTTCTTGGGAAATAAATAAGACGTTGTTTTACTAAGCAGTGTGTTTGTTTTCATAGCTAACCTTATATCATTGTACTATCAGCAGTAAAATTATCAGAGTTTCAATAGACTAGCTAACTATAGGAATAGACAAGTTGATACATTTATGGAATAAATAGGGGGAATCCATAACCACCCACCAAATAGTTATTTCAATGTGTATTGAAAAACTGCACCTGCGCAAGTGTGAATCAGCCCTAAGAGAGTTTAAATTATCTCCATCCCAAATTTTCGTATTCCAGGAAATTTTTTTATTTATTCAAATTGATTTAAATTCTTTATTTTCTTAAAACAGGGTATACAGGTATGACATTGCCATATAGAAAACAACAGGTACTTCAGCTTCTCCTCTTTCTTCAAATTATCGCCATTTAACCCATATACATAAATCAAAGGAGAAGACCTTATTTAAACCATATAATTTCACTTTCATTATTTTAATATCTTATTCTGGCCTCTTCTTCCTATTACCCCTTTTCTTTCCCCATTCCCTCTTTCCCTTAATCCCTGTCTCCCTTATCCTCTCCACATCCCCTCCCTTCTACCTCAGTTTCCTCCTTCTTTGCTATACGCAAGGGGACACTAGACAAACATATAACAAAGTAAAAAAAAAAACTCTAATTGTCTCATCGAGTGTGGAACTTATCGAAATTCCCCTTCTTACTCTTTCTAGCTATCGACCTTACTTTTCTCTTTACTTTCCTAACAGCCTTTTCCCTTCTTCTGATTGTGCAAATTGCTCCCATATTTCTTTGATTTGTTTTTTTCCCTCCAACGTCCTTGGTAGAAGTTTCTCCATTATTCCCACTCTTCTAACTTTGTTTAACCACATTGAGATCGTGGGAGCACTTGGATCTTTCCAATTCATCACGATACAACTTTTTGCCGCATATATTAAGTGGCACAAAACTGAGTTTATATATTTTTTAAATGGGATTTGTGAATGGTGTAACAGAAAGAAAGCTGGTTCTTTGAAAATCTGTTATTCAGTAAATGTTTAAGTGATTCTCTGTACTGTCTGCCAAAATTGTCTAATTACTGGGCATGTCCAGAAAATATGTATAGTTTTGATTTAATCCAGTGTTTTACCAATGGCTACTGGACAAACGTGAGAGTACACAGGCAATACCCTTCCTTCAACTTTTGTAAGATTAATAGGCTGTCTAATATCTCTACCCTATGGTCTTTGAACACTGGGTGATCTCTCCCCCCCCAAGACCAGCAAAAGGGTCTTTGCTCTTGAGCCAGTGTCCAGCAGCAGTCTCTCACCAGTTGGCACTCAGTTCTTCTGTACCTCAGGATCAGGATTCAGCACAGCAGGATGGATATGGGAAGTACAGAACAGTGGGCTCTGTAATTTCACAGTAGTTCAGTGACTGAATGAGTCTCTCAGTCCAGTAAGCTTCACTGTCCCTCACTCTCTCCCCCACTTAGCAGTGTCCAATCACAAAATATGCATGTCTTCCTCTCTGCACTGGGCAGACTTCCTCCTCACGCTATTCCCCATGTCCCCCTCTGGCTCTCTCCCCTCGCCATATGATGACTAGGGATGAGCCGAACACCACCCGTTCGGTTCGCACCAGAACCTTCGAACGGACCGAACGTTCGCACGAACTTTAGAACCCTATTAAATACAATGGGTGCGAACGTTCGAAATCTAAAGTGCTAATTATAACGCCTAATATGCATGTTATTGTCCTAAAAAGGGTTTGGGGACCCGGGTCCTGCCCGAAGGGACATGTATCAATGTAAAAATAATCTTTTTAAACGGTCGTTTTTTCGGGAGCAGTGATTTTAATGATGCATAATGTGAAAAAACAAAAGTGAAATATTCCTTTAAATATCGTACCTGGGGGGTGTCTAAAGTATGCCTGTGAAGTGGCACGTGTTTCCCGTGTTTAGAACTGTCCCTGCACAAAATGACATTTCTAAAGGAAAAAAAGCCATTTAAAACTGCTTGCGGCTTTAATGTAATGTCTGGTCCCGGCAATATGGATGAAAATCATTGAGAAAAATGGCATGGGTACCCCCCACCCACTACCATCCTCTTTGGGTCTTGTATGGATATTAAGGGGAACCCCACACCCAAATTTAAAAAAGGCCCTATATACTCTGAACAGCAGTATACAGGCGGTGCAAACAAGACAGGGACTGTAGGTTTGTTCTTAAGTAGAATCTGTTTATAATTTGGAACAGCTACATTTCTTAAATGTAGCTCCAGCCAAAAAATCGATTTTTAAGCTTTTTGGAGAACATAGGGAAGGGTTATCACCCCCTCTAACATTTGTTTTGCTGTCTGTGCACCTGTTCAGAACATTTCACCTCACTTTCCATCCCAATGACAAATGTTTTTGGAAAATTTGGGGTTTTTATTGAAACAAGGATTGGTGATAAAGCATCAGTGGACAGGAAACACCTTTTTCACATATTAACTCTTACAGGAGAGAATTTGCCTTCCTAGGGGTAGATTTCCTCTCACTTCCTGTTGTCTCCTTCCGTTTGCAAGTAGGAGTCGTTTGTAAGTTGGATGTTTGAAAGTAGGGGCCTGCCATATATACTCTGCAGAAATTTGCCCCTTAGGTGTTGGTGTTGCCACAACACTGTAAGCCCTCACATTTACTCTTGGTGGGCGCTGGAACGCCCTGCTGTCAACTATTATATCAGGAATTGTATTTACATGCCACTGTTGAACAGTGGTAGGAAAAATTGGGCCTTTGGTGGTGGTGCTGGTGTCACAACACTGTAAGCCCTCACAGTTACTCTTGGTGGGTGCAGGAATGGGCCCTGCTGTGAATTATTAGATCAAGAATTGTAATTGCATGCCCCTGTTGAACAGGGGCTGACAAATTGGGCCTTAGGCACTGGTGCTACAACACTGCAACCCCTCAAAGATACTGTACTTAGAGCGCAGCAATGAGCCCTGTTGCAAAGTATTGCATAAAAAATGTAGGCTTTAGGTGAATGCTATGCAAAGCACACAGTAGTACACTAAGTGAAACACTGACTGTCTGCAGCTAGCACAATCACCGACCTACCTGTCACAGTATAGAGAATAACTGTATCCAGGTGAGCTTTAGGTGAATGCTAGGCAAAGCACACAGTAGTACACTAAGGCCCCTTTCACACGATCCGTGTCCGTGTGCGGGCTCCGCTTTGCTCAGCGGGGATCGCTCCGTCGATCCCCGCTGAGCAGGCAGATGACAGGTCTGTCTCCGCACACTGTGCAGGGACCGACCTATCAGAGCGCCGCTCTTCCTATGGGGGATCGGATGACGACAGACTGTAGAGTCCGTTGTCATCCGATCCGATGACGGATGGAAAAGTAGGGTTTTCCTCCGTCACACTTTGGCGGATCAGAGCGGGTCGGATGTCAGCGGACATGTCACCGCTGACATCCGTGGCTCCATAGGGGTACATGAAGCATCCGTTCAGGTCCGCCTAAAAAACTCACAGGCAGACCTGAACGGTCTGTCCATGTGAAAGATCCCTAAGTGAAACACTGACTGTCTGCAGCTAGCACAATCACCGGCCTGCCTGTCACAGTATAGAGAATAATTGTATCCAGGTGAGCTTTAGGTGATCGCTATGCAAAGCACACAGTAGTACACTAAGTGAAACACTGACTGTCTGCAGCTAGCACAATCACCTGCCTGCCTGTCACAGTATAGAGACTAACAGGAACGGATCTAGCTAAACTCAATACAGTGTATAAATATATATACAACACCTAGGAAGCATATATATCCTCTACACACTGTAACAGCAGCTAACTGACTTGCCTGCCTGCTCTATCTATCTCAATATAAATGACACTGTCTATCTCTCTGAAACTGCCTCTTTCACAAACGCCAGCACACTACACAAGGCCGACTTCCAGGCGGCCTTATATAGTGTGGGGCGTGTACTAAACCCCCTGAGCCATAATTGGCCAACGCCACCCTGGCTTTGGCCAATTACGGCTCTCCGTTTTTTCCGCGCTGTGATTGGCCAAGCATGCGGGTCATAGTGCATGCTTGGCCAATCATCAGCCAGAAATGCACTGCGATTCTGCAGTGAATTATGGGCTGTGTCGCGCAACACGAATTTGGCCCGAACGGACCATAACGTTCGTTCTTCATCGAACAGCCGATGTTCGAGTCGAATGTGTGTTCGACGAGAACACGAAGCTCATCCCTAGTGATGACGCGCCACTCGCCACCCGCCCAGCTCTATGGGTAGCATTTTGATACCCTGGGCTGTGCTGTGGAACCGAGCTGCTTTCTAATAAAAGCATTCTGATTAATATCTGAAGAATTTCATGTAGCAAAATTTCTCTGCATAATGCCTAGAGACAGGTTAAACCAGATTCTTAATGTGAATAATGTCTGTGTTAAGCAATTCTATCTTGAATCACTAGAGTCTCTCCTACGTAAACCAAATTGCACGGATAAATGAGTGCATAAATAAAATTGACACATGGAATGTTTTTTTTTTTTTTAAATCAGGCATACTGACCATGATCCTGCATGTTTAAATTGGTTCCCCTTCAAAATGAGGTCATACTGTATACATTATAACCAGGAAAAAGACTGTGTTCTACTCCAAACAAAAAATGTTTCCTCTGTCTTTGGTGTGGGGATCCTAAAGTCATATTTAACCAGATTATCTATTACTACGGGACCTCTGCGGAAAGCCTGAATCAGAATCCTCTGTATTTCTGGGATTTCCGGGTACACTTGTGATCACTGTTTGACAAAAGAAAAAGCCTTTATACTAACAGAATGCTATGCATCCTCATGCATTTCTGACCTCTAGATTCCTGTGGTGTCACCCCTATCTTCTGTAATTTACACTTTAATAAATCCTGTGGATACCCACTTTCCTAAAATTTGACCATCATATCTTGTAACCTCTTAGTTTGCCTAGTTTGTACACAATATGTTTTACCTACAACAGTTGACTATGTACCAGCAATCAGAACACATTGGTTACGATCAGTGGGTTTTGTGTAAATGTCAGTATACGCTCTACCCTGCTCAACATAAATATCTAAAAACCTAATTCATGTTTCAATGATTGAAAAATTCAATTTACCATGTTTACCAATAAGGATATCAGTTCATTCACGATGGTCATCTAATGCCTTCCTTTTATCCTGACATATTTTTGGACACAATTTTTGGAACACGATCCCTATAATTCCCTTCCAACAGAAAGTTTTCACATCTCTAGAGACTTTTTCAATAAACACTTCTACTGGAGTATGTGTTGTAGGATGAACAGTTTTACTCATTGAGAAGTGACTCTGGCAAGGCAATGGGTAAGTTTGGTTGAGGAATAAAATGCACTTTCCATCTTATTGGTCTAAACAAATGGTTGATTCTGGTCAAAAATAATCAAATTAGTCTTTAGGACCAAGTCCTAGTTCTCTGTTTAAAACCAGAAACAGAGTCACTGATGTTGTGAACTATATTTTCTGGGGTCTCTGTCAGTTCCCCATATTGTATTGTTCGTCACCTCTCATGCTTTTATTTGTTGTTGTTCCTCCTCCTGCAGCAGCTTGAGAGCGAGTTTGTATATGCCTTGATTTCCCTGTGCAGCAATGTTCCAAAAAAAAAAACAGTCAATGAACCTGCATATGATGTGTTGGAAAAGACAATCGTGATCTGCTCTCTTTCCACTTGTGAAATACACCACCCTGCAGCTGCCTAACTGGCAGCAGAGTTCACTTGTAAACCCCATCTAATGTAATCCTCAAGATCTTAGTCAAACCTGGACCTCTTTCTTTTTTTCTCAACACTTTACAATAAGTTAATATATCCACATCAAATTTCATTTTAGTAGCTGAAAGATCTTCTGCTAACAATGAAAGGCTTGAATCTCTCCCCAACTGCATTATTAGTTCGGCCAGCACACACATATGTATACTTCCACAGATGCCGCAGTTTGGTTAGTTATACATTGTGCGCATCTTGACTTCCTTTTCCCAGTGGCCCCACAGTGGGATAGGTCCAGAGGTTGTAAAGCTGAAATCAGTCATATACTATCATCTAAATATTAGATAATTTTAATGAGGAATTTTGGGTAAAGGTTATACAACTATTACTTGTATATATACTTACCCGCTTGTTATTACCTAGATTGCATTTTCAAGAGACAGACAGCAAAACGTGTTGAGACCGATTGGCCATCGTACATAGAAACTTGGCTACATGAATTTCAGAACTGAGAATAATAGCTTTTCTATTTGTACCATACAGCTATGTTAGGTGGCGATTAGGATATGCATTGATATTTTCCTATGTATAATGTTCTGGAGATATAAGGATTATTACTAGGTCATCAACTTGAATTTTTTATTGTGTATATATACAATGTATTTTATGTAAAAATTTGTGTGGCATGTATTTTTGGCACCTAAAATGTCCCTCTGGCTAAAGGATGTTGGGTAGTATGCAGTCTTCTTCTGAACTGCACAACATCTTGTGCCTCCTTGGTGGTTTATGTAAGCCACAGCCTTGGCATTGTCAGACCATAGAAGAATAAGATAAATTGCTCTCAGTTCCAAGATGTTTATTAGAATTTGAACTTCCTTCAAAGTTCAAGTCCTCTGTGCTGTGGCTGTCCCTAGCACTCCTCCCAAGCCCGACAGTTTGGCATCCATGGTGAGAACAATTAGGTTCAGCAGAGGAATTGGCTCTTTTCTAGCAACAGATTTGACATCCACCAATATCGGAGAATTTCATGCTCTGGATGACAGGCACACATAGGATGATCCAGGAACAGGAATGACTTTTCAGGCCAAAAGGATGTTGTACTGCAGGGGTCTGGAATGCCACTTGGCATATAGGACTACTTTGAAAGAGGCCACAATGATGGACAGGAACCTCATGGAAGCTCTCGCCGAAGAACTTGCAGTGGACCGAAGGGCTCCAGCTTGCACCTGTAAGGTGTTCAGTTTAGAAGTTCCATATCAATCTTTGTAAAGTCTTAGGTAGCCATGGCTAGGGGAGAGGAAAAACCTAAAAGTGGTTGTCCTCCACTGCATAGCGACGTAAGCCGTGTGCAAAAAAGCAAAGGA
The DNA here is from genome assembly GCA_029206835.1 of Rana muscosa. Classification (NCBI taxonomy): domain Eukaryota; kingdom Metazoa; phylum Chordata; class Amphibia; order Anura; family Ranidae; genus Rana; species Rana muscosa. Next base: position 494,959,854 of record CM055116.1, on the reverse strand, counting down.
TGTTTAAATACACATCCTTGATGGCAATCAATCACACAAATTCCCCTGGCTGAAAGGCCCCTCATAGATTCTACCCTAAACTTTGTGACCTTCAGAAAATGATTTGAGGTCCAGAATGGATTCGATTTACTCATTTGGTTTGGGAACTATAAACAGGTTTACTTAGAACCCCTCATACCTCTCTTCCTTGGAGGACCTGTATGCATCCTGAGCCTGAAGTTGTGATACGACTTTCAGTAACTCTGCTCTGCACGGAGGAGATGAAAGCATATAATGCCGCGTACACACAACCATTTTTCTCATCTGGAAAAATGACATTTTTTCTCTTTGACGAGAAAAACGACCGTGTGTGGGCTTTTGGTAATTTTTCCCGACGAGAAAAATTAGAACATGCTCTAATTTTTCTCGTCGTGATTCACGGCATTTTTTTCCGCGGCAGTTTTCCCATAGGGAAACACTGCCGGGGAGCCTACACACGGTCGTTTTTCTCGACCAAGAGAAAAAATGACGGGAAAAACAGCAGTGTGTAGGGGAACAAGCCGTTCCTCGTTTTTCGCTACGATTTTCTCAACGGTGTTTTCACCGTCGAGAAAATCGATCGTGTGTACGCGGCATTAGACATCCAAGAAGGTGAAGGATGGCTCTGAAATTCCAGTTTGTAACTGGAGGGAATAAACTCCTGTACCCTTAAATCAGAGATGTCCTGGCACCCTATGTTTGCAAAGGCCTGTAGATGTCCTCTCACTGATAACAACTGGGGCACCCCTGCATTGTGAAGGGGACTTGGGACCTGGTTTAGAAGGTCTAGAAAACCAAGACCTGTAGGCAAAATAAATGCCTTGTTGCCTTGGACTTAGATGCCTGGGGGAAAAGAAAGGATGACTTCTCGTGCATCAAGGGACCCAGTGTACCAATGGAGATGCTTTTCTTGTTACTGGGCAGAAAAATACTCTTTTCACCTTCTTGATGTAAGCACCCAAGGACACCCTTTGAACAGCATACTTTGCAATCTTTTTTTTTACAGGCAAGTGAGCAGACAAATGTTTTAGCTAGACGATTCCCTGTATTCATACAGACAGAAGTACAAGATAATCGCTGGAGCACATCGCTCATTTAGTCCATACAGTAGCTCAAAGCTGCTGGAAGTCGGTATAACTGATGTAGGAATGTTAGGCTACGGGGCGTGTCCGGGATCACACCTGTTTGTCTGAGCTCCCCAGGACCGGCGCTGTATTTCTTCAGATTTCTGTAATCTGTCCATCCTGTGTCCCCCTAGCCTTGGGACCCTGCAGGAGTGGAGACGGCCGGCTGTGATCCCGGGAAAGGCCGCGGACCGGACATCGCGGACTAGGCCGAAGCCTGGGACTCGCCTGAAATCCCGGCCCGGAGCTCCGCAGGGCCGGCGTGGTGAGACTCCTCTATTTCATCCCTCCTGTGTCCCCCTAGCCTTGGGACCCTACCCGGATAGTGCAGGAGTGGGGACGGCCGGCTGTGATCCCGGGAATGCCTGCGGACCGGACATCGCGGACTAGGCCGAAGCCGGGGACTCGCCTGAAATCCCGGCCCGGAGCTCTACAGGGCTGGCGCAGTGAGACTCCTCTATTCCATCCCTCCTGTGTCCCCCTAGCCTTGGGATCCTACCTGGATAGTGCAGGAGTGGGGACGGCCGGCTGTGATCTTGGGAAAGGCCGCGGATCGGACATCGCGGATTAGGCCGAAGCCGGGGACTCGCCTAAAATTCCGGCCCGGAGCTCCGCAGGGCCGGCGCGGTAAGATTTTCTGCTTCGGGCACAGGCACACTCATACCATCCTCCTCTGCCTCCTGATCCTCTGTAGCTTCCCTGGGGTATGCAGAGGAGAAAATGTCAACCACGCTCCAAAAAGAAGGCCACAAAGTCAGACGTTGTGGACAAGGCCGTAGCCGCGGCCTCGCCTAAAACCCCTGCCCGGATGGAGAACCAGGCCGATGATCCTGACCGGCTGCCTGCTACAGCGGCTGATTTTAAAGCAGTCCTACATGCCATAACTGCCCTGACTGGCAAGGTGGACCATATACAGGCAAATGTGGAGTTTATTAGGAAGGACTTTGATGCTTTTCGTGGTAGAGTGACTGAGGTGGAGCACAGGGTCTCCCAGACCGAGGATGTGGTACGTGACCATGGAGCTGACATTCACTCACTTAAGGCCAGGGTCAAGGTGCTTGAATCCCACGCAGAAGACGCATAGAATCGCAACAGAAGAAATAATCTGCGTGTTCTGGGACTCCCTGAGGGGGCTGAGGGTGCAGACCCCACGGCCTTTGCGGAACGCTTATTACAACAGCTACTCCCCTCAGCACGCTTCTCTCCGTTTTTTACTGTGGAGAGGGCTCATCACATACCCGCCACCAGGGGGCCCCAGGGAGCACCGCCCCGCACTTTTATCTTTAAACTACTTCACTTCCGGGACAGAGATACAGTGATGAAGGAAGCTAGGGCTCAAGGTGAACTACGCTTCGAGAACGCTAAGCTTCTAATCTTGCCGGACTATTCGCTGGAAACTCAGAAACAGCGTAAATCCTATGATGCTGTGAGAGCTAGGCTTCGCTCCAAACATATCAAGTACAGTATGCTGTTCCCGGCCAGACTGAGGGTGGAAGGTGGCGAGTCTGTTCGGTTCTTCACATCCCCAGAGGAGGCCTCCATGTGGATCGATACACTCCCGCAAGGATAAGTATTCCTTCTGATTGCCTGCTTGTGTGGGCTGATTTCACCTGCTGCCTTTTTTCAATGTGCCTTTTTTTTTTCTTTACACACACTGGCCTGGGTCTTCCTCCTGGGTCCCGACAAGCCGTGCGTGCTATTGAGTTCCCCACTTCACGACCCTGGAGGCCAGGAGGCTATGACTTGAACTTTTCTCTGCGGCCTCAGTGTTGGAGGATTGTCTCAGAGACTGTTCTGTTTTTCTCCTTTCTCCTTCCTCCTCCCTTCTCCACATTCCGAGACCCAGGCCCTTGAGTTTGTCAGCACGTACTCCGTTATTGCTTAAGTTTGTACCCCCGGCATAGCCGGGAACCTGCACCCACATTTATTTCTTTATTGATCCAGTCCCCGGCAGGGGACTGCATGCGTGTCATCTAACTGCTGGACTGTGGATGCCGTTCCGCACACGTTTCCCCATTGCAGGCGTGTTCGCCTGTTTCAAGTTGGGATCCTAAGCCTCCCCACAGTTGGGGTTGGTGAGGTGGGGGGGATGGTTGGGAATGTTTGGTTATGTATTGTTACTTCTTTATACTTTTACAAGCAATGTTATACTGTGTGACTTAGGATGTGTGGGGTGGTATGTTTTGATTTATGTAATGGTCCGGGTTCGGTTCCGGGGCCTGGTAGTCATGTTCAAGCTTCATATAGCGCCACAGAGTGAATATGGCTGAGTGCACCATAATTTCGTGGAACACTAGGGGTCTAAACTCATCTGTGAAGAGATCGCTGGTGTTTCAGTTCCTTAGTGCTCACCGCTCCCAGATATGTATCCTCCAGTAGACGCATTTAACAGGCAGCAAACTTTTAAGCCTTAGACGATCCTGGGTGGGGCACCTCTACCACTCCACTTATACCAACTATTCCCAGGGAGTTAGCATTCCAGTTTACAAATCTCTGCCTTTTAGGTTGTTGGCGCTGGACCCGGACAGGAGATATGTCATAATGTGTGCTGTGATAGATAGGTTGGAGCTGGTGGGTCTCTACCTGCCCCCCCCCCCGGCCTCCATGAGATTGCTTAACCAGCAAGTTTCTAAGATTGCTGTATTTGGTACGGATAAAGTGGTGATCATGGGTGACTTTAACCTGGTCCCGGATCCTGGGTTGGACAGACTGTCCGGTGTGACGGGCCCACTTTCGGACCTGTCCTCCTGGGCAGAGGCCTCCAATTTGACTGATGTGTGGCGGTGGCGTTACCCTGGTCAGCGAGCCTACACATGTCACTCAGCCTCACATAAAATCTTCTCACGCATAGATCTGGCCTACGCGGGGGGGGGGGGGTCTGTCCTCCCTAGGATCATCGACGTTTCCATCCTTCCTCGGGGTGTCTCGGATCATGCTCCTCTGCAGTTGAGGCTGAGCGTGTCCACGACTCCTGGGGAGGGATTGTGAAGACTGTCCAGATTTTGGCTGGCCAACTCCAGGGTCTCTGAGCCATATCGAGCTGAGGCGATTCAATTCTGGCGGGACCTGGACCCTACTATACCCATGACCGTGTCTTGGGATGCGTTGAAGGCCTTCTCTAGGGGCAGCCTGCAGACACATATCCGTAGGACTCGCAGGGAAATGAGGGAGGATATAAAGAGGGCTGAGACAAGGGTGACTACACTTGAGACAGAATACTCTGCTACCAGGGACTCCTGGGTATACTCTGACTTTCAGGCTGCATTGAGAGATGTGCTCCTGCTCCGAACATCCGCTACAAAAACTAAATTTCTACACCAATCCCAACGTATATTCGAGCATGGGGAGAAGACGGGTAGCATGCTGGCGTGGCTGGCGAGGGAGAGCTCCTCACCTGTGACCATATCGGCAATAGCTGACTCAGATGGGTCGCTGTTGACTGATCCCACCACCATCAACGGTCGCTTTGCATCCTTCTACCAGGAGCTGTACAGCTCCCAGCTGGCGTGCACGGATGAGGAGCTCACGGCATATCTGGAGGAGACGGAGCTGCCTTGCTTGACGACCTCCTGCAGAGATGCATTAGACGCCCCTATCACGCTGGACGAAATTCGGCGAGCGGTGTCCTCCCTACAAAACGGTAAGACGCCGGGCCCGGATGGCATCCCTGCAGAACTCTTTAAGACATATGTGGAGGAACTGCTTCCTGCATTTCAACTTATGCTACAAAAGGCTGTGGAGGGGGACTGTCTCCCTCAGACCATGGCTGAGGCAGTTATAGTAGTCATTCTCAAACCAGGCAAGGCCCCTGACCAGTGCTCCTCGTACCGTCCGATATCTCTCCTAAATGTCGATGCCAAGCTATTGGCCAAGATTTTAGCAGGGCGCTTGAATGTTGTGATCACTGCCTTGGTGCACGCTGATCAATCCGGGTTTATGCCGGGGCGAGGGACCGATATTAATATACGACTGCTCCTCACACATCTCGCCAGGGCGGACGGGGACGGTCCGGGGGTGGTGTCCTCTCTAGATGCTGAGAAAGCGTTACCTCTGGGCCGTCCTGCATAAATTCGGGTTTGGCCCCCGATTTGTTAGATGGGTCCAAATGCTTTACCATGATCCCACGGCTCGTATTCGCACGAACAACTCGTGTTACCTCTGGGCCGTCCTGCATAAATTCGGGTTTGGCCCCCGATTTGTTAGATGGGTCCAAATGCTTTACCATGATCCCACGGCTCGTATTCCCACGAACAACTCGCTGTCGTCTCCATTTCCTCTGTCCAGAGGCACTAGGCAGGGATGCCCACTCTCCCCCTGGTCTGTTTGCGTTGGCCATGGAACCCATGGCGGCACGCATTAGGGCAACCCCCTTGATTGAGGGCATCCCTGTGGGGGTGATCACAGACAAAATATCCCTATATGCTGACGACACCATCCTATTCCTTAAAGATGTTTCTTCCCTCCCACCGGCTCTCCACATCGTGGATGTGTTTGGCCCATTTTCTGGCATTAAGGTAAATTGGGAAAAGTCACTCCTATTTTCACTCCAACGGGTACCCCCTTAAACTGGACGTCGGAATTCAAATATCTCGGGATACTGATTAGAGCGCCCCTGTCTTCATACATAGAATTGAATCTCATGCCACTGCTGAAGACCTTCTCGCAGAGATGCACGGCCTGGAGATCTCTCCCTCTTTCACCAGTGGGTAGGGTGAACCTGGTAAAAATGATTTACCTGCCTAAATTCCTATACTTTTTTCGCAACTCCCCGCTGATCCCCCCGGCCTCATTTTTCGCCACATTAAATGGTATCATATCTTCCTTTGTGTGGAATGGCAGATCCCCACGGTTGGCCATCTCCACCTTACAACTTCTCATTGCACGAGGTGGCTTGTCCTTACCGGACTTTCAGGTGTATTTTTGGGCGGCGGTTTTGGTAACAGTCAGGTGGTGGTTTTCTCAACCCAAAGACAATCCCGCGGTGACCCTTGAAGCGGCGATTATGGGTTCATACTCCTCCCTCAGCAATTTGGTGTTCAGGGGACCAAAATCTCACCCCGGCCTTACGGAACCTATGCGTACGACAATATCAGTGTGGCGCAGGGTTAACACGAGTAATAGCTCCCCTGGAACATACTCCATCCACACTTGAATAAAGTCCCGGACCCCCAGGTTTGGGCAAAGAAAGGGATAGTGAACCTTAAACATATAGTTGCCGGCGGGAAATTGCGTTCGTTCCCAGACCTCAGAGGTGCCCATCAGTTGCCGGGTTGGATGCTGTTCCGTTATTACCAATTACGCCATGCATACAATAAATAAGCAGTTCCCACCTTTCGTTACCCTCAGATCGCACTCTGTGGAGGGACTTCTTACTGCCAAGGTCATAGATAAACCCCTATCCTCCCTGTACTTCCGTCTGTCCTTAGGCCCCACTGGAAAGCTTGAGAAAGCCCTAATTAAATGGAGGGGGGACATCCCTGACCTGACGGAGATGGAATGGGAGGCTACCATATCCTTCTTTGTGACGAACATGATCTCAGCAAAAGACCGGTTCTTGCAGGTTAAGTTTCTCCACAGGGCCTACTTCACTCCACAACGACTGACTCTTATGAACCCGGAGACCCCAGTGAATTGTCCTCAAAGTGAACTGCAGGCTGCCTCCTTCCTACATATGGTCTGGACCTGCCCACGTCTGGTAGATTACTGGACGGGGGTTGTGGACAGCCTCAACGAAATCGTGTCCCTGGATATGGGACCCGATTCTCGGGTATTGCTGCTCAACATCTTTGGAGCAACGGTTCGGGGCAAGTATACTAGGCTGTTCCTAAACTATGCCACATTCTATGCACGCAAGGTGATATTCCTCCACTGGAAAGATGCAGCGCCACCTAAAGGTTCTATGTGGCGTATGGTGGTAAACTCAGTGTAACCACTATACAAACTTACATACCTTAATCGGAATTGTCCCGGAAAATTTGATAAAATATGGTCGGAATGGATAGATGCCTGGGGGGGAGGAGCCCAGGGAGAATGCGCAGGATGCGGTAGCTGGAGATGCACCGCGGCCCTGAATCCATAGGTTGGTTTTCCTACGAGTAGATGACCTGTTTTGATATGTACCTCATCCACTTGCTCGAGGTTACTTTCTCTCTCCCCCCCCCCCCGCATCTGGGGCATTCTGGGTTGTTATGCTGAAATGTCTACCTCCTGAGCCAACGTTAGAACGTTCTTTGGTTTTTGTTCTCACCCATCCTGTGGTCAACATTGTTGCTGGTTACTAAGTCACTCTGTGTGTTTTCCTTCATGAAAAGGATTGTGTGTTTGCATCGCTTGTACTGTAAAGATATAAATTAAAAAAAAAATAGGAATGTTAGGCTATATCCGATACCACTAGGGTTCATAGCCAACCATCTGAAAATACCCAGAGTGTGACATTCCACCATGGCAAATACAATTGATTGTGTAGTAGGACCAGATGAAGAAAATAAACCCTTGAGCTGGGCCTCAGCGTGCTTACACACAGGGTCCATGAAAGTCCTCAAATCAGAACCATTCCTCATCTTTGGGGTATTGTTGTGCAAAGCACTTAGGAGAGAAGTAAACCTTTTTTTGGATGTTTCCTTTCTGCATACAAAAAACATCCTTGATTAAGGCATGAACAGGAAGCACATTCCGAGGTTTAAATTTCCTAGAACTTTCATAGTCCTTGCCTAATCGCTTTCGGGCCCTCAGGGTCTAGAGAGGGTAACTTGAAATATTTGTGCACCTCCCCTATTAGCACTGAAATGGTATCTTTTAATTTTGGTAGAGGGGTCTTCCTCCACAGATGAATTGTTCAAGCCAGAAGAAGAGTATGCCCTGGTTACATTGTCCTCTAATTTTGACCAGTCGGAAAAGTCAGGTGGTGGATCAGAAACCAGCCATTCATTTAACCACTTAAGCCCCGGACCATTTGGTAGCTAAAGGACCAGAGGTGAATTCAGAATTTTGCACTGCACTGCTTTAACTGTAAATTGTGCGGACATGCAATGTTGTACCCAAACGAAATTTGCGTCTTTTTCTTCCCACAAATAGAGCTTTCTTTTAATGGTATTTGATTGCCTCTGCGATTTTTATTTTTTGCGATATAAACGGAAAAAGACCGAAAATTTTGAAAAAAAATGATATTTTCTACTTTTTGTTATAATAAAAATCGAATAAACTCAATTTTAGTCATACATTTAGGCCAAAATGTATTCAGCCACATGTCTTTCGTAAAAAAAATGTCAATAAGCGTATATTTATTGGTTTGCGTAAAAGTTATAGCGTTTACAAACTAGGGTACATTTTCTGGAATTTACACAGCTTTTAATTTATGACTGCCTATCTCATTTCTTGAGGTGCTAAAATGACAGGGCAGTACAAAACCCCCCCAAATGACCCCATTTTAGAAAGTAGACACCCCAAGGAAATTGCTGAGAGGCATGTTGAGCCCATTGAATATTTTTTTTTTGTCCCAAGTGATTGAATAATGACAAACAAAAAAAAAAAATTACAAAAAGTTGTCACTAAATGATATATTGCTCACACATGCCATGGTTATATGTGAAATTGCACCCCAAAATACATTCTGCTGCTTCTCCTGAGTACGGGGATACCACATGTGTGGGACTTTTTAGGAGCCTAGCCACGTACGGGACCCCGGAAACCAAGCACCGCCTTCAGGATTTCTAAGGGCGCAAATTTTTGATTTCACTCCTCACTACCTATCACAGTTTTGAAGGCCATAAAATGCCAAAATAGCACAAAACCCCCCCCCCCCAAATGACCCCATTTTGGAAAGTAGACACCCCAAGCTATTTGCTGAGAGGCATGGTGAGTATTTTACAGCTCTCATTTGTTTTTGAAAATGAAGAAAGAACATTTTTTTTTTTTTTTAATTTTCAAAACTTTGTGACAAAAAGCGAGATCTGCAAAATACTCACAATACCTCTCAGCAAATAGCTTGGGGTGTCTACTTTCCAAAATGGGGTCATTTGGGGGGTTTTGTGCCATCTGGGCATTCCATGGCCTCCGAAACTGTGATAGGCAGTGAGAGGTGAAATCAAAAATTGACACCCTTAGAAAGCCTGAAGGCGGTGATTGGTTTTTGGGGTCCCGTACGCGGCTAGGCTCCCAAAAAGTCTCACACATGTGGTATCCCCGTACTCAGGAGAAGCAACAGAATGTATTTTGGGGTGTAATTCCACATATGCCCATGGCATGTTTGAGCAATATATCATTTAGTGACAACTTTGTGCAAAAAAATAAATAAATAAATAAATAAATTTTTCCGCATCTTGTGTCAACATATAAAATATTCCATGGACTCGACATGCCTCTCAGTATATAGCTTGGGGTGTCTACTTTCCAAAATGGGGTCATTTGGGGGGGTTTTGAACTGTTCTGGCATTTTATACACAACATTAGGAAGCTTACATCCACTCTTCTAACCACTTGAAGACAAAGCCCTTTTTGACACTTTTTGTTTACATGAAAACATATTTTTTTTTGCAAGAAAATGATGTTGAACCCCCAAACATTATATATATTTTTAAAGCAAAGGCCCTACAGAATAAAATGGTGGGTGTTGCATTTTTTTTTCTACACAGTATTTGCGCAGCGATTTTTCAAATGCATTTTTTGGGGAAAAAATACACTTTTTTTTATTTTAATGCACTAAAACACACTATATTGCCCAAATGTTTGATGAAAAAAAAAGATGATCTTAGGCCAAGTACATAGATACCAAACACGACATGCTTTAAAATTTCGCACAAACGCGCATTGGCGACAAACTACATACATTTTTAAAAGCATTTACAGGTTACCCCGTTAGATTTACAGAGGAGGTCTACTGCTAAAATTACTGCCCTCGATCTGACCTTCGCGGTGATACCTCACATGCATGGTGCAATTGCCGTTTACATATGACGCCAGACCGACGCTTGCGTTCGCCATTGGGCAAGAGCAGAGCAGGACAGGGGTGCTTTTTTTTTTTTTTTTTTATTATTAATTTTGCTTTTTTATTTTATTTTTAAACTGTTGCTTCCATATTTATTTATTTTTATCACTTTTATTGTTATCTCAGGGAATGTAAATATCACCTATGATAGCAATAGGTAATGACAGGTACTCTTTTTTGAAAAAACTGGGGTCTATTGGACCCTAGATCTTTCCTCTGCCCTCAAAGCATCTGACCACACCAAGATCGGTGTGATAAAATGCTTTCCCAATTTCCCAATGGCGCTTTTTATATCCGGGGGGGGGACATTCCCTCCCACTGCTTGTAAAAGCAGTCCAGAGGCTAATTAGCCACTAGGATTGCTTTTACATGAAAGCCGGCCGCTGGCTGAAAAGAATGATACCAAGATGATACCTAAACCCGCAGGCATCATTCTGGTATAAACATTCAAAGTCCAGCAACATACCAGTACGTTGCTGGTCCTTGTTGGACATGTATTGTAATCTTTTTTTTCATGCAGCCTGTTGGCTGAACGAAAAAAAAAGATTGATCGGTGGGTATATGCCCACCATTAGAATACCGCCCTTCATCCACCCACTTCTAATGATGGGCATACATGCACCATTTATATATGCCGAAGCATGGGGGCATCTTCTCGCAAAAGTTATGCCGCGTACACATGGTCAGACTTTTCCACGGGCAAGCCTCCGTCGGAATTTCGACCGTATGTACGCGGCATTAGGAGCAAAATCGCTCCTCCGCCCCTGCTGCCCCAATGCTTCGGCATATATGCTTTTTTTTTTTTAACTGTGGTGGCAAAATCACCTCCTACAGCACTGGAGTCGCAGGGATCAGGCCTGTCTCTGCGAACGCTGCAGTTATGTGTGTTGTGTTTTGTAAGTGACAGTGATCGATCGATACTGCACTTGGGTGGCCTGGACAGAGGGGCAAAACGCAGGTGCTAGCAGGTATCTGGGCTGATTCCGCTAACACTGCGTTTTTGGGAACCCTAAACTGCTGGGGACGCTAGTATAGATCTGATCAGATCAGATATTGAGCTGATCAGATACTATACCACTAAGGGGGGTGTATGCTTCACGCGTGGGTGTTAGCATTACTGGCACTAACCTGACGCTGCCTGGGGTGTGACGCAGACCCTCTCTGACGCTAAAACCTAATTGATATCACCCGCCGGGCGATCAGGGGGTTAAACCTTTATTGGGTTATACACGGCGGGTGCCCTGACACTATAAAAAGAAAACTAACTAACCAGCGTCACCCGTAACACTTATATGATGATCACTGGTGAAAGGGTTAACTAGGGGCAATTAGGGGGTTAAAACCTTTATTAGGTAATATATGGGGGTACCTGACGCTATATAAAAACCTGACGGCGAACCTAAAAAAAAAATACTGGCTACCTATCGGCATCACCGACACTAAGACAACGATCATAAAAACGATCGCTTAGTGACAGTGGTGATAGGGGGTGAAAGGGTTACCTGGGGGGTGATCAAGGGGGTTAAACCTTTATTAGGTAATATATAGGGGTACCCGACGCTATAAAAACCTGCGGTGAACCTAAAAAAAATTACTGGCTACCGATCAGCATCGCCGACGCTAAGACATCGATCAGAAAAATTATCGCTTAGTGACAGTGGTGATAGGGGGTGAAAGGGTTACCTGGGGGGCGATCAAGGGGGTTAAACCTTTATTAGGTAATATATGGGGGTACCCGACGCTATAAAAACCTGCGGCGAACCTAAAAAAAATTACTGGCTACCGATCAGCATCACCGACGCTAAGACATCGATCAGAAAAATGATTGCTTAGCGACGGCGGTGATAGGGGGTGAAAGGGGGCTACATTGGACCTAAAACTAAATGTACTGACACTTTTACAGTCACAAATGTCACTGATTGCAGTGATCACTAAATAAATGGTCACTGCAATCAGTGACACTGTGACTGGGGGCGGGCTGGGGGGGTGATCGGGGGGTGTCTGGGGGGGCGATTTATGTGCCTATGTGTCCTGGTGTCAGTGTGCTGTTTTGTGTACTAACCTGCATCTTCTCCTGTACGGCGCTCGGTATATGTGAGCGCCGCAGGAGAGATGACATCACTTCCTCCTTCCTGGCAGGCAGGGGAAGCTCTCTCATTCGCCGGGAGCGATCGAGAGGGGGTGGCCGGAATCGAACGGCCGTCCCCTCATGCCGGATCGCTCCCGAAGGTAAAACGACCACCCACTGTAAAGAAGGGGGGTCCAATCGGACCCCCCAACTATACAAAGGCAATCACGTACATATACGTGATTCTGCCTGTCGGTGCCATTCTGCTGACGTATATTTACAGTGGGCGGTCGTTAAGTGGTTAAAAATGTCACCAATCCCCTTCTTTGAAGACATTTAAGTGGAGAATTCTTCTTTGCTCAGACAGGAAGAATGGGGTTTCTAAGAGAATGCTGCCCTGAGTCAGAAGATAGGGGAGCCCTGACTGTTCGATTAGAAGCCCCCGTTTTCTGGTCCTCTCTGAGTAACAGAACTATGCTCAGGATTGTAAGACCGAATGTCGGTTTTACTGCCCTTTAACCTCTCCTCTAAGCTTGGGGTTCTTACCGTTTCCCCTATGGAGGTACTCGCACACTCCAGTACAGTTATTGGGTTCAGCGTTTGGTCCCTTGCTAAACCCACAAGCCCCCTATGCACTGCTTCTGGTACGCGGAAGTATCCTTGCTTTGGGATCCTGCCTGGGAGCACAATCTAGTGCTGACCGTCTCCACATGTCTGAAACAAAAATGGTGTCTTGCATGGTTTCCAAAATGGCATCAGGGCCTTTTCTGAGAGCACTCAGAGTACCACGCACCCTGCTACACAGAGGGAGGGAGAAAAAATGGCAGAGTGGCGTCTGCACAGTGTCAAAATAGCAATTGTGCACTGCAGGGTCAGCACAAGGAGACTGCCAAGAAATATGGGTCAGACCTCCCAATCAGCAAGGTGGGATGTAAGGGAGGGGAACAAAGTCCCCAACAACCCACTCTGGTGCCTGATCTAATCTGAGTTTAACAGGCTGGAACCCGCTTACTGCACCCTGAAACGATATCCCACGGGACCCTCAGCATTTCATTGCCCTCTACAGTTAGGCTTATTCCCATTGGGGGGGGGTGAATCTTCAAGCACTGGGCTACCCTGCAGGCAGACAACTGCCTTGGACCTGTAGAGCACCCAGCCTAGGTGACTCACCTGTGTGCCGGGTCCAGTACAGTCCCATTGCCATCTTGATTTGGGGTTTCATTACAGTCCCCACAGCATAAAACCAGGGGGCAGAGATTTAGAGAACTGACGCCCTCTGCCACAGTGACTTTGTGCAGTTCATAATTCTTGATAGAAGAGATTCCTAATCTTATCCTCCCTCCTACAGAAATGCATCCATCATCTGATGACACATGCCAAAACTGAGGATTACACGGTGGGAGGGTTTATATGAGGGAGTGTTAAAAGCTTTGAGTGGTTTTGCCAGTGCCCAATCAACTGAAGGTGCATGGGCACCAGTCCTTAGGAAGGATGTACTGGAAATGGAGCGAGTGCAAAGAAGGGCAACAAAACTAATTAAGGGTCTGGAGGATATTAGTTATGAGGAAAGGTTGTGAGCACTGAACTTATTCTCTATGGAGAAGAGACGCTTGAGAGGGGATATGATTTAAATTTACAAATACCATACTGGTGACCCCACAATAGGGATACATTTTTTGTGGAAGGGAGTTTGACAAGACACGTGGCCACTCATTAAAATAAGAAAAGAGGTTTAACCTTAAACTACGTAGAGGGTTCTTTACAGTAAGAGCGGCAAGAATGTGGAATTCCCTTCCACAGGCGGTGGTCTCAGCAGGGGGCATAGATGGTTTCAAGAATCTATTAAACACCTGAACGACCACAACATACAGGGGTATGTAATACTGACATAATCACACACATAGGTTGGACAGATATTTTTTCAACCTCACCTATGTAACTTTATAACCCATTTGTTATAACTAAGCTGTGAACTATAAGATAAAGAAATGATGGTTCTTGTTGATAATCCAAAATATGCTTGTGACCGCTGTCTTTCTGAAGTACATCTTTCCAAAACTTCCTGAGTTGTTGCTTTGCAGCTTCTCTTGTTGATGTCTTTAGTTCACTTTTGATTTCTAAGAACTACAATGCCTTGTAAAAGCATTCATACCCTGGGCGTGGCCTGGACCGGCATGGTGTGAGGAGTGTTGAAAGGGAGCTCCGCTTGCCAGATATCAGTTTTTGACTATCCTGGGGCTATAACTGCCTGCTAAACGGCCGCATTTCGGGTCACCTACTACCCTATCCCTGCGGGGATCATGTCACCGCCGAAAGCGAAGTCGGACGCCTCCGCAAAGCTGGCCAAATATATCGGCACTTGGAGGAGGCAAATGGCGCCGGCTCCACTTCCTCTGCAGACCCAGATGCCAGGGTGCTGGAGGCTATATCTGACTGTAAGAGCACTTTGATGGGCAAGATCGAGGAGGTAAAAATAGACATTTCCCTGCTCCGCCAAGACTTGCAGAAACTTGGGGAACGAGTCACGGAGACGTCAGCCGCGCGGAGGACGAGGTGCCGCCATTACAAGTCACCACTGAGCGCCTTCAACATCAACTTACCATGGTCCTGGCTAAGCAGGACGACATGGAAAACCGCCTCAGGAGGTGCAACCTGCGCTTCGTCGGCCTGCCTGAAGGTGAGGAGGGATCCGACCCCCCATCATTCCTGGAGAAACTTCTCGTCACCTCATTTGGCCGGGCGGAATTCTCCACGTCCTTTGTGGTGGAAAGGGCCCACAGGCTGGCTGCCAAACCTCCCCCCCAGGGCGCGCCACCTTGGACATTCATTGCCAAGATGCTAAACCTTTGTGACCGCAATGCTGTCCTACACCTCACCAGATTGAAGGGCAATATCCCCTACAAGAACGGCGGAATCAGGGTCCAGAAGAAGAGAGCCCTTTTCAATTAAGCCAAACGCCAGCTGAGGATCCGCCACTACTCTTATGCCATGCTCTTCCCGGCCAGGCTCCAGGTGGCCGGACGCATTTCTTTGACACACCGGTGGCAGTCTTTGCATGGATGGAGAACAGGGCAGTTCCTGCCTGTGACCCGTCTGAAGATCGCTGGGATATACCTGGCTTACATCATGGGGGCTGAATTGATGGACTCTCCTATCCAGCTTCCTCTGCAGGTATTGTGCCCATAGCTCCTTATCCGGATCACCCCATGTTTTGTTCTCCCCACAGGGGAAGGGCCATATTCCCTGCAGGAGTCACTTTTCTCCCTATTCCCTCCCGCCCATGGTTCTGCTCCGTCTGTTCCGTTTCCCCTCATTACCCACTTTCTCCTCTCCCAATGCCCTTCTAATGCCTCCTGCCAACGCACTTGAACTGTAGCCTTACTCTATTGACTGTCATGGCAAGTTGTGGCCCGTCATGACGCCTGGGACATGGACTCATTCATATCCTGCTGTGTTCCCTGTGCAGGCTATCCTGGAGATCTAAGCCTGGGAGTTTCACTCCTTGTGCTGCTGCTTGCTCTGCAGCGAATAATCGCTCCTCTAGCCAAGTGGGTCCCCCGCGGGCCTCATTATTTTCAATATTGTTAGTTTTAGTACGCAAGAAAGGTTTCCCTGGTCTGTCCGGTTTTGGTATGTTGCAACCGTTTTTTGCTTGTTGCACTGCCAAGCTGGCCAACCCAGCGTGTTCATACAGTTTTATTTTATGTTTTCTGTTTGGATTAATGTTTTAGACGTATATCTAATGCTGAAGTTTGGCCTATTGGTGTTCATTTGAGGACTTGGGTGATCTATATTGCAATGTATTATCGTGTGCTGGTATACTGCTGGGAATCATGTGGTTTATACTACAATATCCTCCCCTAGTCGCCCTGGGCACTGCAGGCGATGTCATGCCCCCCCCCCCGCTTTTGGGACGGTCCGTGGCGGCTGCGCACGGGCTAGGGGTGAAGGGGACAATGATATGTTTATCTTGTTTTATGCCCAACGTGAAATGTATTTTACGTGGAATGTGAGGGGGATTAGAGCCAAACCCAAGCGTAATGCAGTCCTTACCTATCTCAAAGCACAACGTGCAGAGATTATGGTGTTGGTGGAGACCCACCTTACAGGCCAACTACTGCTGACACTCAAGAAACCCTGGGTAGGTTGGTTATACCAGGCCCCTCACACTGCCAACTCCAGGGGGTTGCTATATTGGTGGCCAAAATGACACAATTCACTTTACTATTGCTCAAATCTGATCCTCAGAGCAGTTTTTTGTTCCTGCATGCCAAGGTAAATGGCCTGGAGTTACTGACAATGGCAATCTATATACCCCCCTCCCTTCCAATTCACAGTCCTGACTGAAGGGTTAGCATTCATGTCCCAGTTCCCCACTGTTCCCACAATGTGGCTAGGTGACTTTAATAATGTAGCAAATAGAAACCTGGACAGACTCACGACAACTCCCTCCGACACCCCCACCCACTAGATTTGGTAAACTCCTTTGTGACCTAGCTCTGGTGGACACATGTAGACATTTCTATCCCTTGGATAGGACGTTTTCATGTTTCTCCACAATACCATGTCACGGATAGACCTAATATAAATTTCCCACACTCTCCTTCCCATCCTTGGCTTTAACCCTCTTATTCTGTCCAACCACGCTTCCTATTGGATCGAGCTTTGATTCGACTTAACACCTTTTGGTTGACGGTGGTTCCGTATTTGGAGGAGGCTGGCACTGAATGGGAGTTCTATTTACAGAATAGAGACACCGCGCCATTCAAGGTGGTTTGGGACTCTCAATTCACCTGCTCGCATGTACCTATCCCAACATATTTCTAGATATCGGGAAAACCTCATCTCAGGTGGTCAGGCAGGCAGAGCAATCACTAGCGTCTGCGGAGCGCGAGTTTACCAACAACCCCTCCCCTTCCACGGCAGACCAGTTGAAATTGCAGACGAGGGTGGTGAATAGTCTTCACTTTGAAAAGGCAGAAAGTAAGATATTTTAAAACCGAGGTCATATGAGTGCGGAGAGCGGGCGGGACGCCTCTTGACCTATTTGAACCACAAGCCTCCAACGGTGGTCTCTGTACTTCTGGTGGGAATCTGCTTACGAACCCTGATGAAGTAAGCTGGGGAATTCCGATCATTCTTCGCATCTCTATACTCCTCTGCAACCAACAACCCTGGGGAGGAGATTACTACCCTTTTAAAAATGGTATAGATTTGCCCACGCTCACACTCCCAGGTTGAGTTGCTAGAGGCCCCTGTTACTAAAGAGGATATAACAAAGGCAATGTCCTTGCTTAACCCATCTAAAAGCACCTGGCTCAGACGGCCTTCCCCTCGAATTTTACACGACTTACATTGATACCCTAGTCCCTAAACTTCATGAGTTATTTTCTCACATATTCGAACCCGGTTCCCTGCCCCCTTCTATGAGTGAGGCCTACATTGTACTTATTCCCAAACCTGGTAAGGACCTAGAACTCCCAGAATCCTATCGCCCAATATCCCTGCTCCAACTTTAGAGACATTAAGATCCTGGCCAAGGTTCTGGCGATACGTCTGAATGCTGTGATTCTCACACTAATTCATCCAAACCAGACAGGGTTTATGCCAGCTAAAAACACGACTTATAATTTACGAAGGCTCCATATGAACATACAGTCTAAGCATGACCAGATGGGATCAAGAGCTGTGGCGTCTCGATGTCGCAAAGGCGTTCGACTCAGTTGAGCGGGAACACCTGGCACGATTTGGTCCCCGCTTTATTAAGTGGATCCACCTCCATCAGAACCCTTGCGCCAGGATCTTGGTTAATGGGAGGATATCTGACCCATTTCAAGGGGTACACGCCAGGGGTGCCCCCTGTCCCCCTTACTTTACGCTCTCGCTGTGGAACCCCTTGCCTCTGCCCTCAGAACACACCCAGACATTCAAGGCCTACAATGTGGAGATTTGGGGGGAGAAAATCAGTTTGTATGCAGACGATATGCTACTGTATCTAGCCGACACGGGCCCATCATTACAGATAGCCCTCGAGACTATCCAAATCTTCGGTAATTACTCTGGCCTGAGAATTAATTGGGATAAATCCCAGATCCTTCCCATAAATGTAGGTGTCCCCTCAGCACTCCAGGCCTCCTCCCCACTCCTTAGAGTCAGCTCCATGAAACATCTTGGAATCACAATTACTCGCTCACCAGAAGACTTTGTCAAGCTTAACATAGAACCCCTGATAGCAAACCTGAAAGCCAAAACTCAGACGTGGGCCAAATTACCCCTTGGTATGATGGGCCGGGTGAACCTAATCAAAATGATACTCCTCCCCGGGTTTCTGTATGTTCTTTGGCACGCTCCAGTTTATTTACCCCTCAGACTCTTTAAATCCATAGAAGCTCTCAACTCCGTTTGGGGTAGTGCTTTTCACAAATTGTCCTGGCAAACAAAGAACCCCACCGAGTTGGGGGGGGCGCAGCTTTGTCCGACTTTAATCTCTACTATTTGACGGCACAACTTTCCCATTATTTCTACTTAGACAAACATGACAAAGATCGCTACCTGCCACTGATATGCTCCCCCTAAATCCCCAGGCTCACTCACCCCCTCCAGATTATCCTTAAAGATTTTACTGATACCTGGGAAATCGAAAGGGACCGTTATATAACCACTGCAAAATCTGGGAAGTGGTGAGACGCAGACTGAAAATGCCACCTACTCACTTCCACACGCCTCTGAACTGTTGACTGTACCTGACCATGTCCTTTGGCTCAATCACGGGGTGAGGTATTTGTCAGATGCCTATCGTGGTACTGTCCTGAAATCATTCCAACAATTTAAGGACGATTTCACTCTTCCCAACTCCATGCATTTTCGTTCCCTCCAGCTCCGCCATGTCCTCCAAACGCAATTCTGGGATTCCCCCCTAACGAAGAACATTCAGATATTGTATGCACTATGATGGGACAAGACTCCCGCAGACTTATTTCAATATTTTACAATTCCCTTATCCGCCCATCAGCGGCGACTCTAGCATATAAGTTGAAAGATCGGTGGTCTGGAGATGTGGGCGGGCTGGAGGACGACGAATGGGAAGATGCACTGGATGCCTGTAAAACTAGGTTATCTGATCGCCTCACGCAACTCTATATCTTTCATAGATCATACCTGACACCGATCCGATTGGCCAAATATAAACCTGACTAGTCCCTTATGTCCCAGATGCAGTAGCCCTTCCAGCACTTTCTTCCATATTTTATGGTCATGGCCAGTAATACAGGACTATTGGACTCACATTGTGAAGTTCATTCATGACGAGTCAGGATCTCCCCTGACGCTATGCCCCAAGGAATGTTTACTGGGGAGATTACCAGATCCAGACTGATAAATTCCATAAAATATTCCTCCAGGAATCGCTCTTCACTGCCAGACCCATAGCGAGAAAATGGCTTCAGGCTATACCCCCGTCACTCCAGGAATGGATATCCGCAATTAACAAGGTCCTCCCATGAAAAATAAATCTATGTTTATAGGGGCTGCCCAGGCAAATATAACAAGATATGGGACACCTGGTTAGGCAATGCTGCTACCTGTAATGAGATACCCTCTTTGAAATTTCCTGTTTTTTCTTATTTTTAATTTAATTTGTCTTCCTTGATCGGTTTTCCATTTCCCCCCCTTGCAATATGCCAGGCCTGAGAGCCCTCCCGATAGTAGACCCAGCATCTACACAATCTATGCTTGCTGACTCACCCAATTGGTTATTACATTGTACTATTGACTGTAAACACTGTATCAGTGTAACTTGTCTAGATTCGCTATGCCACAACTGCATCACTTATTACTGTTATGACAATGTATACACTGTAAACTGCTCTTACTCTTCTCAAAACACATTATTTGTAAAAAAAAAAAAAAAAGAAGCATTCATACCCCTTGAAATGTCCCACATTTTATCATGTTGCAACCAAAAACGTAAAATGCATTTTATGTGATAGACCAACACAAAGTGGCACGTAATTGAAAGGAAAATTAAATGGTTTTCAATTTTTTTTACAAATAGAATGTGAAAAAAGTGTGCCGTGCATTTGTATTCAGCCCCCGAGTCAATACTTTGTAGAACCACCTTTTGCTGCAATTATAGCTGCAAGTCTTTTTGGGTGTGTCTCTACCAGCTTTGTCCATCTAAAATAGTGACATTTTTGCCCATTCTTCTTTGCAAAATAGCTCAAACTTAGATTCGATGACGAGCATCTGAACAGCAATTTTCAAGTCTTGCCACAGATTCTCAATTGGATTTAGGTCTGAACTTTGACTGGGCCATTCTAACACATGAATATGCTTTGAGCTAAACCATTTTCATTGTCGCTCCGGCTGTTTGTTTAGGGTTGTTGTCCTGCTGAAAGGTTAACCTCCGCCCCAGTCTCAAGTCTTTTGCAGACTAACACGTTTTCTTCTAACATTGCCCTGTATTTGGCTGCATCCCACCTTCTCATCAACTACGACCAGCTTCTACGTCCCTGCTGAAGAAAAGCATCCCCACAACATGATGCTACCACCATGTTTCACGGTGGGGATGTCGATTTCAGGGTGATGTGCAGTGTTTAGTTTTTCGCCACACAGCATTTTGCTTTTAGGCCAAAAAGTAAAATGTTGGTCTCATCTGACCAGAGCACCTTCTTCCACATGTTTGCTGTGTCCCCCACGTGGCTTCTCACAAACTGAAAATCTTCCAGATTTACCATGGGCCTCTTGGCTGCTTCTCTAATTAATGCTCTCCTTCGCCAGCCCCTTTCAGTTAAGGTGAACGGCCATGCCTTGGTAGGGTTGCAGTTTTGCCACACTTTCCATTTTCGGATAATGGATTGAACAAGTGCTCCGTGAGATGTTCAACGCTTGGGATTTTTTTTTATAACCTAACCCTGCTTTAAACTTATCCGCAATGTTATCCCTGTTTGTCCGGTGTGTTCCTTGGCCTTCATGATGCGGTTTATTCACCAAAGTTCTCCAACAAACCTCTGAGGGCTTCACAAAACAGCTGTATTTATTACAGATTAAAATTACACAGGTGGACTATTTACCAATTAGGTGACTTATGAAGGCAATTGGTTCCACTAGATTTTAGTTAGGGTATTAGAGTAAAGGGGGCTTAATACAAATGCACAGCACACTGATATTTGTACAAAATTTTGAAAACCATTTATCATTTTCCTTCCAATTCACAATTATGTGCCACTTTGTGTTGGTATATCACATAAAATCCCAATAAATTCACATTTACATTTTTGGTTGTAACATGACAAAATGTGGAAAGTTTCAAGGGGTATGAATAATTTTTCAAGGCACTGTACATATCACATGGTACCCGTCCGCCTGCAAGCAGTGATAACTTACTGAAAATGCCTCCTGAAACTTCTCCGCTCAGCAACTATAGTTCAGAAGGCAGACTCTGGAGTGTGTGACAAAGCAGAACACATACAGGGCATATTGAATGTCACAGAATTCAAGGAATTAAACATGTGGGATTCTTCAAACACGGAGCTACCCAAATTCAAAGATCATTAGGATTAATAGTAGATTCAAAGATTAATTTACAAATGTGGAAATTCCCACAATTCACATTTTGAGCATATAATCACTTGGAGTCATCCATGACTGGCCCAACCAAGATTGTTGAAGATTCTGGACCTAGAATCTGATGATGGCAGCAGTGAGAGCAACAGTTGAAGGGAGAGAGGAAGAGGGGCGGTACTGCAAACGTCTCCATGTTAGAAGGCACACAGTGAGGCAAGTGTGCCATCATTCAACAGTTAAATATCAGAGCCTGGAAGTAAGACCTAACCTAAATTTGTAAATTAGTCAGTAAAGGCTGGCATCCAAGAACTCCACAGGATTACATGGGCATGATAGACTATGTGTACACATTAAACACCAAGTTTAACACACACTGGGAGGTCTACAATTGAAAGTTTATTTGTTCAAATACACCAAAAAGGAGCTGCAAGCACTTTGACAAATATACAGAAAAACGTACATTAATGTTATGGCATACACTCAGGTCAGATTTTTCCAATGCATCTGTACTTTTGAAAAACAAAAAATATACAGTGACTGATTAGCAGGTGCGCTTTTTTTAAAAATAACTCCAAATGTTATCCGTCATGCCAGCTTATCACTACAACTAAAATGTACAAAGTAGGTGCAAAGGGAGATAAAGGCCTTGCAAGTTACCCTTTACTGGTTGAACAGTTCAGTAGGAAACATGACTTACAAATACAGCAGGCAAACTGACTAATGGACTGATTGTAATTATGGACCGCAGTCTCAAATTGTGCTAAATGCTTAGTCAACAGTATGGCACATTTTGGTCCGTGATGGGTTCTTAGCCTATTTTGAAATATAAACTGGCAAGATGCAAATAATATTTCTTCAATGGGCAGGTCAGTGTAATGTAAAAGCAGGATCCAAATTTTTTAAATTAAAACATTTTGGTTTTCTTTTGTTGGTTTCCATGTCTATACACAGACACATTTATCTGGTTTAAATGCCAAATATATTTGCACAGATGAAGGCAATGTGTTTACAATTGCTTATAGGAAATAGTCAGGAGTGCGTCGAGTAACATGTGGCTCTCCACGTCGAGGAGCTGGGTCAAACTGAAGGCTGTAGGAAAATAAAGAGAACTCAATGAAAATAATCCCTGCTATGGCATTATAATAAGTAATTGAATGCTACAATTCAAATTTTCACATACTCTGAGACATGCAGTAAAAAAAGCAATTCTACTCTAAATGCATAGGGGTCAGGTTCACCAAGCAGCACAAGTTATTTTAACAGAGTTCTAAAGCCAATCTTTTTTAAAGCTTTGAATACAATGTTGAGGGGTCAAAACCTTTTAAGTGTTTTATTGCCGTCTCGGTAGATTGATCATAGTCACAGGAACTAAAAGTGATGGGAACTCCAAAAATATTCCAGTGGGGACACTTGTTACAGTTACAACCAAGATTTAATCTTACAGCCTGTTGAATTTTGTTTACAGAACAGGCAGTAGACAGAAATCTCCCAAATGTTAAATATGACAAAACCAAAACCTAACCTGTTTTAAAGACCAAGTTCACCATTGTTCACTTTTCCCCCCTAAATTCCAGCTCCCCTATGTACCAATATAGCATTAATGTACTAAAAAACAGCTATTTATTCTACCCAGACTTACCTCACTCTCTTCATGGATATTTAAAAACCCTGCTCCAGTACTTCTGCCTTACTTCCTGAACATACTTTAGGTCATGAAACAGGAAGGAGTTGACCAGGAGATTGCAGGGTGTGTGCTAATAAGTTCAGCAGGTCACTTCCTTCCTGTGTCAGGACCTAAAGTATGTTCAGGAAGTAAGGCAGAAGTACTGGAGCAGGGTTTTTAAACATCCATGAAGAGAGGTAGGTGAGCGTCGGTAGAATAAATGGAGAGCGGTTTTATTTTTGCAAAATAAGTACATTAATGCATAGGGGAGCTGGAATTTAGAGAGAAAAAAGTGAACAAAAGTAAACTTGGCCTTTAACCATTCCCTTTTCTATCCAAATTGGGGGGGGGGGGGGGGAGGAGATGGCTTTAAATATACTAGAAACATTTCCCTTAGCTTTGCAGTGGATGTTTGATAAAACCATACCAGAGCAAAGAAACAGGACAGGCAAAGGCTGCTATATGTACAAAACAGAAAAAAAAATACTTTAAGGCTAACTACATATACACCATTTACAGATTCTTTATGTATTAAGGTTTCTACTTTTCGAACCAAAATGTAAGGTACTTACAAGGAGTATTTAAGGGTATCATCCAGTTCCATAATAGCTGCCTGATTTCCACAACGATAACAGTAATTAGGTGCACTGAAAATGGTAACCACATTTCTGTCATGGCACCAGTTGTAACCCTGGATAAAAAAAAAAAGTAATATCTGCAGTGATTTTTTTCGCACACACGCACACAAGAAAGAATGTCTACACATTGTCAAAAGTTTCCTTTAAAATGTATTGAAAGGATCAGAAATGCACTCTGCCTTCCATCTTAACCTGCCACAGTACAGCTTGGTGAAAAAAAAAACACAAAGAACTCCTCAATTGTGTCAGAGGCAGGACAGGTTGGAGGTGCTCACTGTGGACTGTAATAGCAGTTCTCATGGCAAAGAGACAAAATATTTTCATGTCTCCCAAATGACTTGTTCCAAGTCACTGCTCGTTATACAATGGTATGTATATCATTCAAATGTACCCCCAGACCAGAACAAACACATAAAAATATATGGCAACTTATATTTTGTTCCAAATAAACCACTAATACCAGCCTTACCTCCATGACCAGCTGATGAGCTCGTGACACCAAAGTGAGGCCATTGGCATGATTAAAAGTTTCAGAGATATCTTGTCCAAAAGTGTAGCCAGCACCTCTTGGAGAGATACCCCAGCCACCACGATCATCAGGATCGGACCACAAAAGGTCACACATAGGGCCCTGGAACACATGGAGAGATGTTTTAATACCACACTGATAATTACGACAGGGCATGCATGCGGTATGGAACAAATGATAAACATAACACAGTAAAGCTAAGCTATGCAGGCAAAACGTTGTTTAACTGTGTCAAACAAGAAAACATTGTTTGCAGCTAATGGAGATTACCCTCATTAAGATTTTTTTAGAAGTCTGTCAAACCTTGAAAACCAAGTTTGTGCCTCTACTGTCTAGCAGAGTGGCCAAGTGAAAGACTGATTATGGATCACCAAGCTGCTGGCTTGAGCATTCTCATGTAGACATAGGAAGCCATTCATCAAATGATAGATACAGCTGCTACCTTTAGATGGATTAGACATTAGGAGGAGCAAAGGGATCATTTAGTGGCTATACAATTACATAGAGTAGCAAGCAACTGGAAAACTGTAGAAATGGAAGGAATTCTTTCAGCAAACATCTTTTCCATTGTTGGCATATTGTCATGGTTGACACCCAAAAGAGGGGAAGGAGCTGTGTCCCCCGATAAACTACTGGAGAAAGACTATGGATAGTACAAAAATCTAATGTTGATTTGGCTGTAAAATTCTTGCCTGTACAGGACTTGTATCCATACACCGAGTTATATGCTGCTACCTTCATGTGATCTGGCACTGGCAAAAATATTTGCTAAAGCCAGTAGTGGTGCAACGGATCGGTGACGATCCGTGATCCTAACGGGTCACCCCGTTCGGATCGGCACACACCGCGATCCGCGGCCTCAGGAAAGGCCGCGGCTTCGGCCTAGCTCCGGAGCCGCGGCCATCTTGGTACACCCGGGGGCGGTGGCCACCTTGTGACGTCATCACCCCTCGCTGCTCGTGGATTTGAACTGGCCGGCGGGAGAGACTGGTAAGTGGGGGAGATGCCCATTACTGGGGGAAGATTGTGGATATTACTGGGGGAAGATTGTGGATATTACTGGGGGAAGATTGTGGATATTACTGGGGGAAGATTGTGGATATTACTGGGGGAAGATTGTGGATATTACTGGGGGAAGATTGTGGATATTACTGGGGGAAGATTGTGGATATTACTGGGGGAAGATTGTGGATATTACTGGGGGAAGATTGTGGATATTACTGGGGGAAGATTGTGGATATTACTGGGGGAAGATTGTGGATATTACTGGGGGAGGGGTGGACAGAGCAAAACAGAACCACAAGAGTTTAAAGAGCCTGAACAAAATACTTGGATAGCGGCATAAAACACCTTGCGGCCTGAAGCTCACCACAGCTGAAATCTGAACACCCGAGCCCTGGTAGAAATGAAAGGGAAAAAAAAATTTAATAAAAAAAAAAAAAAAAGTGAGGGACCAGGTGGTGGCCTTACAAATTTAGAATACAGATGCTAGATGCTGAATTGCCCAAAAAACACCAACAGCTCTGGGGGAACAGGCTGTGATGGGAAAAAAAAAATGGAACTTAAGGGCGTAGGCCTGGAAATGGGTAGTCCGATCAACCTGGCAAGGGTGGAGGGGGAATCTGGGCATCTCTCTGGGAGGACCTCAAAAGGTAGATCAAAAAAGGGTCTCAAGTCTTGCAAAAGGAGGGCAATGCTGCCAAGTAGACTGAACGCCCTAACCACATCCAAAATATGTAAGGCAATTTTCCTCATGGATTGGGGCAGGATAGAGAGAGAAGGCAGCATTGAGGTGAGGGAAAATATAAAATCAAGACCACCTTAGGTGAAAAGGAATGCTTTGGTTTGAAAACCACCTTGTTCAAAACAAGAAAAGGCACTTTTAAAGGAATACCTTTAATCAGTTTAAAGAGAGACTGAAGAGCAGAGAGCACCAAGTTGAAATTCCAAGGTGACACAGAAGATTGAATTGGAGGAATTATAGGAGCCTACTCGATGCAGAAAATTTGTAGAATTGAGACAAGTTTTCTGGAAGAGGTAGAGAAGGCAGAAACCTATTGCCGCGTCAGAGTAGTCCTTACGGTTAAGCCCTCTGTCCACACACCATGAAAAGAAGGCATGCCATGTGTAATAAGTTTTGTGGGCGATGGATTTTCTTGATCAGATTTAAAGATGCCCCTCTCCTTTAAGATCTGGGTTTCAACGTGCCATTAAAGCCAGTGACTGAGAAGCAGGATGGGACAGAAAGTCTGGTCTCTTTGGAAAAAGGGGCAAAGCTTGTCAACTAGAAGTCAGAGTATCTTTTCCACCACTTCTGCACAGCAGTCAAGGATCTTTGAAGAATATACAAATCTGTTAGAATCGAGACCGAAGAATCACAAACTGTGGCATTGACTGACTGTACTTGGACTGGGTGACCTTGTAAAAAGGGAGGTTCAATGTTGTAGACCATCCAATCGCCCTTAGATCTAGAATGTTGATGGGGAATTTCTACTTCTGCATGTACTATGTCCACTGGACAGTCAGGGAGTTGTAAACGCTATCCCAGTCTGTAAGGCTCACTTCTGTAATTACCAGGATATATCACAGACCGTCTAGGCTCTGAGGAAAGGGGTGCGCCCTGGAAACGCATCAGCCATCCAGCTTATTTGGGGTACCGTCCGACCCTCTGGTCATCTTGTCCTGGTTGTAGTCGCCACGGGATTCAGTCTGGTTGCCAGAAAAGCTCATTTTAAAGCGCTTTTTGTGAGTAGGACCATTGTTTTTATACATTTTAATAAAAAGCTTTTTATCTGGTAATGCACTAGGTCGGTGCACCCTCCTGTCCTTTGCTTTTTTGCCAACCCAAGGGCAGGATCGGAGCTCCACCATGCCATGGAGAGCCAGCCATGTTTGACCAGACAGAATATTGGGTGAGCCAAGGATTAAATTTATTTGTTGCACATGTGGAAAATGTTGTATTGAAGGAGTCTGGAGTAAAACTTGGCAAAGGCAAGTCCCTCAAAGGAGGTCACCATGAGGCCCAGAACCCTCATGCAGAAGCGTATTGAAGATTGTCATGACCCAAGGGTCTATGAACTTTACCTTAGGAAGGCAGATTTTGGTTGGGCTGAGCTCAAGATAAGACCCAGGTACTCCAGGCAGTGCAAGGGCTGGAGAGCAGACTTTGAAAAGTTGAAAGTCAAAGGTTTGAAGGAGTTTACTCGCATTTACATCTGTTTAAATTCGTAGTCAATCAGGGCATCTTATCTGCACCTGGACAAAAAAAAGCACTCACTAATGGCCCATACACACGATCCGAATAGGGTACGAAAACTGTCGTCCGAGGAAGAATCGTACGATAATTGGATCGTTGGTACAGAGCTTTCGAGAGCCGATAACGACAATTTATCCGATATTCGATCGGACAAGCATGAAAATTTTCCTCGTAAGATACCAGATCGTACGATTTTCGTTAAGTCAGTATAGTTGTCGTACGAAAATTCTATACAAATACAAAACGACATCACTTCTGATTTTTTTTTCTGTCATACGAGAATTTGTGACTTTGGTAACCTATTCAATTTCTACTTGCGACTATTAAGCAAAAAAAGTCGGATGATCTATCGTCCGATTTGCAGATCGTGTGTACAGGCCATAAAAACACAGCTATACTGCACACACCTAAAAGCAGGAAAACCCACAATGTGAATTATACAATTTAAAATACTTGCATTTAGAAAAAGTCCTATAAATACATTGAAATTAAATGAATAAAATACAGCACGTCATGATCCTGATGTGAATTAGCCATCCCTGGCCAACACTCTAAGCCTGAAACAACCCCATGACTGAAAATCTGGGGGTCCATTCCATCTGGTGAGTGGGGACACAGGAGGGAGTGTGGCGCACTGAGTTTGGAGCACGATCGCACTTTATAAATTGGAGCATGTCATTCACCAATATATGGATATTCACCTACTTATGAATTGTTTTCACTGTATTTAGTGATACATCATTTGCACTACTGCGAGCACTGTAATTTATTCGTTTCATTTGTCCAGTGTATAGCACTTCGTGTACAGCAGCTGCAACTTGACTCATTTTTATTTGGTTTAAAATATTCATAATGTTTACTTCTAGCGTGAGTATATAGAATTAGAATATATTCCTGTCACTATAAATACATTATCCTAAACTTCTTCTGTTTACCAACATTCTAAAGTTTTGCAAGTGACTGTAAAATATACTTGTGACATCACCAAAATACCTCATGTGGAACTTCTTGTAAGCGATCCAAAGCACGGATGTGATCCAATGTATCAATAGATGGGGAGAGCCCTCCATGAAGACAGAAGATCTGAAATGAAAAGTTTAAGTTTTAAAATACGACACATATTACTATTTTTAATGGAAATTGAAGTGCTGGTTTAAATTTAAAAAAAAGGATAAAAAAAAAATAAACTCAGGGGGGTTGTTGCATTAAATTCCTATAGTTTACACAGCAATATTAGTCACTAGGGTTGCACCGATACTAGTATCGGTGCCAATACCAAAGGCTCCGATCCCTGGGCAGACGGGATGATCGGTGCGGCGGTTTGGGCCATTACAAGCACCGATCTCCCTGTATAGATTTCAAGCAGCTGAAAGCTGCTCCTCCTCTGCCTCCCCCAGATTTCAGCAGATTTATTGAAATAGATATACTGTCCCCTGGGTCCTCCTCCGTGCTTTTAAGGCCCCCCCGCTATTGTCCTCCTCTGCTCCCCACTGTCCCAGATCTGTCAGGAAGGAGACTGGAGGAAAGAGCTCGTAAATCTCTCATTTACCGGCTTCTTCCTTTTCTGAATGCACACGTAAATCATTTACAATGCTTCAGTTTATGAATGGAGAGGAGCCTCTGTCGCCTGTCCATTCATCTTTAGTGCAGCTGAGGCTGCAGAGAAAGGGACTGGGGAATATGTCTTCAGTGCCTTTCTCGGTCTCAAAGGGGCGATGTCAGGGGTCTATTTAGACCCCTGATATCTCACCGAAGTCCCCCCTCCCGCCCAACAGGGCTTTCGCACTGGAGAAACAGCACTATAGCGCCCGCAAGGCACCCCAGGGTGAAAGTGGTCTTATTTAAATGGACACTACTGGAATGAGTGGTGAAGCATCTTCACTATTGCAGAACAACTCCAGCTGAATGTGACTAAACTATAAATGTATGTAAAAATAGGATTTTTATAACAGCTTACCTGTAAAAATCCTTTTCTTGGAGTACATCACGGGACACAGAGCGACATAGTCATTACTAATGGGTTATATAGATACCTTCAGGTGCTGGCACTGGCAACTTCCAAAACCGGAAGTACCCTCCCCTATATAAGCCCCTCCCATCCGGGAGCACCTCAGTTTTGTAGCAAAGCAATAAGTGTCCCTAAAGAGGGGCGGGAGCTCTGTGTCCCGTGATGTACTCCAAGAAAAGGATTTTACAGGTAAGCTGTTATAAAAATCCTATTTTCTTTCTCGTACATCACGGGACACAGAGCGACAGTCATTACTAATGGGATGTCCTAAAGCAATGCCCAACGAGGGGGGGGGGGGGGGATACACCATACATAAGCTGAGCGCTATCAGACATGAGGATCTTTTGCGGCCTGCAACACACTGCGCCCAAAGGCGACATCCTCCTGACTTCTAACGTCCACCTGGTAGAACCTAGTAAACGTGTGTACTGAAGACCATGTTGCAGCCTTACAGATTTGAGCCAGGGAGGCCTGGTGATGCGCTGCCCATGAAGTTCCAACTGCTCTCGTGGAGTGCGCTCTAACTTTGAACGGAGGCGGTCTCCTTCTCAAGCCATAGGCTTGTATTATGACCTGTCGAATCCACTTGGCTAAAGTAGATTTTGATGCTGCCTGACCCTTTCTGGGGCCTTCCGGCAGAATAAACAAAGTATCCGTTCTGTGAATCTGAGCAGTGGCTTTTAGATAAGCTTTAACTGCTCTTACTACATCCAAAGAATGCAATAACTTTTCCTCTACCGAAGTAGGTTTGGGGAAAAAAGAAGGAAGAACCACATCTTGGTTCAAATGAAACCTCGATACCACCTTAGGAAGAAAGGCTGGATGAGGACGTAACACTACTCTGTCCTTATGGATAACCAGATATGGCTCCTTACAGGACATAGCTGCTAATTCCGACACTCTTTTAGCCGAACAAATGGCTACTAGAAAAATCAATTTCCTGGTGAGAAGAACCAAAGAAATATGCTGTAATGGTTCAAATGGTTGTTTCTGTAGAACCGACAGAACCAGGTTTAGATCCCATGGACATATGGGAATATTAACCGGAGGACTAATACGCATCACTCCTTGTATAAAGGCTTTGACTAGTGAATGCGAAGCCAAGGGCCTTTGAAAAAATATTGACAAGGCCGAAATCTGACCCTTGATAGTACTCAAGGCAAGCTTCCTATCTACAGCCCATTGTAGGAAGTCCAGAATCCTACCAATTACGTATTTACGTGGATGCCATTTCTTGGCCTCACACCAGGCGATGTACGCCTTCCAGATTCTATAGTAGATCTGCCTGGATACCAGCTTCCTGGCATTGATCATGGTAGATACCACAGAATTAGAGCCCTCTCTTTTTTAGAATGTGGGCTTCAATAGCCAGGCCGTCAAACCTAGGGCTGGTAAGGAAGGGTGGTATATCGGTCCTTGCGAAAGCAGGTCCGGACGATGTGGGAGGGTCCAAGGACTCCCCACAGACATCTTTACAATCTCCGCGTACCATGCTCTTCGGGGCCACGCTGGAGCCACCAGAATCACTGGTTTCTTTTCTACCCTGATTCTGCAGAGTAATCGAGGTAACAATTGTGGCGGTGGGAATGCATATATCAGCTTGAACTGATCCCAAGGGAACACTAGGGCATCCGAGCCGCAAGCTAGGGGATCCCTTGTCCAAGAGACAAACCTGTCCACTTTTGCATTGAATCTGGATGCTAGGAGATCTACATCCGGTGTTCCCCACCGCTGACATATTGTCCGGAAAACCTCGGGATGAAGGGACCATTCCCCATGGCATAATTGTTGGCGACTTAGAAAGTCTGCCTTCCAATTCTCCACTCCTGGAATGAATACCGCAGATATGGCTGGGACATATCTTTCTGCCCATTTCAGGATGCAATTTACTTCCCTCTAGGCTGCACGACTCCTGGTGCCACCCTGATGATTGATATATGCCACTGCCGTGGCATTGTCCGATTGAATTCTGACAGGGGACCCTTGGAGTTTGGATGTCCATGCTACTAGGGCATACCGGGCTGCTCGTATCTCTAAGAGATTGATGGGCAGGGCCTTTTCTGCATCCGACCATCTGCCCTGGAGAGACCATTGCTCCAGTACTGCTCCCCAGCCTATAAGGCTGGCATCTGTAGTGACCACCTTCCAAGAAATCGGACTGAAGGATTTCCCTCTTTCCAGATTCTGGGGAACCAACCACCAGCGGAGGCTCTTGCGAACGGAAGGGGACAAGGACATTGGTAAGTCTAGGGCCTGAACTTTTTTGTTCCAGGCTGACAGTATGGCCCTTTGCAAATTCCTTGAATGGAATTGACCGTAGGGTACTGCTTCGAATGATGCCACCATTTTTCCCAGCAGCCTCATGCACAGGCGTATGGATGGCTGTCTTTTTGTACCCACTAAGTGGATCAAATCTCTCAAAGACGACCCCTTTTCTTGAGGCAAGAAAATTTTTCTCTGGTCTGAATCCAGCCTTAGCCCCAAGTATTCCAGACTTTTGACTGGTTTTAGGGCTGACTTGTCTCGGTTGATAATCCAACCGTGATATTCCAGATACTTGATTGTCTCGTGAACAACCACTTCTAGTTTTTCCACTGAGTGGTCTATCAGCAACAAGTCGTCTAGATATGCCATTATCGTTACACCTCGTGTTCTTAGATTGGCCAATAACGGGGCCAGAATTTTTGTGAACACTCGTGGTGCTGTGGCCAGACCGAAGGGTAAGGCTCTGAACTGAAAATGGTGCCCTTCTACCGCAAAGCGTAGAAATTTTTGGTGGGCTGGAAAGATGGGAATGTGCAAATAAGCATCTTTGATGTCGATCGAGGCCAACCATTCCTCCCCTTGTAGGGCAGTGGCCACCGATCGGATCGACTCCATCCGGAAAGTCCTGATATGTAGGAATTTGTTTAGCCCTTTTAGATTTAATATGGGCCTCACGTCCCCGTTTGGCTTCGGGACTGTAAAGAGGTTTGAGTAAAACCCAAACCCCCATTCTTCCAGGGGAACCTCTAATTACTGCTTGGAGCAATAATTCTTCTAGTGCCAAAAGGAGGGATCCTCTCTTCTGGGGATCCCTTGGCACGTTTGACCTTATAAAGTGGGAAGGAGGGGAGGCTTTTAACTCCAATTTGTATCCCAGACTTACTGCGGAGAGCACCCATCTGTCTCTGATCGTGTCCCGCCAGGTCTCTGAACAACTGAAGTCTTCCCCCCACCCGATTGAGTGGGGGCAACCCTTCATGCATTTGACTTTGGGGGAGGTTTTGTACCTCTCCTGCTCCAGGGCTTCTTGTTACCCTGCAATTGTCCCTGATTTTTACCTCCGGGATTCGACCGAGGAGGCCGTCGGAACTGTTTCACAGCCGATGTCCTAGGGACTGGAGAAGCAGGCCTCTTAAAAGAGGGACCTCTAACTCTGTTTTTAACCGGCAAAAGTGTACTTTTACCGCTGGAAATTCTCTGGATATATTTGTCCAGGTCTTCCCCGAATAAGCGTTCACCATGAAATGGGAAGCTGACCAGCAATTTTTTACAGGGAGCTTCAGCAGACCAGTTTTTGAGCCATAAAAGCCTGCACATATGTACTACAGACAGCGTAAGGCCTGATGGATTGAATCCTTTATAGCGTCCACCGCAAAGCATAAGGCTCTAGGTAGATCAGCTAGGGCAAGAGCCTGCTGATCTGGCAAGTCCCTTAAGACCTGTTTCAACTGATCCTTCACTGCTTGGCAGACCCCAATAGCTGCCACTGCTGGTTGTGTCACCAAGCCTGCTGTAGCAAAAGCAGATTTTAATAAGGACTCTAATTTTTTATCTATTGGGTCCTTGAACATTGACATTATCCACTGGACATGTCAGTGATTTATTCACACAAGAGATGGCTGCGTCCACTGTAGGGACCCTCCATTTTTTGATGAACTTATCCTCCATGGGATAGACCACTTGAAATCTCTTGGGAGGAGTAAATATTTTATCAGGATGCTCCCAATCCTGGTAAATGAGCCCTTCCAGTAAAGGATGGATCGGAAAGGAACAAACAGTCTGGGGAGCTTTTAGCGACCCCGAGGAGACAGAAGTGGATGATGGCTCCGCAAGGGGCATTTTAAATGCTGATCGGACCATATTAGTCAGGTACTGAACCCATAATCTTTCAGCATGTGATGCTGAGAATGGCTCTTCCACTGTTGATTCCTCTACAACAGAATCGACCCCATCCTGATCCCCTTCAGGTAGGTCGATCCCTGTATGGGACTGTTGCTCCGTTAACAGGCACTCTGAGGGAGGAGACAGAGATCGAGCGCCTTTTTCCTGTGACAGGGAAGCAGCGATCAATGCTGACAATCTCTCTTCCAGCCCTCCCAGAGCTGAGGAAAAAACCTCCTCTGTTACATACACAGGAGCAGGTGAACTGAGGACAGCCACAGTACCAGGTACTCCTGAGGGTGCTCTACGGTCACTAACCTCTGATTCTTCAGGGGAGATTGGTGCAGCCAAAGCATGCCCAAGATCCTCAGAGCCCGATGGAGACCCCCTATGCTTCCTGGGATTTTTAGTCCCGGAGTTTTTAGACGGCATATTCCTAAGCCCAAAGCTGAGGTATTCCAGCCGAAAAACACCACTTACTGACAATAGTCTAGCACAAATGCTGCTATAAAAACAGTTGGTGTCTACTAATGTGCCTTTCTATGGGGATGCCTGCATCAACCGCTTGCTGTATGCCTTTTTTAAATGTTGCCAGCTCTGTCTCTGCACTCCATAGCCAGCTCACAACACATAATTGTGGTTTTTAACATGCTGGGACGCCCGCACATGCGCAGAAGCGCTGCGGCGCGCACAGAGCGTCATCCCCCAAGCTCCGCCCCCTTTCCCAGCTCACCTCTATATATAGAGGCGCGTGCACGCACGCGGCCACGTGCGCCTTCGGCGCTAATTTTGAAAAGGGAAACTAGGGACAAGAGCCAGGGCCCCTTTTGCCGCAGGCCGGGGGATGGACGAGCATTGCAACATGGCAGAGGAAGCAGTTTCCCACAAGAGAACTCACCATCTGCCTGGACTTGCTCTGATGAAAAGAAACTAGTCCACATGACAAGAAACGTTCCACAGCGGCCTCTAGTGGATTAACACAGGTACCGCAGTCTATTTTTTTTTTCTTGACCACTATTAAAATTATTACATTTTTTAGTAGTTACAGGCATGCATAATATTTAGCGGGAATACCGTTAGGTAACAGGCAGAAAGACATATTAGGCTTGGGGGTCCCCTCAATAGAACCAAGTTCCTGAGGGGCCCCCACTTACCTTTTCCCCGCCGCAGGACTCTGTTTGGCCACAGAAGCCCAAACTTCACCTATCACGGCAGGCATTGTAATTAAACCTTCAGGGACCGGGTTCCCAAGGATTCCACTCCCCTGGACCTGTATAGCACCCTGCACAGAAACATTTTGGTCGTGGGTATGACCAGAGCTCTGGATCCCAGGGTCCAGCTCTCCTAAGAGAAGCATTACAGGCAAAACCTTGCTCTTCTCTGCAAGGCCCGGGTACCGACCGTTTAGCTATGAAGCTTTTTTGGTCGGATCCGGAATAGCTTACTGAGGCCCAAAAGAACCTGTACGCAAGCTCAGTGAAAAACACGTTTCTTCTTGGCCAACACCTTAGACACTGGCAAAAAACTGAGGTGCTCCCGGATGGGAGGGGCTTATATAGGGGAGGGTACTTCCGGTTTTGGAAGTTGCCAGTGCCAGCACCTGAAGGTATCTATATAACCCATTAGTAATGACTATGTCGCTCTGTGTCCCGTGATGTACGAGAAAGAAAAAGGTGCCTTCATTACTGCTCTCAGTCCTGGTCGGTTTGGTTGTAGCGCATGTCAGAAACACAAATGCAGGTTAGGGACTGCCCTAAAGCTGAACTCCAGGTATAGATTTCATTGCATAGATACACAGGTCCAATGGACCAATGTAAGATTGCATAAGTCATATCTGTGGGACTGCTGTGGAAGCAGAAATTTACTGTAGTGTTGACCACGGTCTTTTGGCCCCTTGCAGAGCAGCTGCCCTGCCTAATAATAGCCACAGGTGCTCGATCACTCGGCATGGCCACCATTCATAGACCGTCCTGCATTTTTCTCATGCATGCAAAGCATTCTCTGATTAAACGAGAAGAGGGGGCAGGGAGGTTCCAAGACAATCTCCACCTCATCCAGTCAGAGAAACTTTGCATTTATTGAGAAAAATGCATTTTGTAAATGGCGGGATACAGGACTCTACAAACCATAGGGATCACTATAGTAGTGGTGATTAGTACAAAGATTCTCTGCGTCCATACCAGTCCTCTCGGTATATCATATGCATACATACACGGTTCCAAGCTAACCCCTAGTATCTCAAGTCCCAATAGGCATAACTCTGCATTTGTATGTATAATGAGGATGGAAGCACCTCACAGGGTACTACCAACCACCATATTGTTTCCATTCAAGCATGTTATTATAACCACTTGAAGACCAAAGTAGTAGCCCTAGAGAATAAATTGGTGGATCTTTGTACGTTTTTTATGTCACACGGGATATGTGCAGTGGTTTATCAAAAACGCATTTTTTGTTTGTGAAAAAAACACACTTTTTTGAATTTTAATGCAAAAAAAAAAACAAAAAATAAAAACACAATACATATCACGATTTTTGGCAAAATATAAGAGAGGGTGTTCCGATAAGGAAATAGATGTCACCCTTAAAAAAAAAAAAAAAAAAAAAAAAAAAAGCGCTATCCATAGGCAACACTTTAAAAGCCCTTACAGCAGATTTACACAGGAGGTTTGGTGCTAGAATTACTGCCCATGATCTGGCGTTCACAATGATTGGTCTGCAAGGGTGGGGGTGGTAGCACTTTCAACTTTTTTTTTTTTTACACTGTCACTTAAATTTATTGTTCTTTATCACTTTTAATGCTGTCACAAGGAATGGAGAGATCTAGGACCTATAAGACCCCAAAATCCCTCCTCTGCACTTAAAAGCTTTTAATAACGCCAAGATTTTTTAAAAAATGGCAGTTTAGTTAGGCGCTAGGATTTCTTTTACAAGAGATATAACCACTTGAAGTCCAGTGACGTACAGGTACGTAGCTGGTTGGCAAGTAGATAAAAAATCCAAACCTGGGAGTTCATCTTTAACACTGAATATCTGGAACTGCAGGTATGTGCGAAGTCAGTGACAATGAAGTATTAACGTCAGCTTGGACAACTAGCAATTAAGATTCATATTTCTCTAAGCAAATTTTAAACAAGCCACATAACAGGTTCAAGCATTCCAAGAAAAAAAACTGGGTAGGTTAGGGATTACTGACCCCTTTCAAGCAACAGAATTGCTTTTTATTAGATATTAACAAAATCTGAAGAACTGCTGCAACATAAAAACGTATAAAGATAGTTACTTTTTTTCTTTTACAAAAACAAACTAAAATAAAACAAACATACCTGTCCATCAACTAAAGCCGTCAATGGTAAGTAGTCAAATAGATCTGTAAAATATTTCCATACATTTGCATTTCCATACTTTCGTAGACACTCATCATAAAAGCCATAAACTTGAGTGATTTGTCGAGACTCATGATTCCCTCTCAATATTGTGATGCGCTCTGGGTAACGAACCTAAGGAAGAAAAAGGATATAGGTTTTCAGAATATGAAGTTAAATGTTCCAAGTTTGACCATGAGAATATCAATGTGAAAAAAGACCCACTATGAAGTCATAAATTGCAAAGTAGAAAAGTTAAAAGTACATACTGTACAAAATAAGTGACATTAATGCCCTGTACACACGATCCGAATATCGTACGACTTTTTTCGCTTATTAGTTGCAAGTAAAATTAAATAGGTTATTAAAGTCACGAAAATTCTCGTATGACCAAGAAAAAAAAAAACGGAAGTGATGTCATTTGTTGTAATGTATTTGTACTGTATTTTCAGACAACTGTACTGACTAAACTAAAATCGTACGATTTGTTATCGTGCGAGGAAAATTTTCGTGCATGTCCGATAAAATATCGGATGAACTGTCATAATCGGCTCTCGAAGCTCTGTACCAACGATCCGATTATCGTACCATTCTTCCTCGGACAACATTTTTCGTACGATAGTCGGATCGTGTGTACGGGGCTTAAATGATATTCTCCAAACCCAATTCATACACATCCACTACTTGGGCCCCATCACACGATAGACCCGCTCGGATCTGTCTGTTCGTTTTTCAGGCGTATCCGAGTGGGTCACCCATTGACTTGTATTGGTAGCCGAATGTCAGTGGAAATGCGTTGGCCGACACCCACCTGCCATCCGATCCGACAGGATCCGCTGAAAACAGACAGATGGTGATACAGTCGCCATCCGTCCAGCGGATCGGATGAAAATGGACATGCCGTCTGTCTTCATCCGATCTTCCGATAGAGATCAGCGGGGCTTTAACAGGTCCATCCCTGCAGTGAGCAGAGACGGACCTGTCATCCGCTGGCTTGGCGGGGGAACGACGGATCGATCTCCCACTGAGCTAGCAAAGTCCGCCCCAGGTGAAAGGGGCCTCATTGACCCCGTAATCAATTTTTTATTTCTCTCTGTATTTTTCTGCCTCCTGTGTGATCTGACCTGTCAGGGCCTGGGTGGAGGGGTGCTTTTTGAAGAGGAGATCGTCCAGATTTCCATTAACCGCTTCTGGACCGCCCTCTATACATATACTGCGGCAGGGCAGCCCGGCTGTGCAAAATCACGTACCTTTATGTTAGTTTGTGCATGCGGTGTAGGGGGCGCGCTGCCGGAGCTGCGCTCCCGCTGTAATTGGACACTGCAGGAGCCGCGACTCGCTGATCGTCACAGGAGACACGGAGCAGCGGTGTGCCTATGTAAACAAGGCACACCGCTGATCTGTCAGTGAGGAAAAAGATTTTCTGTTTCAGCCAAGCTAAAAAACACAATCTGTTTTCCTCCAGTGTAACACCCCCCCCCCCCCCCCCCAGGGACACACAACCCTTTGATCGCCCCTGGTGTTAAACCCTTCCCTGCCAGTGTAATTTATACAGGGATCAGTGCATTTTATTTTTAGCACTGATTATAATGGTGTCACCGGTCTCCAAAAAGTGTCACTTAGGGTCAAATTTGTCCGCCACAATGTTGCAGTCCAGCAAAAAATTAAACACCCCGATCGCCGTCATTACAAATTAAAATAAAAATACCATAAATCGAACCCATAGTTTGTAGATGTGATAACTTTTGCGCAAACCAATCAAACGCTTATTGGAATTTTTACCAAAAATATGTAGCAGAATACATATTGGCCTAAACTGATGAAAGAAATTAGATTTAAATATTTTTTTTAAATTGGTAATGTTTTATAGCAAAAAGGAATATTTTGTTTTTTTATTCAAAATAACTGCTTTTTGTTTAAAGCGCAAAAATAAAACCCGCAGAGGTGATCAAATACCACAAAAAAAAAAAGCTCTATTTGAGAGAAAGACATCAATTTTCTTGGGGGGAAAGCGTCATACAACCGCGCAATTGTCAGTTAAAACAACGCAGTGCCGTATCTCAAAAAATTGGTCTGGTCAGAAGTGGGTAAAACCTACCGGGGCTGAAGTGGTTAATGTGGATTCCCTGAGAGTGCAACAGCTCAAGGATCAGGGAAGACCGTGGGGGGCCATGGATAGGCCAAAATGAAAAGCCACAAAAGTTGACGTGCTGCTCGTCCACTGCGATTGACAGGAACTGCTGCTGATGCAGGGGAAACAGACATATGTAAATACGCATCCTTGATGTCTAATGATTTCAGGAATGCAATCAATAGTCCGGGCTGATTCCATCTGGAACTTGTGGACCCTTAAGAAAATGTTGGATGACAATTTTTAGATCCCTGGTAGGGCTTGGGGACTGTAAACAGGTTTGATTACAGAACTGTGTATACTACACCTTGGGCATCAAGCAAAAAATCTTCTGGAAAAGGTTTATGCATCTATGAATATGCATTTTTAATGGAAAATGTCTGTTATAAAAGAAATGTAATACGTTTTATATTTTCGATTTGTGCCGTTAATATCCCGCTATTCTTATGGGTTTTGAACCTTGTAGAACCTCAACATTTGAGTACAAGCCCTGAAATCATTCCTCCAAGGGAACTGAAAAACCTCTCCTGAATAGTGAAGTTATAAGGCAGAGTAAAGGGTCCACAATATCTTCTGAGAAGCAGGTTTGACTGCTTAAAGCAGAGAGGATGCAGGAACTGAAGAAAAACACTAGGCCAATAGACATCTACCTACTTTTAGATGCGGGGGTACCCCTTCACTGCAAGGAGGACATACCAAGGAACATAATTAATTGGAGGATTCATAAAAAGGGTGTCTAGGTACTCTCCAAAGAGTCATTCTTCATCCAACACAAAATCTATTTCAGATGATTCATACAGGCAGTTTCCACAGACCAGTTCCACAGCTTGCATATTTGAACAGACATAAGATCAGGAAGCATTTAGTGCAGGGAGTCCAAACTGTCTATGCAGTAAAGCAAGGCTACCAGAAAAAAGGTACCCCCTTCCTTTTGGAATACCAAGAGTTCCAGAAGGACCGATCCAGAGTTGAATGGCTTGTGCTCAGCTGAGCCAGCTAGAGTCTGGCAAACCGCTATAGATATCATTATCAGCTGTACAGCCAAGCTTGATAGAACAAAATAGGCTTTAGGGTCGGCCTCTAACTTCTTGTCCACTGAGTTTTTAAAGACTGGTACCCCCTTGTTGAGACAGGAAATGACTGGATCCACCTCTGAAGATTACAACCTTTTGTGACTTTAGGTCTAGAGGGAGGAGATGACCAACAGCAAAACTCCCCTCATTGGGGAGTATTGATGTCCAACTAAAAAGGAAGAAAGTGTGGTACCAGCGGAGTAATGAGAAGACTTGGAGTAATTGAGACGGGGGAGGGTTTTCCGAGAAACCTTGAATTACCATATCGATCTGTGCAGTGCAAGCTGGCCATCACCCTAAACCCATTTTCCTTGTGCCTGATGTCAGCTATGTGGTTGAGGGGATCCCCAGAGGGGTACTCTCAACCTGTGCAGAGAGGCAGAAGTACAGCCGCCTGTCCTGTGTCACAACGGAAGGCTGATGGATAATCCCATGAAAGCTAAATGCGGAGAACCTGGGCCATAATTTGTAGCAGTAGCGTAATGGAGCTGAAGTGTGCTTCTCTGCTGGAGAGCTGAAAATGGCGCAAGGTACCGCTTACATGGGTGGGATTATGCACATAGTGCAAGTCATTACGCGCCAAATAGTGCTGCAGGCAATGCAACAAAATCACCTGAAGCAGTGGGGAAAGTGTTGCATTATGGCCATGGCATCACAAAGTGTGACAGCAACCCTGCTCCTGGCCTAGTAAACTCACTCCGCCCGCTCTTATGTGCACAAGGCAGGAGCCCAGGGTCTACCACTATGAATGGGGAAGCAGAAAGAAGCAGGGAAGTGAGACCGAGGCATATTTGGGGGTACCCCACAAAAGTAGTAGCAAAGCTCCAGACTAGTCCATACATAGTGTGGTAAACAGACACATATTTAAAAGATGTATGTAGTATACAAGTAAATCTTTTAACCAACAGTGATGTGTGCGTGGTGACACGCTGGTCACCAGCTACAGAGAATAAAGCCACAACAGAAAATACTTGACCAGAGGACTTACAAATGTTTGGACGAATGGTACTTGTCTCATCTGGTCAGTACACAAGTGTGATATTGTTGCTCATATGGCAGAATTGTTGCTGGTGCTGGGCAGAGGTTGGTAGCACTTTGCCCTGATGCCAGCGCTACTGCTGGAGACCCCACATCATCCGCTCCAGCAAACAACCTCTCCCAGGCTGTGGATCTGTTGCTAGGGAGGGAGGACAACCACATCTCCCTGGCCCTTGGCCTGTTGCTGGGAAGGGGGGGGGGGGGGAATGGCTCCCTCGCCTCCATCTCGGACTACTGCTGGGGAGTGAAGACTGCTTCCTCCCCTACCTGCTCCTTGAACTGCTACTGGGGAGAAGAGCCGGCTGCTCCATCTACCTGCTGAGAGAGCATTTCTCTGGTACCGTCTCCCAGGTGCACAGATCCTTGCTGGGGAGGGAAGATGGTTTCCTCCGTTCTGACTGTTGGGGATGGAAGAAAGCTTCCTCCGCTCCCAGACTGTTGATCTGCTGCTGGAGAGGGAGGACAACCATCTTCTCTGCCTGGCCTGCTGCCGGACAGGGGGTATGGCTTACTCCCCTCCCTGCAACTCTGACTGCCGCTTGGGAACGAGGATTCCCTCCCAGGATCCTGGTCTACTGCTGGGAAAGAAACTGCCACCTTCTCACCCTGGTACCCCAGAACTGCTGCAGGTGTGGGGGCAGAGGTCTTGGACCCTCTGTCAGATTGCCAGCGCTTCAGCTGGAAGTTAGAGCTTTTCTGCATCGGCCTGCTGCTGGGGAGAAGAACTGCTCGCCCTGGCTTCCTGAAGTGCGGTGGGTATTGGTCAGTGGTGCTCTGCCCTAATGCCAGCTAGCTCGCTAGGAAACAAAAGGAAAAATCTGTGGCCTCGCACAAACCCTCCAGGGCCACCGACTGCTGTGGGCAGAAGTCAGCAGCATGCTGCCTTGATGCCAGTTCTGGAGGCTCATTGGGTTGTTCCTCAGCAGAAAAGTATTTTAAACCACAGCCTTCTATTAGGATTGCTGTTCTTCAGCCACAGACACATTTAGGTAGCATACTATTGCAGCACCAATACACATTGTCCAGCACCATTTCTGTATGGACCAGCCTATGCAGCTCTGTCAGCCATTCCTCCCGAAGATGCTCTCCTAGGAATGGTATATGCAAGTCCAATTGCAGCCAGTACAGTTCAATGGAGAGGACCTTTGCATAATAGTCTTGCTCCACTTGGAGAGACTTCATGCAGAACTCCTGGTGGATCGGGTCTCTAAATTCCAGTGCGTCCCGGGAA
The DNA here is from genome assembly GCA_029206835.1 of Rana muscosa. NCBI lineage: Eukaryota > Metazoa > Chordata > Amphibia > Anura > Ranidae > Rana > Rana muscosa. The sequence continues at coordinate 494,917,019 of CM055116.1, read as the reverse complement.
GAACCAGGCTCTGTACTGGGCGAACATATCCTCCTGGAACACTTCGATATCACCCTGATACTGGGTCCTGATGGTAATTTGAACTGGCCGTAGGGAGGAAACAGATCTCACCACTGCCAACCAAACGTGAGACCACCTGGCACCCAGCCTGGGTGCTTCCGCCAAGATGCAGCTTCTTCCACTCTGGAACCAGGAATTATAGCTGAATACTGCACCCAAAAAATAGACACTAGCTTAGGTGGAAACTGGAACAGACTTTACTGTAAATTCACACAAAATATTTACCATACAAGATCAGGTAAGAGCTTAATTCCATTACCCTAAACACTGCAAACAGTCATATCATTAGCACATCTAATGCCTAGTACACAGTCTGAATGTTGGGAGACATCGTTTGGCCAGCTTCTGTCAGACGAGCATGCTGGAAAACCAGCAGCCAGCCGGCTCCAAGTCAGCGCCCCCAGTCAGAACACAACAGCTCAGCAGGGGAGATCGCTGTACTAACACTGGAGCTTGTCAGGGGTTTTTTTTGTTCAACCTACTGGGTTGAATGAACAAAATTGATAAAAAAAGAATCTATTAGTGTGTGCAAAGCTTAAGTAACAGCTAAACGGAAACAGTAAGCCAATTACCAACTAGTCACCTAGACAAGCCTAGGTGACTTAGGCACCAGTATGCAAGACGACCCAAAACTTGTCCAAATTGCATTAAAACGTTTTTTTTTTTTACATACATCTGAGTTTAAGTTGGCAGAGACCATCATGGCTTCCTTGACTATTAAATGTGGTAATGTCAGCTGGCATTCTATAACAGGACATCTTCCTGAATGCTAGTAGCTCCTTCAAATGCCAGGGCCAATAGGCTACCATGGCCAAAACTCTGTGTCCCAGTTGGCTTTGTCAGTTATTCTGGAATTTCTTGATGCATTGTTCTCACATACAGTTTTATTGGCAGGGTGGATTTAAATCAGGTCGATATAAATCATAATTTTTAAAAAGCAATTGTCATCTCTGTACTGCAGCGGCTCCTCCTCTGACCCACTGTTGACGCGACAGTCCCATTAGCTTTAATGGGACAGCTGGTGATGCGTCTGACACAAGGTGAGGGACGTGGCGGCAGCAGGTGAGTGGATGCCCACTAGCAGTTGCTGCCATAATGGATCTGAAATGGCAGGTGCTCTTTAAATGTAAGGACTCATTCTTGCTGGTAGTTAGAATCTTTAAATATTTTCAAACAAAAAATGAAGGTTTCCCATTTAGATTAGCTGTCAGGTTAGTAAAACAGCGATATCGGAACCGATTTTGGGTTAATCACACAGTTGGAGAATTACTCAAAATCTTTTATTAAATTAAAACATTGCCAGTACATGTTATCTCAAATTGCAGAGCTTGGATTCACTGATTGAGTTTACCAAAAATGTAAATATTGCTCATGCTACATAACTAAGCTCCATTTCACGCTGAATAATCTAAAATTAATGTATGCATCTTTAAAAAATCTATCTAAAGATAGCTTTCTATGTATCAAAAAAAAAAAAAAAATGTATTTTTTCCAATAAATTTGATAAAAATGATCGATTCTTATCCACCCCGTTTATAGGTTATACTATATTTTGCAAAAAAAATCAAAATGTATAGAATGTGAAAAGTTTAAGCATTTCTCTTACCGTCCATGGACTGACACAGCCTCTTTATACTGAACACGTGGGTTTATGTCCCTGTTCGCAGGAGAAGCCTAGGCAGAATGTTAGATGTTACAACATACATTCTAAAAACCAGAGCGAACAGCCCCGCCCAGGGGGCGGTCCCTCCTGAAATAACACTCCTTACCTGCAGCCCTCAGTTTTTTTCTGCCTAGCAGAGAAGACGTGGCTCTTAGGAGCCAGTCTCCTGAGATTTTTTTTTAATTCCTTTTGGAATTTTATTATTTTATATTTGAGATCTTCTATCAACTGTCGGCTGGGCAACAGGTTGGGTACAAGATATCCTCGTAGTCTTCCCTGTCCGACCATCGAGCGTGCCGATTCCTCGCTCCGGCGTGTGACTCAGTTCACGACATGCTCCATGACTCCAGGGGTGGCCGGTGGGCTTTTATGCTCCGCGGTCCACACAAGACTGAACAGTCTTGCTGTATCTTTTGCGGTGGACCGGGCCGACAGCTACTCAGTACCGCACTGTGATAGGTCTGTTAGGAACACACCAGTGGGTCCTTCTGGGATGGGTAAGTAGTATCTCCTGCCTTCGCAGGCGAGTACATGCTGTGTGTTCCTTTGTTTGGGGGATTTTCCCTGTCCCCCCCCCCTGTTTTTGTTGCTCTGTCACCTTACTCTGGTGCTGTGCTGTCTGGGGGTGCCTGGGGGTCACTCTGGCCTGGGGGGGCTCATGGGTGTCTGCATATAGCTGTGGAGGTTTTTCTGTGATTTTGGGCCTGGGCGCCGTTCGGCGCCATGTTTGTGTCACTGTCTTTTTTGCATTGGCGCACATGGCGGCCATCTTGCCGTGGATCGCTATGGTGCAGTTACATTGCGGTGGCCATTTTCTTGGAGCCGCGTGCGTTTTTGTGATCGTTTGGCCTCCATCGTTCCTGCAACGGCGCGATTCTCCTCACTGTTCACTCGCGCTGTACGAGCACAGCACAGGCAGCGGAACTGAGCGGTCCTATCCAGGTTGGCGAGCTCCCTGGATAACCCCCCCCCCCACAGTCAGAGGGTGTATTTTTTTCTTTTATTGGGAAAAGTCTGAGTGGCGAGTATGGAGTCTGGTTCACCTGCTTCCCCATTCATGTCAGAGGCAACAGGCAGTGCTTCAGCACCTGCGGTCCCTCTGGACCAGTTGACGGCGGTCCTGGAATCATTTGTCAGCATGGAAGCGGTGTGCGAGCGCAAGGGGGCTATGAAGCGCCCTCTCCCACACAATCTCCACATATCTGCGATTCAGATATGGGCCTAGCTGCAGCTCAGGGCCCTAGCTCTGAATTTTTTTTATATTTTTCAACAGGATATTCCTTGCGAGGAAGACTCCTGCTCTGAGTCAGCAAAGGACAGGGTGCTTTTAAGTGAACTTATTGATGCTGTGATCCTTACATGCCTTTGACAGGTTCATAGATCAGGTTTGGGAAAAATAGGATTTTTGTACTCACCGTAAAATCTGTTTCTCTGACGTCCATTGACTGACACAGCTAGATACTGTAAACGTGTGGGTATATGTCCCTGCTTGTAGGAGAAGATCTAGGCAGAATGTTAGAAACACACATTCTAGAACAAGCCAGAGCTGAACAGCCCCGCCCAGAGGGGCGGTCCCTCCGGACATTACCCTCCCACCTGCAGCTAGCAGCCTCAGTTCGCAACAAAGCAGTACAAACCTTAAAAAGAAGGGTGGGTGCTGTGTCAGTCCATGGACGTCAGAGAAACGGATTTTACGGTGAGTACAAAAATCCTATTTTCTCTTATCATCCATGGACTGACACGGCGTCTCTTATTCACTGTACCCGTGGGATGTCCCAAAGCAGTGTCAAGAGGGATGGGAGCAGTATAAATGGAAAAACCAAAAGAACTTCACTCCAAACAAGGCAGGGCTCCTCAATGGAGGAGTTGCAACTCTAAACAGCGGCCTGCAACACCTTGCGGCCGAAGGAAGCATCCGAAGATGCAGCCACATCAACCTTATAAAAACGTAGAAAAGGTATGAACAGATGACCAGGTCGGCGCCTTGCACGCTTGTGCAACAGACGCTTGTGCAACAGACGCTTGATGTCGGAAAAGCCCAGGCAGCACCAATTGCCCTGGTGGAATGCGCCTTGACCGGAAAGGGAGGCGCCCGCCCCTTGAGAGCATAGGCTTGAATGACGGTTTGTCTGATCCACCTAGAAATGGTGACAGACGAAGCCGCTTGGCCCTGTTTTGGACCAGAGACAGTCACAAACAGTGAGACAGACTTCCGAATAGAAGCAGCAGCAGACAGGTACACCCGCAAGGCTCATACCACGTCCAATGTGTGAAGCACAAACTCTCTGGGATGCGATGGGTGAGGACACAAGGACGGGAGGAGGACAATGTCCTCATTTAGGTGAAAGGCCGAGACCAACTTTGGCAAAAAAGGTGGTCGCGGACGCAACACCGCCCTATCCTTATGGGCGGCCAAATATGCGACTTGCAGGACAAGCCTGCCAACTCAGACACTCGTCTAACAGAAGTAATTGTCACTAAAAAGGCCACCTTCGGAGACAAAGTCAAGAGGGGAATATCCCTGATATTCTCAGAGGGAGGTTCCTGGAGAACCGAGCGCACCAAATTCAGATCTCACAGGGGGAAAGGAGGCTTGACAGGAGGGAGCACATGGCGAACCCCCTGCACAAAGGTGCTAACCAAGGAATGACCCGCTAGTGGTCGCTGAAAGAAGACGGCCAAGGCTGAAATCTGACCCTTGGTACTCAAAGCAAGCATTTGGGCCACTCCACGCTGCAGAAAAAAACGCAGGATTCTAGGGACGGAATACGTCAGAGGACGCCAGTCCAGCTCTTCGCACATGGCGATGTAAGCTTTCCAAGTACGGTGATAGATCATTCTGGAGGAAGACTTCCGTGCCCTTAACATGGTCGAAATGACCGAATCCGAGAAACCTCGGTCTCTCAACACCTGGCTTTCAACAGCCATGCCGTTAAAGCCAGAGACTGTAAAGTAGGATGAAATATAGGACCTTGAGACAGAAGGTCCTCCCTCACTGGCAACCGCCGGGGAACGTCCAGATCGGCATAACAGTGACGCCGAGGCCAATCCAGAGCAATGAGGATCACCGGAATTCCCTCAGTCACCACCCTGCGCAGCAGGCGAGGGAGCAACTGCAGCGGAGGATAAACGTATATCAGGTGATAATGACCCCATGGGGCCACCAACGCATCCGCCCAAGGATCCCTGGATCAGGCCACAAACCGACACCTTGCGATTGAGTCGAGAGGCCATCAGGTCCACATCCGGCGTGCCCCACTGTCGGCAGAGGAGTTGAAATACCTCCGTGTGCAAGGACCACTCTCCCTGGTCCGGCGACTCAGACCGCCTACCAATTGTCTATGCCCGGAATGTAAACGGCTGGCACGCTTCTTTCGGCCCACTTTAGGATACGGGCCACGAGGAGAGGCACAGTCTGATTGCCTGTATTTCCAGAACATTGATTGGTAAACTGGCTTCGTCCGGAGTCCAAAGCCCTTGGGCCAACAGGACTCCCCAGACTCCACCCCAGCCCGTCAGGCTGGCGTCCGTCGTGATCACTGTCCATTGGATGGGGAGGAACGACTTGCCGGACCAAAGAGCCAGGGACCTCAACCACCATGTCAGGGACGCCCTGACCAGGTGACTTCACCTGGATCGGAAGATCCAAAGACAACAAGGATTTGTCCCAAGTGAGCAAGATCTCCTTCTGCAATGCCCTGGTGTGTGATTGGGCATACGGAACTGCCTCGAAGGAGGCCACCATGAGTCCCAGGACTCATGCAAAAACGGATTGACGACCATTTTCGGGATGTCAGCACCCGCACTGCAGACTGAAGTGTTAGTAACTTCTCCGGAGGTAGGATACCTTTACCTCCAAGGAGTCCAGAATCAGACCTAGATACTCCAGACGCTGAGTCGGGACCAGGACCGACTTCTGAATGTTCAGGAGCCACCCGAAGTCCCTGAGGGTCTGACTGACGATAGTCACACTGTCTTCTAATTCTGAGCCACTTTCTGCTCTAAGATCGTCCAGATAGCTCACGACAGCAATGCCTCGCTCTCAGCAAAGCCAGAACCGGAGCAAGCACCTTGGTGAACACCCTCGGTGTCGAGGCTAGGCCGAAAGGAAGAGCCACAAGTTGATAGTGGACTTCGCTGATCGCAGAAACTTCTGGTGACTTGCGCAGCTCGCCAAGTAGGCGTCCTTGATGTCCAAGGACGCCAAAAAATCCCCTTGGAGTGTAGCAATCACCGTGCTAATGGATTCCATGCAGAATTTTTGCACCTTCACAAAGGCATTCGGGGCCTTGAGGTCCAGGATAGGCCGAATCCCGTCCTTTTTTGGGACGACAGATTCCCTGAAACCTCTCCTGTGACGGAACCGGCACAATCACTCCGGACCTGATCAAATCCTGAACAGCCGCCAATAGGGCTGCCCGACAGGCAGGAAGATTCGAGGAAAAGAATCTGTCCGGGGGCCAGGAACGGAACTCTATCCTGTAACCTGAGGTGACCACCTCACACACCCACCGGTCGGAGATCCGGGAGGTCCACCGATCCGTGAACCTGCGTAGTCGACCCCCCACCCCAGAGTCGGGTGGGGGCAAGACTTCACGCGGAGGCAGGCTTGGGAGCCGGCTTGTTTGGCTTACGCACCCTGGGGCGCTTGTGTCCACCAGCCGCACTGCTGTCAGTCTGGGAGGGCCTACCCGTGGACTGACGAAAAAAAAGTTTTTTGCTGGAAAGGAAGGACCCTGCTTACGGCGGGCCTCCTTACCCTTGCTAGTCTGAGGAAGAAGAGTGCTTTTACCTCCTGTGACATCCTTGATGATGTCATCCAGCGCAGCACCGAAAAGCCTACCACCTTTAAATGGTCGATCCATCAGGAGCTTCTTAGGGGCTAGGTCAGCAGACCAGCATTTCAACCAGATAAGACAACGCAGTATCACCGCCGAGACAGAGGCCCCGGATATTAAAGGGGCCGCGTCTAACGTGGCGTCGCACACAGAAACCAGGCCCTGCACCATTTGGTGGGCCAGGGCAATAGTGTCTGGAAGATTATGCTCCTGTACAGTTTGGTGCAGAATTTTTTGCCCATCCCATAAGTGACTGAGACACAAGGGTCGCCGCTACCACAGGCCGTAGGGCGGATTCCAACAAGGCAAACATGGCTCTGCTCACCACTTCTGACCTCCTGTCAGTAGGGTCCTTAAATGCAGGAGTCCCCTCCATCGGGAGAGTGGTGGCCTTGTTCACCCAGGCGACTGGAGGGTCGACCACTGGGGGAGAAGCCCACGTTTTAAGAAGGGCATCTTCAAAGGGGTATCTGATAGACAAACGCCACAGGACCATAAAAGTCTTCTGCGGCTTTTCCCAGACATTATCAATGAGCTGGTCAAAGAAAGAACATATGGAAAAACCAAACGGACGCTGTACCACTGTATCATCCATGCTGCTCGACTCAGCGTGTGAGCAAAACAGTGAGGAAGCTGTGTAAAAGAAAAGCTTGAAGGAACCAAGGGAAACCGTTTCCGCCTGAGGTGCCACAACATCCAGCTTGAGAGTGTTCCTCACATCAATGAGTTCACTTACAAGCGCCCTGTCATTCACTGACACAGAACAGGAGTCTTCCTCACAAGGGAATGTCCTGTTCATAAACATTAAAATATTCAGATCTAGGGTCCTGAGCACAGTAGCTAGGCCCATATCTGAATCAGAGCACTCCTCCACTAAAGATTTTTGTGGGGAGAGGGGGCTTTATAGCTCCTTGCACTCACACACCGCTTCCATTCTGACAAGGAATGATTCCAGGACTGCCGACAACTGGTCCATAATTAACGCAGGTGCAGGAAACATATGAACATGTTCAACTGTGCAGCACTGCCAGTTGCCTCAGGCAAGTGTGGAGAAGCAGGTGTATCAGACTCCATATTTCCACCCTCTGAGACCTTATACACTACAGTGAATATACAGTCCACCCACTGGCTAAGCTGAGGAGGGGATACCCGGAGGACACACCAACCCTCAAGAACCGCTCAGTTCTGCTGAGGAAACCGAAGAATCTGAGGAGTGAAGAATCTGTGAGGAGATTGTGGAGGAGATTCGCGCCGTCGCTAGAGGCCAAAACCGAAAGTAAAAGCGCGCGGCTACAAGAAAATGGCCGCAGATATAACTGCGCCATTGAACCACGGCAAGATGGCCACCGAGCGCATGATTTAAAAAACAACCCGCACTAATGGCGCACACAATAAGTCCCCACCTCACACACCAGAACACTGCTCCACTTCCCAGAGTCCACTAACAGACATGAGCGCCCCCAGCCAGGCCAGAGTGACCCCCAAGCACGCCCCCACAGCACAGCACCAGGTACAGGGTGCAGAGAGCAGCATAACAGGGGGAGACAGGGAGAAACCCCCCCCATATAAAGAAACACAGCCAGCATGTACTCACCTGCAGCAGGAGAGACTACTTACCCGTCCCAGAGGGACCCACTGGCTTGTTTCAGACAGACCCATCACAGAGCAGTACTGCGTAGCCGTCGGCCCGGTCCACCGCAAAAGATACAGTCAGCCAGGTACTGTTCAATCTTGAGAGGACCACGGGAGCATAACAGCAACCCGGCCACCCCTGGAGTCATGGGGCATATTGTGAACGGAGTCTCACGCACACAAGGCGAGGATCAGCACGCTCGATGGTCAGACAGGGGAGACTACGAGGATACCAGTGTACCCAACCTGTTGCCCAGCCGACAGTTGATTGAAGGTCTCAAAAATAAAAATTCCCAAAAGGAATAAAAGTTAAAAAATAAAATCTTCCAGGAGACTGGCTCCTGAGAGAGCCACGTCATCTGCTAGGCAGAAAAAAAAAAAAAAAAAAAACAGGCTGCCAACTGCAGGTGGGAGTGTAATGTCCGGAGGGACCACCCCCCTGGGCGGGGCTGTTCAGCTCTGGCTTGTTCTAGAATGTATGTTTCGAACATCCTGCCTAGATCTTCTCCTGCAAGCAGGGACATATACCCACACGTTTTACAGTATCCAGCTGTGTCAGTCCATGGACGATGAGAAAGAAGACTTTTACGCTCCCACAGCATCTGTCTACTTGGTACCCTTTTGAGGAGGCCTTGATTAAAAAAATGGGCCTCTCCTCCGGTGGTCGAACCACCGGTCGCCCGTTTAAATAAAGCCACAACTCTCCCGATGGAGGGGACTCCTGCCTTTAAAGGGCCCCCACTGACAGTAAGTCGGAAGTGGTGAGCAGAGCCATGTTCGCCTTGCGTCCTATTGTAGCGGCGACCCTAGTGTCTCAGACAGTTACGGAATGGGAAAAGATTTTGCACCAGACTGTGCAGGAGCATAATCTTCTCCAGAAACCATTGCACTGGCCCACCAACTGGCGCAGGGCCTAGTGTGCGATGCCACTTTGGACGCTGCTCCCTTAATCTCTAGGGTCTCAGTGTATGCGGTGGTGTTGCGGCGTCTTACCTGGTTGAAAAGCTGGTCTGCTGACCTGGCCTCTAAAAAGCTCCTGACTGACTTGCCCGTTAAGGGCGGTAGGCTGTTTGGTGCAGCTCAAGATGACATTAAAGGATGTCACGGGGGGTAAGAGCACCCTCCTTCCTCAAGCTACTAAGGGTAAGGAGCCCCGCCGTAAGCCGGGCCCCTCCTTTCCAGCTCAGAAGAGGTTTTTTCGTCAGAGTCCACGGGTAAGCACTCCCAGACTGAAAAATGTGCGGCTGGTGGACAGAAGCATCCCTGGGTGCGCAAGCCTCCCAAGCCTGCCACCGCATGAAGTCTTGCCCCCGCCCGACTCTGGGGTGGGGGGGTGCTTCGCTGGTTCACGGATCGGTGGACCTCCCGGATCTCCGACCGGTGGGTGTGCGAGGTGGTCACCTTGGGGTACAGGATAGAGTTCCGCTCCTGGCCTCCAAACAGATTCTTTCCCTCAAATCTCCCTCTCCTTCCAGCGCGTCGGGCGGCCCCCTTAGGAGCAGTGCAGGACTTGCTCAGGTGCAGAATAATTGTGCTGGTACCGTCACAGGAGAGGTTTTAGGGATTTTATCCTAATCGGTTTGTGGTCCCAAAGAAGGACGGAGTCCATACAATTCTGGATCTCAGGGCCCTAAATGCCTTTGTGAAGGTTCAAAATTCCGCATGGAATCCATTCGCACGGCAGTTGCTGCGCTCCATCCCGGGGACTTTCTGGCGTCCTTGTACATCAAGGACGCCTATTTGCATGTCCCAATCTGCGCAAGTCACCAAAAGTTTCTGCGCTTTGAGATTGGCGAAGTCCACTATCAATTTGTGGCACTTCCCTTCGGCTTAGCGTCGGCACCGCGGGTCTTCAAGGTGCTTGCCCCGATTCTGGCTTTGCTGAGACAGCGCGGCATTGCTATTGTGGGTTATCTGGACGATCTTCTTCTGAGAGCAGACTCCGGCTCAGAATTAGAAGAAAATGTGACGATAGTCAGACCCTCCAGGACTTTGGGTGGCTCCTGAACACTCAGAAGTCGGTCCTGGTCCCGACTCAGCGTCTGGAGTATCTAGGTTTGATGCTGGACTCCTCAGGGGCAAAAGTATTCCTACCCTTGGAGAAGTTGCAGACTCTTCAGTCTGCGGTGCAGGTTCTGATGAAAATGGTCAATCCGTTTCTGCATGAGAGTCCTGGGACTCATGGTGGCCTCTGATGCAGTTCCGTATGCCCAATCTCACACTCGTGCCCTACAGAGGGGGATCCTGTCCACTTGGGACAAGTCCCCGTTGTCTTTGGATCATCAGATTCAGGAGAGTCACCCGGTCAGGGCTTCCCTGACGTGGTGGTTGAGATCCTCGGCCCTTCGGTACGGGAAGCCGTTCCTTCCTATCCAGTGGACGGTGATCACGGACACCTTACGTGCTGGGGGGGTTTGGCGAGTCCTCTCAGCTCAAGGGCTTTGGACCCCGGCCGAATCCCGTTTAACGATCAATGTTCTGGAATTCCGGGCAATCAGACTGTGCCTCTTCTCGTGGTCGGAGAGGCTACAGGGCCGCTCGGTCAGGATCCAATCGGACAACGCCACAGCAGTGGCTTAGGTCAACCATCAGGGAAGAACTCGGAGTTCCGCTGCGGTGTCCAAGGTCGCCCACATCCTACGGTGGGCGGAAAGAAGTGTGCCGGCTTTGTCGGCCGTTTATATTTCAGGAATAGACCACTGGCAGGCCGACTATCTGAGCCGTCGGACCAGGGGAATGGTCCTTGCATCCGGAGGTGTTCAAACTCCTTTGCCGGTGGTGGGGCACGCCGGATGTGGACCTCTTGGCCTCTCGACTCAAAATCGCAAGGAGTCAAGGTTTGTGGCCAGGTCCAGGGACCCCTAGGCAGACACCTCAGACACGTTGGTTGCCCCGTGGGGTCAGTATCGCCTGATGTATGCCTACCCTCCGCTGCAGTTGCTTCCCCGTCTGCTTCGAACGGTAGAGGCCGGGGGCATTCCGGCGATCCTCATTGCTCCGGATTGGCCACAGCGCCATTGGTACGCCGATCTTGTGCGGCTAGTCGTGGACGTTCCCTGGCGAATACCTCAACGGGAGGACCTTCTGTCTTAAGGTCCCATACTTCCTTCTACTTTAACGGCATGGCTATTGAAAGCCAGGTGCTGAGGGACCGAGGTCTCTCAGATTCGGTCATCTCGACCATGCTGAGGGCACGGAAATCTTCCTCCAGGAAGATCTATCACCGTACCTTGAAGGCTTACATCGCTTTGTGCGCAGAGCTAGATTGGCGTCCACGGACATATTCCGTTCCCAGGATTCTGCTGTTCTTACAGCGTGGTGTGACCCAAAAGCTGGTTTTAAGTACCATCAAGGGTCAGATTTCGGCCCTGGCTGTCTTTCAACGACCGCTAGCGGGCCATTCCTTGATTCGCACCTTTGTGCAGAGGGTCCGCCATGTGATCCCCCGTCAAACCTCCTCTCCCTCCTTGGGATCTGAATTTGGTGCTCTCGGTTCTTCAAGAACCTCCTTTTGAAAACATCAGAGATCTCCCTCTCTTGACCTTGTCTCAGAAGGTGGCTTTCCTGGTAGCCATCACTTCTGTCAGACGGGTGTCTGAGTTGGCGGCATTGTCTTGCAAGCCGCCTTACTTGATCATCCATAAGGATAAGGCTTTTTCTCCTGAAGGTGGTCTCGGCCTTTCACCTAAATGAGGACATTGTTCTTCCGTCCTCATCCATCGCATCCCAGAGAGTTTGCGCTTCACACGCTAGACGTGGTACGTGCCTTGCGGGTGTACCTGTCCGTTACTGCTCCCATTCGGAAGTCTGACTCGCTGTTTGTGTCTGGTCCACAAAAGGGCCAAGCAGTGTCGCAAGCCACCATTTCTAGATGGATCAGGCAGACAGTCATACAGGCCTATGCCCTTAAGGGGCGGGCGCCTCCCTTTCCGGTTACGGTGCATTCCACCAGGGCAATTGGTGCTTCCTGGGCTTTCCGACATCCAGTGTCGGTTGCACAAGTGTGCAAGGCGGCGACCTGGTCGTCTGCGCATACCTTTTCTACGTTTTACAAGGTTGATGTGGCGGCATCTTCGGATGCTTCCTTCGGCCGCAAGGTGTTGCAGGCCGCTGTTTAAAGTTGTAACTCCTCCATTGAGGAGCTCCGCTTGTTTGGAGTGAAGTCTGGTTTTTCCTTTACTACTGCTCCCACCCTTTTCTTTATATTGCTTTGGGACGTCCCACGTGTTCAGTATGAAGAGGCTATGTCAGTCCATGGACGGTAAGACAAAATAGGATTTTTGTACTCACCGTAAAATCGGTTCCTCCGACATCCATGGACTGACAGCACCCACCCTTCCTTTTAAGGTTTGTACTGCTTTGTTACGAACTGAGAGCTGCTGGCTGCAGGTAGGACAGTAAAATAAAAAACAACCGAAACTGGGGCTATGACCCCTTGGTTCGGAAGTAGAGTGCCAAATGGAAACCGGCTGGTCTCTGAAGGAAAAATAGGATTTTTGTACTCACCGTAAAATCCATTTCTCTGACATCCATGGACCGACACGGCGTGTCTTACACTTTACACGTGGGTATATGTCCCTGCTTGCAGGAGAAGACCTAGGCAGAATGTTAAATGTTAAAACATTCCAGAACAAACCAGAGCTGAACAGCCCCGCCCAGAGGGGCGGTCCCTCCGGACATTACCCTCACACCTGCAGCTAGCAGGCCTCAGTTCGTAACAAAGCAGCACAAACTTAAAAAGGAAGGGTGGGTGCCGTGTTGGTCCATGGATGTCAGAGAAATGGATTTTACGGCGAGTACAAAAATCCTACTTTCTCTTATCCATGGACCGACACGGCGTGTCTTACACTTTACACGTGGGATGTCCCAAAGCAGTGTCAAGAGGGATGGGAGCAGTATAAATGGAAAAACCAAAAAACCTCACTCCAAACAAGGCAGAGCTCCTCAACGGAGGAGTTGCCACTTTAAACAGCGGCCTGCAACCCCTTGCGGCCGAAGGAAGCATCCGGAGATGCAGCCACATCAACCCTACAAAAAAACTTAGGGTATGAACAGACGACCAGGTCGCCGCCTTGCACACTTGTGCAACCGACGCTTGATGTCGGAAAACCCAGGAAGCACCAATTGCCCTGGTGGAATGCGCCGTAACCGGGAAGGGAGGCGCCCGCCCGATGAGAGCATAGGCTTGAAAGCCGGTTTGTCCGATCCACCTAGAAAAAAGGTGGCAGACGAAGCCGATTGACCCTGTTTCTGACCAGAGAGTCAACCAGAGAGTAGACTTCCGAATAGAAGCAGCAGACAGGCACACCCGCAAGGCTCATACCACATTCAAAGCGTGCCGCGCACACTCTGGGATGCGATGGGCGAGGACTCTAGGACGGTAGGACAATGTCCTCATTTTAGGTGAAAGGTCGAGATCACCCTTGACAAAAGGGAAAGTCGCGGATGCAACACCGCCTTATCCTTATGGATGACTAAACATGGCGACTTGCAGTACAAGGTCGGCAATTCAGATACTCGTCTAACAGAAGTGATTGCCACTAAAAGGGCCACCCTCTGAGACAAAGTGAAGAGGGGAATATCCCTGATATTCTCAAAAGGAGGTTCCTGGAGAACCGAGAGTACCAATTCCGATCCCACAGGGGGAGAGGAGACTTGACAGGAGGGAGCCCATGGCGAACCCCCTGCACAAGGGTGCCAACCAAGGAATGACCCGCTAGTGGTCACCGAAAAGACGGCCAAGGCCGAAACTGACCCATAATGATACTCAAAGCGAGCCTTTGGGCCACGCCATGCTGTAGGAAACGCAGGATTCTAAGGACGGAATACGTCCGAGGATGTCAGTCCAGCTCTTCGCACATGGCGATGTAAGCTTTTCCAGGTACAGAGATAGTTCTGGAGGAACGACTTCCCGGACCGAAGAGCCGGGGACCCAAACTCCATGTCAGGGACGTCCTGACCAGGTGGGCTCACCTGGATCGGAAAATCCAAAGACAACGCGGATTTGTCCCAAGGGAACAAGATCTCCTTCTGCAATGCCCTGGTGTGTGATTGGGCATACGGAATGGCTTCGAAAGAGATCACCATGAGTCCCAGGACTCCCATGCAAAAACGGATTGACGACCATTCTTTGGGATGTCAGCATCCGCACTGCAGACTGAAGTGTCAGTAGCTTCCCCGGAGGTAGGAATACCTTTTGCCTCCAAGGAGTCCAGAATCAGACCGAGATTCCAGATAGCCCACAACAGCAATGCCTTGCTGTCTCAGCAAGCTAGAACCGGCACAAGCACCTTGGTTAACACCCTCGGTGCCGGGGCTAGGCCGAAAGGAAGAGCCACAAATTGATAGTGGACTTCGCCGATCGCAAGCGCAGATCGGAACATACAAGTAGGCGTCCTTGATTTCCAAGGTCGCCGGAAAATCCCCTTGACGGAGTGTACTGACCACCGTGCGAATGGATTCCATGCGGAACTTTTGCACCTTCACGAAGGCATTCAGGACCTGGAGGTCCAAGATAGGCCGAACCCCGTCCCTTTTTTGGGCCGACAAACAATTCGAGTAGAATCCCTGAAACCTCTCCTGTGACGGAACTGGCACAATCACTCCGGACCTCAAACCTGAATAGGCCCCATAGGGCCACCCGACGGGCAGGAAGGAGAGAAAGATTCGAGGGAAGAATCTGTCTGGAATTAGGAACGGAACCTATCCTCTAACCTGAGGTGATCACCTCGCACACCCACCAGTAGGAGATCCGGGAGGTCCATTGATCCGTGGACCTGCAAAGTCGTCCCCCCTACCCCAGAGTCGGGAGGGGGCAAGACTTCACGCGGAGGCGGGCTAGGGAGCCGGCTTGTTCGGCATACGCACCCAGGGGCGCTCGTGTCCACCAGCCGTACCGCTGTCAGTCTGGGAGGGCCTGCCCGTTGATTGACGAAAAAAAAAACTTTTTTCTGGAAAGGAAAGACCCTGCTTATAGCGGCCTCCTTGCCAGCCTGAGGAAGAACAGTGCTTTTACCTCCCGTGACATCCTTGATGATGTCATCCAGCGCAGAACCGGAAAGCCTACCACCTTTCAATGGTAAACCCTTCGGAGGCTTTTTAGAAGCTAGGTCAGCAGACCAGCATTTCAACCAGATCAGACAATGCAATACCCTGAGTTAAAAGGGGCCGCGTCAAACGTGGCGTCGCCACATAAACCAGGCCCTGCACCATTTGTGGGCCAGAGCAATAGTGTCTGGAGGAAGATCATGCTCCTGTATTAGTTGCCCATCCCGCAAGTGTTGGAGACACAAGGGTCGCCGCTACCACAAGCCGTAGGGCGGACCCCAACAAGGCAAACATAGCTCTACTCACCACTTCTGACCTCTTGTGAGTGGGGTCCTTTAATGCAGGAGTCCCCTCCACCGGGAGAATGGTGGCCTTGTGCAACCGGGCGACTGGAGGGTCGACCACTGGGGGAGAAGCCCACGTTTTAAGTAGGGCATTGTCAAAGGGGTATCTATAGGCAAACGCTGCGGGACCATAAAAGTCTTCTGCGCCTTTTTCCCCAGACCTTGTCAGTGAGCTGGTCAAAGTAAGGTACATATTGAAAAAAAACACTTTAGAAGGCCCGGCCCCAAGGAACCAGAGGAGA
The DNA here is from genome assembly GCA_029206835.1 of Rana muscosa. Lineage (NCBI taxonomy): Eukaryota > Metazoa > Chordata > Amphibia > Anura > Ranidae > Rana > Rana muscosa. Next base: position 494,901,193 of record CM055116.1, on the reverse strand, counting down.
CCGTCCGCCTGAGGTTCTGCATCCGCAGCATTTAGCTTGCGCGTGTCCCTCACTGCATCAATGAGTTCACAAAACAAGCACCCTGTCATTTACTGACACAGAACTGGAGTTTTCCTTGCAAGGAATGTCCTGTTCAAAACCATCAAATATATATTCAGAGCTATGGTCCTGAGCGGTAGTGGCTAGGCCCATATCTGAATCAGCGCACATCCCCCCCTTTTTTTTGTGGAAAAAAAGTGGGGATAGGGGCTTTTTTGCCCCCTTGCGCTCACACACTGCTTCCTCCCGGTCAGATTATTGATACCAGGACTGCCGACAACTGGTCCCTAAGGACCGCAGGTGCAGGAGCACTGCCAGTTGTCTCCAACAGTGTGAAGAAACAGGTGAACCGGACTCCAATATTGCCACGCTCTGAGACCTTATTCACCATTAAAGTGAAGAACACAGCCCACCCACAGGCCGTGCTGGGGCTGAGGAGGGGATACCTGGAGTACTCACTACCCCTAGGGACCGCTCGGTACCGCTGTATGAGCCGCGCTGTACGAGTTGCGCTGTATGAGTTGCGCTGTATGAGTTGCGCTGTGAGTCGCACTGTAGCGCTGGTGCAGCCTGAGGTGAAGAATCTGTGAGGATGTGTATTTCGCGCCGTACAGCAGCGCTGCTAGAGGCCGAAAGTGAAAGTGCCGCGGCTACAAGAAAATGGCCGCCGGGCACCAGTATAACTATGCATTAAGCCCCATACAAAATGGCCGCCAATGGCGCACTTTTAAAAAAAAATAAAACACCGCGCAAATGGCGCACAGAAAACACAGCCAGTCCCCCAGAACACTTCCCAGACCAAATAACAGTCATGCAGCGGCACCCCCAGGGCAGAGTGACCCCCCCAAGCATCCCCACACAGCACAACAGGGTGCAGAGAGCAGCATAACGGGGGAGACAGGGAGAACCCCCCACACACAGAAACACAGCCAGCATGTACTCACCTTGCAGCAGGAGAGACTACTTACCCGTCCCGCAAGCACCTTGGAGAACACCCCCGGTGCCCATAGAGGGACTCACTGGCTTGTTTCAGACAGACCTATCACAGAGTCGTACTGCGTAGCTGTCGGCCCGGTCCACCGCGAAAGATACAGTAGGTACTGTTCGATCTTGAGAGGACCGCGGGAGCATGAAAGCAACCCGGCCACCCCTGGAGCCACGGGGTATGTCGTGAACTGAGTTTGCTGATTGCAAATCTATTTGCCAATTTGCTGTACTGCCTTTTCAGCCTATATACAGCATACATTCACGCATTTTAGCTTCATCTCTATTTTTGTTGCTGGTTCTGCCATATAACCATCTATACATTTCATGTGTTCCTCTTCTTCTTCATACAGTACACGGCCCTCTGCCCTATACCAGAATCATGAAGATTACACGAACACCTGTTTAGATGGTTTCATTATACCAAAATATCACCTTTACTTTCCAATATTCAGTGTAATTGGGTATTATCACGATTAGTTTCGCTTTGTTTTCTTTTAATGTTTTATGGTGTCATGTCAATTCTGGTAAAAGTTTTGTACACAGATGTGTTTTGTGGGTTGAAATAGCGAAGTATAGTCCATACTTTGTTTGAATCTACCTCTCAGACCTGGACATCTAAATTTACGTCCGCTGTCCCCACACATATACACACATCCTTCCATCTTCATCGGTTTTAATAGGCAATCTAGTGCAGATCATATATTCCGTTATTATATACCCTCATTTTTACAATAGATTGCTTTAGTGCTTCACACTGATTTTGGCATCTATACACACACACACACTATCTATGATGGGTGAACATATATGAATTCAACACATTTGGTCACACATTTTTGCAATTACTGCATTCGACATCAAATTAGATCGCCTTATATCAATACCGATATAGACAAAATCATATCTTCATGGGTCATCATTTTAGATACTGGTTCCGTTGGATACTGAACTAAAAAAAATGTTTTATTTTTTTTTGCATAATCTAATGTTCTTAAATTGTATACATGACATGTATATTTACACCAACATACAAGAAATATGCATGTTACTATTTTGAGACAATTCTGAGATGCATTTTTTATGTTCTCATTCCATCCAACTATAATCTCCCACTGTTAGTACCCAAGACACATGCGAACATACATATGTGTATTTGAATTTTGACCTTCTAAATATACATATGCTTGCACCATTTTATTGATTGTATCTCAGTAATTTTCCAGCATTAAGGGGATTACAATTGTGTATCTCTCTATCCATACCTTATGCCCCTATCTGATCTGCACATTCCTTTATCTTTATTTATATTTTTATTGGTGCATTCTTTTGCTTAATAGCACTTGTACCATACAATTATTCCATGGTCATTCATGGTAGCTCATATGAACTTTCGCATCGGCTGGTTGATCATACAATTACATCACATTTATGTGATGCTACTATTTAAACACCTATGCCTCTGCGGTCCATATGCACTTTATTTGCGATCAGCTTGCTATGCAAAATGCCCAATAATTATTATCATTGTTATAATGTTATCATTATACATTATCATGTTTGTGCAGTCAGACACTTACACTTTATATTTTCATACTATATCTTTACACTATATATCAGCGCACATTGATGCGCGACACACTCACTAATTTTGACTTTACATTTCATTTCACACCTACTTATTTTTTTGATTGATTCATTTATACTTTGTCTAACATAATCGGACAAAACTTGTACACTAATAATCAATTTCATTATAAAATAAGCAACACAATACATACAAATATAGTAAAATAATATCGCACAAAACATATTTCCTCAAACAAGAGAAAGAAAAAAGAAAAATAGAAAAAAGAAAAAAAGAATAAAAGAAAAATACATAAAATTATTTCAGAAAAGTCACTATACATATATAAACTGTCATTTTCATATGTCATCATATTTATAATATTCACAATACATTTAATTTTTGCTTCACATTGCACACCATGATTAGCACTATTTCCCCCCCCCCTCCTTTTTTCAATTAGATTATGATTATGCACTGGTCATTAAATCACTATATTATTAAATTTATTAATTTTTATCTATGTGATCACTATAATGCATTAGTTGCACTTCAATTCTGAAAGGGGTCAAACAAAGTATGGCAATAGTGATATATATATATATATATATATATATATATATGCATGACATCTGTTAATTTCAAGTACTTTACTGATTGCACTGATTCCATCACTCTTTTATAATTGTCTAATTGCCTATTCTAAATAATTGCTTTTTTCAATTGTCTTTTCAATTTAGAATTAAGAGTCACTTAACACACACACACTTGTTTTTGATCACATGTTTTGTTTAAGAGTTATATATACTGTGGTTCATTTTGGTTTAAGTTAGCTATGAGTAAGCACTGATTTTGTGCGAAACGCGTCAGATATCCTGTTCTAGCTGGTTTTTGTAGTGCCTGTTCATTAAACACATGTTGGATTGGAGTGCGGCTGTCCTCTTATCTTATTTTTTCCTCTCACGCACACAAGGCGAGGATCAGCACACGCTCGATGGTCGGACAGGGAAGACTACGAGGATACTAGTGTACCCAACCTGTTGCCCAGCCGACAGTTGAAGGTCTCAAAAATAAAAAAATAAAATTCCCAAAGGAATAAAAATTAAAAGTAAAATCTTCCAGGAGACTGGCTCCTGAGAGCCACGTCTTCTCCTTCTGCTAGGCAGAAAAAAACTGAGGCCTGCTAGCTGCGGGTGAGGGTAATGTCCGGAGGGACCGCCCCCCTGGGCGGGGCTGTTCAGCTCTGGTTTGTTCTGGAATGTTTTAACATTTAACATTCTGCCTAGGTCTTCTCCTGCAAGCAGGGACATATACCCACGTGTAAAGTGTAAGACACGCCGTGTCGGCCCATGGATAAGAGAAATTAAGATTTGATGTCAGAAACCAAGTAGAAGGGAGGGTACAAAACTTGAGTTGAGCTGGGAATTTTATTTGGTTCTGTTATATAAAACTTGGAGTTTATAACCCCAAGATAGCACTTCTTGCACCCAGGCATTAGGAATGGGCAGAAAGGTGGTACGGTCCAAAAGGCCAGGCTCAACTGAACCACACCGGACTGCTGCAAGTCACTGGAGAAAGCACCAGAAAAAAAAATTGCTGGGATTAAAAATGGAAAAGGAAATTTAAAAAAAAAAAAACGCACAGAAAAAACTGAGGCATGCTCATATAGTAGGAGGTGCTCTCCCCTAGAATGTCCTATGTCTGTTTGTCAGTGTTATATCCTCCTGTAGACAATATAACCCAAAGGTTCAAGACTTCCTATGTCTCCTAATGGACAGGAAAGAAATTTATATGAATACTGTCCAGCCCAGGAGAGACCCCAAAACTATCTGCACTGCAACAGAGGTCTGTGTTTGGATATGATAAAATGGGAGGGGGGACCAACACATGGTTTTTAGCAAATACACCTGTACTTTAAGTCATGTCTGAACAACCAAGAGATTTGTAAGTATTTTCTTACCTTTAATGCTACAAGAAGAGTTACTGTTTCCACAGAATAATATCCTCTGTCCACATAGTCTCCCATGAACAAATAGTTGGTATCTGGGGATTTCCCTCCAATTCTGAAGAGCTCCATGAGGTCGTGAAACTGGCCATGCACATCGCCACAAACTGTTACAGGACATCTTACGTCTTGAACATTTGACTCTTTTGTAAGGATTTCCTTTGCCTGTGGAGAAGATTTACACTATAAAATATACATACACATTTCATCCAAAAAAACAAAAACATAAATTTTACCAATTGTATTAGCCAATTCTGTGATAAAGTACCAACAGAAAGGATGGTGTTATAAAGTTACAACTCTTCAGAAATTCAATATCAGAGTTTGAAACTACCAGGAAATAAATACAATAAAATGCCTAAGTGCCGGTTCACCGCGACTTGGGATCCGACTTGTCGCCCCACATGAGAAATTACATGTTAGTCAATGAGAGCCGTCTTAATGTACACTACTGAAGTTGCTCCGACTTCAGAAAAGGTTCCTGTACTACTTCAAGGCGACTTGTACCCATTGATTTCAATAGAAGTCGCCTCCAAGTCGGATCCCCCGTCTTAACTGAAGCAACTTTCCAGGAAGTGAAAATTGTTTAAGGCAAACCCCTCCCTCCCACAGAGCAGATTATTATGTGATTGGCCACTGGCAAAGTCGCCTGTCCTGGAGGCGACTTGAAGTCGCGTTGTAAGTCGCTCCAAGTAGCGCTGAAGTCGCGCTCAAGTCATCTCCAAGTTGCCTTGAAAAGTCGCGCTGGAAGTCGTGTTGCCCCAGTGTGAACCGGCACTAAGGCCCCTTTCACACTGGACAGATCCATGAGGATCCACCCCGTGAACCTCTGCTTGCTCTGCGGGGATTGCTCTGTGGATCCCCGCTGAGACGGCAGATGACAGGGCAGTCCCCGCACACTGTGCAGGGACCGCCCTGTCAGATCTCCGCTCTCCCCTATGGGGGAGGGGGATCGGATGAACACGGACCGTCTGTCCGTGTTCATCCGATGTGCAGACGGATTGAAAAATAGGATTTTCCTCCGTCTGCAGAAACGGGGGATTGCGAACACGGAGGAGATCGGGTGTCAGCGGATGTTCATCCGCTGACACCCGCGATCTCATTAGGGACCAATGTATGTCCCTTTTTCATCCGTAAACGGACGGATGAAAAAGCAGACATACGGTCCGCTAGTGTGAAAGGGGCCTTATTCTTCACTAAAAACTTTTAGTCCTAAAACGCGAGTTGTTTTACCATTTGTACTACAGACATTTTTTTTGTAGCAGTTCATTGTCCCAACTCTTATTGTGCCATGGCCCCACATATTCACAAACAGCATCTGTTGCAGACTCCTAGATTTTAAAGCAGCAGCTCTGTGTTCCTAGGAAATTAATGTTTCCATGTGGAGAGGGACAAAAAAAGAAAAAAAAAAAAAGTAATAGGTAGCATTCTGTAGTCCAGCAGGCAGGGTTGACAAGACTTCTTGGGATTTTACTGCAATAAAATCACTGTTGTGGGCTCAAAGAGCACGTTGGCTTCCTGGCATATAAACAGGTATTTTTCGGTACTTGCAGAATTTTAAAAAATTAGGAAACGTGCATGAATTGTAAAACCTACATTTTTTTTTTTTTTCACCAAGGGCACTTTCACACTGGCAGCACCTGGGCATCGTCAGTAAAGCGCTGCTATTTTTAGCTGCTCTACCGTAGTTTTTGCAGTGCTTTTAAACCCCGCTAACGGGTGAAAAAGGGCTAAAAGCGCCAGCAAACCAAAGAGGAGCTTTACAGGCGCTATAGCGTGAAAGGGGTCCAACATATTAAACTATACTCGTGTGCCAATAAGATTAAATAAGCAAAAAGCTCTATACAGTATAACAGACACAAGTGTTGCTTATATACATTGCTTAAGCTTCCATAATAGAGAATATATATATATATATATATATATAAAAAAAATTATCTATCACACACAAACGCTAAAATTAAACAGATCAAGAAAAAAGTAATCCTCTTTTGAAGTGAAGCATCACAAGTTCAAGTAACTATAATCACCAAAGACACCAGGCTGTAACTTTTCAGTGTAACAGAACAGAGGTTACATTTATATACTGTGGATCACCATTAAAACCATGGTGCTCTTACAGTGGTTTCTTTTAACTAAACCAGCTTTTATATAAAATTGAAAGGGAAAAGGGGATAAGTGGGTCTCTCCAAACTACAATAAATTAGGAGGGTCCCGTCAGGGAGAGTTGTTAAAGAGCTGCAGTATCAGAGTACACACAATTAAAAGTTCCATATATAAAAATAAAGAACACTTGTTTTTGGTTGTGTTAAAGTGATTACCTTTTATAAAGCAATCTAAACCATTTTTTATCAGTTTAAACGGTCACGCAAACTTGAAATTATAAAAGAGAAGTAAAGTCGTTCTAAAGTTAAACCTTTTTACTGTAATGCATTCCCTGCATTAAGGTAGAAAAAAAAAAAAAAAAACATAACCACAATACCACTACACAGAGCAGATAAGATATATATATATATATATATATATATATATATATATATATATATATATATATATATATATCACTTTAAAGTAGTACAGCCAAAGCTCATTTGACTGTACTTCTGAGTATCACAGCTGGAGCACCCTGTCAGTTGACGTCAGAGCCGGTCCAGGCTCGGGAAAGATCATGACCACAAGTCTGGAAACTGATAGACAGCCCAAGGCAATAAGCAGTCAGATATTGAATAAAGCTTTCTAGAAAAATAAAAAATAATGGTTTAAAAAAATACTCCCCCAAAAGATGATTCCAGTCCAACACCTAATGACACTAGCAAAAAACAAATGAGATAAAGAGACATACATACACTTTTTTTTTTTTTTTTAAAGGGGGACGACGACTGGGGGCCGCACTAGCAAATATTTTGCTAGTGTCTAATTTCTTGAAGACAGCCTGCTTACAACCCATAGGCTATGAAGATAAGACATCTATGAATACAAAACAGATTGTGTCTTGTACTAGATGATTAAAATACACACAAATTACTCTTACTGGTATTTCCAGTAAAGCATGATGCAGTACAAACGTTACTGCAAAGCAGCACAAAGTCAACAAGCCCCAACAGATGCAAGCAATACTTTAAACCCTGACTGGTACAATTAAGGTCTTGTTCATGCCATGTCAAGTGACTAAAAATACAGGTTACTGCAAGGGCACATTGGAAATCAATGGCTTTCTATGTGCTTTGTTCACACTGCAACACACAATGCATATAAATGCAACAAGTATAAAAATGCATGCAAATGCATGTTTACAGCACATGCATTATGTGCTGTATAGTGTTAAAGGACCCTTAAAGTGGCGATAATGGTCTTCTCCATAAACAGCCAATTGTTGGATCACCTCTTTTCATGATTTTGCCAGATTAGACTCACTGTCACTGCTTTTATGTACATTTTGTGCATCTCTCATATTTGCTTGCATCTCTGGTGCTATTGTTTATGTATCCATTATAGCTTCAATAAAAATATTGTACAAGAAAGTGGTCCCAACATTGTAAATAGTCACCCTTGTTCTCATATGTAACTGCAAAAAATAAATAAAAAACAACCTCAGGTCACAGCTTACATCGATTCCAAGAGTCCAGTCTGCGTTTTGATAGATTAAAAGAACATTGGATAACCCATTATAATCTATTTGAATTGTTGAGATTTGGAAGTATTTACAGCCAGAGATGAGCTCAGGCCCATCACCTAGAAAAAGTTGCTAAAGGGGGGGGGGGGGTATTAGTGTCTCTTATTACACTTTTGATCTTGCTCAGGAGACCAAAAGGGGCATTTCAGACTAACTTTAAAATACCGATAGTATAATTGCCAAAAGAGGTGAAAGCACCAGTACTGCAAGTGAACCAGGCTGTATTCTCAATTGCGCAGGTACAAGCAACTGAAGGGGTCTGTGGTTTAGGCAAGATTAAATGGAGGGATACTTTTCATTCATAGTCCAACAAGTCAGCTACAGATTAGTGTGATCTAGCTATACACTGTGGCAGAATATGGGAATTACAAAAGACTGAACAAAACGAATGCGCATGTCATCAGGTAGAACTAGGGGTGCAACGGATCAAAAAACTCACAGCTCGTTCCTCGGATCAGCAAAAAAGAATTGCAGCCTCGCCAGGGTGGAGGAAGTGAGAGGGTGCAGCCAGCAGGGCCAGATTTGCTCTCCCTGCCGCCCCAAGGACAGGTTCCGCAATGCACCCCCTCTCCCCACCAACCGAAACCACCCCCCCCAATTCAACGGAGAATGGCAACCGGATGGCAGGGGCGGCAGTTAGTTCAAATATTTTTTGTTTCACTTCACTTTTTATTTGTAGATTGTCGTTTATTTTTGTATAAATTGTCTTAATATTTTTCTTATTACTTTAATTATTTCCTATTTTTATAAAATAAATTCACTTAACTTTATTGCTATCACAGGAGAAAACAATTCCCCGTGTGACAGCAATTAGAGGTGACAGGTTTTCTTTATTGACCCTGTCACCTCCAAAACAGGAGTCCTAGCGGCAGGGACAGGAGACAGACTCGCCGGCCCAGGGGGGGATAGGATGGAGTACCGAAGACAGAGCCAGCAGAGAGGTATGTGGGAGGGGAGGACGGACGGCAGCACACATTTTGAGGGGTTAGGAGGAGGCAGGACTGAGAGTGCGAGCGGAGCGAATTTCAATGTCAGCTGTTACAGCGCGTTTTACCGCTCTGCTCACACCCCACCCCTCTACCTGCGCCACGGATCACGTGTGTGCCGATCCGAAGCGGTTGATCTGTACAGATCAATGACCATCCGTTGCACCACTAGGTAGAACCCCTGTGATTTAGCTCTTAATGCTAGTTCACACCAGACACAGTTCCGTGCGCTTTATTTCTGCACAAAATGCATGCACAATGTTTTCCATGTATTCCAATGGCTCTAGTTCACACCATGCAGTCAGTTTCCGGTCAGTTTCTGCATCGGAAACTGACTGCATGGTGTGAACTAGAGCCATTGGAATGCATGGAAAAGACTGCGCATGCATTTTTAGTGTAGAAAAAAAGCAAATGGAACTGCGTCTGGTGTGAACTAGCACTTAAATTGCTACTAAACCCAGGACCCTGCATTCACTTTATCTGATCTCCCACAGTACACAGAACATGGAAATGCAATTTTAGTAAATACCAACTGCTAAATACCTTTTCTCAGCAGTATATAGGAGTCTTGTGAGGTCTATCAGTGTCTGGTTAAAGCTTTAAGGAGGCGTTTTCATTCTCCCCTGATTGTTCCACGAGCCTGCAGGACCCCTGACCCTTTGTCTAGAAAGTGCTAGGGGTGCAACGGATCAAAAAAACTCACGGATCGGATCGATCCTCAGATCAGAGGCACGGATCGGATAAATTTTCAGATCAGCAAAAAAAAAAAAAAAAAAACTTGTTGTTACACCCACCAGAGTTTTCGATTTTAGTTTATTTCAACACAAAATGGAGCTTATGCTTAAATACATTTGGAAATCCAATGGACTGTTTACATGTTAAGTTTTAAAAGCAGCAGCAAACCTGCTGACTTTACATGGTTGCTAATGTGACAGAACACCTCTGATTTTCACATTTAACTAAATGTTAAATGTGAAAATCAGGTGTTCTGTCACATTAGCAAGCATGCAAGGTTTGCTGCTGCTTTTAAATTTAACATGCAAACAGTCCGTTGGATTTCCAAATGTATTTAAGCATAAGCTCCATTTTGTGTTGAAATAAACTAAAATCTAAAACTCCGTTGGGTGTAACAAGATGTCCGCTTGGCCCCTTCTCCATCATTACTGTGCAGGAGTGTGGGGTGGAGCAAGATGGCGGCGAAACGTCACTACAGCGGCCGCTGCTGGGTGTACCAAGATGGCCGCCGCTCCAGAGCTAGGCCGAGGCCTCTCCTACGGCTGAGGCTCCGCGGATCGCGTGGTGTTCCAATCCGAACAGGGTGACCTGTTGGGATCACCACTAGAAAGTGCTGATTTGCTTAGTGCCGATCATATGCACCCTCCCAAGAAAAAAAAAAAAAACTCTCTAGCAATACACACCAAACTGAGTATGTGCACAGTGACTCCAATGGCTCTGTTCTATCAGATGGTTTGGGGACTGTGGAAAAGGGAGGATCAGAGAAGAAAGGATCAAACAGTCTTTGCACAAATTAAAACAGTCTTATACATTTTAACCACTTAAGCCCCGGACCATTTTGTAGCTAAAGGACCAGAGGTGTTTTGAGAATTTGGCACTGCGCTGCTTTAACTGGAAATTGTGCGGACATGCAATGTTGTACCCAAACGAAATTTGCGTCCTTTTCTTCCCACAAATAGAGCTTTCTTTTAATGGTATTTGATTGCCTCTGCGATTTAATTTTTTTGCGATATAAAAACGGAAAAAGACTGAAAATTTTGAAGAAAAAAAAAAATAAAAAGATATATTTTCTACTTGTTATAAGAAAAATCGAATAAACTCAATTCTAGTCATACATTTAGGCCAAAATGTATTGCGCCACGTTTTTAGTAAAAAAAAAAAAAAATGTCAATAAGCGTATATTTATTGGTTTGCGCAAAAGTTATAGCGTCTACAAACTAGGGTACATTTTCTGGAATTTACACAGCTTTTAATTTATGACTGCCCATCTAATTTCTTGAGGTGCTAAAATGGCAGGGCAGTACAAACCCCCCAAATGACCCCATTTTGGAGAGTAGACATCCCAAGGAAATTGCTGAGAGGCCTGTTGAGCCCATTGAATATTTTTTTTTTGTCTCAAGTGATTGAATGACAAAAAAAATAAATAATAATTACAAAAAGTTGTCACTAAATGATATATTGCTCACACATGCCATGGTTATATGTGAAATAGCACCCCAAAATACATTTTGCTGCTTCTCCTGAGTATGGGGATACCACGTGTGGGACTTTTTAGGAGCCTAGCCGCGTACGGGACCCCAAAAATCAAGCACCGCCTTCAGGATTTCTAAGGGCACAAATTTTTGATTTCACTCCTCACTACCTATCACAGTTTTGAAGGCCATAAAATGCCAAAATAGCACAAATCCCCCCCAAATGACCCCATTTTGGAAAGTAGACACCCCAAGCTATTTGCTGAGAGGCATGGTGAGTATTTTACAGCTCTCATTTGTTTTTGAAAAAGAAAGAAAATATATTTTTCTTCAATTTTCAAAACTTTGTGACAAAAAGCGAGATCTGCAAAACACTCACCAAACCTCTCAGCAAATAGCTTGGGGTGTCTACTTTCCAAAATTGGGTCATGGGGGGGGGGGGGGGTATTGTGCCATCTGGGCATTCCATGGCCTCCGAAACTGATAGGCAGTGAGGAGTGAAATCAAAAATTTACACCCTTAGAAAGCCTGAAGGCGGTGCTTGGTTTTTGGGGTCCCGTACGCGGCTAGGCTCCCAAAAAGTCTCACACATGTGGTATCCCCGTACTCAGGAGAAGCAACAGAATGTATTTTGGGGTGTAATTCCACATATGCCCATGGCATGTTTGAGCAATATATAATTTAGTGACAACTTTGTGCAAAAAAAAATATAGTATTTTTTCCGCAACTCTTGTCAACATATAAAATATTCAATGGACTCGACATGCCTCTCAGTATATAGCTTGGGGTGTCTACTTTCCAAAATGGGGTCATTTGTGGGGGGTTTTGAACTGTCCTGGCATTTTATACACAACATTAGGAAGCTTACATCCAACTCTTAACCACTTGAAGACAAAGCCCTTTCTGACACTGTTTACATGAAAACATTTATTTATTTTTGCAAGAAAATTATGTTGAACCCCCAAACATTAAAAAAAAATATATATAAAGCAAAGGCCCTACAGATTAAAATGGTGGGTGTTGCATTTTTTTTTCCACACAGTATTTGCGCAGCGATTTTTCAAACGCATTTTTTGGGGAAAAAAAATACACTTTTTTTTTATTTTAATGCACTAAAACACACTATTGCCCAAATGTTTGATGAAATAAAAAAGATGATCTTAGGCCGAGTACATAGATACCAAACACAACATGCTTTAAAATTTCGCACAAACGCGCATTGGCGACAAACTACATACATTTTTAAAAGCCTTTAAAGGTTACCACGTTAGATTTACAGAGGAGGTCTACTGATAAAATGACTGCTCTCGATCTGACCTTCGCGGTGATACCTCACATGCATGATGCAATTGCTGTTTACATATGACGCCAGACCGACGCTTGCGTTCGCCATTGCGCAAGGGCAGGACAGGGGTGCTTTTTTTTATTATTAATTTTGCTTTTTTATTTTATTTTTAAACTGTTCCTTCCATATTTATTTTTTATCATTTTTATTGTTATCTCAGGGAATGTAAATATCCCCTATGTTAGCAATAGGTAGTGACAGGTACTCCTTTTTGAAAAAACTGGGGTCTATTAGACCCTAGATCTTTCCTCTGCCCTCAAAGCATCTGACCACACCAAGATAGGGGTGATAAAATGCTTTCCCAATGGCGCTTTTTATATCCGGGGGGGGGGGGGGGGGGGGAGAGACATAATTAGCCACTAGGATTGCTTTTACATGAAAGCCGGCCGCTGGCTGAAAAGAATGATACCAAGATGATACCTAAACCCGCAGGCATCAATCTGGTATAACCATTCAAAGTCCAGCAACATACCAGTACGTTGCTGGTCCTTCTTGGACATGTATTGTAATCTTTTTTTTCATGCAGCCTGTTAGCTGAACAAAAAAAAAAAAAAAAAAAAAGATTGATCGGTGGGTATGCCCACCATTAGAATACCTCCCTTCATTCACCCACTAATGATGGGCATACATGCACCATTTATATATGCCGAAGCATGGGGGCATCCTCCCGCAAAAGTTAAGCCGCACACACGGTCGGACTTTTCCACGGGCAAGCCTCCGTCGGAATTTCGACCGTATGTACGCAAAATCGCTCCTCCGCCCCTGCTGCCCCAATGCTTCGGCATATATGCTTTTTTTTTTTTTTTTTTTTAACTGTGGTGGTGAAATCACCTCCTACAGCACTGGAGTCGCAGGGATCAGGCCTGTCTCTGCGAACGCTGCAGTTATGTGTGTTGTGTTTTGTAAGTGACAGTGATCGATCGATACTGCACTTGGGTGGCCTGGGCTGGACGGAGGGGCAAAACGCAGGTGCTAGCAGGTATCTGGGCTGATCCCGCTAACACTGCGTTTTTGGGAACCCTAAACTGCTGGGGACACTAGTATAGATCTGATCAGATATTGATCTGTTCAGATACTATACCACTAAGGGAGGTGTATGCTTTACGCGTGGGTGTTAGCGTTCCTGGCACTAACCTGACGCTGCTTGGGGTGTGACGCAGACCCTCTCTGACGCTAAAACCTAATTGATATCACCCGCCAGGCGATCAGGGGGTTAAACCTTTATTGGGTTATATACGGCGGGTGCCCTGAAACTATAAAAAGCTAACTAACCAGCGTCACCCGTAACACTTATATGGTGATCACTGGTGAAAGGGTTAACTAGGGGCAATCAGGGGGTTAAACCTTTATTAGGTAATATATGGGGGTACCCGACGCTATAAAAACCTGCGGCGAACCTAAAAAAAATAACTGGCTACCTTTCGGCATCACCGACACTAAGACAGCGATCAGAAAAACGATCGCTTACTGACACTGGCAAAATTAGGTGAAAGGGTTACCTGGGGGGGCGATCAAGGGGTTAAACCTTTATTAGGTAATATATGGGGGTACCCGACGCTATAAAAACCTGCGGCGAACCAAATAACTGGCTACCTATCGGCATCACCGACACTAAAACAGCGATCAGAAAAACGATTGCTTAGTGACGGCGGTGCTAGGGGGTGAAAGGGTTACCTGGGGGGGGGGCGATCAAGGGGTTAAACCTTTATTGGGGGGGGGGGGGTTAGGGGGCTACACTGGACCTAAACTAACTGCCCTGACTTTTACAGTCACAAATGTCACTGATTGCAGTGACAATTTATTTACTGATTACTGCAATCAGTGACACTGACTGGGGGGGTGATCTAGGGGGGGGGGGGGCGATGTACCTATGTGTGCTGGTGTTAGTGTAGTGTTTGTGCACTAACCTGTGTGTCTTCTCATGTGGCGCTCGGTATATGTGAGCGCCGCATGAGGCATGACATCACTTCCTCCTGCCTGTGTAAACATTACACAGGCAGAGGAAGCATTTGATTCGCCGGGAGCGATCGCGAGGGGGTGGCCAGAATCGAATGACGGCCCCCTCATCACGGATCGCTCCCGAATCGATCCCGGCCGCTTACTGTACCGGAGGGGGGTCCGATTGGACCCCCCACCCATACGAAAGCAGGCACGTACAGGTACGCGATTGTGCCATTCTGCCGACGTATATTTACAGTGGGCGGTCGTTAAGTGGTTAAAAATATTTTTCCCCCGTTAGGGTTTTCCCTCTAAGAAGAAGGCTAGGACCCAGGTTTTTGAACAGGGACCTCCCCCAGAGGTCATAGGTCAGAAGGCGGGTCCCCGGAGGTCAAAGGTCACTGGGCGTGGCTGACCCACCCCCAAAGTGTACCGCCTACCCTGAACAAGTCGGGGGGAATTGAACAAGTCGGGGGGAATTGAACAAGTCGGGGGGAATTGAACAAGTCGGGGGGAATTGAACAAGTCGGGGGGAATTGAACAAGTCGGGGGGGAATTGAACAAGTCGGGGGGAATTGAACAAGTCGGGGGGAATTGAACAAGTCGGGGGGAATTGAACAAGTCGGGGGGAATTGAACAAGTCGGGGGGAATTGAACAAGTCGGGGGGAATTGAACAAGTCGGGGGGAATTGAACAAGTCGCAGCCACTACCGGGCGTAACGCTAACCTCAGCATGGCGAACACAGTCCAAGCCAGCGCTTCTGATCACTACCGAAGGGCAGGTGGAAGGTGGTACCCCTTATACCAGGGATCCCTATGACAATGCTCCATCCAGCAGCTACACGATAAGTGCCGATTGCACAAAACACAGTTTATACTGTGTATTGCGTCAAAAACGCGCAATTAGAGCGTGGGCGGAAACCCCCTCAGCCACAAAGAGCATAGTACAACCACATACGGCGTATGTAGTTTAGTATGTGTGGATAAACATATTAAACATTTATACTGTGCCAGCGACAAAGGCGCGCACATCATTGGGGCGTGGGCGGAAACCAGCCACGCAGACTACATACACAACCGTGTAGGCATGTTAGCATGCGAACAAACAAATTGCACACGTTTATGCTGTGCATAGCGCTGAAAATGCGCACACCATTGGAGTGTGGGAGGGAAAAACCGGAGCACCTGGATGAAACCCACGCAGACTGCATACGCATACTGTGTAGGTACTCTAGCATGTGTGATAAACATTTTGAACATGCCTATGTGTGCATAGCGCCGAAGGCACGCACAACGTTGGCCGTAGGAGGAAACCGGAGTACCCGGAGGAACCCCACGCAGACCCAGAGAATACAATGCATACATCTACTGTGAATGTATTTAGTGTTATGTATAAACATAATGTGTATGTTTATACTGTGTATGGCACCGAAGGCGCGCATGTCATGTAGCGTGGGCGGAAACCCACGCATACCGTGTAGGCATGTTAGCATGTGGATAATCAAATCGCACAAGTTTCAGACTGCATACACATACCGTGTAGGTATTATAGTATGCATGATAAACATATGGAACATGTTTAAACGGTGCAGAGAGCCAAAGGCGCACATACCGTCAGAGCGAGGGAGGAAACCAGAACACCCGGAAAGAAACCCACGCAGACCGCACACAGAGACAGTCTAGGAATGATAGCATGTGAATAAACATATTGCACATGGTTATGCTGTGCATTACCCTCGGAGCGCGTGAGGAAACCGGAGTACCCGGAGGAAACCCGCGCAGACAGCATACACATACTGTAAGTATTTATAGTATTTGCAATAAACATGTTTATACTGTGCAGAGAGCCGAAGCGCACATACCGTGAGAGGACACCGGAGCACCCGGAGGACACCCACGCCAACCCAGAGAGAGTATAATACATACATATACTGTGAATGTGTTTAGAATCGTGTATAAACATATTGTGTATGTTTAGATCGTGTATGGCACTGAAGACAGCATTGGAACGTGGAAGGAAACCCACGCAGACAGAGATCAATAACACATACACTGTGAATGTATCCAGTGTAGAGTTAGAAGATAAGTTTTAATTATGGCGCAGAGGCGCATAATCTTCTCTGCGTCATTCCAACCTGCTTAAATGTGCTGCCGAAGCAGCATGCAGGTAAAAGGTAACCTCTGACACCTCAAACCGCGGTCCTGTCAGAGTGTTCCCCAGGAAATGGCGGGAAACCGCAGGTGCAGAGAGAGACCCTGTTGTTGCCTCAGACATCACACAGAAGGCTCACAGGGATTATAGAAATAAATGGTGCCCCCCCCCCCCATGCTGCACCGACCCAGGGGGGGGGGGGTTTTACTGTGTACCACCATCATTCCATGCTGCTCTGCTGCTTTCTCTCGATGCAGCGTGTGAGGAAACAGTGAGGAAGCTGTGTAAAAGAAAAGCTTGAAAAGAACCAAAAAGGAGACAGCGTCCACCTGAGGTACCTCAGCCACAGCATCCAGCTTGAGAGTGTCCCTCACAGCATCAATGAGTTCACTTACAAGCGCCCTGTCATTTACTGACTCAGAACTGGAGTCTTCATCACAAGGAATGTCCTGTTCAAAAACATTCAAATATTCAGAGCTAGGGTCCTGAGCAGCAGTAGCTGGGCCCATATCTGAATCAGAGCACTCCCCATGTGTGAGATTGTGTGGGGAGGGAGCGCTTTATAGCTCCCTTACGCTCGCACACCGCTTCCATCCTGAACAATAAATTTTTCCAGGACTGCCGACAACTGGTCCATAGGGACCGCAGGTGCTGGAGCACTGCCAGTTGCGTCTGACAAGAGTGGGAAGCAGGTGAACCAGACTCCATATTCGCCACCCTCTGAGACCTTATGCACAATAAAGTGAACAGTCCACCCACTGGCTGCACTGACTGAGGAGAAGACACCCAGAGGCCTCACCAACGCTTTAGAGGACCACTCAGCTCCGCTGTATGCACCGCACTGCCAGCGCGAGTGAAGCCTGAGGAGAGAGGAGATTCGCGCCACAGCAGCGGCGAGAGGCCAAAAATGAAAGTGCTGCGGCTTCAAGAAAATGGCCGCCGGCCGCGTGTAATACTGCGCCATTGATCCGCGGCAATGTTGGCCGCCAAACACGGCAAAATTACAGCCAAAGTGCCTAATGGCGTCGCCAAACACCCCACGTTTTTCTCAGCCCCAGCACACAGACATGAGCACCCCCCCAGGCCAGAGTGACCCCCAGGTACCCCCACACAGCTCAGCGCCAGATTAGGGTGCAGAGAGCAGCATACAGGGGGGAGACAGGGAACAACCCCCCCCCCATACAGAGAAACACAGCCAGCATGTACTCACCTGATGCAGGAGAGACTACTTACCTGTCCCAGAAGGGACCCACTGGCGTGTTTCAGACAGACCCATCACAGAGTAGTACTGAGTAGCTGTCGGCCCGGTCCACCGCAAAAGATACAGCAGGCACTGTTCAATCTTGAGGACCGCGGGGAGCATAAAAGCCCACCGGCCACCCATGGAGTCATTGGTCATGTCGTGAACTGAGTCTCACGCACACAAGGCGAGGATCAGCACGCTTGATGGTCGAACAGGGAAGACGAGGATACTAGTGTACCCAACCTGTTGCCCAGCCGACAGTTGATTAAAGGTCTCAAAAATAAAATTCTCAAAAGGAATAAAAAAAAAAAAATTTAAAAAATCTTCCAGGAGACTGACTCCTGAGAGAGCCACGTCTTCTGCTAGGCAGAAAAAAAAAACAACAGGCTGCTATCTGCAGGCAGGAGGGTTATGTCTGGAGGGACCGCCCCCCTGGGCAGGGCTGTTCAGCTTTGGTTTTTTCTAGAATGTAGGTTTCTAACATCTAACATTCTGCCTAGATCGTCTCCTGCGAGCAGGGACATATACCCACGTGTTTCAGTATTAGAGCTGCGTCAGTCCATGGACGATAAGAGAATTTTTTATTTTTTTTTATATATAAATTACAGGACAGTTAGACTATTATTCCTTACTTACTGGGTTATATATGCCAGCTTTAGGTGAATGGACACGGATAGGCCAAAGGTCTTCAAATGATGTCCACGCCTATATAACCCCTCCCATACAGGGAGCACTTCCGTTTTGTAGCAAGCACTGAATCTTCAAAAGAGGGGAGGGTCCTCTGTGTCCCGTGATGTAATCAAAGAAAAAATAAATAATTTTATCGTTCATCACAGGACACAGAGTTAGGCCATTTATTCCTTACTTACTGGGACATCCCAGAGCAATAGCCTTGAGGGGAGGGAGACACTACCAAAAATGGCCATCAGACTTTATATGGCAGCCTGTAGTACACAACAGCCGAAACCTCAGCTGCTCTAACAGCCACCTGATATAAATAAAAAAAAAAAAAAAAAAAATTGTGAACGCATGCACTGAAGACCAGGTAGCAGCCTTACAAATCGGAGCCACAAATACCTGATGGTGAAAATCCCAGGAGGGGGGCGTGGCCTGGACATGGCTGGATAGAGACGTGTTTCTTCAGAGCTCCTGACCGTCTCCCGAGCACCCCGACATTTCTATTAGATTTACCAAAGCATGTACTCCGCGAAGAGGACAGCAAAGAACGCTAAAACTGCAAAGCCCTCACCTCAGGTACCTTCAGCTGGTGAAATAGGGCGCTTATTCAAGCTCTCTCAAGTGGGCTCCCCTGACCCCAAAATAGCGACTGCACGTGGGAGCCTAGGAGCCTCAGCATCTGGAGATCGGCCGACATCGCTGACAGTGCCCGCGGCGTCGGACCCGATGATGGACACTCCTGTTCCACGGGGCCCATCACAGGCTAATGTTCAGCCGCTCCGGGCGGACTCGGAACTGCGCGCTGTTTCAAGCGCTGTCCACGAAAGCTGACATCGCGCCCCTGATTAGTTCCGTGGAGGCGGCCCATAGAAAGGAACTTGGGGAGGTCAGAACGGAGCTGAAAGGCCTATCGTCACGCATGGGGAAAGGGGAGAAGTCCCCATGTGCCCTAGATGGCAGAATCCTGGCCTTGGAAGAGCAGCATGAATCACACATGGAGGCCCTGGTTGACCAGCAGCTCCATTTAGAAGACATGGAGGACCGGAGCCGAAGGAATAACTTGCGCCTCTGGGGCCTCCCAGAAGCTGCGGGTGCAGAGGACTTAGCTGACACTGCCCTGGCCATCTTCCGCAGCATCAAGGGAGTGGAGCTGCCGGATAGAGCTGTCCTGGACCGCATACATCGAGCCCTAGGCCCCAAGCCAATGGATCCAACGCGACCTAGAGATGTCATCTGCAGACTGCACCACTATGTCCACAGGGAGCAGATTGTCCGCAAGGCCTGGGAAGCAGGAGAACCAGAGATTGATGGAGCCTCCATCAAGATACTCACAGATATCTCCCGAGCGACATTGCACAGGAGAGCCATGCTTAAACCGCTCCTGGATCTGGCTAGGAGACGGGAAGCCACCTATCGCTGGGGATACCCGCTTTCAGTGACCTTCAGAAGGGAGCAGAGAACATTCATCCTCCGGTCACCGTCATCACTGCCAGCTCTTTTTGCCTTCCTGGACACAGAGCCGATTGATGTCCCTAACTGGCTGACCGTGCTCCCTAGTTTCCCCAGCCGTCAATCATTCCCACGCCTGGAGAGAAGAGACCTTCCGCCCAGACCGCAGAGAAGCAGACGCCACCCCAGAGCGCCTTCCCCGGAGGGAGCAAGAGATCCGTGATCCTAGGAGCCGTGAGTAATCCCCCTCCAGTAACCACTGCCCCTTATTGACAGATGGACCTTGCCGTCCTTCTGCCCACATGCCATGTTACATTACCTTGACCAGACGGCGATCCCCCGGTGGACGCGGTTTTGCTGAGGATAACACCCGCCAGGTATTGCCCCCACTCCCAACAACATCCTCCTCCGTATCGGCATGTGCCCATAAGACCGCCTGCTCAGAAGTCTGTCGGTGTCCCTAGTTTATATGTGCAGATCCCGCCTCACCTAACCTAGCATCCCCCCTTGTTTGTTGGGGGACCTGGATGGTTTCCCCCTCGTGCACTTTCCCGGAGAGACACCTAGACTTTCAGTGATCTCTTTATTGGAAGATTTTTCCACATCTATGGATCAGACAAGGAGATATGGGCTGAAGATCCAATCCCCCTTAGACTACATGCTCCGGTGCTGTGCGGGGGACCTGGGGTGCCGGCCCCTCCCTTTCCCCATCCACTCACATTTGCTCCCAGAGGCTGACATTGTATATGGAGTTGGAATACCTTAACCATCCTGGACTGGGATTGTCTCTGTGGGAGGTGGGCGGGGGGGATTGCTATGTTCCAGTGAGCCCTTTGAGGGAAACTATGTTACACTGCTACCTGGGGACCTGACTATGTTGACCTGACAGTAATGCGGATAAGTTTTTAAAAGTATGCCTGCAAGGGACGGACTTTAACTTCACAGCTTCTGTTGACCCTGTGTTGTCGATAAATGTTGTGGAGTACGAGGGGTGCCGGTAGGGGAGAGAGTAATTTCTGTGATGTATGCGATTTATTTGTAGTGGAGTGGAGGGCAGATGGACGACCACAGGGTCGCAGGGCGTGAAGGTAACGCACCGATTCTGCAAGTGATCGAAGGGGGGGGGGGGTTAAGGCTAGCTTCTTACATGCTTCTGCATTACTGCTATGTTTGTATTCTTATGTTTACCGTCCTCATATGAGACTATTGTTGATCAATTTTTTGATATGTACATATTATGTCGGGGTAGACGGGAGGACCGGGGGTGCACCTCTCCAGCCTTGTCCTTCCTCTCTCCCAATTAGGTTAGCATTTCGGGGGTTAATTTCAGACCCCTTAAGGGAGTTGTATGCAAATACCGTGATACACACGGATTTAGGGCATTAGGCCAAAAAAAAAAAAAATTTTTGTTCTGAACGCAGGGCATTAAGTTAAGCCTTGCTATCTCTGGCACAAGTTAAATCTCAGTGTCCATCTCACTCTATAGCTTTTTTTTCTACTCATTTCCTCCCCCCACTACTTCCCTACTCCTCTTTCCTTCCTAGATTTTGCCCCCCTCCACCCCCCTTTCTAGACCCTACAATGGACGGTGTCAGGGTGATGTCGCTCAACGCGAAGGGCTTAAACACTCCCGAAAAGGGGCGCATGCTCCTTAATGACCTGAAAAGAGATGACAGACATTGCCTTCATCCAAGAAACTAATTTTAAACATGACAAGCTCCCGTTTTTGAAAAATAGATTTTATCCTACCGGATATCACGCCACCAATCCAGCAGGCAAATCTAAGGGAGTATCAGTGTTGCTGTCCAGTAAACTACCCTGGAAATGCCAGAGCTCCATGTTAGACCCGACGGAACGATATGTTTTTCTTAAGGGGCTAATTGGGGAACTGCAGGTGACGTTCGCGACCATATACACCCCCAACGAACTACAAGCCACATTCCTGAGGGATACAATGGAGAAATTGCAAGACTTTAGAGAGGGACAACTGATTCTAGGTGGGGACTTCAACGCCCTGCTAATCCCCTCGGTTGACACGTCATCCAGTAAATCATCCATCCCACCGAGTCAACTTAAACGGATAGCGAAGACACTACATAGAGCCCAATTAATTGATGTATGGCGTTTACAGCACTCGGGAGAGCGAGACTATACGTTTTACTCTCCTGTGCACTGGGTTTACACCCGGATAGACTACTTTCTGATACCCCACACCCAGCTACATGCAGTGAGAGACATCGATCGGAAACAGAACGTTGTCAGACCATGCGCCGATATTTATGACTTATAGACTTACTGATGTCACCTCACCACGGCACCGCTTCTGGCGTCTCAATGAAAGTCTCCTACAGACCCCGGGAGGTGCTGGCTGAGGTGTCCAGAACACTGAATTTGTACTTCCAGGAGAATGACCTGCCAGACTGTGACCCGGGCATCCTATGGGAAGCCCATAAACCAGTTATCAGGGGAATACTGATTAAACATGGAGCCCGGATTAAACAGGAAAGGAATGCACAACTTTCCCAACTGTTACTGAAACTGACAGTGACTGAGGCTAGACACAAACACGCCCCCTCACAATCCTCAGAAGTCGACTTGACATTACTGAGAACACAGATTACGGACTTACTCAGATACAGAGCCAAGGCGGCCCTGCAAGTCTGTCGCAAAGTCAGCTATGAGTCGGGAGACAAATGTGGGAAACTGTTGGCAAAAAGGTCAGAGAACACAAACTTTCCACGTACATTCCCCACATATCCGCGCCGAGTGGTAAAAAAAAAAAAAAAAAAAGTGGTCCTGCCTGCGCAAATCACTCAAGAGTTTAAGGACTTCTACTCCCGTTTATACAATTTGACAGTAGAGACGCCGCGCCAATCAGAGCTAGAGTATTACATTGCATCCTCCCAAATGCCATCCCTACCACAGGAGATCCGAACTGAACTAGACTCCCCCATAACCTTGACGAAACTTGAGCTCGCCATTCGAAATACGAAACCGGGTAAGGCCCCTGGCCCTGACGGGTACACGTTACAATATTACAAGACGATGCTACCAATACTGAGCCCACGTCTGCTTTCACTATACAATGCGGTAGGCGCTGGTGGGACGTTTGCTAGAGATACCGAAATGTGGGCTCCTAGGGTGATTCATAAAGAGGGAAAGGACCCGGCGGCATGTGGCAGTTATCGACCCATATCGCTGCTGAATGTGGACCTCAAGCTGTACACCAAGATTCTGGCTGCCCGGCTGGCGCAGCACCTCCAGCAACTTATTCACCTTGACCAAGTGGGCTTCATTCCATCTAGAGAGGCGAGGGATAGCACCACTAAGGTGTTGAATCTACTACATGTCGCACGATCCACAAACACCGCATGTATATTCCTAAACACAGACGTCGAAAAGGCTTTTGATCGGGTCAATTGGTCATTCACGTTTACGGTACTCAGGCATATTGGTCTGGGGGAGGTGATGCTCAGCCGAATAGCAGGGATTTACTCGAACCCGACAGCCCAAGTGAAGGCGAATGGGGTCCTTTCTGACCCTTTTCCAATACGAAATGGCACGAGACAGGGATGCCCGCTGTCCCCCCTCCTGTTTGCCCTTTCCCTGGAGCTAAGATTAGATTAAACCCAGATATACAGGGGATAAGAGTAGGACGGACACAACACAAGATCTCAGCGTACGCTGACGACCTACTGTTCTCGTTGACTAACTCAGTAGTTTCTTTACTGAACCTCCTCAGGGAATTTGAGATATATGGGGCGCTCTCCAATTTAAAGATAAACTTTTCAAAGTCGGAAGCAATGGGAGTGGCACTACCGCCACATACTCTCCCAGTTATATGCTCAAACTTCCAGTTTAAATGGACGTCGTCCGCATTAAACTACCTGGGGACCAATATCCCGCCAGACTTCTCATGTATATATGAGAGTAATTTCCCCCCTTTACTAGCCAAAACCAGGGTATTGTTAGAGACTTGGAACAAGGTGCTACATTCATGGTTCGGGAGGAGCAACTTGTTGAAGATGAGTATCTTACCCAAGTATTTGTACCTATTTCAGGCCCTCCCAATTAAGATACCCCCAGCATATTTCAAACAAGTCCAGGCCCTCTTTACCCGCTTTGTCTGGGCACACAAAAAACCACGCATCCCGCAAACTCAACACTCTATGCCCAAACACTGTGGGGGCCTCGCACTTCCCGACATCAAGAGATATTATCAGGCAGTTCACCTGAGCAGAGTAGTTGACTGGCGACGACACTACGAGTCCAAATTGTGAACACAAATAGAACATCAAACTGACATTCCTCTAAAGACGGCATTATGGTGCGTAGACTTATTACCCTCAGAACTGAAATCACATCCCCTGATAGGCAATACCCTGCGACAATGCTCTCGCACTGTCCTCAAAACCTCCCCATCAGCTACGACATCGCCATTAAAGTGGTTGTAAACCCTTATATCAATTTTTTTTTTTAAACTAGCTGTAAGAGAAAGGCATAATGAGCTAATATGACTAGCATAATAGCTCATAATGCATCACTTACCTTAGATCGGGGCCCCCGAAGCCGTCCTCGTCTCCCTCTTCGGCCGCAGCCATCTCTGCGGCGATAGCCGGAAGGTTACTTCTGGGTATCGCCGCTCCAGCCAATCACAGCGCCGCTCCGGCGCTGTGATTGGCCAGAGCGGCGGAGACGTCACTATGCGCATGCGCGCGGGAGCCGTCACATTCGGCTACGCCCAGCGATTGCTGGGAAGTAGCCACATTTGTGAATGGGATTAACCCCATGAATGCGCCATTGTCTACGGCGCCTGTCATTTAACTAAATATCTCCTAAACCGTGTAGGTTTAGGATATATTTCTTGCACCTACAGGTAAGCCTTAATCTAGGCTTACCTGTAGGTGCAAGTTGAAAAAGTGGGTTTACAACCACTTTAACCCTGATTTTGGGTAATCCTAGATTCCCCTCGGGGCTATCATCAAAGCAATTTCAGCAGCTTAGGACCTCTAACCAAGTGACTGCCTCCCAGTTTGTAATAGGAGATAAGTGGCCATACATATCAGAGTTGATGGATACCACAGGCCCCTTCGGACTCCCATTCTGGAATGCGGCACAGTTGCAACATTTTCTCCAGACCATCCCGAACCCCCGGGGCTATACTAGACCCCTGACTACGTTTGAGGAATATTGCTCAGGCACAGACTTGCTACCACAAACTCTGTCCAAGATGTATGCCCTTCTAAATACGCCCCAACAACAACCTGACTTGCCCTGCATAGCGAAATGAGAAACTGACCTAGACCGCACGTTTTCCCCAACCCAAAAACAGAATATGATCGGCTTCTCCCTCAAGTCCTCGATTTGCACTAAAATTCAGGAGACCAACTATAACATTTTGACAAGGTGGTACTTGACACCTAGTCGCTTGCATATTATTTTTCCTGATACGTCTGAACACTGTTGGCGTTGCGGTGAGGACAGGGGCACGATGCTGCACATGTTCTGGTCCTGCCCTAAACTGACAAATTTTTGGACGGAGGTTCACACCATATCACAACAGTTCACTGCCTTCCAGATTCCAAATGACCCGGCGTTCTTTTTACTCCACTTGTCGACCCTTGCTCCCCAAGTATATAAAAAAAATCTGTTGAGACACCTGATGAATGCAGCTAAAGCCTGCATTCCCATGATGTGGAAGCAACAGAATCCACCGACTGTGGTGATGTGGTTACGGAGGGTAGAGGACATAACTAAGTTGGAAGACCTGATACTTACGGCACAGGATAGACTCGAAACCTACAAGGAGACTTGGACCATCTGGAATATATTTATTTTATTTTTTTCGGAAGAGGGAAAGGCTCTCTTTGAGACTTGAATCTCTAACGCATTGTTGGTGACCGGGAGTTAGCCAGATCTTAGACCAGGTACACGCTCCCATCCTAAACGCCATCCCTCCCTATTCCCCCCCCCCCCCCCTTTTCCCAGTCTTATCTCCTTGACGTTTCTCTCTTTCCCCTCATCTTAATAGATGTTTTTTTCTCTCCCATTTCTTTCTCTTCTATAAAAAATAGGATTTTTGTACTCACCGTAAAATCCGTTTCTCTGGCATCCATGGACTGACACAGCGTGTCTTATACACCTTTACACGTGGGTTATGTCCCTGCTTGCAGGAGAAGACCTAGGCAGAATGTGAGATGTTATACATACATTCTAAACAGCCAGAGCTGAACAGCCCCGCCCAGGGGGGCGGTCCCTCCGGGCATAACCCTCCCACTGCAGTCAGCAGACCTCAGTTCGTAACAAAGCAGTACAAACTTAAAAAGAAGGGTGGGTGCTGTGTCAGTCCATGGATGCCAGAGAAACGGATTTTACGGTGAGTACAAAAATCCTATTTTCTCTTGTCATCCATGGACTGACACAGCGTGTCTTATACACCTTTACACGTGGGATGTCCCAAAGCAGTGTCAAGAGGGATGGGAGCAGTATAAATGGAAAACCAAAAACTTCACTCCAAACAAGGCAGAGCTCCTCAACGGAGGAGTTGCAACATCAAACAGCGGCCTGCAACACCTTGCGGCCGAAGGAAGCATCCGAAGATGCAGCCACATCAACCTTATAAAACTTAGAAAAGGTATGAACAGACGACCAGGTCGCCGCCTTGCACACTTGTGCAACCGACGCTTGATGTCGGAAAGCCCAGGAAGCACCAATTGCCCTGGTGGAATGTGCCGTAACCGGAAAGGGAGGCGCCCGCCCCTTGAGAGCATAAGCTTGAATGACGGTTTGTCTGATCCACCTAGAAATGGTGGCAGACGAAACCGCTTGGCCCTGTTTTGGCCCAGAGACAGCCACAAATAGTGAGTCAGACTTCCGAATAGAAGCAGTAGCAGACAGGTACACACGCAAGGCTCGTACCACATCCAAGTGTGTAGCGCAAACTCTCTGGGATGCGATGGGTGAGGACACAAGGACGGGAGGACAATGTCCTCGTTTAAGTGGAAGGCCGAGACCACCTTTGGCAGAAAGGAAGGTCGCGGACGTAACACCGCCTTATCCTTATGGATGATCAAAAAGGGCGACTTGCAGGACAAGGCCGCCAATTCAGACACTCGTCTAATGGAAGTAATGGCCACCAAGAAGGCCACCTTCTGAGACAAAGTCAAGAGGGGAATATCTCTAATATTTTCAAAGGGAGGTTCCTGGAGGACCGAAAGCACCAAATTCAGATCCCACGGGGGGAGAGGAGGCTTGACAGGGGGGAGCACATGGCGAACCCCCTGCACAAAGGTGCTAACCAAGGGATGACCCACCAGCGGTCGCTGAAAGAAGATGGCCAAGGCCGAAATCTGACCCTTAATGGTACTCAAAGCGAGCTTTTGGGTCACGCCACGCTGCAGAAAATGCAGGATTCTGGGAACGGAATATGTTCGTGGGCGCCAGTCCAGCTCTTCGCACATGGCGATGTAAGCTCTCCAAGTACGGTGAGAGATCCTTCTGGAGGAAGACTTCCGTGCCCTTAACATGGTCGAAATGACCGAATCCGAGAGACCTCGGTCTCTCAGCACCTGGCTTTCAATAACCATGCCGTTAAAACCAGAGACTGTAAAGCAGGATGAAATATAGGACCTCGAGACAGAAGGTCCCCCCGTATCGGTAACCGCCAGGGAACGTCTGCGATGAGACGTACCAGATCGGCGTACCAGTGACGCCGAGGCCAATCCGGAGCAAAGAGGATCACCGGAATTCCCTCGGTCGCTACCCTGCGGAGCAGGCGAGGGAGCAACTGCAGCGGAGGATAAACGTATATCAGGCGATACTGACCCCATGGGGCCACCAACGCATCCGAGGCATCCGCCCAGGGATCCCTGGATCTGGCCACAAACCTCAACACCTTGCGATTGAGTCGAGAAGCCATCAGGTCCACATCTGGCGTGCCCCACCGTCTGCAAAGAAGTTGAAAGACCTCCGGGTGCAAGGACCACTCCCCCTGGTCCAGCGTCTGGCGACTTAGATAGTCCGCCTGCCAATTGTCTACGCCCGGAATGTAGACGGCCGGCACGCTTCTTTCGGCCCACCTCAGGATGCGGGCGACCTCGGAAGCCGCAGCTGAGCTCCGAGTCCCCCCTTGATGGTTGACATATGCCACTGCTGTGGCGTTGTCCGATTGTATCCTGATGGAGTGACCCTGTAGTTTCTCCGACCATGAGGAGAGGCACAGTCTGATTGCCCGTATCTCCAGCACATTGATCGGTAAGAGGGCTTCGTCCGGAGTCCAAAGCCCTTGGGCCGACAGGACTCCCCAGACTCCCCCCCCAGCCCGTCAGGCTGGCGTCCGTCGTGATCACCGTCCATTGGATGGGGAGGAACGACTTCCCGGACCAAAGAGCCGGGGACCTCAACCACCACGTCAGGGACGCCCTGACCAGGTGACTCACCTGGATCTGAAGATCCAAGGACAACTGGGATTTGTCCCAAGTGGACAAGATCTCTTTCTGTAAGGCCCTGGTGTGCGCTTGGGCATAAGGAACGGCCTCGAAGGAGGCCACCATGAGTCCCAGGACTCTCATGCAAAAGCGGATTGACGACCATTTTCGGGACGTCAGCACCCGTACTGCAGACTGAAGTGTCAGTAGTTTGTCTGGAGGTAGGAAGACTCTTGCTTCCAAGGAGTCCAGAATCAGACCTAGATACTCCAGACGCTGAGTCGGGACTAGAACCGACTTCTGAACGTTCAGGAGCCACCCAAACTCCCTGAGGGTCTGACTGACGATAGTCACACTTTCTTCCAATTCTGAGCCACTGTCTGCTCTTAGAAGGAAATCGTCCAGATAGCCCACGATAGCAATGCCTCGCTGTCTCAGCAAAGCTAGGACCGGGGCAAGCACCTTGGTGAACACCCTCGGTGCCGAGGCCAGGCCGAAGGGAAGAGCCACAAATTGATAGTGGACTTCGCCGACCGCAAAGCGCAGAAACTTCTGGTGGCTTGCGCAGATCGGAACATGCAAGTAGGCGTCCTTGATGTCCAAGGATGCCAGAAAATCCCCTTGACGGAGTGTAGCGACCACCGTGCGAATGGATTCCATGCGGAATTTTTGCACCTTCACGAAGGCATTCAGGGCCTTGAGGTCCAGGATTGGCCGAACCCCGTCCTTTTTTGGAACAACAAACAGATTCGAGTAGAACCCCTGAAACCTCTCCTGGGACGGAACCGGCACAATTACTCCGGACCCGATCAAATCCTGTACAGCCCCCAAGAGGGCTGCCCGACGGGCAGGAAGGAGAGGGAGATTTGAGGGAAAGAATCTGTCTGGGGGCCAGGAGCGGAACTCTATTCTGTATCCTGAGGTGACCACCTCGCACACCCACCGGTCGGAGATCCGGGAGGTCCACCGATCCGTGAACCTGCAAAGTCGTCCCCCCACCCCAGAGACGGGCGGGGGCAAGACTTCACGCGGAGGCGGGCTTGGGAGCCGGCTTGTTCGGCTTACGCACCCAGGGGCGCTTGTGCCCGCCAGCCGCACTGTTGTCAGTCTGGGATGGCTTACCCGTGGACTCTGACGGACGAAAAAAACCCTTTTTTGCTGGAAAGGAAGAACCCAGTTTACGTCGGGCCTCCTTACCCTTGATAGTTTGAGGAAGGAGAGTGCTTTTACCTCCCGTGACATCCTTGATGATGTCATCCAGAGCAGCACCAAAAAGTCTACCACCCTTAAAAGGTAGATCCGTCAGGAGCTTCTTAGAGGCTAGGTCAGCAGACCAGCATTTCAACCAGATGAGACGACGCAATACCACCGCCGAGACAGAGGCCCTGGATATTAAAGGGGCCGCGTCCAACGTGGCGTCGCACACATATATCAGACCCTGCACCATCTGGTGGGCCAGAGCAATAGTGTCTGGAGGAAGGTTATACTCCTGCACAGTTTGGTGCAAAATTTTTGCCCATTCCGTGAGTGTCTGAGACACAAGGGTCGCCGCTACTACGGGCCGTAGGGCGGATCCCAACAAGGCGAACATGGCTCTACTCACCACTTCTGACCTCCTGTCAGTGGGGTCCTTAAACGCAGGAGTCCCCTCCATCGGGAGAGTGGTGGCCTTGTTTAAACGGGCGACTGGAGGGTCGACCACCGGGGGAGAAGCCCACTTTTTAAGCAGGGCGTCTTCAAAGGGGTATCTAATAGACAAACGCCGCGGGACCATAAAAGTCTTCTGCGGCTTTTCCCAGACCTGGTCAAGGAGCTGGTCAAAGAAAGGTACATATGGAAAAACCTTTTTAGAAGGCTTGGTCTTAAAAGAACCAAAGGAGACTGTATCCGCCTGAGGTTCTGCGGTCGCAGCATCTAGCTTGAGAGTGTCCCTCACAGCATCAATGAGTTCACTAACAAGCGCCCTGTCATTTACTGACTCAGAACTGGAGTCTTCCTCACAAGGAATGTCCTGTTCAAAACCATCCAAATATTCAGAGCTAGGGTCCTGAGCAGCAATAACTAGGCCCATATCTGAAGCAGAGCACTCCCCTTGTGGAGATAAAGTGGGGAGAGGGCGCTTTTTTGCTCCCTTGTGCTCACACACAGCTTCCATCCTGGTCAGAAATGATTCCAGGACTGCCGACAACTGGTCCATAGGGACCGCAGGTGCTGGAGCACTGGCTGCTGCCTCTGGCATGTTAGGGGAAGCTGGTGACTGACTCCATAATGTCCCTCTCAGACCACCCACAGGCCGTGCTGACTGAAGTAGGGGAATGCCCAGGGAACCCACCAACCTGACCAGGACCGCTCGGTTCCGCCGCTCTGTCTCACTGCGCCGCGCTGCTCAGCGTGAGTGAGCTGAGAGGAGAGAGTGTGAGGAGATTCGCGCCGTTTCCAGCGGCGCTAGAGGCCAAACTAGTGCCAGAAAAGACGTGCGGCTACAAGAAAATGGCCGCCGCAATGTGCTCCGGCGGGCCCCGGCAAGATGGCCGCCAATGTAAAAACCAGCACACACACAAAACATGGCGCCGAACGGCGCCCAGGCCCCTCACCTCCAAAAACAAAACAGCCCCAGCGAGTGCAGAGCAGCATGAGCCCCCCCCCCCCCAGGACAGTATGGCCCCCAGGCACCCCCTATAGTACAGCGCCAGCACTAGTGAACAGAGAGTGACATTAAAAACACAGGGGGAGACAGGGAAATCCCCCACACAAGAAACACACAGCATGTACTCACCTGCAGCCAGGAGAGACTACTTACCCGTCCCCTGAGGGACCCGCTGGTGTGTTTCTGACAGAACTATCACAGTGCGGTACTGAGTAGCTGTCAGCCCGGTCCACCGCGAAAGATACAGCCGGACTGTTCTATCTTGAGAGGACCGCGGAGCTGGAAGCCCACCGGCCACCCCTGGAGTCGTGGGGCATGTCGTGAACTGAGTCTCACGCACACAAGGCGAGGATCAGCACGCTCGATGGTCGGACAGGGAAGACTACGAGGATATCTTGTACCCAACCTGTTGCCCAGCCGACAGTTGATAGAAGATCTCAAAAAAAAAATAGGAAAAAAATTTCCAAAAGAATAAAAATAGGTCAGGAGACTGGCTCCTGAGAGAGCCACGTCTTCTCCTTCTGCTAGGCAGAAAAAAACTGAGGTCTGCTGACTGCAGTGGGAGGGTTATGCCCGGAGGGACCGCCCCCCTGGGCGGGGCTGTTCAGCTCTGGCTGTTTAGAATGTATGTATAACATCTCACATTCTGTCTAGGTCTTCTCCTGCAAGCAGGGACATAACCCACGTGTAAAGGTGTATAAGACACGCTGTGTCAGTCCATGGATGACAAGAGAAATGTGTTTTAGAATATAGAGTGGTGGGGTACCCACCAATTTAACGTTATTATACACGCCTTCATAACAGTTGGACTGCGTAGCTAAGGGAGAATTGCAGTTAACAACATGTGCCTTGAAAGTCTCATTGTGAACAGAGTAATACAAGCTATTCTTACGTCACGGTGATAGGAGGCTGCGACCTTCATTGATATAAATTACTCTTATATGTTGTGGGCCCCGCCCAATTTCTTGAAAACGTAATAAAAATTATATTTGAAAAAAAAAAAAAAAAAAGCCCAGGAGGTTCCCACCATGAAGGAAGGAGCCTTACGTTTCAGACCATAGGCCTGAATGACCAATTGGCGGACCCAATGGGCATTGGAAGCTGCCTGCCCCTTCCTGGGTCCCTCAGGCAAAAATTAATAAATAGGAAGGAGTCTGACCCTTGGATTTCTCCAGATCTAGACAGACAAAAACTGACTGCCCGCACTACGTCCAAGGAATGCAGTCTCTATTCTGTTGTATGAGGCTGAGAGGGGGGAAAAAAAAAAAGGGATTTTTATAACAGCTTACCTGTAAAATCCTTTTCTTGGAGTACATCACGGGACACAGAGCGACTTAGTCATTACTAATGGGTTATATAGTTTACCTTCAGGTGCTGGCACTGGCCAATTCCAAACCGGAAGTACCCTCCCCTATATAAGCCCCTCCCACCCGGGAGCACCTCAGTTTTGTAGCCAAGCAATAAGTGTCCCAAAAAGAGGGGTGGGAGCTCTGTGTCCCGTGATGTACTCCAAGAAAAGGATTTTACAGGTAAGCTGTTATAAAAATCCCTTTTTCTTTTTCGTACATCACGGGACACAGAGCGACTTAGTCATTACTAATGGGACGTCCCAAAGCAATGCCAAATGAGGGGGGGGTACATAAGCTGGGCGCCATCAGGCATGAGGATCTTTTGCGGCCTGCAACACACTGCGCCCAAAGGCGACATCCTCCTGACTTCTAACGTCCACCTGGTAGAATCTAGTAAACGTGTGTACTGAAGACCATGTTGCGGCCTTACATACTTGAGCCAGGGAGGCCTGGTGATGCACTGCCCATGAAGTTCCAACCGCTCTTGTGGAGTGCGCCCTAACTTTGAACGGAGGCGGTCTCTTTCTCAAGCCATAGGCTTGTATTATGACCTGTCGAATCCACTTGGCTAAAGTAGATTTTGATGCTGCCTGACCCCTTCTGGGGCCTTCCGGCAGAACAAACAAAGTATCCGTTCTGCGAATCTGAGCAGTGGCTTTTAGATAAGCTTTAACTGCTCTTACCACATCCAAAGAATGTAATAACTTTTCCTCTACTGAGCTAGGTTTGGGGAAAAAAGAAGGAAGAACCACATCTTGGTTCAAATGAAACCTCGATACCACCTTAGGAAGAAAGGCTGGATGAGGACGTAATACTACTCTGTCCTTATGGACAACCAGATATGGCTCCTTACAGGACATAGCTGCTAATTCCGACACTCTTTTAGCCGAACAAATGGCTACTAAGAAAACCAATTTCCTGGTGAGAAGAACCAAGGAAATGTGTTGTAATGGTTCAAACGGTTGTTTCTGTAGAACCGACAGAACCAGGTTTAAGTCCCAAGGACATATGGGAATACTAACCGGAGGGCTAATACGCATCACTCCTTGTATAAAGGCTTTGACTAGTGAATGCGAAGCCAAGGGCCTTTGAAAAAATATTGACAAGGCCGAAATCTGACCCTTGATAGTACTCAAGGCCAGCTTCCTATCTACAGCCCACTGTAGGAAGTCCAGAATCCTCCCTATCATGTACTTACGTGGATGCCATTTCTTGGTCTCACACCACGTAATGTACGCTTTCCAGATCCTATAATAGATCTGCCTGGATACCGGTTTCCTGGCATTGATCATGGTAGATACCACAGAATTAGAGAGCCCTCTCTTTTTCAGAATGTGGGCTTCAATAGCCAGGCCGTCAAACCTAGGGCTGGTAAGGAAGGGTGGTATATCGGTCCTTGCGACAGCAGGTCCGGACGAAGTGGGAGGGTCCAAGGACTCCTCACTGACATTTTTACAATCTCCGCGTACCATGCCCTTCGGGGCCACGCTGGAGCCACCAGAATCACTGGTTTCTTTTCTACCCTGATTCTGCGGAGTAATCGCGGTAACAATTGTGGCGGTGGGAATGCATATATCAGCTTGAACCGATCCCAAGGGAACACTAGGGCATCCGAGCCGCAAGCTAGGGGATCCCTTGTGCGAGACACAAACCTGTCCACCTTTGCGTTGAATCTGGATGCTAGCAGATCTACATCCGGTGTTCCCCACCGCTGGCATATTGCCTGGAAAAACCTCGGGGTGAAGAGACCATTCCCCCGGGCATAATTGTTGGCGACTTAGAAAGTCCGCTCTCCAATTTTCCACTCCTGGGATGAAAACCGCGGATATGGCTGGGACATATCTTTCTGCCCACTCCAGGATGCAATTTGCTTCCTTCTGGGCTGCACGACTTTTGGTGCCACCCTGATGATTGATATATGCCACTGCCGTGGCATTGTCTGATTGAATTCTGACAGGTGACCCCTGGAGTTTGGATGTCCATGCTACTAGGGCATACCGGGCTGCTCGTATCTCTAAGAGATTGATGGGCAGGGCCTTTTCTGCTTCTCACCACCTGCCCTGGAGAGACCATTGCTCCAGCACTGCCCCCCAGCCGATGAGGCTGGCATCTGTAGTGACCACCTTCCAAGAAACCGGACTGAAGGGTTTCCCTCTTTCCAGATTCTGGGGCACCAACCACCAATGGAGGCTCTTGCGAACGGAAGGGGACAGGGACATTGGTAAGTCTAAAGCCTGAACTTTTTTGTTCCAGGCTGACAGTATGGCCCTTTGCAAATTCCTTGAATGGAATTGACCGTAGGGTACCGCTTCGAATGAAGCCACCATCTTTCCCAGCAGCCTCATGCAGAGACGTATGGATGGTTTTCTTTTTGTACCCACTAAGTGGGTCAAATTTCTTAAAGACGACACCTTCTCTGGAGGTAAGAAAATCTTTCTCTGATTTGAATCCAGCCTTAGCCCTAAGTATTCCAGACTTTTGACTGGTCTTAGAGCTGACTTGTCCCGGTTGATAATCCAACCGTGATATTCCAGATACTCGATTGTCTTGTGAATAGCTACTTCCAGCTTTTCCACTGAGTGGTCTATTAGTAGCAGGTCGTCTAGATATGCCATTATCGTTACACCCTGTGTTCTTAGATTGGCCAATAATGGGGCCAGAATTTTTGTGAACACTCGTGGTGCTGTGGCCAGACCGAAAGGTAAGGCTCTGAACTGAAAATGGCGCCCTTCTACTGCAAAGCGTAGAAATTTCTGATGGGCCGGAAAGATGGGAATATGCAGATAAGCATCCCTTATGTCGATCGAGGCTAGCCATTCCTGCCCTTGTAGGGCGGTGGCCACTGATCGGATCGACTCCATCCGAAAGGTCCTGATATTTAGGAACTTGTTTAGCCCTTTTAGATTTAATATGGGCCTCACGTCCCCATTTGGTTTGGGGACTGTGAAAAGGTTCGAGTAAAACCCGAATCCGCTTTCTTCCAGGGGAACCTTCATGATTACCCCTTGGAGCAATAGTTGTTCTAGTGCCAGAAGGAGGGATCCTCTCTTTTGGGGATCTCTTGGCACGTTTGACCTCATAAATTGGGCAGGAGGAGTGCCTTTTAACTCCAGCTTGTATCCCAGACTTACTGCGGAGAGCACCCATCTGTCTCTGATGGTGTCCCGCCAGGTCTCTGTGAACAACTGAAGTCTTCCCCCCACCCGATTGAGCGGGGGCAATACTTCATGCCTTAGGGGGAGGTTTTGTACCTCTCTTGATCCAGGGCTTCTTGTTACCCTGTGATTGTCCCTGATTTCTGCCCCCTGAATTTGACCGCGGAGGCCGTCGGAACTGCTTCACAGCCGATGCCCGGGACTGGAGAGGTAGGCCTCTTAAAAGAAGGACTTCTACCCTTGTTCTTAACCGGTAAGAGTGAACTTTTACCGGCAGAAATTTTCTGGATATATTTGTCCAGATCTTCTCCTTCAGCAGACCAGTTTTTGAGCCACAGAAGCCTACGCATATGTCTATAGACAGCGTAAAGCGGGAGGCCTGTTGGATTGTATCCTTTATGGCGTCCACCGCAAAACACAAGGCTCTAGGCAGGTCAGCTAGGGCATGAGCCTGCTGATCTGGTAAGTCCCTTAAGACTTGTTTCAACTGATCTTTCACTGCTTGGCAGACTCCAATCGCTGCTACCGCAGGTTGTGTCACCATACTTGCTGTAGAGAAAGCAGATTTTAGTAAAGACTCCAATTTTTTATCTATTGGGTCTTTGAACATTGGAACATTATCTACTGGACATGTCAGTGATTTGTTAACAGAAGAGATGGCTGCGTCCACTATAGGGACCCTCCATTTTCTTATGAACTTATCCTCCATGGGATAGATCACCGGAAATCTCTTGGGGGGAGCAAATATTTTATCAGGATGCTCCCAATCCTGGTAAATAAGCCCTTCTAATAAAGGGTGGATTGGGAAGGAACAGACCGCCTGGGGAGCTTTTAGCGACCCCAGCGAGGAAACCGTAGTGGATGGTGGTTCCGCCAGAGGCATTTTAAATGCTGATCGGACCATGTTAGTCAGAGACTGAACCCATAATCTTTCAGCCTGAGAAGCTGAGAAAGGTTCTTCCACTGTTGATTCCTCTATAAGTGAATCAACCTCATCCTGATCCCCTTCAGGTAGGTCGATCTCTGTGTGGGGCTGTTCCTCCACTAACAGGCACTCTGAAGGAGGAGACGGAGATCGGACGCGCTTTTCCTGTGACAGGGAAGCAGCGATCAATGCTGTTAATCTCTCTTCCAATCCTCCCAGAGTTGAGGATAAAACCTCCTCTGTTATATATACAGGAGCAGGTGGACTGGGGACAGCCGCAGCACCAGGCATTCCTGCGGGGTTTCTACGGCTACTGACCTCTGCATTCTCAGGGGAGATTGGTGCAGTGCAAGCATGCCCAATATCCTCAGAGCCCGATGGAGACCCCTTTGGCTTCCTGGAAGATCTATTTCCGGAGCGTCTGGACGACATATCCTTTAAGCACAAAGCTGAGGTATTCCCGTCGTCATACACCAATTTTTGCTGGTAATAGTCTAACACAGGTGCTGCTATATACCAGCTGGTGTCCACTAAAGTGCCTTTCTATGGGGATGCCTGCATCAACCGCCTCTGTGTGCCACTGTTTGTTGCTAGCTCTGTTTGCATGCAGCTGACACTTGTACTGTGTCTTTTAACCATGCTGGGACGCCCGCACATGCGCAGAAGCGCCGCGGCCCGCATCGAGCGTCATCCACCCGCCCCGCCCCTTTTTTTTCATAGGAGGCGCGTGCACGCGCCCGCGCGCGCGCCCGTGCGCCAATGGCGCCCTTTTCGAAAACCAACAGAGGACTAGGAGCCAGGGCCCTTTTTGCCGGAGGGCCTGTGCGGTGGATGAACGCAGCAACAGGGCAGAGGAAGTGGATTCCCTCAGAGAAACTTACCAGCTGCCTGGATCTTTTGAGTTGAGAAAACCAAAGATCCACATTTACAAGAAAAATGGACTACAGCGGCCTCTAGTGGTTTAACACAGGTACCGCGGTCCCTGTTTTTTTTTTTTTTTTTCTTGACTACTATTAAAATTTTACATTTTCAGTAGTTATAGGCAAACACAGATATTTAGCGGGAATACCGTTAGGTAACAGACAGAAAGACAAATTAGGCTTGGGGGTCCCCCAATAGAACCAAGTTCCTGAGGGCCCCCACTTACCTGATCCCCGCCGCAGGACTCTGTTTGGTCCACAGAAGCCCAAACTTCACCTATCACGGCAGGCATTGTAATGAAACCTTCAGGGACCGGGTTCCCAAGGATTCCACTCCCCTGGACCTGTATAGCACCCTGCACAGACAGCGTCTTGGTCGTGGGTATGACCAGAGCTCTGGATCCCAGGGTCCAGCCCTCCTAAGAGAAGCATTACAGGCAAAACCTTGCTCTTCTGCTGCAAGGCCCGGGTACCGACCGTTTAGCTATGAAGCTTTTTTGGTGGGATCCGGAACAGCTTACTAAGGCCCAAAAGAACCTGTACGCAAGCCCAGTGAAAACACATGTTACTCTTTGGCCAACACCTTAGACACTGGCAAAAAACTGAGGTGCTCCCGGGTGGGAGGGGCTTATATAGGGGAGGGTACTTCCGGTTTGGAATTGGCCAGTGCCAGCACCTGAAGGTAAACTATATAACCCATTAGTAATGACTAAGTCGCTCTGTGTCCCGTGATGTACGAAAAAGAAAAAGGCAAAACAATATCCTGATTCAAATGAAAGGCCGACAGCACCACCTTTGGCAAGAAGAATGGAATAGGTCGTAACACGGCCCTGTCGGTGAAGGATCAATTATGGTTCCCTGCACGAAAGGGTCGTCAATTCCGACACCCTTCTAGCCGAGGTGATGGCCATCAGGAAGTCTAGCTTGCGTGACACCAAGACTAATTGAATTTACTTGATAGGCTCAAATGGCTGTATCTGTAACACAAGTTAAGTCCCAAGGACACAGATGACTCAATGAGGGGGGGGGAAGCAAACGAGTTGCCCCTGCGTAAAAGGTTCGGACCAGAGAATGGGAGGCTAAAGGTCTTTGGAAGAATACCGACAAGGCTGTAATCTGACCCCTGAAATTTTACTTGAGGCCAATCTGATTTCCACAGCCG
Organism: Rana muscosa; assembly: GCA_029206835.1. Classification (NCBI taxonomy): domain Eukaryota; kingdom Metazoa; phylum Chordata; class Amphibia; order Anura; family Ranidae; genus Rana; species Rana muscosa. The sequence continues at coordinate 494,862,343 of CM055116.1, read as the reverse complement.
ACTGTAGAAAAAGAGAATTCTCCCAATCACACATTTCCGAGGATGCCATTTTCGGGCTTCACACCAAGCAAAATAAGTATTCCAGACCTTATAATAGTGGCCGCTTTCCTAACATTCACTAGGATAGACACCACTTGGCCTGAGATAACACGATCCCTCAACACCCTGGCTTCAATAGCCATGCCGTCAAATTCAGAGACTGTAAATTGGGGTGGAATAATAGGACCTCGAGACAGTAGATTGGGGCAGCACGAAAGTGTCCATGGCCCATCTATTGCCGATCTCACGATCTCTGGGAACCAGGGCCATTGGGGCCAGGCTGGTGCCACCAGGATATTCTAAACCCCCCCCCTCTCCGAAATCCTGCGCAACAAAATGTGGCAGAGGGTTGGGGGGAAACAAACCAGGGAGAACTAGCTCCATAGAACTACCAGAGCACCTGCTTCAATTGCCAAGGGATTCCTTGTTCGAGACACAAACTGATGTAGCTTGTTGTTGAACCTGGACGCCAACAGAATATCTGTCTGTCCCCATCGCTGGCAAATTTCCCGGAACACAGTCGGGCGTAGGGACCACTCCCTCAGACAGATCTACTGGCGGTTGAGATAACGTGCCTTCCATTTCTGTACCGCCGGGATATGGACCAGCAATAGAACCAGCACATGTCCCTCTGCCCAGGCCAAGATGTGGTTTACCTCCTGAGTTCAACGGCTCCTGGTACCACCCTGGTAGTTTATATAGGCCACCGCAGTGGCATTGTCAGACTGAAATCTGACTGGGCAGTCCTGAAGTTCCACCATCCAGTAGGGCCATACGTACAGCACGCAACCCCAGGATGTTGAGGGGCAGGTTCTGCCCTTGACCATCTCCCCCGAGCTGTGAGCCCCTCTAGGGTCACTCCCCAGCCCGAAAGACTGGCATCCATGGTCAGCACTCTCCAAGACACCGGGAAGGATCTTCCCCTTCGCAGGATCTGATCCTGCAACCACCGGCTTAAGTGCGCCCGAGGAGATAAGGACATGGGGTAATCAAGGACTTGTACTCTGTTCCAAGCCAACAAGATGCCTTGTTGTAAAAGCCTGCAATGGAACTGGGCATAGGGAACTGCCTTGAAGGAGGATGCCATCCTTCCCAGAAGACTCATACAGAGCTGGAGGGTTGCCCAATGCCCCTTACCCGACGCACCTGATCCGTCAGGGCACAGATCTTTACGGGTGGCAAAAATACCCTTGCCTGGACCATACCTAGGATCAGACCCAAATACTTGAGACTGAGCTGGTCTCAAGGCTGACTTTGGTAGTTATGTTTTCTAAATACCGCACTGTGCAGGCTACACTCTGTTCTAGGGCCTGTAGTGAGTGATCTCTAAGCAGGAGGTCGTCTCAAGTATCGGAGCACCAAGATTCCCTGGGCCCTAAAAAGACTAAAGAACTGGTGCTAGGACTTTTGTAAACACCCAGGGTGCTGTGGCAAGCCCGAAGGGCAGAGCCACAAACTGGAAATAACATTTCTCCACTGCAAACCTCAGGAACCTCTGATGTTGAAAAATTGAGACGTGTAAATACGCATCCTTGATATCCATGGAGGCTAAGAAGTCTCCCATCTGGAGACTACCGAGCAATTCTAGCTGGTAACCACGGGATACCGTTGAGGTGACCCACTCATCCTGAACCACTGTTCTCCAAATATTCGCAAAGTGAAGCAGCCTTCCCCTCCACCTGAGTGGGGGCATCCCCTCAAAAGGAGAGCCTGGTTCCGGGTTTAGAAGAGTTTTGGGCCCAAGGTTTCTTATGGCCCTGCGGCTTGCCCCTGGCTCTTGCGCCCTCTTGGCGGAGGAAACGTCTTGGGGCTCAGACACCTGAGGAAGCGGTCCCTGATGTTTTAAACAAGGGATGCCTGGTCCTTCTCTTCACAGAAAAGTAGAGAGCTCTTCCCTCCAGAAATCTTTTGGATAATTTGTCCAAGTCATCACCAAACAAGCGTTCCCATGGAAAGGGAACTTGCCAACAACTTCTTACAGGTAAGCTCGGCTGACTAGTGTACAGACAGGAGAGCCACACGAGAGACTTGCTGTATCGAATTCTTCAAGGCATCTACAGCAAAACACAGTGCTCGAGGTATATCTGCCCTACTTTCCTGGTAAGGCCCAGCAGGCTGTCTGACCTGATCCTTTAACCACTTCAATACAGGGCACTTCCCCCTTTCCTGCCCAAGCCAATTTTCAGCTTTCAGAGCTGTGGCTTTTTAAATGACAATTGGGCGGTCATGCTACACTGTACTCAAAAATATTTTGTTTGTTAAAAATTTTGTAAATAAATGTTCTCCTTCACTGATAAGGTGGCACCAATATGCAGCACTACTAGGCGGCACTAATGGGTACTTATAGGGGCACTGGCAAGCATTACTGATTGGCATGATTTACAGGCACCGATTGGCATCCCTGGTGGTCCTGGGTGGGCATCTTCAGGATGCAGTGTGTCAGACTGACCCCACCGATCGCCGCACTGCGCGCCGACGTGGGCACGCGATCACGCCTTATCCTGCTGGAACGTCATATGACGTTCAGTCAGAATAACTGAACCACTTTGCGCACGTCATATTGCTATATGGTGGGCGGGAAGTGGTTGAGAACTTGCAGACTCCAATTGCAGCGACAGCTGGCTGAATAGCTGAACTGGCCAAAGCAAAAGGAAGCCCTTAATAGCGACTCTAATTTCTTGTCAACAGGGTCCTTCAAGCCCTGTACGTTATCCACCGGACAAGTTAAGTTCTCGTTTAAGGAGAGACTGCCGGCATCTACGGCTGGCATGCTCCATTTCTTAAACTTTTCCTCCATGGGATATAAAAAAAAAAAAAAAAAAAAAAAGGAGGGAAAACCTTAGGACTATAATCCTGTCAGGATGTCCCCAATCAGCGCCTGCTCCTACAGTGGGTGCAAGGGGAAAGCCTGTGCAGCCCAAGGAGGCTTTAGGGACCCTAAAAGGGACCAGGGAGGCTCAGAAACCTCAGCAGGATGTAACAAAAGGCAGAACGAACCATCTTGGTAAAGCCTCGTACACACGGTCGGATTTTCCGCAGACACAGCTTCGGACTTTTGTCCGAAGGGCGTTGGCCAGGAATTTGTCTTGCATACCAAAAAAAAAAAAAAAACGGCAAAGAATTGTTGGCCAATAAACACGAACGTGGTAAAGTACTACGTGTTTTTTTCAGTTCTTTAGCGTCACCCTTTGGGCACCTTCTGCTAATGTGTTTGGTGAGCATTGCTTTCCGAGCACGCGTTTGTACTTTGGACTTTTGTCCGACAGATGTGTACACGCAATCAGAAAATCAGTCAACAGACCGCTGTCCACTGAAAATTTTAAGGCCTGCCATCCAACATTTGTCCGCAGAAAATCCAACAATTGTCCGATGGAGTGTACAAACTGTCAGATTTTTCAGCCAACAGGCTGTCACACAATTCCCATCGGAAAATCTGATCGTGTGTACGAGGCTTGAGAGTCTGGATCAAAAGCCTCTTCAACTGAGGCCGATAGCAACTGGACATATTCTGTCCCAGATTCCTCAGAAGCAGACTCATCTGCCTGGTCTTCCACAGAATCCTTAGCTCTTTCCCTTCATCAACTCATTTCTGCTCCAAGAGGATCAGGGGAGGGGGGGGGGGATTAATCACGCTTCCTTTTTCACCCATAAAAGCGGGTTCGAGACCTTCAAGGACTGGGGATCCTTTTCATGTTTTAGGGTTCACGCCCTTGGACCTGTACAGCACCGTGCAGGAAATGCCTTAGCTCTGTAGGTGTCCAGGATTCCACTACACAGGGTCCAGCACCCGAAGGTCGCGTTCCAAGCAAATTCTTGCAGGATCCTTGTGTAGTCTTTGCGAGGCTCGGGTACCATCTGTTTAAGCATATAAGCTTTTCTCAAATGGATCCAATCGGTCAAACCCTTGATTCTTTTAAAGAACCAGCGTTGGGACTCCAGACCTGAGCTCGAGAGAGCTCAAACGTGCCCATCCACCTGGCAGACACTGGTAAAAGACGGAAGTACTTCTTGTATGGGAGGGGTTATATAGGGGCGAACTTCATGTCTAAGACCTTTGGTCTACCAGTGTCCATTCACCTACAAATGGCGTAAAACCAAGTAAGGAATAATAGCCTGTGTACTGCGATGTATAATAAAGAAAATAATTTACTAAATCAATGCCCTTCAGGCAAAATGGGAAGACCTACAACAATTTACTGATCAACAATGGAAAACAGCCCTACGCTCGATATACAAAACCACAAGCAGTATGTCACTAATGGAACTAACTCTGCAGTGGTATCCAACACCCCAGAAACTAGCAAAATTCCACACCCACTCTACACCCAAATCCTGGAGGAACTGTGGCCAATCGGGTCTGTACCACATATTTTGGTCATGTCCATATATGAACAAGCTTTGGTCAGACACATCTAATATGCCATCTGACATTACTCAACTACAATGTACAATCACCCCCTAATTAGCCATTCTAAACATTAAAGGGGTTGTAAAGGTTCATTTTTTTCACCTTAATGCATCCTATGAGTCGCTCCGATTAGAACAGTTCCATTGCACTGAATGGAGCACAACTTGTCAAGCGGCCAAGTCACCTGACAAGTTTCCCAAGTGTGAACCGAGCCTTAAGGCCCGTACACACGATCGGATTTTCCGATGAGAGTTGTGTGATGGTAGGCGGTGGTCGGAAAATCTGACCATTTGTATGCTCCATCAGACAATTGTCAGATTTTCCGCCAACAAATGTTGGATAGCATGCTTTAAAATTTTCCGGCAACAAATGTGTCTTGTCGGATTTTCCGATCGTGTGTACACAAGTCCGTCGGACAAGAATCCAAAAGTACAAACACGCATGCTTAGAAGCAATGCCAACCATAACACATTAGCAGAAGTTGCCCAAAGGGTGGTGCTAAAGAGCTGAAAAAACACGTAGCTTCGTGTTTGCTGGCCGAAATTCCTTGCCGTTTGTATGCAATACAACTTCATGGCCAACGCCCTTTGGACAAAAGTCCTACGATTTGTCCACAGAAAATCCGATCAGGTTTATGAGGCTTTAGACTATCCAATGTTTGGAATGTTCACTGTTATTTTGCTCTGTACTTTTTACAAACTCAATAAAAACAAAAAAAAAACACCTTTGTAATTATAGTTCAGAACTAAGATCCATTAAGATGCATATGAATTTTATAAAAAAAAAAAAAACAAAAAAAAAACAAAAAAAAAACTGAAATTTACTCCTCACCAGTATTTTGTTCAACCATCTTTAGGACCTGTAACAACACTGTTATTGGAATGATAAAATCCATATGAAGCAGGTCAAAAAGGTCAACTGCAACTGGCAAAAATGACTAAATAATTTAAGCGTCTCAACCTGACGCCACTGACACTGGCCTTTAGCTGTATTGGGGGGTCTCCACTAGCTTTGCACATCAGTACTGGAATTTTCTGGGCAAAATTGCTTCAACGCTGATCAAATTTGCCATTTGCCTGGTGTTTCAACTCTGTATATATTGGGGGGGGGGTGGGGGGGATCAGCACGTTTCCCCATATCAAATCTTGAATCGGTTGAATCCGAAGAAGGATCTGTGAGAGAATTTGCACCTCTCCTCTCCCTCGCAGCCAAATACTACTCTGTATCTACTCTATTGCCTGACTTTTGCTGGACGATTTTTTGAGCAAACAAGCCGATTTCCACTGCTTTATGCTCCTTTTTTGTGGGCCCCCCTTGGTTGTCAGGAAAATTAATTTGCCGGTTTTCCCTTTCTAAATCCCAGCAATCATTTACTTATTTCTAAGAAATGAGGAACCAATTGGTCATACTTAGACATCTATGTGAATACGTTTTAGAAAATTTCCTTCTCCCTATGGTTGCAACGTGCTGCCTTGACTTAGGACCTAGAATTGTCAGATTCAACCAATTCAAGATTTGATTTTAAAGCATCTGTATCAACTTAATGCAGCACTAATAAGACTCCTGAGGAAGCTCTCGAGCGAAAACATGTTGAGCACAAGTGGCTGCAATGGTGTATGAAATTTATGTATTTGACTACTCTGTCATTTTAAAGAGATAGTTAAATAACATTTATATATTTTTTTAAACAAACCGACTAG